>JAQPPZ010000493.1:1339941-2679882 GCA_028583015.1 Wollemia nobilis
CGGTGAAGGTCACTTTCACCTTCTTTCAAACCATCCTAGGCCTCTTTGCCTTGGCCTTTGCAAAAAATATGGCGGCTCGGATCGGGGTCTCTTCTTTCTCCTTGGGGGACTTCTCTTTACTCTGAAGGATCGGTTGTGCTGCTCTCTTCAGGGGTGATCCTTCATTCACCTGTCTACCTGGTGTTGACCTCTCAGGCTCTTCTCCTTCTTCAGGCCTGGGGAGGTCCTCCTTATCCTCTGGTCTTATCTGTTGCTGGAGACCTTCATCCTGCTCTGTGTCACTTAGGATAATGATAGGGGGCATCATAGGACTTCTTTCCTTTTCACCCATAAAAATAAAGGAATCCTCCCCTGCCTTCGGGCTGCTCTGTTGGGCATTCAATTGAATCTCCCCCGAAGAGAATACTCGTTCGACAGATGTGGGAGAGTTTGTCGGCACTTCTTCTGCCCAATCAATCTGAGTGGACACCTCTTGTCTTGTTGTTCCTCTGTCCTGAAGTATTTTATTTTCCTCCTGCAACTGCCAAACCAGCTGCTCGAGCTGAGCTATTCATCTATCCCTTTCCTCCAATTCCCTTTTATGCTGGTTTTGGAAATCTTCCAAAATTTGTTGTGCCATCCAGTAATCGGTTTGCCATTCGAGCACCTCCTCCAAGGCTGCATCGATCTGGTCGTTACTCCTAGAAGTTACTTCATTCTGTGGACTCTGGTTCATTAATTCTCAAAGTTTTTGGGCGGCAACGTCTATCTCTGGGTCACTCTGTCCTTCCTTTATCGAGAGGAATCACTGCAGACGTTTCCTCCTAGGGATTGGTTCGTCCTCACCACCAGCGAGTGGTGCTTCTTCCTTCTCATACTCGGGCACTGGAGAATGTCCTCTGTCCTCTATGTCTTCGGGCACCAATGACTACTTTGTTCCTCCTAGAAAATAGGGCAATGCCAATTGCTCGATGTTTGTTACCTCTTCTACAGGGGATGCTTTGTCTTGCCCTAATTTGGCAATCGCATTGTGTTGCTCTATTTGGCTGCCATCTCCCTCTACATCGTGGTTCTATCCTTATGTTTCTGCATGGCATACCAATGTCGATATCAGCCCATGGTGGGATAATGCGAATAGTGCCCCTTTCTAGTATCGAGTTGCTTCATCTTTTAGAGCATTCGCCAGGTAGAAAGGTATATTTAATTTCCTCCCATGCACTAGGTTATTGAGGAAGTGCACATGATTAATGTGCAGATGGGTATACTTCCCTATGCATGTGAATAATCGAGCAATCTGCTCGAACATCTTTCGTATATTCATGGGGATACTGTTTTTGAGTAACCCCTCCTTGTCTATCTACACATTTTCTCTCGGTAGCAGTATTTCGGCTTATAGTTTTAACACTCCACCCTTGTATGTACATTCCCCCGTGAGAGGCAATCCAGTCGCCTATGAGATGAACTCAGGGGTGACTGGAATTTCCACCCCTCGTACTTGGGCCACATCGCCCCTCATAGAGGTGGTGAATTCTCTAGTTTCCTCCATGTCCTGGCCCTAACTTACCAGGGTGCAGTATTCGAGCCACCCCTCGGCTTCGAATTGGGTCTTCACTGCCCCTCTGATCCCATCAGTATCACTGGGTTCATTCTTCTTGATCGCGTGGTTCTTGGACCTTCCTCCCATGGCGCCTTTTGCTGCTGTATATTTTTTCTATCCTTCCTTCTTCAGGAAGGCACCTTCTTATAGAAAAGATGCCTAACCCTAGCAGTTATGGAAGACACCCTATCATTAGCACGCAATTTTTGACTATGGGGGGATACGATCTCTATGACGGTGGTATCTTTTTTGGTACTACGTATTTATAAATAATTATATAAACGATTTGATTTAGTATGCGCATACCTAATTCGGTGTTCTAGTCATTGTGGTAGCCATTGATTTACTGACTTGTGGCACGATGGAGGGTAATGGTCATTTGATGTCGCTTATTCGTGCGATGCTTCATTCTGCTCGAGGCATCCAGTAGATGTAAATGTTGCACACGGGAGGCATTCTTTGGTACCTTCCCCATGTGGATGGTGCCCTTGTAGCGCCTTTCCAATGTTGTTGGTGCTCTTCTTTGAATGAATGCGCCTTCTGGTGCTACAAGGTGCCTCTGATTGGTGGGAGGCACTTTTACCTGCATGCATCTTCCTAATGTGGGAGGTGCCTCCTTCTAGTTTGTGCCTTCTCGATGTTGGAAGGTGTTTGTCTTGATGAATGTGCCTTCCTAATTTTGGAAGGCATATTCGGCTGGATGAATGTGCCTTCCTGATGTTGGAAGGCGTATTCGGTTGGCTTTTTTTTTTTTTTTTTAAGACTTGGTGCCTTCCTGCCACGGAAGGCACCTACATATGTATTTTTTTTTTTAAATAGAACTTCTGAATGGATGGAATGAATTGTCTTTCGATTTTGCGCCTTTTGGATGTAGTAAGGTGCCTTCTTCTGGGTGGACGCCTTTCAGGTGCAGTAAGGCACCTTCTTCTGGATGGCGATTGGACTGGAAAAAGGGTGATCAAGCCTTCCCAATTTTTCATGCTACCCAGATTCTACCTACGTGCCAGTGTCGAAATGCTGAGCCGAATTAGGTCTGGTTTCCCAGATAGCTATCCCTCGTGTTGTCAGGTCCTCCACCTGCAAAAAGCAATCAAAAAAGAAAGAAAAATAAAGGCAGTTAGATGCGTTCCATGCCTGTTAGGCCCTGGATTAGGATGCCTACAGCTTGCATGTGGGCGTCGTCCCTACAAAAACACACATTACAAAAAAAAAACTATATTAACTAAAAAATTTTGGGTGAGCACTTTCGTACCCACCATTTCACCTGTGAGAGTTCGGTCTAGATCTAGCAAGATGGGGTCTCCCCCACGCCTACTCTAGATTCCACCTGTAACATTTCGGATGTATTATAGGGGCGTAGTCGATGGCCATTGACTGTGAACACGGTGTTGCTGTCATCAATTGTCTTAACATGCATCGCCCCATTCCTAATGAGCTTTGCCACCTCATACGGCCCCATCCACCTCTGCATAAGTTTACCTTTCCTTTCCTAGAAATGGGAATCATACAACAGTACCCATTCCCCTACCTGGAACTTCTTTAGCTTGATGTGGTTATCATGCCACTTCTTTCTCTACTTCTGTATAATCTCTGTCCTCTATAAAGCATCCAGTCGTATTTCGTCCAACTGATCTAGCTGGCGAATCCTCTATTTTTGGGCTTCGTCCAAGCTCAAATTTAATTCTGAAGCCATCCTCAGAGTTTTGATTTCGAACTCGCTGGGCATCATCGCATTTTTTCCATAGACCAGTTGGAAAGGTATGCATCCTGTGGTGGATTTCCACGTGGTGTTGTATGCCCAAACTGCCTCTGACAACTATGTGGCCCAATATTTCTTATGTTGCTACATGGTTTTGGTCAGGATGTTTTCTATCTCCCTGTTTATCACTTCTACTTGCCCATTCGCCTATGGATGGTAGGGCGTGGTTTTATTATGTCAAACTCTATACTGCTCCATCAGCTCCTCAATCAATTTGGAGGTGAATTGGGGCCCTTGGTCTATTGTTATCTCCCGAGGAACCCCAAATCATGTGAAAATATGGGCAAATAAGAAATCAACGACCGTTCTTTCCTTTGAGTCCCTTAATGCTTGCACTTCCACCCATTTGGTGACGTAATCCATGCAGAACAGAATAAACCTCCTTCCCATATAAGGTGGATTAAATGGTCCCACAAAGTCCATGCCCCATTTATCAAAATGTTCCAGGTGTACCTGGGGCTGCAGGGGCATTTCATCTTGATGGGTTGGTTTACCTATCATCTGGCACTCGTCACACTTGCTGGTATACGTTGCCGCATCCTTGAACGGAGTGGGTCAAAAATACCCAACCTGTAGGATTTTGTAGGCAGTTCGTTTCCCTGCAAAGTGTCCTCCACATGGCTCATCATGACATGCCTTGAGCACTTCTGAAAACTCCTGTTCTATTATGCATCTTCTTATAATTTTGTCCCATCCTATTTTAAATAGGAGACCATCCATCCAAAGGAATGATGCACTCTTCTCTATGATCGCCTGCTTTTCTTGATAGGAGAGAGCAGGTGAGGTCCTTTCGATGGCCAAGTAATTGGCTATGTCTGCATACCATGGAGTTTGTTCACTAATAGCAAACATATGTTCATCCGAAAATTGATCTTCCACTACTTGATGATCTACTGGTATCAATCTAGACAAAAAATCTGCCACGACGTTGTCCTTGCCCGGTTTATCGACTATAGTGATGTCGAATTCTTGCAATAGCAACAACCATCTGATAATTCTACCACCAATGGTTGGCTTGCTCGTATGGATGAAGACCTTGTATCCCATTATATAGTGGCAAAATTTGTTTATTGCATGGACAACTACGAGGAATTCTTTTTCTGTCTTTGTATAGTTGAGCTTTGCTCCCGCCAAGTTTTTACTGACATAATAGATGGCGTAAAATTCTTCGTCGTCTTTCTACCCGAGGACTGCTCCGATCGCACCATTAGATGCATCATAGTAAATATGGAATGGTATGGCCCAATTCGGTCCTCTCAAGACCGGTGCAGATATCAATTTTTCTTTTAGCAATTGGAACGCTTCTTTGCAATCTCCCATCCAATTGAACTCTACATCCTTAGAAAGTAGGGTGTGCAGTGGTTTGGCAATCTTACTAAATTCGACGATAAATCATTAGTAGTACCCAGCTAATCCAAGGAAACTTCTTACCTCCTTCTACATTCTAGGGCTAGGTAGGTCTCTGATGACCTCGATCTTCCTCTTGTCTACTTTTATTCCTTCCATAGAGAGGTGGTGTCCCAACACGATGCCTTCCTGCATCATCATAAAAAAAAATTCATTACTTAGGTACAAATGATTTTCCTTGCTCCTATCGAGCACTCTTTCCATATTTGTCATTGCCTCCTCGAAGGTTTCTCCATAGGCGGTGAAGTTGTCCATGTATACTTCCACCCCGTTTCCTATCATATCAGAGAATATGCTAAGCATCGCCCTTTGAAAGGTGGTCGGTGCATTGCACAGTCCAAAAGGCAATACCTTATAGGCAAACGTTCCCCATGGACAGGTGAACATTGTTTTATCTTGATCTTCTTCCCCTATCTGGATCTGGTTGTAACCACTAAAACCGTCTAGAAAGGAGAAGTATTTTCTTCCTGAGAGTGTGTCCAAGACCTGATCGATGAATGGGAGCGGGAAGTGGTCTTTCTTAGTCACCTTGTTCAATGCCCGGTAGTCCATGCAAATCCACCATTTCCCATTCTTTTTGGGGACCACCACTAATGGTGATACCCATTCACTGTCAGAAATTGGATATATGAATTCGGCAGCCAAAAGTTTGTGCAGTTCTTCTCTGACAATATCTTTCATTGTTGGGTTCATCCTTCTCTGTGGCTACTGACTAGGGTTTGCTTGGTCATCTAAATAAATTGGATGGGTACATATTTCTAGGTTGATGTCGTGCATATCTACGTAGTCCCATGCAAATGCTTGCTGTTGTTTTACCAGAAGCTCTTCCAATTTTTCTAGCTGTGTGGGCATCAACCTGCTGTTGACGTTTAATATCCTCCCTGGCCCAATGTGTATTTGTCGGATGTGCTAATCTTGGGCACCAGTCAATGGTGATCCAGGTGTGGGGGTGGATGATTCTCCATGGAGAAACTCCATGATAGCACCATCCTTGTCCTCTTCTGCCACCTCCTCCAAGGTCATCATCGGATGGATTATGGACAACTCTATAGTTCCATGCTCGATGATCCTGGGTTATTTTGCCAAGTACATAGACTGATCTGGTGGTGAAATGGTCAGCCTTTTGATGTTTTGCCCGTTGGAGATGATCATTAGCCCATCTTGGCAGCTGATGTAAGCATCAGCTGTTGCCAGCCATGGCCTCCCCAAAATGAGCGGGTAACCACCCAGCCTGGTCTTGGTTTGCAAAACTAAAAAATTGGCTGGATATTCCCATGCACTAACTGTTATGATCACATCTTCCAGCATCCCTTTCGGTGACACAGTTGATCGATCGACTAACTGTAGCACTATCATGGTTGGCTTCAGGTTCGTGAGCTATAGCCTTAGCATGGTCTCTTGAGGCATCACGTTGATGGCTGCCCTGAGGTCAACCAATGTGTTAGATAGGGAATGTCCTCTAATTTTTACGGTCAGCATTGGGCTGCCTGGATCTGCATACTTTGGATGACATGTTCCACCCATCATTAGATCTGCCAGTTTACCCATGATGTTGATAGTCTCGATAGCTTTTCATCCTGGTCTCCTTAGACACATTTCTCTAATTGCCTTGGTGTAAATGGGGACATCTTGAATTGCTTGAAATAATGGGATTGTCACCGTGAGATTATTCAAGCTCGACAAGATGTCAATTTTTGGCTGTATTGTTTGTCTTTATTCTTGCAACCGGCTAGGAAATGGAGCCTCCGCTCTCTCAAGTGCTTTTCCCTCTTCTACCAGAGGTGTCTCCTCTATTTCTTCCTCCTCTTCTACTAGTGGAGGTGTCTCTACTATTTCTTCCTTCTCTTCTACCAGAGGCGGTGTCTCTACTCCTAGATGCCTACCTAATCTAATCTGAATATTGTACATATGATACATCTCACCTTCTACATTGTATGCCGACTGATTTACTCTATTGTTCGGGTTTGCTGTTAGTTGTGCTAGTAGCTACGCAGGTCTTGCTGCTGGTAATGCTGGTAATTTTTGTTGGATGTGAGTAGGTGCTGCACTCTATGGAGTCTGATTCCATGCATTGTGGCCTCTCCACTGCTGCCCAGGATATGGATATGGCATCCATGGTTGCTGATTCGGAAATGTTACTGGGGGTGCATTAGTCCAGGGTGATGGTCCCCACCACCCCATATTAGGTGGTTGAGGGGGTCCTTGGTGCATGTATGGCCCTCCCCCATATGATGGCATTTTGGTTGGTATATTCCCCGTAGGGGGTTGTGGCCAACTCTTCCTATTTCCTATGAAGTAGGCCTCCGTGCTCTTAGTCACTTCTTGGTTACTGGGTAGTTGTGGGCATAATCGAGTTTTATGATTCAGCATACAAACTATGCATACTCTGACCTTGTTTTTTGGACATGCATTCTTTGCATGCCTTCCTCTACATTTTGGGCAGAAATAGGCTAATGCTACATCATTTTCTTATTTCTTCTTTTCTAACAGTAGAGTATCCATCTGCAGTGCTAGAGATGAGAGCATTTCGCTTTTCAAATCCTCTAGCATGTTGCCTATTTCTATTTTGGTGACTAAAGCAGTCGCTTTCATGGTCTTGGCGATGATTTTTCCTCGCCTTCTTGAGTATTTTTGGCATAATTGCTGGATTTCATCCATAGCATGCTGATAGACATCACCTCTAGAGATCATGTTGAGAGCCTCCAGTGACTCATTGGTAAGTCCCCTCAAGAAGATGCTTTTGAGGGACTTATCAGATAGCTTTGAGTGAGGGGACCGTTGAAGATTAAAGATGAATCTCTCCCAATACTCCTCGAGAGACTCATCTTCTCTTTGTGTCATGCTCAAGACCTCCTCCCTAGATTCTCTTGCTCTCCCAAAATCTTGATATTGCTCTAAAAAGAGCTTCTTCATCTGGTCCCAGGTGGTGATGTGTTTGTCTCCCAGACCGATGAACCATCACAGAGCTGCATCATCTAATGTAGAAGGAAATAATTTCAACTTCTGCATGTTTGATTTGTAATCCACAGACCTACACAAAACATCAAACTTGAATAAAAATAGGTCAGGGTCCTCAGTCGGGTGTCCTCTAAAGGATGAAAGGTGAGCAGGGGATATGTTTTTCATTTTGGTATCTCCTACTCCCTCCTCTATTGGGAAACTAAATCCAGATGAGACTTCATCATTATCTACCATTTTTTCAGGAGATGTGGTTTCTAATGCAGCGTTTATGGCCTTTCGGTTGTTAAAAAATTTCTGAGTCAATGCTCTAAGGTTGTCTAGCGAGATCATCTGATCCTCCATAGCCTTACACAACAGGGCTTCCTCTAGAGGAGTCCTATTAAATAGGGGATTTATGATGATTCGTTCATCCCCTTGTTGATGGGATGAGGCGGCACTTTGCACAAAGTGCGGTTCCTCACTCCAATGGACTGTTGGTAGGTCGGGCGAGTCTAACTCAAATCCAAAATGCTCGGCTGACTTAGGTCCTAATGGATTAGTTCTTATAAAGTGACCGTCAGGTCCTCTTCTTCTCGAAGAACTCATACAAGGTCAGATGGAAGGTTTCAGGGTATTTTAAGTAATCTAATTATGATGCTTCCCCGACAACGGCACCAAAATGTTACGGGCCAAACAAGGTGAATGGTTTCCTATTTTTGTCACATGCCCATGCATTTAATTATCAACCCAGGGAGCTTCATAAACTTGCAAAAAGTCAGAATTAGTTTACTACAATACCACTGGAGGTGAATCTGCTAATCCTACATTTTGGGGGGTGTTCTTGAAATGGTTTGTCAATCATTCCTGCACTCCTCAATAAATTACGTAAGAAGAATAGAATTAAATCTACAGAAATAAATCATGTACACATTCCTGAAAATAAATCTACTGCAAATACTGGAACTAGCAAACTAATGAACGTTCTTATGAAAGCAATAAACTAATTAAAATAAATAAACAAAAAGGAAATGGGGAAGAAATACTAGCTTGGAGTGGGCCCAGGCTCTAGCAGCTTCTTCTCGATCGAACACGCGCTTAGAACTTCTAGAACTGTAATATATTTATCAATGTATTACAATCTATCTTCTGTAACTCTAAATGGATATTTATTAATTATTTCTATATATTCCTCAGAACGATTTGCATGTGTTTATATAACACACCCGTAGAACTTCTGTTACAGAAGTGGTTACAATAGTCGATTCTTTCTAGACTAAATTAGAATAGTCTGGCGAATGCAATCGACATCTGGCATTCTATTCTGATGGCGGCATCTTCATTTCAGTTCATGCTTTGCTTGGCATCAGTAAGACGTTTTGATACATTGGTGCTATCTCCAATTTAGCTATGCATGATGTAGAGCTAGAACTGCACTAGCTGCTACCGTCCATGTCATTCAAATCTGGTCAATGGATAAAGAATCAGTGGTGCCTTCCTTATGAGGAAGGTACCTTGTTATCATGATGCCTTCTAGTTGTAGGGAGGTGCTTGCCTTCTATTAGCACCTTTCGGCTATGGGGAGGTGCTTGCCTTCTGTTGGTGCCTTTCGACTGTGGGGAGGCGCTTGTCTTTGGTTGGCACCTTCTGGTTGCAGGGAGGCACTCACATTCAATTGGTACCTTTCAACTACAGGGAGGCGCTCACATTCAGTTGGTGCCTTTCGACTGTAGGGAAGTGCTCGTATTCAGTTGGTGCCTTCTGACTGTAAGGAGGCACTCGTATTTGGTTTGGCACCTTCCAATTGTAGAGATGCGCTTGTTCCCTTGGCGCATTCCAGTTGCAGGGAGGCGCCTATGTTCTCTACATTGACCCTCGATGAAATAAAGTGCCAAGTCCATCAAAAGACCTCGACCGTTCCAAATCTAACTAAATCAACTGCAATTCCACAAAACATACTAAAAGCACACAAATTAGATAACACGCATAATTATATCAAATATCTATATAATCATTCATAAAAGTATGCAATCCTTATTATACAGTCGCATATTGATCAAAGAAATATGTACAAAATATGAGCATTTTTGGTGCTCATCACTCACCTTGCAGTTTGATGCTAAGATGGTCAAACAAAATCTTAAGAGAATGCATCCTACCATGGCCCTCTTGGTAAAAATAGAGCTTCAAAAACCCTTAGACGTAAAATTCATAGTTCCTATCTATTATCCTGAGTGGCTTTCAAACATGGTACCTATCCAAAAACCTAATGGGACAATATGCATTTGCACTGACTTTCGAGATATTAATAAAGCATACCTTAAGGATGAGTTTCTACTTCCAAACATCAATACTCTTTTTTGCACCTGTGTCGACTATGAAATGCTTTCACTAATGGATGGTTTTTTAGGATACAACAAAATTCAAATAAATCATGATGACCAACACAAAACAACATTCATTACACTTTGGGGAACTTTTTTTTACAAGGTGATGCCCTTTGACCTTAAAAATTTAGGTGCTACTTATCAATATCCCATGACATACATTTTCCATGACTACATGCATAAGATTATCGAATATTATATGGATGACCTCTTGGATAAATCTAAAACTTGACAAGAGCACATTGGTGTATTGAAGAAATTTTTTGACTGACTTCTAGAGCATAATGTAAGGTTTAACCCCAAGAAATGTCTTTGGTCTTACCTTGGGAAAACTTCTAGGATTCATTTTCTCCAAAAGAGGCATTGAGGTGGATCCAAAAAAGTTCAAGGCCATAATGAAGATGCCTCTCCCAATAACTTAAAGGAATTGTATAGTTTACAAGGAAAGATCTAATTGATCTGTCATTTTATCGTGCAACGTGTTGACAAATGTAGGCCATTCAATCACCTATTACAAAAGGGGGTGTCATTCTCTTGGATAAACTAATTTCAAAAAGCCTTTGATAACATTAATCAATACCTAGCTTCTCTGCCAGTCTTAGCTCCTCCTTGTCCGAGAATCCCATTTTATCTTTATATCTTATCAATGGACTTTTCCTTAGGGACAATGCTTGCACAAAAGAATGAAAAAAATTGAGAGCAAGCTATCTATTACATTATTAAAACATTGGTAAGTTATGAGACTAAATACGCTTGTGTAGAAAAATTGTGCTTAGTAGTGGTTTTTGCCACTAAGAAACTTTGACATTACATGCTTAGCCACACAAATTATGTCATAGCTAGGGAAAATTCTTTGTGCCATATGATGTTCTACACTTACAAAAAAACCTATACCACTAAATGAATAATGATCCTCATTGAATTTGACTTAGAATTTATTAGCCAAAAATCCATTAAAGGTCAGTTAATAGTCAATCATATTGTGGAAGCTCCATTGCCTAGTGATCATCCTTAGATTATTGAGCTTCCAGGTGATTCGATATTTATTTTCACTTAACAAGACCAAGATATCATTTTGAAGGAAGATGTTGATATCACATTATTATTTGATTAATCTAAGTGCATAAAAGGTCAAGGTGTTGGAGTCATATTTCACACACCACAGGGGGTACCTATCCCTTTGTAATTCAAACTAGACTTCCAATGCACAAACAACACTGTAGAGTATGAAGCCTTAATCTTAGGTCTTTAATCAGCTATAGTAATGAGCATTAAGCATATTAGAGTATTTGGTGATTCTCAACTTGTTGTCAAGCAAATCAATGGAAAATACCAATGCAAAGAACCTACCATTAAACTTTATCATTAAGTAGCAATGAAATTGCTCTCTAATTTTGATTGGTATGAAATCAATAGCTTGCCACGTTCGACTAATAGATTTGCAAATGCGATGGTCTCCCTTGGATCATTTATTCCAAAAGACTCTTTCAAAGAGGTACAACCCCTTATCATTTCAACAATCTCTAAATCTCTAATTTCCTATGTTGAGTCACAAGATAAAAAGGATATTTACTTTATCTAGTCAGATTCATATGAGCCTTGATCATGTTGGACATTTTGAGTCCATAAATTTTTCATTGATGTCAAGGCATGATGTTGTTATTGATGCCGAGTGAACCACCATTGATGCCAAAAGGTCAAAAGGAGCAATGTAAAATGTTGATGGGAAAAGAGCTTCATAATATTCATCTTTGATATTATCAGAAGCATAAGTAAAAATTTTTATTAAAAACCATGGATTGGAAAAATAAAAGGTTTTCATTAAAACCATGTTTAGATTAAAAAAATTCATAAAAACCCGAGGAGGCTTTTTATTTCAAATTTAAAAGTCCAAGGTTTAAATATTTACTTTATAGAAATTTAAATTCAAATTGAATTTAAATTTTATAAATAAATATTTATTTATTTGAAATAGAAAAACCCTAAGGCTATTCCACCGACATGCAAGTTGAAGATTACCCTCGCCGATGTGTTGGAAGAAATAACAAAGCAATATAAATATTGCCTTGTTAAAGGCAAAAAGTGTATGCAATTGAAATTCAAAAAATATGCTAAGAGACGAATATCGTGCACTGATTCATATCTAAAATTTGGTTTGTTAAAGAAGACAAGGCGATTAACTTCTAGTATCATCTGGTGGCTAACGTAGGTGGTAGTTGCTTAGAATTTGTGGTAGTGAGGTTACGAATTTGAAACCTGGCGGTAGCAAGTTGTGAACCCCCTTTTCGTATTTTATTTTTTGGCAACAACAGAAGGTTTTAGAAGCACATGGGCACTTTAGCTCCCACATGAGCGGTTAGCTCATGTGGTAGCCAAGGCTGCAGCTAGGGCGCTTGGGGAGGTAGCATCATGGGTTCAAAACCCACTAAGGGCAAAGGTACAATTTTTTATTTAAATTTTATTTACCCTAAGGTTGTTGTGAGTATTTTGGGATGTATAATGTGGTAATTAAATTGGATTATTTACCTATATGTTAAAGTGATTTTTAGGCATGGTAAAAAGTTGTTTTTGATAAACTAAAAACTAGGGTAATTAATTTTTACCTTAGAAGAATAAATTGCATTGTTTTATAAATTATTTTGTTTGATAAGTGCAATTTAAGTAAGGAGTTATGAATAGAAATTGTGTTATATTTTATAAGAGGGTTTTTGATGAAAATTATGATGTTGAAATTTATTATTGAGATGGAGCAATAAGGTGTATTTCGAAATTAAATTATCTTTGTGTTTAAGGTAAATTGTGAAAAGTGTTAGGGTGATAATTCTTGTCATATAACCCTTTGTACTTGGCAAAGAAAGTTGTGATAATTGAACTAGGCTTTTGAAGATCATTCTACATCAAAGAAAAATGTATGGCCACATTCTTCCTTGGTTGAGTTGATTGGTTGGTTTTCTGTAAAAATAACTTTGGAGTGAAAAGGACCTAATTAGGTTTCCTTATTGAGTTTTTGAGCCACTGTGAAATGAATGCTATGCACCTTGATTTATAAGCATTGTTGTTGAAGTGAATGATTGAGTGAAGAACTTGAACTAGGAATTGGAAAGAACATGAGTATCATTGTTATGTGAGAATGGTTGATGAGCATTGTTGGAAATATTTAAGTGAGTGTTCATATGCTTGGACTAGGGTTTGTGAGCAAGGATTATTTCATTAAGTTATTGGTTGAGTAAGAGTTGATTGAGCCTAGTCAAATGTATGTGTGAAGTAATAGTCCTAGTTCTATGAAAAAAATTGTTCTATATTCTAAATTGATTTGAAAAAGAGATTGAGTATTGTGGTGAAGCATATTGAGTCTCTAACAATTCTCTATATGTTTCCAAAATAATGATTGAAAGTAATTGAGCATTGAGGTGAATATGAAACATATTGAGTCGCTAACAATTCTCTATATGTTTCTAAAAGGTGATTGAAAGTAATTAAGCATTGTGGTGAATAGGAAGCATTTTGAGTCTCTAAAAATTCTCTTTATGTTTCTATGAGATTGGACAAGTTCTAGTGTGGACTTATTGAGCAGATTTGTGGAAAGTCTTTGAGAAGACTTGTGAACTGATTTTTGTGAGCTTTTGTGGAAGCTTACAATATAGATTGAGAGCATATTTGGATAAGTTCTAGTGAGGACTTATTGAGAAAATTTGGACAATTTCTAGAGAGGACTTGTGGACAGATTAGTGTGAGCTTTTGTGGAAGCTTACAAGGCATATTTGAGATAAGTCTTTGAGAAGACTTGTGAACAAATTTTATTGATTAATTTGTTTAAACCTTGAGTTAAATTTTGGGGTAGATCTAGCAGAGTTGATTTAAGATTGATTCAAGTTTTGTGTTAATGCTTGAGTATAGATATTGAGGATAGATTTGTGCTAGACAGAAGGACTGTGTTTAGTGCAAATCAGAGGATATAAATTAAGGATAGATTTGTGCTAGACTAAAGTACTATGTTTAGTGCATATTTGAGGATAGAGTTTGGTGTATATTTAAGGAAAATTTTATGCCAGACCAAAGACAAATATTGAGCAGATTTTTGCTAGACCAAAGGACTATTTTTAGTGCATATTTGATACACATATTTGAAGGTGATAGAGTATAGAGGATGATATTATCCAATGGATAGAGATCCATTAGCTAGGGCAGTCAGGACAGGTGTCTTCAATGGATAAATATACATTAGCCAGAGTGGTGGGGGCAACAATTCTTCTAGAAGATCACCAATCAGAGCTAAAGAGAAATGAGTTCTCCTGTGGATAGAGATACATGAATTTGATTAGGGGATTGGTGTCTCCTTTGGATAGATATCCATAAATATTGTAATAGGGAAAGGATTCCCAAGATATTAATTGATAAAATTTTAGTGAAATATTTTCTCTATGGAGTAGCCCACATTGGGTGAACCATGTTAAATTGGTGTAACTATTGTGTGTGGTGTTTTATGCATTACTTTGATTACTGTTTTTTATATTACTATATTTACATTGCATAATATTGATTGAGAAATAAAATTAAAAAGTGGTCTTATACTACTTACCCCCCCTCTCAGTACAAGCTTGTGTTCTTTAATTGATATCAGAGCAAGTTCCTTCAAAATATTTTAAAATCTTGAAGGAAAAGCTTTCAAGAACACAATGTATTCTAAGAATGTGTCCTCAAAAAATCCAACATCAATATTTGATGGAAGTGAATATATATTTGAGTTTGAGAATTAAGATTCACTTAATGGCACTTGGCAATGAAATTTGGGAAGCAGTTGAAAATGGATAGATACCCCTAGTTGATCCACCTATAGATAAGGAAGGAAAGCTTCTACAAAATTACAATTCAAAAGCAATGAATGCAATTTTGAGAGGTTTGCATAGAATAGAGTCCATAAAAATTATGCACTGTAAATATGCAAAAGGAATTTGGGATAAGTTGTAAAACATATATGAAGGAGATAAAGGTGTCAAGAAAGCAAAGATACAAAATCTCAAAGGACAATTTGAAGAGTTAAGAATGAAGGATACTTATCTAATTCAAGTTGATGAGGTTGTTAATGCTATGCAAGAACTTGGACTTACTGTTGAAGAGTCAAATGTTTGTGATAAGGTCTTAATATCTCTTCCCAAAATATTTAGTGAAAATATTTTTGCTATAGAAGAATCAAAGGATGGTGATTCTTTGACAAGAGATATGTTGCTTGGTATTCTTACAGCCTTTTAGTTAATAACAAAAGAACCTAATCCCCAGAAGGAAGCAACATTCAAAGCTACTAAGAAGACAAAGGGCAAAAATTCAAATTCAAGCAATGAGTCATCCAGTGATGAAGAAGCTAATTATGGTAGAAGGAATAAGGATTCAAGAAGATTTAAAGATAAAATATTTGTTGGATGTTTCAATTGTGGAAAATATGGTTACTATGCAACTAATTTTCAAGAAGCTACGAATAACAATGATGAAGAAAAATAAGTTCATAGGAATAGGGATTCGGAAAGATACAGGCACCAAAATAAAGGCAATGATGGACAAAGTAAACAATGAAAGAAGTTCTTTCAAAGAGAAAAGAGGAGCTACTATGCAGATAAGGCAAGTAAGTACTCAAGTGATAGTGATAATAGTTTTTTAGATAATGACAAAGATGAAGTCCTATTTATGATTGAAGAAAAAGAAGAAGTTAAGAAAAGGATACCAATAATTCTCAAGTGCTTTAGATGTGGTAATTTTGGACATCTTGAAGATAGTTGTACAATGAATAGTTTTATTTTTAGTGATGATGAATATGAGTATGCACTAGAAGTACTAGAAGATAATATTCTAATGAAACTAGAAGAATAAGAAGATGATCCTATAGAATACAAGTCAGAAAAGAATGAAGATGTTATCAAATGTAAAAAAATATAGGAAGAAACAGAAAAATAAGGATTTGATCTTAAGTCATAACTTATTTATGCTCTTGACACAGTAAAAAGGGTAAGAAAGAAAAACTCTAAACTAAAATTTTATTTTCAAGAATGTGATGAAGAGAGAAGAATGCTTATATAGGATCTAGAAAAGTCAATGGCTAAGACAAAGAAGTTCAAAGATAAGTTAGAAGCAAAAGTCTTAGAATGTGAAAGGTTAGAACAAGAAGTATCCCTACTGAGGAAAGATTTAGAAAAATCCAAGGATAAGCTACACAAGTTTGGAAAGAGTTCAAATATTGTGGATAAAATGATTAAGGTACAAACAAGGTCAACAAACAAAATAGGTATTGGCTTTGAACAAGCTCAAAAGAAACAAGAAGAAGAGTCAACATTGAAGAAGAATAAACTTTAGAAGAATAAATTTTAGAAGAAGATAGTATAATAGAAAGTGAGACATCTAAGGATGAGTTGGACAACAGAAATTTCAACAAGGAAATAAACAATGCACAAAGGAGAAACAGATGGAACAACAATCAGAATAGGTTAAGAGAGACTATGAGACCAATGAGGTCAAGACAAGGAAACTTCAATAGAAGATGTTTCTCATGTCTTAGATTTGGGAACATGGCTTCACAGTGCAAGACACATGAAAGATAGGAATATGGGAACATACAACTTTTCCATGGGTATTTCTACTCATATAATCAGTTTGGTCACAAGGCAATGAATTGCAGGGTTCATGACAGAAAGGGATATGGCTTCACTAGGAGAAATTCTAAGACATTTGGACCTCCAAGGAATAATAATATTAAGTGTTATAAGTGCAATAATTATGGACACACAATAAAATAGTGTAGATAAGACATTCTAGAATCAAGCATGAATAGGAACAGGAACAAGAATATGAATAGGAATAGGAATATGGACAGGAACAAGAATAGGAACAGGAATATGGATAGGAATAGAAATAGGAATATGGATATGAATAGGAATAAGAATATGGACATGGATAGGGACATAAATAGGAATAGTCAAAGAAATCATAAGGATCAGATGAGAAGGAAAGAGGATAAAGGTAAAGACCAGTGCTTTCTGGGAGTAGAAATACTCCCACCCTAAAAATAACAACCTCAAGAGGAGGTGGGGAAGGGTCTAAGCTAGGAGACTCATTCTTAGCCCCGAGCCCCAAAGGTGACCCTTTTCCATTGATGTCAAAGGGGAAGAGATTTGGTATTTGAGTAAGGGGGGGAGATTTAGTTTAAGAAAAGAGCATTGAGTCAGGGGAGTAATTTCCCAAGGGGAGCAGAATAAAAAGGTCAAGAAAATGATAAAAAGTTATTGGGTTTCCATCAATGAAAAAGGGGAATGTTGTTGGACATTTTGAGTCCATAAAGTTGTCATTGATGTCAAGGCATGAGGTTGTTATTGATGCCAAGGAGTGAACCACCACTGATGCCAAAAGGTCAAAAAGAGCAATGCAAAAGGTGAAATGGTAAGAAAATGATATTTGATAATTTAACATAAAACACAATGATGCATTAAAGAAAGAGACTATGATTCCATTAATATTAAAAGATACATGTTACAAGAGTGACATGATGCCCTTTATACATTTCTCTTCCTAATAATATTACAATCAATTTGATGCCTTCTTCGGTCATCCCTTAGTGTAGGTGGGCTTCTTTGTATGTGGGCCACTGATGGGTTGTTGTTGATTTGATGTTGCTTTCCCTCTTCAGATTTGCTATATAACTTGTGAATAACCTGCAAAAGGGTGTTAGTACAATGGGGGGCTTGCCTTAGTTAGGCCCCATATTTATGAAGATGAAATGACCATAAAAATAGAACAAAATATAAAATAAATTGTGCATAAGGTAATAATAAAATGAAATGGAGCTTACCACCCAAATCTGGAGTGATTTGGGGCCTATAGATCCAATTCACCACCCGGTGGGTGAACTGAGGCCGAATTCATGGGGCAAGGGGTGATCTAAGTTGTGATGCCTCTTATGAAAAATCCTTTTGGTGGGTTGACTCTTAGGCAACTGGGGTGCCTTTGTGTACCGTTGAAATCCGACTGTGTGCACCAGGAAATGACTATTCAATATTGGCTTTCCATTTTAGCATAGTAACTGTACTTTGTTGAATTTGTGTATCAGATCTAATTAGGGGTTTGGGACCCATTATTTATAGGCAAATGCAAGATGCAGTGGGGTTTAGATAGACTAAACCTAGGTTTGATTTTGACTAGGGTTAGGTTAAGAAATGTAATGTGGCAACATCACATTCCTTATGAGAAATATCTCATCCTCACACATGTGTGAGGATGGATTAGGGCTAATCCTGATTAGGAGGTGCTTAAGCCAATTTAGGACATGATTAAAGAAATATCTCAAATCAATATTAAGGGTTCTTTTAATCAAATTTGCCCTAAAAAGGTGACTTTAGTGAAGTCAACATTAAATTAGAATTTGGTAATTGACTTATTAATTATTTTGGTAAACTAATACCTTGTGGGGGTTTCAATTGTGTGTGAATAGACCGTTGAATGATATCCTAATGCACCGGATGTGGTTTAGAAGGCTTATGAGGGTTTAGGACCTAAAATTCAATGGAGTGATACATGAAAGTCTACATATTACTATGGCAAATTATGGTAATCTACGTATTACTATGCATGACTACGCATGACTATGATAGCCTAAAATAGCCTAGGGATGTCTAGAATCACCTATGGATACGTAGAAGTAGCAATGTGCAACTTTTGGGTGTCTACATTTGCCCCTTTTTGTACTATACTATGTAGAACACAACTTAATACAAAAATGTGAAGGGTTTATGCAGAAGCAAAAGGGATAGAACGGGAATGGATTCCAATCAAATGGTATGCAGCCGTTCAAAGCGTGACCATACCAATTAATCGGGTATCCAAGGAAAATAAGAGAAAGAATGGAATCTAATCAAAGTTATGTAGCCACTCGAAGCATGACCATACAGCATCAACTTGATGTCCACAAGGGAAGAATAGAGGAAGGAAAGAAGTAAAAGAGGAAAGAGATAAAAATAATGTTGGTAAATGAAATTGAATGATTATGAATGCAATGATGTGATTTTGTTGAGTCCGTATGACATTTACGATGCCATACCAGTTTCTTGAGAATGAAAAATTTTGACTGCTTTGCTTTTGTGACCAAATGAGCATGGTCCAAAAGTATTATTAGGACAAAATCCTAACTAAATATTTGATTTTGATTGATTTATGATAACATGGTGATAAGTGCCAAACCATTTGAACTAAGTTGACATTTAGCTTATTCAAATATGTCATTCATGATGTTCCATGAATGCCAAATATAAATACTCTAAATGTTGCACTAGGATCATGTCAAATGTATCATCTATTATGTACTCGACATACAATAATTCTATATTGACTTCTCCATTGTCATGCATAGCTCTCCTGATGTAACCCTTGTTTGATTGTGATTGAGATTATTTTGTATGATAATCTTCAAAAAAAAATTTGTAGACAAATGCGCTAACCGTGCTTTTGGATTTTTGATATTGTGGTTGCATGTGAAGATGACTTTGGATATGAATACCCCCTCAAACAAGGAATCAGCAATGAGGCGAATGAAGTGTGGTGAATTGATGATGCAGTGATTAATAAAATATCAATGCATGATGAATATGGATGCAAATGAAGTTAAAAGATAAGTTTGGAAGGTTCCAAGGGTTTCAGGGGACAAATGCCTACTTTCCTAGGGTTTTAGGTGTATTTTGAGGTGTTTTGGTTGAATTCACCACTCGAGGGGTGATTTTAACCTAAATCATCACTTGAGGGGCAAATTGGGTTGTGGTTCGCCCCTCGAGGGTGAATTGGTGGATAAGGTATATTTAAGCCCTAATGTGCATGTGGGGGGCTCATTTTGATGGTGCACAACGGTGGAAAGTGACTTGTGAGGGCATTTGATGGTATGAGAGGAGCACAGGTGACTATTTCAAGGGAAACAATGATGAGAGGACACAAAGCGGTTGGCAGCAGGCACGGGGAGCCATCGGTAAGTGATCTTTTGCCTTGTTTTGTTTTTGTTTTATTTTTATGAGAAAATGTGAATGAGGGGAGGGGAGGTTTTCATCTTGATTTAAATTTTTTTGCAATTTTTAATTTAAATTTAAATACAAAGTGAAAAACAAGCCAAATGGGTATTCAAAAGTGGAATCGAATTCTGAATGAGACTTGTTTTGATGTTGATTTGATCGGGTGAAGGGTAGAGTCAGTTTTTGGAAGTAAAGGTGTACTAAAATTGATATGTTTTTGTATTTTGTCTGCTAAAGTGGGAAATGGGTATCCCATTTTGTGACTGCTATATTTTTTTGACTTCGTTTGATATGATTTCAGAATTTGTCGCTTTTAGGTGTAATTTGTGAAACCTAGACTGTTAGATTTGACATGTTAGAGGTAAAAATTTTGAAAACCGATGAAACTTTCACCATAGAATGGGAAAATGGGTGTCCAAAAATTTTGTTTGTTTTGGTGAATGACTTCGTTTAGCCTACCTTTGATTTGCATGTCGATGTGTATATTAATTTTAAACTAAAAATGAGCTACAAGGATCCCGATTTTGAATGTACTCAACTTCTTTTTGAATGTTCACCACTAATTGGGCAAATGGGTATCCAAAAATATGACTATTATTTTTTAATTATGTCTTTTGATGTGTGTTCCATTTTGGTGTATGTATGATAAATTTGATTTTTAGATCTATGTATATTGGTATGTTGTTTTTGAATTTTGTCGACACATTTACCGATAAGTGGGCAAATGGGTATATAAAAATGATATTTGTTTTTGTAGATGTTATTGTTTGACTTATGTTTGATTTGCGTACCAATTAATAGGTAGTTGTAAATTTTAATTGCGCTTTTGGGAGTCCAAATGATGTTGTTTGTCATGCCAGTTTGAACTTTTGCCATGAAATGCCAAAATGGGTATCCAAATATGTGATTGTTATGTCGATTTTTGTTGTTGTGTGTTTTTTGCATTATTTAGCATCAAAGTGCATGTCAAATTAATAGGTTTTAATTTGTAAATTTTGGTTTATGAAATTTCATTTGATTGCATCACTTATTTGGATATCTAACTTGTGTTTTGTTGTGGATGAATGAGTGAATATGCTCGAGCCCCCTCATCGGTTGTAGAATATGAAGGGTGTGTTTGACAAGGTGATGAATCAGGAAGAGGAGCTTAAGTGGTTAGATGATATATGGTTTTGAGGTGTATGGGAGTACACCAATATACACACCAATAGGGTCTACATATCTAGACTATGTGAGCGGTGGGATACAGATAGGAATACCTTTCATTTTCCCACTAGGGAAATGACTGTTACATTGGAAGATGTGTAATGTATCTATAGGCTACCGATTGAGGTGTTCTTGTGAGAGCGACGGTTGATGAGAGTAAGGATGCAGTGTTGGAGTGATTCTTTGGGGAAAAGTGGATATCGATAGATGTCTCAAAGATAGACTATGAATGGTTGTGGTTGTAGAAGAAGATATTTGATCGACAGTGTGCAACCATGATGATGATCTACACATATGCGCTACCTGATAGTTCCAGGGTTTTGTTTACCTAGAATATGCTAGACTTGGTTAGTGATATGGTGGAGCATAGGGTTGTGTTTTCTTGGGAACCTACTCTATTAGCCCAAGTATATTGAGAGTTACATGATGTTGTCCATGGGAGGAGGATAGGGTTGAGTGTGATTCCCTTGCTACAGGTATGGGCATGGGAACATATAGCTATTGAGATATCATCTCTATTACCTCAGCCTATGCATGTGGATGGCAAGGAGTATTTACCCTATGCTTTAATATGGAGCATGGTGGCTAAGCAGGGTATTAAGATGTTGCATGAGGATGACCCTCTATTTTGGAGGGGTAAGTTTGAGGATGCGACTCTTGATGATATTACGTGGAGGCCTTGGTTGGGTGGTGTGATATGGGAGTAGGATGAGGAGCAAGTGAGCCATTAGATGAGGTCACTGGATAGTGGGTAGATATACTCGATAGACCGAGTATTTCCAGTTTGATCGAGTGAGGTGGTAGTTTGGCTTGCGATAAGATGTTCCTAGGACTCTTATAATTTACTTTAGGTGGTAGGGTGATAGAGGAGAGCGGTCTATGGTGCTTCCATGGGTTGGGGAGAGGGATACTCCTATGGACATTCGATATGTGGTGGATTTTGGGATGACTCTTGAGTTTGAGGCCTGTATTTGTGGATGTGATACAGCAGATTCCTATCAATATACCAATGAGGAGAGATGCAAGGGATGAGGTACAGGCACTAAGATATAGAGTCTGTCAGTTGGATACTGAGGTGGAGCAGCTGAGGGTTGATATGGTTAGGTAGGGGATTGAGACAAAGTAGTTGAGGGTCACGATGGTGAGGTAGGCTCAAACGATTATGATCCTGATTAGTCAGTTGGGTGTAGAGACTACGATGAAGTTATTATGCGAGACTTCTCTATTGGTGTGCAGGATTCCTCTTCTTGATTATGTGTAGATGGTGTTGTATTCTGGGATATAGTCATGAGCATGAGCACCCTCACATCAGAGTCAGTGCAGTGTTGCTCCAATAGTAGAGGCTGGTGCTAGGGTTGAGGTGCAGGATCCACCTGCTATGGAGTAGCCTGTAGTAGATCCAGTTCCAAAGATCATTGTAGATTCAATCCAGGTTGCGGATAGGCGAGCGAGCCAGGAGGGGCATGGGGAGACTCATGGTGATATTTAGGATTTATATCTTTGATTATAGCCCATGAGAATTTTGGATGTTATATGTGATGGGTATGGTCCTAGTTGTAGCCTTCGGGTGTTTTTGGATGATGATATATATATATACCTTGATTTTGGCTATTATATATGATTTGTGATTTTTTTGGTTTGGAATGTATTGAGTTTATATTTGTATAGATAGCACAATATAGTTCATAGGTATGTATGATTAATAGATACATATGTGTGAATGGTTTAGATCTATTATCGATTTTTCATATGAATGAATTGTAGAACAGTATGCATGATTGTGTTTTGAATGCTGTGTGATGTGATATCGAATGCGATGTTGTTGTATATATATGTACATAGAATAAATGAAATGTTATAATTTGATTTTGGAATGTGTGTAGCATGAATGCATAATGTAATTTGATTTTGTGAATGTATGTTAGACAAATGCATAACTATAAGGTGTAGCAAATGTATATGACATCGATGCATGGGTGCATGTATGGAATTACTGAAATGCACCAAGGAAGCACTTGTATCATGTCATTTACCTGTATGGATGTGATCCATTCCATGATTTCAGTGATGGTGGATAATTTAAGGCATGTGCAATGGTTTTGACTAACGTAGTTATGACAATCAAATCTCAAACCCTTAGCTATACAAGTTTTATGGTAACTTATAACATAATTGGGTTGGTTCAAAGCCTGTCTTGGACCTATGTGTTTGAATGTGTAAGTTTCATTTATCCATTTTGAGGTACGTAGAATTAATCTATTGTAGATGCTACCAAACTAGCTAGCTCATCCATCCACAACAGTGATATCTACAAAAACAAGATGCTAATGTGAGAGATGTGTTGTCACTTGTAAGACTATTCCACTGGTATCCAGGCTCTTGGAGCCTATTGTGAGTGATTGGAATCATCCCATGGTGTTATTTTTAACCTAAGGACCAAATACAATAAGCATAACATGGGTGATATCAAGAGGTATTTCCTTTTATTTTATGCCCCTTTTCTAGTGTTAACCTATCTGATTGTGGCAGTGCTCTTTTTGTTTCTTTTCTTTTCTTTTCTTTCTTTTTTTTGTTTTTTTTTGTGGTGCTCTTTTTATATGGGTGATGAAGTTTATTTTCTACCCAATCATTTATTTTTTCTTATGCTTGATCCATTTTTTTATCCCTAGGTCGTATGTTGACCATGCAGGTGATAGGATGAGTAGGGGATACCGTTCTCTAGATGGTGATATCTACTCAAGATGTCCTCTTTCCTAGGCTCAAAATTTTTAATGTGTAACCTATTGTGAGTGATCCATGAGAGAAGTTGAACCAGCCTAAAAGACTATAAGAATAATGTACAAGACTCAGTAGCTATGGGTGACACTTGATTTCTTAAACTACAAAGTAGTATGAATTAAACATCACACCTATGTATACCTTGATCCTGAAAAGGGGGAATGGACATCCAGGTGGCGATGCTAACAAATGCATGTATTATTCCTACTAAGGTGTATTTTTTGGGAGAATGTACAAACATGAATTAAAATTTTAACTATAAAGCATATGAATATGTGCAATGGATGGAAATGTAAATGATGCAAGTGGAGGAATGTGATATTTACAAAAGGAAATTTATGTTGTGTAGAAGGAGAATTTTAGAAGAACTTGTTTACAGATGAGTAAAGTGTGTAATAATGACAAAAAGTGTGATGCTATGATCATGGTTGCCCCAACATATGGGGTGTGTGTGTGTAGTAGATGTATAAGTTGTGAGTTGTATAAGTGTATGTAATAGTCATCAAAAAGAAGGAAGATGTGAGAGTGGAATGTACAAGTGGAAGAAGTGAGAAGAAATAAGCTTTGGTAACCAGTCAAGAAAAGGGGATCACCAGAAGCCAACAAATATAGGAGAGAAGAAATGAATCAACATATGTAAGAAGCTAGAAAAAATAATATAGAAGAAGGGAAGTAATTTTGAACTACTATCAGAAAAGTGGCATAGATCTGGGTGGGAGTGGGATGGTGAAGTGATGATGCAGCTTGGGTTGTGATTGCTATTGTAATTGGACATGTTGTGTATGTAACGGGATGGCACTATTAGGGTACTACAGAATGTCAATGTTCTAGAGTTGTGCAGCACGGAAGACTGACAAGTCGGCTAAACGGGAAAGAATGCTCTGGTGATGGGGTACATTTTCCATGCAACATGTTGTGCACCAGGTTTTTGAATTATTTGCACTCTTCAATATCATGACTTTGCTAGCAATGGTAAATACAAAATTGATTCTCATTGTAGTTGTGTGGTTTGGGGCATGATGGATCAATGGGTCGAATCTCGGGTAGGTCAATAAGGCCCTGATGCATGATATGATGGAACATTTTGGAAAATGGTGTGTGGAATAGGCATAGGATAGATGTATGGGTCTACTTTAGGTGAGCAAGGCTGGGTAAAGGATGATATGGTAATGAAGGCATGGGTCTGGGTTCTAGCATAGGTTGATTCCAAGGTCGAAGAAGGGGTCTACATGGCGGTGAGGATGGACGGGTCATGAGAGACTACCGTGGGTGAACGTGGTAATGATAGTGGCTCATCTACAACTCTAGAGATTTGATATGGGAGATGAGATGTATCTCATGGTACAATGGAGATTATATTGGGTAAGGGGTGATCAATATTCCAATGCAAATGGAATGGCTCGATGTGTGGTAGAAAATGGGTGCAGATGGGATGACGATGCAATAGAGTGGAATTACTATGGTGATTACAAGCATTGCTGGAATGGTATACCTCACAGTGGCGAAGGTGGTGTCTTGATAACCAGTGGCATAGGTGATGGCTCTAATCAGTGACACGAATGGTAAGGGGGATGTTTGTGTGACCATATTGAGCAGCTTGGGCCGCATAGGCTTGCAAATCCTGGGCGTAGGTAGACTCACCATTGGAAATTTGAGAGGGTAGAAATGCAATGTGAGGTGGATGAGGTGTATACCCCCTATTAGGTGGGCGATAGGATTATATGGGTTGATTGGGGTGATTTTTGGATGAATAGCGACATCTGAGATCATCAAATGGATGGGAGGGTTATCCTTGTGCTTGGGGTTGGGTGGATTTCTCTTTATCATAGAAAGATGACATGGTGATCTAGTTGTCGCTAGAGTGTGGCAAATAGGATGAACCTCACTAGCAATGGGAATGGTGTCAAGGTGAGGTATGATGACCTGAATGGGATGAATGTGAGGAGTGTTTGGTATGAAGGGCGGTTGGCGGTCAGGCAAGATCGATCGATGTAATGGGTTTTTGCTTTGGTTGTGGATGGTCCTGCATGGTGGTAGGTGAGGCCACTATAGAGCTCTCCTACTGGTGATGTGAGTCCTACAAATGTAAAAACAAATACCCTAAGCATAAAAATGGTAGAAAGTTGAAACATGCATGTATAGAGAAATAATAAAG
Organism: Wollemia nobilis; assembly: GCA_028583015.1. NCBI lineage: Eukaryota > Viridiplantae > Streptophyta > Pinopsida > Araucariales > Araucariaceae > Wollemia > Wollemia nobilis. The sequence continues at coordinate 1,366,178 of JAQPPZ010000493.1, forward strand.
CAAAAATAACATATTTACACAATGATGTTTTTAGTGATTTATTTCTAATACTATGTGACATTCATGATGGTGACTATGTTTATGCATCATGCATTGAATGCACTAAGGTGCAAGATGTTGATGGTTTCAAGATTGTTAAGGCCTTCAATATTGGCCAGATGATATGCTCCTAAACCATATTTGTGTGTGATAATAAATGGGCCCAATTAGTTTGGGGTAAATTTATCACGTTGCTAGTGAGTTTGACTTATGATTTGCTGGTTCTCTTCGAGAACCAAGTTGCCAATATTAAACTCACGCTAATGTACCTTACTTTTGTAGGCATGACAAAGGCAATCTTGATATACTCGTGTGTGCTCGATGGCATGGATACGACACTCATCGAGGAGAGTTAGTTGATCTAGACGAGCTTGATGAGCAGTGCCTTCATCAATGAAATATTTCATAGATATCTGTAAAGAGGGTATCTCAAGCTCAAGGGGCATGATAGCTTTTGCCCCATATACAAGTGAGAAAGGTGTTTCCCTAGTAGGAGTACGAATGTTTTTATGATATGCCCATAAGGCTAGGGGTATTTGGTTATGCCAATCTCGATGAGACTCTGCTACAGTTTTATAGAGAATATAGTAGATGGTTTTGTTTGTGGCTTCTGCATGGCCATTTCCTTTAGGGTAATATGGGGTCAAAAAGCTATGGTGTATGTGAAATCTATCGCACAAGGCTTAGATAGTCTTGTTTTTAAATTATTTCCCATTATCTTAAATAATTTGGGAGGGAATTCCAAAATGGCATATGATATGCTCCATGATGAATGCTACAATTTTGGCTCTTATGGTTTGGACTAGTGGGATGGCTTTGACCAACTTGGTAAAATATTATGTTGCTATGATGATAAATTTATGATTGCTAGAGGCAAGTATAATTTGTCCAATTAGATCTAGGCCCCATTGGTAGAAGGGCCACATGGACTGGATTGGTTGAAGTTCTTGGGATGGTAAATGTGTTAGGTTGGCATATTTTTGGCATTTGATGCAACGTTTGACATACTCATAGCAGTCTTGCTCCATTTTGGTCCAATAGTAGCCCATACAGAGGATGCATTTGGTAATCGCTATGTCCCTAAAATGGCCACCATAATTACCATCATGGGTTTCTTGTACAACCTATTGCAATTCTTACGGTTCTAGGCAACGTAAGAGTATGTCGTCATAGCTATGGTGATAAAGGATGTCCCCTAGCAAGGTGTAGTGGATCACTCTTTGTTTAAAGGTTTAGCATCATTTGTGGGGTAAATCACATGGTATGAAACCTATTTTGATGTACTCTTTGATCTACGATAACCATGTGTCATGAGGTTCGGTGTTTACCACATACACACCACCATCATATGTAGGAGGCTTGGGTGATATTGTAGATTACATAAGTGTATGAATGGATGCAGATGTTGTGTCAGATGTTAAGTTTTGTGGAATGAGGGAACCTAAGGATGCCATAGTGTCTGCAAAATGGTTTGATGACTATGAAGCAGCTTTGAGGTAATACCATTCAAATTGGGATAGGATTTACTAGGCAATTTTCTTGTATTGTTGGAGAACTGGCCAATTGCATAGCCAAAGTTTCTATACTTGATTGACTATCAGAAGTGAATCACCTATGATGTGGAGGTTTTTGATGTGCATAGAGTGTGCTTGTTTTTGTTCTAGGATTAGGACTTTGTATTATGTGTTGTTATTAGTACAAGGGAAATCAAGTTTAAATGAAAATGGGAGTGGTTTCCTTCAGGTGTAAAGAAGACAATGCATGCAACCCTAGCATGGAGACACCTAGAACCATCAAATAACATGGTGAGGTCAGCCACAAATTCTGGTTTGACATATTCCTCATATTTAGTTATGTGAAATATGGAATCATCGGGGAGTTGAATGAGTAGGGGTTGATTATCATTCAATGGAGCTTCATCTAGTTGGTCAGCAATGCCTTGTCCTTTTATGTATTTTTGAGATATGAATTCTAGATCAAACTCAGTTAGGAGCATGATCCATTTGGTTGTGCGTGAATTGTGATAACTCTTATTCATCATGTACCAAAGGGGATTATCTCGAGCGATGAAAAATTTGTGTGATTTAACATGTAGTGTCTTAAATTCTGGGTAGCAAATACTACTGCTAGGCATAGCTTCTCCATGTATCCATATCTTGTTTCGTAACTAACTAGTGTGTGGCTAATGTAGTAGATAGCTTACTCTTTGTTGAAAACATTCTTTTGAGCTAGGAGCGTACCTAGCACTTCTATGGCTGATATGTATAGATTCAATGGTAATTGTGGGTGCAGCGGTGACATGATCGATGGTGATGTAAGGTTATTTTTGATAGCATAAAATGTGGCTTGATAGTTATCATACCATTTGAAGTGTACTTCTTTTTGTAGAAGATGATTGAATGGTTGGCATTTGTCTGATAATTGCACTATAAATCTATGAATATAGGTAATCTTTCCCTAGAGGCTACACAATTTCTTTAGTGTGGTAGGAGGAGGCATCTCGATCATGGATTTCACCTTAATAGTATCTACTTCAATGCCTTGTTGGGAGACAATGAATCCTAGTATTTTTCCTAATGTAACACCAAACACACATTTTTTTGGATTGAGATGCATGTTGTGTTCTAGTATTCAATGTAGGAATCTCCTCTATCGATTAGAATGGAATAGGAGGTGTTTGCGGTGTAGGAAAGATAGGGGCTTCCATATGCAAGGGTGGAGGAGGTAACGTAATCATTTGTGTGATGGGTGGAAACAATGGCTGCGACACCATAGGTGGAAATTGGAATAGTAGAGGTTGGGAGGATTGTGGAGGCCACAAGAACGATAGTTAGGAAGGCATGGTATTAGTTTTAGGTCCCTTGAAAGACAATGCTAATGGTATATATATCAAGGCTTATGTTGTTGAACATTGGTATGTTGGGGTGGAAATTGGGGAGGATATCGATGCTCCTACTGACTGGTGAGAAGATACAGGTAACAGTTGGGAGGATGATAATGAAGGTGTAGGTGGAAAGTCTATGACATTACAAAACTTAAAGGGGTCTCCATAGACTAGGACATAGTGAACAAGTCCATTGTGGATGTACTTGAGGTAATGGTGCAATATGATGGGACACACTACATGTCTCTGATCCAAGGATGACTGAGGAGAATATTGTGAAAGAGGATGGGGATCGTACGGATGCCTACATGAATGGGCAGAACTATGGATCTTATGGTAGGTCTCATAGAACCATCAAAAGCATGTAGGCCTAGGTAAGGTGTGGTGAAATGGGATGGAGGGAGGTGTAGATGATGTAGGACTATTTTGGATATGATGTTGATGTATGATCCTGTGTCAATGGGTATCCACTTGTAGGTAATATCATGTATATTAGCTTGTATGTGGAGGGGAGGATCGACTCCTTCACCAACGAGTTTCATTATCTCATGGTCATGGAAACTAATTGAAGGTTGAAGGAATCATGGGATGTACCCTATGAAATTTACAAAAGCATTTATGTCTTATGTCTCTAAGTCAATGGAATGTAGGATGTCATTTAATGCCTCATGATGGGGTTGACACTATTGTAGGAGATCAAATATGGATAGCCATGTTGGGGTATTACACAGCTGATGGGTTAGACTACCATGGATGGTAATCACATTTTGAGGTTGTGGTGGTATGGTATTATGTAGTTGATGGGTTAGACTACCATGGATGGTAATCACATTTTGAGGTTGGGGTGTTTGCAGGGATGTAAACTGGATAGGGGGAGAAATAATAGGTGTTGTTTGGTGTGATGGGTACCATTAGTTCCTCGTAGTAAGTTTGATCATACCTACTACTCCACATGATGGAGTATTATGTTGTACATTGTTGAATTGGCAAGGTGGTGTTGGAGGATTGTTTGGAGTTCTATGGGATTGGGTCCTCTATGATCTGGTAAAGGGTTTTGGAAAATCCCTAGGCTTTGGTTCTATGGGGACAGAGGGTTTGCTACCTAAATAGTACCCCTATATTTTAGGTCTTGAACTTGCCCTTGAAAGGAGTGACATGAATTGATATTATGGCCATGCGGCTTATGAAAGGAATAGAAGAGTTTCTTGTTATAGTTATGAGGCTTAGGTGAATTTGGATCCAAGGGATGGATCTTGAGTATAACAAGATGGTTTCCCTCATAAAATCTATGGAACAAGGCTCGTAACAGTTTCGATAAGGGTGTAAATTTGTGTGGTGGACCCTATGGGTGCATGTCACGGTATTGTCGTGGTCGAGGTGGAGCAAGAGCATTAGATTGGGGTTCTTACGGTTGCGATGTATAGGGTGGAGGAGTCGGTACTAGTGCTAGGGTAGCAACTATGACTTGGTTGGTTTGCGGTGGCCATGGGTAAGGTTGATTTGGTGTAGGTCTATTGAAGTGGAAGTTGAAGTTATAGTTGGATTTGGCTCTCAACTGAATCTTCCCAAACTGGACCTTAATATCTTCGATCACTTTTGCTTGTGAGATAGCATCTTCAAAAGTACAACTTTGGTGAAGTTGGAGGGATGTGGAAATGTGTTTGTGGAAACTCTTGGAAAAGAGTGTCACAAGCTCCAAGGTGGGGAGGCTATGGGCAAGGTCATGGATAATCGCTCTCCATATAGCAACAAACTCCATAATGGGTTCATCGTCTACCTGTCATAAGGTGTAGACATCAAAAAATGTGGTTTTTTTCTTTATGTTGATGGAAAAGTGCTCTAAGAAGGAATTGGCTAGTTGCTCAAAGGTATACAAGCTATGACATGGTAGCATGTTGTACCACTTCAATGTTGATCCAACGAGGGATAGGGATAAGGTATGCAACATAAGGGGGTTACTACTATGAAGCTGGTAGCAGGACGAGTGGTATTTGTTCACATGTTCTCTGGGATATTTCTTACCTATATACTCGTTGAATTTTGGTATTTCGAAGCAATAAGGATAAGGAGGAATAGATACTGATGGATGAACTGGCTCATTGCATAGTTCATCATAGCAAGGCTTTTGTGGTCCATAGATAGAGGTGTGTAGGTTCAAAATTTTGACATCATCTCGCAAGAGTTGAAGTTCGGGTGTCATAGGAGTCAAGGGTTGGGCTATGGTAGGTTGACCCTTTGGATGTGGTGGATATTGGTATTGTTGTTCTTCACAATATTGTGGGAAATACTATTGTGTCTGATCATCTCGCAAGAGTTGAAGTTCGGGTGTCATAGGAGTCAAGGGTTGGGCTATGGTAGGTTGACCCTTTGGATGTGGTGGATATTGGTATTGTTGTTCTTCACAATATTGTGGGAAATACTATTGTGTCTGATCATGATAAGGTGGGTACTAGATGACATGTGTTGTCATGTCTACGGGCACACTAGGTTGTGGGGTAGGTGTCTATTAAGGATAATAGTACTATGATTGGGCAACATGTGGTTGTGGCATGGGTACTTGTTGGTTTGGATCTTGTTGTACTGGTTGGACCATGGGTGGTGATGACCAAATTAGAGGAGGCATAAAGAAGCTAGGTGCAACTGGTGGTAGTGTAGGTTTCGGTACTACTAGTGCTAGGGGTGGTCGAGATGAGGTATCAAAATATGTGATCCATCTCTTCCTTCGAGGGTAGGAAGTAGGGAAGCTAAACTATGTGGAATAATTTGGTTTAGCGAGAGGATAAGCTATTAGTGTTGGTCCATAGGTAGGAGGGATATGGGTAGTGGGAGCCTGAAAAGGAATAGGTTGTGGCATCCTAAAGGTCATCGTAGGCAAAGGTGGCTCCAAGGGTTGGGTGTTGTACACTTCAAATACCTAAGAGATAGGTGGAAAATTTGCTAAGAAAGTGGGATAAGCTACTGAAGTAGGAGCTTGGGTTGAGGGGAAAGTATAGGTGTATATTCATGCTTGGGTTTTTGCATCTTGTGTTTGAAAAGGCTGCTGGGAGGTACCCTCAGTTATGGTAAAGAACAACTCTTGGGAAGAGGATGGTTGGTACTCTTATGAAGAGTGTGGGTGTGAGGTTTGAGGGAATGCTTGCAGTTCCTATTGGGTAGAGATTTGTTGTGAAATTTAGAATTATGGTTTTTGCCTTCCTATAGCATAGGAGGATGGGTCAGATACCATTCCTATGATAGGGGTGAATGATGTGACCTCAAAATGTGTACGATTTAGGAGTGAGGAATCATTCTCAAAAAGGGATTGAGATAGATTTTGGAAGAAAGGATGTGCAAATGTGGGTGAAGTAGGCATGACATCCTCATCTATGATAAAGAATGGAGGAGGTTGTCCTAGTGCTATGTATATCACATGGTCATAGAACATGGTCCATGGATTAGGTGAGGATGGGGCTGAAAGGAGCGGGTAATATTCTACGAGTGAAGTAGCAAGGATTTCACTCAAAGTTGATGTCTCCTCGTGAGGCATCATGTGTGTGAATTGTACATCGGATTCTATGTGTGAATCAGATGTGTCTATGATCCTCTCCTTCATGATCAAATGAGTAAGCATGGACTAACTAGAGGAAGGGGGAGGCCATTCCTTCATAGAGCATGATTTCTCATGCGCTCTACTATAGGTGACCACAGGCATAGTGGCATGTGAGAAAGGGTTTTTTAATAATAAAACCTATGTGATGTAGAATCAACTATGTCTAATGTGAGTGTGAAGTAAATGGCATGTTGTATGTAGCAAAACAATATATAGTTCAGTGTGTTGAGATCGGTTTGTGATCATGCAAACAATGATAGATCATAATCAATTCTAAATGTTGAGAAAATAAAAGTGTTCTATTTAGTTTGTGTTTTGCAATGTTGATACTCCCTATGTAGAATCATGGGTAATGGAGTGAATACTCTAGCAATTCAGGAGTTTCATCAATATCAAACCTCCTCCAACACCCAAATATGCATAGGATAGAATGGTACAGAAACATGCAAATGGTGACCTATATGGAAGGTGCAATAAAATGATATCCTAAAGGGGTGGGACTCACTATGTTGAAGTGAGTTCACAATATCCTCTCACGAGAAGAGGTAGCATTTTTTGAGACTTGCTACCGGCATACCCATGCTTTCACTTCACCCTCGAGCAGGCTTAGTCAAGAATGACAATTACCAATTCCACAAATTATACAAGCCTTGTGGATGAAGGCGCTAATCCTATCCCACTTCACAGGTAACCACTAGTGATGAAATCTAGGGCCCAGTCACAAAAGTGGAGGATTTTTTGGTGATGAAATCTAGAAAACCACTCCTGTGGGGATGCTAGGTGTCTATGGGGGTGAGCTGATGGAGAGTGCAACTCAATCCCCACCAGTCTTGAGTGATGGATTGGGGATGAAGTCCAATCTCACCACTTGTTTAAATACCACATGAGTGTGTGTGGGTTTGTGTTTTTCTAATGGTTTTTACAAGGTAATAAACTAACTAATTGCATTTTCAAAAGAAAACTAATCCTAATGCCTTTTTGAAAGCAAATGATTAGATAGATTATAGTCTTTGTAAATAAATGGTCTAGCCTAAATGCCTTTATGAAGTAAATTAATTTACTTTGCAAAACATAGAAACATGCAATCCAAATATGTTTGGAATAGAGGGGATTATGAAACCCTAACTTGAACTTTTAGAATGCAAAATTCTTTTAGAGAATGTAAGAGGGGATTAGAAACCCTAATGTTACTTTAGAATATAAAGTTCCTTTTAGCAATGGAAACTATCAATGAAGGAAGAACAACTTAGGCTTATGCTACATGCAAAAATAAAAGACAAATGCAAATTTATTTGAGAAATAAATTTTGTACACTTGTTGGAAAGTTGCAGGTACTAAAAATTTTAGAAACCCTAAGGATTCGACAACTTTACAATGAAAACAAAACTATGTCTAGCAATGATTATTTAACTAGTTAGTGAAATTTTTGTTTCTAAAACTTGCAACAGAGGCATAAAAGGTGAACATACTTGCATTATGATGCTAATGGGGGTTTTCTTGGCACCTAAAAAGATTACCCGAGTTGATTTGGGGGTTTTTGAGGCTTATGCACTCAAATCGCCAGTCCGGGGGGCGAATTAGGTTTTGAAGGCTCAGATCTAATATCTGACAGTCCAGAGGTCTTTCTTAGGTTGTAGATAGGTATGAGACAGTAATATCTTATGGTTTTTGGGGTCTTAAATGCACTTCACCACCCAGGGGGTGAATTTATAGATAGTTCATAGGGTGGGGGGTAAATCAAATGCAGAGGCTACAAATCAGAGTTTTGATGACCTAGGATGTTTCCTAGGGTTTTGGAGGTCTCTATGGGAAACAACTTTAATACCTGAAAGACATAAAAATAGAGGATAATGTCAGATTTACCAAGAAAATTAATCTAGCACTATCCATTGTGGGGGTCCCACTGGGCGTACCAGAATGAAATGGTAAGAAAATAGTATTTGATAATTTAACACAAAACACAATGATGCATTAAACAAAGAGACTATGATTCCATTGATATTAAAAGATACATGTTACAATAGGGACATGATGCCCTTTATTCATTTCTCTTCCTAAAAATGTTACAATCAATTTGATGACTTCTTCGATCATCCCTCAATGTAGGTGGGCTTCTTTGTATGTGAGCCACCATCGGGTTGCTATTGATTTGATGTTGCTTTCCCTCTTCAGATTTGCTACATAACTTGTGAATAACCTAAAAAAGGGTGTTAGTACGATGGGGGATTGCCTTAGTCAGGCCCCATATTTATGAAGATGAAATGACCATAAAATAGAACAAAATATGAAATAAACTATGCATAAGGTAATAATAAAATGAAATGGAACTTACCACCTAAATCCAGAGTGATTTGGGGCTTGTAGACCCAATTCGCCACCCGATGGGTGAACTAAGGTTGGACTCACGAGGCAAGGGGTGATCTGAGCTATGATGCCTCTTCTACAAAATACTTTTGATGGGTTGACTCCTAGGCAACTGGGGTGCCTATGTGTACCGTTGAAATCCAACTGTGTGCACCAAGAAATGACTGTTCAATATTGGCTTTCTATTTCAACAGAGTAACTGTACTTTGTTGAATTTGTGTGTTAGATCTAATTAGGGTTTTGGGACCCATTATTTATAGGCAAAGGAAAGGTGTAGGGGAGGGTTAGATAGACTAAACCTAGGTTTGATTCTGACTAGGGTTAGGTTAAGAAATGAAATGTGGCAACATCACATTCCTTATGAGAAATATCTCATCCTCACACATGTGTGAGGATGGATTAGGGCTAATCCTGATTAGGAGGTGCTTAAGCCAATTTAGGATATGATTAAATAAATATCTCAACAAATCCTAATTTCACACATGTGGGAGGATGTAATTAGTTCTAATCAATATTAAGGGTTATTTTAATCAAATTTGCCCTAAAAATGTGACTTAAGTGAAGTCAACATTAAATTAGAATTTGGTAATTGAATTATTAATTATTTTGGTCAACTAATACCTCATGGGGGTTTCAATTGTGTGTGAGTAGACCGTCGAATGATATCCCAATGTATCGGATATGATTTGGAAGGCTTATGAGGGTTTAGGACTTGAAAACCAATGGAGTGATACATGAAATCCTACATAATACTATGGAAAATTATGGCAATCTAAAAATTACTATGCATGACTACGTCTGATTATGCATGACTATGATAACCTAAAATATCTTAGGGATGTTTGTAATCACCTATGGATATGCAGAAGTAGCAATGTGCGACTTTTGGGTGTCTACAAGAGGTTTATGGCAAAAGAGCTTCATAGTATTCATCTTTAATATTATAGGAAGCATAATTAAATTTTTTTATTAAAAACCATGGATTGGCAAAATAAAAGGTTTTCATTAAAACCATGGTTAGATAAAAGGTTTTCATAAAAACCCAAGGAGGCTTTTTATTCCAAATTAAAAAGTCCAAGGAAGGTTTAAATATTTAATTTATAAATATTTAAATTCAAATTGAATTTAAATTTTATAAATTAATATTTATTTATTTGAAATAGCAAAACCCTAAGGCTATTCCATTGATGTGCAAGTTGAAGATTACCCCCACCGACATGTTGGAAGAAATAACAAAGCAATATAAATATTGTCTTTGCTAAGGCAAAAAGTGTATGCAATTGGAATTCAAAAAACATGCTGAGAGAGGAATATCGTGTGCTGCATCATTATTCAAAATTTGTTTTGTTGAAGGAGACAAGACATTTAACTTATAGTACCATCCAGTGGCTAGCATAGGTGGTAGTTGATTTGCGTTTGTGGTAGTGAGGTTACAGGTTTGAAACCCGATGGCAACAAGTTGGGAAGCCCCTTTTTGCATTTTAATTTTCAGTGGTAGCAGAATGTTTTAGAAGTGCATGGGAACTTTAGCTCTCACATGAGCACATAGCTCATGCAACAGCCAAGGCCACAGCTAGGGCACTTGGGGAGGCAGCATCGTGGGTTCAAAACCCACTAAGGGCAAAGGTACAATTTTTTATTTAAATTTTATTTTCCCTAAGGTTGTTGTGAGTAAATTGGGAGGTATAAGGTGGTAATTAAATTGGATTATTTACCTATATGTTAAAGTGATTTTTGGGTATGGTAAAAAGTTGTTTTTGATAAAGTAAAAACTAGGGTAATTAATTTTTACCTTAGAAGAATAAATTGTATTTTTTTATAAATTATTTTATCTGATAAGTGCAATTTAAGTAAGGAGATATAAGTAGAAATTGTGTTATATTTTATAAGAGGGTTTTTGATGAAAATTATGATGTTGAAATTTATTATTGAGATGGAGCAATAAGGTGTATTTGGGATTTAATTTATCTTTGCATTTAAGGTAAATTATGAAAAGTTTTAGGGTGATAATTCTTGTCATATAACCCTTTGTACGTGATAATTGAACTAGGCTTTTGAAGATCATTCTACATAAAATAAAAAGGTATGGGCACATTCTTCCTTGGTTGAGTTGATTGGTTGGTTTTCTGGAAAACAACTTTGGAGTGAAAAGGACTTAATTAGATTTCCTTATTGATTTTTTGATCCATTGTGAAATGAATGCTATGCACCTTTGTTTATAAGTATTGTTTTTGAAGTGAATGATTGAGTGAAGAACTTGAACTACGGTTTGGAAAGAACATGAGTATCATTGTTATGTGATATTGGTTTATGAGAATTGTTGAAAATATTTGAGTGAGTGCTCATATGCTTGGACTAGGATTTGTGAGCAAGGATTATTTCATTAAGTGATTGGTTGAGTAAGAGTTGGTTGAGCCTAGTCAAGTTGATGTGTGAAGTAATAGTCCTAGTTCTATGAAACAAATTATTCTATATTATGAATTGATTTGAAAAAGATATTGAGTATTGTGATGAAGCATATTGAGTCTCTAACAATTCTCTATATGCTTCCAAAAGAGTGAATGAAATTAATTGAGCATTGAGGTGAATGTGAAGCATATTGAGTCTCTAACAATTCTCTATGTTTCTAAAATGTGATTGAAAGTAATTAAGAATTATGGTGAATAGGAAGCATTTTGAGTCTCTAACAATTATCTTTATGTTTATATGAGATTGGACAAGTTCTAATGTGGACTTGTTGAGCATATTTGTGGAAAGTCTTTGAGAATAGTTTTGAATTGATTTGTGTGAGATTTTTTGGAAGCTTGTAATACAGATTGAGAGCATACTTGGATAAATTCTAATGATGACTTATTGAGCATATTTGGACAAGTTGTAGAGAGAACTTGTGGATAGATTAGTGTGAGCTTTTGTGGAAGCTTACAAGGTAGATTTGATATTATCTTTGAGAAGACTTGTGAGCAGAGTTGATTGATTTATTTGTTCACACCTTGAGTTAAGGTTTGGGGTAGATCTAGAAGATTTGATTTGAGATTGATTCAAGCTTTGTGTTAAGGCTTGAGGACAGATATTGAGGATAGATTTGTGGTAGACTGAAGGACTATGTTTAGTGCAGATCAGAGGAAATAAATTGAGGATATATTTGTGCTAGAAAAAAATATTGTGTTTAGTGTAGATTTGAGGATAGATTTTGGTGCAAATTTGAGGACAAGTTTGTGCCAGACCAAAGACAAAGATTGAGAAAATTTATGCTAGATTGAAGGACTATGTTTAGTGTAAATTTGATACAGAGCTTTGAAGGTGACAGAGTATAGAGGATGATAGTCTCTAGTGGATAGATATCCATTAGCCAAAGCAGTGAGAATAGGTGTATTTAGTGGATAGAGATCCATTAGCCATAGAAATGGGGAAATAGTTCTTCTAGAAGATCACCAATCAGAGCTAAGGAGAAAGGAGTTCTCCTATGGATAGAGATCCACAAACTTGATTAGGGGATTGGTGTCTCCTTTGGATAGATATCCATAAACATTGTAATAGTGAAAGGATTCCCAAGATATTGATTGAGAAAATTTTAGTGAAATATTTTCTCCGTGGAGTAGCCCACATTGGGTGAACCACGTTAAATTGGTGTCTCTATTGTGTGTGTTTTGTGCATTGCTTTGATTACTGTTGTTGATATTACTATATTTACATTATATAATATTAATTTAGAAATAAAAGTAAAAAGTGGTCTTATAATGTTCACCCCCCTCTCAATATAAGCTTGTGTTCTTAATATCGAGCCAAATAATAGCCTTTCTCAAGTTTGAAACACTCCCATATAACATGTCTCGAATTTCCAAATGCACTTTCAATAAAAAGATCGCTCGTTTCATTATTTTGGGGCACGTATTGTATAAACGTGATTATGGAGTCCTCCTTCATTGTCTCGAAGCTAGTGAGGCTCAAAGAGCCATAGCTAAAGCTCATGATGGTACTTGTGATGGTCATTTTAGTGAAATGGCCATTGCAAAGTGTATTTTATGCATGGATTATTATTGGTCCATAATAGAATGTGATTGTTGCACATATATTAAGCATTGCAAGAAGTGTCAATAACATGCTAATTTAACTCATCTACCATCACAAACATTACAGTCCATTCAAAGCCTTTGGCCCTTTTCACAATGAGGTCTAGATATAATTAGAAAAAAAAATCCTCCTTCCTTGGGATAACATACATTCATCATCACAGCTACTGAATACTTCACAAAGTGGGTAGAATAAATTCCTTTAACCAGTATGACAGGACCTAGAATTGTGGAGTTGATAATCCATCACATCATTTGTCATTTTGGTATCCCTTTAAAAATCATTTTAGACAATGGCAAGTCTTTCAAGAACAAGTATGTTCAAGCACTTTGTGAGAAATAAAACATACAATATAGTTTCTTGACTCCTTATTACCCACAATAAAATGGACAAATTGAGGCTTCCAACAAGACCTTAATTGCTATTCTCAAGAAACTTGTCAAAGAAAATCATAGAGATTGGCATATATAAATTCCCTTAGCATTATGGGCTTATTGAACAAGCATCCACATGCCTACAAGGGCAACACCATTTTTATTGTTCTATGGATCCAAAGCAATCATGCATCTTCAGCTTGAGATACCTTCCTTGCAAATTTCCTTGCAAGAATTCATAGATGACGACACTACTAGACAAGCACATCTTGACCAACTTACACTCCTTTATGAGAGGTGATTCAATGCTTTACAATATTTATGAGTATATAAATATTGCCTCAAATGTGCTTACAACTCTAAAGTTCATCTACATGAATTCTAAGAAGGAGATCTTGTCCTTAAAGAGAATCAGCAAAACACCAATGCACTACCACATCTTCATGAAAAATTCACGGTCAATTGGTTAGGTCCATACATTGTTACAAAAAGAGTGGGTAATGTTACTTACAGGCTTGCCAGTCTATATGGAGAGGAAGAATCCAAACCACTTAATGTTATACACTTGAGAGCATTCTATGCATTATTTGATTATTATATATAAACATGGCTAATACACAAAAATGCTTTGCATACACTTTATTCCAAACATTGCATTACACTTGCATTAACATTCCAAAAAAAATACATTCAACCACATCTCATATATTTCACAAAATCACATTTCATATTGCATTGCATTTTATACATTCCACATTTCATATAGGGATCATCTATTAAGTTCAAGGTTTTAATTGGTACAAAAAAAGTCATGTTGCCTTAATCAAGCACAAAGTCATACACAAAATGTCACAAAGCCAAATTGCCATCATCACAAGTCACATTCACAAATCCTAAGTATTTTTAGTCACTCAGCCACCCCTAGTGTGTTAAGAAACCTCCTAAATACATGTCGAGTTATTTTTAGGACAATTGTACAATCCCCACTAAGAAAATATTGAGTTTTAGGAATTGACTCCAAAACATTCTTGAACCAAACATAATTTTTACATCTTAAAAGCATCTTGTGTCAAAGAGGGATAACACCATAGTTGGTATGAACCTTGAAGTAAAAAGGGTCATCCTTGCTAGTCCCATCATGCAACATAGTCCATAAAAATAGTGATTATCACCACTATCACAATTCCAAAAATAAAAGAACGAGTAGGGACAAATCCCTAACAAAAACTCTAAATATTTTACATCACACACCACTAATCAATTAGGTTGTAAGGATCGTACTACATTTCCAATCATAAAGTTAGGTAGTCATCCCCAAAACTTAAAAGATCAAAAATAAAATTCAAGGACTATGGAGTTAGCCTCCATCAAAGCTATAGACGCTTGACTAACAATGGAGTACGATCATAGGTGGTGAAATGTCTCTTTGAAAAGATACCTCTGACCACTCATACGAACAAGCTAGCTTTTTGGTTTTATCCATAACAGGTTTATCCAATTTACTCAAGATGATTTAATGAACTCACTTGCACACACAATGGTTATTTATTTTCTAAGGTCATTACCATGCTCTTGATTCAGTAAATGAATTCACTACACATACATTTGGTCCTGAAGGAATTAGGTAGTTTTAGTGAGTTTTTTTGATGCCACTAGGATGTTTGAGTCTCTATAAAATAGGTATTTTTCCATATCAACATCCATATCTTCTTCCATATCAATATTTATATCTTCTTCCATATCAACATCCATATCTTCTTCCATGTCAACATCCATGTCACTTCATGAGTCATTCATCCCATATGCCACCAAGTTTGGTGTCCTTGATTAAACAACAATTCTAATAAAATGACCAAGAAACAATCTAAGATATAAATTATCATTAGCACATGCCATATTTCATTAATTATTCATACATGCCATCTCACATTAATCATCCATAACATATCATATGCATTTACCATAAATATAAATATGCATTCCACAAAAGCATTACACAAAAAGCATCCACACAAAAATATAACACAAAAGGTAAAAGTCATGTATATTTATGAATTCCAAAAGGCTGCATACAATGGAGCATCAAGGCTCATATACAAAAAGTGCATCTAAGCACTATAAATACTCTCCAAGAGGACCCCTATGACCTAGTAGGAGCCCTAGACCTAGAGCTATGCCTAGACTAACTATGCCTAGAACCATCGAATGTAGAAGAGTTTGGAGGATATGGAAGTGGAATATGATGTTTCATAAGCCTATCCTCCAATGCCTCAATATATCTTACCTAAGAGCGAAGGCATCTTATGTTGACCTCATGTCGATGCTCCCTCTTCGCTAGCTCTTCTTGGAGAACCACAATCCTCGTATCTCACTCTACCACCTGCTACTCTAGCTATGTCCAATCCTCCTCACTCCAACCTGGAGGTATATCTATAACCTCCTCTACATCCTCCCCATATCTACCATCTCCTACAACCTTGAAAGCCTACTGTGATGCACCCTTAGTCCTCCATATTTGACTGTTATATCAAATTTGTCACTATCTCTTACGACCATCATGGGTGCCCTCAAACCCAGCCTCCTAAGTACCCTAATACCTCACATATTCACCTCCACCCCTACCATTTTCCCCTTGAGGTGATGCCCATGCTGGCTATGAATTAAACCATGCATTATATCCCGTGGCTCCAACTTCTTGTTTGCATACATAGAAAGTAAGGTATGCCTCCACTCTCCACCCTCACACTCTCCCAAGCATCCCTGAACATCCTTATCATATCTATCTTTTGGTTGAGGCAAAACTCAACATGAAGACCCTCCATCGACACCTTAAGGATGCGATACACATCCTCCAAATTCACAATGACCTCACCCGTAGGGATATGGAATATCCCCTATCAACATCCCACCTCTCTGCTAAGGCAAATAGGTACCCCTCATCAGCCTTCACAACATCTATTTGGGATACATCCACTAGCCCCATAGACTCCAATAGCCCCCACTCCTCCTTTGTAATCACCTTTCGTATCCTAGGGATGTAATATGAGAATCAATGTCGAGCCTCCAAAACTCTAAGCTACAACAATCAACACAAAATTTATTAATAATTTGCAAAAAAAACAACAAAATTTTACATAATACAAGAGTAGAATAAAAAAATTCTTTACCTCATCAATATGTACCCCAGCAGCACCCCTAGACCCCATAATAGCTCCCTCTACTTCCATAGCTTTCATGCCCAAATTCAACTTTCCCACTTCACTCACCACTCCACCTCACTTCTCAGATGCAACTTCTCAAACTCTCAAATACACATATGAGCTTAAAACTGCCCTAGCAAGATATTTATAGCTACTTCAGGCACCTTGCAATGCCCATGGCTATTTCCTAGCGCACTAAGGTGCCTACGGGTGTTTTTGCAGGCCTGATGCACCCTCGAGCATTTCATGTCAACATTGAAAAAATCTAAACCAGTACAAAATGGTAGCTTACCTCCACAAAATCATGTCAAATTGCATCCATACATTCATTTCATCATCATAAAACATTTTGTGAATATTATAACTGATTTGGATGCATAAATCTCATTTGTGACCACATTGACCAAATTCACCAAAAAAATCACAAGAGCACCTAAAACGACCCAAATATTCACAAAATTACCATCATCATTCATATCATCACTCACACATCATCTTCACCTCATGTCACATCATCATTTGCATAAGTTTGACAAGTTTCCATAACATTCAAGTGAACCTCGTATCTAGTGAGTTATTCTATACACTTGGTGATTGCAGCAATTTGCATCCATGTAATTTGGTAAGATGAATAGCCTACAATAAGGACATGTCACATCCCACCTTGGAGGACTATTTTTAAGACGTTATTTATGTATTGATAGCTGGTTTTAATGCTTAATATATTTGCATTGTATTTGTTTATGTTAAAAGAAAATGATACTGCATTGCTTGATTGCAATAATATTTATTCTCGTAGGTGGAAGACTAACCACCAAGATATGAGAAGGGAAATGATGACTATGACAACTCAACATGTAAAGCTCATATTCCTATCATCACTAGTTGCCTCCTTGATGGTGGTGTTACTAAAGTATTACTCTAAAAGTCCCGCCCGATCAAAGGAAAAATAATGATGGGGGATACTAAGCACATGCATCGAGTGCTTGTATGCCATTTGTGTGTGATTTATATTTGATTTCACGATTAATTTGCATAAGATTGGTTTAATTGAATTTTACTTTGAAAATGCACATTAATAAAGTTTTGCATTTTATAAATTATTCTAGAAAATATTGAAAAGAATATCATGCAATTTATTATGCTTTTGTGAAATATTTAAATTGAGCAATTTTTTAAAGTAAATTATTTATTTTGTTGAGCATGATTACTTGATATAGTTTATCCTATTTTAGAAGGAAATTAGGTAGTTTGTTTTTTTATGAACTTGTTCAATTTTGATTGGACCAAAACATTAAAAAAAAAAAACTACCTTGTAGAAAAAATTAATCTTTCCTACACATGGCTACTTTGGGAAGGTTGAAATGGTGGATAAGATTCTTCTCTTATCTCTATGGATTCCCTTTTCATTAAAATAATATATATTAAAGGAATATTTCACATGAGGTGAGAAAAAGAAGATTAAAAAAAATAAAAATAAAATATATTTAGAAGCATCTTTTCTGAAAGAAAGAAAGCTAAAAAAATAAAATATATTTAGAAGCATATTTTCTGAAAGAAAGAAAGCTATAAATTGCCATTGTGGTTGAGAAAAAGAATCATGTTATATTATACTATGTTATGTTGATTTGAAGAAGGTAGGAGAAGGTATTTACAAGCTTTGGGAAGTATTCAACTACTGGAGAATTCCAGGTTGGATCTGTCCACTGTATTTTATTTGAATGCATGCCAGAATGAATTGAAATCTAGTTATATGTGTTGAATTTTTACTTTATCTGTTTGCTTCTCTCATATAGAATGTTTTAATATATAATATTCCTTCAAATTTTAAGTAGAATCCTTCATAGATTAGCCTTTTCCCATTGATTTGCTAGAATACGGTCATGCTTAAACACATAGAAGAGATGTCTCTAACGACTTTAGGTCCAACTCAGATATCCTTTGTGCATACTCTACAAAAGGGAAGTCGTTTAAATTTTATAGAGTTGATATTTAATTAGTCTTATGTGCTTTCAGTAGCTTATATACAATCCTATTGGGCATATATGATATAGAATGGCTTTTGGAAACTCCATAATGATGTGCTGGTAATGCATTGTGTAATATAGCTTTGGCTAGGTTGTGTAATGTTAAAATATTTTTCATGCAACTATGGTTAAAATCCTTCCATGTATATTTTGATTTCCATTAATATAGATCTTTTGGATTCAGTCCTCTATTCATTTCTAATATAGAACCTTCCATGTATATTTTTATTTCCATTAATATAGAATACGGTCATGCTTAAACACATAGAAGAGATGTCTCTAACGACTTTAGGTCCAACTCAGATATCCTTTGTGCATACTCTACAAAAGGGAAGTTTAAATTTTATAGAGTTGATATTTAATTAGTCTTATGTGCTTTCAGTAGCTTATATACAATCCTATTGGGCATATATGAAATAGAATGGCTTTTGGAAACTCCATAATGATGTGCTGGTAATGCGTTGTGTAATATAGCTTTGGCTAGGTTGTGCAATGTTAAAATATTTTTCATACAACTATGGTTAAAATCCTTCCATGTATATTTTGATTTCCATTAATATAGATCTTTTGGATTCAGTCTTCTATTCATTTCTAATATAGAACCATTATTATTATCTACCAATGGTTGAATCCTTGATTTTATTTCCCAAGAATGGATTGTCGAACTGTTATTGGATTGTATGTTACAAAACCCAGCAACCACTAAATTTTTTTAATAGTACATTGGTACTTCTAGGAACGATCTCTTGTCACTTATAAAAATAGTCATTACGACTATGCAAGTTGTTATATTTTGTTCAGGCCTTGTTCTCTTTATGTCTGTGTGCATTGAATCATCAGTTATAAACAATAATTAACCTTGAAAGTTTTTTTTAAATTGGAATGCTTCCAGATTTTATCATTTGAATTAAAGTGTGATATATTAAAATGTATGAGTAATTTTATCAAATGAAACTATGCTATGGACAATAAAATCATATAATATATCAATATTTTAAATAGGTTGTATTACTCATATTTATGAAATCCTGATTAAAATAAATCTCCTTTAAATTTAGAATATACATGTTTAGTTATATGGAGAATATTTGTAAATCTTAGTCTGCCATAATATATGACAAAACTGAATTGGAGAATTATGATTATATTATATTTTCATAAGGATAATAGTGTTAATTGGTTTATTTTAATTTAAATTAAAGATGATGACTTTAAAAATTAAAGCAATTTCCTTTATTTTTGGAATGACTGGAAAATCAAATTGAAATCAATTAGATTTGTAAATATTGGTTTTGTTATATTAAAAATTGTATGGATTATAAAATAATAAAAATAACTATGATTTGAGGTCTAGTAGAACGAACCAGTGAAATCATAGTCTTTGTATAATTCTAGAAAACAAATAGTAAACTATTATGTGTTTGATAAATTTTGTAAATAAATATATCTCAACTAGAAGGATGGAATATTTTCTAGTTTTGGGAAGGAATGGATTGATGTTCATTCTTTGAAAAGAGGTATGGGACTTTTCCTTATGTTTTGTGGTAATCCAAATGAATGATGAATGGGATTAAGAATTAATCCTTGTATGAAAATATTAAAGATGGATGAATTTGAAATTTATGCTTGATGATTTCTCTATATGTGATATATGTTTGGCAAATGGGCGATTAGAATGAAAGATTACGATCCAATATTTTAGAATGAAAGATGTACTTTTATGCTTTAGAGATTGAGTAGTCATACCTAAAATGGGTGATTTGAGAATATTTATCATGCGTGAAGGTCATAATTCTCCTTATTATGCTCATCCTAGAGGATCCAAGATGAGGAAAAATATGAAAAAGACCTTTTCTTGGTCTGGAATGAAGAAATATATCATTGATTTTGTGGCACGATGTTTATAGTTTTTGAAGGTGAAAGCTGAACATTAGCATCCAGCAGGAAAATTATTTTCACATGCTATACCCACTCAAAAATGGCAAATAATATCAATGTATTTTATTGTTAGTTTTCCAAAGACAAAATATCATCATGATGCAATCTTTGTTATAGTAGATAAACTCACTAAGGTTGCACATTTTATACTAGGATGTACTATAGATGATGTTGTAATTATTGCCAATAAATTTGCAAAAGAAATTTTTAGGTTGTATGGATTTTTGGAGATGATTATCTCTAATAGGAATTCTAGGTTTACTTTTGAGTTCTAGCAGGCTCTCCATCGTGCAATTGGCACAACTTTGAATATCAGTTTTGCATATCATCCTGAAACATATGGACATATAGAAAGGGTTAACCAAGTTTTGGAAGATATGTTACGCATGTATTGCATGGACCAGAAGTCTCATTGGGAATATTATTTGCATCTGGTTGAGTTTACTTATAATAATAGCTATCATTATTTCTTGAAAATGGCCCCTTTCAAATATTTATATGGTAGAAAGTGCAGAACTCTATTATCATGGGATAATCCTGAGGACCAGGTTGTCATTGGACCAAAAATGGTCAAAATAATGGAAGAGCAACTAGGATTAATCCGTCAAAGGCTCAAGGAAGCCATGGATAGACAGAAGAGTTATGTAGATTTGAAAATAACACCTAGATAATTCTTTGTAGGTGACAGAGTGTTTCTAAGAGTAAAACCTAAGAAGAGTGTCATTAAATCAATAAAATTGGATCTTAGATTTATCAGTCCATTTGAGATTGTGGAGAAGATAAGTCATGTAGCCTATCAGCTTGACTTACCACTTAACCTGTCAAAGATCCATAACACTTTTCATGTATCCCTACTTAGAAGATATATTGTTGATCATGATCAAGTGTTAGATGTTTCTAATTTACAGATGGCAGATCCGACAACCTTTGAAGTGAGACCTATGAAGATCTTAGAATTTTATTCCAAGACTACGAGGAAGCGTAATATTGATCAGTGTAAGGTCCAGTGGGACCTGTATTCTAAAAATAATTCCACTTGGGAAAGTGGAAGATATGAAAAGACACTTTCCTTATTTATTTAATGATGTTATGAAATAATACATGTTGAACTATAGACCACTTATGCAAAGTGAAAACTATGCTAAAAACTATGTTTTATTGATTGTTATGTAATATTGCAGGAAAACACAGAGGATTGTGTTTAATCTAAGGGGGGTCCCAACTTGGAGGACTATTTTTAAGATGTTATTTGTGTAATGATAGTTGGTTTTAATGCTTAATATATTTGCATTGTATTTGTTTCTGTTAAAATAAAATGATGTTGCGTTGCTTGATTGTAGGAACATTTATTCTCATAGGTGGACGACTGACCACCAAGATATGAGAAGGGAAATGATGACTATGAAAAACTCAATAGGTAAAGTTCATATTCCTATCATCACTAGTTACCTCCCTAATGGTGGTGTTACTTCAGTATTACTCCAAAATTCTTGCCCAATTAAAGGAAAAATGGTGATGGGGGTGTTGAGCACATACATCGAGTGCTTGTATGTCATTTGTGTGTGATTTATATTTGATTTCATGATTAATTTGCATGATATTGGTTTAATTGAATTTTACTTTAAAAATGCACATTAATAATGTTTTGCATTTTACAAAATATTCTAGAAAATATTGAAAAAAATATCATGCAATTTATTATGATTTTGTGAAATTTTTAAATTGAGCAGTTTTTTAAAGTAAAGGATTTATTTTGTTGAGCATGCTTATTTGATCTAGTTGATCCTATTTTAGAAGGAAATTAGGTAGTTTTTTTTAATGAACTTGTTCAATTTTTATTGGACCAAAACATAATAATAATAATAATAAAACTACCTTGTAGATTTAAAAAAAAAACAATCTTTCCAACACATGGATACTTTGGGAAGGTTGAAATGGTGGATAAGATTCTTCTCTTGTCTCTATGGATTCTCTTTCCATTAAAATAATATATATTAAATGAATCCTTCACATGAGGTGAGAAAAATAAGATAAATATATATATATATATATATATATATATATATATATATATATATATATAGAAGCATCTTTTCTGAAAGAAAGAAAGCTAAAAAAATAAAATATATTTAGAAGCATCTTTTCTGAAAGAAAAGAAATATATAAATTACTATTGTGGCTGAGAAAAAGAATCATATTATATTATACTATGTTATGTTGAACTGAAGAAGGTAGGAGAAGGGATTTACAAGCTTTGGGAAGCATTCAACTGCTAGAGAATTCTAGATTGGGTCTGTCCATTGTATTTTATTTTAATTATGCTAGAATGAATTGAAATCTAGCTATATGTGTTGAATATTTTACTTTATCCGATTGCTTCTCTTATAAATATTGTTTAATATATAATCTTACTTTGAATTTTAAGTAGAAGCCTTCATATATTAGCCTCTTCCCATTGATTAGCTAGAATACGGTCATGCTTAAACACATAGAAGAGAAGTCTCTAATGACTTTAGGTCCAACTCGGATATCCTTTGTGCATACTATGCAAAAAGGGAAGTCATGAAAATTTTATAGAGCTGATATTTAATTATCCTTATATGCTTTCAGTAGCTTAGATACAATCCTATTGGGCATATATGATATAGAATGGCTTTTGGAAACTCCATAATGATGTGCTTGTAATGCGGTGTGTAATATAGCTTTGGCTAGGCTGTGCAATGTTAAAATATTTCCCATACAGCTATGGTTAAAAGCCTCCCATGTATATTTTGATTTCCATTAATATAGATCTTTTGAATTCAGTCCTCTGTTCATTTTTAAAATAGAACCATTATTATTATCTACCAATGGTGGAATCCTTGATTTTATTTCCCAACAATGGATTTTTGAATTGTTACTGGATTTTCTGTTACAAAGCCCAACAATCGCCAAATTTTTTTAATAGTACATTGGTACTTCTAGAAATGATCTCTTGTCACTTAGAAAAATAGTCATTACGGTTGTGCAAGCTATTATGTTTTGTTCAGGCCTTGTTCTCTTTATGTCTGTGTGCATTGAATCATTAGTTATAAACAATAATTAACCTTGAAAGTTTTTTTTTTAAATTTGGAATGCTTTCATATTTTATCATTTGAATTAAAGCATGATATATTAAAATGTATGAGTGATTTTATCAAATGAAACTATGCTATGGATAATAAAATCATATAATATATCGATATTTTAAATAGGTTGTATTACTTATCTTTATGAAATCCTGATTAAAATAAATCTCCTTTAAGTTTAGAATATACATGTTTAGTTATATGGAGAATATTTGTAAATCTTAGTTTGTCATAATAAATGACAAAATTGAATTGGAGAATTATGATTATATTATATTTTCATAAGGAGACTAGTGTTAATGGGTTTATTTTAATTTAAATTAAATATGATAAATTTAAAAATTAAAGCAATTTCCTTTATTTTTGGAATGATTGGAAAATCAAATTGAAATCAATTAGATTTGTAAATATTGGTTTTGTTTTATTAAAATTTGTATGGATTATAAAATAAGAAAAACAACTATGCTTCGAGGCCTAGTAGAATGAACAAGTGAAATCATAGTCTTTGTATAATTCTAGAAAACAAACAATAAACTATTATGTGTTTGATAAATTTTGTAAATAAATATATCTCAACTAGAAGGATGAAATATTTTCTAGTTTTGGGAAGGAATGGATTGGTGTCCATTCTTTGGAAAGAGGTATGGGACTCTTCCTTATGTTTGGTGGTAATCCAAACGAATGATGAATGGGATTAAGAATTAATCCTTGTTATGAAAATATTAAATATGGATGAATTTGAAATTCATGCTTGATGATTTCTCTATATGTGATATACATTTGGCAAATGTGTGATGCATGATTGCATTCAAAATTGATAAGGCTGAGGCTGCATCCTCTTTCATGGTCTTTATTAATCAGATCTTTTATAGGGGTCCTCAGTATACCCTCCAGCATGGCTCAGCTTTCCTTGATAATTATGTAAAAAGTTTTAGGGACCCTTAAAACCCATTTTGCAATACAAATCCTTTATTTACCAAAAAAAATTGATAAACATGGTTTTTTTTAATAAATTTGGCATACTTTGCATCTGAGTTGTCCTGATCCCTTCACTATCATCTCTTCCAACTATGAAGAACTCGAGATATTTCAGAGAAGAGCCAAACAACACTTTTTGAAAACTATTGCAATGTTCATCATGTACAAGCTTGTATTGATATAGATCTAATGTAATTATGTAGGGGTGATATAATTTATGTAAAATCAGCTATGACTTGTAATTTTTTATGTATTTGATTACAATCTTTGTAAATTAGAGATAAATACTTCATATTGTAGTATTCACCTCTAATAAATGTTAGGTGATATATGTTTTGGAATATGAGCAAGTATTGGAACTACTTTGGATATTGCACATTGCCAAGTGTATGGCATTGAGATTTATGTTTCTCTAATAGATTTGATGGATGTATTTAAATTCTCTCTCAAGGACTATAATAGTGTAGAAGGAAATTCATGATAATCTCCACAATAATATGAGACAAAACAATATCTACACCATCCACCTAAGATATCTAGAAGTAAACCATTCACTCCATGCAAACGAATAAGACAGATAATCACCAACACCATCACACATAGTAAATGAGTAAATTCTATAATGGTGCTTAAGATAATATCCCGATTCACTTGTAAGTTTTCATGGGAAATAATAGGATTAATGGCTCTCTCCTTAATACTAGACTTCATGGATAGTATAGAGAGGATGGGATGAATTCCATTGGGTAAATCTCCCAATTAATGGTATAACCATTGATACGTTCTCATGAAGGACATAGCCATTGTATTATCCTCATAACCACTTGGTCATGGTATGATGGAATTGTCGGAGTTGGTGCTCCTATTTATGAATGGCTTTGAATGAATTGTAGAATTTGGTAATTCTACTTAAATGTGAATTTAGATTAATATTTTATGACTCAGATTACTTACTTTTAATTTAGGATATCCTTGTCTTAGATCATTATTATACTCTTGACTCATTGAAAGGTGGACAAATATTATTATAGATACAAAAAAAAAAAACTAGTGTATGAGAAGTTAACAATTGGGGTTGTTACAGGACACTTGTCCACAATCATCATCACATACCTCCTTGATCGAAATTATAATCACATTTAGTACTTCACATTTCGAGTGAAAAATTGCCAAAAATAATTTGCACAAAAGCAGTCATTGATGTCCTCTTCCATGGGGTAATAAAACACGTATAATTAATATCACATCACTCATTCATTTGACCATAGTCACAAGATAGGCAAGCCCAATAGGTTGATTGGTTCCATTTTGTAATTATACGAATATTTTTTTGCAGTCATTACATGGCCCCTATGTTGACTATGTCATCTTGCATATTCATAACCTGCATACTCAATGATGCCAATAAGGTATTTTCTTTAGCAACATCGAATCACCCAAAATTCGGGGTAACCACAATTGGTTATGACTTTTCCATAATGGGATACATCTCAAATGATCATGGCATCTACACTTGGAAAAAATCCCTTCATCTATTGAGGAAAAAATAAACACAATCATATCGCCAAATTTCAAAACTCTCCTTCCCATCATTGGGGCAAAAACAATATCAAATTTTACATCATTCATATCATCCTCATCGCATCACATTTCATAAAACCCTTCATATATTGGGGAAAAATAGGCACGTCATATCACATTTCTCAATAACCCCCTTCCCACCATTGGGTAAAAAATGGTATCACATCATTCATCATTCATTTGCATAGATTTTTCAATTGGATCGTGAGATTGATCATCATTTGAAAGATGCAAAACACAACACCCAAACAATACTTGAACAAAATAAGATACAAATAAAACACAAGATTGCACAATAGAATAATTTTCATTGACGGGAGGAGCCTAGAAACTCCATTGTTTACAAGCTTGGATCCTTGAATCCTTTTGATACAATATTACAAGGTTTTAGGGTTCTCCAAAACCCTAACAAGCAGAGCTATGATATCTTCAAGCACATCTTGATCCCAACAGGGTGAGTGGAATTTTTGATATCCAAGGTTGGGCCACTTCAGATGATGAGGTAGTGCTTCATATTTGCATATAATGACATAAAAAAATAGTTAGCAATACCTACGAGGGATCCATAGTGTAAGGCCCTCTATGAGTAATAGTAAACCCTAACTAAATGTTGTAAATAGAGTGAACAAAAATAGAAACACATGCATGAAATAAATAAAATAATGGATCTATCTTACTTATTGTCTTTTGATGCGTGATGTCTAATGCAGGTGACTGGTGTGGTGATGCCCTAGCATCGCTCGGAGGCTAGGGAGTATTTAGGAGTGATAGCATAAAATACTCACAGGTACCTGGCTATTGTAAGAAATGCTCGTGGGTGCCTAGGGCTGAGAGGAAGGATTCTAAAAAATCATATCTTATGAGGGAGGAAGGATGGCGATGACGATAGGGGGTTATAGTGAGCGAGAATGATGGTAGAAGTGGTGCGAGGTGACCTAGGGTACTTAAGGGTTTTAAGCACTCAAGGAACTCATAAACTTAGGGCAATCGAGAACTAAGAGGAATTAGGGGTTGAGCCATAAAATGGATCCTATTTATAATCCAACCTAGGTCATACTTAGGGTTTCAATGATACTAATCATGTGGTTGAGATTAAATCATATCCAAGGGTAGATAATAAATCTAGGGTGTGGCACAGATTGATGTAAATGGGTGGTCGGGATTAAATGAAATTGGATGGCTGAGATTAATTCACTTAAATAAATACATATTTATTAAATATATATTAAAATATAATATAAAATATTATATTTAAATATATATAAATAAATGTGAATAATAATTAAAAATGATAAGAAAATAGGGATAGTGGTCAAATTGGCTAGGATTTGGTGGTGTAAATGGCGGGAAGGCTAAGATGGAAGGCAAATGGCTAGGATTTGGTGGTGTAAATGGCGGGAAGGCTAAGATGGAAGGCAAATGGCTAGGATTTTGTGCCTACACCTAGCTAAATAAAATTCACCTATGTCCTTTGGGAATGATTCACTCCTCTTAGGTTGGCTAATTTTTTCTTTCTAAATAAATAAAAAATATCCCAAGTTAAAAAGTTGAGTGATTTTCTCCACCCTATCAAGTGATTTAATCCACTCATCCAAGTGAATAGATCCACCCATCTAAGTGAATAACTCCATGGACTAACACTTAGCAAAGTTAAAAAAATAAAGTACCTAAGGTCCCTCAAAATAATCATGGATATAGGTGCTACTCCTGCTAGCCCTTTTATGCTAAAATCCAATCTAGTAATACCACCTACTACCATGCCAATTGTCACTCCTATGAAACCTATCTAAGTGAAAATGTTAATAACATAGGAAATCACATCAAAGGGCAAGGGTAAGGCCAAGAAGAAGTAGGACACCTATATACCTAAAAGTCCCAAAGATGTGTTTGGTGAACCCTTTAGAAGAGTGGAGAAGGTTTAATACAAATATTTTCTAGCTAAATTAAGGAAGGAGGCATAAAGAAAATATAAATTATGGCTAGGTAAGAACTCATGGACTATATATAGGATTTGGACCTTGGGGATCACCATGAATTTGTTACCACAAGATTAGAATTACCCTAAATAAGTTGAAGCTTATGCCAAAAGATACAATTTTGAAGGAAACAATATAAGTCTACTCTATTAGGAGGAAACGTCGATCTTCATTAAAGAAAAGATCGAGGGAATACTAAATATTGAAGATAACCTATCCATGTAGAATGATACCTATTTAAATACAATTTTTAATTAATATAATTTGGCATAGACACAATATTAGGATGAAATATAGATGAACTATATACGAGGAGCATGTGGCACTTTTGCACATAGTGGAACACTATGCTACTTACTCCTAAATGATTGACAATAATAAATACATAGCTAATAACCAAATGAGCACACAATTATGAGAATTAAAGGAAAATAAAAGTTCACATATACATATTACTTGGTACGGATCATCCTCAATATTAAGAAATCATGGTTTCCATTGTTATAGCTTACCCAAGTAAGATATGATGGAAATCCTTCACCAATCATAGAGTGCATAGATATTCCGTATCGAGAAGAGGGAAAAACTTCCTATAACTTTTATAACATAATGTACCACTTAATTATAATGAAAATAAATAGAATGTATCAAGGCTATCAAAGGAAGCTTGGAACCTATTGAAATTAGAGGAATGGATAAATGATGATTATTACTTAGGAATGCAACAATCCTTCATCCATATTTTTGGTTTCTTTGCTATATTGCTTAAGTTGCCCATTTTCGTGCTAGATTACTTAATCAACTTGAAATATGTGTGACTTCTCAATTATGTGGACCTCAAGTACTTCAAGGGTTAGAAAAGAAAACCTTCTACCTTGCAAAATAATAGATCATGGTCATTGCACTCAAAATATAGTGGTTCCACACTCTCATAGAAGAAAAATAAAGAGCATGGAGATGGAGTATTTGAATTATGTCTTGTCATATGACTTTTGATGAGCATTTTTAATACTCATACTTAAAAAATTATCAGTCCAAGATGGCGTCCAACATTTATATGCATTAAATATCAAAGAAACATATCTCAGTATTGGATCTTCTAAGGCTTCCTTTGAAAATTTGATGAAAACACTCTTTTAGAAATTAAAATACAATTGCATGGGATGAGTTATACACTCTTTCATAACAATAAAATATCACACTTGCAAATAAAAGATAATTTATGCAAATGGAAATAATTTAACTAAGTAGCTACACCTAATTATCCTAAGAAAACTTATGCATTAATTAATTTAATAACAAAAAAAAATAATAATAACAATTTATACCTCTTCATTAATATATTAATTCACAAATAAAATAATAAGTTATTTAATATAAATTATTGCCTACAAGAATCATCAAATAAATCCCTCTACTATGCTTACAAATTGGGCCCTTACTCAACCTAGTGGAAGGTAAAGTCAAGTAAGAATAGAACTAAACAAACTATTCATGTGCAAAGGAACTAAAGGCTTTATTAGAAAAGAATAAAATCCACACTTTTCATAATAGAGACTTATTTCTCCACATGCATTTTTAAAAACCATCCCTTTCAATACATATGGCATGCATACATATCCATAATGCTTAATGTGAAATACTGCTAAATTAGTAACCACACAATAAAGAATATTTGCTTTAATAGAAAATAATGAAATTGAAAAATGATCAATGAGAATTAAAAAATACCACAAATAATTATATCATGCAGAACTATTAGAATCTATTTTAAAATCTAGCACACAACTCTTGTTATACCCATGAATTTTATTTTTGGTTGACAATTTCATTCAACTACCCATTTTCCATGTCAACATAATGCTTTGTTTATCTAGATGCAACAATGCTCTATCCATCTTATGTGCTAGAAATTTATTTATTTTGTACACACCAATGCTCTGTCTATCTTCATTGCACCAACACTTTATCCATTTTTTATGCATCAATGCTCATTAATTTTTGGTAAATTAGCACTATTTGACTTTGGTGCTCATTTATGTTGAAATACCTTTCAAAAATATATAAACCATGAGCTTACTAACCATCTTCTGAGTGGCATTGCTTCAATACCAAATGGTTACAAATATACCCCTAAAAAAATACAAAACTTATCTAAAACAACTAAGTAGTGCACTTTCTTTATTTACTATGTTTAAACAAAATATTAACACAGGTTACAGGCTAGTCCATCATTAAATATATGTCCAACCACATTAAAAGGGGTAAAAAGTGTTACTATGCTACATAACATGAGGCGTTTTAAGGCCTCATCAACCCTAAGAGGTATTTTAAGAAAATTTTGGAGGCTAAAGGTGTTGAACAAGGTGCAGCAATAGTATTGTCATTTTTGTCAACACAGTCAGATAGATTTGTTGATGCAGTGGATAGGAAGTTCAAAAGCTATTCAGATGCAGAAGACAGGAGTTCAAAGGTTATTCAGAGTATGTATAGTGATTTTTTAAGAAGACCGAAGTGGCCCATATGCAAAATATCAAAGAAAAATACAAGTAAGGAAAGTGTCGCGATATCGCGACATATACAGCAGGCAAGAAAAACTATTGCGATTTTACGACATGTTGGAAGAAAGAGAAAAAGCAGGAAAAACTATCGTGATTTCGCAACATGTTGGAAGAGAGAGAAAAAGCAAGAAAAACTGTCGCGATTTCGCAACATGTTGGAAGAGAGAGAAAAAACAAGAAAAACTGTCGCAATTTCACGACATGTTGGAAGAGAGAGAAAAAGCAAGAAAATTTATCATGATTTCGTGACATGTTGGAAGAGAGAGAAATTGTAGGAAAAACTGTCGTGATTTCGTGACATGTTGGAAGAGAAAAAGGCAAGTGGAAAAACTGTCACGATTTTGTGACATGTTGAAAGAGAAAGAGAAAGCAGGAAAAAGTGTTGCGATTTCGCGACAAGTTCAAAGAAAGAGAACAAGTAAGAAAAGTGTCGCGATTTCATGACATGTCGCATTTTTGCAACTAAAATAGGAGAGAGAAAGTAAGTTGGAAAAGTGTCATGATTTTGTGACATGTCGCATTTTCGCGACTAAAATAGGAGAGAGAAAGTAAGTTGGAAAAGTGTCACGATTTTGCGACATGTCGCATTTTTGTGACTAAAATAGGAGAGAGAAAGTAAGTTTGAAAAGTGTCACGATATCGCGACATCTCGCATTTTCACGACTAAAATAGGAGAGAGAAAGTAAGTTGGAAAAGTGTCATGATTTCGTGACATGTTGCATTTTCACGACTAAAATAGGAGAGAGAAAGTAAGTTTGAAAAGTTTCACGATATCGCGACATGTCGCATTTTCATGACAAAAGAAAGAGAGGAAGTATACGGAAGCAGAACTGTCATGATTTTGCGACAAAAGCAAAAAGCAAGACTTTGGAAGCAGAAGTGTTGTGATTTTACGACAAAAGCAAAGAAGTAAAGTACAAAAGCAGAAGTGTCACAATTTCATGACAAAATTAGAGAAGAAGACTTTGGAGGCAGAAGTGTCGTGATATCATGACAAAAGCAAAGTCAAAGTCTATGGAAGCAAAAGTGTCGTGATATCGCGACAAAAGCAAAGTCGAAGTCTATGGAAGCAGAAGTGTCGCGATATCACGACAAAAGAAAAGACAAAGTCTACGGAGGCAAAAATGTCACAATATCATGACAAAAGAATAGAGAAAGCGTACGGAGGAGAAAGTGTCATGATATCATGACATGTATTTTTATGGCAACAGCAACAAAAGAAGCTACAGAGGCAAAAATGTCACGATTTCGTGACAAGTCGTAAATGCGCAAGTCAAGAAGGAGAACCCGACTGAAATGAGAAGTATGACAGTGGACCGACATCACTACGACATTTACAAGGGCAGTTATAGAGTGATCAAAAGTTAGTATGGCGGTTACAGGGTTTGTCCAGAATGAAATCATCAAGCGATGGTAAACCGAACATCTTCTTGAGTTGAAGCCGACGAAGACCGATGACAACCGACTAAAATTAGGGTTTACAATTGTTATGAAAGCTGACTAAGATTAGGATTTACAACCGACTAAGATTAGGGTTTTCATCATAAAAAATATTGTTATAAAAGGAGGGTTGTTTGGAGAATTGAGTATATGGTGGAATGTGTGTGAAATACGGTCGTTGTGCATAGAGAGCAAGTCATGTCGAATCGTGCTAAGTGCAAAATTTGCAAAGAGAGTAGAGTGCACAAAAGGGAGAAGACGATCATGAAGTTTGACTATAATGAAGCAGAGTGTGCGAAGTGATTGTGCAGAGAGAGTAGAGTGTGTAGAGAACGCAAAGGTGAAGAAGACAAGTCAGGGTCTTGCAAAAGCAAAGGTATCTTACTGTCAAACTTATAGATTCAAATTGAATTCTAGGTTGTAGCTTGGCATGAGGGGTTGGTGCTCCTTTCTATTGGTGCAGATAAATCAAGGGTTGGTGCTCCTTCCAATTGGTGCTGGTAAATCAGGGGTTGGTGCTCCTTTCTATTGGTGTAGATAAATCATGGGTTGGTGCTCCTTTCTATTGGTGTAGATAAATCAGGGGTTGGTGCTCCTTTTTGTTAGTACAGATAAATCAGGGGTTGGTGCTCCTTCTAGTGGGTGCTGGTAAATTGATTGTAAAGTTGGTGCTTTGCAAATGCTGGATTTGGATGGTAGTCCAAGTAGTCAATTTTTGAGGAGTAGCCACATTGGTGAACCTCGTTAAATCTTATTTTGTGTGATGCTCGTTTGTTATACTTGTTGTATCTAGTAATAAGTTTTAATTGCTATGGTATTAAGAGCTATAAATTTAAGTTTATAGAGCTACATTGATTCACCCCCCTCTCAATTTCATTGTAAGACTAACAATTGGTATCAGAGCTAAGTTCCTGTATAAGCTTAACCGGCTAGGGTGATCTTGGAAGTAACACAATGGCAGGTGGTGAAGGCTTCTCATCAAAAAAAGCACCATTGTTTGATGGATCTAATTACGCATTCTAGAGAATCAAGATGCAAACATATCTTTGTGCTTTGGGATATGACATCTAGGATTCAGTAGTTAGTGGATACACAATACCCATCACTCCTCCAAAAGAGGCTGACGAAAAGAAACTATTTGAAAATAACTCAAAAGCAAATAATGCTATCATGTGCGGATTAGCAGACAATGAACTAGTAAATATCATGAGCTGTAAAACGACAAAAGAAATATGGGACAAACTAAGGAGTATTCATGAAGGAGACGATAAGATCAAGGAGGCCAAGTTACAAACACATCGAGCTCAGTTCGAAGCATTAAAGATGAATGACGATGAAAACATTGAGGCATATATGTTGAGAGTTAATGGAATCATTAATGTGATCAGAGGACTCGACGAGGATATCGAAGACTCTGTCATCATGAAAAAGGTATTAAGATCTCTTCCTCAAAGGTTTGATTCTAAAGTCTCAATGATAGAAGAAGCTAAAAATATAAATTATTTTAGTATAGATGAGATGTATGGTTCTTTGATTGCATATGAGATGAGGATAGGAAGATCTAAACCCATAGATAGAGAAGCGGCTTTTAAAGCCCTTAAAAATAAAAATGCAAAACAAGAGTCCGAGGAAGAAGAGACATCAGATGAAATGGAAGCAAATTTTGTTAGAAAACTAAAAAGGGGAAAAGGAAAATACGGAGGAAAGCTACCGTTTAAATGTTTCAACTGTGGAGGCATTGGGCATTTTGTGACTAAATGTCCACTTAATGAGAAGAACAAAAATTATGAAGGATCGCACCAAGAAAGAAGTGACTGGAAGAAGAAAATGAATTTCAAAAAAGGCAACTTCAAGAAGAAAAGTTTCATCTCCAAGAATGCTAGTTCAACAGAAGACAGCTCCGGTGAGGATTCCGAAGAGGAAACAGGTGAAGCTCTTTTCATGGCATTTGAAGAAGTAAAATCAAAAAAGGAAGGAGTGAACTCCGAAGTATGTGGTGAAAACCTTGAGGCTGAAGTAGATCTAGAAGGTGAGTTGATCTCTGCACTTGAAGAGTGGAAAATAGAGAGGAAAAAGAATAAGAAAATTTCAAAAAGGCTTGAGGATGCAAACGAAATCATAACCAATCTGAAAGTACAGATAGAAGAATACAAGAAAATATCTGAAGATCTCGAAGTACAAATTACCATGAAAATAGATTATTGTTGCAAACTAGAAGAAGAGAATGTTGGTTTACGGACATAGATAGAAGAGATGAATCACAAAATTAGTTGCTATCACAAACACGAAGAAAGTTCTATGAAGCTGGATAAGATTATAAATGACCAAAGGCCTACAGGAATCAAATTTGTTCTAGGTTTCATCGAAGGAGAATCATCAAATGGATCAAAGGCCAGAAATGTAGAATCCATAAAGAATGAAGATAAGAAACAGGTTGATCAAGGAAAAACGTCTCATGCAAAAGAAAGCAATAATGCCAGGCACGAAAGGAGAATTGACAATGATGGATTCACCAATGTCACACATCAAAGAAGAAGAAGACCTATGGCTCCTACGACAACATGGCAAAGACCATCACCCAGGTTCAATTATCCCTTTTCTGGTTTCTATTTTAAATGCAATGGCTATGGACATAAAATCTCATATTGCAAATATAATGTAAGACCAAGGAATTTCACCAGTAGAAATGCTTTTTCTCCTCTGATGAATTATACAGTAGAATGTTATAACTGTCATAATTTTGGGCACATTGCAAGAAACTGTAGAAGTACATTTGCATCAAATCAATTTTAGGGAAGAAAATTTCAACCAAATGGAATGAGACAAAATAGAAAATTTCCCAAAAAACATGCACAAGTTACTGAAAAAGAAAAGTCAAAACAAGAGCCCAAAACGGTAATCAAACTAGAGTGGAGAAAGAAAGAAGAAAGTAAATCGTGTCTCCTTGGACTGAAGGAGACTACTCCTCTATTGCATTAAGCAACTCCAGGTAGCACATCCTTAGGGGGAGCAATCTTAAAGTTTTATTTTAATGCTCCTATGTATTTGTTTGGTTATCTGAGGATGAAAGACAAGTAGTCAAGGGGAGTTGTCGTATAGTTGTCAAAGTGTGTTTCAGTTCATGTAGTTGTTTGTGGAGGTACCGTGAAGGGTGGTGATTAAATTGAGAGTTGTCACCATTGGTAGTATTGCTATATGTCAGTGTTGTACTTTTGATGGTTCTTACTGCCATTGTTCAAAGTTATGGATTATAAAAGTTTTGATAATTTGGTTTAGTGAAAGAATGTTGCCCTAGCTGCATATATGTGTTTCGATAAAAGCAGTGTGTATTTGTACTACACATTGATGTGAAGATTGTTAGATCTATTATGAAGCTTTGGTGAAAATATTTAATTCACGTGCAAAATCAGAAAGCTCACATTTTATTATTGCATTCAAAGCGGCTACATGAGTAGGAAGTTACATCAATACAAATTGAGTACAAATATTCAGGGAGACAGTTTTTCAGCAGCCAGGACACCTCAACAGAATGGTGTGGTAGAAAGAAAGAACAGGACAGTGCAGGAAATGGCACGGACTATGTTGACTGAGAGAAAAGTAGCAGACAGATTTTGGAAAGAGGCAGTCCATACTGCGGTATACATCCAAAATAGGTGCATGTTGAGGACACATGAAAGCAAAACTCCTTATGAGTTGTGGTTCGGTAAAAAGGCAACAGTAAGATACTTTAAAGTTTTTGGCAGCAAGTGTTACATCAAAAGAACTGAAGAAAACCTTGGTAAGTTTGAAGATAGAGCTGATGAAGGTAGGGAACGAGTAATTAGCTATGAAGAGAACTACCCAATTTATGAAGAGGTTATTGAAGGAGATGAGGAAAAGGAAACGGAAAAGAAACAAAAAATTGACTCAGATAATTCAAACAGTGATTCAGAGGTGGATAGTAATTTGTATGTCAAAACAGAAAATGGCCATCTTATTGTTCTTTTTGTATATGTTGATGATATCATATTTGGCAGAAACAAAGATGAGTGGTGTAAATATTTAGCAAATAAGATGCAGAAAGAACTTGAAATGTCAATGATTGGTGAACTTTCGTATTTCCTCGGGTTGCAAGTTAATCAAAATAAGAAGGGCATATCTATTTCTCAAGTTAAATATGTGAAAGAGATGTTAAAAAAGTTCACAATGGAGGATTGTAAGCCAGTTAGCACTCCCATGACGACAGGTTGCAAGTTGAGCAAGGATGACAAATCTCCACCTGTTGATCAAACCATGTACAGATCTATGATTGGGAGCTTCATGTACCTGATAGCTACCAGACCAGATATTTTGTAGGCAATATGCATGGTAGCACAATTTTAGGCTAATCCCAAGGAGACTCATGTGACAGCAGTGAAGAGGATTCTTCGGTACCTCAAGGGTACTATGGAGTATGGGTTATGGTATCCGAAAGGTAAAGACTTCACCCTTATTTTGTATTCAGATGCAGATTGGGCAGGGAAGTGTCGATGACAGAAAGAGTACCAGTGGAGGTGCATTCTATCTTGGAGACAGATTGGTCACGTGGCACAATAAGAAACAAGAGTCAGTTTCTTTATCGACAACAGAGGCAGAATATATTGCAGCGACAACATGTTGTATGCAGGTATTGTGGATGAAACAAACCCTGAAAGATCTTGGTATTAGCTTCAGTGAGCCAATATCAGTTAAGTGTGATAACACCAGTGCCATTAACATCTCCAAGAATTCGGTTATGCATTCACGCACAAAACACATTGCTATCAGGTATCACTTTTTGAAGGAGAAAGTTGTGAAAGGTGAGGTTAAGTTGGATTTTGTTCCAACTACAGAGCAAGTAGCAGATATCTTCACAAAACCATTGCCCAAGGAAGTTTTTGAGTACCTTCGCAATAAATTGGGAGTGGTCACACTTCCCAAGAATTGACTAGCTACAGGCATCACATTCTTAGGGGGAGCATTTAAGTATTTGATTATCTTTTTGCTCATGTTCATGATTTTTGCTAAGTGTAATAAATTTTTCCCGAGAATGTTGTGCATGGACTCAGGGGGAGTCTGCAGTAGCCCTTTGGTATTATTGTCAAAGGGGGAGAAGAGTTACAGGAAATTGCACATGTGTTGCCAAAAATTCCAAAGGGGGAGATTGTTGAGCAAGGTGCAGCAACAGTATTGTCATTTTTGTCAACACAGTCAGATAGATCTGTTGATGCAGTGGACAGGAAGTTCAAAAGCTATTCAGATGCAGAAGACAAGAGTTCAAAGGTTATTCAGAGTATGTACAGTGATTTTCCAAGAAGACCAAAGTGGCCCATATGCAAAAGATCAAAGAAAAAGACAAGTAAGAAAAGTGTCACGATATCGCGACATATACAACAGGCAAGAAAAATTGTCGCGATTTCACGACATGTTGGAAGAAAAAGAAAAAGCAGGAAAAACTGTCACGATTTCGTGACATGTTGGAAGAGAGAGAAAAAGCAGGAAAAACTGTCGTGATTTCGTGACATGTTGGAAGAGAGAGAAAAAGCAAGAAAAACTATCGTGATTTCGTGACATGTTGGAAGAGAGAAAAAGCAAGAAAAACTGTCGCGATTTCGTGACATGTTGGAAGAGAGAGAAAAAGCAGGAAAAACTGTCGCAATTTTGCGACATGTTGGAAGAGAGAAAAAGCAAGAAAAACTATCACAATTTCGCGACATGTTGGAAGAGAGAGAAAAAGCAAGAAAAACTGTCACAATTTCACGACATGTTGGAAGAGAGAGAAAAAGCAGGAAAAACTGTCACGATTTCGCGACATGTTGGAAGAGAGAGAAAAGGCAGGAAAAACTGTCATGATTTCGTGACATGTTGGAAGAGAGAAAAAGCAAGAAAAAATGTCACGATTTCGTGACATGTTGGAAGAGAAAAAGGCAAGTGGAAAAATTGTCACGATTTCGCAACATGTTGGAAGAGAAAGAGAAAGCAGGAAAAAGTGTTGTGATTTCGCGACAAGTTCAAAGAAAGAGAACAAGTAAGAAAAGTGTCACGATTTCGCGACATGTCGCATTTTCACGACTAAAATAGGAGAGAGAAAGTAAGTTGGAAAAGTGTCACGATTTCGCGACATGTCGCATTTTCACGACTAAAATAGGAGAGAGAAAGTAAGTTGGAAAAGTGTCATGATTTCGTGACATGTCACATTTTCGTGACTAAAATAGGAGAGAGAAAGTAAGTTTGAAAAGTGTCGCGATATCGCGACATGTCACATTTTTGCGACTAAAATAGGAGAGAGAAAGTAAGTTGGAAAAGTGTCACGATTTCGCGACATGTCGCATTTTCGCGACTAAAATAGGAGAGAGAAAGTAAGTTTGAAAAGTGTCGCGATATCACGACATGTCACATTTTTGCGACAAAAGAAAGAGAGGAAGCGTATGGAAGCAGAACTGTCACGATTTCATGACAAAAGCATAAAGCAAGACTTTGAAAGTAGAAATGTCATGATTTCGTGAAAAAAGCAAAGAAGTAAAGTACGAAAGTAGAAGTGTCACAATTTCATGACAAAAGCAGAGAAGAAGACTTCGAAGGCAGAAGTGTCGTGATATCATGACAAAAGCAAATTCAAAGTCCATGGAAGCAGAAGTGTCACGATATCGTGACAAAAGCAAAGTTGAAGTCTATGGAAGCAGAAGTGTCACAATATCGTGATAAAAGAAAATACGAAGTCTACGAAGGCAGAAATGTCGTGATATCATGACAAAATAATAGAGAAAGCATACGAAGGTGAAAGTGTCATGATATCGTGACATGTATTTTTATGACAACAACAACAAAAGAAGCTACAGAGGCATAAATGTCATGATTTCGTGACAAGTCATAAATGCGCAAGTCAAGAAGGAGAACCCGACTGAAATGAGAAGTATGACAGTGGATCAACATCACTATGACATTTACAGGGGCAGTTACAGAGTGATCAAAAGTTAGTATGGCGATTACAGGGTCTGTCTAGAATGAAATCATCAAGCGATGGATAAACCGAACATCTTCTTGAGTTGAAGCCGACGAAGACCGATGACAGCTGACTAAAATTAGGGTTTATAGTTGTTATGAAAGCAAACTAAGATTAGGATTTATAGCCGACTAATATTAGGGTTTTCATCATAAAAAATTATTGTTATAAAAGGAGGGTTGTTTGGAGAATTGAGTATATGGTGGAATGTGAGTGAAATACGATCGTTGTGCACAGATAGCAAGTCGTGTCGAATCGTGCTAAGTGCAAAATTTGTAAAGAGAGTAGAGTGCACAAAAGGGAGAAGACGATCATGAAGTTTGACTGTAGCGAAGCAGAGTGTGCGAAGTGATTGCGTAGAGAGAGCAGAGTGCGTAGAGAACGCAAAGGTGAAGAAGACCAGTTAGGGTCTTGCAAAAGCAAAGGTATCTTACTGTCAAACTTATAGATTCAAATTGAAGTCCAGGTTGCAACTTGGCATCAGGGGTTGGTGCTCCTTTCTATTGGTGTAGATAAATCAGGGGTTGGTGCTCCTTCCAGTTGGTGTTGGTAAATCAGGGGTTGGTGCTCCTTTCTATTGGTGCAGATAAATCAGGGGTTGGTGCTCCTTTTTGTTGGTGCAGATAAATTATGGGTTGGTGCTCCTTTATGTTAGTACAGATAAATCAGGGGTTGGTGCTCCTTCTAGTGGGTTTTGGTAAATTGATTGTAAATTTGGTGCTTTGCAAAGGCTGGATTTGGATGGTAGTCCAAGCAGTCAATTTTTGAGGAGTAGCCACATTGGTGAACCTCGTTAAATCTTGTGTTGTGTGATGCTCGTTTGTTATACTTGTTGTATCTAGTAATAAGTTTTAATTATTGTGGTATTAAGAGCTGTAAATTTAAGTTTATAGAGCTACACTAATTCACCCCCCCTCTCAGTGTCATTGTAAGACTAACAAAAGGGATTCACACCTTCTACATCCATGAAAGAATATATAGAATCAAGAAAGAATCCAACCCAACAAAGTGATGGACCCTTAACCAAAATGGAGGAACAACATAGATATGAATATGAGGTCCAAATGGTATGTACATCCTCCATGATGGTTTTCTTTCTACACAGATTCCACGGTTAAATATTACTTTGATTCTAACCATAAAATCTATCATAAAATAAGAATCACCTTGGAGAAGCATAGGTACACAAGGAGAAAGATCATTTCCTAGTAGAGTGTCAGCTTTGAAAGAAGAAAATTAAATATGCTATTACATTAGGAATATTTTGATGATATTTTTTTATCTATTTGGGATCAAAATCATAAAATCCATCCAAAAGAGAAATGACATTGAAGGATCCCCTAATACAAACTCAAACATCAAATAATTATCTATCATCGCTCCATATATTACCATTTTAATTGTACTATCAAAATTGGTAATGATCAATAATATAGTAGAAGAGATAACCAAGGAGTAAATGGAAAAGAGAGAAGGATCCTTGTGGATAAGTCTTGGAGAGAATGACCATACAAACCAAGGTAGTACTAGGCATAAAACCAAGCCAAGAAGTATCTCCACATGAGGAGGTAGAGATTCCTCAATAAATATTATAGCTCATAGGAGAAATTATAAAATAATAGATAATATCTTTTATATAATTCACTATTATCATAAGTTCTGAAGCAATCAAGGCATAGAATAATTTGTACTAAGAAAAGAGGCACCAAGATAGGGTTGTAATAAACACAACTAGCAATATCACTATGGTGAAAAAATTTCTAAGAAATATTATTAAAAAAAAACACTTGCTAAAAAATACACCCCACTCCATGAATATACTTCATCTTCTCCTTTATATCCTCATCTATTTCTATCTTTTTATTTTATCATTTCTTATTTCATTCCTAATTTACAAGTCCCTTCTACTTCTTTTTTTGCACTCTCTTCTTCTTCTATTAGTGTAGCCATAGGTTCTCTAGAAGCCACTATAATTTAAACTCTTACTACCATGTCTACAGCTTCATATTTATATCCCACCATTAATGTCACTAGAACTACCATTGGTCTCATATGTCAAGAGTCTATCCTCATCCCCACTAGTTGTCACTAATATCCACTTAATTAACATAAATAACCATTAAAATATTAATAATCAACTTGAAATCACTACCATTTTGATTGATATCACCCACACAGCATCTCATTCCATCCACCACATTCATCAAGCATCTTAGTCTCACAACCCCTACCTCAAATGATGATATCATAAGTGTAAAATTATGCAACCAATTTGTAAGAACCATTGAAGAGCAACAAATGACACGAGGGCCTAGGTAGGCTTATATTTGGTAGATAATTGATGCATCTAGAGTTAGAGCCACCAATGAGGCACTGGAATACTTATAGGAGATAGAGAAGAATTTCAGGGAGGATCTCCTAAATGAATAGACTTCAAGGGCACCAGTAATCACATGATCACAAGTAGTTGAGGGTGGAAATAAAATTTTAATTGTAGATGATTTAAGGATATATCCAACAAAAACCCTCTATATTTATGGATGAATTTATCACCATGGTTTTAAAGTTGAATCTCACTAGAATATATCCTTATCAAATGACCCAACTCTCCAATGAGATGTCATTTGGAACAATATTAAAATATAGAAAATTAATAAAAAGAATGAATCCAATAATAAAAATGCTTAATATATCACCCTAGCAATAGCACAAATTATAGTAGAAAATCTCTAGCTTCAACAAGAGATATAGGCATTAAATAAAATATCCCCTAAAGAGCGCCTATTTACAATAAGTCAAATTATTTTAGACAAAGGTTGCAAAGAGTAAGCAATAGAGGAATTAACTATAGGATCTCCTAGAGAAGCTTCCACAAGGATAAACCCATCTTACACAGTAGTATGAATGATAAAAAAAGAGCTTGAATAGTAGGTTTAATACATGCAACTTGCACAACAAGCAAGAGACCAAGAAATCATTGACTTTAGAGAGAAATTGAAGGAGTAAAAAAAGGAGTAATTACAGACAAATGGCACATCTTAGAAGTGGAATGAAAGTCCCAATAGGACAATATCAAAGCTAAGGTTAAAAAAACCAAATATTTTTTTGAATTTATGGCAAATTTTCAAGCCATCCTTGACCAATAAATAAAAACCATTCAGTAGAAAAAGGATGAGCTAGCCATAAATAAGAGATACCAAGAGGTATTAAAGTAATTGGTCATGATAATGACAACTCAAGAACAACTATTGATATACTAAAAGTATTTTGTCAAACAACCAAAGAGGATACTTAGTGCTAAAAGAGGGATATGAGCTTCCAAGGAAATACTAGCCTCCCTAGTAATCCATACTAATAAATAATAAAAAAAGTGTAGGGCTTAGTAAATATTGGTCTACCTTATGTGTTTGACAACCAAAAAGAACTCTTGGTGCAAAAAATTGCACAAACTATATTCCAATAGAAAATTCCAAAGTTAAAGTAGAAGCTATAGTAGAATATATAGAAAAACTAAGAGTAGTGTTAAGGCAAATAAAGAAACTTGTGAACATTGGGTTATATTCCAAGGCCTTACAGTATTCCTCTACCAAGAAACCCTAACTTGAATAGTCTACTACCTATGTGAATGGCCAAATCTATGAAGTTATACTATCCTCCAAATATAAAAGCTATAGATCCTACTTTTGCCCTTAGTGTCACACCCTTCTCCTCACTTGCTTCAAAAAATATACTACATGCCTAAGAATAAATTCATCACCTACTTCCTTGCACTATAGTTTGATCTCCCCTACCTTCTTTAGAATATATGGCACTTGCTTAAAGAAAATATTATTTTTTCTTCCATGTACTAGGGTTTAAAATCCATTGTCTGCTTGAGAGAATTGTTGCCTTTTTTCTTTTCCCTTTCCTCACACTAGGGTTTGATCTTTGTCACTTGATCCTAAAAAATTATTACTTGCTCTAGAAAATATGCCACCTGCTTCAAAATATTGCTTGCTACAAAAAATCCAATGTTGCTTGCTCCAAAAATACATCATCATTGCTTGCTTTGGAAAATATGTTGCCTACTTCAAAAAATTGCTTGCCCCAAAAATTTGTTACCACCTGCTTTAGAGAATTTATGCTAACAAGTGGCAGTGTTGCAAGAGGAGATAATTTTAGTTGTATATTTTAGATTTAGAGTAGTCGATGAAGGATATTACATAGAATTTCAAGATAGACCTATGGTTTCAGATCTCCACAGTGGAGGCACTGAAGGATGTGATAGGTTTTGAGTAGCCTAGGGCTATTTTCTATGGTAGATTTCAAATTTGTTGGCTCATCTATTGAGATAATGAATTGACTACTTCTAGTAGTTGGTGAGATATATTTCTTAGGATTTAAATATGCATTTGTGGCTATAGAGATTCATAATGGAGGTATTATAGGATATAATTGCTTTGGAGTAACCTAGTGCTATTTTTTGGTGGTATGTTTTATATTTTCCAACTCATTTATTGAGAGAATGGATTAACCATTTCTAGTAGTCAATGAGGGAGATTGCATAGGGTTTCAATAAATATTTGTGGTTCTAAATATACATAGTGGTTTTGCTATAGGATGCAATGGTTATGGTGGTAAGTTTCAGTTCAATGACATTTTTTTAATCTAATCTATAATTTTTACAATATTTTTTACCCATGAGGATTTATGGGTTTGGGGGTGAATATTACATGAGGGGTAATATTTATTATGTGATTGTTTCCTTTGATGGAAATGGATATTCGTTAGCTTATCTATTGAGATAATGGATTGACCAAAGTTTAGAAATAATTTTTTCTTTAAGTTGTTTAAAATAAAATAAAAAAAGCCATCAAGGAGAGATGCAACCTGATAATGGATGATGATGAGAGGGAAGAAAGTTTAATACTTCATTAGAAAAAGGATTACAATAATAAGTGGACTATTTAATGAATCCTCATGAGGAGGTCTCATTATTTGGTAGTGGAAGGAATTATAGAATAGGGGAGTCACCTTTTAAAGAGTTCAAGAATGGGTCTAAGCTAATGTTAATT
Source organism: Wollemia nobilis (assembly GCA_028583015.1). Lineage (NCBI taxonomy): Eukaryota > Viridiplantae > Streptophyta > Pinopsida > Araucariales > Araucariaceae > Wollemia > Wollemia nobilis. Next base: position 1,410,361 of record JAQPPZ010000493.1, read on the forward strand.
TCATAGCACTTGTAGTTTTTGGAAAGAAGTGGAGATTAGGATTTGATTTTTTAGAGTATGATTGTTGGAAATATGTCATAATTATATGATTAGTATTTTGAGGGATGATAGAAAGGTAAGGAAGAAGAAGAATTTAGAAGGAGAAAAATCAAAGAAGAATCCCTTAGAAGCACAAAAAAAGGAAACTAGGTGCATTCAAAGGAAGAGTAACCAAGAAAACTTAGTCCTAAGAGAAGATGTTAAACTGGAGGAAGTTATTAAAATCTCAAATAAAAAACTTATTGGGAGATTCTATGGGTGTGATATTATAGAAATATCCTTGGTATGTTGGGTGGTTAGGGATGGATTGCTAGAGTCCAAATATAATATAGCCAACAACTATATTATCAAATGACTTATTTGATTATTATATATATAGTAGATCCAAATGTTTTATTGGAATATCATCTATCATATTTATCATTATTCATTTGTGTTTCGTAACTTATTACCCTTACGAGGCAAGGATCCGCACTCCCAGAGTGGCAAGTGATTTAATTGATTTATATTCCATTCATTGATATATCCTTCCTTCTTTCGTATATATTACTTGGTGTATGAGTGTTATTGAATTTATCAATTTATTCACAAATGTACTAATAGGTAGAACCATATGGTTCTACTCCAAGTGGTATCAGTACGATCCTAAAAAACATAGTCGAAGAAAACTTCTAAAATCATTGCAGAAACACTAAAGCTCTGAAGTAGATTGGAAAATGACGTCGCATCTTTCTAAAGCTTTGAAGTGACACTAAAGCTCGAAAGTCCCACAACCATTGGCAGAATACAAAGGGCAATGGGTCTTTCTAAACTCACATGTGATTACATTTCCAAGATCACGGTGATTCTTGGAACATAATTTTTTCCACCCATAAGTGAATGGTGCAAACACCAGTTTGGTGACTGAAAGCATGTAGCATACAACATTCCAAGGTTTAAAATTATGGTTGGACAAATCCAAAGGCAAAGGGATATAACCAGAAGCTAGCCATTTTGATAGCACCACAAATATTTAGAATCCATGAAAAAATTCCACCATAGTCGCCACTGCATACGCCTTCACAACCGCAAAGAGCACTGACCAATCAGAGCGCACAAAAAAATTAATTATCAAGCGCATAACATAAGGTACACAAAATATTATATTTTTTTAAATTTTTGTGGGGTTCTTTTATCCCACACGCATCGTGTGGAGGATTTAAAATAGTTTATAATCAAATATGCACCCCTTGTTAAATGTGACTTCGGTCACATATCCTCCCTTCCTTTGCACGTAGCTCACTGACTTATCCATTCCAAAACCATTCGATAGTCCACTATGTAAAGCATGCCATCTATCACCATGTAAATCATGATATCTATCGTTGTTGTTCTATCCTATTTCCTTGTGGGTGTCTAGTGTCAGTTATTTGCATCATCTTAGTGTCCTTACTATAGCTAGTGATCTCGCCTTACTCGCATCTCATATTGTCCAAGCATGAGTCATGTCGTTTCACCGCCTTGATGTGTCGTAATTATAGAGTGTTTTCTAATATTTACTGGGGGATAGGATAGTCATTGGTCATCTCCTATATTTATTTAGTTTTTAGGTCTTATCTCTAGTCTGTCACATCAAATCGAGTCAGTTGTCTCGTTTTCGCCTATGTCAAGTGGTCAAAGCAGTGTCCAATTAACCAGGTGTCAAATCCAGGTGTCAATTTTTCAAATTGGTATCAAAAGTCAAATTCAAAAATAACTGAAAAGGGGAGATTCAACTAATCCGCATTGTAGTTGGAGCGACAGTTAAAGCGGAAAACTAACAAAAAAAATTTCAAATCCATCCAAATTTTTTGCACAATTCAAAGGCAAAAAGGATTACCATAACCAAGTTGACAAGTGAATGAGTTAAAGGTGGACAAAAGGACCAAACGGGTGATTGTCAAGTTTGTATAACTCAAACAAAGGGAGCCTGAAATCACCAAGAAGACCTCCTAGAAGCAAAGGTACACAAAATTCTTCTTCTCCTTTAGGAATTACTAGCTTTAACCCAGGTCATCCATTATTTAACAAAATGGCATCCAACCCCTCCCCAAATTCTTCCCATGAGAACCTCACACAAGAGGAAATAGGAATCCCCATGATCACTAACAAGGTCTTACAATCCTTAGTGGTTGGTATTAAGGACATGAATGACAAGATGTCCCAACTATTGGAAAGACAAATCCAACCAAATCCTCCTAGCCCAAACCACTAGAGTAATGAGCATCAGTATGAAGCCTATACACATCAAAGAGGTCATAATGGTCATTCCCCAAATCACTTCAATGGACAAAGAAATAATGAGGATTTGGAAAATGAGGAAGTTTTTGAACAACAAAGAGGTCCTACCCAAAATCACTTCCATCAACATAGGCACAATGAAGACCAAGATAGATATGAAGTTTACCAACAACCTAGAGGTCCTAGTGGGGTCAATTGGCCATGCATTGATATGCCCACATTTGAGGGTCATGATCCACGTGGATGGATAGCCAAAATGGATAGCTAAAAATCTTCAATTTCATTACAAATGGGAAGTTATACTTAGAAGGGTCCTCTTTTTGTTATGATTTTAGGGAATTCATAAGTTATCTTGGGAGTCACATTGCTGAACAAATGGAAACCACAATTAGTTTTAATTACAAATAGTGCTTTTTTGAATGGAAAGAAAATGGGATGACCATTCGCCTCCAAGGAATTCCAACACCTCCATAAAAAATAGTAAGTTCGCACAACATGGAAAAAATATTAAGGAAAGGTAGTTATGGATTCATTGCTCAAATTAATTGTATGGAAATGCAAGCACAAGATATACCAGACATCCAATCAGAAGGTCTACAAAATATTGTGGCTAACGATGATGAGGTTTTCCAAGAACCAAAAGGACTACCTCCCATAAGATCCCATGACCATGCCATACACCTTGTTCCAGGAATTCTTCCTCCTAATGGTTCTCCTTATCGATTTCCCCAATCTCAAAAAATAGAAATTGAGAACATTTTCCAAGAACTATTAGAACACAGAGTCATCTATCACAGTACTAGCCCCTACTCTTCACCAGTAGTTTTGGCCCATCGTAAAGACAATTATTGGCATATGTTTTCAAATTTTTGTCCTCTTAATAAAATCACCATCAAAGATAAATTCCCTATACCGATCATTGATGATCTATTAGATGAACTACATGGTGTAATTTTTTTTACCAAATTGGACTTACGTTTAGGGTTTCACCAAATCAGACTTAGGGAGGAGGATATTCCTAAAACAACTTTTCACACTCATGAAGGTCATTATGAATTCTTGGTCATGCCCTTTGGTCTCACTAATGCCCCATATACATTATAAAGCCCAATGAACCATGTTTTTCATCCATTCCTATACAAATTTGTCCTAGTCTTCTTTGATGACATACTCATATATAGTAAATCTTGGAAGGATCATTTGATGCATGTGGTAAGGGTTCTTCATATACTACACAAGGAACAACTATTTTTCAAACACTCTAAATGCTCTTTCGATGTTCAATAAGTTGAGTACCTTGGTCATATAGTTTCTCAAGAAGGTGTTAAAGTGGATCCCAATAAGATTAAGGTAATTTAGGATTGGCCTTTACCTAAAACCATCAAGAAACTTCGTGGTTTTTGGGTCTCACTGGCTACTATCACAAATTTGTGTGTAACTATGGTAAAATTACATCTCCTCTCACAACACTCACAAAGAAGGATGCTTTTCATTGGTCATAAGTAGCCACTCAAGACTTCGAGGCTCTAAAAGAAGCAATGTGTACTACTCTAGTTTTGGCAACTTCAGATTTTCACAAACCATTCATCATCGAATGTGATGCTTCAGGAATAGGTATTGGGGTAGTATTAATGCAGGAAGATCATCCCTTGACATTAGAAAGTAAACAACTTTTGAAAAATAATTTGGGAAGATCTACATATGAAAAATAAATATTGGCTATTCTACACGCAGTGGAGAAATGGAGACACTACTTAATCAATAGTCGTTTCATTATAAAAACAAATCATAGTAGTCTCAAGCATTTTCTAGAACAAAGATTTTCTTATCCAGAACAAAACAAGTAGTTGACTAAATTTTTGGGATATGATTTCATTATTGAGTACAATAAAGGGAAAGAAAACGTAGCAGCAGATGCATTATCCAAACAATATGAAGATGAAGTGGTCATTAATGCTATTTTAGGTCCTTGTTCTCAATGGGTGTCTCAGTTACAAGAAGAATGGTTGTCCAATAGTGACACTGATCAAATAATTCAAGAGTTGCCATTGGTTTCATCCAAGCACCCTATTTTCTCCTATGAAGACAAGATATTAAGAAAGGAGAATCGCATTTACATTCCACACAATTCAAAAATCAAATCAAGGATTCTAGATGAAACACATGCTTCTCCATCAACAGGACATTCAAGTTTTTTGAAAACTTATATGCGGGTTAAACAATATTTTTTTGGAAAGGATTAAAAGCAGAGGTCAAACAATGGGTAGTTGAATGTGAAGTATGTCAATGCAATAAGGGTGAAACAGTCAAATAACCAGGGTTTCTTCAACCATTACCCATTCTAGATAATTAGTGGGAACATATTTCCATGGATTTTCATGAAGGTCTTCTTAAGTTAGAAGGTAAAATAGTAATTTTTGTGGTAGTTGATTGCCTCTCCAAATATGCTCACTTTTAGGATCTACAACATCCATTCTCAGCAAGCAAAGTGGCTAAGGTATTTATGGACTCAATTTTAAAATTGCATGGAATGCCCAAAAATATTGTAAGTGATCGAGATCCCATATTTACTAGAAATTTTTGGAGACAATTATTTCGACTTAGTGGTACCAAATTAAATATGTCATTTGCATACCATCCACAAGCAGATGGCCAAATAGAGGTAGTTAACAAATATTTGAGTACCTACCTAAGATGATTTGTTCAGGATAAACAATATCAATGGAGTCAGTGGATATCATTGGTGGAATGGTGGTACAACACTTCTTACCATTACTCCATCAAGATGTCTCCTTTTGAAGCATAGTATGGAACTAGGCCACCAATACTAGCAAATTATGTACCAGGACCCTCCAAAGTGGCCCAGGTAGATGATTGGTTTCAACAATGACAGTCAATGCTCACCATTCTCAAAGACAATTTGGTCTAAGCATAAAACCGTATGAAGCAGCAACAAGACACACACCGTTTGTAAAGAGAATTCGATATTGGTGATATGGTTTTCTTACGTTTGCAGCCCTACAAATAGTTATCATTGAAGATCAATTCCAGTCATAAGTTGGCTCCTCGATTTTATGGTCCTTAAAAAATTATGCGATGCATTGGAGAAGTGTCATATCAATTAGAGTTGCCTCCCTCATCACGTATACATCCAGTATTTCATGTTTCCTGTCTGAAGAAATTGATCAACCAAAAAGTGCACTCTCAGTCAGAATTACCAGTACTCGATGAAGAAGGGCATATATATCTCCAACCTGAAGCAATCTTAAAAAGTAGAACATGCATACTGAGATCTCATCACATCCAATAATTTCTCATCAAATGATAGGACCTACCCAAATAAGATGCTACATGGGAACCCGAAAGTATTTTCTAGACATTTCCAGCTTTGAGGACAAAGCTTTCCGAGGAGGGGAGTCATGCTACAATCCAAATCTAATATAGTCGACAACTATATTATCAAATAATTTATTTGATTATTGTATATATAGTAGATCCAAATGTTTTATTGGAATATCATCTATCATATTTATCATTATTCATTTGCATTTCACAACTTATTGCCCTTACGAGGCGGGGATCTACCCTCCCGGAGTGGCAAGTGATTTAATTGATTTATATTCCATTCATTGATATATCCTTTCTTCTTTCGTATTTGTTACTTGTATGAGTGTTATTGAATTTATCAGTTTATTCACGAAGGTACTAACAGGTAGAACCCGTAGGGTTTTGCTCCATGGATGTAAGTCCTAGGGTATATGCCTAGTTTCATGTTGCTAGTAAGATGGTGGATGTCATTTCAATTCAGGTTTAATGAATATATGGAGAATATTTTTTCAAACTAAATGTTTTGGGGGTTAGTTTTTCTAACCCTCAAATAATGAAACCATTATTTTGTCTGTAGAACCAATCATACACCTGCTCACTTTGTATGGGTAAAGTTACCAAGTTTTCCATTGGAATTTTGGTCTAGAGATAATTCCAAGCATAGGCAATTTCATTTATTCTTTTTTAGAGGTGGATGAGAGGTATCAATCCTCATGCATGAGAATAGTGACCAAGATACTTAATGTGTATTTGAGAGGTAAATTTGTGGGGCAAATTGTGTTAAATTACAATAAAGGGATACATGTTCAAACTCTAGAGTACATTAAAGTGTCTTTTAGGTGTGTGCATTGTCATAACTATAGGCATATTACAAGGGACTATTATATTATTTTTTCAATGAAGGTTTATCATCATAAGATAGAGAGAGGGTTATTTAACTATATGAATGAGATGCAAAATTATCTTCTAGAACATGGCTCATATACTAGATATAAAATTGAATCAGTGTATAAGGAACAAAAACTAGAGGAATAAAGGAGATGTAGATAAGGTGTATATGAAACTTTTTGTGTTAGATCAAGTGATGGATTCAAAATAATCTCAATTTATAGCAAGGATAGGAAACTTAGAGAAAAATTTGGACATCATGCTCCTAGACCCAAATAAAATCTTAATAAGTGAAATTATTGCCAAATCTCACTTCTCATTTGGGATCATAGATAATTATCCTTTGGGTCTATCAACTAATTAATGACTAGATTTACCTATCTATAAAACTAAGTCTCCCTTAGAAGGGGGTAAGGATGGAGTTGAGGTACAAGGAGGACCCTCAAATTCTTCTTCCTTGGTGGTGGTGGATCTAGACCTTGGTTTAGACTTAGTCAAGCTTATCAATATTGCTCCACAAGTAAACCACTTTGAATTTGCTTTTCTACTTCATTTTGATAATGTTCAAGAAGGTTCTATGTCCTCAAAAATCCATAAGTATCCCTTACAACATCTAAGATATAGAATAGGGTTTAGGGAAGGATGATTTAGAGGAGACCTTAGTTTAGATGTGGGCATAGAGAGTACCTCAAGTGGTAGGGGAAAAAAATCTCTTCATTTACTAGCTAAGAATAAAACCATCTATGAAGTTCAACAAAGAAAACAATATATTTTAAAGGGGATCCTTAGAACAATGAAGGTCCCAAACATAATTAAATAATGAAAGTTCTTTCCTTTAATATCTAGGGTATGGGTAGCTCAGAAAAAAATGTTGCTCTAAGAAGGTTGGTAGAAATTCATAATTCGATGACGCTACTAGTTCAAGAGATAAAAGTGTTAGCTAAAAAAGTGATGGAATATATTATTAAATTGATTAAAGGACACAATTTTATCACCCTTGATGTTGTAGGGGCTTAAGGAGGAATGATCACAGGGTGGAAGGCTAATCAGTTTAGAAACAACCAACTTTACAACGCTTGAATTAGGAGTAGGGATTAAATTCATTTTAGTCAAGCTAAGGGAAATAGTGATAGTGGTGAGTGTTTATGGTCCCTATAAATATATGAAGTAGTATTGGAATAAGATAGTGGATCAAAAATTCTTAGAAGCTGATAATTTAATTTTAGGAGGTGATTTAAACTTAACTCTTTCTAGGAATGAAGTGTGGGTATTGTTTCTAGAATCGATCCACTGGTTGATTACTTCATCCAAAATTTTAAAGTAAGGGGATGGTAGACCTGGCACCCATAAAGTTGGTCCCAACTTGAAAAACATGAGGATGGGGGTTGATAGAATTTCTAAGAGGCTAAATAGATTCTTAATTGCTAAGAGTTTGGCAAGTGAAAATTATAAACCTAAATCATGGGTTGAGACTAGAGGAGACTCGGATCACTCCCTCATCATGCTCCTTATGTTTAAAGAGGAGAAAAAAAATTGCCTTGTCCTTTCAAGTTCAATTTTGAATGGTTTAAAGAGGACAACTTTGGAACTCTAGTCAAATAAGAATGGATGAAGTTTAATCCTAGTCTGATAGGATTTATTAGTATTCAATTTGTAACAAATCTAAAAAGGGTTAAGGTAGTAGTGGTTCAATGGGCCTATAAAAGGAGAGCTACGAATGAGCAAAAAATGATGGAGATTGAGGAGGATCTTGCAGTGTATGTAGCACATGGTTTTGAAAAATATTTAGATGAGGAATTAAGAATTTAGTATAAAATTTTAGTACAAGAGAAGAGAATATTGTTGGTAGAGAGAAGCACGGTAGAGGCTCAAAAGTAGAGCTCTCTAGATTTCAAATGGGGACAAGAACACTAAATTTTTCCATATCTTTGCAAATCATAGAAAACAACATAATACAATTTGGGAGTTACAAGGGTATAATAGAAGTCAAGTATCCTCTTTTAAAGTAATGGTAGACATGGGATTAAAGCATTTTGATCAAGTATACAAGGATCCTAGTCAAGTCAATATAGCTAAAATAGTCAACATAACTTCTCTTCTTCCCAAACTTGTAGATGAGGAAGCCAATGGTGAGTTGGTATAGGAAGTTTCTAAAGAGCTTAAATTTATTTTAACCTCTTTACAAAAAGAGAAGAGTCCATGGCCTAACAACTAGATTGTGGAATTATTCCTTGGGCCCTATGACCTTCTAAAGTCTAACTTGCTCGAGGTTGTGGAGTCTAGGTAGTAGGGAAGGATATTTGCAATCTTCAACTCTACCTTTATTGCACTAGTTTTAAAAAAGGACAATCCTTCTTTCTTTAACAAATTTAGGCCTATATCTTTGTGTAATTATATGTACCAAATCATAGCAAAAATTATAAACCTTCCCTATAAAGACAATGCTTATGATTTGTCTTGTAGAATATCCAAAAAATTGAATTAATCAATGTAAATAAATGACCTGAAGTTGTAATAGAAGAAGATCTTGACAAAAGAAAGAAAATTTGGATGAAGCAAAATAACAAGTAAATGAATAAGTAAAATATCAATAAACGAATATCTAATTAATAACAAAGGAAAAAAAAGAAAAAGAAAGAGTTAGATTAAATCCAAAAGGAGACAACTAATTAAAGTGGTGGAAAACTAATGGACGAGTGTTGAGTAAGGTTAATTTTGAAGTCGCATAATTGTAAATTCCATATAAGCGAAGGTAAAAGTTAGCGGGAGGCGCTCTTTTGTGACACGTGGTGGTTCCCCCCTCCCTACTCCCTTCACCTGCGGGCAATACCTGATTAAAGGTAGGACTGTGATTACCGACAGGATATGTGTGAAGTTATAAGGAATAAGGAATTGTCGGCGGGGGATTTACATGTCTGACAGCTAAATGTTTCCCGTTTCCGGTCCCTTCTCCCAAGAGGATTTTTAAACATTTAACATCATAAAAATCGTCGTATTTCGTCTTCTTAAAAGTAGTGTTAAATAAAGCAAGACCGTTCCTCATCCGACGATGGACGGTGGACGATGAGAGAGGAAGACGTCCGTACCATCATAATAATAATCGTCGGGTCAAAGTAATTGGAAGACGTCCGTACCATTTAGAGGCATGCCGATGTTGACGTGTCTGCGCCGTCCAAACACGAGCGTGGGTCCCCCCGCTCTACACGATATATGGAAATTCTGAAATCCACGAAACTTCACAATCAAGATGGGATGGGCCGAGGGTCCCAACTCCCGACACGCGTCTTCTCTCCCACGATCTGACGAGTCACGAGTGCCGATGAGCCTCTGCCCCCTCCCCCCTCGCCTTTCCCTTTCCCGGCTTATCCGCGCCCTCGATTTCATCCCTCGTTAGCTCCCTGCCGTCGATTCGCACTGCTGATTCCCTTCAGACCGTACAAATCTCTTCCTATGGCCGACACGTGTGGTTTCCCACTTACTCATCTCGTCGTTTTAGATACGTCAGATTAGCTTAGCAATATTTTTGCAGTAATTCGTACCTGACGCCATCATGACAAATTCCGAATGAATAAACGCAAGCAATAAATAATTTATTAATGCTAATAATAATAATAATAGTAATCGGGGATGTAAAATAGCAAATGGGCTTAAAGTAGATAAATATGAGTGCCAGCTTTCAGGGTGGGCTATGATTGTCCTTGAGCGGAGTGGATAAGTAAGATGAACATTGAATGCTGTAGTGTACCTTATCGACCTTTTTAAATAAGTGGTGGGTGGGTGGATGGTGGGGAAATCATTCCTTTTCCCATTAGCATTGAGATCTCGTCATTCCAAGTGTTTGAGATCCTCATGTTCCCTCTATTGCCAACATGTTTTCATTCGTTTATGTGACAGAAAATACGTGCTTTTTTATTTAATTATTTATTTTCTTTATTGGGATCAAGGCACCTGCTCGTTACTCGCTACGATGTTTCAACTTTCCATACGACCTTGGGAAACGTCTTCACTTGAAAAATAAAAACGTTCTCGCTAAAATTAAAAAAAATTAATATAGATTGAATGAATCTGCTTAGGATTAAAAATTTGTTAGTTTATTTTTTAATGTTATTTATTCAGTGTGTATTTATTCAATAATATGCAAATTTTACACTCTTTCATTCTTTAGTGCTCCAAATCAAATGGCGATCTTTCACTTTTAACGAGATTATTGGCTTCTTCAGAATATTCTAAAGTAAAGAATCCAAGCAATAATCAAGTGTTGTTATGGTCTTTATTCTTGTTGGTCTGCTTAATTTATTTAAATGAGTAAAGGATTTTTTATTTAACCAATAAAATTAAGAGTTTATATTGAAAATTAAGATAGAAATAAAATAAATTAATTTGTTTATTTTTTATATTATTATGTGAAGATGAGATGTAAAAACAAAGTATGTTTGACAACAAAGATTTTAGAATTTCAAATAAGAGGTTTAAGGTTTAAATCCAAAAGGGTTAAAATTGTGCACATTTTCTAGTGAAGTGAAGTGAAAGATTTTAATTACGTCCGGGAGACCCAAATATGGTCTATGGGACCTCAAATATGGAAGTACAATTACTCAAATCATATCATATGATCTTTAATATCTTTGAGAAGGTTGTTCCTTCTCCTGTTGATTTGTGTTAGCAATTCCCCAACTTTTTTATTTTATTGTCTTCAAATAAATCTGCCATAAACTCATTCTCAAGTGTTTCTTTGTATTTGTCATGGATATCTGAAAAACTCGGGCATTTATAGATGAAGTGTTCCTATGTCTCTATTGTCCCTGTGCTGCATAGAGTACATATCCTTTCTGCCCATTGTTCTTTGGGCGTTGTCCATCTCCCTGTTTCACATCTAAGCCTATGAGAGCTAGTCCTTATCTGAGCAATGAGTATTTTTTCCTTCCACTTGATTTCAGCGCCTATATCCGCTTTTTCCTTGTGGTCATACGTTGGGTTAAAATTTGCAATATAATATTGTATTTTCCTGCTTGCATTTTTCCACATTCCACGTCTGAACTTTTCATTCACATAATTTTTTGTCTTTGTTGACATTTGGGCATTCATTTATGTTGATTTCCCAATGTTTCATCCATTTCTGATTTTGTTTCATCCATGTATTCTTTCGCCTATGCAACTCTTCGTCCCTAGTTGCCCTAGGCCATCTATCATTTGTCATGTTTTCTATTTTTTTCAAATAACATAACAGCTTGGTCATAGCAATTGCTTCTAAGAGGAACATTCCAGTTTCAGCTAGAATAATTTCATAAGGGGTTTTGGCCTTAATTTTGAGAAAGTTTGTGATTAGATATTTTTGAATCCTTTCTATTTGCCTCCATTTTGCATTTGTTGTGCCACTAGCCCACACCTCGCAACCATACAACAGAACCAGTGTAACAAGTAGGCCAAATAAGACCTTGGTGGTCTTCAAGTCCCACAAATCGGCATTCCTACACATGTTTTGAAGTGCATATAGTGCTCTCCAACCACTTTGAGTTCTTTTCATCCTACATGTATTCCAATTAAGTTTGTCATGAAAGTCTATGCCCAGGTATTTGTATTCTACTACTACATCAAGTGGTTCTCCTACAAACTAAAATTTGAGTTGTTGCTTCTTCTTTTTTGCTGAAAAAATCATAATTTTTGTTTTGCTCGTGTTCACCTGCATCCCAAATTCTTTACAAAAGAGTTCTAGAGCTTGAAGGCAATCTTCTAAATATTTGGCTATTTTGACCACAATAATTACATCATCTGCATACATGAGGAGTTTTACCACATATTTGGCTAAATGCACACCCTCTCCCACAAATTTGTTTATCCATTCTTCTAACTTGTCAATGTACAGCCCAAATAAGGTCGGAGATAGAGGGCAACCTTGTTTGACACCTATGTCACTACCAAAACATTCAGATAACCCTCCCTGTGTTCTGATTCTAGTGTTTACATGCTCATATAGTCTGTGAACTACTGCCCTGAAGTGAATTAGAACCTCTAGCTCTTCCATTCTGCTCCATAATTTTTTTCTTGGCACTATGTCAAATGCCTTTTTGAAGTCTACAAAACAACAAAAAGCCTCCTCTTTTTTGTCCCATATTTTTTCCACTATGTGTCTGAGCGTGATACAGTGATCAATAGTTGAGTGCTTGCCCCTTTGCTCTCTTTCCCTTTTCTTTTTCCCATATGCTGATCCTATGCTCTATCATACTCCCAAACAACTTTGTAAAGAGAGGGTTGATCAGGATAGTTCGATAGTTTGAGGGATTATTTACATCTCCACTTTTAAACAAAGGAATGGTCAAGCTAGTTGTCCACTGAGTAGGGAAGCCATTTTGTATGACCTCATTGAAAATTTATTTGATTTGCGGTGTCAAGATATCTACCCCAATTTTATATGCTTTTCTTGAAGATTGTCTATATCACGGGCATTACCAGTTGCTAACTTTTTTATCCCTTGAATAATGTCTTCAATTGTGAAAAGTTCTTTCTTGAAAATGATAGTAGGGGGTGTCTCCTGCTGGTTACTACGCTGATACTGAGCTTGTTTTGAATACTCCAACCACTGATTAACTGTTATGTTATTTTTAGTTTGCATCCTTTTCACGCTTAGTTCCTTCCAAAAAAAGTTTGGTTCATGCTTCCCTAAGTAAATCAATTCTTTCCTCCTTGTTCTAGTGTATTCTTTTTTTGCCCTTACCAGTTTCTCATATGCTTTTTTGTTTGCTCTTGTTTTACCCATTGGTTCCTTTAGTAAACTTCGCATTTTTTTGCAATCTTCATCGAACCATGGGTTGGTTGGGAAGCTATTCTTTTTTTTTATTTTTAGGTTTAGCTCTCTTGCATTTGTTTAGAGCTTCTTAAATAATGTGCATTAACCATTCACTCTTACTATAATCTCTACTACTGTGATGTAGTTCTTCCCTTTCCTGTAACTTGTTATTTAATACTGCTCTAAAATTTTGTTGTTCATCTGTTAAGAGAATGTTTCCCTTGTGAGGATACTTATTTTGATTGCCTTGCAAGTGTTTTTCCCTTGGTTTGTCTCCATGCATTAAAAGTTTCATAACAATTGGGTTGTGATCTGACTTAAGTTCCACTGGAGAATCTTCCACTTCTAGCTCCTTTATTTTTGGTATGTAATTCTGTGAGCATATTACATAGTCTGTTACACTTTGTCCCTTATATGTTTTGCATGTATACTTTCTTGAATTTTTTCATTTGTTCATCCCATTGCAAATAATCAAATTGTATATGTTGCAAAGACCTAACAACTCTTCTCCATATTGCATGATAGCCCCATGCTCATCTTCTGAAGTCTTGGTCCACTGTTGATTTTCCTCTTCTGGCATCCAAAGAGGATTAATCTCAATATCTTCGTTAACTTCTAGAATGTTAGCTTGCTTATTTGTTTTCCTTGCATTGGAATCTCCAATTAATATAATCTCCCCCAACTTATTGTGTATTGAAATGTCTCTTTTTAGGGAGGAGTATGGGTCTTCTCTGTTAAGTTCATGTTTCTTATAGAATTTAGAATTCTTGGGAGCAAAATAACATGCTGCTATGCTAATAATTGACTTATTTTCTAGGATCTTTATCCAGATGTACTGTTTGTTTTCATCTTGTTTTTCAATTTTAATGACCCTATCCCATTCCTATTTTATTAAAACCACAATACCCCCATGCCCTTTGCCATTTTCTGATGTTTTATTCCATATTGCTATTTTTTTGTATCTCACAAATTCTAGAGTCCTACATCCATCGTGTTCATGTGTTTCTGTCAATATGATTATATCTTTATCTCTAGCAATGGGCCCTAACCCGGGTCCTCTTCTCCAAGGGAAACCTCTACAGTTCCAACTTACCATTGTAAGATGTTCTCGGGTGGGCCATACTCCCTATTTTTTTGGATTTGTTTAGATGTGATGTATGCCTTTCCATTTCTTAAATATGTTTGTTTCCCTTCATTCCTTGCTGCCCTCACATTTTCCCATTTCTTGTTTCTTTCTTCTTGCTGTAAAAATGTTAGTATCCAAGTTAAGTGAAACATGTTTGAATAAGCATATCTTTCATAAATATCATTCTATATGATCTATGATCTTATAGACACTTGTTTTCAAAAAACTATCCTACATAAAAAATTTTATCTTCAAAATAAAATGTTAGAAAAAACACCAAATAAATTTTTATTTATTTTTTATATATAAAAATAAATTTTATTTATTCTTAATTATCCACGATAAAAGATAATATGTTAGAGAAATATTATGATATTATCTTATATCTAATAAATTTAAATACAAATGCACATAACTTATTTGTTGTTACATTTTCAACTCAAGGTCAAACAATTGAAATTCTAACTAAAACAAGTACATATATGAACAATAAAAAATTGACCCATAAATCAATGTAACTTTAGTATGGACAGTTCCATCATCCTTTAATTCTATTGACTTTAAGTTGTATAACTATCACTTTAATTTGTCTGCTTTAACTATAAAATTCTTAATCATTTTTCCTTTTAAATATTTAAATTCTTATTCACTGACATTTAAACCACACGGTCAAATTATAAAATTCTTAATCACTTTTCCTTTAAAATTCTAACTTCTTATTCTCTAACATTCAAATAACATGGTCAAATATTATTTATTTATTTTTTGGTATGGTATTAATAAAGGGGTTTTTGAAATGAACTCCAAAAACTTTATTTAAAAAATATGGAGCACTAGGCAGCCCAGGATGAATCCAGAGGTTCACCATAAAACCAGCAGGCCTCACAGTCCAAAAAAACTGACCAACAATCCAACAACTAATTTTTTGAAGCCAAATTTCCTTGAAGGAACCATTAACCACACTCCAATTGACAACAACAATTGTAAATAACCTAAGAGGAATAGGCCATCTAGGCCACGTAGGCTCCTAGCCCAACAATAACACTACCACAACCGATGAAAACTAAGTTTGTTGTATCCAATCCACCTCAAATCGAAAAGGGATGCCATCCAACGATAATTTGAAATTAAAAAAAAATACAAATCCCACCAAGGCCAAGAATGTTAATTTACTCCAAGAAAATTCAAAGAATTCCAAAGGCACGATTCTCACCCACAAGAAAGGGGGACAAACTGATCCAAGGGACTTACTGTAGCACAAAATCCAAAAAACTTATAGCTCACCAAGAGAGCTCCACCAACCACTGGGCATACATCCCAAGGCCACAATAAATTTTACTACTGGAAACCACATCCTTAAAATTTGAAATAACAAACAACAACACAGATATTGCACTGAAACACCATTAAATCCATCAATTTCCAAGGGAAGAGGTTTTGAGAGAAGATCCATAAAGACCTCCCCCAAAGTTAATAACTAAGAAGGAAACTCCAACCCTCCCCGAATAAAGATAAATAAACTCCAACATTTGAAAAATATAACAAAAATTTGGATCCACAAAATGACCCAACATCTAAATAAAACTAGAAATACTCTTGATCCACTCAAGGACCCATGATGGCAGAAAAAGCAGCAAGGGTCAACAATAGTTATAACTAGGATCCCATTCATAATAGCACCATAATGAGATCCTAAAAAAATAAGATGAACCACACTCAAGTCTCAAGAAGACATACCAACCCAACAACTAGAGAACACGATCATCAATCAGACAAAGAAGACCAACAAGATTAGACTGAGATATCCCTAGGTTAGCAAGAAAATTAGCAACACCATTGCCTTCTCTATAGATATGTTGGAGATGAACATCAACCCAAGAGTGCATCAATCTCTTAGCTTTCCAAATTATGTTTAAAACATTTCAACTAGGGGTCTAGGACCCTTTCATGGTGTTAATAATATTAAAGGAATCTCCTTCAACAATATCTTCTAATATTCAAAGAGTTCAACAAAAATATACCTTGATAAAGAGCTCTAGCCTTAGTGAAATGATAGGTTTGGACGTCCAGGTTTTCTAAAAAAGCTAGAAGCAGAGCCCCTTTATCATCCTTGATCACCCTCTACACCTACCAACCCTAGGTTCCCCTTTGAGGCTCCATCAAAATTTAACTTAACCCATCCTAGAGGAGGTGGTTCCCATTTAATAGAATCTCTCGGTTTAGGCTGAGTATTACCAATCCTTGATCTTGGTTTGAGATCCAAAGCCAAATCCAATATTATCTCATCCTTCCCGTCTCCATTTAAGTCCACCTTAATGCAAGATACATTTTCAATTATAATTGATATCGTTCAGAGGTATAAAGTGGTGATATCTCTGCTAGAATTTTTAAAGACCCTTATGTTTTGCTCCTTCCAAATGTTCCAAAAAAGAAATGGGAAACAAAATTGCCATATTAATTTTAACCTCGAAGCCGAGAAAAGAGTAAGCCATTGTTTCCAATAGTCAGAAAAGTTTCAAAGGGATCCAACAAACTCCTAGATAATTCAACACAGAAGTCAACACCCCATGCAAAAAGGGACATTGAAAGAAAATATGGGTAGCTGACTCCTCCTTTGAGTTATAGAGATAAGAACTATTCTAAAAATGCATTCCTCTTTTTTCCAAGTTATCCACAGTCAAAATTTTATTTTGAATAGCCAGCTAAAAGAACATATTAACTTTAGGAATGATACCTATTTTCCATAATTTAATTGAAGGAAACCAATCCCTAGGATTAGAATCCAAGCTAAGATAGGATGATTTAACATAGAATGAACCATATTTCTCTTCCTTTCAAAATTTAAAATCCTCTTCTTCCCAATTCTTAATAGTCTAATATTTTAACTTACCCAAAATAAAGCACCAAGCCTCTCTCTCCATATGATTCAAGGTAGACGTATCCAAGGACTTCCACCTCTTCAAACCATTGATTGTTTCTAAATACTCATCCACTTTGACCCCGAGGGAAGCTCTAGTAATAGGTTTCACACAAGATAGATTATCATAGAGTGAAAGAGGCTATCCAAGAGGGAATTCTATTGGGATATGTTATTTTTGAAGCATTACTAGCCATTGACCCAAATAGGGTGAAAGCCATATTATATATTTCCTTACCATTAAATAAAAAGGGGCTATAATCCTTCTTTAAAAAAATCAACTTTTTATGAAATTTTATGGTAGACTTTGCACAAATAGTGAATCTTATGATCAAATTACTAAAAAAGATGCAGACTTCAGGTGGGCAAATATGAGGAAAGAAGTATTCAAGAAGATCAAAGAGGTAATCTCTCAGGCACCCATGCTAATCAATCTGGATTACTCCAAAGATTTCATTATGTACGCTATTGGTGAATAGGAAAGTTATGCGGTAATTCTTATCCAAAAGTGAGAAGACAATGAGGAGAGACCTATTGATTTTCTACGCCAGACTTTGCAAGATCATAAGGAAAGGTATAACTTCATTAAGAAACATGTGTACATAGTCATGAAGTCCTTAAAGAAATTCAGGTAGTTTTTATCCCAAAGCAAGACCTTGGTTTATGTGGTACATCCTGATGTCAGGAACTTTATAATATAGGGAGAGCTTGGTGGAAAAAAAGTAGGATGGGTGTCAAAAATATAGGATTATGACGTAGATATCCATACAACTAAGCTGATAAGAGGTAGAGCTTTGTGTTAAGAGTTGGCTAAAAGGGGTATAACAATATATATAGCATGTCAAGCACTAGGATCAATTCAAGAATATAGACAATCCTCAGAAAATTAGATTGGGTTGATGAACTCATAGACTATTTCCAAACAGGAAAATGCCCAATGAACCTAAATGCCTCACAAAGGAGGAGTTACATGTTGCAAGTCCTGAAATATGTTCTGTTACTTGAAGGCTTGTATAGAAAAAATTAGGATGGGGTTATCTTGAAATGTATCAAGGATAATAAAAAATAGAAGATCTTAGAGGATTTCCATGGAGGTCTATCATAAGGAAACTACTCAAGAAGGACCACAACATTAAAAATTCTACGAACAAGTTGTTATTGGTCAATCATATTCTTTGATGCTTTCAAAATTATAAGAGCTTGTGAAAAATATTAGAGATATGTGGGAAGAAACAAAAACACTTCCTTACCTCTCAAATCCATCCAAGTGGAAGAACCCTTTTAATAATGGGGTTTGGAATTCATAGGGGTGATAGAACCAAATTCATCAGTAGGAAATAAGCATATTTTTACTGCTACAGACTATTTCACCAAATGGATTGAAGCAATACCCATAAAGAAAGCTAACCAAGAGGTATTAATAAAATTTGTTGAAATCTTGATTACAAGGTTTGACATACCTAAAGCTTTGGTTAGTGATAATGGACCATCCTTTATTGGATCCAAGATGATTGATTTTGCTAGTAAATATGGGATCTATTTGAATACTTTCTCCAATTACTATCCACAAGGAAATGGCCTAGCATCAACTAATAAAAATTTACATAGGATTCTAAAAATAACTTTGAAGGACAACACGAGGAGTTGGCATTCACTGATAGATCAAGCACTATGGGTTGATAGGATCATCATTAAGAAGTCCATAAACACATCCCCTTATGCTTTAGTGTATGGAAAAGAAGCTATCCTCCCCATACATATGGAAATACCTGCTTTGAAATTGCTTGATCAAACTCATATTGTAGGAGGTGATCCAATGGAAGATAGATTGATATAGCTATTGTAGTTAGAGGAACAAAGGGAGTAAGCTTATGTACAATATCAGAAACATTTATGGGAAACATAAAGGTTGTTTTGATAAAAATACCACTTTCAAGAAATTCAAAGTTGGAGATCTGGTCCTAAGATGGAATGAAAAGAGAGCAAAACCAAAAAATCACAAAAAATTCAACTCCTTTTGGGAAGGTCCATTCGAAATAATTGCTGGGGAACAACACAATGCTTTTTAGCTACAATATGAACAGGGAGGGATTCAATCTATTCCTATAAATAGGTTCCATTTGAAACTCTATTTTCACTAAGAGGTTCCCACCCTTTGTATTATATGTATCATATGTATTTCAATGTGTGTTTTGTAGATGGCATGATATTGTGACATATCTTAAGGTCGTGATGGATAGAAAGAAGTTGTGCAATATCACGATATGTCTATGGGTCATGATAATAAATAATGAAATATTTTGAAAAAGGAAAAATAATGTGACACATGATATGTTGTCATGTCATGGTCAAAAAATCAAAACATCTCCAAATCAAGAAGAGCTTTGATCGTGCAATGAGAGGGAAAACTAATTTTAATTTAAAAAACATAATGGGAAGTGTGACAGACATAAATGCAAAGTTGAAGTGATTCATCAAGTAGGGTGGCACACAAATTGAAGCAAAAATTTCATCCTGATTAATTCATCGAAGTAAACGACCAAACATCACCATAATTGCATTTAACCCTAATTATTGCAAAAGCTCTGTATAAGGCTGAGAAACCCTAGTGGCTCTTCACTTTTCCAAAATTCTCTTGCAAGGTTGTCTTATGTTGCTAAGAAAATATTCTCTTGTACCAATAGAATAAATTACAGTGGGATAGTGCTTAGAGGGGTAGTAGTACCATAATGGCAGCTTCATCCTCAGTTGTCGAGACTGTAGTACAAACTGAAGATAAAAAGAATGTCAGGTTTTAGGATAAAGATGCAAGAATTGCATATACTGTAGTCACATACAAGGGTGCTGAATGGCTCATGGTGGACATCGAAGATAGAATTTTGACAAGTATTATATCATCAAGCCCAAATTCCTTTACCTTTCATTCCTTGCTTTCTTTCTATGTTTGCACCTCAGTTCACCCATGCCTTGAAATGATGCACGCCATAGCCAAGTATTATGACCCTAAATACAAATTTATCCAAAATATGCAAGGAATAGCCCTCCTCATGCTTAGTCTAGATTCTTTCTCATCTACCTTTATCGTGGGCTTGTTTCCCGCTCAAAAACCCAAAGACTTTCATACAAATCAATAGGTAAAGTATTATATCCCACGTAGTCGTATGAGATCTTTTGTAGAGCTGTAACTGAAAATGGTGCCATCAAGAAATTTTTTTCTAGAAACCACATCCCCATTACCAAATTCAAGAATCCTGAGCTCTTTTCAATGTTAGTTATTCCATGGTTGGCAAATTGCCATAGATTGGTGCATCTCAAACCCTAAGTTTTATGAAACTTTTGTTATGGACCATAACACTAGGCCTCTTTTCTTCAATTGGTCTACTTTTTTGTACCAACAAATCTATGAGAAATTATGTAAGTTGTAGAGAGAATCCCAAATCTCTTTCAGATATTATTCTCACATGGCCTGGCTCTTCTTCTACTTCATGGTACAAGAAATGTCTTTTATAGTTGTGGTAGACAGGAATAAGAAATGAAATTCATTATCAATTTATTCATAAACCAGTGTGCTCACCACATATACTTACTAAAAATTTAATAGGGAGTTCTTAGGACCTGCCCTTAAACTCTTGTGTGGGAAGATGAGTAGGTTATCCCCAAAAGATAGGAGCATATTGCAAAATTTGCATGCTAAGAAATGAGACTGGTTCATTCTAACACAAGGTACATTTATTAGATTATATGGGTTCACTGGAAAGCCATTTTTACTCCCTCATTATGTTATAGATCAGTTGTTCGCAATGGAGTATTATAGAAAAACTGAGTATATTAACTTCAAATATGGTACCGATAAAGGCAAGAAAGGGACTTGCACCTACCCAATCAATTTTGAGGGTATAGCAATAATAAGAAATGGGAAAAATGAATAGGTTTATCAATCCATGAGGGATATAGGCCTGGTAGAACTACCTCAAAGATGGAGGTACAACCCCGATGACAAGTTTACATAAAGGTTATCCATTATCCAGAATAATAAAACTCAAAATTTCTACAAAAAAACTAGGGAACATATAGAGAAACAAAGGAATAATAAGGAAGAAGAAGAGTTAGAGTGGAATGTGGATTAGATGCAGTAATTGCCACCATGGCATGATTTCTATGAGTAGGTTATAGATTATGATCCCAAAAATAATCCAATGCATTCCTAGAAGAACCTAAAATTCAATAGATATAGAAGAAGTATGAATGGACCGAGGTCAATATACATGTCTGGTGGATCATGAGATTTGAAACTATCAAAATCCCTTCAATACCTAGCCTCAATATTGATGAGGAATTTTCCCTCAAGTATGGTGAGTACTATAAAACCTGGGTAGATACCATTGGAAATAAAATTATTCTAAGTTTTTGTTGGATCCATAGAGAAGAAAATGTTGCAAAAGGTACCATGGGAGAAGCAAATATAGGTAAAGGGAAGGTGATATTAAAGGTTCAACAACAAATCATCACAGTTACAACTCCTGTTGTTAAGAAAAGAAATGCTATTTTGTATACCCTACACATGAACAACTAGACAAATATTCAAAAGCACCTAACATAATGCAAAAAATGGATTATACTGGAGGAGGCATTGGGAAAAATATCCAGGGGATTATTGAGCCTATTCAGGTGTAGAAGAGGTAAATACAATTGGCTCTAGGAGCAAAAAATTCAAATAATAAGGGTTTTGAGCCAGTTGCTCCAAAGTTTGTATCACCTACTGGGGCAATATCTTCTCTAATTAAGATTAACACAGTCATAGGCTCAATATCAAGATTAAAAAATAGACTATGATCTCCTTCCTCTTATAAGAATATCCAAGAGGAATGTAAGGAATATAACTAAAGAAGGTACACCCAAGAAAAGTAAGCAAGCTAAAGTTTTAGAGAAAGTAAATTCTTCAGAACAGGAGGAGAATACTGAAAAACTACCTCAGTAGTAAGATGTAAGTACCTCTATGTAGGAAGAGGTGGTTGAACAAACTCTACCCATAAAAGATGCACTAGAAGGAACGTATCCTTAGCAATCAGCTTTAGGTATGATAAATATTCCTTCCTCTCTTTCTCCTTCTTATGCTAATCCCCCAGAAAAATTCCTTTTCCTTTTTGGTGAAAAATATGTTCAATATCTATCTCCACAACATCCATCCTCACCTCTGCAACATCCACCTTCACCCCCATCATCTCTGCCACCTTCATCTCTTCCAGTTAAAATAGTTCATATTTCATCACTCCCATCTACAATATGAACTCCTGTTACCTCTGTAGCCTTTGTAGTAGTGTCCATTGCAACTCCCATAAGTGTGGATTACACTCTTGTAATAATTCTATTTTCCCCTGCTTCTCACTTCCCATTATTGCAGTCTCTACCCACTTATTCTGCTGAGACTCATCCTATCACCTCAAAGCTTAAAAATTTCAACAAAGCCAGCAAGAATGTCTACGAATGGTGGAATATAAAAGTTGCTCAGTCTTCTAAGAAGTCTACTTGTTCTGGGGATATGATTGCACTAGATCCAACCACCCTCCAATGGATCAAAATGATGATCAAACCCTTGGTTGACAAATCGAATGATAATATGACTATAGAAGACTACTAGGCTGAAGCAGTAACATAAGATATCACTCAGCTACTTATGCTAGATGAGTTGATGACTGCCAAAGCTCACATGGAAACCATATTCTTGCTTGGAGATTCCTACAAGGAGAATATTGCATAGGCTATAGAGATGATTAATGATCTTGAGACAACATTGAGTGAAAAAAAGAATGTTAAAAAGGCCCTAAAAAATGAGGTAAAGAAATGGTAAGATAAGTTCCAGAAAATTATCCAATTCCAAGATAGTGGCCAAAAGATTTTTCAAGAGACACAAACTCATGACCCAAGGTTGGAAACTCATCCAAGAGCTCAAGGTTGAATCCAATGGGATATTGAGACATCTAAACCTAGTTGAAAAGTGTGGATTCCTAGGATTCTAGGGTGAAAATTATGACATATTAGGAGAAGAAGAACTTAGAGCCACCCGAAAAGTAGGCATAGATGATGAGTCTAAAATAAATGAGTGGCTAGAGCCTGTGCAACAAGAACATGTCTTCAAACTTGTGCAAAGACCTCACTCAGGTCAAATCCTGCCTACATAAGCTAATTTTGAAGTCCAAAAGCTTATCCTGTGATAAGGTCACTAAGCTAAAATTCATCTATCAACAATTATCAGAGTCATTAGAACCTAAACAATGAAACCTGGGAATATGATTGCAGAGCCTACAATGAAATTGCCAAGAGGCTAGAAGACCAAGGTGCTAAGAATAAAATCTACGTAGTCAAAGAAGTTGAAGAAGAGACAAAGGGTAAAGCTAGAAGAGAATTAGAGGAATAAGTTGGAGGGGATATAGAGGAGGAAGAAGAAGAATATGGAGGAGCAAAAGGATAAAAATTTCTTGATGACCGATGGGTCGAGTAAAAGAACCATCCATTCATTTTTTATCATTTCACCCATCCCATTTTCAATCCTTACTGTCCATTCACCCCCCCTTGAAAATTTTCATTTATACATCACTCCCAATTTATCCTTTCTTTTCCTATTTTCTAAGACTCGGTTCACCTAATGGATAAGACCCTAGCTTCTAAAAATTTTGTGAGAAAAATATCCCAGGAGGCACCGATAATATAGGTCAAAATGACTCTACAAGGAGAAATAAGGTGATAAGCCTTTGAATGTTTTTTGAAATCTAAAGGTTAGACATAAAATCATGACATGTATGAATGTTGCAGTCAAAGCAACCTGAAATATCCCATATCTAGAAGTATAACAAAATCATGATCCAAGTCTCCATCATGGTTGCCTCAATATTTTGCGACTGCGATGGGGAAACAAGTCACAATTTTGTGACACTTCTTTGTAATTGGGTTCTTTGGGACTTTGCAAATGTGACACTGAATCATGTTGTAATTTCATGAAACTTTTATTCCCTTGAGCCTTTTCAGGCCTTAGAAATCATGATGGAGACTCAGGTTGTGATTTTATGCTCAATTCTAGATATGGGACCTTTCAGGATGCTTCGACTGCAACATTCAGACATGTCACAATTTTACATCTAACCTTTAGAATTCAAAATTATTTTAGAGGCTTATCACTTTATTTATCTTGGTGTAGTCATTTTGACCTACATTATTGGTTCCTCTCGGGTATTTTTCTCACAAAATTTTTAGAACCTAGGGCCTTATCCACTGGATTAACTGAGTCTTAAAAAATAAGAAAAGAAAGGATAAATTGGGAGTGATGTATGAATGAAAATTTTGAAGGGGGGATGAATGGACAATGAGGATTGAAAAGGGGATGGGTGAAATGGAAAAAATTGAATGGATGGTTCTTCTACTTAGCTCGTTTGTCACCAAGGAAATTTTCTCCTTATGCTCCTCCATCTTCTTCTTCATCTTCCTCCTCTATATTCCCTCCAAATTCTTCCTCTATTTTTCTTCCATATTTATCCTCTATCTCTTCTCCAACTTCTTCGACTACTTGGATTTTTTTCTCAGCACCTTGGTCTTGCAACCTCTTGGAAATGCCATTGTAGGCTCTGCAAGCCTATTCCTAGGTTTCATTGTTAGGGTTTTATGACTTTGAGAATGTTTGATAGATGAATTCCAACTCAGAGACCTTATCATAGGAGAAGCTTTTGGACTTCAAAATTAGCTCGTATAGGTAGGATTTGGCCTGAGTGGTATCCTATGCAAGTTTGAAGACATATTCTTGTTACACAAGCTTTGGCCACTCATTTATTTTAGACTCATCATATATGGCTACTTTTAGGGTGGCTCTAAGTTATTATTCTCCTAATATGCTAGAATTTTCACCCTATAATCCTAGGAATCCACACTTTTTAGCTAGGTTTAGATGTTTCAATATCCCCTTGGATTCAACCTTGAGCTCTTGGATGAGTTTCCAACCTTGGGTCATGAGTCTGTGCCTCTTGAAAAATATTTTGACCACTATATTGGCATTGGATCATTTTATGTTGGGGAATTTATTTGCCACCCGCTTATATCTACTTTCATATAGGGTTTGAATGTTTGTCATTGCATGCAATCTTGATTGAATAAATCCCTTAGCATTCTTGAATTTATTTTTAGAGATCTCTAGTACTTCCTTCATCTCATCCATGTAGAGTAGCATAGGTCATACCTTTAGGATCATTTTAAAAATATCCTTAGATATCTCTCTTCTTACTTACCTGGCCTTCTCTTAGAGAACCCTATGGCTTTGGCTCTCTCCTCTTGAATCTAATGCAGAAGATTCTTGACCTATTCAGCCAAAACTTGATTTTTCTTGTTAGCATCTTCAACCTCCTTCTTGTACTTGGCCATTTCATGGAACTTATCCTACCATTTATTTACCTCATTTTTAGGGCCTTTTCAACATTTCTTTGTTCACTCAGTATTGTATCAAGCTCGTTAATCATATTTGTAGCCTATGTAAACTTCTCCTTGTAGTAATATTCATGCAATAATATGGTTTCCATGTGAGATTTGGTAGTCACAAAATCATCCTGCATAGGTAGCTAAGTGATATATTTCATTACTAATTTAGTTTGGTAGTTTTATATAGTCATATCCTCCTTCGATTTTTCAACCAAGGGCTTGATTATCATTTTGATCTATTGGAGGGTGGTTGGATCTAGCGCAATCATATCATTGGAATGAGTAGACTTCTTAGAATACTGGGTAACTTTTGTATTCCACTAGTTGTAGGTATTCTTGCTAGATTTCTTGAAATTTTTACACTTTGAGGAGGTAGGATGAGTCTCAACAAAAGAAGTGGGTAGAGACTACAACAATGGAAAGTGAGTGGTAGGGGAAAATGAAATTGTTCCACACTTGAGGGAGATACCATGGGCACTGCTATAGAGGCTTCAAAGGTAATAGGAGTTGGTACTATAGATGGGAGTGATGAAATATGAAATTTTTTAGCTAGAAGAGATGAAGAAGGTGGTGGAGATGATGGTGGTGGAGGTGGATATTGGAGAGGTGAGGATGGATGCTATGGAGATAAATATTGAACATATTTTTCACCCAAAAGAAAAAGGGATTTCTCTAAGGGATTAGTAGAAGAAGAAAGAGAGGAAAGAATATTTATCATACCTAAAGATGATTATTAATGCTGTGGTCCTTTTGGTGCATATTCTATGGGTAGAGGTTGTTCAACCACATCTTCCTGCAAAGAGGCACTTACATCTTGCTATTGAGATAACTGTTTAGTATTCTCCTTGTATCCTAAGGCATTTAATTTCTTCAAAACTTTAGCTTGCTTACTTTTCTTGGGTATACCTTATTTAGTTATATCCCTTACCTACCTCTTGGATCTTCTTATAATATGAAAGGAATGAAAGTCTATTTTTGAATCTTGATGCTAATCCTACGACTATGTTATCTCAACTAGAGAAGGTGTTGCCCTAGTAGGTGATACAAACTTTGGAGAAACTAACTCATAATCCTTATTATTTAATTTTTTTTACTCCTAGAGCCAACTGTATTGACCTCTTTTGCACCTGATTAGGCTCAGTAATCCCTTTGCTGTGTTTCCCAATGTCTTCTCTAGTATAACCTATTTTTTGCATTATGTTAGGTGCTTTTGAATATCTTTCTAGCTATTCCTATGTAGGGGTATACACAATAGAATTTCCATTATTAGCAGTAGAAGGAGCTATAACTATGATGGTTTGCTATTAATCCTGTAATATCATATTTCCTTTACCTGTATCTACTTCTCCCATGGTGATTTTGACATGTTCTTCTCTACAGGTCCAATGAAAACTTAGAGCAATATTGTTTCCAATGGTATCTACCTAGGTTTTATAGTGCTCATCATACTTGAGGGAAAATTCCTCATCAATATTAAGGCTAGGTTTTGAAGGGATTATGTTAGTTTAAACTCTCATGATCCACCACACATGTATCTTGGCCTTGGTCCATTTGTACTTCTTATGTATATATTGAATTTTAGGTTCTTCCAAGACATGCGTTGGGTTATTTTTGAGATCATAATCTATAATCTACTCATAGAAATCATGTCATGGTGGAAACAACTACATCTTATCCACATTCGATTCTAAATTTTCTTCTTCCCCATTATTACTTGTGTACTCTATATATTCCTTGTTTTTGTAGAAATCAAGTTTTAGTGTTCTACATAATGGCCAACCTTTATGTAAACTTATCATCAGGGTCGTACCTCCATATTTGAGGTAATTCTAGTAGACCCAGATCCCTCATGGTTTGAACAACCTATTCATTTTACCCCTTTATTATTATTGCTATACCCTCAAAATTTGACTGGATAGGTGCAAGTCCCTTTCTTACCTTTGCCAATACCATATTTGAAGTTAATATCCTAAGTCTATCTGCAATACTCCATTGTGAACAACTGGTCTATAACATAATGAGGGAGTAAAAATAGCTTCCTAGTGAATCCATATAATCTAATAATTATACCCTATTCCATAATGAACCAGTCTTCTTTCTTAGCATGGAAATTTTGCAATATGCTCCTAGCTTTTGGGATAACTTACTAATTTACCCATGCAAGAGTTTAAGGGTAGGTCCTAAGAAATCCCTATTAAATTTATAGTAAGTTTTAGAGATGGTGAGCACAATAGTCCATGAATAAACTGGCAATGGATTCCCTTTCTCATCCCTATATAATATGGCTATAAAAGGTATTTATTATGCCATGAAGTAGATGAAGAGCAAGACCAAGTGAGAACAATATCTAAAAGATATTTGGAAGCCTTTCTGCAACTTACACAATTGATCATGGATTTGTTGGGATCAAAAAGTGGACCAATTGAAGAAAAGAGGCCTAGTGTTCTGATCCATAATGGAAGTGTCATAGAAATTTAAGCTCTCTTGGGATACACTATATCATATTTTTAGATGATGATATTCCTTTCTCAAACTTGTTATGTTAGAAATAGAGTCTATTCCATAATTTATGTAAATGTATCTTACAAGGTACATAATTAAGACATTAGATTACTATAGGGGGAAGTTATCTAGTTACTTCATGCAATGTAATAAATTCACAAGTGTCAATGTGTAAGATGTATATGTGCAACTTATCCCTTGCACAACTAGGTAGAGTCTTGGACAAGGAACCTATGTTCCTATATAAGAAAGACCTCATAGTCAGATAGATATGAGAAGGGGAACATAGATAGATAGAGATGCTTAAAACATAGTAGTAGGTAGTAGTGAAGTGTTGTGTATATCACCATATATTGATGATGGGTAAAATGTAGTTCAATAGCTTCATTAATGGAGTGTTCATTTCCTCCATAGCTACTGTAGCACCCTAAAATTGGCGCAGTGAAATATTAATAATTACATTTACTCTAGTAAATAATTTAAATTCAAATTTTAACCTCCCAAACCGCCCGTTAACCACCGGTTAATCCGTTTCCCCCTTTCCCGCACCATTTTTAGAGGTTGTTTTGACCGTTTGACGATATTGTCGTTGATCAGACGATATCGCCCTAGATCTGACGATTTCGTCTGGGCTAGGACATCCAGACGATCTTGTCCCAAAACTGATTTTGCATAATTAGCTTCTGTTCCAACGGGTCTCTAATTTGGGCAGAAGCATGTCTGCGTCGTTAGGGACCCTCCCCCGTTGGAGATCTCCCAAATTGGGATGATCTCCAACCTCCTAACTTCCCTCCTAAATATATTTAATCCTAAGCCCTCCCCTTAGCACCCCCTTAGCTGATAATTCCTGTAACCTAAATTCATACGCATTAAGACATCTCAAATTCATATTTGCATTAGCTCTATACCAATTTTGTTGCAGGTACCTTAGTGTTTTTCAGCCGAAACAAGCTTACATTGTCGTCGACAATCCTGTTCAGATCAGAGGCGATCCTGTTGAATCAGATATGATTTCATACCAATGCGAGACGATTTTTATTGCAGTCAACATTGAGGAAATCAGTGCCTAAAGTTTGCATTTCACCATATTTTCTTTGCTGTTTTATTCTGCAATTAGTTAGCTTATTTAGTATTTTATGCTATTCTACATTTTTGAGTTCACCCATCTAGATTAAATGCATAATTAAGCCATAATTATGATCAAATTAGCATAATTCATTCATGTTTCTATTTTTAAGTTTTATTTTGATATTATTGCTATCATTTTACATTGTTTCCCTCTGTTAGAATAGTTGCATTTTCTATGTTTTGCACCTATTTCTCTGTTTGTAGGTCTCTCACAAATTCGTCTGACGAATTCGTCAGATCTCAGATGATCTTGTCTGATCTTAGACGATTCTGTCGAATTCCAGACGATCCTGACTACTTCAAGAATCAGAATCTTCATCAGACATCCGGATCAGGTATTTTTCTTTTAACATTCTTTAATTTCTTTGTTTTCTGTCTTAATCCTATTTTTTGCATTCATTTAATCTGCATCTTCATATAGAATAGCTTAGACGCATTTTGGCCAAACCTAGGATTTGAATGCTTAAGGCTAAAATGAACACATAAAACACATTCCCAACCTAGGCGTGGAAATTGCCATTAAATGTTTCCTAGTGAAACCACCATCCGTCGAAAAATAACCAATATACACCTCCCTTGAGAGGCGGGACCTTCGTGAGGCCTCTCAGTATGAGGTACCGCGCCATCCTTTTCACATCCACCTTCCAGACATGGATCCTATAGCCTGAAGGTAAGGGTGTGAAAAATTTGGAGCGATACATTATTGGTGAACCCGACGTGAATGCATTGTGAACCTTTTGAAAACAAAACAAAAAATAAAACAACTAAAACATAGATGCATTTTAGATCATTTAAATTTAATATCATGTTTAGATGGTAGCTCCTAAGAAAATATTAGCAGTTACTATAAATGTAGAAAACCAATTGGCAGCCATAGAAATCAATTCTGTGCTTAGTGTGCCCAAAACAGATAGAAATCAACTCTTGTGGGATGAACTTGATAGAAGACTTAGTGTCATTTCATCTAGGTCAATAGAACTTAAACAAATTAAGAGGCTTATCCTAGATAGAATCCTAGATCCTCATCAACTTGTCTTTTATCATGAACTTCAGAGAGCCTGCCATAGATGGTTAGCTTATAGGAGAGCCCTTGTGTCTTTAGAATTGTTCACCTTCGAGGAATACCTCGAGAACGCAGCCATTGTACACCAGTTCCTAGGTCTTGTATAATACCAATAGGTTGTTCTTACAGATAGGGAAATATGGAATAGAGTTCCTCGAGCTGTGTTATATCGAGAGTATTGCCACGAGCTTTACTTCTATCAACCAACATCTGAGACAGATAATATCACTATAGCTCTTTTCATTAAGTTTTTAAAAGAAAACTTTCAATTTGAAGAACACTTCATGACTCCTGAACAACTCAAGCCCATTAATGATATTTATAAATTGTTTATAGAAAACTAGATCATTACTTTCAGTCTTATTTCTTGCATTTATTGTGTTATTTGCTGTCTTTACAATATTATTCCAAAAAAACAAAGAAAAACTAAAAAAATTAAAAAACATAACAAAAATAAAAAACATTTCATTTTAAATATTGTAGTAGGTATATAATTAATATATACCTCTTAAGCTTGTTGCATATATATATATATATATATATATATATATATATATATATATATATATATATATATTTGCTAAAATCAAAATTAAGCACAATGCCTAAAATTAGGAATGGTAAACAAACTGAAGGAGAAGAAGAAGATTGGTTACAAGATAAAACTAGAGACCCAAATGTCCTTCCTGAAGATCCAATTCCGGAAGGAGAAACTCTAGATCAACCAGAAAATGACATAGGTGAAGACAATGAACAAGAAGTAAGTGTTAAAGAGGATGGATCCTCATCCCCTCGAGTAACTCCAAATGGAACTATTGCTTTTGACAACGTAGATCATTTCTAGAAATTTCTCAATGATAATATTGACGCCCTTAATGTGGCGGTTCGTATTGATAAAGGGAAAATTAGTGACACTCAAGCAACCATGGAACATGCATTTGATGTGCGCACTAACCCCTTGTCTTTCATTGATTAAGAAAGTGATAAGGCTGGGCCATCCAATACAGATATGGTCACTATGATGCAAAACATGTCAAAACAATAGGTTACCCAACCTCTTAAGGAACCTGTTATTCAACCTAAAATCATTCCCACACAAAAGAAAACTTCCTTCACTACTTTATTTCACCAAAATATTGAGCAATATGCTTCAAGTAAACAAAAACCTAAAATAAAGCCAAACACCAATTTTCAACAATCTGGAATACAACATAATACAACTTTAAAATTCCTTCATAACACTTTTCCTACCAATAATTTACACAATAGCAACATAGCATCTAATCTTCATGTCCCTCCATAATATGCTCACAAAACCCATGTCAATGCCCTACCGAACCAATATGGTGGGCAAACTAGTAATCTGGAAGCCATGGTGAAACAGTTGGCTTCACGTATGGACCAGATAGATCCCTACCATCCCTCGTACAATTATCGAGAGATATGTAGTCAACCTTTGGATCCCATAGTTGTAGCTCAACCATACCCTAAGCATTTTCCCATGCCCATCTTGCCTATATATAAAGGAACCAAAGATCCCATAGAGCATCTTCGCATGTTTAGGATAGCATGTCATGATATATCACATGATGACTTGCTATTACTAAAAATGTTCCCGAAAATTTTAGGTGGGATGGCATTAGAGTGGTACTATCAATTTCCCACTTATTCTTTGAGAAACTTTGAAGAAACAGCTGAATCTTTTGTCCATAAATTTAGTGCCTACATCGAGAGGCATGTAACCATTAAAGATTTATACAACTTAAAACAAGACAAGGATGAATGTTTTGCCGATTTCTTAGCTATATGGAGGCAATTGACAGGAAAAATGCATTTTGTGCTACCTTATAGGGAAATGTTGGACATTTTTATCAATAATTTACAAGAACAAATATCTTATGAGCTATCAATCGCTACTTTAACTACCTTCGATCAGGCTATAGATTTAGCTCGAAGAGTAGAATATGCCCTCATTAGGAGAGGACAACTTAGGAAGAAGGATGATGAGAAAACCTCTAGAAATCAATATAAAAACAAACAAGTTGTCGATGATGGAGTCACTGACAGCAGAAATGTTGCTAATATCAATGCAACGAAGACAACATAAAAATTTATATTGAAACCTCCTGATAAACCTCCTCGAGAATTTACTAGATTGAATCAACCATTATCAACTATTTTACCTCAATTACTCGAAAGAGGTTTGATCCAATTACCAGCTATCCGGGAACCTGATCCAACTATACCCGGATACAAAGCTGACTTACACTGTGATTTCCATAGAGGACCTGGACACTCTACCAACGCTTGTAAAAGGTTGAAACATAAAATACAGAATTTTATTGATAATAATGAAATGGAGGTGCAAGCCTTCCAACCTAAACAAAATGCTCCTAGTAACGCTCAAAAGAGCATTCCCCAAAATCAAAATCAAAATGCTAATCAAACATTAGACATATTTCAACACCCTTTACCAAGACATGGTAAAGAGGTGGCCAATCAAATCGAACATCATAATGTTCCCCCTCCTACCCGATATGTAGGAACTATTAGTGGACATTTACTTAATCCTGATCCTCAAATATTTGACACAACCTTATCCCTGGTTACGACCAGGCCCTTACATAATTTTCAAACTTTAGATTCTAGTGATATAGAATTAGATACTAAAAGTGAAATTGACATCACTTCAAACCAATCGAATAGTTCTGAAAATGAATCAGATCCTATTCAACCCATCACAGATGCTATGGTTCCAGAAGAACCATTTCCTAGAAGAGTTACTACTTGAACCTCTTCTAATCAATTCCTCCCAAATGAAAAAGCCATAAACGCTCAACCGAGACCAATTCAGCATCCTCACTATAACATTGTAGGTACCATCGGAGTCGTTACCCGACAACAGGTTCAAAATTCTCAACAAGAACCAAATCAAAATGATGGATCAGCTCCATTTGTTTTGAAAAATTCCAATAAAGGGAATCATGCTCCT
This sequence comes from Wollemia nobilis, assembly GCA_028583015.1. Classification (NCBI taxonomy): domain Eukaryota; kingdom Viridiplantae; phylum Streptophyta; class Pinopsida; order Araucariales; family Araucariaceae; genus Wollemia; species Wollemia nobilis. The sequence goes on from JAQPPZ010000493.1 coordinate 1,443,843, forward strand.
AATGTTCCACCTAAACCCCCTTACAATATTAATGAGCAATTATCCAATATTACAGCCAGAATTTCCCTTTTGGATTTATTAATATCTTCTCCTACCCATAGGGATGAGTTGATGCTTACATTAAGCCAAATGATGGTACCTCAAAACATTCAACTTGAAGCCATGGCCAATACTATCATCACTTGAAAGGTTGATTGTATTGAATTTCGGGATAAAGATATCCCACAACACAGTTTACATAAGGATAACCCCTTATATATTACTGCTATAATTGGAGATGCAACTGTCAAACGAGTCCTGATTGATAATGGATCATCTCTAAACATATGCACTTTTGACTTCTACCAAATATTTGGCTTTAGAAGTGATGAAATGAAGAAAACTGACATGATTATCAAAGCTTTTAATGACAAAACACAAGAAACGTGTGGAGTTATTACCATCCCATTGCAAGTTGGTCCTAGAACCCTAGAAACCATCGTCTTTATTGTACATTGCCCCGCATCATACAATATACTCTTGGGTTGTCCTTGGATCACTGCAATGCGGACGGTCCCATCAACTTTACACCAATGCGTTAAATTTGAATTTAAAAATCAGTTGGTCACTATCCATGGTGACCCTAGACCCTTTGATATGTGTGCTTTGGCAGAACCTGTTGGAGTGCAATTTTGCCCTGCTCTGTCATCCACACATCCTAATTCTTATTTTTCATCTAAAACTATGAAACACACACCCATAACTTCACCTATTTCCCCTCCGTTAATTTCATCCTCCTATATAGATCAACAATCTTCTAAACAAATCACTCTAGAACCTCGAAAAAATCTTAAATCTACAACTAATCCTTCATGTTCTATCCCTATGATTTCAAAACCTATAGACCCATCTATTAACACTTCCACATTATCAACATCTATCATACCTTCCACATCTAAAGATATAGGGAATGATCCTTCTACATCTTATGCCCTTTCTGATGAACTTTTACCAGTTTTATCCACAATCTTAATTTCAGAAAAAATGAATGCTTTCATGCAAGATTCAATTCTTTTAAATAACTTACCACCATCTCCTTGTACTTTGGGCCTCCCACAACCTATGGGAAGTACTTACCAATTCGGGAGTTGTGCCTTCATTTATAAAGGATATGACTAGGGAAGAATCCCTCGAAATATCAAACCTCATCATGAGGGATATGCCCGATGTTATTTTACAAATGAATATATTAAAGCTAAACCCATAATGCTTAAAATGGGATATAAAGGGAAAGGCTTGGGACCTTTCCAAAATGGCATGAAAGACCCTTTCGAGGTAGAACCGTGGCCTTCCCGCTGTGGTGTGGGCCTATTTCCTAGTAAGGGTCAACCATTTCCTTTTGAAGATGATGATCAACTCATATGCTATCAAGATTATTTGGATAGGCGTGATGATTTGCCTCTAAAAAATCAGTCTTTTACATGTAACATGCTATCCATAGCTTACCCTGAAATGATTACTGACCCCGATGAAGAGTTAGAAGGAGATATCTTCCATGATGTCTCCGTTGAAGAGATGTTACACAATGGATTTTATTTTGATGGTTCTATACCAACTATAGCCCAACTTGAGACCACTAAACCTCAAGATGAATTATCCAAATTAACCTTACAAGAATTACAAGAATTGGGCGTTTCACCCGCCCCACCTAATTTTGAAAGAGATCTACACATGGAGGTAGAAAACCTCATTAAAATTAACATTGGAACTGAGGATAATCCTCACATAATCAATATTGCATCAGAATTAACTCAAGAAAAACAAGAACAATACATTGCATTCCTTAAAGAGTATGAAGATGTCTTCGCTTGGACATATGACGATATGCCAGGTCTAGACCCTTCTGTAGTCATGCATCATCTAGTGGTCCATTCGGATGCTAAACCTGTTAAACAAAAACTTAGAAAAATGCATCCCAAAGTGGCTCTACTAGTCAAAGGGGAGTTAGAAAAACTCTTGAATGTCGTCTTTATACAAGCTATTGATTATGCTGAATGGATCTCAAATGTAGTTCCAGTCACCAAGAAAGAAGCCACCAAAGTTAGGGTTTGCACAGATTTTAGAGATATTAACACTGCATGCCCTAAAGATGACTTTCCTCTTCCAAACATGGATCAAATCATTGACTTTACTCGTCGGGAGTGGGATGATGTCCTTAATGGATGGATTCTATGGTTATAATCGGATCAGGATAGCTCCTGAAGATCAGGCTAAAATAACCTTTATTACCCCCTGGGGTACCTTTTGTTGGAAAGTGATGCCATTTGGCTTAAAGAACGTAGGTGCAACCTATCAACGAGCTATGACCTATATTTTTTATGATATGATGCATGATATCCTACATGATTATGTAGATGATATTATAGCCTGCTCTATTATTGAAGATAATCATTTAGATGATTTGAGAAAAGTTTTTAATTGATTACGAGAATATTTTATTCGATTAAATCCAGCCAAATGCATATTCGAAGTTAAGTCCGATAAACTATTAGGGGTTTTAGTTTCTTTACGTGGTATTGAAATTGACCCTCTCAAGATTGCGGCTATCACTGATATGCCTGCACCTACTAATATATCTGAGTTACAAAGTTTACAAGGTAAGCTTCAAGCAATCCGTCGCTTCATCGATAAGCTGGCGGACAAAACCGGTCCCTTTCTTAAACTCCTTAAGAAGGATGTCCCTTTTAATTGGGAAAATGAATGTAGAGAAGCTTTTGAACTTCTCAAACAATACCTCCTTAATCCACCTGTGCTTTCATCGCCTAAACCTGATCATCCATTTCTCCTATATATTTCAGCTTTAGATTCTGCCTTAGGAGCTATGTTAGCTCAGCTTGATGATGAAAAGAGAGAACGTGCTAATTATTATATTAGCCAAACCTTCATCAGTTATGAAACTCGCTACACAACATTGGAAAAACTATGTCTAGCAGTCGTGTTTGCTACGCAAAAATTATGACATTATATGCTTAGTCAAAAAACTTATGTCATTGCTAAATATGATCCCTTAAGGTATCTCATGAGTCGACCTTATTTATCGGGTCGCACAACCAAGTGGGTTATTGATCTAAGCGAGTTTGATCTCACATTCATAGGACAGAAGCCTATCAAGGGTCAAATCATAGCAGATCAATTAGCTGTTGCACCCTTAGAGTCTACCCATCCCCTCATCATTGAGTTTCCTAATGAATGCCTTCAATTAGAGGCAAACCATACTGAACAATGGTCCTTATACTTTGATGGAGCCCGATGCATGAGTGGGGCTGGTGTGGGTATTATTTTAATATCCTCGTAAAAACATCTTATTCCTCTATCCTTCAAATTGAAATTTTCTTGCACCAACAATACTGCTGAATATGAAGCTCTAATCCTCGGATTACAAGCTGCTTTGGTGCTAAAAATTAAACACCTGTTAGTTTTTGGTGATTCTCAACTGGTTATAAACCAAATTAATGAAGTTTATCAGACCAGAGATGATAAAATGCACCCATATAAGGCCTATGTTTTACAGCTAATGTCTCTATTTGATCAAGTTACCTTGGAAGCTATTCCTTAAACTTGCAACCGTGCAACTGATGCTATGGCCGCAGTTGCATCTCTCCTACCCTTGGAGTTGGATGACGAATATGCCACTATCATTATTCATTGACTCCAGGAACCTGCTTCAAATAAGTCATGCTTAGAACCTTTAGATGTGTTTCTAATCAATGAAACTACTCCTGAACCTTGGTATACGGACATATTTGATTTTATCCAAAATGGGACTTTCCCTGCTAATTCTAATAGCAACCAGCATCGGTTATTACGTAGACGAGCAAGTCGATTTGTAATAATTGGCAATACTTTGTATAGGAGATCTTTTGAAGGTATCCTATTAAGATGTTTGAATTTAGAAGAATCCAAATTAGTCTTGAGTGAAGCCCACGATGGATCTTGTGGAGGACACTTCAGTGGTAGTGTCATTGCTAAAAAGCTCCTTTGGATAGGATAATTTTGGCCTACCATGGAAATGGATGCACATGATTATGTGTGCCATTGCGACAAGTGCCAAAAACATGTTGACTTATCCATGCACCTGCACAAGCACTACAGGCTATTTCATCTCCTTGGCCCTTTTCAAAATGGGGTTTAGATATTATTGGCAAAATCAATCCTGTGTCATCTGATGGACACAAATTCATCATAACCACCACTGAGTATTTCATGAAGTGGGTTGAAGCTATGCCTTTAGCTTCCTGCACCGGCACACAAGTCTCTAAATTTATTTTTAATCAAATCATTTGCAGGTTCGGAATTCTTACAAATCTCATCTCCGACAATGGAACTTGTTTCAAAAATAAAGATGTTAAAAAATTATGCCAAAAATATAAGATTCAACATCACTGGTCCACTCCCTATTATCCTTAGGGTAATGGTCAAGCAGAAGCATCTAACAAAACCTTAATCAAAATTCTCAAAATATTGGTCAATAAAACTGCCGTGGATCGGCACATTCGAGTTATATCCAGCCTTGTGGGCCTATCGAACTAGTGTTCGAACCCCCACTAGAACTTCACCTTTTGTTTTGGTTTATGGTGTTGAAGCAGTTTTCCCTTTGAATTAGAAGTTCCTTCTTTGGCTCTGCTACTTCAAGATACCGAAGTAGGAGATGAATATCGAGCTGCGGACTAAGTCAGCTGGAACTCCTAGATGAAAAATGCATCAATGCTTTGGAGCATCTCCGTGCCTACCAAAACAAGCTTAAAAGATCATATGCTAAAAAAGTTCGTCATCGATCCTTTGAGATCGACGACCTTGTTTTAAAAGAAAATAAAAAAAATACTAATGCAACTAAGGACCTTAAAGGTAAATTTGAGCCCAACTGGCTTGGACCATACATTATCACTGCTAAATTTGAATCAAAAGCATACAAATTATCTACCTTAGATGGTAAAGAACTTAAAGAACCCATGAATATTTTGCATCTTAAACGTTACTATGTATAAATTGGGTCATTTCATCCATGTATATATTTGTTCAAAATCACTATTTTGTATTTCTTTCAATTTATAAATTCAAAAACACCAAAAACATTCATAATCCTCAAAATATTCAAAACTACTTGTTGTATTTGGCACTTGTTAATTCTTTCAAAAATAATAAAAATCAAAACAACAATATTCTTGACTCTTTCGAAACCAAAACAATATAAAGAAGAAAGAGAGAGTCAACATTCTCAAAACTTTTCAAAAAATAGTATCTATATCTATATATTCTTACAAATGTTGTAGTTATATGTTTCAAATTATTTTGGATAAATTAGCATTTATTTGGAATCCCTCACTTTCACAAACTCACAAAATAAATATCTTGATTTTATCTGGAATGATTACTAATCTCTCTTATATCAAAGCCCACAAAATTCAATTAAATAAAGTTTGAGCACAGAGAATTGATCTTGTTATTTACTTAAACCAAGCACATCCTTTCACAATAAAATGATTATATTTGTAATTTCTATGCTTTGCTACATAGTAGAAGTGGTTTCTTGAGCGAAAAGTTTCCCCTGCTATCCTATCATGCACATGGTCTAGAATATTTGAGAATTGGCAAAAGGACAAGCTCACCCCTACCCAGAATAAAAATCCCTTGCTCTATAGCTAATCTGAGCAAGTATCCCTAGTATAGAACAAAAGGCAAAGTTCAAAAGAAAAAGAAAAAAGAAACAAGTTATTTCAGCATTATCTCAAAAATCAAGCAAAAATACAAAAAGAAAAGAAAAAGAAAAGAACAACAAAAGAAAGCAAAAGCAAAAGCAATAAAATCCCTTTCCCTACCCTTTGAAAAGAAAAGAAGGGTTGATGAGCTTGAATCCCTGGAATTTTCAATTATTCAAAAACTGTGAGGTAAGCCCCATAACAGGTGGTTTGTGCCCAACCTGCTTGGCCTTGGGTAACTCCTAGCGTGGCAATATGTCTGTCACATTAGCGACCTTATTTTGTAAAGACCTATGACTGCTTATGGATTAGCTATCTCTTGATAATTCGACTTACATAGTAGTCTAGTATGGTTATATGCATCTACATCATGGTTAATGAACACTTATTTGGTTTCTTCAAATCACTTGTATCATATTATCTTGCTCAAAAATGGTAAATGAACATAGCAATTGCACACACATTTTATATTTGAAAGATTTTGTGTATCATTATGATAAATCAAGATTGGAAATGAATTCACATATGCACATGGGATTCTTTATAAATCTAACTTTTGTCTTCAAAATACTTTGAAATATTTTTTGCAACTTGTTTGGAATAATTCTTTTTCTTCTTTCAAGTACAGTTGTTTAGTATAAAGACAACTACATGCATAATAGAAAAAAATTAAAATTTCTTTCAAACCATACAATCAAAACATGTATATATATATATTGTCGACTTTCGCGATGATGGTATAGTTCCAAAACCAAAATTGGAATTTTATGCCTAGCGCAAGTCCTCATCTTCATATTTTCTGTTCATTAAAAATCAACCATGCAATAAAACAATCTATTTTTCCTTGATTTTTGTGATGATGGTATAAGTCTATACCTACATATTCTATGCCTAGCGCAAACCATTGTAACAATTTTTATTCCCCATTTATTTAAAATCATGAAAAACATATGACTTAAATCATTCTGTTATACAATTGTGCTTTACAAACAAACAAACACATTTTCATTATTTCATGTCATTATGTCAACCTTCAATTTTGCAATGATGGTATAATTCCTAGGGAATTATCTAAAAATTTTATCACACTTAGGAATTTATGCCTAGCAAAAATCATTTTAACATTGTTTCATGCATACTATTTTTATGGAAATCTGAAAAACAAACCATCATCATCATCATTTGCACCATTGCACCAAAGTCTTAAGACAGTCTCTTAAGCGCTCTTTTACTTTTAACAATATTTCTATACTGAGATTAGCTTGACGACCGAGTGAGCGGCGAATCCATGAAATGGTCTATAATAGCGACAATGTCCTTTGAAATTATTGTTAGAAGTCTCTTTTTATCTTTATCACATTACATCACAAACAACCAATTTGTTACATCAGATTATTTCATTTAAACTCTTAAAGCATAACATAAAAATCATAATATTTCCAATGACATAATTACATGAATCATCAAATCGAATCAATCAAACATAAAAGCATCATAAAAATACATAACACAAGTCATATGATCAAAAATATCTCATATATATATATCAACAGTATATATACAGTATATCAAAACTAGATTGGTATGCCACAATCTGTACCTCGGCATACTCAATCCTCTATCAACAAAAAAATAATAATAAATGCTATATGTCTCAATCTGTACAATTTCATACAGTACTCTAGCCTCGAGAACCCCTCGAGCTATCAGCCTCATCTCCTCCCCTACCCTGAGGTGGATGAGGTGGCCCCATCGTAGTATGTATGGTACTACGAGTCCTAGTCGTCGATCGAGACAAAGTCCTCGATGACCTGATCCTGATCGGCTCTGCGATGTTAGCTGGAAGTGGTAGTCTATCCTCCTTTGGCACCAGCTAATAGTATAATGTCTGATAGAAAGTGATTTGGGCAATAGCCCGTGCTAGCTCCCCAGTGCTCGCCCCTCTGCCCCATGCTCTGAGGCGTACAATCTCATCTCTGAGCTATGTAACCTCAGCTTGATGTTGTGTAGCCTCCTCCTGTAGGGTCTGCACCTATGCCTGGAGACAGATCGTATCCGCTCAGAGAGTCATTGTCTCGCTACTCTCCCCAGTGTCGACACCCTTGCCCTTATCGGGTGATGGTGGCCTCTCTCTATGGAGAAGGGGGTCTCTCCTCCCTCCTCTCCCTCTGTCGTGGCCTCTCCTGCGCCTATGGCCTCCTTAGCTCTCTCCTGTTGTGACCTTGGGCTGCCTCCATAGCTGCCTAGCACTGCCTCCCTATTCGATGCACAACTGCGTGTATCAGACCCTGAGCCCTCATCATTCGAGGAGGGCGAATGCCTACATACCAGGCATCGTAGCCATCGGCTACCCTTGCATCGTCCCCATCCACTGGCTGAATGGGGGCATCATCCGAGTCCTGACTCTAGAAGTGCTGCATGTCTGGAGCCTCGCTCACTGTGGTGTTATCCTAGATAGTCCAAAAAAACTCATAATCCCTGAGAGATGGGATCCCATACTGTAGACCAAACTATCACAAAACTCGGTCGTACCGATGGAGCTCCACCTCTCCCCTCTCCATTCGAAGCCAGCAAACTCACCTGACGCAAGATAACTCCTGTCCATCCTTGGCCCACCCTGGGTGCTCTCAGCATGGTCTCCAGGTGATCTAGTCTGGGACAAGGTCATCCAGCAGTCTTCGAGACATCGATAGGTCAATCCGTCACTGTGACCCTCTCCAGAGCCACCAGTCGAAAACTCGGGGCCTCTCCCCATCAATCCCTATCAAAGGAAGCCCTATCGGCCTCTGCACTGCAATGTGCTCTCAACAACAAACCTATAGGAGCGATGCCATAACTAGACATCAGCCACCCTTGTACACAACCCCATGCAGGATCCTGTACAACCGACATAGAACAAAATTGCCCCAAGAAAATCTATAGCCATGGTCTTGCATATCGTAGATCACATCTACTAGCATCCATGGTACCCTGCACCTGCTCTGGTGATAAAGCAGAAGTCCACCAACCACTCTGGCAAAAACCTGTGTGAGTCTAGATGCCCCAGGCATCTAATGCAGTGCCTCGATGTTAACTTCACCCTTCTCCAGGGTGAATCTCGGGTCACCACACAATCGCCCCATAGCATGGCCCTAATTGGTCATAGGAGTGATCAACCATCCTTGTATGGGGATTCTCAGAATCCTCCATACATCCTCTAGTGTGGGAGTCATCTCCCCTGTAGGTAGCCAAAAATAGGAAGAACCCAGATACCACCTCTCTGCTAGGGCTGTCAGTAGCCCCATGTCTGTAGACACTTGTGGCATCTTTGCCACATGTTGTAAGCCGGCCTGTGCTAGCTGATCCTACTCTGCCTGTGTTAGAGTAGCCAAATCATCTCTCAAACCTCCATATTTCCATTCCCTACTCTTTAGCAATCCTCTCTGCAACATAAACAACAAAATAACAAACAATCATTAATAACAATTCAAGTGATTAAAAATGCAAGTTAAAATAAGTTCAATTTTATGCAATTGATGATATCATCCACTATTGGATGATATCATCCCCAATTTGAGCAGATTCATCTCCGATTTTGCAAGATGAAATTGTTCCTAATTTGACGAAATCATCCCCCTTTCACTGATTTCGCCCATCGATGAAATTGGCGAACTTGAGACGATTTCGTTGAAATCGGGATGATTTCATCCCGACGACGTCGACAGCCCAAAAACGGCCGTGATGGTCAAAATTCATTTAAAATTCACCTAAAAAGCATGTAAATTCAAATTAAACCATTCTAAACTAAGTTTAGACTCTTACCCGTAGCCCACGTCGGACCTCTGTCGATCTGTGCGTCGTCTCCACCATTTTTGCTTGCAAAGCTCTAAAACCAAAAAAAATGAACAGTAAAAATGAATTAGGGTTTTACCCTATTTTTCTTAATTTTATTCAAAAACAATTCAAAAATAATTTTGTTTTTTCGCGTTTTTACCTCAAACGTTCGATTTGGGTAAAAACACGGAGGGGGCACCATAGTAAGCTGTCGTACAATTCGACCAAGAATCGCCGCCTAAAAATGAGAATAATTTTTGCTTTCTTGTAAATCAAGAAGAACTCATCTTTAACGCATTTTCTTCAAAAAATTCGCTAAAGAGGGGGCAAAATGTAGCACCCTAAAATTGGTGCAATGAAATCTTAATAATTACATTTACTCTAGTAAATAATTTAAATTCAAATTTTAACCTCCCAAACCGCTCGTTAACCATCGGTTAATCCGTTTCCCCCTTTCTCGCATCATTTTTAGAGGTTGTTTTGACCGTTTGACGATATCATCGCCGATTAGATGATATCGCCCTAGATCTGACGATTTCGTCTGGGCTAGGACGTCCAGACGATCTTGTCCCAAAACAGATTTTACACAATTAGCTTCTGTTCCAACGGGTCTCTAATCTGGGCAGAAGCATGTCTGCGCCATTAGGGACCCTCCCCCGTTGGAGATCTCCCAAATAGGGATGATCTCCAACCTCCTAACTTCCCTCCTAAATCTATTTAATCCTAAGCCCTCCCATTAGCACCCCCCTGGCTGATAATTCCTATAACCTAACTTCATACGCATTAAGACATCTCAAATTCATAGTTGCATTAGCTTTATACCAATTTTGTTGCAGGTACCTTAGTTTTTTTTAGCTGGAGCAAGCTTACATCGTCGTCGATGATCTTGTTTAGATCAAAGGCGATCCTATCGAATCAGAGACAATTTCGTACCAATGCGAGATGATTTCGACTACAGTCAACATTGAGGCAATCAGTGCCTAAAGTTTGCATTTCACCATCTTTTCTTTGATATTTTATTCTGCAATTAGTTAGCTTATTCAGTATTTTATGCTATTCTACATTTTGGAGTTCACCCATCTAGATTAAATGCATAATTAAGCCATAATTGTGATCAAATTAGCATAATTCATTCATGTTTCTATTTTTAAGTTTCAGTTTGATATTATTGCTATCATTTTACACTGTTTCCCTCTATTAGAATAGTTGCATTTTCTGTGTTTTGCACCTATTTCTCTGTTTGCAGGTCTCTGACGAATTCGTCTGACAAATTCGTTAGATCTCAGACGATCTTGTCTGATCTCAGACGATTTTGTCGAATTCCAAATGATCCTGACTGCTTCAAGAATCAGAATCTTCATCAGACATCCGGATCAGGTATTTTTCTTTTAACATTCTTTAATTTCTCTGTTTTCTATCTTAATCCTATTTTTTACATTCATTTAATCTGCATCTTCATATAGAATAGCTTAGACGCATTTTGGCCAAACCTAGGATTTGAATGCTTAAGGCTAAAACGAACACATAAAACACATTCCCAACCTAGGTGTGGAAACTACCATTAAATGTTTCCTGGTGAACCCACCATCCGTCGAAAAATCACCAATATACACCTCTCTTGAGTGGCAGGACCTTCGCGCGGCCTCTCAGTCCGAGGTACCACGCCATCCTTTTCACATACCCATTTCAGGCATGGATCCTATAGCCTGAAGGTAAGGGTGTGAAAAATTTGGAGCGATATAGCTACGTTGTATTCATTTATGTTATTTCTATTCAAGCATACTTCAATCATATTGTAAATTTACTTTCTTTTATATTATTCTACATATTGTGATTGTTATATCCCATTTCTTATTACATCAAAACATAATAGTGGTATTAGAGCTATGGTATATATATTCTATGTAGGTCAATAAGTAAACCACCATTATCTTTGAGCCTGAGTGTTTTGTCAAACTAACACACCACTAGACCAACCACTGTAAAAAGATCTCAAAATAATCTAGGTGGTAGAATTAGGGAGAGTCACAAGTAAGGACTAAAAAAAATATTAGTTCCAAAAAATACTAAGATTGTACTTGAATGGATTCTTTCCATAGAGTTACAAGGAGAAATCATGAAGACCAGGATCCAGCATCCAATCCACTAGATTGACAGATCATCTAGTGAAGATCTAGGATATCCAAAATTTGCTAATTATTGCCTAAAGTTTTTTTTGTTATAGATAATTAATTCTTAGAGTATTAGTACTCCTCATACAAAATAAAGCTAGGATAATCCAACATAATTACCCTAAGGTCAACGCGCCCTCATAGTGTAGATATTAGTTCTTTGTGTAAGAGAAGAACACTACGAAAGAAGACTTCTAGAGAAGAGGTGTGGTAAAGTTAGGAGACTGAAGATCTCCATTACCAGATTGAAGAACTTCATAGTTGAAGAATAGGCCACAGAAGCCTTGATACAAAAAGGCCATAGTAGCCTTAAAGAAAAGGTCATAGAAGCATTGAAGCATAAGCCATAAAAGTCTTGATATAGAAAAGGCCATAGAATCCTTGATACTAAAAAGGCCACAAAAGTATTGAAAAGGCCATCGAAACCTTGATACTGAAATAGGCCACATAAGCATTGATACTGAAATAGGCCATAGAAGCCTTGATCTTGAAGAAGAATTTGAAATGAATATTTGATTTAGAAGCAGATTAAGATTTTAGTACTAATACTTTGTTGCAGGAAAATAATATTCAGTGAGTTGGAAAACCTCCAACAAGAAAGTTAGGAAGGGTATCTTCTTCAGAATCAACTAAAAACTCAAAGTAAAATCAAAGAGATCAAGAGAAGATCTCTATGAATATATTCTAGAATTTGAAGAAGAAGAAGAAGAACTAAGAGAGTCCTACTCGAATATAGAAATAGCAAAATCAGATATCCAAGAGTAGATCACACTGCCAACAGTTCCAAAAATAGAAGGTTGAAGAGGTCTCATAGAAAGACCAGTAGAAGCTACAAGATCAAAGGCCTTGGGAAGGTCTCATCGAGCATATAGAAAAAGTCTAGGAGAGTCTGACTAAAGAACTTCTCAAAGGAGAACTTACTGGAGAAATCCACTACCAAGGAGAAGCCCTTGAAAGTGAAGGACTTGGGAAAATTATCACCATCCAACAACAAGCCCAAGAGAAGGAGAATTTGGTAAGGAGTGACAAATATGAGAAGAAGAATTTGGTAAGGAGTACCAAATTTTAGAAGAATAATCTAGTGAAAGATCTCAAGACATTCAGAATTGTGGGAATAATATCTTGCTTGAAGTTAGAATTCGACAAGAAGACTTGAAGATAAAATAAGCTCACCAAATATTGGATATTTTAGGATTACCTCTCATAGAAATAGGGCACCACTTCAAAGAAAAATAATTCTCCAAATCTACATCAGAAGGAGGAGAAAAAAAGAGGATAACAAGCCACCAAATCCTAGACTTGTGAAAGAAAGTTTGAGATCATCATTTGGTGAAGAAGCTATTCAAAAAGGTCTATAAAGAGCTACAATATCCTTCTTGAAGTAGCAATTTGGTGATCGTAGATACCAAGATCTACATCCTCTACAAAAGCGACAAAAGAGCTATAGAGACTATTAGAAAAAAGGCAAGCAACTTTTTGGTGCAAGTAGATTCATTAATTAGATTACTTATTAGATTTGTTAAAGCACTTGAATTTGGATTAAAGTTGCATTTAGATTACATTATTCAAAAGTGTAAAAAAAAATATTAATTTTAAGGTTCATTTGCACATTGATTAGGATTTGATTAGATTTGTGAATTACTTCTATCAACTACCTATCATTTGGAAAAAGAAAAAAAATACTAAGTCCTACAATATTGATTATAGTGAAATTATAGAATAGCTCTTAAAGATCCATTTTAGGTTATTCTTGATTAGTTGTAGTAAAATGTTAGTGCATTAATTTAAGACTTTATTGGAGTGATAAGGTGTAATATTAGTGCATTAAAAGTAAAAGACCTGCACTATTATACTACTCTCAAAAAGAAATTAGTTTTGTGTTTTTGAATGGCACAAAATCTTATTTGTATCATGTTTAAAGACACAATTAAAGCACAAAAAATGCAGCATATTGGGGCCAAGAGAAGCCACAAAAAATAGGTTAGAATCCTCCAAAAACTTGGGGAAGAATACAACTAACCAAAACAGACATAGAATCTTCATAGATTGAGATTTGGTGAGTCTCAAATCCAAAGCATTAAAGGGTTAATTGCTTGTTACAAAGGGAAAAAAATTACTGTCACAAAAAGCTTCTATCTACTTCATTAAAAGCTTGGATTTATCATCAAATTTTCCAAGAAAAAATTGTAAGGAGTCTAGCTAAAGAGACATCCTCAAAACCCTCATATCTACATTCAAAAATCTGCTATAAAGGCAGAATTTCAAACCTATAAAAGAGTGCAATGAAAAAGTGTAATAAAAGAAGTTTTATCTACATGTAAGCTTACATGGTATTGTACTTCTACAATATGTAGGAAAATAGCAGATTTAAAGGTGCCTCAAAAGGCACACTTTTTACAAGGTAATCCAACCAAAGAAGGATGTACATTTGCACTCCTCGTCCATAGCAAAGGGAGCCATTCAAAGGGCTCACTCTCAACATATCTTGACTGGACAAACCTACAATATAAAAGCCCATACAAGGGTTATCAAGTTGTATTTATGTAGATAGAAAGGGAGCTCATATACGTAGGGAAAGCATCAATTTACTTCTATCAATGTGGGACGAACAACATAAGAAAATGGACATCTACACTACAAAGAAGCATAGAAAAAATAACATGTTGAAGGGATAGTAGACAAGGAGAAAAGGTGTTACATTAAAAATTCAAACTTGGTGAAGATCATCCACCAAAGGCATCACCATTATTATGTTTAGAATCACCATTCGAAGCTCCCTAATGATTCATCAAATCATCTACAAAAGAGAGGGTTTCTTGCTATCCAATAAATAAAGTAAGTTAAAGATAAGGCATAAAAAAGGAGTTATACTCTCCTTGGAAGCGTTATAGCAAAGGTCTTCATGCATAGCATTTGAATACCACTTGGCATAATATCTCTATCTCTCAACGCTTAAGAATCCTCACGTAGGAGTTACAGTGAATATTTTGGAGGAAGGTACCACTTGTTATCCTCCACAAGCCTCATGCAAGCACCCACATGAGTACACATCTATTACATAGTGCCAAATAAGTGTTATACAAGGAATTTGGTATGTTAAAAAGAAGCAAACACTCATAAGTAACAACAGTGACAATTTTCACAAAAACCAATACTCATATTCCATAAAAAGAGTGGTCAAGAAGGTAAAAAGGACAATTAATGCAAAGGTAGCAATGGCAGTGAGCAACTTGGTAGCATCTAGGCCATACCACAGTAGTAGTTTGAAAGCTACATGGCAGTGGATTAGTAGCAGCTTGGAGAACTATCCAAAGGAAAATGACAAAGCATATTAAGTTCTAGTCAAACAACATTAAAGTGAGTGTTGAAGCTAGCAGCAAGTGGAAGTATCTTCCATTACTTATAGTGCCTAAGGAAGTCTACCACCGATTATTAAAAGGTACAATTTCCATTTAATTTTATTTCCATATAAAGGGAGTTATAAGATTATGTTATATAGTTGAATTATTGGAAAGAATCAATCTTCATTTGAAAGCAAAACATAGGGAAATTAAATATTAAATTTTATAATATTTGCAAAGCATAACATAGGAGTAATAAGGAATGCTACTTGTAATTATTTTATTTAAAGTTTGCAAATATTAATGTATTTCTCATATTACAAATTTGGGAGTCATAAGGGCTACAACTCCAAACTAGGTTATTGGAAATTAGAAATAAACCAAGGGATCTAAAAAAGGTGTTATTAAAGCTTTTGATTAAAGTTGGACAATTATTATATTCTTGTCTCAAAACTTCTTTTAGTAGACAAAAGAAACCCAACATTAAAACCTCTTTAAATTTGAAAAGTGCTTAGTTCAATAGTAATAAGGTGTTAAGAAGTTGATTTTTGACCTTTACAAAATTTGTACAAAATCAACCAAGATTGAACTATATATTTACAAAAGCACTATATCATATCTCTAAGGAGTCATAAGGCATTCTATAAAACTTGATGATAATAATATCCTTCAAAGATTATCAAGTTGGGAAGATATAAGCTATCCATACTCTCATAACTAGGGAGACATAAGGAAGTCTACAAACATTAGGTTTTATCAAATAAAGCTTATATACTTCAATAAGGGATCATATGTTCTAAATTTGGGAGCTATAAGGTAGACTACTAAATATCTGTCATGGATGAAATTTTAAGAAAATATTTCAACAATGAAGAACTATGGCATGAAGTAGAATTGTACTCTTAAAAATTAATAGATACTATAGAAGGATACGAGTATCTAATTTCTAGCGATAAAGAAAAATTCTCCTTGTTTATTAAAGAAGCCAAAGAAGGTAAATTTACAACATTGATTAACTATCTTCATGAAATCCTCTTAACAACATGGTGGAACTCACAAAGAGTGGTTATTTTTCATCAAAATAATATCTAATAATTTATCTATGATTAAATTGTGTTTGTACTTACTCAACACAAAAAACAAGCTGAAAAATACTACTATGATGATAGACTAACTTGTCATGAATCATAAATTTCACCAGCACCAATGCATAATCATAGGAAGAGAAGGAGAAAAAGGAAGAAAAGACATACTAGAAAGAAACATGGCATCATGAAGACTAAACTAGGTGAACCCATACAAAAAGTAGAAGAATATTCAACTACAACTTACTTTGCATCATATGAAGATACAAATTACCTGTAAAACCTGAATACAATGACCAACGAAGAAGAATAAAAATTCCTTCATCCTTTGGAGGAAGATCCATATTGAAGACTAGTCTTCAATACCCAAATAATGTAATATAGGGGGTGTTAGAAATAGAGTCTATTCCATAATTTGTGTTATGTAAATGTATCTTCCAAGGTACATACTTAGGACAGTATATTACTTGGGAAGTTATCTAGCTACTTCATGCAATGTAATAAATACACAAGTGTCAATGTGCAAGCTGTATATGTGCAAGTTGTCCCTTGCACAACTAGGTATATTGTTGGCCAAGGAACCTATGTTCCTATATAAGAAAGACCTCATAGTCAGATAGATATGAGAAGGGGAACATAGATAGATAGAGATGCTTAAAACATAGTAGTAGGTAGTAGTGAAGTGTTGTGTATATCACCATATATTGGTGATGGATACAATGTAGTTCAATAGCTTCATTAATGGAGTGTTCATTTCCTCCATAGCTACGTTGTATTCATTTATGTTATTTCTATTCAAGCATACTTCAATCATATTGCAAATTTACTTTCTTTTATATTATTCTACATATTGTGATTGTTATATCCCATTGATTATTACATCAAAACATAATAGTGGTATTAGAGCTATGGTATATATAGTCTATGTAGGTCAATAAGTAAACCACCATTATATTTGAGCCTGAGTGTTTTGTCAAACTAACGCACCACTAGAAAAACCACTGTAAAAAGATCTCAAAATAATCTAGGTGGTAGAATTAGGGAGAGTCACAAGTAAGGACTAAAAAAAAATATTAGTTCCAAAAAATACTAAGATTGTACTTGAATGGATTCTTTCCATAGAGTTATAGGAAAAACTCATGAAGACCAGGATCCAGCATCCAATCCACTAGATTGATAGATCATCTAGTGAAGATCTAGGATATCCAAAACTTGCTAATTGTTGCCTAAAGTTTCTTTTGTTGTAGATAATTAATTCTTAGAGTATTAGTACTCCTCCTACAAAATAAAGCTAGGATACTCCAACTTAATTACCCTAAGGTCAACGCGCCCTCATAGTGTAGATATTAGTTCTTTGTGTAAGAGAAGAACACTACGGAAGAAGACTTCTAGAGAAGAGGTGTGGTAAAGTTAGGAGACTGAAGATCTCCATTACCAGATTGAAGAACTTCATAGTGGAAGAGTAGGCCACAGAAGCATTGATACAAAAAGGCCATAGTAGCCTTGAAGAAAAGGCCATAGAAGCCTTGAAGCATAAGCCATAAAAATCTTGATATAGAAAATGCCATAGAATCCTTGATACTAAAAAGGCCACAAAATTATTGAAAAGGCCATCGAAGCCTTGATACTGAAATAGGCCACATAAGCATTGATACTAAAATAGGCCATAGAAGCCTTGATATTGAAGAAGAATTTGAAATGAATATTTGATTTAGAAGCAGATTAAGATTTTAGTACTAATACTTTGTTGCAGGAAAAGAATATTCGGTGAGTTGGAAAACTTCCAACAAGAAAGTTAGGAAGGGTATCTTCTTTAGAATCAACTAAAAACTCAAAGTAAAATCAAAGAGATCAAGAGAAGATCTCTATGAATATATTCTAGACTTAGAAGAAGAAGAAGAAGAACTAAGAGAGTCCTACTCGAATATAGAAATAGCAAAATCAGAGATCCAAGAGTAGATCACACTGCCAACAGTTCCAAAAATAGAAGGATGAAGAGGTCTCATAGAAAGACCAGTAGAAGCTACAAGATCAAAGGCCTTGGGAAGGTCTCATCGAGCATCTAGAAAAAGTCTAGGAGAGTCTGACTAAAGAACTTCTCAAAGGAGAACTTACTAGAGAAATCCACTACCAAGGAGAAGCCCTTGATAGTGAAGGACTTGGGAAAATTATCACCATCCAACAAAAAGCCCAAGAGAAGGAGAATTTGGTAAGGAGTGACAAATATGAGAAGAAGAATTTGGTAAGGAGTACCAAATTTTAGAAGAATAATCTAGTGAAAGATCTCAAGACATTCAGAATCATGGGAATAATATCTTGCTTGAAGTTAGAATTTGACAAGAAGACTTGAAGATAAAAGAAGCTCACCAAATATTGGATATTTTAGGATTACCTCTCATAGAAATAAGGCACCACTTCAAAGAAAATAATTCTCTAAATCTACATCAGAAGGAGGAGAATAAAATAGGAGAACAAGCCACCAAATCCTAGACTTGTGAAAGAAAGTTTGAGATCATCATTTGGTGAAGGAGCTATTCAAAAAAGTCTATAAACAGCTACAATATCCTTCTTGAAGTAGCAATTTGGTGATCGTACATACCAATATCTACATCCTCTACAAAAGCGGCAAAAGAGCTATAGAGACTATTAGAAAAAAGGCAAGCAACTTCTTGGTGCAAGTAGATTCATTAATTAGATTACTTATTAGATTTGTTAAAGCACCTGAATTTGGATTAAAGTTGCAATTAGATTACATTATTCAAAAGTGTAAAAAAAAAGATTATTTTTAAGGTTCATTTGCACATTGATTAGGATTTGATTAGATTTGTGAATTACTTCTATCAACTACCTATCATTTGGAAAAAGAAAAAGAATACTAAGTCCTACAATATTGATTATAGTGAAATTATAGAATAGCTCTTAAAGATCCATTTTAGGTTATTCTTGATTAGTTGTAGTAAAATGTTAGTGCATTAATTTAAGATTTTATTGGAGTGATAAGGTGTAATATTAGTGCATTAAAAGTAAAAGACTCGCACTATTATACTACTCTCAAAAAGAAATTAGTTTTGTGTTTTTGAAAGGCACAAAATATTATTTTTATCATGTTTAAAGACACAATTAAAGCACAAAATATGCAGCATATTGGGGCCAAGAGAAGCCACCAAAAATAGGTTAGAATCTTCCAAAAACTTGGAGAAGAATACAACTAACCAAAACAGACATAGAAGCTTCATATATTGAGATTTGGTGAGTCTCAAATCCAAAGCATTAAAGGGTTAATTGCTTGTTACAAAGGGCAAAAAATTACTATCACAAAAAGCTTCTATATACTTCATTAAAAGCTTGGATTTATCATCAAAGTTTCCAAGAAAAAATGGTAAGGAATCTAGCTAAAGAGACATCCTCAAAAACCTCATATCTACATTCAAAAATATGCTATAAAGGCAAAATTTTAGACCTATAAAAGAGTGCAATGAACAAGTGTAATAAAAGAAGTTTTATCTACATGTAAGCTTACATGGTATTGTACTTCTACAATATGTAGGAAAAGAGCAGATTTAAAGGTGCCTCAAAAGGCATACTTTTTACAAGGTAATCCAACCAAGAAAGGATGTACATTTACACTCCTCGTCCATAGCAAAGGGAGCCATTCAAAGGGCTCACTCTCAACATATCTTGACTGGAAAAACCTACAATATCAAAGCCCATACAAGGGTGTTATCAAGTTGTATTTATATAGATAGAAAGGGAGCTCATATACGTAGGGAAAGCATCAATTTACTTCTATCAATGTGGGACGAACAACATAAGAAAATGGATATCTACACTACAAAGAAGCATAGAAAAAATAACATGTTGAAGGGATAGTAGACAATGAGAAAAGGTGTTACATTAAAAATTCAAACTTGGTGAAGATCATCCACCAAAGGCATCACCATTATTATGTTTAGAATCACCATTCGAAGCCCCATAATGCTTCATCAAATCATCTACAAAAGAGAAGGTTTCTTGCTATCCAATAAATAAAGTAAGCTAAAGATAAGGCATAAAAAATGATTTATACTCTCCTTGGAAGTGTTATAGCAAAGGTCTTCATGCATAGCATTTGAATACCACTTGGCATAATATCTCTATCTCTCAACGCTTAAGAATCCTCATGTAGGAGTTACAGGGAATATTCTGGAGGAAGGTACCACTTGTTATCCTCCACAAGCCTCATGCAAGCACCCACACGAGTACACATCTGTTACATAGTGCCAAATAAGTGTTATACAAGGAAGTTGGTATGTTAAAAAGAAGCAAACACTCATAAGTAACAATAGTGACAATTGTCACAAAAACCAATACTCATATTCCATAAAAAGAGTGGTCAAGAAGGTAACAAGGACAATTAATGCAAAGGTAGCGATGGCAGTGAGCAACTTGGTAGCATCTAGGCCATACCACAGTAGTAGTTCGAAAGCTACATGGCAGTGGATCAGTAGCAGCTTGGAGAACTATCCAAAGGAAAATGACAAAGCATATTAAGTTCTAGTCAAACAACATTAAAGTGAGTGTTGAAGCTAGCAGCAAGTGGAAGTATCTTCCATTACTTATAGTGCCTCAGGATAGTCTACCACCGATTATTAAAAGGTACAATTTCCATTTAATTTGCTTTCCATATAAAGGGAGTTATAAGGTTATGTTATAAGGTTGAACTATTGGAAGGAATCAATCTTCATTTGAAAGCAAAACATAGGGAAATTAAATATTAAAATTGTCTAATATTTGCAAAGCATAACATAGGAGTAATAAGGAATGCTACTTGGAATTATTTCATTTAAAATTTGCAAATATTAATGTATTTCTAATTTTCCAAATTTGGGAGTCATAAGGGCTACAACTCCAAACTAGGTTATTGAAAATTAGAAATAAACCAAGGGATCTAAAAAAGGGGTTATTAAAGTTTTTGATTAAAGTTGGAAAATTATTATATTCTTGTCTCAAAACTTCTTTTAGTAGACAAAAGAAACCCAACATTAAAACCTCTTTAAATTTGAAAAGTGCTTAGTTCAATAGAAGTAATAAGGTGTTAAGAAGTTGATTTTTGACCTTTACAAAATTTGTAAAAAATCAACCAAGATTGAACTATATCTTTACAAAAGCACTATATCATATCTCTAAGGAGTCATAAGGCATTCTATAAAACTTGATGATAATAATATCCTTCAAAGATTATCAAGTTGGGAAGATATAAGCTATCCATACTCTCATAACTAGGGAGACATAAGGAAGTCTACAAACATTAGGTTTTATCAAATAAAGATTATATACTTCAATAAGGGATCATATGTTCTAAATTTGGACGCTATAAGGTAGACTACTAAATATATGTCATGGATGAAATTTTAAGAAAATATTTCAACAATGAAGAACTATGGCATGAAGTAGAATTCTACTCTTAAAACTTAATAGATACTATAGAAGGATACGAGTATCTAATTTCTAGCGATAAAGAAAAATTCTCCTTGTTTATTAAAGAAGCCAAAGAAGGTAAATTTACAACATTGATTAACTATCTTCATGAAATCCTCTTCACAGCATGGTGGAACTCACAAAGAGTGGTTATTTTTTCACCGAAATAATATTTGATAATTTATCTATCATTAAATTGTGTTTGTACTTACTCAACACAAAAAACAAGCTGAAAAATACTACTGTGATGATAGACTAACTTGTCATGAATCATAAATTTCACCAGCACCAATGCATAATCATAGGAAGAGAAGGAGAAAAAGAAAGAAAAAGACATACTAGAAAGAAACATGGCATCATGAAGACTAAACCAGGTGAACCCATACAAAAAGTAGAAGAATATTCAACTACAACTCACTTTGCATCATATGAAGATACAAATTACCTGTAAAACCTGAATACAATGAGCAACGAAGAAGAATAAAAATTCCTTCATCCTTTGGAGGAAGATCCATATTGAAGACTAGTCTTCAATACCCAAATAATGTAATATAGGGGGTGTTAGAAATAGAGTCTATTCCATAATTTGTGTTATGTAAATGTATCTTCCAAGGTACATACTTAGGATAGTATATTACTTGGGGAAGTTATCTAGTTACTTCATGCAATGTAATAAATGCACAAGTGTCAATGTGCAAGTCTGTATATGTGCAAGTTGTCCCTTGCACAACTAGGTAGATTGTTGGCCAAGGAACCTATGTTCCTATATAAGAAAGACCTCATAGTGAGATAGATATGAGAAGGGGAACATAGATAGATAGAGATGCTTAAAACATAGTAGTAGGTAGTAGTGAAGTGTTGTGTATATCACCATATATTGGTGATGGGTACAATGTAGTTCAATAGCTTCATTAATGGAGTGTTCATTTACTCCATAGCTACGTTGTATTCATTTATGTTATTTCTATTCAAGCATACTTCAATCATATTGCAAATTTACTTTCTTTTATATTATTCTACATATTTTTATTGTTATATCCCATTGATTATTACATCAAAACATAATAGTGGTATTAGAGCTATGGTATATGTTGCGGGCCAAACAAGGTGAATGGTTTCCTACTTTTGTCACATGCCCGTGCATTTAATTATCAACCCAGGGAGCTTCGTAAACTTGCGAAGAGTCGAAATCAGGTTACTACAATACCACTGGAGGGTGAGTCTGCTAATCCTACGTTGGGGGGTGTTCTTGAGATGGTTGTCAATCATTCCCGCACTCCTCAATAAATTACGTAAGAAGAACATAAATAAATCTACAGAAATAAATCAAATGCACATTCCTGGAAATAAACCTACTGTAAATACTGGAACTAGTAAATTAATGAACATTCCTATGAAAGCAATAAACTAATTAAAATAACTGAACAGAAAAGGAAATGGGGAAGAAATACTGGCTTGGAGTGGGCCTAGGCTCCAACAGCTTCTTCCCGATCGAACACGCGCTTTAGAACTCTTGTAACTGTAATATATTTATCAACGCATTACAATGTAACTCTAAAATGGATCTTTATTAATTCCTTCTATATATCGCTCTATATTTTCTATATCGCTATATATTTTCAGAATGATCTGCGTGTGTTTATATAACACACCCGTAGAACTTCTGTTACAGAAGTGGTTACAACAGTCGATTCTTCCTAGACTAAATTAGAATAGTCTGGCGAATGCAATCGACGTCTGGCATTCTGTTTTGATGGCGGCGTGTTCATTTCGACTCATGCTTTGCCTGGCATCCGTAAGACATTTTGATACGTTGGTGCTATCTCCAATTTAGCTCTGCATGATGCAGAGCTAGAACTGCACCAGCCACTGTCATCCACGTCCTTCGAGTCTGGTCAACGGGCAAAGAATCAGTGGTGCCTTCCGACTGCAGGGAGGCGCTCCCATTTAGTTGGCACCTTTCGACTGTAGGGAGGCGCTAATATTCAGTTGGTGCCTTCCGACTATAGGGAGGCACTATCTTTGGTTTGGCACCTTTCGACTATAGGGAGGCGCTTGCATTCAGACGATGCCTTTCGACTATAGGGAGGCGCCTATGTTCAATTGGTGCCTTTCGACTGCAGGGAGGCGCCTATGTTCTCTCCATTGACTCTCGATGAAATAAAGTGCCAGGTCCATCGAAAGGACCTCGACTGTTCCAAATCTAACTAAATCAACTGCAATTCCACAAAACATACTAAAAGCACACAAATTAGATAACACGCATAATTATATCAAATATCTATATAATCATTTATAAAAGCACGCAATCCTTATTATACAGCCGCATATTGATCCAAGAAGTATGTACAAAATATGAGCATTTCTGGTGCTCATCATCCCCCCATGCCTAACATATGCCACGCCCTCGTGGCATCCAAACTACAGGTAGCCCTCGGACTTCTCATCGTCGCCATCTCTTGGAGGATTCGGCTGCCCTTGCGGCCCGAGTCTGTCTTTTCGTGTCGGCATGTGAAGGTGTGGTTCTCCTCTGCCTATGGGAAACTGTGGCTGTTAATTGTCCCCTTCTTGTTCTGGCCGCTACTGGTGGTGGTATAGCCAGCGTTGTTCCTGCCGATTGAAATGCAGCTTCGACAGCTTGCCAGAGGTCGGCGTTTGGAGGTTTGGCCTCTGCTAGAGGGATATCTGAGTTATCCCCTCTGGAAGGTACTACTTGGGCCTTGTATAATCCGGCCACTTCAGGGGTAAGCCCTGCATTCTCCTTTGCAATTGCAGTGGTCTCCAATTGTGGGCCATATACTCCCCACCATTCCAAGTACCTCCTCATCATGGAAGGCCGCCCTCGGGATGAACCATAGATGTCCCAAAACTGGCTATTTTTTGTCGGATTGATGCAGATGCCAGAATCTCCTTTTATCCTCGAGGATGCCTTCCTGGCCGCCTTGGTTGCTTTCATATCTTTGCGCAGCTGCTCAAAATATTTTTGCCTTTCGACGAATGGCTGCATATCCCATTCGTCCTCCTCTGACTCGGCGAAGGTCACCTTCACCTTCTGTCGAGCCGTCCTGGGCCTCTTTGCCTTGGCCTCTACAGAAAATGTGGCGGCTCGGACAGGGGTCTCTTCTTTCTCCTTTGGGGACTGCTCTTCACTCCGAAGGATCGGATGTGCCGCTATCTTCGGGGGTGATCCTTCATTCTCCTATCTTCCTGGTGTCGACCCCTCAGGCTCTTCTCCTTCTTCAGGCCTGGGGAGGTCCTCCGTATCCTCTGGTCTTATCTGTTGCTGGAGGCCTTCGTCCTACTCTGTGTCACTCAGGACAATGACAGGGGGCATCGTAGGACTTCTTTCATTGTCACCCCTAAAAACAGAGGAATCCTCCCCTGTCTCCAGGCTGCTCTGTCGGGCGTCCGATCGAATCTCCCTCGAAGAGAATACTCGTTCGACGGATGTGGGAGAGTTCGTCGGCACTGCTTCTGCCCAATCCGTCTGCGTGGATGCCTCCTGTCTTGTTGTTCTTCTGCCCTGAAGTATTTGATTTTCCTCCTGCATCTGTCGGACCAGCTGCTCGAGCTGAGCGATTCTTCTATCCTTTTCCTCCAATTCCTTTTGATGCTGGTTCTGGCAATCCTCCAGAATCTGTTGTGCCATCCAGCAATCAGTTTTCCAGTTGAGCACCTCCTCCAAGGCCGCATTGATCTGGTCATTGCTCCTAGAAGTTTCCTCATTCCGTGGGCTCTGGTTCATTAATTCATGGAGGGTTTGGGTGGCGACGTCTATCTCTGTGTCACTCTATTCTTCCTCTAGCGAGAGGAATCACCGTAGACGTTTCCTTCTGGGAACTGGTTCATCCTCACCACCAGCGAGTGGCGCTCCTTCCTCCTCATACTCGGGCACTGGGGAATGCCCTCTATCCTCTATGTCTCCGGGCACCGATGACTGTTTTGCCCTTCCTAGAAAATAGGGCAATGCCAATTGCCCGATGTTTGCTATCTCCTCTGTGGGGGATGCTTCGCCTTGCCCTAGTTCGGCAACCGCATTGTGTTGCTCTATTTGGTCGCCTTCTCCCCCTGCATCGTGGTTCTATCTCTGTGCTTCTGCGTGGCGGACCAATGCCGATATCAGCCCATGGTGGGCTAAGGCGGACGGTGCCCCCTTCTGGTACCGAGCCGCTTCATCCTTCAGAGCAGTCGCCAGGTAGAAGGGTATATTTATTTTCCTCCCATGCACTAGGTGATTGAGGAAGTGCACATGATTAATGTTCAGATGCGTATACTTCCCTGTGCATGTGAAGAATCGAGCAATCTGCTCGAACATCTTTCGTATATCCATGGGGAGACTGCTTTTGAGTAACCCCTCCCTTTCTATCTACATGTTCCCTCCTGGCAGTAGTATTTCGGTGTATAGCTTTAGCACTCCGCCCTTGTATGCACATTCCCCCGTGAGAGGCAATCCAGTCGCCTGTGAGATGAACTCAGGGGTGACTGGAATTTCCACTCCTCATACTTGGGCCGCATCGCCCCTCAAAGAGGTGGTGAATTCTCTAGCTGCCTCCACATCCTGGCCCTGACTGACTAGGGTGCAGTATTCGAGCCACCCCTCGGCTTCGAATTGGGTCCTTACTGCCCCTCTGATCCCATCTGTGTCACTGGGTTCGTTCTTCTTGATCGCGTGGTTCTTGGACCTTCCTCCCATGGCGCCTTTCGGTGCTGTATATTTTTTTGTCCTTCCTTCTACAGGAAGGCGCCTTCTTATAGAAAAGATGCCTAACCCTAGCAGTTATGGAAGGCGCCCTCTCATTGGCACGCGTTTTTGACTATGGGGGGTACGATCTTTATGCCAGCTGTATTTTTTGGTACTACGTATTTATAAACAATTATATAAAAGATTTGATTTAATATGCGCGTACCTGATTCGGCGTTCCAGTTGTCGTGGTAGCTACTGATTTGCTGACTTGTGACACGAGGGAGGGGTATTTGATGATGCTTATTCGTGTGATGCTTTGTTCCGCTCGAGGCATCCGATCGATGTAAATGCTGCACGCGGGAGGCATTCTTTGGTACCTTCCCCATGTGGATGGTGTCCATGTAGCGCCTTTCGGTGTTGTCGGTGCTCGTCTTCGAACGAATGCACCTTTCGATGCCTTCTGATTGGTGGGAGGCGCTTTTCGACTGCATGCGTCTTCCCAATGTGGGGGGCACCTCCTTCTGGTTTGCGCCTTCCCGATGTTGGAAGGCGTTCGTCTTGATGGATGCGCCTTCCTGATGTTGGAAGGCGTATTCGGCTGGATGAATGCGCCTTCCTGATGTTGGAAGGCGTATTCTAGATGAATGCACCTTCCTGATGTTGGAAGGCACGTATTCGATTGGTTTTTTTTTTTATGGTGCCTTCCTGCCATGGAAGGCGCCTATATATATATATATATATATAATATATATATATTTTTTTTTTGATGGGTGCCTTCTGACTGCAGTAAGGCGCCTCTTCTGGATGGGCACCTTATGACTGTGGTAAGGTGCCTTCTTATGGTCGGGCACCTTCTGATTGTAGTAAGGTGCCTTCTATGGACCTCGATGAAGGTGCCTTCTTCTGGATGGGCACCTTTTGAGCGATAAGGCGCCTTCTTTTGGACTTGGCGCCTTCTGACTACGGTAAGGCACCTTCTTTTGGATGGGTGCCTTCTGACTGTAGTAAGGCACCTTCTTCTGGATGGGTGCCTTCTGACTGCAGTAAGGCGCCTTCTTCTTGCCTTGGCGCCTTCTTCTAGATGCAGTAAGGCGCCTTCTTCTGGGCTTGGCGCCTTCTAACTGTAGTAAGGCGCCTACTTCTGGACTTGGCGATTTGACTGGAAGAAGGGTGATCAAACCTTCCTAGTTTTTTTCATGTTGCCCAGATTCTATCTACGAGCCGGTGTCGGAATGCTGAGCCGAATCAGGCCTGGTTTCCCAGATACCTATCCCTCATGTTGTCAGGTCCTCCACCTACAAAAAAGCAACCAAAAAAGAAAGGAAAATAAAGGTAGTTAGATGCGTTCCATGCCTGTTAGGCCCTGGATTAGGATGCCTGCAGCTTGCATGCGGGCGTCGTTCCTGCAAAAAAACACACATTAAAAAAAACTATAACTAACTAAACAAATTGGGTGAGCACTTTCGTGCCCACCATTTCACCTGTGAGAGTTCGGTCCAGATCTAGCAAGATGGGGTCTCCCCCACGCCTACTCTGGATTCCACCTGAAATGTTTTGGACGTATTATAGGGGCGTAGTCGGTGGCCATTGACTGTGAACATGGTGTTGCTGCCGTCAATTGTCTTAACGTGCACAACCCCATTCCTAATGAGCTCTGCCACTTCATACGGCCCCATCCACCTTTGCATAAGTTTGCCCTTCCTTTCCTGGAACCGGGAATCGTACAATAGTACCCATTCCCCTACCTGGAACTTCTTCACTTGATGTGGTTATCATGCCACTTCTTTCTCTACTTCTGTATAATCTTTGTCCTCTGCAAAGCATCCAGTCGAATTTCGTCCAGCTGATCTAGCTGGTGAATCCTCTATTTTTGAGCTTCATCCAAGCTCAAATTTAATTCTGAAGCTGTCCTCAAAGTTTTGATTTCGAACTCGATGGGCATCATCGCATTTTTTCCATAGACCAGTTGGAAAGGTGTGCATCCTGTGGTGGATTTCCACGTGGTGTTGTATGCCCAAACTACCTCCGGCAACCGTGTGGCCCAATATTTCTTGTGTTGCTGCACGATTTTGGTCAGGATGTTTTCTATCTCCCTGTTTGTCACTTCTACTTGCCCGTTCGCCTGCGGATGGTAGGGCGTGGTTTTGTTGTGCCGAACTCTATACTGCTCCATCAGCTCCTCAATCAATTTGGAGGTGAATTGGGGCCCTTGATCTGTTGTTATCTCCCGAGGAACCCCAAATCATGTGAAAATATGAGCAAATAAGAAGTCGACGACCGTTCTTTCCTTTGAGTCCCTTAATGCCTGCACTTCCACCCATTTGGTGACATAATCCATGCAGACCAAAATAAACCTCCTTCCCATCGAAGGTGGATTAAATGGTCCCACGAAATCCATGCCCCATTTATCAAAAGGTTCCAGATGTACCTGGGGCTGCAGGGGCATTTCATCTCGGTGGGTTGGTCTACCCATCCTCTGGCACTCGTCACACTTGTTGGTATATGCTGTCGCGTCCTTGAACAGAGTGGGCCAAAAATACCCAGCCTACAGGATTTTGTAGGCAGTTTGCTTCCCTGCAAAGTGTCCTCCGCATGGCTCATCGTGACATGCCTTAAGCACTTCTAAAAACTCCTATTCTGCTACGCATCTTCTTATAATTTGGTCCCATCCTATTTTAAATAGGAGACCATCCATCCAAAGGAATGATGCGCTCTTCTCTATGACCGCCTGCTTTTCTCGGTAGGAGAGAGCAGGTGAGGTCCTTCCGGTGGCCAAGTAATTGGCTATGTCTGCATACCATGGGGTTTGTTCACTAATAGCGAACAGATGTTCATCCAAAAACTGGTCTTCCACTGCTTGATGATCTACTGGTATCAATCTGGACAGAAAATCTGCCATGACGTTGTCCTTGCCCGGTTTATCGACTATAGTGATGTCAAATTCCTGCAATAGCAACAGCCATCTGATAATTCTGCCACCAATGGCCGGCTTGCTCATCAGATACCTGATAGCCGCGTGGTCCGTATGGACGAAGACCTTGTATCCCGTTATATAGTGACAGAATTTGTTTATTGCATGGACAACTACGAGGAATTATTTTTCTGTCACTGTATAGTTGAGCTCCGCTCCCGCCAAGTTTTTACTGACATAATAGATGGCGTAGAATTCTTCGCCATCTTTCTACCCGAGGACTGCTCCGATCGCACCGTTAGATGCATCGCAATAAATATGGAATGGTATGGCCCAATTCGGTCCTCTCAAGACCGGTGCAGATATCAATTTTTCTTTCAACAATTGGAATGCTTCTTCGCAATCTCCCGTCCAATTGAACTCTACGTCCTTAGAAAGTAGGGTGTGCAATGGTTTGGCAATCTTACTAAATTCGACGATAAATCGCCGGTAGTACCCGACTGAACCAAGGAAACTTCTTACCTCTTTCTATGTTCTGGGGCTAGGTAGGTCTCTGATGACCTCAATCTTCCTCTTGTCTACTTTTATCCCTTCTGCAGAGAGGTGGTGTCCCAACACGATGCCTTCCTACATCATCATAAAACATTTTTCATTACTTAGGGACAAATGATTTTCCTTGCTCCTGTCGAGCACTCTTTCCAGATTTGTCATTGCCTCCTCGAAGGTTTCTCCATAGGCGGTGAAGTCGTCCATGTATACTTCCACCCCATCTCCTATCATATCAGAGAATATGCTAAGCACCGCCCTTTGAAAGGTGGCCGATGCGTTGCACAGTCCAAAAGGCAATACCTTATAGGCAAACGTTCCCCATGGACAGGTGAACGTTGTTTTATCTTGATCTTCTTCCCCTATCCGGATCTGGTTGTAACCACTAAAACCATCCAAAAAGGAGAAGTATTTTCTTCCCGAGAGTGTGTCCAAGACCTGATCGATGAACGGGAGCGGGAAGTGGTCTTTCTTAGTCGCCTTGTTCAACGCCCGGTAGTCCACGCAGATCCACCATTTCCCATTCTTTTTGGGGACCACCACTAATGGTGATACCCATTCACTGTCAAAAATTGGATATATGAATTCGGCAACCAAAAGTTTGTGCAGTTCTTCTCTGACAATGTCTTTCATTGTTGGGTTCATCCTTCTTTGTGGCTGCCGACTAGGAGTTGCCTGGTCATCTAAGTAAATCCGATGGGTACATATTTTTGGGCTGATGCCATGCATATCTGCGTAGTCCCATGCAAATGCTTGCTGGTGTTTTACCAGAAGCTCTTCCAATTTTTCTAGCTGTGTGGGCATCAACCTGCTGTTGACGTTTAATGTCCTCCCTGGCCCAACGTGTATTTGTTGGATGTGCTGATCTTGGGCGCCAGTCAACGATGATCCAGGTGTGGGGGTGGATGATTCTCCATGGAGAAACTCCATGATAGCACCATCCTCGTCCTCTTCTGCCACCTCCTCCAAGGTCATCACCGACTGGATTATGGACAACTCCGTAGTTCCATGCTCGATGATCCTGGGTTCTTCTACCGAGTCCATAGACTGAGCTGGCGATGAAATGGTCAGCCTTTTGATGTTTTGCCCATTGGAGATGGTCATTAGCCCATCCCGACAGCTGATGTAGGCGTCAACTATTGCCAGCCATGGCCTCCCCAAAATGAGCGGGTAACCGCCCAGCCTGGTCTTGGTTTGCAAAACTAGAAAGTCAGCTGGATATTCCCATGCACTTACTGTTACGATCACATCTTCCAGCATTCCTTTCGATGCCACGGTTGATCGATCGGCTAACTGCAGCACTGTCGTGGTTGGATTCAGGTTCGTGAGCCGCAGCCTCTGCATGGTCTCTTGAGGCATCACGTTGATGGCTGCCCCGAGGTCAACCAGTGTGTTGGACAGGGAATGTCCTCCAATTTTTACTGTCAGCACTGGGCTGCCTGGGTCTGCATATTTTGGATGATGTGTTCTACCCATCATTAGGTCTACCAATTTACCCATGACGTTAATAGTCTGGGTAACCTTCCATCCCGGTCTCCTTAGACACATTTCTCTAATTGCCTTGGTGTAAATGGGGACATCTCGAATTGCTTGAAATAATGGGATTGTTACCGTGAGATTCTTCAAGCTCGACAAGATGTCAAATTTTGGCTGTGTTGTTTTTCTTTGTTCCTGTAGCCGGCTAGGAAATGGAGCCTCCGCTCTCTCAAGTGCTTTTCCTTCTTCTACCAGAGGTGTCTCCTCTATTTTTGCCTCCTCTTCTACCAGTGGAGGTATCTCTACCATTTCTTCCTCCTCTTCTACCAGAGGCGGAGTCTCTACTCCTAGTTGCCTACCTGATCTAAGCTGAATATTGTACATATGGTACATCTCACCTTCTACGTTGTATGCCGACTGATTTACTCTGTTGTTTGGGTTTGCTGTCGGTTGTGCTGGTAGCTGCGTAGGTCTCGCTATTGGCAATGCTGGTAAGTTCTGTTGGATGTGAGCAGGAGCTGCATTCTGTGGAGTCTGATTCCATGCATTGTGGCCTCTCCACTGTTGCCCAGGATATGGATATGGCATCCATGGCTGCTGATTTGGGAATGTTGCTGGGGGTGCGTTCGTCCAAGGTGACGGTCCCCACCACCCCATATTAGGTGGTTGAGGGGGTCCTTGGTGCATGTATGACCCTCCCCCATATGATGGCATTCCGGTTGGTATATTCCCCATGGGGGGCTATGGCCAACTCTTCCTATTGCCTATGAAATAGGCCTCCGTGCTCTCAGCCGCTTCCTGGTTACTGGGCAGTTGTGGGCACAATCGAGTTTTATGATTCAGCTTGCAAACTGCGCATACTCTGACCTTGTTTTCTGGGCATGCATTCTTTGCGTGCCTTCCTCTGCATTTTGGGCAGAAATAGGCTAATGCTGCATCATTTTCTTGTTTCTTCTTTTCTAACAGCAGCGTATCCATCTGCAATGCTAGAGATGAAAGCATTTCGCTCTTCAAATCCTCCAGCATGTTGCCTATCTCTATTTTGGTGACTAAAGCAGTCACCTTCATGGTCCTGGGGGTGACTTTGCCTCGCCTTCTCGAGTAGTTCCGGCATAATTTCCGGATGTCGTCCATAGCATGCTGATAGACATCACCTCCAGAGATCATGTTGAGAGCCTCCAGTGACTCATTGGTAAGTCCCCTCAAGAAGATGCTTTTGAGGGACTTATCGGATAGCTTCGAGTGAGGGGACCGTTGAAGATTAAAGGTGAATCTCTCCCAATACTCCTCGAGAGACTCATCTTCTCTTTGTGTCATGCTCAGGACCTCCTCCCTGGAGTCTCTTGCTCTCCCAAAATCTTGATATTGCTCTAAAAAGAGCGTCTTCATCTGGTCCCAGGTGGTGATGTGTTTGTCTCCCAGACCGATGAACCATCGCAGAGCTGCATCGTCTAATGTAGAAGGAAATAATTTCAACTTCTGCGCATTTGATTTGTAATCCACAGACCTGCACAAAACATCAAATTTGAATAAAAATAGGTCAGGGTCCTCAGTCGGGTGTCCTCTGAAGGACGGGAGGTGAGCAGGGGATATGTTTTTCATTTTGGTATCTCCTACTCCCTCCTCTATTGGGAAACTAAATCCAGATGAGACTTCATCGTTATCTACCATTTTTTTAGGAAATGTGGTTTCTAATGCAGCGTTTATGGCCTTCCGATCGTTTAAAACTTTCTGAGTCAATGCTCTAAGGTTGTCTGGTGAGATCGTCTGATCCTCCATAGCCTTCCACAATAGGGCTTCCTCTAGAGGAGTCCTATTAAACAGGGGATTTGTGATAATTCGTTCTTCCCCTTGTTGATGGGATGAGGTGGCACTTTGCACAAAGTGTGGTTCCTCACTCCAATGGACTGCTGGTAGGTCGGACGAGTCTAACTCAAATCCAAAATGCTCGACTGACTTAGGTCCTGATGGATTAGTTCTTATAAAGCGACCGTCAGGTCCTCTTCTTCTCGAAGAACTCATGCAAGGTCAGATGAAGGTTTCAGGGTATTGTAGGTAATCTAATTAAGATGCTTCCTCGACAATGGCGCCAAAATGTTGCGGGCCAAACAAGGTGAATGGTTTCCTACTTTTGTCACATGCCCGTGCATTTAATTATCAACCCAGGGAGCTTCGTAAACTTGCGAAGAGTCGGAATTAGGTTACTACAATACCACTGGAGGGTGAGTCTGCTAATCCTACGTTGGGGGGTGTTCTTGAGATGGTTGTCAATCATTCCCGCACTCCTCAATAAATTACGTAAGAAGAACAAAAATAAATCTACAAAAATAAATCAAATGCACATTCCTGGAAATAAACCTACTATAAATACTGGAACTAGTAAATTAATGAACATTCCTATGAAAGCAATAAACTAATTAAAATAACTAAACAAAAAAGGAAATGGGGAAGAAATACTGGCTTGGAGTGGGCCCAGGCTCCAGCAGCTTCTTCCCGATCGAACACGCGCTTTAGAACTTCTGTAACTGTAATATATTTATCAACGCATTACAATGTAACTCTAAAATGGATCTTTATTAATTCCTTCTATATATCGCTCTATATTTTCTATATCGCTATATATTTTTAGAATGATCTGCATGTGTTTATATAACACACCCATAGAACTTCTGTTACAGAAGTGGTTACAACAGTCGATTCTTCCCAGACTAAATTAGAATAGTCTGGCGAATGCAATCGACGTCTGGCATTCTGTTTTGATGGCGGCGTGTTCATTTCAACTCATGTTTTGATGAAGCCCCATAATGCTTCATCAAATCATCTACAAAAGAGAAGGTTTCTTGCTATCCAATAAATAAAGTAAGCTAAAGATAAGGCATAAAAAAGGAGTTATACTCTTCTTGGAAGCATTATAGTAAAGGTCTTCATGCATAGCATTTGAATACCACTTGGCATAATCTCTCTATCTCTCAACGCTTAAGAATCCTCACGTAGGAGTTACAGGGAATATTCTGGAGGAAGGTACCACTTGTTATCCTCCACAAGCCTCATGCAAGCACCCACACGAGTACACATCTGTTACATAGTGCTAAATAAGTGTTATACAAGGAAGTTGGTATGTTAAAAAGAAGCAAACACTAATAAGTAACAACAGTGACATTTGTCTCAAAAACCAATACTCATATTCCATAAAAAGAGTGGTCAAGAAGGTAAAAAGGACAATTAATTTGCTTTCCATATAAAGGGAGTTATAAGATTATGTTATATAGTTGAACTATTGGAAGGAATCAATCTTCATTTGAAAGCAAAATATAGGGAAATTAAATATTAAATTTTTTAATATTTGCAAAGCATAACATAAGAGTAATAAGGAATGCTACTTGGAGTTATTTCATTTAAAGTTTGCAAATATTAATGTATTTCTCATTTTACAAATTTGGGAGTCATAAAGTCTACAACTCCAAACTAGGTTATTGGAAATTAGAAATAAACCAAGGGATCTAAAAAAGGGGTTATTAAAAATTTTGATTAAAGTTGAAAAATTATTATATTCTTGTCTCAAAACTTCTTTTAGTGGACAAAAGAAACCCAACATTAAAACCTCTTTAAATTTGAAAAGTGCTTAGTTCAATAGAAGTAATAAGGTGTTAAGAAGTTGATTTTTGAACTTTACAAAATTTGTACAAAATAAACCAAGATTGAACTATATCTTTACAAAAGCACTATATCATATCTCTCAGGATTCATAAGGCATTCTATAAAACTTGATGATAATAATATCCTTCAAAGATTATCAAGTTGGGAAGATATAAGCTATCCATACTCTCATAACTAGGGAGACATAAGGAAGTCTAAAAACATTAGGTTTTATCAAATAAAGCTTATATACTTCAATAAGGGATCATATGTTCTAAATTTGGGAGCTATAAGGTAGACTACTAAATATCTTTCATGGATGAAATTTTAAGAAAATATTTCAACAATGAAGAACTATGGCATGAAATAGAATTCTACTATTAAAACTTAATAGATACTATAGAAGGATACAAGTATCTAATTTCTAGCGATAAAGAAAAATTCTCCTTGTTTATTAAAGAAGCCAAAGAAGGTAAATTTACAACATTGATTAACTATCTTCATGAAATCCTCTTCACAGCATGGTGGAACTCACAAAGAGTGGTTATTTTTTCACCGAAATAATATCTGATAATTTATCTATCATTAAATTGTGTTTGTACTTACTCAACAAAAAAAACAAGCTGAAAAATACTATTGTGATGATAGACTAACTTGTCATGAATCATAAATTTCACGAGCACCAATGCATAATCATAGGAAGAGAAGGAGAAAAAGGAAGAAAATACATACTAGAAAGAAACATGGCATCATGAATACTAAACCAGGTGAACCCATACAAAAAATAGAATAATATTCAACTACAACTCACTTTGCATCATATGAAGATACAAATTACCTGTAAAACCTGAATACAATGACCAACGAAGAAGAATAAAAATTCCTTCATCCTTTGGAGGAAGATCCATATTGAAGAGTAGTCTTCAATACCCAAATAATGTAATATAGGGGGTGTTAGAAATAGAGTCTATTCCATAATTTATGTTATGTAAATGTATCTTCCAAGGTACATACTTAGGATAGTATATTACTTGGGAAGTTATCTAGTTACTTCATGCAATGTAATAATTGCATAAGTGTCAATGTGCAAGCTGTATATGTGCAAGTTGTCCCTTGCACAACTAGGTATATTGTTGGCCAAGGAACCTATGTTCCTATATAAGAAAGACCTCATAGTCAGATAGATATGAGAAGGGGAACATAGATAGATAGAGATGCTTAAAAAATAGTAGTAGGTAGTAGTGAAGTGTTGTGTATATCACCATTTATTGGTGATGGGTACAATGTAGCTCAATAGCTTCATTAATGGAGTGTTAATTTCCTCCATAGCTACATTGTATTCATTTATGTTATTTCTATTCAAGCATACTTCAATCATATTGCAAATTTACTTTCTTTTATATTATTCTACATATTGTGATTGTTATATCCCATTGATTATTACATCAGAACATAATAGCGGTATTAGAGCTATGGTATATATAGTCTATGTAGGTCAATAAGTAAACCACCATTATATTTGAGCCTGAGTGTTTTGTCAAACTAACGCACCACTAGACCAACCACTGTAAAAAGATCTCAAAATAATCTAGGTGGTAGAATTAGGGAGAGTCACAAGTAAGGACTAAAAAAAAATATTAGTTCCAAAAAATACTAATATTGTACTTGAATGGATTCTTTCCATAGAGTTATAGGAAAAACTCATGAAGACCAGGATCCAGCATCCAATCCACTAGATTGACAGATCATCTAGTGAATATCTAGGATATCCAAAACTTGCTAATTGTTGCCTAAAGTTTCTTTTGTTGTAGATAATTAATTCTTAGAGTATTAGTACTCCTACAAAATAAAGCTAGGATACTCCAACTTAATTATCCTAAGGTCAACGCGCCCTCATAGTGTAGATATTAGTTCTTTGTGTAAGAGAAGAACACTACGGAAGAAGACTTATAGAGAAGAGGTGTGGTAAAGTTAGGAGACTGAAGATATCCATTACCAGATTGAAGAACTTCATAGTTGAAGAATATCTTGCTTAACGTTAGAATTCGACAAGAAGACTTGATGATAAAAGAAGCTCACCAAATATTGGATATTTTAGGATTACCTCTCATAGAAATAAGGAACCACTTCAAAGAAAAATAATTCTCCAAATCTACATTAGAAGGAGGAGAATAAAAGAGGAGAACAAGCCACCAAATCCTTTACTTTTGAAAGAAAGTTTGAGATCATCATTTGGTGAAGGAGCTATTCAAAAAAGTCTATAAAGAGCTACAATATCCTTCTTGAAGTAGCAATTTGGTGATCATAGATACCAAGATCTACATCCTCTACAAAAGCGGCAAAAGAGCTATAGAGACTATTAGAAAAAAGGCAAGCAACTTCTTGGTGCAAGTAGATTCATTAATTAGATTACTTATTAGATTTGTTAAAGCACTTGAATTTGGATTAAAGTTGCAATTATATTACATTATTCAAAAGTGTAAAAAAAAAGATTATTTTTAAGGTTCATTTGCACATTGATTAGGACTTGATTAGATTTGTGAATTACTTCTATCAACTGCCTATCATTTGGAAAAAGA
The DNA here is from genome assembly GCA_028583015.1 of Wollemia nobilis. Classification (NCBI taxonomy): domain Eukaryota; kingdom Viridiplantae; phylum Streptophyta; class Pinopsida; order Araucariales; family Araucariaceae; genus Wollemia; species Wollemia nobilis. The sequence goes on from JAQPPZ010000493.1 coordinate 1,481,277, forward strand.
AAAAGAATACTAAGTCCTACAATATTGATTATAGTGAAATTATAGAATAGCTCTTAAAGATCCATTTTAGGTTATTCTTGATTAGTTGTAGCAAAATGTTAGTGCATTAATTTAAGAGTTTATTGGAGTGATAAGGTGTAATATTAGTGCATTAAAAGTAAAAGACTTGCACTATTATACTACTCTCCAAAAGAAATTAGTTTTGTGTTTTTGAATGGCACAAAATATTATTTGTATCATGTTTAAAGACACAATTAAAGCACAAAATATGCAGCATATTGGGGCCAAGAGAAGCCACCAAAAATAGGTTAGAATCCTCCAAAAACTTGGAGAAGAATACAACTAACCAAAACAAAAATATAAGCTTCATAGATTGAGACTTGGTGAGTCTCAAATCCAAAGCATTACAGGGTTAATTGCTTGTTACAAAGGGCAAAAAATTACTATCACAAAAATATTCTATCTACTTCATTAAAAGCTTGGATTTATCATCAAAGTTTCCAAGAAAAAAGGGTAAGGAGTCTAGCTAAAGAGACATCCTCAAAACCCTCATATCTAAATTCAAAAATCTGCTATAAAGGCAGAATTTCAGACCTATAAAAGAGTGCAATGAACAAGTGTAATAAAAGAAGTTTTATCTACATGTAACCTTACATGGTATTGTACTTCTACAATATGTAGGAAAAGAGCAGATTTAAAGGTGCCTCAAAAGGCACACTTTTTACAAGGTAATCCAACCAAGGAAGGATGTACATTTGAACTCCTCGTCCATAGCAAAGGGAGCCATTCAAAGGTCTCACTCTCAACATATATTGACTGGATGAACCTACAATATCAAAGCCCATACAAGGGTGTTATCAAGTTGTATTTATGTAGATAGAAAGGGAGCTAATATACGTAGGGAAAGCATCAATTTACTTCTATCAATGTGGGACGAACAACATAAGAAAATGGATATCTACACTACAAAGAAGCATAGAAAAAATAGCATGTTGAAGGGATAGTAGACAAGGAGAAAAGGTGTTACATTAAAAATTCAAACTTGGTGAATATCATCCACCAAAGGCATCACCATTATTATGTTTAGAATCACCATTCGAAGCCCCATAATGCTTCATCAAACCATCTACAAAAGAGAAGGTTTCTTGCTATCCAATAAATAAAGTAAGCTAAAGATAAGGCATAAAAAAGGAGTTATACTCTTCTTGGAAGCATTATAGTAAAGGTCTTCATGCATAGCATTTGAATACCACTTGGCATAATATCTCTATCTCTCAACGCTTAAGAATCCTCACGTAGGAGTTATAGGGAATATTCTGGAGGAAGGTACCACTTGTTATCCTCCACAAACCTCATGCAAGCACCCACACGAGTACACATCTGTTACATAGTGCCAAATAAGTGTTATACAAGGAAGTTGGTATGTTAAAAATAAGCAAACACTCATAAGTAACAACAGTGACAATTGTCACAAAAATCAATACTCATATTCCATAAAAAGAGTGGTCAAGAACGTAAAAAGGATAATTAATGCAAAGGTAGAAATTGCAGTGAGCAACTTGGTAGCATCTAGGCCATACCACAGTATTAGTTCAAAAGCTACATGGCAGTGGATCAGTAGCAGCTTGGAGAACTATCCAAAGGAAAATGACAAAGCATATTAAGTTCTAGTCAAAAAACATTAAAGTGAGTGTTGAAGCTAGTAGCAAGTGGAAGTATCTTCCATTACTTATAGTGCCTCAGGATAGTCTACCACCGATTATTAAAAGGTACAATTTCCATTTAATTTGCTTTCCATATAAAGGGAGTTATAAGATTATGTTATATAGTTGAACTATTGGAAGGAATCAATTTTCATTTGAAAGCAAAACATAGGGAAATTAAATATTAAATTTTTTAATATTTGCAAAGCATAACATAGGAGAAATAAGGAATGCTACTTGGAATTATTTCATTTAAAGTTTGCAAATATTAATGTATTTCTCATTTTACAAATTTAGGAGTCATAAGGGCTACAACTCCAAACTAGGTTATTGGAAATTAGAAATAAACCAAGGGATCTAAAAAAGGGGTTATTAAAGCTTTTGATTAAAGTTGGAAAATTATTATATTCTTGTCTCAAAACTTCTTTTAGGAGACAAAATAAACCCAACATTAAAACCTATTTAAAATTGAAAAGTGCTTCCTTCAATAGAAGTAATAAGGTGTTAAGAAGTTGATTTTTGACCTTTACAAAATTTGTACAAAATCAACCAAGATTGAACTATATATTTACAAAAGCACTATATCATATCTCTAAGGAGTCATAAGGCATTCTATAAAACTTGATGATAATAATATCTTTCAAATATTATCAAGTTGGGAAGATATAAGCTATCCATACTCTCATAACTAGGGAGACATAAGGAAGTCTACAAACATTAGGTTTTATCAAATAAAGCTTATATAATTCAATAAGGGATCATATGTTCTAAATTTGGGAGCTATAAGGTAGACTACTAAATATCTATCATGGATGAAATTTTAAGAAAATATTTCAACAATGAAGAACTATGGCATGAAGTAGAATTCTACTCTTAAAACTTAATAGATACTATAGAAGGATACGAATATCTAATTTCTAGCGATAAAGAAAAATTCTCCTTGTTTCTTAAAGAAGCCAAAGAAGATAAATTTACAACATTGATTAACTATCTTCGTGAAAAACCTCTTCACAGTATGGTGGAACTCACAAAGAGTGGTTATTTTTTCACCGAAATAATATCTGATAATTTATCTATCATTAAATTGTGTTTGTACTTACTCAAAACAAAAAACAAGCTGAAAAATACTACTGTGATGATAGACTAACTTGTCATGAATCATAAATTTCACCAGCACCAACGCATAATCATAGGAAGAGAAGGAGAAAAAGGAATAAAAGACATACTAGAAAGAAACATGGCATCATGAATACTAAACCAAGTGAACCCATACAAAAAGTAGAATAATATTCAACTACAACTCACTTTGCATCATATGAAGATACAAATTACCTGTAAAACCTAAATACAATGGGCAACGAAGAAGAATAAAAATTCCTTCATCCTTTGGAGGAAGATCCATATTGAAGACTAGTCTTCAATACCCAAATAATATAATATAGGGGGTGTTAGAAATAGATTCTATTCCATAATTTGTGTTATGTAAATGTATCTTCCAAGGTACATACTTAGGACATTATATTACTTGGGAAGTTATCTAGTTACTTCATGCAATGTAATAAATGCACAAGTGTCAATGTGCAAGCTGTATATGTGCAAGTTGTCCCTTGCACAACTAGGTATATTGTTGGCCAAGGAACCTATGTTCCTATATAAGAAAGACCTCATAGTCAGATAGATATGATAAGGGGAACATAGATAGATAGAGATGCTTAAAACATAGTAGTAGGTAGTAGTGAAGTGTTGTGTATATCACCATATATTGGTGATGGGTACAATGTAGTTCAATAGCTTCATTAATGGAGTGTTCATTTCCTGCATAGCTACGTTGTATTCATTTATGTTATTTCTATTCAAGCATACTTCAATCATATTGTAAATTTACTTTCTTTTTTATTATTCTACATATTGTGATTGTTATATCCCATTGATTATTACATCAAAACATAATAGTGGTATTAGAGCTATGGTATATATAGTCGATGTAGGTCAATAAGTAAACCACCAATATATTTGAGCCTGAGTGTTTTGTCAAACTAACGCACCACTAGACTAACCACTGTAAAAAGATCTCAAAATAATCTAGGTGGTAGAATTAGGGAGAGTCACAAGTAAGGACTAAAAAAAAATATTAGTTCCAAAAAATACTAAGATTGTACTTGAAAGGATTCTTTCCATAGAGTTACAGGAAAAACTCATGAAGACCAGGATCCAGCATCCAATCCACTAGATTGACAGATCATCTCGTGAAGATCTAGGATATCCAAAACTTGCTAATTGTTGCCTAACATTTCTTTTGTTGTAGATAATTAATTCTTAGAGTATTAGTACTCCTACAAAATAAAGCTAGGATACTCCAACTTAATTACCCTAAGGTCAACGCACCCTCATAGCGTAGATATTAGTTCTTTGTGTAAGAGAAGAACACTACGGAAGAAGACTTCTAGAGAAGAGGTGTGGTAAATTTAGGAGACTGAAGATCTCCATTACAAGATTGAAGAACTTCATAGTTGAAGAATAGGCCGTAGAAGTTTTGATACAAAAAGGCCATAGTGGCCTTGAAGAAAAGGCCATAGAAGCCTTGAAGCATAAGCCATAAAAGTCTTGATATAGAAAATGCCATAGAATCCTTGATACTAAAAAGGCCACAAAATTATTGAAAAGGCCACTGAAGCCTTGATACTGAAATATGCCACATAAGCATTGATACTGAAATAAGCCATAGAAGCCTTGATCTTGAAGAAGAATTTGAAATGAATATTTGATTTAGAAGCAGATTAAGATTTTAGTACTAATACTTTGTTGCAGGAAAAGAATATTCAGTGAGTTGGAAAACTTCCAACAAGAAAGTTAGGAAGGGTATCTTTTTCAGAATCAACTAAAAACTCAAAGTAAAATCAAAGAGATCAAGAGAAGATATCTATGAATATATTCTAGACTTGGAAGAAGAAGAAGAAGAACTAAGAGAGTCCTACTCGAATATAGAAATAGCAAAATTAGAGATCCAAGAGTAGATCACACTGCCAACACTTCCAGAAATAGAAGGTTGAAGAAGTCTCATAGAAAGACCAGTAGAAGCTACAAGATCAAAGGCCTTGGGAAGGTCTCATCGAGCATCTAGAAAAAGTCTAGGAGAGTCTGACTAAAGAACTTCTCAAAAGAGAACTTATTGGAGAAATCAACTACCAAGGAGAAGCCCTTGATAGTGAAGGACTTGGGACAATTATCACCATCCAACAACAAGCCCAAGAGAAGGAGAATTTGGTAAGGAGTGAAAAATATGAGAAGAAGAATTTGGTAAGGAGTACCAAATTTTAGAAGAATAATCTAGTGAAAGATCTCAAGACATTCAGAATCGTGGGAATAATATCTTGCTTGAAGTTAGAATTCGAAAAGAAGACTTGAAGATAAAAGAAGCTCACCAAATATTGGATATTTTAGGATTACCTCTCATAGAAATAAGGCACCACCTCAAAGAAAAATAATTCTCCAAATCTACATCAGAAGGAGGAGAATAAAAGAGGAGAACAAGCCACCAAATCCTAGACTTGTGAAAGAAAGTTTGAGATCATCATTTGGTGAAGGAGCTATTCAAAAAGGTCTTTAAAGAGCTACAATATCCTTCTTGAAGTAGCAATTTGGTGATCATAGATACCAAGATCTACATCCTCTACAAAAGCGACAAAAGAGCTATAGAGACTATTAGAAAAAAGGCAAGCAACTTCTTGGTGCAAGTAGATTCATTAATTAGATTACTTATTAGATTTGTTAAAGCACCTAAATTTGGATTAAAGTTGCAATTAGATTACATTATTCAAAAGTGTAAAAAGAAAGATTATTTTTAAGGTTCATTTGCACATTGATTAGGATTTGATAAGATTTCTGAATTACTTCTATCAACTACCTATCATTTGGAAAAAGAAAAAAAATACTAAGTCCTACAATATTGATTATAGTGAAATTATAGAATAGCTCTTAAAGATCCATTTTAGGTTATTCTTGATTAGTTGTAGTAAAATGTTAGTGCATTAATTTAAGAGTTTATTGGAGTGATAAGGTGTAATATTAGTGCATTAAAAGTAAAATACTTGCACTATTATACTACTCTCAAAAAGAAATTAGTTTTGTGTTTTTGAATGGCACAAAATTTTATTTGTATCATGTTTAAAAACACAATTAAAGAACAAAATATGCAGCATATTGGGGCCAAGAGAAGCCACCAAAAATAGGTTAGAATCCTCCAAAAACTTGGAGAAGAATAAAACTAACCAAAACAGACATAGAATCTTCATAGATTGAGATTTGGTGAGTCTCAAATCCAAAGCATTAAAGGGTTAATTGCTTGTTACAAAGGGCAAAAAATTACTGTTACAAAAATCTTCTATCTACTTCATTAAAAGCTTGGATTTATCATCAAAGTTTCCAAGAAAAAAGGGTAAGGAGTCTAGCTAAAGAGACATCCTCAAAACCCTCATATCTACATTCAAAAATCTGCTATAAAGGAAGAATTTTAGACCTTTAAAAGAGTGCAATGAACAAGTGTAATAAAAGAAATTTTATCTACATGTAACCTTACATGGTATTGTACTTCTACAATATGTAGGAAAAGAGTAGTTTTAAAGGTGCCTCAAAAGGCACACTTTTTACAAGGTAATCCAACCAAGGAAGGATGTACATTTGCACTCCTCGTCCATAGCAAAGGGAGCCATTCAAAGGGCTCACTCTTAACATATCTTGACTGGACGAACCTACAATATCAAAGCCCATACAAGGGTGTTATCAAGTTGTATTTACGTAGATAGAAAGGGAGCTCATATACGTAGGGAAAGCATCAATTTACTTCTATCAATGTGGGATGAACAACATAAGAAAATGGATATCTACACTACAAAGAAGCATAGAAAAAATAGAATGTTGAAGGGATAGTAGACAAGGAGAAAAGGTGTTACATTAAAAATTCAAACTTGGTGAAGATCATCCACCAAAGGCATCACCATTATTATGTTCAGAATCACCATTCGAAGCCCCATAATGCTTCATCAAATCATCTACAAAAGAGAAGGTTTCTTGCTATCCAATAAATAAAGTAAGCTAAAAATAAGGCATAAAAAAGGAGTTGTACTCTCCTTGGAAGCATTATAGCAAAGGTCTTCATGCATAGCACTTGAATACCACTTGGCATAATCTCTCTATCTCTCAACGCTTAAGAATCCTCACGTAGGAGTTACAGGGAATATTCTGGAGGAAGGTACCACTTGTTATCCTCCACAAGCCTCATGCAAGCACCCACATGAGTACACATCTATTACATAGTGCCAAAGAAGTGTTATACAAGGAAGTTGGTATGTTAAAAATAAGCAAACACTAATAAGTAACAACAGTGACAATTGTCACAAAAAACAATACTCATATTCCATAAAAAGAGTGGTTAAGAAGGTAAAAAGGATAATTAATGCAAAGGTAGCGATGGCAGTGAGCAACTTGGTAGCATCTAGGCCATACCACTGTAGTTTTTCGAAAGCTACATGGTAGTGGATCAATAGCAGCTTGGAGAACTATCCAAAGGAAAATGACAAAGCATATTAAGTTCTAGTCAAACAACATTAAAGTGAGTGTTGAAGCTAGCAGCAAGTGGAAGTATCTTCCATTACTCATAGTGCCCAAGGATAGTCTACCACCGATTATATAAAAGGTACAATTTCCATTTAATTTGCTTTCCATATAAAGGGAGTTATAAGGTTATGTTATAAGGTTGAACTATTGGAAGGAATCAATCTTCATTTGAAAGCAAAACATAGGGAAATTAAATATTAAATTTTCTAATATTTGCAAAGCATAACATAGGAGTAATAAGAAATGCTACTTGGAATTATTTCATTTAAAGTTTGCAAATATTAATGTATTTCTCATTTTACAAATTTGGGAGTCATAAGGGCTACAACTCCAAACTAGGTTATTGGAAATTAGAAATAAACCAAGGGATATAAAAAAGGGGTTATTAAATCTTTTGATTAAAGTTGGAATATTATTATATTCTTGTCTCAAAACTTCTTTTAGTAGACAAAAGAAACCCAACATTAAAACCTCTTTAAATTTGAAAAGTGCTTAGTTCAATAGAAGTAATAAGGTGTTAAGAAGTTGATTTTTGACCTTTACAAAATTTTTAAAAAATCAACCAAGATTGAACTATATCTTTACAAAAGCACTATATCATATCTCTAAGGAGTCATAAGGCATTCTATAAAACTTGATGATAATAATATCCTTCAAAGATTATCAAGTTGGGAAGATATAAGCTATCCATACTCTCATAACTAGGGAGACATAAGGAAGTCTACAAACATTAGGTTTTATCAAATAAAGCTTATATACTTCAATAAGGGATCATATGTTCTAAATTTGGGAGCTATAAGGTAGACTACTAAATATCTATCATGGATGAAATTTTAAGAAAATATTTCAACAATGAAGAACTATGGCATGAAGTAGAATTCTACTCTTAAAACTTAATAGATACTATAGAAGGATACGAGTATCTAATTTCTAGCGATAAAGAAAAATTCTCCTTGTTTATTAAAGAAGCCAAAGAAGGTAAATTTAGAAAATTGATTAACTATCTTCATGATATCCTCTTCACAGCATGGTGGAACTCACAAAGAGTGGTTATTTTTTCACCGAAATAATATCTGATAATTTATCTATCATTAAATTGTGTTTGTACTTACTCAACACAAAAAAAAAGCTAAAAAATACTACTGTGATGATAGACTAACTTGTCATGAATCATAAATTTCACGAGCACCAATGCATAATCATAGGAAGAGAAGGAGAAAAATGAAGAAAATTCATACTAGAAAGAAACATGGCATCATGAATACTAAACCAGGTGAACCCATACAAAAAGTAGAATAATATTCAACTACAACTCTCTTTGCATCATATGAAGATACAAATTACCTGTAAAACCTGAATACAATGAGCAATGAAGAAGAATAAAAATTCCTTCATCCTTTGGAGGAAGATCCATATTGAAGAGTAGTCTTCAATACCCAAATAATGTAATATAGGGGGTGTTAGAAATAGAGTCTATTCCATAATTTGTGTTATGTAAATGTATCTTCCAAGGTACATACTTAGGATAGTATATTACTTGGGAAGTTATCTAGTTACTTCATGCAATGTAATAAATGCACAAGTGTCAATGTGCAAGCTGTATATGTGCAAGTTGTCCCTTGCACAACTAGGTATATTGTTGGCCAAGGAACCTATGTTCCTATATAAGAAAGACCTCATAGTCAGATAGATATGAGAAGGGGAACATAGATAGATAGATATGCTTAAAACATAGTAGTAGGAAGTAGTGAAGTGTTGTGTATATCACCATATATTGGTGATGGGTACAATGTAGTTAAATAGCTTCATTAATGGAGTGTTCATTTCCTCCATAGCTACGTTGTATTCATTTATGTTATTTCTATTCAAGCATACTTCAATCATATTGTAAATTTACTTTCTTTTATATTATTCTACATATTGTGATTGTTATATCCCATTGATTATTACATCAAAACATAATAGTGGTATTAGAGCTATGGTATATATAGTCTATGTAGGTCAATAAGTAAACCACCATTATATTTAATCCTGAGTGTTTTGTCAAACTAACACACCACTAGAACAACCACTGTAAAAATATCTCAAAATAATCTAGGTGGTAGAATTAGGGAGAGTCACAAGTAAGGACTAAAAAAAAATATTAGTTCCAAAAATTCTAAAATTGTACTTGAATGGATTCTTTCCATAGAGTTACAGGAAAAACTCATGAAGACCAGGATCCAGCATCCAATCCACTAGATTGACAGATCATCTCGTGAAGATCTAGGATATCCAAAACTTGCTAATTGTTGCCTAAAGTTTCTTTTGTTGTCGATAATTAATTCTTAGAGTATTAGTACTCCTAAAAAATAAAGCTAGGATACTCCAACTTAATTACCCTAAGGTCAATGCGCCCTCATAGTGTAGATATTAGTTCTTTGTGTAAGAGAAGAACACTATGGAAGAAGACTTCTAGAGAAGAGGTGTGGTAAAGTTAGGATACTGAAGATCTCCATTACCAGATTGAAGAACTTCATAGTTGAAGAAAAGGCCATAAAAGCCTTGATACAAAAAGGTGTTGAGCAAGGTGCAACAAAAAGTATTGTCATTGTTGTCAACACAGACAGAAAGATCAGTTGATGCAGTGGACAGGAGTTTAGAGGTCAGTCAGAACAGGTACAGTGAATTTCCAAGAAGACAAAAGTGGCCCAGATTCAGAAAACCAAAGAAAAAGACAAGTAAGAAAACTGTCGCGATATCGCGACATGTTTTCTGTCGCGATTTCATGACATATCGGAGGAGAGAGAAGGCACAAGCAAAACTATCATGATTTCACGACATGAACCAGGAGAGAGAAGGCACAAGCAAAATTGTCACGATTTCACGACATGAACCAGGAGAGAGAAGGCGCAAGCAAAATTGTCATGATTTCATGACATGAACCAGGAGAGAGAAGGCGCAAGCAAAATTGTCATGATTTCGTGACATGGCCGAGGAGAGAGAAGGCGCAAGCTAAATTGTCATGATTTCATGACATGTTTCATTTTTGTAGTCCAAAGCAAAGAGAAAGAGGAGAGAGAAAAAATGTCACGATTTCACGACATGCTTTAGGAAGTGAAGGAAGACTGTCGCGATTTCGTGACATGCTTTAGAAAGTGCAAGGAAGACTGTCACGATTTCACGACATGATGAAGAGAAAGAGCTAGCAAAGAGAAAGTGTCACGATTTCGTGACAGGTTCCAAGAGGAAGCGCTAAGGAGTGAAAGTGTCACGATTTCGTGACATGTTGCATTTTCGGAGGCCGAAGCAAAGAGAAAGTGCAAGGAGAAAAAGTGTAGCGATTTCGCTACATGTTGAAGTATCGCGGGCCGAAGCAAAGTTTAAGTGCAAGGAACAAAAGTGTAGCGATTTCGCTACATGTTGAAGTATCGCGGGCCGAAGCAAAGGTAAAGTGCAAGGAACAAAAGTGTAGCGATATCGCTACATGTTGAAGTATCGCGGGCCGAAGCAAAGTTTAAGTGCAAGGAACAAAAGTGTAGCGATATCGCTACATGTTGAAGTATCGCGGGCCGAAGCAAAGGTAAAGTGCAAGGAACAAAAGTGTAGCGATATCGCTACATGTTGGGTTTTCGCGACCCGAAGGGAAGAGAGAGAGTAAGGAAGCAAGAGTGCCACGATTTAGTGACATGTTCTTTTTTCGGGGTCAAGGCAAGGAAAGAGCATGGAAGTGAAAGCGTCGTGATTTCGTGACATGTTTCATTTTCGCTGGTGCATGCAAAGAAGAATGTACGGATGCGAAAGATGTCGCGATTTCGTGACATGTTCCATTTTCATCGATGCTTGCGAAGAAGAGTGTACGGAAGAGAAAGATGTCACGATTTCACGACATGTCTGGTTTTCATGGCGGCAAGACAAGAGGTGAACAAGGAGGCCGAGAATGTCGCGATTTCGTGACATGCTATATTTTCGTAGGTAAAAGCCGAGAAGGGCAGAAAGAGACAGAAGTGTCACGATTTCACGACAGGCCGCAACTGCACGATAACAGTCAGTTAACTGGCACAGAACGATAGTTAAAGAGGCAGTTGTAGAGGAAAAGCATGCAGCCAAAATAAGAAGAGTTAACTGGAGTAAATGCGATAGTTACAGGTGGATTTATAGATAGAAATCATGCAACTTTTTAATAACAGTCGTAGAAGGAGAAATCGAACAGTCGCATTATTAGAATCGTAAAATGCATGCATGCACAGAAATAAACATGAACAGTCATAGGAGAGGTATTTGATGCATGCAACGTGTTCGATGAAAAGCCCCTCATATATATACGAAAGGAGTTACAGAAAAGAACAGTTACAGTTGGCAAGTGGCAGAAAAGAATATTAAAGAAACAGTTACGGGTTGCATGCGTTTAAAATAGAGACGTATTTGATATAAAAGCAGGTCTACGTAAAGATTATTGTTGCTTGTAAGTGAGAATTTGTTGTGCAAAGAGGGTTAGAAGAGAGCCGAGAGAGAGATAAGCAGAGCCGTGAGAGTGTGCAGAGGTTAGTCAAGTTTATTTAATTGCAGACCGGTCAGGGTCGTGTAAACAAGTGAAGGCATTTTTATGTCATTGAAATAATTCAGAATTGCAGTCCAAGTTGGTGCTTGGCATTAGGGGTTGGTGCTCCTATCTATTGTAGCAGAAAAATAAGGGGTTGGTGCTCCTTCCAGTGGGTCTTTGGTAAAGTGTTTGTGAAATTGGTGTTTTGCAAAGGCTGGATTTGGATTGAAGTCCAAGCAGTCATTTTTGAGGAGTAGCCAAATTGGTGAACCTCGTTAAATTGTGTGTTGTGGTGTGCTCTCTTGTGGTTATTGCTTTATCTATTTTCTAGTTCTCTTTGCTTCAGTTTTAAGTATTGCAGATCAGATTTTTAGCTACACTGATTCACCCCCCCTCTCAGTGTCATTGTGAGAATATCAATTGGTATCAGAGCAAGGTTCCTGAACAAGCTTAATCAGCTAAGGTGATCTTGGAAGGAACACAATGGTAGGTAGTGAAGGATTCTCATCAAACAAAGCTCCTTTGTTCAATGGAACTAATTACTCATTCTGGAGACTCAGGATGCAGACATATCTGAGTGCTTTAGGATATGACATTTGGGAGTCAGTAGAAAGCGGATACACAGTACCCACTACTCCTCCAACAGATACTGCTAAGAAGAAAAAGTTTGAGAATAACTCCAAAGCAAAGAATGCCATAATGTGCGGGCTAGTAGACAGTGAACTGATAAGGGTCATGAGCTATAAATCGACAAAAGACATATGGGACAAACTGAAGAGCATCCATGAAGGAGACAACAAAATCAAGGAAGCCAAACTGCAAACTCATCGAGCTCAGTTCAAAGCATTACAAATGAATGATGATGAGAACATAGAGGCCTATATGTTGAGAGTCAATGGAATCATTAATGCAATCAGAGGACTCGATGAAGAAATCGACGATGCGGTTGTCATGAAAAAGGTACTTAGAACTCTTCACAAAAGATTTAATTCTAAAGTTTCTGCAATAGAAGAGGCTAAAGATCTAAATAATTTTAGCATGGATGAGATGCATGGCTCTTTGACTGCATATGAAATGAGAATAGGACAAACTAAGCCTATAGACAAAGAAGCTGCTTTTAAAGCACACAAGAATACAAAAGCTGAACAAGAATCTGAGGATGAAGAGACATCGGATGAAACTGAAGCCAACTTTGTTCGAAAACTTACAAAGGGAAAAGGAAAGTATAGAGGAAAGTTACCATTTAAGTGTTTCAATTGTGGAGGGGTCGGTCACTTTGCAGCTAAGTGTCCAATGAATGAGAAAACCAAAAGTGATGAAGGGTCACACCAAGAAAGAAGTGACTGGAAGAAGAAACCAAATTTTAAGAAAAGCAACTTCAAAAAGAAAAGTTTCATATCAAAGAATGTCAGCTCTTTTGAAGATAGCTCGGGTGAAGATTCTGAAGAAGAAACAGGTGAAGCTCTGTTCATGGCATTTGAAGAAGCAAAAATAGAAGAAAAATAGGAAGGTGACACAAAAGGTAAGGATGAGGCTGAAGTATATCTGGAAGGAGAGTTGGTTGCTGCTCTTAAAGAGTTGAGTACAGAAAGGAAGAAGAATAAAAAGGTCTCAAGAAAGCTTGAGGATGCTAATGACATAATAAGCAGTTTGAAAGTACAGACAAAAGAATTTAAGAAAATGTCTGAAGAACTTGAAGTACAATTAACCATGAGAATAGATGAGTGCAACAAACTAGAAGAAGAGATTGTTGTTTTAAGAATGCGGCTAGAAGAAAAGAATCAAAAATTGAGTTGCTATCACAAACTTGAAGGAAGTTCTGCAAAGCTTGAAAAGATTATAAATAGTCAGAGGTCTATAGACATCAAGTTTGGCTTGGGGTTTGTCGAAGGAGAATCATCAAGTGGATCAAAGGCCATAACTATAGAACCGATAAAGAAAGAGGATAAGATCAAGGTTGACCAAAGAAAAATGAATCTTGCAAAAGAAAGCAACAATGCCAGGCACAAGAAGACTGTTGACAATGAGGGATTCACAAAAGTCATACATCAAAGGAGAAGAAAATTTGTGGCTCCTACTACAAATTGGCAAAGACCAACTCCCAGGTTCAATCATTCCTTTTTTGGTTATTGTTTTAAATGCAATACTTACGGTCATAAGATTTTAGACTGCATTTATAATATAGGACAAAGAAATTTTACCAGTAGAAATGTCTTTGCACCCTTGATGGATTATGCAGTAGAATGTTATAACTGTCATAACTTTGGTCACATTGCAAGAAACTATAGAAGCACATATGCAGCAAATAAAAATCAGGGAAGAAGAACTCAACCAAATAGTTTAAGGCAAAACAAAAAATTCCCAGATAAACATGCACAAGCCACTGACAAAGAAAAGTCTAAACAAGTGACCAAAACTACAGTCAAATCAGAATGGAAAGAAAAAGAGCAACTCAAGGAAGAAAAGGAATCATTGATTGTACAGACAACATTCAAAGCACAAAACAAATCTGCACCATGGATATTGGATAGTGGATGCTCCAGTCACATGACAGGAGATAAACAAAAATTTGAAAAGCTTCAGAAATATGAAGGGGGCTCGGTAAAGTTTGGAAATAATGATGGAGCCAAGATAGTTGGTAAAGGATCAGTCAAGATAAATGATGGAAAGATCAGTTCCAAAGAAGTTCTGTTTGTGATTGGTTTGAAACACAACTTACTGAGTGTAAGTCAGATCTGTGACAGAGGTCATGAAGTCACTTTTAAGAAGCAGGGCTATGAAGTCAGAAAAGCCCACAGTGGGAAGCTGATAGCTAATGGATCAAGGACTTCTGGAAATCTATATACTCTCTCAGAAACTTCAGAAGGAGCATGCTTGATTGGACAGGAAGATGAAAATTGGCTGTGGCACAAGAGGCTCGGTCATATTAGCTTTGACAATCTGGTTAAAATAAGCTCTAAAAGAGCAGTAAGAGATATACCTACCATTGGCAAACCAGTAAATAGCATCTGTGCTTCATGCCAAAAAGGGAAGCAAACTAGATCCACATTTAAAGCAAAGGAATACTTCACCAGCAAACCTTTAGAGATAATACATACTGATTTGTGTGGACCCATGAGAACACAAAGCATAAATGGTGACAAATACTTTATGCTGTTCATAGATGACTTCTCCAGGATGACATGGGTACTATTTTTAAAGCTTAAATCAGATGCCTTTGAGATGTTCAAGATTTTTAAAAAATAGGTTGAGAATCAAACTGGAAAAAGAATTAAATGCCTAAGATCAGACAGAGGAGGAGAGTTTATTTCAGAAGAGTTTGCAGAGTACTATCAAAAATATGGGATCAGAAGACAGTTTTCAGCAGCAAGAACACCTCAGCAGAATGGTGTTGTTGAAAGGAAGAACAGGACTATGCAAGAAATGGCAAGGACAATGTTGGCTGAGAACAAAATAGCTGACAGATTTTGGAAAGAGGCAGTACATACTGTAGTTTACATTCAAAACAGGTGCATGTTAAGGACGCATGAAAGCAAAACACCTTATGAGTTGTGGTTCGGCAGGAAAGCAACAACAAGATACTTCAAAGTGTTCGGCAGCAAGTGTTATATCAAACGAACTGAAGATAATCTCGGTAAGTTCGAAGATAGAGCTGACGAAGGTATTTTTCTCGGTTACTCAACTAAAAGCAAAGCCTACACATGTTACAACAAGCGGCTAAAGAAAATTATTGAGAGTGTTGATGTTAAAGTTGATGAAGGTAGAGAAAGAGAAGTTACGTATCAAGAAAACTACCCCATTTATGAAGAAGTCATTGAAGGAGATGAAGAAATAAGAATAGAAGAAAATCAAAAAATTGACCCAGTTGATTTAAGAATTGACTCAGAAGAAGAAGAGAACAAGAAATTCAAAACAGGTAGTTGATAGAAAAATCATCCCAGAGAACAGATTATTGGGGACCCAACAGTTGGTATTCAGACAAGAAGAGCAGTAATAAGGAACTACTCTTTATTATCCAGCATTGAACCCAAAAATATTGCTGAAGCCAGCACAGATGAAAGTTGGATGAAGGCAATTAATGAAGAACTAGATCAGATTGAGAAAAACAAAACCTGGGAATTAGTACCACGACCAGCAAATAAAAACATAATCGGTACTAAATGGATTTTTCGAAATAAATTAAATGAAGACGGACAGGTTGTCAAAAATAAGGCAAGATTGGTCTGTAAAGGCTATGCTCAGGTTGAAGGCATTGATTTTGAGGAAACCTTTGCACCAATGAGCTAGACTAGAGGCAATCGGAATGTTTCTGGCTTTAGCAATCCATAAAAATTTTAAAGTATATCAAATGGACGTAAAATCAGCATTTCTGAATGGAAAACTGGAAGAAGAGGTTTACATTGAACAACCGGATGGCTTCCAACTCGGTGACAATCCTGATTTTGTTTGCAAGTTAAAGAAAGCATTGTATGGTCTAAAACAGGCACCCAGAGCATGGTATGCAAGGCTGGATAACTATCTTATTAAACAGGGATTCAAGAAAGGTATGGTGGACAACAATTTATATATCAAAATAGAGAATGGCCAGCTTATTGTACTTGTTGTTTATGTAGATGATATAATATTTGGCAGCAGCATGGATGAATATTGTAAAGACATAGCAAATAAAATGAAGACAGAATTTGAGATGTCAATGATTGGTGAACTTTCTTATTTTCTCGGACTGCAAGTCAATCAAAGTGCAAAGGGCATTTTTATCTCTCAAGTAAAATATGTGAAAGA
This sequence comes from Wollemia nobilis, assembly GCA_028583015.1. Classification (NCBI taxonomy): domain Eukaryota; kingdom Viridiplantae; phylum Streptophyta; class Pinopsida; order Araucariales; family Araucariaceae; genus Wollemia; species Wollemia nobilis. The sequence continues at coordinate 1,497,897 of JAQPPZ010000493.1, forward strand.
AATGCTGAAAAAGTTCACAATGGAGGATAGTAAACCTATCAGCACTCCCATGACAACAGGTTGCAAGTTGAGCAAGGATGACAAATCTCCAGATGTAGATCAAACCATGTACAGGTCTATGATTGGAAGCCTGCTGTATTTGACAGCCACTAGACCAGATATATTACAGGCAGTATGCATGGTAGCAAGATTTTAGGCTAGTCCCAAAGAGACTCATGTGACAGTTGTAAAGAGGATTTTTAGGTACCTCAAGGGTACTATGGAGTATGGGTTGTGGTACCCAAAAGGTAAGGACTTCACTCTTATTACATATTCTAATGCAGATTGGGCAGGATGTATTGATGACAGAAAGAGTACCAGTGGAGGAGCATTTTATCTTGGAGACAGGTTGGTAGCATGGCACAACAAGAAACAAGAATCAGTCTCTCTATCAACAGCAGAGGCAGAATACATTGCAGCAACTACATGCTGTACTCAGATTTTATGGATGAGACAAACACTGAAAGATCTTGGTATTCACTTCAAAGAGCCAATTTCAATTAAATGTGATAACACCAGTGCTATAAACATATCAAAGAATCCGGTTATGCATTCTCGAACCAAACATATTGCAATCCGGTATCACTTCTTGAAGGATAAAGTTGCAGAAGGTGAGGTCAAATTGGATTTTGTTCCAACTACAGAGCAAGTAGCAGATATATTCACAAAACCATTGCCAAAGGAAGTTTTTGAATATCTTCGGAGTAAGTTGGGAGTAGTCACATTTCACAAGAACTGACTATCAATTGGGATCACATTCTCAGGGGGAGTATTTATGCCTATGTTTATAGTTTTGCTCATATTCATGATTTTTGCTAACTATAACAATGTGTATCTGAGAATGTTGTGCATAGACTCAGGGGGAGTATGCAACACCCCTTTGGTATTATTGTCAAAGGGGGAGAAGAATTATAGGAGAGTGCATGAGTGTTGCCAACAATTCCAAAGGGGGAGATTGTTGAGCAAGGTGCAGAAAAAGTATTGTCATTGTTGTCAACACAGACAGAAAGATCAGTTGATGCAGAGGACAGGAGTTCAGAGGTCAGTCAGAATAGGTATAGTGAATTTCCAAGAAGACAAAAGTGGCCCAGATTCAGAAAACCAAAGAAAAAGACAAGTAAGAAAACTGTCGCGATATCGCGACATGTTTTTTGTCATGATTTCGTGACATATCGGAGGAGAGAGAAGGCGCAAGCAAAACTGTCATGATTTCGCGACATGAACCAGGAGAGAGAAGGCACAAGCAAAATTGTCATGATTTCACGACATGAACCAGGAGAGAGAAGGAGCAAAATTGTCACGATTTCATGACATGGACCAGGAGAGAGAAGGCGCAAGCAAAATTGTCACGATTTCACGACATGGCCGAGGAGAGAGAAGGCGCAAGCTAAATTGTCACGATTTCGTGACATGTTTCATTTTCGTAGTCCAAAGCGAAGAGAAAGAGGAGAGAGAAAAATGCCATTCGCGACATGTTTAGAAAACCGTGACATGCTTAGAAAGGCAAGGAACCCTCGACATGATGAAGAAAGAGGCAAAGGGGAAAGGTCACGATTCAGAGTTCCAAGAGGAAGCGCTAAGGAGTGAAAGTGTCACGATTTCGTGACATGTTGCATTTTCGGAGGCCGAAGCAAAGAGAAAGTGCTAAGGAGAAAAAGTGTAGCGATTTCGCTACATGTTGAAGTATCGCGGGCAGAAGCAAAGTTTAAGTGCAAGGAACAAAAGTGTAGCGATTTCGCTACATGTTGAAGTATCGCGGGCCGAAGCAAAGGTAGAGTGCAAGGAACAAAAGTGTAGCGATATCGCTACATGTTGAAGTATCACGGGCCGAAGCAAAGGTAAAGTGCAAGGAACAAAAGTGTAGCGATATCGCTACATGTTGAAGTATCGCGGGCCGAAGCAAAGTTTAAGTGCAAGGAACAAAAGTGTAGCGATATCGCTACATGTTGAAGTATCGCGGGCCGAAGCAAAGGTAAAGTGCAAGGAACAAAAGTGTAGCGATATCGCTACATGTTGGGTTTTCGCGACCCGAAGGGAAGAGAGAGAGTAAGGAAGCAAGAGTGCCACGATTTAGTGACATGTTCTTTTTTCGCGGGGTCAAGGCAAGGAAAGAGCATGGAAGCGAAAGCGTCATGATTTCGTGACATGTTTCATTTTCGCTGGTGCATGCAAAGAAGAATGTACGGATGCGAAAGATGTCACGATTTCATGACATGTTCCATTTTCGTCGATGCTTGCGAAGAAGAGTGTACGAAAGAGAAAGATGTCACGATTTCGTGACATGTCTGGTTTTCACGGTGGCAAGACAGGAGGTGAACAAGGAGGCCGAGAATGTCGCGATTTCGTGACATGCTGTATTTTCACAGGTAAAATCCGAGAAGGGCAGAAAGAGACAAAAGTGTCACGATTTCGTGACAGGCCGCAACTGCACGATAACAGTCAGTTAACTGGCACAGAATGACAATTAAAGAGGCAGTTGTAGAGGAAAAGCATGCAGCCAAAATAAGAAGAGTTAACTGGAGTAAATGCGATAGTTACAGGTGGATTTATAGATAGAAATCATGCAGCTTTTTAATAACAGTCGTAGAAGGAGAAATCGAACAGTCGCATTATTAGAATCGTAAAATGCATGCATGCACAGAAATAAACACGAACAGTCATAGGAGAGGTATTTGATGCATGCAACGTGTTCGATGAAAAGCCCCTCATATATATACGAAAGGAGTTACAGAAAAGAACAGTTACAGTTGGCAAGTGGCAGAAAAGAATATTAAAGAAACAGTTACGGGTTGCATGCGTTTAAAATAGAGACGTATTTGATATAAAAGCAGGTCTGCGTAAAGATTATAGTTGCTGCTGTAAGTGAGAATTTGCTATGCAAAGAGGGTTAGAAGAGAGCCGAGAGAGAGATAAGCAGAGCTGTGAGAGTGTGCAGAGGTTAGTCAAGTTTATTTAATTGCAGACCAGTCAGGGTCATGTAAACAGTGAAGGCATTTTTATGTCATTGAAATAATTCAGAATTGCAGTCCAAGTTGGTGCTTGGCATTAGGGGTTGGTGCTCCTATCTGTTGCAGCAAAAAAATAAGGGGTTGGTGCTCCTTCCAGTGGGTGCTGGTAAAGTGTTTGTGAAATTGGTGTTTTGCAAAGGCTGGATTTGGATTGAAGTCCAAGCAATCATTTTTGAGGAGTAGCCAAATTGGTGAACCTCGTTAAATTGTGTGTTGTGGTGTGCTCTCTTGTGGTTATTGCTTTATCTATTTTCTAGTTCTCTTTGCTTCAGTTTTAAGTATTGCAGATCAGATTTTTAGCTACACTGATTCACCCCCCTCTCAGTGTCATTGTGAGAATATCAAAAGGCCATAGTAGCCTTGAAGAAAAGGCCATAGAAGCCTTGAAGCATAAGCCATAAAATTCTTGATATAGAAAATGCCATAGAATCCTTGATACTAAAAAGGCCACAAAATTATTGAAAAGGCCACCAAAGCCTTGATAATGAAATAGGCCACATAAGCATTGATACTGAAATAGGCCATAGAAGCCTTGATCTTGAAGAAGAATTTGAAATGAATATTTGATTTAGAAGCAGATTAATATTTTAGTACTAATAATTTGTTGCAGGAAAAGAATATTCAGTGAGTTGGAAAACTTCCAACAAGAAAGTTAGGAAGGGTATATTCTTCAGAATCAACTAAAAAATCAAAGTAAAATCAAAGAGATCAAGAGAATATCTCTATGAATATATTCTAGACTTGGAAGAAGAATAAGAAGAACTAAGAGAGTCCTACTCAAATATAGAAATAGAAAAATAAGAGATCCAAGAGTAGATCATACTACCAACACTTCCAGAAATAGAAGGTTGAAGAGGTCTTATAAAAATACCAGTAGAAGCTACAAGATCAAACGCCTTGGGAAGGTCTCATCGAGCATCTATAAAAAGTCTAGGAGAGTCTGACTAAAGAACTTCTCAAAGGAGAACTTATTGGAGAAATCCACTACCAAGGAGAAGCCCTTGATAGTGAAGGACTTGGGACAATTATCACCATCCAACAACAAGCCCAAGAGAAGGAGAATTTGGTAAGGAGTGAAAAATATGAGAAGAAGAATTTGGTAAGGAGTACCAAATTTTAGAAGAATAATCTAGTGAAAGATCTCAAGACATTCAGAATTGTGGGAATAATATCTTGCTTGAAGTTAGAATTCGACAAGAAGACTTGAAGATAAAATAAGCTCACCAAATATTGGATATTTTAGGATTACCTCTCATAGAAATAGGGCACCACTTCAAAGAAAAATAATTCTCCAAATCTACATCAGAAGGAGGAGAAAAAAAGAGGATAACAAGCCACCAAATCCTAGACTTGTGAAAGAAAGTTTGAGATCATCATTTTGTGAAGAAGCTATTCAAAAAGGTCTATAAAGAGCTACAATATCCTTCTTGAAGTAGCAATTTGGTGATCGTAGATACCAAGATCTACATCCTCTACAAAAGCGACAAAAGAGCTATAGAGACTATTAGAAAAAAGGCAAGCAACTTTTTGGTGCAAGTAGATTCATTAATTATATTACTTATTAGATTTGTTAAAGCACTTGAATTTGGATTAAAGTTGCATTTAGATTACATTATTCAAAAGTGTAAAAAAAAAATATTAATTTTAAGGTTCATTTGCACATTGATTAGGATTTGATTAGATTTGTGAATTACTTCTATCAACTACCTATCATTTGGAAAAAGAAAAAAAATACTAAGTCCTACAATATTGATTATAGTGAAATTATAGAATAGCTCTTAAAGATCCATTTTAGGTTATTCTTGATTAGTTGTAGTAAAATGTTAGTGCATTAATTTAAGACTTTATTGGAGTGATAAGGTGTAATATTAGTGCATTAAAAGTAAAAGACCTGCACTATTATACTACTCTCAAAAAGAAATTAGTTTTGTGTTTTTGAATGGCACAAAATCTTATTTGTATCATGTTTAAAGAAACAATTAAAGCACAAAATATGCAGAATATTGGGGCCAAGAGAAGCCACCAAAAATAGGTTAGAATCCTCCAAAAACTTGGAGAATAATACAACTAACCAAAACAGACATAGAAGCTTCATAGATTGAGATTTTGTGAGTCTCAAATCCAAAGCATTAAAGGGTTAATTGCTTGTTACAAAGGGCAAAAAATTACTGTCACAAAAAGCTTCTATCTACTTCATTAAAAGCTTGGATTTATCATCAAAGTTTCCAAGAAAAAATGGTAAGGAGTCTAGCTAAAGAGACATCCTAAAAACCCTCATATCTACATTCAAAAATCTGCTATAAAGGCAGAATTTCAGACCTATAAAAGAGTGCAATGAACAAGTGTAATAAAAGAAGTTTTATCTACATGTAAGCTTACATGGTATTGTACTTCTACAATATGTAGAAAAAGAGCAGATTTAAAGGTGCATCAAAAGGCACACTTTTTACAAGGTAATCCAACCAAGGAAGTATGTACATTTGCACTCCTCGTCCATACATAAGGGAGCCATTCAAAGGGCTCACTCTCAACATATATTGACTGGATGAACCTACAATATCAAAGACCATACAAGGGTGTTATCAAGTTGTATTTATGTAGATAGAAAGGGAGCACATATACGTAGGGAAAGCATCAATTTACTTCTATCAATGTGGGACGAACAACATAAGAAAATGGATATCTACACTAAAAAGAAACATAGAAAAAATAGCATGTTGAAGGGATAGTAGACAAGGAGAAAAGGTGTTACATTAAAAATTTAAACTTGGTGAAGATCATCCACAAAAGGCATCACCATTATTATGTTTAGAATCACCATTTGAAGATCCATAATGCTTCATCAAATCATCTACAAAAGAGAAGGTTTCTTGCTATCCAATAAATAAAGTAAGCTAAATATAAGGCATAAAAAAGGAGTTATACTCTCCTTGGAAGCGTTATAGCAAAGGTCTTCATGCATAGCATTTGAATACCACTTGGCATAATCTCTCTATCTCTCAACGCTTAAGAATCCTCACATAGGAGTTACAAGGAATATTTTGGAGGAAGGTACCACTTGTTATCCTCCACAAGCCTCTTGCAAGCACCCACACGAGTACACATCTGTTACATAGTGCAAAATAAGTGATATACAAGGAAGTTGGTATGTTAAAAAGAAGCAAACACTCATAAGTAACAACAATGACAATTGTCACAAAAACCAATACTCATATTCCATAAAAAGAGTGGTCAAGAAGGTAAAAAGGACAATTATTGCAAAGGTAGCAATGGCAATGAGAAACTTGGTAGAATCTAGGCCATACCACAGTAGTAGTTCGAAAGCTACATGGCAGTGGATCAGTAGCAGCTTGGAGAACTATCCAAAGGAAAATGACAAAGCATATTAAGTTCTAGTCAAACAACATTAAAGTGAGTGTTGAAACTAGTAGCAAGTGGAAGTATCTTCCATTACTTATAGTGCCTAAGGATAGTCTACCACCGATTGTTAAAAGGTACAATTTCCATTTAATTTGCTTTCCATATAAAGGGAGTTATAAGATTATGTTATAAGGTTGAACTATTGGAAGGAATCAATATTCATTTGAAAGCAAAACATAGGGAAATTAAATATTAAATTTTCTAATATTTGCAAAGCATAACATAGGAGTAATAAGGAATGCTACTTGGAATTATCTCATTTAAAGTTTGCAAATATTAATGTATTTATCATTTTACAAAATTGGGAGTCATAAGGGCTACAACTCCAAACTAGGTTATTGGAAATTAGAAATAAACCAAGGGATATAAAAAGGGGTTATTAAAGCTTTTGATTAAAGTTGGAATATTATTATATTCTTGTCTCAAAACTTATTTTAGTAGACAAAAGAAATCCAACATTAAAACCTCTTTAAATTTGAAAAGTGCTTAGTTCAATAGAAGTAATAAGGTGTTAAGAAGTTTATTTTTGACCTTTACAAAATTTGTACAAAATCAACCAAGATTGAACTATATCTTTACAAAAGCACTATATCATATCTCTAAGGAGTCATAAGGCATTCTATAAAACTTGATGATAATAATATCCTTCAAATATTATCAAGTTGGGAAGATATAAGCTATTCATACTCTCATAACTAGGGAGACATAAGGAAGTCTACAAACATTAGGTTTTATCAAATAAAGCTTATATACTTCAATAAGGGATCATATGTTATAAATTTGGGAGCTATAAGGTAGACTACTAAATATCTGTCATGGATGAAATTTTAAGAAAATATTTCAACAATGAAGAACTATGGCATGAAGTAGAATTCTACTCTTAAAACATAATAGATACTATAGAAGGATACGAGCATCTAATTTCTAGCGATAAAGAAAAATTCTCCTTGTTTATTAAAGAAGCCAAAGAAGGTAAATTTACAACATTGATTAACTATCTTCATGAAATCCTCTTCACAGCATGGTGGAACTCACAAAGAGTGGTTATTTTTTCACCAAAATAATATCTGATAATTTATCTATCATTAAATTGTGTTTGTACTTACTCAAAACAAAAAACAAGCTGAAAAATACTATTGTGATGATAGACTAACTTGTCATGAATCATAAATTTCATGAGCACCAATACATAATCATAGGAAGAGAAGGAGAAAAAGGAATAAAAGACATACTAGAAAGAAACATGGCATCATGAATACTAAACCAGGTGAACCCATACAAAAAGTAGAATAATATTCAACTACAACTCACTTTGCATCATATGAAGATACCAATTACCTGTAAAACCTGAATACAATGAGCAACGAAGAAGAATAAAAATTCCTTCATCCTTTGGAGGAAGATCCATATTGAAGACTAATCTTCAATACCCAAATATTGTAATATAGGGGGTGTTAGAAATAGAGTCTATTCCATAATTTGTGTTATGTAAATGTATCTTCCAAGGTACATACTTAGGACAATATATTACTTGGGAAGTTATCTAGTTACTTCATGCAATTTAATAAATGCACAAGTGTCAATGTGCAAGCTGTATATGTGCAAGTTGTCCCTTGCACAACTAGGTATATTGTTGGCCAAGGAACCTATGTTCCTATATAAGAAAGACCTCATAGTCAGATAGATATGAGAATGGGAACATAGATAGATAGAGATGCTTAAAACATAGTAGTAGGTAGTAGTGAAGTGTTGTGTATATCACCATATATTGGTGATGGGTACAATATAGTTTAGTATCTTCATTAATGGAGTGTTCATTTACTTAATAGCTATGTTGTATTCATTTATATTATTTATATTCAAGCATACTTCAGTCATCTTGTAGATTTAATTTCTTTTATATTATTTTGCATATCGTGATTCTTATCTCCCATTGCTCATTACATAAAAATATAACATGTGAGAGGATTCTTCCCTCTATATTATTTCTTTTATTATGGAAACATTTATCAGACAAATTTTGATAGACAAGGGTTCTTCCCTCAATTTATGCACTTATCAATTTTTCCAAAAAATTAGATTAAAAGAGGAAGATTTTACCAAATCCGATATCATCACCAAAGCTCTCAAAAATGACTCCCAAGAGGCTTGTGGCATTATATCTCTCCCCCTTAGGGTTGGATCTAAGATCATAGATACCTTGTTCTATGTGATGTCTTGCCCTGAATCTTCTAATCTTCTTCTTGGATATTCTTAGATTCATGTGATCAGGGATGTCCCTTCTATTTTTCATCAATGTTTGAAGTTCAAATTCAAAGATCAACTTGTCATCATTTTTAGTGACCCTTGTCCATTTAAATATTGTTCAATGATTGAGCAATCTTGATCTAATATCAATCTGTGTCTATCAATATCTTGATCTCACATCACCAAACAACTTGAAAATCTAAATATGAGTGAGGAACCATTAATCTATGTTTCATTACAGGATCAAGTCAATCCATTTCTTCAAGAGCCTCTTCTATATCTTTCCAAGCTACCACCTTCATTGAGGACTATGGGTTTACCCTATAATAAGGGTGAAGTTGTACACATTAGAATGTGTACCTTTATCTTCCTAGGTACGACCCTTAAAGAAAAGATCTATGGTAGCAACCCTCTTCCTGTAGAGCATTATTTTACCCATTTTTACCTATCCAATGATTACCTACTTTCCAAGAAAATCCTATCTAGAATGGGATATATATGTAAACTTTTTGGGCCATGATAGAAAGGTACTCAAGAACCTTTGGAAGTTGAGCTTTGGCTTAGGAGATGTGGTGTAGGCTACATCCCTAATAAAAACCAACCTTTACCATTTTATTATGATTATAATATCATTAATTATGTTGAATATTTATATCATAAAGGCTTGGAGTATATTTATGAGGATGAGGGACCAACTTATCCATATAGCATTCTATTTTGCAATGCAGTAACTTTGGTGCACCTTGAGTTAGATTTGATCCTAAAGGAGTACGCTAAAGGGGATACCCTTTGTGATAGAGATCATGAGGATATCCTCCATAATCGATTCTTATTTTATGGGTCAGTCCCTTGTGTTGTACATGTTGGGTCCTATAGCTCTCAAGGGGACCCTATTCCTCTGTCTCATTGAGACCTTGTGATATTAGAAGTCTCTCCCTCTTTCATCAAGAAGGATGACATAGTTAGAATTTGCAATGACTTTCATGCAACAACTCTTAGAGAATATTTTGTGGATGATCCTCTTTGTGATATGAGTCATGAAGGTATCCTCCATAATAGTCCTTTCTTTGATGGATCAGTTCCTTTATCTACATCATTTTTGTTAAGATAGGTAACACAATAAAAATTTGTGCCAACTTTAAGAATTTAAAGAACCAATGGATGTAATTAAAAAAATAAAAATACTATGCATGACTTTGCATTTGCATTTAGCTTAGTTTACATATTGCATCTAGTTTGTTTGTTAATACTACATGATTGCTTGTCATATCTTGTATGGTTTTCCTAACATTTTATTCTATTTACATTTTTCTTGTCATATAATTGCATTGTGGTTTGCTCATATTTGCATGATTGCTTGATCATTATATTTTTGAGGACTTCATGAGGATGGAAAGTGATGAAACCTAGTTAGGTCTTAGCTCACATGAATTGCACTCATAATATGACTCTAATGCCTAGCGAATCCCAAACCTAGGATTCATCTCTATGCATTTTCATATTTGCATTTCATCCATCTCTTTTCATATTTTATTCTCTTATATTACTTGACCTTGAAAGTCTAAAACGATCATCAAATTTATCTACAAGTCAAGGGATATAGTTCTTCTTCTATATGTCCTTTATCCTTGAAATTTTTAATCATCCTCCCCAAGACAAAGGATATATGTTCCTTCTTCTCTCTACTTTTGCTTTTACTCACATCCATTTCTTGATTTTTCACATGTTAAGGGATCCTTGTGGGATAGGATAGATATCACATGAATATCATTTATGATACTCATACAGCCACTAAATATATTATACACACCTCTTAAATCTTAAGATTTAACTAAGGATGCACACACACAATCTTTTTATTTCTTGCTTCTTGCTTCTTCCCACACACACACTCACATTGCTTTGTTGTGCTTCATTTTGCTCATACATATTTTGCTCACACCATACCCCTATCGGGTAGAACTCGTTTAGTAAATCAATCACATATTTCCAACCCATATAGGATAAGATTCATGGTCACATGTGGGGGGTAGCCTCCATATTAGCCATTTGTGAGCATACATCCTAGCAGGTACTTCTTCATTTATATCCACTAGTGATCGCCATACCCATAGCAGGTATCACTCTATATTTAACCATATTTATGAGCAAAAAACCATTACAAGATAGCTTCATGGCCACAAGCAAGGGATAACCTCCATCTTAGTCATTTGTGAGCATACATTCTTATAGGATCCCGCTCCTTTTTTTTTTCTTGGTCTATGATCGTTTGATCACACTAATATTTTACAATCTACGTTGATTCAAACATCATCTTCTAGGCATATTTTTTGCTTTGTTGACCTTCTCCATATTATTTTTCTTCTTCTCATTATTCCTTTCTTATTTTCCTTCTTATTTTCTTTTTTTTCTTCTCTTTTCTAAAATCATGCCCGATCTCTATGGGGCATGATTTTGCTCTATGCCAAAATCATGATTCATCTTTATGGAGCATAATTTTGGTTAAAGGAGTGTTTTCATCCTCCAGAATTTCTCCTATTTATTCCATCCTATATTTCTTACATTCCTCCATTCATCCATGCATTTTTCACTCATTTAGTTTCACTTCATATCCTCATACATTGCATTTTATTAGTTCATTCATGCATAGTCAAAACATAAAAAAAATATAAGTGCACACATTTTAATCAAAAAAGCATGGTATTACTCAAGAAAGAAAGGGTACATCGGTATGTTCAGTTAGTGTGCTATATGTTCAAGCTTGGAATACTTGATCCTCCCTAGGGATGCATTCCACACTCAGAATTGGTATGTCACCTTGATACTATCGTAGCTCTAGGTGCCCATATCCTTTACTTCACCCATTGGAGGTGGTATTCGTGGGGGCATGTTCATGGATTGTGTGGTAGTATGTGATCTAGATCACAATTGAATTTGTGATTGAATGGACGCTAGTGGAGTCACCCTATGATCTACTAGCATCACCTAAAACTACATCTTATAGAATATATCCCTCAATACCAACACCTCCTACCTCTACATTTCCCTCTATAGGTGTCTTGTAGAAGGAAGACTGCCTCATAATGATAACCATAACCATCCCCTTTACCTGAGCCTACTATCACTCTTGATACATATAGATCACCTCACCCTTGAGGTGGTCTACCTCAACCCACATTGTATCTCACTCTATGACTGTCATTCTCAAGGAACTTCATATCCCCTTGATCCTCTTTGACCTATCCTCTTGAAGTAGGTCCATGTACCTATACATGGCCACTATCCAAGCCTAAAATATCTCCATATCCCTAATTGGGTCTTCCTAACCCATGGTTCTACTTGGCCCAACTATCACTGATGTTGATGCCTCTCTGACCACTCTACTTAGCCTAACACTGACCACCATCGGGGCACCTCCTATAATTCCCCCTCCTCCTAATATAGAAATGGTGATTTTCCCCCTCATGGTCATCACTATATGCACCTAAAATTATGCTTGAGATGGTCTTGGTGGGACTATGCCCCTCTACTCCTACTTTGTGGTGTGTTGAGTGGCCTCTCAAAGTGCTAGTTGCACTTAGTAACTCATAACTTGTTGTCTCTACAATGATATTGGTGGAGATATCCTTGGGGACACAATGCCCTTTTACCATATCTGGTACTCGAGCCACCTCAATATCATCTCCAAAACCCTAATAGTCTATGTAGTATCACCTACTATCCTTGAGATTTTTAAACTACCCTCCCTTTGATGGGGATGCACAAGATGCACCACATGTCCTTCAGTGTGATGGTCATATCCCTTGTGGGTAGTCGAAAGGTAGACAACTTTGAATACCACCTCTCCACAAATGCTATCAAAAGCACTATGTTTACCTCAACCTAGGGTATATTTGCTAGGTGATGTAGCCCTGTTGCCTCTAGTGTCCCTCTTTACCTATGAGAGGCCCTCTAGTTCCTCCTTCAAGGAACTTAGTCACCACTCTTGGCTCTTAGTACATCATGCTACAACCAAAAACATAACAAATTTTTAATTAGTTTTGCATATAAAGATAATAAAAAAATAAAAAATTAATAATAACATTATACAAATTATCTTTTCAAAGAAAATAACAAAAGAGCAACATCTAAACACCAAATTTTTCTTGTCTTTACCCCTTTTCCTTTTCTTTCTTCTCTTTTTGTCTCCTTTGTTTTTTGTTTTCTCTTTACCAAAATTGTGCCCCATCCTCCTAGAGTGCAATTTCACCTTTTTCCCTCTTCTTTGAAAATCATACCCCATACTTCTGAGGCATGTTTTTGTGAAATCATGCCCTACATTTTTGGGGTGTGATTTCAATCACCACAATGATCCAACCAAAATCGTAGTTGACTCCTGATATCATGCTAGGGTTACACACAATGATTTATTTCAAAAAGATAAAAAATGGTAAAAATAGCTAATATTCCTAATATAGCCTAGTCTAAAGGATGGATTTTAGTCCTTACCTGTGCTGACTCTGTTGTTGCACTGGCCTTGCCCATCACAATGGTTGAATGGTTTGTGGGTAGCACCATTTATATTTTTCTCTAGATATCTTCTTCTCTTCTTTGCACAGTGAAAATGAATTAGGGTTTTCACCCCTTTTGCCTCTTATCCTCCTATTTACATTTTCTCTCTCCTATTTTGTGCTATTTTTCTATTATCCACCTCTATTTTGTTTTTCTTCAACATTTTCAAGTTTCCCTAGGAATATTGCATTTCTTATAAAACTTGAGGGGGCATCTCAGCTTGAGATATATTAAAATCCCTAATGCCTCATTTTGCATGCAAAATATTTGAGTGTCTAGAATGACATCATTTTTGTTCCATACCTTTCTTCTAAACTAGCTACCCCTTTTTGTGTTTACCATCTCTCATCCATAGGTGTCTACATATTTATTTGACACATTTATTAGGCCAGAAATGCATCAAAGAGGGGGTAAAATATAGACATGGAAAATTGACCCACCAAAGTGAGTCAATATTCCTAGAACCCTTGGAAGTAACTTTAAACTTGTCCAAGCACAAGTTTAGGCCTCTCTTCCCCTCCTTCTTCCTTTTTCCCTAGTTTTTCCAAAATCATGATTGGCCCTTATAGGGAACCGTTTTGGCAAGTTAGGGTTTTATCTTATAAAAGCCTATTTATTGGGCCAATCCTTAGGACGGCCTTCCAAACCGCTTATAAATAGAGGGTTTAGATCCTCTTTTTCATCACAAATTTTTTTCTCTAGAGACTTTACTAAGTATTTTTTGATAAGTGTGATTTCAAGTGCTCTTTGTTTTGGTAAGCAATTCTTATAACAAGAACAAGTGTCTTATGGTGTTTTTCTATTGCTCTATTGCTAAGTTGTTGCTCTTGGTGGATGCGTGTGGGATCCTTAGGGAGGAATCTACAATTTTTATGGAGGACTTCATCATTTTGTCTATTCTTTTATTACCACCAATTTTATTCTTTCATTGTGTTATTTCTAAAGTCATTCATTCTACATTTTATATTGAAATTCACATCCATTTATTATTTTCATACTTCTATCCCAAAATCAAGGTCACCCCTTACAAGGCATGATTTTGATAGAACCCAAAATTGTGGTCACCCCTTACAAGGTGTGATTTTGGTTTTTCTAGATTTTGGGGTAAGGTTTTGCTCCCAAACCCTCATTTCCATTTGCATGTTTCATTTAGGCCATAACATTATTATCTACATTTTGTTTTTGTACTATTTCATTTCATTGCATTTTGTCTTGTTTATCTCCAAAAAGGTCAACAATCACGTTTGTTTTTGAATGGTATTCCAAAAGGACCAAGGGGGATTGATTGTTGTGCCTCCAATATTAGTCTTACAGTGGCCTAAGTAGGCCTCCAAATTTTGATCAATTTTTCTAGGGTTTTGTGAGACTATTTTATAGGTTTTGAAGCTACTTGGATGTTTTGAATGCAAGTAAAACTTAAGGTCAACCATTGGATCAGATAAGTGTTCTAAGTTAATATCTTAGGTTGTTAAATGTTTGCTTTCTTCTCATTTTTATTTAAAACCATATTAAATAAAAGAGAAAATATTTTGATTATATTCTAGGCATTTGAAAGAGGAAAAGCATATAGTTTGCATTCTAGGGTTAATTTTATTTGTGCATTCTTTTTAAACCCTTGCTAAAAAGAAAATGATCTATTTTGCAAGTTAGGGTTTAGTCATTATTGAAAATTGAGAATCATTCTAGGGTTAGTCCTTGATTGCTTGCATTGATTGTTTGTCTTGCATTGTCTTTTTATTTTTTAGCTTATATTGTAGAAAGTCCAAACATAGATGATTACTTTAATATATACATCAAAAATCTCCATATCAAACTTGGAGTGAGTCTTAAAACCATTTCTAGTTAACTCTTTGACCCCAAAGCCCCTGAGTGTAGAGAATATAACACACCCCCATGGTCACCTTGGATCCCAATAGATCGAACTAAGAATTGTACATGATAGGGCAGTTTTCCCCCTCTACAGTTAGTCACTTAACCTTGACCTATATGTAACTTGTATTTGGGTATAAATACCCCATCATATCAATCCTTTGGTTATTTATTGGAGAGTAATTATATTCTTTGATAGTGAGATTATTTGGTGTCCATGGACACTCCCATATATTGTGTGCATTGCTTTGTGTATTTCTTTTCAACAATACTAGGTAATTGCTAATTCCATTCTTTTTTGGAAATTACTATAAAATATTTCAAAACTTATTTATATACTTCATGAACATAATTTTTATTTAATTCATTAATATTATAACTATTTTAGTTAGGAAAAAGGGAACAATTTTTAAATTATAATAACTATATCGTGTTATTAACTATAACATCTAACAACTCCTTAATCCTTACCTCAATGTTGTATTTTTTATTAAAATAATATTTATTTGGAGCATGGAATAAAAACAATGAGTAAAAAATTATTTTTCTTTGTTCATTGAAGAAGTAAAGCTCAATATATGAGTATTTTATTAATTATAACCTCATTTAATATAAGTATTATATTTTCTATAATTGCAACTAATGTATAAATTTTTTTTGTAATTTTACTTTAAAATTTTTAATATGCAAAATTTAACCAATAAAACACATAATTTTATTTTATATATTTAGTATTGATAAGAAATATTTTTAATAGTTTCAAAGATGTATTAATAATTTTTTTTTGGTAATGGTAAAAAAAAGGGGTTTGGGAGGGGCCCCAATTCTTTTACAAAAAGAACCAAGATGGAGTAGCTAGGCCTAAAAACTAAATAACAAAAATATCTAGAGGATAAAAACATTACAGCAAAAGAAGGTAAAGGATATAGTAGCCTAGGCAAAGCTAGGAGAATTAGTTAGCTTTAGCACCAGCAAGGGAACCCAAAAACTTTGTTAAATTCC
This sequence comes from Wollemia nobilis, assembly GCA_028583015.1. Classification (NCBI taxonomy): domain Eukaryota; kingdom Viridiplantae; phylum Streptophyta; class Pinopsida; order Araucariales; family Araucariaceae; genus Wollemia; species Wollemia nobilis. Next base: position 1,514,033 of record JAQPPZ010000493.1, read on the forward strand.
ACCAACAACAATTAGAAGCAAGAAGCCTACCTTATGTTCTTTTACCTCATCTTAAATTTTTCTTCATGGAAGTAAGAAGCTCACAATCTAAGGAGGTATCATCAACATGGTTTGAGACCTTGCTCTCTTTACTGGGAGAACAAAGCTTGTTACTAGAATTTTTAGTCTTCTGGGCATTCACATAGTCATATTTCGAATCCTACATCTTGGATTCTCTTTTGAATCCTGTATCTTGCATCTTGGGCATTTGCATCCTAGCTCTAGATACTTTTTGAACATCGTTTACCACTCAAATTTTTTAATATCATTTATTCCAACAACTTGGTTCAAGACTCTGCTCTCTTTTTTTCCACTATCAACCTTCACCTTTCCTTCTTCAACCTTGAGCATGTGAGACAAGCAAATTATCCCCAAGATCGAAGAATGCTCCACAAGATCAATCACACACAAAAAAGGAAAAAACCACAACACCAATAATAAGTGGTAAAACTCTACTTCAAATGAAGAAGGGAAACATCCACTATGAATCTCACTATATTACTCAATGATTCAACAGTACAAGAATGCTTCAATGTTATGCAATAATATGCATCAACATAACCTACAACACAAGTCAATATGACAAGATACGATAAGATTTGATAAGATATGATAACATGTAGTAGAAAACACCCCTATTTAAAGAGAAGCTTTTCTACTACAACCCTAAATCTTATCACAATATAATCTTATCACAATCTATCAAATATTAGAAAGTGCTTTAGTTACTTTCTAATTTTATCACAATCTAATCTTTGAGATATGTGATAAGTGGCATCTATCAAATTTTAGAAAGTGATTAGTTACTTTCTAATATTTGCTAGAAAAGAGAAATAACTTTTTCCTAAGAAATTAAATATTCCTAGCACCCTTAATTTATTTATTAATTGGGTGGGAATATTTTACATAAGATAGAATTATATTCTAATTCAAATATTATTCTTTAGACTTTATATTTTAGTCTAAGAATAATTTACACAATGTCGCATTACATATTCCAACATTCCCCCTTAATGCAATATTGGGAAAAGAAATTATGAGACAAAGAAACATTCTCCCCCTAAAGATACAAATGGGGATGAGAATAAAATGAGTAATATAGTTACAATGAGATTTTATGACCAAGAATGGTCTACAATAAGGCACCAATACAAAATGGGCCAAAATGAGACTGCAAGCCCCCAACGGAGTAGCTTCAGATACAAGCAGCTTACAAAACCATCCATCAACCACAAGTGGTTGCAAATGACAAGAAGAAAACATCACAAGGGTGTATTTAGTAAACCTAAAACACCCCAAACGGAAGTATCTACAAGCTACAAGCAGCTCAACATATTTGCATAAGGTATATGAAAATAATAAAGTGTGTACATCGGTTGCATAAAGCCAACCATAAAATATCATGTACAAAAGTAGCATAAATGCTAACAAGAAAGTACCATGATAAACCAATTGCATAATGCCAACTACATAAAAACATGTACAAAGTTGCACAAGACAACAAGAAAGTACCATGTAAAAGAGTCCCATAAAGCAATTGCATCATATACCATAATTGCATAATGCCATCTACAAAGTAACATGTACAAAAGTTGCATGAGGCAAACAAGAAAGTACCATGTTCAAAATAGATGCAAAAAGCAATTATACCACCAAATATCAACTCACATATAGCACAAAACACCTCATAAGGATGAAGTTGTCATCACACAAGTGTAACTACACTTCATTCCCACTTGAGGACAACTTCACCAAACCAAGTGAGTCCCTCAACTTACAAAACTACTCCTTGAGAAGAGGTTTGGTGAACAAATCAGTAGAATTAGAAGATGATGGACAATACTCTAATTGAATAGTCCCATCCAATAACTTATTTATGATAAAATGGGCTTAGATTTCAACATGCTTTGTCCTTTGATGCATTATAGGATTTTTAGCCAAGGCAATAGCTGATTGATTATCGAAGAGCAAACGTGAAGGACCAAATTGCTCAAATCCAATTTCCTTCATGAGGGTACGAATTGCAAGTGAAATCAACTCTAGGCTTGTTGGGTTGGAAATTTTGATTTTTCCTTCCCTTGTATTTCTTCTTGGAGGAAGCCTTAGTGGAACTTAAGGCAACATTATTCTTGTTGACAACTTGACCATTCACTTTGTCTCTATTAAGAGACTCTTCATGTTGAATCAATAATTGTGAAAGAGTGTTGAGAGGAATACCATCCTCTTCTTTCTCTAGCCTAGTCTCAATAATGGTGACAAAATTATTGAACTTTATTGACAAGTTCCTCAAAATGATAAATCTTAAGAGCTTCTCACTTATCTAATCACAATTACAAGCCAATAGTTGAGTTATCATGTCTTTCATCTTTGAGAGGAAGATCAAGGCACTTTCTTCTTCACCTTGCATAGTGCTAAGAATTTTGGACAATAAAGTGAATTTCCTTGATGTGTTGGACCCTAGATGGAATTGTTTTAGCAAATCCCATGCATCTTTAGCATGCTCACAATGGCTTATAGTTATCAATATCTCATCACTCACATATTGATAATCATGAAAAGTGCAAGGTGACTCTTGTTGTTGTATGTCTCAAGTGCCCTTGCCTAGGTTGGGATTTATTCATCTCCATTCACAATGGGCCATAACTTTCTTGCTTGAAATTCAGCCCTCATCCTTGGTTCCCATATTCCAAAGTTTGATCCATCAAGGATGTGCTTAGGTGTGAAGGAGATTCCATGATCAACCATTCTAGAAAGTGAACATAATCAAAACATAAGATGCATTGACAAAGTAAATAAATGATGTAATAAGAAAGTAGATAAACATACTTGAATATATATATAAAAACATAACTTTCAAGTAATTTACTTTTCAATCATCAAAGATAAAATATCATGAAAAATAATCAAAATTAAGCATCATTAATAAAGATAAGCATCATCATGAAAGATACTCAACATCGTCATGAACTACTATAACCATATTGCAATAAACAACTATAACCATATTGCAATTAAATAAATGAAATAAAATAAGATCAAATTGCAATAGATTAACTTGCAATAAGAAGGTAACTAACCATAACAATCATCTTGCAAAAAAAAAACTAACTTGAATTGAACCATAAAATATTTGTTAAATGTTAGATAGTCAATAAGTTAGTAAGTTAGTGTTCATTTTAGGTTTTGCTATAGCCTAATTAATTGACAATTCATCTCACCCAAGGTCAACCAAGCTACCCAAAAGGGTACGTGTATGAGGACCAAAAAAGGACTTGCTACCAATAGAGCGGATTCTTTTGGATTCAATAGGTGTTTAACAAATATAAACTGTGTTGCAAGATTAAGTAAATTTTAATCAAATACTAAAGTTGTGGTTAGGAGGTTGATTCATTTTTAACCTTCTTGATTAATATGAAAATTAGTAAATTGCAAGTTAGTTGGTTAGTAGATTGTTTAGTAGCAAGTTAGTAGTTAGATTAGTTGAGATGCAAAATGTAAGAAATATGAACAAGAGATAGTGGAGACATAAAGCAAAACACAAATACACACACACTCTCTCTCTCTTTCTCTCTCTCTCTCACTCTCACTTTCATTCTCTTTTACTTTCATAATGAGAGATACAAGTTACATTAATTTACAATATGCTTCAAGCAAATATTGGAGAGAGATTAGAAGAAATTAATAAAAATAGGGAAAGAGAGTGAAAAAGTTGATCCGAAATTGCCTTGTATACTCCAAAACATACTTGGATAACCTTGCAAAATAAGCAAACTCACAAACAACCATTGTTAATGTGAGACAAAAAAAATATTGCATTTTAAGGAGAATAATAATATTTTTAATATTAAAAATTGCTTTAAAAAATGTAATTAAATTAATAAAATTTATTTTATTAATAAAAAAAATGGTATGAAAAAGTTTAAAGATTTTTATAAAGCAAAACTTTTTCAAAAAAACAAAACTTTTTTTTTTATAAAGCAAAACTGTTTTTTTGTTTTTTTTATAAAAACAAAACTATTTTTTTTTTTTTAAAAGCAAAACAGTTTTATAAAGCAAAATTTATATATATATATATATATATATATATATATATATATATATATATATATATATATATAGCCGACTTTTTTTTTTAAATAAAAAAATGACTATATATAGAAATAGGGGTTTTTGGGTCTTCTAGACGCAACCATGGCGTCCGTTTAGCTCCAAAACCCTTCCAAAAAAAACTTAATGCCAAAAATAATTAATATATTTAAAATGAAAATACTGTTTGCAAAAGATATGACAACTAGATCTAAAAATATAATAAATCTATAAACCCTAATGGCAAATTTGCAAAATAAGTTTATATAAAATACCCAAATATCAAATGCATGCAAAAAAAATACCTTAATGGGTTTTTCACCTCAAAGGATTGAAGACACTTGATGGAGATCCCATTCGCTCTGATACCAAATGTGAGACAAGCAAAGTCTTCCCAAGATCGAAGAATGCTCCATAAGATCAATCACACACAAAAAAGAAAAAACCACAACACCAATATTAAGTGGTAAAACCCTACTTCAAATAAAGAAGGGAAACATCCACTATGAAGCTCACTATATTACTAAAGGATTCAACAATACAAGAATGCTTCAATGTTATGCAACAATATGCATCAACATAACCTACAACACAAGTCAATATGACAAGATACGATAATATTTGATAAGATATGATAATATGTAGTAGAAAACACCCATATTTAAAGAGAAGCTTTTCTACTACAACCCTAAATCTTATCACAATATAATCTTATCATAATTTATAAAATATTAGAAAGTGCTTTAGTTACTTTCTAATTTTATCACAATCTAATCTTTGAGATATGTGATAAGTGGCATCTATCAAATATTAGAAAGTGATTAGTTACTTTCTAATTTTATCACAATATAATTTTTGAGATATGTGATAAGTGACATCTATCAAATATTAGAAAGTGATTAGTTACTTTCTAATATTTGCTAGAAAAGGGAAATAACTTTTTCCCAAGAAATTAAATATTCCTAGCACCCTTAATTTATTTATTAATTGGGTGGAAATATTTTACATAAGATAGAATTATATTCTAATTCAAATATTATTCTTTAGACTTTATATTTTAGTCTAAGAATAATTTACACAATGTTGCATTACATATTCCAACAAAGCAAATATTGAGATCCATTTGCAATTTCAAATTTAGTTTCCTTCTCAAAGTTTTAATTGAGGGCTTTTCCACTTTTTTTTGACCCCCAAATCAATAATTTGTGAGTATTTATACAAGTTATTCATCCTTATTTATTTTTAAATTGACTTCAAAATAGCATATTAGTATATTACATACTACTAAAACTTACTAAAAATGGTAAAATAATAATTTTCTATGAAAAATGATTTTTTCAAACCAGAAATATAAATATGTTTTTGTAATACTATATTTATGCCATAATTAGGCAAGATGAAACTAGAAAATATACATATTATATATACAAATCACACATAAAAATCCAGTTTTATAGTAGAAGCCACACTTATAAAAACTAGTTAAGTAGGAACGAAATACCCTAATATCTTTCTTGGCATACTCTTATACTAAAAGTTTTTCTATAATTATTAATAGTTTTCTTCATTGTAACTTACCTATGTGTTGCAACCTTTGGTTATAATAGATAGTTTAGTTGTTAGATATGAGAATACAAACAATGTGTTAGAATTTTATACTCATGCTTTGATGGTCTTGGACATCATGCTATATGAAAGAGTTATATCTAATAAAAATAAGTTTGATTATTTTTGTACTAGTTTCCCATTGGTGGAAAACACACACTTGCATTAAGATCTTGTTGTTATAAAAGAGAGTCCATGAAATAATTTGACAACTATCCAAGCATTATTTCAATAAAAAACCAATTTTAAGACTAAGAATGGATTTATATACTACCACAAGAGAATCATTCAAGGAGAAAGAAATATAATTTTTTTTTGGATATTGAAAGTATAGTAAAATTATGGATGATATTATTTAGTTATTTCTTTTATGTATGCAAGGACTCATCCTTGCTTTCAAATTTGTTCATTATATATATTTTAATAACTTAAGAGAATCAAGGATTCTAATGAGAAAAAACTTGGTATTAGAGAAGAAAAATCATTTGAGGAAGTTCTAGTTGTAATCATGGATTCCTGGTTGGACAAAGTAATTTCTTATCAATCAAGAATAAAAGGGGAAAAATAATCTATGGTAATCATTATACAAATACTATACAATTAAATATAATTGATTACTAAAGATGAGATGAATGAGCATTATATAATGTTTCTTGATAATAATAGCTTAGTATATAAGTTCAATGGATATTGGTCTATTTTTATAATTTAAAAAATGGATTGAATGAAGTGGAAATTGCATTTACATTAGTCATTGATTTTCTATTAAAAAGGGTTTTCTTCTCTTCATATTCTCTAATTTATAATTTATGAATACTCAATGGAAGATATAAATTATATAAAATACCATGGAGGAACACATTTTCTATTGCAATGAAAACTCTTGAAAAACTTGCAACATGATTTAGTCTTTTTAAAATTTTCATATCAACCTTTCAATAAGTTCTTCGAGAATATTGGAAATACTCTAAGGAAGATCATCCAAGAAACATGGACTTGTAAGGAGCAAAAGCATGTTGTGTACATGTAGATATGTGTTTGCATGAATATGTAAAAACCTTATCCAATATATGTTGTGATAAAATTTGAATAAAAGGACTGGGATTAGAATCTTAATTATGGAAAATTTACATTTTTTTTTGGTAAGTTGGATTTTGAATTACTTAGAGGGTTTTTTGAGAGGATCCCAAAACCTTATAACATCGCAAGCTATAACCCTGGAATATGCAGAAAGCCTCATGGGATGGAGTAACACAAAAACCTTGCTTGACACTTACCAAAATATAGAAATAGATGCCTATATGGCTACATACAAGATTATCCCTAACGAGAGGTAGACATAGTTTAAAATCTAAAAAACCAAAACTGGTTACAACCCACACATCCATCATCAAAAAAATAAGAAACTCTAGGAAACCTCCATCAGGTTTCAGTTTCCTCCTAGTCATCCTAGGATTGGCGCACCTTGTAACGCTTCAAAGCTCTAACAATCACATTGGTGGAGGCCAAAATGTTAGCTACCATGTCCTCCAGGAACTAAGCCAATATTACCAACCTTCACTTTGGATATGCACCAAGATGACAAGGAGACAAGTAGCATGGTAGAAGCAAAGCCATCGAGGATCACCGTCGACCTCCTCCTAGGTGGTTCCATGAAAATTGTCTTGGTTTGTGGCTCTCACCATGTCCATCGGGAATCTCTAATGCCATACGATGAGACACATGGAAAAAAACCTTTGTTTACCATGTGGTCTGCTAGACCATTGCCCTCCCTAAAAGTATGTCGAATATGGACTGAGGAATGTTGAAGAAGGAGGTTCCTTGCCTCATAAATGATGTTGAACACCTTCTAGGATGGGGTCTTGGAGTTAAGCAAGTAGTTGATAATGTTCATCGAATCCCCTTCAACCAGCAGAGGATGGGGATCCTCTAAGATGAGATCGAGACCCCTCAGGACCCCTCTGGCTTCTGCGACATGATTTGATTGGATCCCTAGATTTTTGTAGTAAGCAAGGAAGAGGTTCCCATTATGGTCTTTGACGACACCACCTGCTGCTACTAGACTTGGGTTGCCTCTAGCCACTCCATAAAAGTTTAGCTTTATCTAACCATGGGGGGCTTGATACACCTAGTCTTTTTTCTAGATAGAGCCGGGTCCGCTAGGCCAGGATACCCGTCAAGCTTCAAAGTCATGAAAATTTCCTCCTTGAGGAAAAAATTTGGGATTGGGCTGGAGAGGATCTTGGAGTTCTCAATGGAAAATGCTAGGGATCTATGGGCAATAGAGGGAGGGTCTCTGGGGGAGTTTACAAACATCCTACTATTTCGCTCCAACCAGATCTACCAAATGAAATGGTGGAAATAGGCATTCAACAAGAAACAAATTTTTAGGTTCAGAAAAGGACCGGGCCATTAAAATAAAGCTTCCTTAATTGTCTTGAGAGGACTCCGATGAATATGAAAAGTGGAAAGGATGACTCCAATGATGGAATTGGTAAAAGAGCAATGTAGGAAAAGGTGCTTAGAACACTCACATGCTGACATGCACATGTAACACCTATTTTGGAAAGCAAATCCCCTTTTATGGAGGTTATCAATAGTGAGGGATTTATTCTAAAAAGTGATCCAAGAAAAAAAATTTACCTTGGGGATCAAGTATTTCTGCCAAAATAGGTTGCAAGGAATCTCCACCCATGGTCTGCTACACAAAATATTGTAAGCTGACTTGACTGAGAAGGTGCCACTATCTATTCCTCTCCAAATCCTACGATCAGATCTCCTTCGAGAAGGGATGGTGACCCCTTTAGGAGAGAGGATAGCATAGAAAACTCCTTGTCACACCCATCCACTTTGTTAATCGACCAATGTGGGTATCCATTCCTCCAAACAATAAAGTTGGCCACCTTTTGATCATAGTTGGGGTCCACCACGGATCTGAGGTGACCCAACTCATTACACTGACATAGAGGATCCTCCTCAAGCCACCTATCCTTCCAAAATTTTATCTTCTGCCCATTGCCCAAGATCCATCTAGTTCCATCTACAAAAAAGTGTCATGAATGAATGACAACATTCCAAAATGCTGATCCACCCATGGGAATGCCTTCATCGAGGATAGAAATATTGGAGAGGCATTTATTTTTTACTATTCTGACCCACTCAGCTAAATCATTGGAGATGATCCTCTAGGCATGTTTGGCCACCAAAGCAAGTTTCATCAATCCCATTCTCATTAGGCCTAGTCCCCCGTGGTCCTTGCTTTTGCAAACCTTTTCCCAAGCTCCTATGGAAATTCTTCCCTTGTCCTCATTACCTGACCATAGAAAGGTCCTTTGGATATGATCGATCTTGCGAAGGGCCAAAGATGGGAGCCTGAACACTGACATAAAATAGGTTGGGATCCCCTGAAGGTACACCTTGGTAAGGGTGGATTTACCTGCTTGGAAAATAAACTTACCTTTCTAGGTAGCTAATTTTTTATGGATGTGCTCTAAGACCATATTCCATAAACTCTCCTTGGCCCAGCCATAAAACAGGGGAAGACCAAGGTATGTGGTAGGAAGAGATTCGATGGAGCACCCAAGAATCCTGGCTAACTGATTCTACCGTCTTATCGGGGTGTTGAGGAAGAAAAAATTACTTTTGATGAAATTCACTTTTTGACCCGCAACACAATCATAGAGGAACATGATCCTTTTGATGTATCTATCCTGGGTTGCTGATGCATAAGTAGACAACAAAGTGTCATCCATGAACTACTGATGGGTGATCGCTTCAATCCTAGAAGTAGGAATAATGCCAGTCACCTTATTCCTATGAAGCACCTCCTAGGATAATAAAGATGATGGACGATAGGGGATTTCCTTGGTGAAGCCCTCTAGTACTTTTGAAGAACCCAATAGGGGAACCATTGACCAACACAGAGAAGCAAGGGGTGGAGATGCAACTTCAAACAAGGTCAATCCAAAGAGGGTGAAAGCTAAACTTGGAAAGGACTGCACAGAGGAAGCTTCTGTCAACTCTGTCAAAAGCCTTGTTCATGTTGAGTTTGAGGAAAAGGGCTACCTTATTAGCCATAGAAGCAGAGTGGAGGATCTCATGAATCATGATGACCCCATCCAAGATGTTCTTGCCTTTCACCAAACTACCCTGGCATAGGTCAATGAGGAGGGGGAGGATGGGTTTTAACCTATTAGCCATGGTCTTGGTTAGAACTTTGTAGACAACATTACAAAGGCTTATGGGACTGAATTCAGAAAATGTTATACAAGAAGATGGTTTTAGAATCAAATCCAAGAAAGTGGAATTTAACCCATGGTGATAGTTTTGGAAAACTGGATTTCCCTTCTAGCAGCAAAAACGTCCTCTCCAACAATGTCCAATACTATTTAAAAAAAGTAAGGGGGAAAACCATTAGGACCCAGGACCTTATCAGGTTGCATGGAGAAAAGGGCTTCCTTAATCTCGTATGAGGAGAAAGGTTCCATGAGATTTTGATTAGCCTCCTGGGTGACTCTGCATGGGATGTTAGCCAGGAGCTCGATCTGGGCATACTAGTCACTTTCAGGAAGAGCTCCCAGTAAGGACTAAAAGAAAGCCACTACTTTGGCTCCTATCTCCACTAAGTCCTTGTTTGAGGATCCGTCACTATGAATGATCTCTCTAATTTTATTGGATCCTCTATGTCGCATGGTCAAAGCATGGAAGAAGCTGGTATTAAAGTCACCTTCCTTTAGCCATACGTCCCTAGATTTCTACCTCCAAAAGATCTCTTCCCTGGCCAGGATGTTATATAGTCTTCTAGGAGGATCTTCTATTCATTTTTGATGGTTGCGCTAGGGTCCCCATTTTCCATTCTCTTTTCTATCTCTTACAGCCTTTTTGAGATGGAGTTTTTGCATTAAAAAATGTTGCCAAAGACCTCTTTGTTACAGATTTTAAGATTTTCCTTGACTATCTTGATATTTTGGGCTAACTGCAATGAGGTTGATACTCCAACCTTCTATTTCCACCAAGAAGCAACTTGCCCTTTAAAATACTTATGCTGAATCCACATGGACTAGAATCTAAAAGGAGTTTTGAAAGAGGGAGCTTTCCTAGATTCAAGGATGATGGGGTTGTGGTTTGACCTGATTCTAGGCAAGGCAAGGAGGGTTGCATCACCTAGGAAAGGAATGGATTCTTGAGAGATGAAGAATCTATCTAGCTTAACCTGGATAAGACCACTGCCCACCCTCCTATTGCTCTAAGTGAAGGAGGATCCCTTGAGCTTAATGTCCATGAGCTCGTTGTTGTTGACAAAGTTTCTGAAGTCCTCCATACTTCTGCTGCACAAGTAAAAACCACCTTTCTTCTCTGACAGGTGCAAGGGGTAGTTGAAATCTCGACCTAGGATCCAAGGTATAGTCCTAAAGTTGCTTCTTATATTAGTAATGGTTTCCCATATCTTAGCTCGCTTTACAGGAGAGTTAGGGGCATAAATGTTGGACAGGATCCATGAATGAGTGCTGGTCTTTGAGTGAAAAATAATATTGAGGATTCTATTTGAGGAAGACAAAAGCTTTCCTTCCACTAGGGTCGAATCCCATAGGCACATGAGCCCTCTCGATGTGCCTTGAGAAGGGCTAAACAAGGTTTCCACTTTGCTCCAAATGACTTTAGCATCCTTCCTTGATGAGAACTCATCACTTTTGGTTTCTTAGAGAATGAAAATAGAAGGGTTCATCCTTTTTTTGAGGTCAGTAGCCATACTCTACTTGGGTATGCTATTTAGGCCTCTCACGTTCCATGAGATGACCTTCATTTCAATAATTTAGGGTTTTTCTTGCCTCCCTTCGCCAGCTAGAAGGGGGTTTTGGTACCTTATTTTTCATCCTCCTGTGTGTTAGAATCATCTAAGAACAATGTTAGTTGAGTCCCATTTGCCACATCCTTTGCTATTTCATTTTTCTTATGGTCATTACTAGAGGGTCTTCCTCTCTTTCGTTTACTGTCGTAGTCAATAGCCTACTTTTTACTTCTGGTGTTCCTAGGGCTGATCTGCCTCGATAGGGAAGGCCCTCCTTCATCTTTATCCCATCGAGGTGTGGATTTCCTATTACTTTTTAGATATTCTTCCATGAAGGATTGTGAAATAACAGGTTCAGGGAAAAATTATATCTAGGAAACTGGGCCCTCTGCTCGAAGACTACCTTACGATGAGGGTTTTGAAGGAGCCTCTTGCTAGTTTCAACTTGGTGAGGGAGCTTCTGCATGTGTGCATTCCTACTGAATATTGTTATCATGTTCCTCACAGTCCATAGAGGGTGGGATATGATCCTCCCTCTGTTCAACTTCAGTTTCATCTTGAGAATGAGTCTTGGCTTGGTCATAGGATCGATGGGCAGGGTTATGCAAAATGAATTATGGCTGAGAATTTTTGTTGTTGGCCCTAGGAACCTGGTTCCTCTGGTTTCATCTCTTAGCCTCTTCTTCCCATTGATTTTGAGTCCTAAAATTTGGGCATTAGGGCTGGAGATGCCCTTGAGTATGACAATGAGTGCAAAAGGTATATTTATTTTCATACTAAATAGGTTTCTTTTTTATTAGGGTTTTCCCTCTAAATAGGTTGATGAAAGTGGGGAGATCAAATTCTAAGCTAACAGTAACATAGAACCAAGCATGTACCATCCTGGACCTGACCTTTGTGGAGGAATCAAAAGCCACTAAATCCCCAATGGACCGAGAAATCCCTCTGATTACATTCTCATGCCAACATTGAAAGGGGAGGTTTGGAAGTCTCACCCACAATGGAGTGACATTTATGTTTGGGTCTCAGGATTAAAGTCCTCCCCCAATTTCCTAAGAAAGAGGCTCCTGCACCCTAGGAAACATGGCCCTCTAGCCAAGATGGTACAAAAGTCCATCTGTTTGTTAAGCCGAATAGCAAAGAAACCTTGGGATAGGGCCACAATCTCCATGTTGCCACTGGTTTTCCACTTGGAGGAAGCCAAAAATTTGCATTTTTGACATTACAAAATTTATCAAATTAAACACACAACAAAATATTACAAAGTAAAAATTATCAAGAAAGAGATAAAAAATTATGGCTATCAGACAAACTCAAATAAGAAGCAAGGAGATCATATTGTTTTAGAATATTAGATTGAATCAAGGATTTTCCACTCCACCCCCCAAAAAAGGGAAAAAAATTCCACTTTTCCTTATTAACCGGTAAAGACCACCATGATTCATTCATACCAAACATTATAATAAAATAATAAGGATGCAAAGGAGGAGGAATAACAATATGTAAGTTAAAATTGATAAGGAATTAACATTGTGAATAAAAATGTAAAGTTATCGTTTTAATGGAGGTACAAGATATTAAGATTTATTTAGGTAAATCATATCTAATTTCATTAAATAATAGATAATTTTCTGCTTGTAATAAACATATAAATATAGTCTATATGTTATCCATTGCATTTTAGGGTCTCTAGGGCAACATAATAAGAAAATAATATAAAAATCATTTATTGTAATTTAAGGTTTATAGGATAGCATAAGAAAGTAATTACTATAGAGGTAGCCCCTTACATATTAAAGTTTCCAAGAAAACATAAAAGAGAAATAATAATAAGGTTATACCTTGCACTTCAAGTTTAAGAGATTTAAATATATAAATGATAATCCAAATTATAAGCAATATAGAAAATGAAAGATATTTGTAAGAATGAAAGCAATGATGAGAATGTAAAATGAGAGGAAGACACTTAAATGAGGAATAAAGGGAAAAGAAAATCCAAAGGAATATTGATTTGGTTAGCTAGAATTAAATATCATAAGTATTAATAAGAAGTGGAGCTCATACCAAAAATAAGAATAAAAATGATGATGAATATGGTATCTTGAAATGTTCAAGGTATACACATTACCCAAAGAAAGAGTCATAAAGGAATTAATAGGTTTTTATTGAATTAAATTTATTTTATTATATAAAAAAAGGTATTAATAAATGGATGTAGGCATTCAAAATAATACAAAATATGGGGAATTATTTAGCATTTTCTACCATCGAAGCTTTAGGAGATATTGAACAATACAAGACAATAAAAATAGAATGGTTAAGTCAGAGAAGAAAGGAATTGTTGGGTTGCATAGAAAATTATGACAATTGGAGTCATAAATATGTATGCAATTACTCTTTGATGGAAATACCATACTTTCTTTATTCATCTCAAATTCAATGGTAATTCATAATTATGATCTTTGGATTCTTAGTAGTAGGACTTCAACACAATTCTATCTCTTTTAGAAAAGAAGATGATATTCTTGGATTGTCTAGATAAATAGATGGTTTTTCTTCCTTTTTCAATTTAAATGGTCTTTGGAATATTACTCCAAGATTTCAATATACATGAGATAATAGGTACATTACGTGATATATGTATGAACAAAGTGTGCAATCTCTTCATACTCGTTTGATTGAGATCATATAAAATATCTATTCTTTTATTATATGATCTAGTCAATAATTGTATTTAGATCCATTCTATTTTTACTCTATATGAATCCCAGACCATGATTTATTTATTTCAAATAGCAATATTATGATGGATACAATTAATTTGGATGTATCATGTATGTACAATTTTGTACAAAAGATGAAATATGTAAATGGACAAATGAAGATCTATAATATTAAATATTTTCATAATATAATTAAAAAATAAAGGAGGAAATTAAATACATTATCAATAATTTATAAGATATAGAGATACCAAAAAAATGGACCAATGTACTCATGTGTAAGAAAAATAAATATTTGTTGGCTATCATATTGTATTGTAAGAGGAAGAGTTATATTAGGCCTAAAAACTAGGGGGAGATGGGTTAAGAAGGGTGACCATTTTTTTTAATGGTACTACTAAAATAGAATTTCCCTTTCACAAGATAAAAAAAACTTTTCAACTCCATATGGAAGAATTATTAAGGAAAGAGGAAGAGATTGGTAAGGAAGCAATCGATTATTTCAAAGACATCTTATTAAAAAATTGGTAGCATAAGTTGTCCTAGAGTGAATCATTACATAAAAATAGAATTAAATATTGATGAGGAATAAATCAATGGAGAATGTATATAACGGAGTATTCTCTTTCCACCCTAACAAGTCACTTTGCCACAATGGAATTTTACATTTTTATTTCAAAAATTTATGATATGTAGCAAAGTGAAATATTGGTTACAATTTAAGAGGCTAGAAAAAATAACTCTATAACAAGTGAAATCAATGTCAATTTTATCATATTAATTTCCAAAATATACAAGAAAAAAATAGTTTGATAATTTTTGTCCAATAATTGCAACATGATTTATAATATAAATGAAAAAGGATGAAAATTCATAAAAAAATTCTAGATTATTATAGTCAGTATTTTTTGAATACATTCACATGTCCAAAAATATGGGCTAAACTTGTTAAATTCTTTGCTTCCAAGGCTTAAAGAGCCTTCCAAAATCACCATTCTTGCAATTTTCTATTTTTGAACTAATAATGACTTAAGATTATTTATGGAAAATCCTAAAGGAGTATCTCTAGAGTTAAATCTTTGGCCAACAATAATCCTTTAGAGTTAGGCATAAAAAAGTCACCATGTTGAAATATTTTTATGATGACGTAAGGAAGGTGCTTCAATATTTTTGGTAAAATAAAATTCTCATAAAGTAGAGTTTAGAAGACTAGGCACTCTAAAATATATCAAGCCAAACCTTTTTCGTGGTGACATTAGCACAACTTGCAAAAAAGTCCAAAAAAGTATAAAGTCCAAATCCAGGAGCAAGTCAACAACCTTCTACCTTTAAAAGCCTAGATAACAAGCCAAGGTAAAGAAGTGTGCCTAGAATTTTCCTTTGTAATGTCATCAAGAGCACTTCAAATATTCAACATAGTGAAAATTTTACAAAGCAAATGGTACCCATTCCATAAGAGGTTGAGATGGAATGTTTTGATGAGTGACATTAGCCAAGCTTTTAAAGTTTTGGCATGATTAAAAATACAAGGAGAACAAAGGGGAGAGCAAAAGGTGAAGCAAATAAAAGTAGAATCCTAGACCAAAGATCTTTAACATGAGGAATTAGGTTAGATTCAAAACTATATAGCATCATTGTACTAGGGGAAAAAAGTAATCCAAAAGGTAATAAACACATTGGTAACATCCTAGACTAAGAAACCTTAGTGGGAAATGCACCTAGTAGCCTAGAAATGAGAAGTTAGACCACACAAAATTTTTCAATTATGGAAAGTGATGCCCACCTCCATGAAGTATAATTGAGGATCCTGTGATCATAAATGACTAGGGTTTGATAAAAAATGCTAAGTGGTGTCGGATCGACTCAAGATCATACTTGATTAATTTTGGTTAATGATTGTAGTTAGTTTCATTTTTAGTTTAGTGAAATCTATAAAAGGAGCAATGATCCTCATTTTAAGGGGTTGGATACTCAAAGTTTATTTTTTTCTTCTAAGCTAGGTATTCTAAGCTACCCATAAGCAATTCAAATTGTTTTAGTTTCCTTTATACAAAGTGCATATGGATATGTATTATGTACATTCATTATTTTTTCTTATGTTATAACCAAAGTAAATTATATTAGGCTAAAGGATGTTTGGTTTATTTCAGTTGGAATGTATATAATTTTGAATGTTGTGATGGAAGTATATGAAAAAAAGAATATATCCTATGTAAGTTTACTATTTGTATTTATGTTTTAGCTATAATAAATTTTGTTAGGCTAAAGGTTGTTTGAATTATTCCAATTAGAATGCTTGGAATACTAAACACTATAAATTGAGAGTTCATTATCCTATCTACATATGCTTTGGCTAAGTGAATATCTGCTAGGTTAGGCTTTACTAGTAATATCTAGTGTATGATCATTTAGCTAAATATCTTTGTTGTTATATGAATATTGGTTGTAATCAATCCTATTTCTATCCTTATTTCTCTTTATTTTTCTTGTTTTATTTTATTTTTCTAAACAACATAAAGGATTTAACTTATCTAGAGATTTATCTAGGAGCATTTCTAAGTCATCCAATATTGAATTTGATCTAGGGTGCACATTTCATACCTATAAGGATAAAAATGCATCAAGATATTTTGGAATATATGATGGGAACAAACCATTCTAGTTTACCCCATAAAGTATCATCAATGGGACATGCATGATTAGATGTCAAACATATAAAATAATATGAAAGTTGCCATGGGCTTAAGATTTTTTGACATGCTTGCATGTCCTAATGTTCAAGATTAGGTTGAATATCTTAATCTCATAATTCAATTAAAATCCCTTCAACTAGAGACTACATATTCAATAATCTAAACATAGATGACTCTGTTGGAAGGATATAGCTCCAGAGTCTTATGATCACATGATCAAAATCTAAGAACATAAAAGAACTAGTATAGTTTGTTAAACTATTAATTATGAGGATATGCAAGAAATATAATTCAATTTCACCTATCTATGCTTTCTTTATTCAAAGTCCATGTCCTCTATAATCCATACCTCTAGTATCACCTAGAACCATGGATGGACAAGTCTTCCCTGTTTAGAATAGTGATAGACCCCTTAATATTCAAGGCCTCCATGATATATCCTAATCTACACTTAAAATTTTACCTTAATTTAATGGCACTAAGAAAACCACATATTATCATTGTCAAGATAACTTCCCTAACCATTTTACATAATATTATACATGAGGATATAATGGTGAGATTACTATCCAGGTCTTTCTAAGGTAAGCTATTAGTTTGATACCATTCATTAGTGGGAGGTAGCATTAGCACATAGGCTAAACTTTGTAAATATTTTATCCTTAGATTCAATGATGTAGGGGATCCCTTTTCTCTCCTCACTCAATTTACCTCCATTCAAAGGTATCCCTAGTAAAACATCATTGATTTCAACATTTAACTTATCAAGACCTGGAGAAGAATTCCCCAAGATATAATACCTTATCAAGCATAGAGATACATCTATTACCTCCATTATTTTATTCTAAACTTAAGTATTTAGCTCTGACAGTCCAATAAGATGATATCCCCTTAAATATTCCAAGTTTCTATAATAGCAAAAAATACCCTCATATTTTTTGGGAAATATCCTCCAAAAATTGAGTTGTCATACTTTCCAAAAATTTCTTAGAAATTTTAGTAAGATTTAAATCTAGGTGTTACAACCCTTACACTAGTTGGTTTACCTACACCCAAGCTATATCCTCAAAATACTATTTAGGCCTCTCCTGTACCATATCTACTTACTCCAAAACCAAAATAATATATGGAGATGTAAGAACTTAAAGTTATGGTTACAAATCTAACAAATATGATCATAGTAATGGAATAACAAAAATATGATAAATAAGAGGAGGTATGATGGATATAAACAAAGAGGAAACCCCTATATCTCAAAATATTAGGAGGATTTGAAAATAAATCCTATCAAAAATTAATTTTCTATTGCCATAGGTTAAGATAAGGATACATCCATTGCATGAGAGTTTTACTTATACTTAGATTACAATGATCCTCATAATGGTAATACCTACATAGTTTATCAACACCAATACCAATTGTCTACAACCTAAAATGTAGAAAGACCATCAAAAGTGCTCGTGGGTATTCTTATTGATTCAGAGTCAAAGCTTGTTGTTGAAGATCCTTTAACTTCTAATCTGATCTACATATTGACTAGATCCAAGAAAAGTCCCTTTATATTAGATCCTCAAAAGTCATATTAACTAGAAGTTTCCCCTCAACCTTATAAAGAGTAGAGGAAGGACTAACCCAAGGAGTAGATCAAGACATAAGGATCTAAGTCTATTCATGAATAATCCAAGGAGAAAGCTATGAGAATAATATGGTACCCCTCTATTACCAGGAGGTAAAGGGAAGAAGCCATGAAACAATATCAAAAGAAATTAGATGAGCCAATTTGGAAGGAGTAAAATCTATTGAAAGTTATTGGATAAAAAATTGTTGAAGAGCTTAAAAGGACACCTTCAAATGTTAACATGTATGGTGCCTTAAATATTACTAGATAGATTTATTTAATTAGAGTATCAGTAAAATCTAATTTTATAAATAGATCTGGCTATCCAAACATCAATTTTTCTTAGGATCAAGAAAGTCTTGGTATGGGTAAGAATATGGCTCTCCAATTTTACATGGAGGGTTGGATAGTGCATAAGTATATGGTGGACTCTAAAGTAGCAACAATAGTCATTTCAAATGTTGATTGTTATGCCATGGATAGGGAATACACCTATACTATTTTTTATGTGCTTTAGTTGGATGGAACCCTAATATAAACTATGGGGGTAGTTAAAGACATACCCATGATGCCACATAAAATATTAGAAGTAATTATAATTCAAGAAGAGATAGTGATTGATTTGCTTCCTCTATTTAGGATATGCTTATAAAAGGAATTCACTTCCAAGATCAAAGGGTACTCATTCTTGGATTACTCACATATGGTATTTACTTACAAGGGAAGGAAGATGAGGATCTATGTGGAAAAGCCAAGCCCCTATATCATAGAAAATATCCAAGAAGAGAGCACATATATGATATAATATGATCTATAAATCCTTAAAGGATTTATTGAAGAATTATAGGAAGAAGATGATATTTATCTGAGTAATTTCATTGCAATAATTAAAACTATATTGGGAACTTACTACATGTTGGAGTCAAATGATGATCAAATTATGGCCACCACAAATTAGGAGATCCAAAAAATATATGTGTGAAAGTTATTATTTGATGAGGTGAGACATAAAATTGGAGCTAGAGTAGGAGTAGTCTTCCAATACCCTTCTAAATAAATAAAAAAGTTCTCATATAGGTTGACCTAGAGTTATTAAAATAATCTTACAAAGTATGAAGCATTATGCTTAGGTTTGATTAAATTAGAGAAAATAGTTATGGTGACTTTGACTTAATAGTGAACCAAGTTACAATAAAATGCAATAGTAAGTATCATTACCTGAAATCTTAATGGAATAGAGTCTAGGATCTATTAGAGAGCTTTTATGATATTAATATAAAAGCCATCCCTAAAGATGAAAATGTACTAGCAGACGATCTATCTTCATAGGGATCAAATTTTAACTAGGTTGTTAGAGATAGAGAAACAAAAAAGCGGGTAAAGATAGTTTTTAGGCCATCAATGTTGAACAAGTATTGATTCTAGAAAGTATTTGATAATGATGAACAAATAATAACATTTCTTACTCAAGAAGATATATCTATTATAAATTAGAAAGAAGAAATGCAAAGTCATGTTGATAGTGAACACATAATTTAGCTAAAAAGCATATCATATTCTAAAAGGTATGATAAATTTAGAGAGCATTTTTTATAATAATGATAAACTAAAAAGCTAGAAGATACATGTTGATAATAAGGAACTTAAGGAGATCTAAATGGAGTAATGAAAAGTAATTAAGATTAGGAAAAAATGATCTTAAAAGGAGATAGATGAACTTATTACACTCTATAAGGATTTTGTATATGTGATAGCATGGAGTTATGAGGATATAAATGTCTATGATATGAATATCATACAACACATAATTAAGCTACTTTCAAATACGAATCCATTCTGATAGAAGCAAAGTGTTATAAATCCTCAGATTGAATCTCTAATGAAGTAGGAGATATTAAAGTTACTAGAGTCTAAAATAATATATCCTATTAAGAAATAAACTTGGGTAGCTAACTTAGTTCTAGTTAAAAAGAAGAATGGTGACATTGTGATGACTCACCTTAGTAAGACTCTACATTGTTGTCTAATTAATAAGTTGATGTGTTGAAGTTTAATGTATGATTATATTATTTTATACTCCTTAAGTATATTATGCTATTTTTTGAATATGGCATTTTTGATAATTTCTATGTTTGCAGGATCAAGTACTCTCATGGGTGGTTGGTAGAAGCCAACTCACCAAATTTGAAATAAAAGGGAAATGATGGATGAATTCTCATCAACAACCACAAGGGTAAAATCCCTTCATGTAGATGCATTGCATATTAGTATGATGTTTAAAAATGCACCATTGGACAAGGAGGTTGCTAAAAAGCAAAGGATCCATCCTTAGTAGGTAGGTGATGACATTATAGTTATTGTAAAGTCTCATGCTTAGGGGAAAATGTTGTTGTGCATATTTTTTATTGCAAGAGCCCTTGTGTTGGTGTATGTGTTCTGGAATGTGAAACTTATCTGGTCAAGAGTATTATTAATAATTAAAACATTAATATCGATGCTAATGGTTAATATTAACATTCTGCATTAATTAAATTAGTTTATTGAAAAATGAAATTAATTTATCCAATGTTAGAAATTAATACTAGCATTAGAAAATAATAATAATAGGTTATTGATAAGACAAGTGAACACTTTAATATTTAAAATGCTTGTCTTATTTAGTAGAGTATTAACAATGGTATTTACATTATTGATATTAATAGTTTTTAATTATTAATAATTTAATTTTTATTTGAAAATATTAATTAAAACAACTAAGTGATATTTAAAAAAATAAGGGGAATGCACTTTACAAATATTGACATTGAAAATAATATGGAGAGAAATCACTAATGGAACATCATTAAAGCATTATGTGTTGATTAGCATGAACAGATGGTTGTCAAGCATGCAATTCTATCCACTATCAACCAAGCATTTTTAGCTTTTGAAGCTATAAACTAAAAGGAAATACAACCACAATTAAGAAAATAAAAATGCAATGACATACCTATGATATTGGCTAACTAGTAAGCATGAAAGTATGATAAGAGACTTAAAAAAAAGACAAAATAACCAGTAATGCAATCTCACAAAAATAGAACTTGCTACAATATATGGAGCTCACTCTACTAGATCATAAAGAAGAGGATGTATGCTTCAATACAATGAGCTATATATATAAGAATATAAGTTACTTCGCCCCTTCTCTACCTAAATAGCTTAAGGACACACGTACTTTTATATCATTGCATATTCTGACACTTGTGCATTTATTATTTCTTTCCCATGTAACTCCTAATCTAATAATGTAACTAAGGTGGTACATTGACATGTACCTAAATAATTTAATATACTCTAACACCTCCCTTGTATTATATTATTTAGGTATTTAAGACTTTAGTATTCAATATGGATCTGTCTCCAATCTTTAGCTCTGACTCTGTTATGGTTGGATAAGTAACCAGTGTCTGACTTTGGATCAATGTATCTGAGATACCTCTGGGTTTGTTCTCTGGGTTACTACCACTGAGTCACTACCATTGATTTTGCCTCTGGTTCACTACCTTTGGATCATTGGATCTGGGTCATTACCACCAGGTCACTATCTCAAGGTCATTACCTCTGGAACTCTGCCTTTGGGTCACCTCTAGATAATCACTATCTCTGGGTCATTCACTAGAATATTGATGAGGTTATTTACTCTATAGGATCATAACTAAATGCTTCCACTACATTTATTATTGGTCACCTTTTGAGCTATGCTTGGATCATGATCATTTATTTCATATTTTTGCATGATAAGATTAGTACCATTATTTTCATTCAATGGACTTTGATTCTCCATCACACTTGGTTTTCTAGTGTAATATGTTTAGTTTTGTTAGTTTAAATATAATTCCTTTTGACTCCCTAATGTTCAAAATCAATATATTTCCATCTGCTTGTTGTGGTGCAGTCGTAAATTCCCTGGGTGCTGGTAGAGGCTGACCTAGGTTCCATTCCCCTTGTATCCATCTTGCAGATATATGGTATAGTTAGGAATGTCCTATGTGCTGGTAGAGGTCGACAAGGCTCCATTTCTCCTATGCCCAAACTGTTGAAAGTGGCACCTCGAAAGGGGTGTTTTCCACTATAAATTAGTTTTTACCCAGGTGTTGTAGGTGAGTTGGAGAGGAGAGGGCAATCCTCCAAGGGAGGTCCCAAGTTCAAATCTCCACCCTACCAAAAAGTTGAATTGGGTATCCAAAATCCAATTGATAATGTTGGTGCGGGCAGGGTCGGGTGCGACTCTCGGGTGACTTTGACGGTGTAGAACCCCCTGTTCATGGTCTCTCAGCCCAAGGTGGCCCCGCAAGGGGTTTTTTGAT
Source organism: Wollemia nobilis (assembly GCA_028583015.1). Classification (NCBI taxonomy): domain Eukaryota; kingdom Viridiplantae; phylum Streptophyta; class Pinopsida; order Araucariales; family Araucariaceae; genus Wollemia; species Wollemia nobilis. The sequence goes on from JAQPPZ010000493.1 coordinate 1,536,934, forward strand.
TTAAAAAAAAATCAATATATTTCCTTATGAATTTAATGAAAAGCTAAAGATAATTTAATGCACTTTCAATTTGATAATGTTCTCTATCTTTCAAGAGTCTATGGTTGGTTTCTTTTGTCACTTTAGTATGAGTATGAGACAAGTATGAGTAGATGATTCCAACTTCTTTAAGTAAATTATGAACTTCCTTCTATGGCCTTTAATATCCAATAGTTTAATATTTCTAAATTCCAATATCCTAAGGTTTGATGTAGTATACCTTATAACTCCCTAATTTGGAATATTAGAAATTAATAATAATATTTGCAATAATGATATGTCAATTTTTCCAATGTTGGAGACCTTATATCTCCTAGTTTAGTTATTTGTAAATTTATCTCAATAAGGTAATAAGTGCTTCCTCCCTTTATCCTTTAATGGTTTAGTTTTTTGATTTCCAATAATCTATAAATGTGGTGTAGTAGCCTTATATCTCCCTAGTTTAGAAATTTAGAAATAATAATATCTGAAAAATAGTTTCACTTTAATTTTCCAAGGTATAAGACCTTATCACTCCTATTTAATTAATTTCAAATATTATAATGTGTGCAATTTTGAAATATCATTCAAGGAAATAATTTTTTGGTTTAAGTTTGCTTTCTAATTTCTAAGGTTGGAATTTTCCTATCTCCAAGAAAATAATAAGTAATCTCAACCTTAATTAATAACCACCTTATTACTCCTTAAATGAAAATATTTTTAATCAACGTAGAATATTACATTTATAATGTTGTAGTTTGACCTCCTTTAGGTGGACGATTTCAATTTCCTTCAATGTCTGTGCAATATTGTGAATTTATCTCCAATGTATGCACTCACTGCATGTGTTATTCACCTTTCTATTTGGTGTGTAAGCTATGGTGCATGATCTTCTAGAATTTGACCAATGGCTAATATATTCCCTCAAATATCTTGGGAGTACATGTTCTATCAACTGAGATATGATGGTACCATTTTTCTACATAGACAATTTTCTCTCCCTCGTAGTTGTGATATAATAGTTAGAAGTACCCCTTGTTTGAGCAATGGTCTTTTGTATTTTTCACCTTTCGATTGTGCTATGTACTTGATTCTATGCTTGCCATGTGGACCCATGGTGATCCTCTTTAATGTTTCTTCTTATGTAATAATACTAAAAAATGTTTATGAGATGGTTGTAAGGTTTCCCTCCTGCAAATGTAATCTCTACTTTATGAATGGTAATGAGTATTTAATAATAACTATAGTAACGAGTAATTGCATTGGTGCTTGAACATAAAATGCTTCCCTTCAGTTGAGATAAATAATAAAAATAATGATAGTGCTTGGAACGTCCTCTTGTAATGACTATATTATCTTATGTGGTGTGCCAAGTGGCAATATACTACCAGTGTAATAGCTATCGAGGTTTCAAAACTTCAATAAAGCATCAGGTGAAATGCATGTGCAACTCCTCAACCATGTTGAACAACAATACTGCTAATTGAATCTCTCTTTGATAATGCAACAACCATAGTTCTAAAAACCTTAATGCAGACCTCCAAGATTTGACTGTGTGATTCAGTGATGGTACTCATTAGTAATACATTCAATGGTTGATTTATACGATAGATAGGCAATACTTTTGGTTTGTCCTCCAATGCTCATAGTTCATATTTTATGTTCGTTCAAACCTCTAGAGGATAACTATGTACCCAATGACAACCTCTCTCCTCTATTTCTTTCAAAAAATAAAATAATAGCTTTCACGAGCAACTTGTTCACTAGAAATCTAAACTACAAATGTGCTTAGGCTGTATTATTCAATTATGTAGCCAATGGTGTCTAGTAGCATTGTGCTCATGGGTTAACCGAGGTCTCCAAAAATAATAGCTACCTTGTACTTGTGCGTTCTTGAGCTTTTGATGCGATGATGGTAAAAAAAATAAACTCAAACCTCTTATTTAGGATACCTTCTAATGCTTTGAATGTGACTAGTAAATTGGAGATGCCAGTAGTATGGGTAAACATTGGAGTAATAGGTTCAACCTTGGAGGAGTTTACCATGTGACAAAAAATATGCTGATTGCCTAGAAATCCTGCTATGAAATCCAACTTCTGCAATGGAAAATTTATACCTTCAACGTAGCCTTTCAAACAAAGCGATGGTAAAATTATTGGTCATTGTCAAACCCACCAATTTGCATGTCTGAAACCTAGAAAAAAGAACCCAAAAAATCAAAAGGGTCATACAATGCAAGGAAGGGTATTTGCTCTTATTTGATTTTTTAGCTCTTCTTACAATTAGAATAAAAAAATTAAAGATCCCTAGTGACAGTATTTTCAACCCATTAAAAAACTCCATAGTTAAGCATATTCACATAGAGTAGTGCTGGGATGGGTGACCTCCTGGGAAGTCCTAGTTTTTACACATTTCTTGTGGCTTTCCTATTTTCTATGGATCTACCATGTGCTCTGATACCATGTTAGCTTTTGAAGCTATAAACTAAAATAAAATATAACCATAAATAAGGAAATAATAATGCAATGATATACCTATGATAATGGCTAACTAGTAAGCATAAAAGTATGATAAGAGACTTTTGAAAATAGATAAAATAACCAATAAAGCAATATCATGAGAATAGAACTTACTACAATATATGGAGCTCACTCTACTAGTGCATAATGTAGAGGATATATGCTTCAATTCAATGAGCCCTATATAAGAAGATAAGTTACTTGGCCCCTACTCTACCTAACTACCTTAAGGATACATGTCATTTTACATCATTGCACATTCTGACACTTGTGCATTTATTACTTCTTCCCCAAGTAACTCCTAATATAATAATGTACCTAAGGTGGTACATTGACATGTACCTAAATAATGTAATATACTCTAACAAGCATTATATAATTCTTGGGGGAAAATAGGAGGGGGGAGGTACTTATTAAGACAAAAATATTGCTAAGACAAAGAGGCTACTACTAAGAAAGTATTGGTATGTTTTTCTCTTTTAGAATGGTGTATATTTTCCTTTGTGGTTATATATCTTTTCTCTAAGATAGTTACAATTTAGAGCTTTAGTTTAGTTTACAATAAACCCTTTAAAATAGAAGGCTGTAGTTTCAATTTTCTCTGTAAAGAATGCATTTTCGTGTTACTAGTAATTATAATGTGTTCTTATGTTTTGACTATAGAACTTTGATTATATCTTCAATGAAGCCTCATCCTTTTTGTCTAAATTTATATTAGAGGAAATATTTTCTTATTGTCGGTAAAATAAATAATAGTACCTTTAAGAGATAGCATAGTAATTGCTCCTTGTAATCATTTAATACTTGTGTTATTGAAGAGAAATATGAGAAAACTATAGGAATAGGTGTGTTTAAATTATTTTATGGAAAATAAATATATATTTGAGTTTCCAATGTTGGAAATAAGAAATGTCACTCCAGTAAACTTCTCTTCCACAAGGCTACTAACAAGTACACTATAACTTCTTCCTTATTTAATCCTTTAACCCCACCACATACAGTAGTCCATATGTTGTATTGCTAGGATAGGAACCTATATGGTAATCATATAAACATGTTGGGTGTGTTACACATAATTATTATTTCTCCTAATTAATTACGTAAACCAGGATGCTAAATTAATTGGAATGATAGTTTAAAACCCTATTGTGTTACCTCAAGTATTATAATGTATTCCTCATCACTTTTTATAGTGTATTATTTTCCTTACCTTATGAAATTAATTCATGCCAACATGAATCTAATGTCATCAAATGATCTATAAGAGTCATTAATGCATTAAGCAATATATTCAACAAAGTTAGATACATTGGTTTGCATATTATTCCTAGCATTGAGCTCCTTGGAATATTATTATGTTGAAACATTGGATTGTGTATTTATCCAATATAAAATATTTCAAATACTCATTGTGATTAATACGATAGAGTGCACATTTTTTTGGTTTAAGCATTTTTCTTTACTAGTGTATTTAGTACCTTAACCTACAAGTAAATGTATTAAGCTCTTCTCATTGTGCTATATGTCTTGGTAAAATCATGCACTTAGTAGAATATATTTCCATTATAGAGAACCTTATACTCACTACATACAATATTTATATCAATAGAAAAAAGGGTGCTACTTATAAAATGAAAAGAGTAGAAGCTAACTAAACAATAAAACATAGTTATTAAAAATAAAGAGCAGGGGGATTTTTTTTAATGTTTAAATGTTATAAATATTCCAAATTATGGGTGAGGCTGGTAAGCCAGGGTGTCCTTAGTAATTCAGAATTTACTCAATGTTTGATGATAACTATTTTACATTGAATTGTGGAATGTTTTCCTTGCATCAAGCATACAGGCTTGAATATACATTTAGATTGTCTTGATCCCCAAATATACCGACTGAAGAAGGTATTGCAAGTGAATTATCTTGATAAGGAACATAAAAGGGGAAGCATGTACGTCTTAAATAATGAAAATTATTCAATCTATATACCTTGGTTTAGAAGTTTTAAGTTTAAATCTATGTATAATTGAAATTCGAGCCTTGTAATATTGTTTTGAGTTATGTATGTGGGTTATTAATATTGTCTTGTCATGATATCATTTTATATTTAGAAGAATAGAAAATGAATTAATAGGCTCTTTCATGTTTAAAATAATCTTTAATTATTAAGAGGTTATGCTATGATTTAAAAAAAAAACAAATATAGATGTCTTATAAAATATACTTGAGAATGTTTAAATATTAAAAGATGTGTTAATACTTTCCTTATGTTACTTTGAAAAAATAATGAATTTTGTTATTCAAATGGAAGAATGGAGTTGTTGAGATTATTATAATTCTATAATTTACTACTACGAGCTATGATGTAACTATACCATTCTTAGTAGGATGATTATCAAAACTTATTAAGGATCCTTAGGTTAGAGGGAAGGTTATTGTCAAATTTAGCACCATATTATAAAATCTTAGAGCCAAGATGTATCCAATACTGGTTGTATCATGAGAGGTAATCAACTAGGTAATTATGAATGATAATTCTTGGTTGGAAAGGCTAGGGTAGGAGGTGAGGTGGATTGGTATGGAATAATCCACCAGATCATTCACAAGGTAATATAGTGATGGCTCCTTACACATAGTTGTAAATGTGTATCCTAGCGAGAGGCTTAGGAAACTCAATGATGGGTTGGTATGGGATAATCCATCATATTTTCATAACATTGGCAAGTGTGACCATGATATTCACCAGTGAGTGGTAACGGTCTTGGTTAATTCTATGGTATATAGAATCTAATTAATCACTAAGGTATTATACCATAATAATTCCACATGAATAATGATATAGGATTTGGGGAAATGTATCATCTTTAATTTTTATGGGCCTTAAAGGGGGAATCCCTATGTCATGGTCGAATTGTATCATGTATGGTAAGTGTATGGGAAATGTGGAGGACCAATAATAGCATATTTTATTATGATAGGTTAGAAAAGTGAACCCTAGAAGATTACGAGAAATTGACCATTCATATCCACTTGAGGGTTGTCTGTAGTGACTATGAAATTAAAAGTGGTTATACCTTATACTGATAAAATATATATTGGGTCTTCTTTGTAAGTCAAATATTGTTATTATAATAATAATAAAAAAGGCCCTCTCCCTTGGGTTGAGTTGGAAATTTTGTTATAATTAGTATAATATCCTAGGTTGTAGGACTTAATGCTTTTATGAAAAGAATCTAGGTTAAATATTGACTTGATATGCTACTTTTAAAATAAAATCTACTATTCTAGGGATCTTAAGTTGATTTGGGATAAGGTGGGTATTACACACCATATTGATCGATAAAAACTAGTGAGTAAAGATCCTATAAGGTATAGCTTCTTATTGGTGTAGAGAGGGAAAACTACCCTACCACGTATGATTCTCGGCTGGATCCACTGGGAGCCGAGGTGAACCATGAGGGTGTGTTATATTCTCTACACTTGAGGACACAAAAGGATGGGTTCACCAGGAATGGTTTTAGGACTCACTCCAAGTCTAGGGTGGAAGTGTTTGATGTGTCAATTAAGCATACACCTATTGTTTGGCCTTTCTAAACTAAACTATGAGAATGAAAGAACAATGCAAGACACACAAGATGCAAGAAGACAAGAGCTAACCCTAGTATGATTCTGTAATTCAATGATGTCTAACCCTAGGATTGCAAAATAAATTCTTTGAGCAAGGGTCCAAGAGAATGCACAAACAATATTAAAACCCTAGATGCACACTATATGCTTTTATTCTTTCAAATACCTAGAAATTCAATCAAATGATTTTCCTTTACTTATAATCTAGGTTTTGAGAAGAAATGAACAAAAGCAAACACCAAATAGCCTAAAGATCTATTAGGGTACTTATCTAATTTGGTGGTTGATCCAAGCTTTATCTTGCATCCAGAATATCCAATGGCTTCAAACCTACAAAATAACTTCACAAACCCTAGAAAATTTGATCAGCGTTTGGGGGCCTGCTTAGGCCGCTATAAGACTGAGCTTGGAGGCATAATAGTCAAGCCCCCTTGGTCCTTTTAGTTGACCATTCAAAATAAAAATGATCTTTGACCTTTGGAACATGCACAAACAAAGTGAAATAGATAGATAACAGTGAAATATAATGCAGACAAGGTGGACACAATAGAACACTAAAATGCAAATGCAAAATTAAGGTTTTGGGGTGCAAAACTTGCCCCCAAGCCCTAATTTACCAAATTTATGCCCTGTAAATAGGGAGCATAAATATAGCTTACCAAATTCATGCCCTATATGGGTAGGGCATGAATCTGGTTTAGATGCCCTTTTTAAGCCCTAAAACAATAAAAAATAGAGTGTAAAACAATGAAAAATAGACTTGCAAATCAACTAAAGTAAATGTAGAACTTGATGAGTTGATGGAGAAAGCAAGGAGCAATGAAGAGGTGGAAGAAGCACTCCAAGAAGGTTGATCTATCCAATCACCAAGGCTCCTCCACTCAATCCCCAAGGGCAACCAACACCAAAGCATAAAACAACAAAACAATAACTTGCAATAGAAGGGCACTTGTTAGCATGAGAAAATGAGTGAGTCAAGAATTAGAATCTCAAAAGAAATTGTTTGGGTAAATAGGGAATCCAATCCTCTATTTATAAGAGGTTTGGAGGGAAAAATGAGTGGGAAAATGAAATTTCATCATAGGTAAAGGTCGACCCCAAAATGGGTCGATGAGGGGAGGGGTTTTAGTGAGAAAAACCCCTAGAATACCAAATTCATGCCCAGTAATTATAGGGCATGAATATGGCAAGACAAATTCATACCCCATATGGATCAAGCATGAATTTGGTAAAGCTAAGGAAACAAGGCAAAGGGAGAAGGCAAAAGGGTCCCAAATTTACACTTAGCAAGTTTGGGTGGTTGACTAGGGATCTAAGGAAGAATTGACTCATTTTGATGGGTCAATTTTTTATGTCTACATTTTTCCCCTCTTTGATGCATTTATGGCCAAATAAATGCATCAAAGAAATATGTAGACTCCTATGGGTGAAAGAACAGAACAAAAAAGGGGTGGTCGGGTTTGGATAGAGGGGTGGTGCAAAAAGGGGTGTTAGCCTGAACACCACAAATTTACATGCAAAATGAGGTATTACTACCATTAATGCCTCTAAGGCTAGGGTGCCCCCTCAAGTTTTGGAAGGAATGTAAAATTCCTAAGGAAACTCGAAATGATGAACCCAAAAGAAAAGAGAGTGACAAACAAGAAACAAAAAGAAGGTGCCAAATAGAAGAAAGAGAGAAAAAGACAAGAGGTTAAGTTGCATATATATATATATATATATATATATATATATTTGCATGATGATTACAAACATAATGAATGCAATGCAAAATGGTCCTAGCTAAAATGCATGAGTGAATCTAACTAAATGCAATCTAACATGCAAGCTAAAATGAATGCAAAGTGAAATGCATAGATGAGTGGATGGAAAAAATAAAAAAGACAAACAATGAAAGAGAGAAGAAAGGTAGAAGAAGAAGAAAGTGAAAGCTCCAAAAGGTCAAAGAAAACAAAAGAAAAGAAATAGAGTGGAACCCTATGAGGATGTATGCTCGCAAATGGTCGAATGGAGGCTACCCCTCACTAGTGGCCATGAAGCTATCCTATAAGGGTGTTATGCTCGCAAATATGGATCAGGTGGAGTGGTACCCACTATGGGTGTAGTGCTCACTAATGGCCAGAGAAAAAGAGATATACCCACTAGGATGTATGCTCACAAATGGTTGAATGGAGGTTGCCCCTCGCTCATGACCATGAAGCTATCCATTATGGGGTGTTGAAATGATATGATTGATATTGCCAAAGTGAGTACTACCCGATAGGGGTGTGGTGTGTGCAAAAGATGAGTGAATAGAGTGAGGCATAACCTATGTGTGCATGTGCTAGAAAAAATGGAGAGAAGAAATAGAGATAAAGAAGAAGAACTATGTGTGTGTGTGCTCTTCTCAAAATTTTGAGAAATAAGAGATGTACATAAGATAGTCAGTGGTCATATGAACACCATAAAGGATATTCATACGTATCTATCCTATCCCATGAGGATCCCTTAATAATAAAAAGATCAAGAAAGGAGAAAGTGTGAACAAAAGCAAGATTCACAAATGGAAGAAAGAACATGTATCCTTATCATGATGAAAAGGAGAAAAGAAAAACATGCAAAGGACAAGGATACATAAAAGAAGAACTATATTCCTTGACTTGGGGAGGATAAAAATATGATCATTAAAACTTTCAAGGCCAAGGAATATAGAATGGCATGAGTGAATGCAATGATGGAAATGCATGGAGATGAGCCCTAGGTTGGGGATTCACTAGGCATCAGAGCCCTAGTGTGAGTGCAATGCATGTGAGCTATGACCTAACTAGGTGTCATCACTTGCCATTGTCATAAAATCCCCAAAAATCTATATGATCAAGTAGTCATGCAAATATGAACAAGCAAAAATGCAATTGTATGACAAGCAAAATGCAAGGAACAGAATGTTAGGAAAAACATGCAAAATATGATAGGCAATCATGCAGTATGAACAAGCAAACCAAATGCAGTATGAAAACTAAGCTAAATGTAATATGAAGATGTAGAGTGCCAAGTTATGCATAGTATCTCTTTAGATGCATTATATTCATTGGTTCTTTAAGTTCTGTACCATCCAAAGAAGCCAAATGATAGGCCCTTAAACCAAACTTGGTTGTTATGATAAAGGGGCCTAACCAATTGGGCTAAAATTTACCTTTAAGATCTGATTGAGCATTGGTGTTATTCTAGTTTTCCTTGAGGACAAGGTCCCCAACCTCAAAAGAATGATTGTGAACTCTCTTGGAATAAGATCACTTGAGCCTATTATAATAGGCTCACAAATGCTCTAAGGCATGAATGCACTTTTCATCCAGAAACTCCAATTGATTCAAATGATCTAAGTGATACTCATCATCGATCGAGGCATCTTGCAACAAGATGCACAATGAAGGAACCTCTAACTCGAATGGAAAGACTACCTCAGTCCCATAGACCAAGATGTACAAAGAAGTACCTATAGGAGTTTGCACACTAGTGCGATAGGCCCATAGGGCTAGATAAAGTTGGATATGCCAATCATGACCGATATTACTAACCAACTTCTTGAGGATCTTGATCAAAGACTTGTTGGATGCTTCGACTTGTCTATTACCTTGAGGGTAATATGGAGTTGACCACCTATGTTGAATCTTGTACTTAGCACAAAGTTTATGGATATCCTTGTTCTTGAAAGGAGTGCCATTGTTAGAAATGATCATCGAAGGAATCTTAAACCTACAAAGGATCTGGTTAAAGATGAACTTGGAAACCTAAGCTCCAGTCACCATGGCTAGGGGTATGGCTTTGACCCATTTAGTGAAGTACTCTATCATTGTTATGATAAAATTGTGACCATCAGATGACATGGGGTTAATCTTCCCTATAATGTCCAATCCCCACATGGAAAATGGCCAAGGGGAAGAAATAACCTAAAGGTGTTGAGAAGGAGCATGGACAAGGTTGTCATGGCATTGACACTTGTCACAACATTGAACATGGTCACATGCATCTTTCTCCATGGAAGGCCAATAATACCCCATTCGAAGGAGCTTTTTGGTAATGGCATTATCGCTAAAATGGCCTCCACATGAACCTTCATGAGCCTCACTAAGAGCTAGCTAGGCTTCATCAAAGTTAAGGCATCGTAAGAGGATACCTTCAAAAGAATATTGATACAAAGTATTTCCAATTATAATGAATTAACATGCTCTTTTGTACAAAATCTTACATTGATTATGATCTAAACCATCAAGAATCAAACCATCCTTAAGGAAATTAAATATGTTGATATACCATGGCTCAGATGGGGAAGCTCTGATGGTCAAAACATCTAATGGAACAAGATAAGAACCAAGCGATGTGGGCTCCTAGAGTTGTCTAATGATAATCGATGCTTGATCATCATCCAACTCCAAAGGAAACAAGGATGCAACAATGACCATGGCATCCACATGGTGGTTGGAGGATCTAGGGATAGACTCTATGGTTACTCGATCAAATATAGATAAAATATTGGTGATAATATCCTTATAAGGTTTTAGTTTATCATCTCGAGTCTGATAAACATCATTAATCTGATTGACCACAAGTTGAGAGTCACCAAAGATGGAGAGAACTCTAACCTTCAAGGCTAAGGCTGCTCTAAGACCAAGGATCAAGGCTTCATACTCAACAGTATTGTTCATGTAAGAGAAATTAAGCTTGAAGGACAAGGGGATGAGCTATTTTTATGGGGTAACTAGAATGACTCCAGCACCAATGCCCTTCATGCATCAGGCTCCATCAAAAAACAAAGTCCAAGACTCTAGCTCTTCAGCCTCTATGCTGAAGCACTCATCAAGAAACTCAATGACCAAAGGATGGGCAGCTTCTAGGGGAGTGGAGGCTAACTGATCAAAAATCACCTAACCCTTGATAGCCTTCTGACCTATGAAAGTTAGGTCAAACTCACTAAGGGCTAAAACCCACTTAGCAGCTCGACCTAAAAGGTGGGGCTTAGACATTAAGTAATGCAAAGGATCAAACTTTGCAACTACCAATATCTTATGGATGAGCATGTAGTGTCTTAAATTTTGGGAAGCAAACACCACAACAAGACAAAGCTTCTCTAAGGGAGTGTACCAAGTTTCATAGCTGACCAAGGTTCTACTGATATAGTAGATAACTCACTCTTTATTTTGATCATCATGTTGAGCCAACAAGGCTCCCAAAGCATGAGCTATGGCTGCTATGTAAAGCATCATATGCTTATACAATAGAGGTAGAACTAAGATAGGTAGGGAAGTGAGATACCTTTTGAGTTCATCAAAAGCTTACTGACACTCAAAATCCCACTAGAACACAACATATTTCTTAAGAAGCTTAAGAAAGGGATGACACTTATCGGCTAACTAGGCTATGAACCAATGAATAGCTTGAAGTCGACCTTGCAAGCTATGCAACTCGATCAAGGTGTAGGGAGGAGGTATATCAGTGATAGTCACTATCTTAGTGGGGTCCACTTCAATACCTCACCTAGAAATGATGAAACCTAACAACTTGCCAGATGTGACTCCAAACACACACTTGGAGGGCTTAAGATGAACTCTGAACTATCGAAGCCTTTCAAAAATTTATCTTAGATCATGAACATGATCCTATCGATGTATGGAATGACCCAAAATATCATCCACATAATCCTATAAAATATCATGCATCATGTCATGAAAAATATAAGTCATAGCCCTCTGATATGTGGCACCAACATTTTTCAAGCCAAAAGGCATGACTTTATAGTAGAAGGTACCCCATGGTGTGATGAAAGCTATCTTGGCTTGATCCTCAGGGGCAACCATGATCTGATTATATCCTAAGAAACCATCCATGAGTGAGAGCATACCACATTTGGCGGTGAAATCTATGATCTGATCTATGTTGGGCAAGGGAAAATCATCCTTGGGACATGCTAAGTTAATGTCCTAAAAGTTGGTACATATCCTGATTGTTCCTATCTTCTTAGCCACAAGGATGATATTGGAGATCCAATCAAAATAGTCGATAGCTTTTATAAAACCAATGTCAAGGAGTTTTTGGAGCTCCTCCTTGACCAAAAGGGTGACCTTAGGATGCATCTTCCTAAGTTTTTGCTTAATAGGATTAGCACTAGGGTGAACTACCAAATGATGCATAACAAGGGAGGGATCAAGCCCTAGCATGTCGGCATATGACCAAGCAAAAATATCATGAAATTATTTCAACAAATTGGTCAACTGCTCCTACTCATCCATGGACAAGGCTTTACCTAGCTTAAGGATTCTAGGGGTCTCCTCAAAACCTATGTTAACATCTATGGTCTCCTCAATGAGAATGGATGACTCATCCTCAAGAGGAGGTGGGGCAAGAATCACTCCTAGTTTCTCAAGGTCCTTGAGAGACATAGAACCAAAGTCCTCTTGAGAACTAGAAGACTCAACCTACATTGCGCAAGGGACTGACCCATCAAGGGAGAAGCCATTTCAAGGGACATCCTCATGAACTATGTCACAAAGAGTGTCACCTTCAGCATACTCCTTTGGGGTCACAACTAATAAAGAGGGAGAGGGTGGTCCCTCATCCTCAGCACTCCACTCCAAACCTTGATGAGATGTCCTTAGAAGAGGCTCTTGAAGAGAAGGATTGACTTGATCCTATGATGAAACATTGATTAATGGTTCCTCACTCACATTTAAATTTTCAAATTGCTTAGTTATATGAGATGAGGAAACTAATGGACATAAATGAAGATCAGATTGGGTTTTTTCAACTAGTGAACAATATTCAAATGGGTGAGGATCACCCAAAATGGTGACAATTGATTTTTTAAATTCGAACTTCAAACATTGGTGGAAAGTAGAAGGGACCCCTCATCGCATGGATCCAAGGGCATCCGAGAAGAAGATTAAAATATGCAGGGCAAGACACCACATAGAACAAGGTATCTAAGATCTTAGGTCCAACCCTAAGGGGGAGGGATATAATGCCGCAAGCCTCTTGGGACTCATTGTTGAAAGCTTTGATGATGATGTCAGATTTAGTTAAGTCTTCCTCTTTTAATCCAAAATTTTGGAAGAATTGATAAGTGCATAAATTGAGGGAAGAACCATTATCAATCAAAATCCACTTGATAAAATTTTCCCCAATAAATGTAGTGATGTAAAGGGAAGAATCCCCTCGTAAGTCTGAGGAAGGCATATCATCATCCAAGAATGTGATATGATGTATCCCAAGAGAACTCACAACATTAGCCATAGCACTAGGGGAAATGTCTTGAGGAACAAATTGTTGTCTTAGGAGCTTCAACAAGGCTTCCCTATGAATAGGAGAAGTTTGTAAAAGTTCTAAGAGAGATATCTTGGATGAGGTACTAGCTAATTGTTGTTGAATGTCAAAGGAGACTTTAGGTTGTGGCTTCAACACTAAAGGTGGGTTTTCTACCCTCGTGCTCCTTTTTTGGGTATTCTTCAAAACTAAGGTGGGTTGGATGAAGAACTCATCTCCTGCTAAGAATGTTGAGTCGATTGATTCTATGCTTATTGTCTTGTAGTTATTGCTATCATACCAACCATATTATCATAGGGAGGTGGCACATTCTGATATGACACTTGATTAGCTACCTGTTGACCATGCTTAGGGAGGGGATCTTGGAATATTCCCATGTCTTGATTAGTTGTGGGTGCTTGTTGAGTAGGAGGTTGATTTTTTGTTGGAGGATTGGGTTGAGAACCTTCTATGACAAGGTAACCTTCATCAATTAAGTCTTGAACCACATGTTTCAACCTCTTACATGAATTTGTCATGTGCCCCTCCACTCTATGATACTCACAATGTTGACCAAGTTTATACCAATTAGTTGTGGTATCAGGTTGCCTTATAGGTGGAAACTCAATCATGTTAGCTTCTAGAAGTTGCTTTAGGACCACTATCATAGGTATGTTGAGTCTTGTGAAATTCCTTTGTGGGGGTTTTTGAGGTTGGTTAAGCACCATATTTTGTAGGGTGTTAACAATAATATTAATAGACCTACTATTCGTTACCCCATAACCAACCACATGCTTGTTCTTATACTAATTTTTAGTGGTCCTATCCTCTTTAATCTTAAGTTGACCTCTTCATATGCATATATGATAGAGGTAGAACTAAAATAGGTAGGATAGTGAGATACCTTTTGAGTTCATCAAAAGCTTGCTGACACTCAGAATCCCATTGGAAAACATATTTATTAAGAAGCTTAAGAAAGGGATGTCACTTATCGACTAATTAGGCTATGAACCAATGAATATATTGAAGCCACCCTTACAATATATGCAACTCAATCAAGGTGTGGGGATGAGATATGTTAGTAATAGTCACTATCTTAGCGGGATCCACTTCAATATCTCACATAGAAATGATGAAACCTAACAAATTTCTATATGTGACTCCAAACACACACTTGGAGGGCTTAAGATGAACTTTGAACTACCAAATCCTTTCAAAAATTTGTCTTAGATCATGAACATGATCCTATCAATGTATGTAATGAAGAAAAATATTATCCACATAGTCTTGTAAATTATCATATCCTATCCTATTAGCATACTTCTTTGGGATCACAATTAATAAATAGGGATATGGTGGCCCCTCATCCTAAACACTCCACTCTAAAGGATTGAATTGATCATGTTATGAAGCGTTAATTAATGGTTCCTCAATCACATTTAAATTTTCAAATTGCTTAGTTATATAAGATGAGGAAAATGATGGACATAAATGAAGATCAATTGGGTTTGTTCAACTAGTGAACAATATTCAAATGGGTGAGGATCACCCAAAATGGTGACAAATTGTTTTTTAAATTCAAACATCAAACATTGGTGAAAAGTAGACCCTCATTGCATGGATCCAAGGGCATCCAAGAATAATATTAAAATATGCAAGGCAAGACACCACATAGAACAAGGTATCTAAGATCTTAGGTCCAACCCTAAGGGGTAGGGATACAAAGCCGTAAGCCTCTTGGGACTCATTGTTGAAAGATTTAATGATGATGATGTCATATTGAGTTAAGTCTTCCTCTTTTAATCCAAACTTTTAGAAAAATTGATGACTACATAAATTGAGGGAAGAACCATTATAAACTAAAATTTATTTGATAAAAGTTTTCACAATAAATGTAGTTATATAGAGGGAAACATTCCCTTGTAAGTCTAAGGAAGGCATATCATCATACAAGAATGTGATATGATGTATCCAAAGAGAAATAAAAATACCAAACATAGCACTAAATGAAATTTCTTGAGGAACAAAAATTTGACTTAGAAGTTTCAACAAGGTTTCCCTATGAATAAGAGAAGTTTGCAAAAGTTTTAAGAGAGAGATCTTGGCTGAGGTACTAGCTAATTGTTGTTGAATGTCAAAGGAGACTTTAGGTTGTGGATTCAACATTAAAGGTGGATTTTCTACCCTCGTGCTCTTTTTTGGGTATTCTTGAAAACTAAGGTGGGTTGGATGAAGAACTCATCTCTTGCTAATAATGTTGATTCAGTTGATTCTATGCTTATTGTTTTGTAGTTGTGGCTATCATACCAACTATATTATCATAGGGAGGTGGCACATTATAATATGACACTTGATTAGCTACCTGCTAACCATAATTAGGAAGGGTATCTTGAAATATTCCCATATCTTGATTAGTTGTGAGTGCTTGTTGAGTAGGAGGTTTATTCTTTGTTGGAGGATTGGGCTGAGAATATTCTATAACAAGGTGAAATTCATCAATTAAGTATTGAACCACATGTTTTAACCTATTACATCCATTTTTTATGTGTCCCTCCACTTATGATACTCATAATGTTGACCAAATTTATACCAAGTAGTTGTAGTGTTAGGTTGCCTTATAGGTGGAAACTGAATCATGTTAGTTTCTAGAATTTGCTTAAGGACCACTACCATAGGTATGTTGAGTCTTGTGAAATTACTTTATGGGTGTTTCTAAGTTTGGTTGAGCACCATATTTTGTAGGGTGTTAAAAGTAATATTAATAGACCTACTATTCATTACCTCATCACCAACCGATGCATATTTTTGGATCTTCAAACCTACAAAAAAGTATAAAAATGGTGAATGTGCTATAACATTAAGGAGCAAGAAGGATCAAGGGCCAAGGGAGATCTAGGAAGGGTGCTTGGATTTAAATAGGTAGAGCATGGTTTGGGGGGTTATGCTAAAAGACAAGGGAAGTTATGCTTTCCCCTATTTTGGATGATATCAACTGATCTGATATCGTAACGTTCGTACCGTTGGCCAGATACGGACAAAGAGGGTTACAACCATTTTTATATTTTTGTTGTTCTAGGTAATTTTTAGTTTTGGATGCAATAAGACGAGCCAATTTCATGCTGATGAGATCTGATATCATACCAGATAATATATATCATTTGGATAGAGCGGATATCATTAGGAGGTTGAAAATAAACTTGATACCAGCACGAGAATTAAGGTAAGAGGTTGGAAAATGGTTTTAGTGCATTTTTAAGTGTTTTTAACTTAGGATAAATTGATATGGGTCAATTTTAGCCTACGATGATCACGATGGGACCCCCTAAGGGTTCTATTTGTCATTGCCTTGCTAGTTTCTATTACTGATCTATGTCTATCTATGATTGCAGGTTTTTGGAGCTCGATCGCGTAGAGATTGAGGATTAAAATTGATAGCTCCAGAGCCCTTTTTGACTTGACCCTGTGCCTGACCAACCATGAGCATGTGGTTATAGACTTGAAAAACCATGGACCTATGGTTGGAATTCTATAGAACCATGCACCAATGGTTGGAGCACTATAGAACCATGGATCGATGGTTGAAGGAATTGGCAAGTAGAAGCAAAAGGATCATAGGTTCGTACATCCAGAACCCTCCTTTCCCTTTCTTTTGCTTTAGGATTTCATTAAGTCAAGAAGAAGACTAGGAGTCTTTGTCCTTGTTTGCATCTAGGTCTTAGGCTAGGCATACCTAAAAAAAATCAAAAGAACTTGCATTTTAGATTAGCTACTAAAGCATTTGCATAGCCTGATTAGGAATAATCCAGGCACATTTAGGGTTTTAGGCTTGTTTTACCTCATTTTTTGGCACAACTGAAACCATGGGTCCACGGTTGGGAATTCCCAAACATGTGTGCATGGTTGGTTAACCACCCAATGATGGTTGACCAGGCCCAAACGCCCAGTGGTGGTTGGCTTTGGGTACCAGAACCCTGGTAGATCTTGCTTGAAATTAGCCATTTGGCCCCTGATCTATTTTTGTCTACATTTGTCTATTTTTGCTTTCTACATTTAGGCAATAAATAGAATTGCATGGTAATTTGCATCACACCCTAATAAACAAAACCTTCACACACTTGCACGTGAACATTGGTAAGGTTGGATTTCATCACCAACCCCCAATAATTACCCCATTATTTGGCCAAGGTCAGTCCAAGAACCATCGTAGCCATGGAAAATAGCATGCATTCCTCTTCGGAGGGTGTATCACTACCCACGGTGAACTGGGTGAGGACTGGTAGTACCTAGGCTCCCTCATCGGACTTGGACTTCATCACCAAGCCTTGATGGGTTTCACAACTTGGATTTCATCACCAAGTTAGTGTGTGAGAGTATCTGGGTGAAATCCTTAGATTCATTATAGGGTCAAACATTGCACTTTCATTTACAAAAAAAAAAAATCAAAAACTTTTCAAAATTCAAAAATAAAAAACAAAATCAAAACCTTGCGAAAACTTAGAAACAAATTTATTTGTTTGTTTGCTTTGCGTGTTATTTGCTTGTGCTTTCACCACATATTCACACATGTACCTTCACACTTTCCAACTCATCCCACCCTTAGCATATGGTAACAACCCGTAGTCAAGCTAGAAAGCTAGCCCAAGTTTAAAATTAGTTACCCTCATCCATGGAGTTTCCATCTCAATCCTCTCAAGCCCCTACCACTTCAATGGTAGGGCAAGTCAGTGTAGCCCCTACTATGTCCTTGAACTTGAATGCTAGACCATCTAGTGGTACCCCCACTTTAGACATAGATATAATGTAGAGAGCTACTCATGCTACCATTCCTAAAACTCCTAGGAGTGAGCCACCCATGCCATCTAATGATCATGTCACATATGTGGACATGGATATCATTAGGCTATATCTAAATGTAACTAGTTTGGTCTTTCCATCATTACCTCCACTTACCATTCCACCCTACACCATTCCTCCATCACAATAGGAAACCATATTCCCACACCCACAATAGTCCAATCAAATCTTCATAAATCCACTCTTTGAACCAACTACTACAACCATGACCCACAATCATCCATCATCATCTAATCAACACCCCTTCATATTTCAAATCAAAACATCACTTGTACTAACCCTCTCTATGAAGCACAAGTCAATGTTGCTTCATAGATCCTTACATCCATCCCATCCACTGCATATATAGATCCCATACATCATAACATCCCTCATTTAATGGCAATACCTTTTACCACTTACCCTCCACCTACATCCACTCACATGGTTGCCACCCAACCAGCCCAATCATCTACCACCTACATGGCCATACCATATTCATCTATGATTGCTATACAACAAGCATTTCTATAGTTACAATAATTGATTATGGATAATGCTAATCAAAGCATTAATCTCGATCCATAAATAATCATAGGGGTAGATCAAAACCAACCATCCACATCTCATCCACACACCTTCTTCACTCAAGATCCATCTTGGGTGTTGTGACCCCCAACCACAACCATACCCACTAATCCACTTCATCAAATGTATGCTAGCTCTTCAGGTCAACATACCATCATACCCCCATCTCCTCATCATCATCAAATTCATCAACAACAATCATTCCATAATCCATTTCACACTAACATCCCACATCATCAAATCCCAACTAATAATGCACATTATTTCATAGCAACAAACAAATCAGGGTTTTAACCCTTTGCTAGAAGATCCTAAGTTTTAATTTTTACAAAGTCAGATTGATAGCTTAGCCATGCAAACATTGGGTATGCAATACCAAAAACCTACTCTAAGGCAGCTAATCAATCATCCAATTCATGCTTTGATACCATCACCACCTTACCCAATAGATTTTCAAATATCAAAGTTTGATAAATTCAAGGGGGATGAGGACCCTTGAGAGCATGTGAGTGGATTCATTAATGCATGTTTTAGAATCAAAAACAATGATGCACTCATGCTCCATACTTTTCCTCAAATATTTGGAGGAGATGCCCTAGATTGGTACAATCATTTATCACATCAAAGTATTTATACTTTTGAGCAACTAGTAGACCAATTCTTGGAGCGGTTCTCTCTAAATATTAGAAAGAAGACAACATTGATCGATTTTCTCAATTTATAATAATATGACGATGAATCGGTCTATGAATTTGGAAACCACTAGAGGGCAATCATGACCAAACTACCATTCTCCCTCCCCATGGTAGAATTAACATGAATGTTCACAAGGAGTTATTCCAAACCAATCTCCTTGTTACTACAACTACAACAATATAGAACATTCGAAGAAGCACTCACCCAAGCTAGAGTAATAGAAGAAATCAAAATTCAAGAGGGTAAGATAAAACTAAAAAAGAAATAATGGCAGAACAAAAGGGGAATAACCATGGTCAATCCAAGGCCGACTAGGTTAATCAAGTAGTCTTGAGCCAACCTCCATAGCAAATCCAACAAGCTCAAGTGCAAGTACAACAACCCCTACAACAACAACAACAACAACAATAGACTTATCAAGTGGTTCCACCCCCACAACAACTACAAAATCAAGCTCAACCTACAAATAATCAATCATCAATACAATCCAAAACACAATTACACCCCATTACCTAAACCATATTCATCCATATTCCAAAATTTGTATGATGCACAGGCTTTCACATTACTAGAAATGAAGCCTGAAGATCCAAACAAGCCAAAACCTAGAACTATAAACATCTTACACCTTATAATTAAAGGTCATGACATCGAGACTTGCTATGCATTTAAGAACATTGTGCAAGATCTACTTGAAAAGGGAAAAATCAAGATTGATAACCCCTTAGCCCAACAAAATCAAAACCTTAGAATATATCAAACACCATTACCTCATCATGAGGTAAATCAACAAACAATGGGAGCATCAACTTCTATAATTCCTCCCAATCAAGTCAATCATGTGTCACAACTATACCAAGGTTTTGTGGGGGCTATTCACATAGTCACCCGAGGGCAAAGAAAAATGAATCACACACAAGCAAATGAGCCAACCCAAGTAGTACCAGCTCCTATAGCACAACCAAATGTGCCCATACAACTAAACCCAACCATTCCATCTCCACCCATTCATATTCCAAATCATCCACCTAGACCAATCATCACATTGAGAAGTCGATTGACATAGAGCTTAAGGATGGCATCAACCAAGTTGTCAATATATGAGCTCATACAACAATCTCCCCCACATCATGAGGCATTGATGGAAATCTTAAAATCCATCAAAATTCAAACAGAAGATCCTAACACCTTCAACACTTTTGTGGGGAGTGTTCAAAATTGTATGGAACCTTCAATAACATTCTATAATTTTGAAGAAAAGAGCATATCATCGAAGTTACCCGATCCTCCATTGCATATTGTAGCTCATATTGATCAAAAACCCTTTAAAAGAGTGCTCATCGATACCAGATCCTCTATCAATCTCATCACTACCCCAACCATCAAACATCTCAACCTACCATCATCTCACATCACCACATCCACCTTCACCCTATGGGCATTCAATGATGCTTTGTGCTCCACTATAGGAAATGTAGTTCTACCTATAATAGTGGGGGTGAAAACAATCCATGTACTCTTCCATATCTTGGAAGGAGCCATGTAATACAACATACTTCTTGGACATCCCTAGATTAGGGAAATGAAGTGTGTTCCCTCGACATTACATCAATGTTTGAAATATGTGCATGAGGGAAAAGTCCATTGCATTCCAGCTGACACCGAACCATTCAAGTACTACAACTTGATATCCAATCCATATGAGCCATCCCTTCCATCCACCCATATTTCCATTCAGCCCCTCATCATTCAAACCACCCCAACTAACAACACCTCATCCAAAGCACCCATCCTAGAGGCTTTGCCAATAGTTGATCATGCCTTTGCATCTCAAGCCATCAACCCAAGTCAACCCTCATCCACTTCATACCATTTTTCCATCACACCTGATCATCCCACCAATCAACCATCATCTTCATTAACTACACCTCCCACTTCGCAAACACCCTTCACCTTTTCATCCCAACCAAATCCACCAACCACTAACAAATCCATTAAACCAAATCCATCTCAAACCTCACCACCCATTATCTCATAGATAGGGTCACCTATCCAAGAAGAACCATTGCCAAGTGAGCCATCGCCTCCATCCAAACCACAAGCCACCATTGAAGCCTCCACATCAACACCTAATTCATCCACATCCCAACCAACTCAAGTTGTAGTCCATCTCACCAATCCAAGTATTGGTGAGTACATAGTTGAGAATGTCGCAATAACACCACCTATTTAATCTATTAGAGATTACGATCACCCATATGACCCACATTTAGCCATAGGTGCAATGTATAGAATGGGTTCCAAGCCAAATAAGATTAAATTTGTATATGGGGGAGTGGATTCTTCATCCAATCCACCTCCTCCTAATGAAGAACCCATGCAAGAATTTTGTGCTAACTTAGAATATTTATCCAACCTAGATTTCCCCATGCGATATTTTCATCAAGTTAACTAGTAGGGATTTGGTCTTGGATGACATGAATAGGGTCCACATCATATCATTGAGCCCCAATATCGAGAAGCACATGATCACTCTAGCTTAGGATACAGGCCATCATCCTCAAACTCCTCCTTTGAGCATACATTTTAACAACTCACCCTAGAGTCCAAAGAGGAGGATGAGGAGAGTGAAGATAATGATGATAGTGATGATGAGTATTTAGACCCTAAGTTTACACCTTATTTACATGAGGCCTTTCTAAAAATGAGACCCCATATAGCTATGATCAATTACATTTTTAATGATGATTTTGAGGACTTTTAGGAAATGGGACCAAACATGGACATGATCAATCACATTTTTGATGGTCCCCAAGAAGATGTGGCCCCTATAGAGCCCATTGAGAGAGATGAGTACTACATTACAATGTTTCCTATCAATCAATCCATATTTCACTTGCATATTCCATGAGAGTGACCTAAACTAGATCCACCACCACCACCTTGGTTGCATCCACAAAATCATAATTCACCCACCATAGGTCAGTTGCTCCCTAGAGAGAGTGAGCAAGATAGTTCACTCTCCAAATCATAGCCACTTCATTTCCACCAAGTTAACATGATTTATGTTGACTTGTTCACCCCACTCTACAATCCATATGATTTGGCAAAGCTGATTCCAATCGATGCTAGCCTTATCGACATGGATAGGATTTCATCCCCACCATCCATAGCCGAGTTCATCCTATCCAAAGAATTGCTAAGAGCTTCTAATGCTTATATTCCTCAACAATATTCACCTTCACCTACTTCTATTTTTCAAACTAAAGTAGAAGAAGCATCACCTGAGTCCTTTGAACATGTGGAGGATGATATTCATCTCATTCCTACTCCACATCAGTTAGAAGAAGGTTCTCACATGCTTATTGAAGAATCCATTGATGTGAACCTAAGTCAAGATGCGAATAATCCACAAATTGTAAAAATAGCAAAATATCTATCCATAGAAGAGAAAGAGCGCATCCTAGATGTATTGACAAGGAAGAAAGAGATTTTTGCATGGTCATACAAAGATATGCCTGGTCTTGACCCCAACTTGGTGGTCCATAACCTCACCTTAGCTCCCAAAGCTAAACCATTCAAGAAAAAATTGAGGAAACTTCATCCTACCATAGCACTCATTATCAAAGAAGAGCTACAAAAATTATTAGATGTGGGTTTCATACAACCCATTGATTATCCCGAATGGCTCTCAAACATGGTACCCATTCGTAAGCCGAATGGGGGGATACACGTATGCACAAATTTTTAAGACTTAAACAAAGCATGTCCCAAGGATGATTTTCCATTACCAAACATCGATCAACTAGTAGACTCTTATGTAAGCCATGAAATGCTTTCTCTAATGGATGGTTTTTAGGATACAACCAAATTTAAATCAATCCTGAGGACCAACACAAAACAACATTCACCACACCTTGGGGCACTTTCTGTTACAAGGTGATGCCATTCGGTCTCAAAAATGTAGGAGCTACTTATCAACGTGCCATGACGTATATCTTCCATGACTATATGCACAAAATCATTGAAGACTATGTGGATGATTTAATAACAAAATCCAAAACACATCTTGAGCACATTGAAGTACTAGAAAAAGTCTTTGATCGATTGCTTGAACACAAGGTGAGGTTAAATCCTAAGAAGTGTGTATTCGGAGTCACATCAGGTAAACTTCTAGGATTCATTATCTCCAAGTGAGGCATTGAAGTGGACCCTGATAAGGTCAAGGCCATTATTGAAATACCCCCTCCAACAAATCTTAAAGAGTTGCATAGTTTGCAAGGAAAGATTCAATCCATTCTATGATTCATTGCACAACTCTCAGACAAATGTAGGTCATTCAATCACTTGCTACAAAAGGGGGTCACATTTTCCTAGACAAAATAATGTCAAGAGGCTTTTGATGACATCAAGAAATATCTAGCTTCACCACTAGTACTAACATCACCTCATCCAGGAGTCCCTTTTCACCTTTACATTTTTACCATAGATTTTGCATTAGGGACAATGCTTGCACAAAAGAATAAAAATCAAAAAGAGCAAGCAATCTATTACATTAGTCAAACATTGGTGAGTTATGAAACAAGATATGCTTATGTTGAGAAGTTGTGCTTAGCAGTGGTTTTTACCACTAAGAAACTCAAATATTATATGCTAAGTAACACTACCTATGTCATAGCTAGAGAAAATCCTCTACATTATATGATGACTCGCACATACAACAATACCTAAACCACAAAATGGATAATGCTCTTAACAGAATTTGATCTTGAATTCATTAGCCAAAAATCCATCAAAGGTCAGGTGATAGTCGATCAACTCACAGAAGCTCCACTTCCAAATGATCAACCCCTTCTTATCGAGCTTCTAGATGATTCGATATTTTCTATCACTGAACAAGAAGAACTAGTCCCTCCTGAGGATGATGTTGACATCACTCTCTTATTTGATGGGTCAAAGTGTAAAAAAGGACAAGGTGCTGGAGTCATATTTTATACACCCAAAGGAATACCAATTCCTTTATCATTCAAACTTGACTTTCCATGCACAAATAACAATGTAGAGTATGAAGCCTTAATCTTGGGGCTTCAATCAGCATTAGCTATGGGCATTAAGTGTATAAGCATTTTTGGTGATTCCCAACTTGTCATTTTCCAAGTGAAAGGAACTTACCAATGTAGAGAGCCAATCTTGAAACAATACCATGAAGTAGCAATGAAATTGCTAGCAAAGTTTGACTGGTACGAGATTGACAACTTGCCTCATTTGACTAATAGGTTTGTGGATGTGATGGCTTCTTTAGGATCATTGATTCCAAAGAATAAAAATGGAGAAGTCCAACCACTTATCATCACAACAATGTCCAAATCTATAATCTCACGAGCAGAATCTGAAGGTGAAAAGAGTGTTTGTTTCATTCACGTAGAACCATATGAATCTTACCTTGGTCAAATAAAAGACTTTCTCAAGTTTGGGACCCTCCCATCAGATTTGACATGAACTACAAAGAGAACGTTCAAACAAAAAGTAGCTCATTACACTCTCTTGGGGGACGTGTTGTATAGACATGGCTATGATGGAGTCTTACTTCGATGCCTAGATCCCGTAGAGGCACAAAGAGCCATAAATGAAGCCCATGATGGTACTTGTGGTGGCCACTTTAGTGGAATGGCCATTGCAAAGTGCATTTTATGCATGGGTTATTATTGGCCCACCATGGAAAATGATTATTGTCAATATGTGAAGAAATGTCAAAAATATCAACAACATGCCAATTTGACTCATGTACCATCACAAGCATTACAACCCATTCAAAGCCTTTGGCCCTTTTCACAATGGGGCCTAGATTTGATTGGTAAAATTTCACCTACCTCTTTGGGACAACACAAGTTCATCATAACTACCACAAAATACTTCACCAAATGGGTCGAAGTGATCCCAATGACCACTACGACTGGACCTCGAATTATGGAGTTCATACTCCAACATATTATCTATCATTTTGGGATTCCCTCAAAGATCATTTTTGATAATGGTAAGTCTTTCAAAAACAAGGATGTTCGAGCATTATGCAACAAATATAATATCCAACATAGTTTCTTGACTCCTTATTACCCATAAGAAAATGGATAAGCTGAAGTAACCAATAAGACCTTGATAGCCATTCTCAAGAAACTTGTCAAAGAAAACCATAGAGATTGGCATACTCAAATCCCCTTGGCATTATGGGCTTATCGAACAAGCATCCGAATGCCAACAAGGGCAACTCCATTTTCATTGGTCTATGGAGCCGAAGCAATCATACCTCTTGAGCTCGAGATCCCTTCTTTACGAGTTGCATTACAAGAATTCATGGATGATGACACAACTAGACAAGCACATCTTGACCAACTTACACTCCTTGATGAAAGGTGAATCAATACCTTAGAACATCTACGAGTATATCAAGATCGCATCAAGCATGCTTATAATGTAAAAGTCCATCCTCATGAATTCCAAGTAGGAGATCTCATTCTTAAAGAGAATCAATAGAACACCAATGCATTACCACACTTGAGAGATAAATTCATGGCTAATTGGTTAGGTCCATACATTGTCAAGCAAAATTTGGGTCCAAGAACATATAGACTTGCAAATTTAGAGGGAACATTGGAACCTGAGCCATTAAATATTATACACCTAAAGGCATTCTATGCATAGTGTAGATTATATATATGTACATATACATGGCTAAAAATATTCATTGCATTTCATACATCCATCCATGCATTCCACCTACATTTCATACATATTTCAGGCATTTACATTTGTTCATACCATTCATCATGTTAGGAACCATTTGGTTAATTTGGATGATTGCTAGTCCACTATGTCTTGTTGCCTTAATCAGGGGCACCTTATATCAAACATTACTCACCAATCCATCAGCCACAATAATTTACAACTTTCCTTATGATATTTTGATGATTAAGGGGTTCACATAAACTAGGATAGATACCGTATAATCATTAGCAATAATGATTATGTAGCCACTGACTATTTTATGTACACCTTTTAATTTTCAAAAGCTTGTAGCGAAAGTATCACAAAATTTCATACAACACATTAGTCAATAAGCAAAATCTAGGTGTTTTCAATCACTCAACCACTCCTAGTGTTTTGAGCAACCTCCATTAAAAATCAAACAATATTTAGATGCAATAAGTTATTCCTGGTCAATCAAGTTTCCTCTTGGACCATGCACATCAAAACACATTAAAACATTGTGAAGCTTAGGAATGATGAAGTCATAAGTTGCTATTGCCATAAAGTGAAAGGTTTCCCCTATTCATCCAATTATGCACATGGTCTAGAATGCTAAAGAGTTGACAAAAGGACAAGCTCCACCTTCATTCCAAAAAAAAATCCCTTGCTCTTCCTCAAAATGAGCAAGTATCCCAAAAACATCCAAAAGCAATAAAATTCCTTGCTCTTCCTCAAAATGAGCAAGTATCCCAAAAGCATCCCAAACAATAAAATCCCTTGCTCTTCCTCAAAATGAGCAAGTATCCAAAAAGCAATAAAAATCCACTTTGCTCCAACACAAAAATGAGCAAACTCAAAAATAAAATCCAAAAATCCAATGCAATAAAAGAAGGGAAAGGAGCTTGAATCCCTGGAATTCTTAGTATTTCGAAAACTATGGGGTGATCCTCATTACAACAATGGGTTGAATGAAACCCGCCTGGCAATGGGGTATCCTTACGCATGGTGCCACGTCTATCACATTAGCGACCTTATTTTGTACAGACCTATGGATGCTCATGGATGAGCTAGCTTATTGGCATAAGTTACCAATTGATTAGTTTGACCTAACTCATAATGAGAAATGAACATTCATTGCACACACAATTGGTCCTTGAGAAATTTGAAACCACTAGGACAACCTTAGCATCATGAAGATTTATGAGATACATAGATGAGTTTGTTTGAGATCACTAGGATGTTTGAGTCTTTGCAAAATGACTCTAGATCCTTTATCCAAACCATTCCATATCATTTCCATTATTGCATCCCATAATCCATGTCATTTATAAATACCAAATGTTAGTGCCCTGATTAAACAATGAGAATAAAGTTGATCAAGCAAAAGTCTATAACATACACAAATGATCATCAAAACATAACATTCACCATTCATTCCACTCAATCACTACATCATTTCATATGCATCCATACATACAATAAAAAAAAAGTGCAATACAAATGATCACAATAAAATCCATGTATATGTATATATAAACAACATAGTACAAAAATCACCCAAAAGGTTGTATACATCAGAGCACTAAGGCTCATAAGAAAAAATGAAAACTACAAAAAGAGGTAATAAGTGCTACTAGCTAGCACCACCATGACTCCTATGAGGACCATGAGTTGATCCCTATGAACCAGATGGAGCATGGAAACTAGGAACCCAAGAACGTGAACCACTAGGTCTAGACTCACTCCACCTGCTAGAGCCAAAAACTGATGAAGAAGGTGGTAGAGGTAGCAGAATATGATGTTGAGCAAGAGTATCCTCAAGCAACTCAATGTACCTAGCCTACAAACATAAAGTAGCCAAATCCTGGCCTTGACATGCCTCTCACTGAGCTATCTCAGCATGAAGAGCCACAACCTTAGAACCATCACCACCTCCACTAGGTCCACTCTATAGCCCATCCACCTCACTTCATAGCTAAGCTATCTCAACATCCTAAGCTACCAATACACTCTATAACCTCATAATATCTACATCATGAGCCACTACAATCTAGCCCAAGCTATCCCACTCAACCTAGAGAACACCCCAATCCTCCTTATGTGGCATGGAGGTACATCCTACCCTCCATCACCATCACCTCCATCTCCACCTCCATCCTCCATCTCCATCACCACTGTCCCTAGTGTTTATAGGCTAAACATCTACCCTAACTCACCCCCTACTACCACTACCTCGATGATGCTTCTACCATCGAGAAGCCTACTCACTAGCATCCTACTCATCATCGCTCACCACATCATCAATAACTTGACTAGGTGCCCATGGAGGCTATGAAGCAAACCAAGCATCATACTCAATTATAGTCCCAACATCATCTACATCTAGGACACCCACCACCTCATCATCTTGATCATCATCCATAGTCCAAAAGTTAGGAGTAATAGGGAGACTAAGCTCATCACCCCGATGCCTATACACAACTAGAGCATCAAGAACTCCCTACACCAAACCAAACTACTACATCACTCAAGAGAACTAGATGAACTCCATCTCTCACCCATGCCACCCAACCACCCACCTACCTCACCTAATCCATCAAAGTTATGCTACATCACCATCCCAAGTCAGACCTCACCATGGTCACCAAAAGATATCACCTCTAGTCAGAGCACCAAACATATCTCGATACTCCTATCCACTATGGATAGGGTAACTTAATAAAGCCTCCTCACTAGTCCACCAACGAAGAGCACAAGGCAATGAGTGATCCCACTCACAAGGTAGACCCTCTAGCAAGCAATCCTAATATGCTCCCAAGCCCACAACTAAAGAAGAAGCTGCATTCGAATCCCTTCCACTCCTACCTCTTCACCTCATAAAGCTCCACATACAACTAGTAAAGTAGAGTAGGAGCCCAAGCATAAACCTAAGGCTCACCAATCAGATCCATCACAAGCCTCACCTAGTTCCAAGGGAACCTAGATCCCATGTTATTAGGCAACAACATGTTGCCTACAATGTACATCACAAAGGTTAAAAGTGCACCTAACCTCCCATCCTTAAACAACTAAATGTATGGAATACCACCCTTGCTACAATCCACATCCCAATCATCACCATAAATCAACCTCAACTCATGCTCCTTATCATGGCCAACCCAAACTAGTGAACCCTCGATAGGAACATAAAAGATATGATAAACATCCTCCAAGGTGATAGTAAGCTCCCTTAAATCTGAAATGAACCCCTATCAGGGTCCCATCTCTCCACTAAAGTAGACAAGTACTCCTCATCTACCCTAACAATCTCCACCCACCCACAACCATCCAACCTCACCACCACCAGCCACTTCCAATCATCATCAATAAGTGCCTTTCCACTCGAGATATGATACGAGGCCATCGATGTCGAGCCTCAATAAATTTCACCTACAAAAAGCACAAAAAAAATCCAAATCAGTGCACACATCATTAAAAAAAAACACAAAACATTTTCATACATTCTTTTCATTTCAAAAACATTTTCATGCATTTTCTCATAAAAAAAAAATCCACCTCCCACTTTATCATCTAAAAAAAAAAAAAATAAAAAACAAAACAAAAAAAAAAAAAATAAATGAAGGGCTTAAAACCTACCTACATCACAACTTTTACTCTACACCGCCACCTACCCACAACCACTCCACTAGCCTCACCAACCATCTCCATCACTCAATCTCTCAACCGCTCAAAAAACTTGAACCACACAAATGAATTCAAAACTACCCAATCAACATATTTATAGCCACATTTTTGGCCAACCACATCACTTTGTGCACAACACACCCATTTTGGTGTCAACCATAGATGCATGGTTTCGGTCCAACCAAATGTCCCACACGGTTAAAAAAAAACACACAAAACACCCCCTCAAATCAAAAAATTCATTCAACATCATCATCATCATCATTAAGTGAACCTTGTATCTAGTGAATTACCCTACATACCTAGTGGTTGCAGCGACTGTAATCCATGCAATCCGGTAGGATGGGTAGCTCACCATAAGGACACTTATTCAAAATCATTCAACATCATCACATGTGGCATTAAATCAGCTAGGTCCCTCAATATTTGAGTATGGCTATGTTCAACCTAATTTGCACAAGGTTATCATTAAGCCCTTTTCATTGGGTTACAAAAGTGAAAAACATTCAATCACAATTTGGTAATAATTGCCAAAATCACTACAAGTATCGAGCTCCCAGAGTGCTTGGTTCCTAACACCATATCATTTGGTAGGAATTATTACAGTCACATGGGCACCCGAACTCCCAAAGTGGTTGGTTATTTTACCATGATATTTTGCACATCATCAAAACCAAAGGTAAATTTGCAACAAAAACCATCCCAAACTTGGGGTATCAAGTTGATCTTCAATTTCACACATTTGCATACATCACATCCACCTCCTTTCATCATCCACATTTGGTCAATTGGCTTGTGGGTTTCATTCTTTACCCATTCACCAATTGAGGGGGTAAGCAAACAAATCAAAATTTTCAAAAATCATTCATTCTTGTGCATCAAGAAGATTTGAGTCCATTTATCCATCCAATAAGGATAGGTGTCTCTTATTTTTGCATTGCATTATGTTTTACACAACATGGTACAAAAAGGGGCATCTATAGACACCAAAACCTAGGCACTTACAAAACCCCATTCACATTGCACATTCCAAATCTGCATAATAAAATATATGCCTAAGTCCAAACTTAGGCATATAAATCCTGCACATTAAAAGTATTTTCTAGATTTTATAAATCTGGAAAATCTACCTAGGATACCCTACCTAATCACTAGACATGTGTCCTAGCCACATCACCACCACCCCTTGCCACATCTCACACACCCATGTCACCCTTGTCCCTTCACATGGGACATCCCTCACACCTCACTCCACTTGCACCTACCCATTAGCCACATCACCCCAGTTAAGTGAGACACCCTAGGTGACTCACTATAACTACCCCTTCCATTTGGTAGCCCTAGATTGCCACTTGGCAATCCTGGCTTGCCACCTCCATTTTCCTTCCAAAATCCTAAGGGGCCTATAAAGGCACCTTCACCCCATCAACCAAAGGAGGTTGAAAGAACATACCATCAGGCTACCATAATCATACTAGGAGCTCACACGCATCCCAAGGAGATCAAAGACTAGAAGCCCTAGAGTGCCCTTTTGTAGCTTTCTACCATCTAGCCTCAATCACCCACTCATGGTTACATAGTCACAACCACCTTCCCATGGTTGCCTAACCACCCTCCCATGGTTGCCCAACCACACCCGCATGCCTATGGTTACCTAGAATACAAAATTCATGAACAAGCATAGATCAGTAAGGTTTTTATTTGTTAAGCAAGGCATTTAGGTTTAATTTCTTTGTTTCCCACACTGCATTTCATGTTTTTGCAACTAGGGTTCTATAGTAATATCTTCTATCTTGATCAACAGGTGCTACTAAACCCTCGTTTGTGTTTGATGTGTGCAGGAAGCAGGTGCTTGCAAAGCTATTGAAGCTAGAGTGGTCCCATTGCTGGATACCAAAAGCCCACTCACCCTTGGAGTTGTAGCAGAGGAGCGAAAGACACCAATTTGACTTTCTTGGAGAACCAGAGACTATCATTTGAGCATTGTACTTTATAAAAAGAAAGCATTGTAATATCCATCCCCAAACATTGGGGCATAAAGCATTGTAAATTGGGAGACTAAGGCTCCCCTATTTCAATACAAGAGAAGCATTCTTTTTATTGCAATTGTTCACTTTCATGTATGTGCTTTGGTGTTGAATATTTTGCTACATAGAGTAAATGTAAAATTTTATGATCTAATGGAGAAATCAAGGAGCAATGAAGAGGGGTAAGAAGCACTCCAAGAAGGTTTATCTATCCAATCAATAAGGCTCCTCCACTTGATCCCCAACGAGAGCCAACACCAAAGCACAAAATAGTAAAATAATAACTTGTAGCAGAAGGAAACTTGTTAGCATGAGAAAATGAGTGAGTCAAGAATTAAAATGTCAAGAAGAAATATTAGGGTTAAATAGGTAATAAAATACTTTATTTATAAGAGGTTTTAAGGGAAAAATAGGTGAAAATGGAATTTCATCATGGGCAAAGGCCAACCCCAAAAAAACTGACGAGGGGAGGGGTTTTAGTGAGAAAGACCCCTACATCACCAAGTTCATGCCCTACCATTATAGGGCATAAATATGACAAGAAAAAATTATTCTTCATATGGACCAGATATAAATTTGGCAAAGCTAAGGAAACAAGACAAAGGGAGAAGGCAAAAGGGTCCCAAATTTACACTTAGAAAGTTTGGGTGGCTGACTAGGGATCTAAGAAAGAATTGACTTATTCTGATGAGTCAATTTTTTGTGTCTACAATTGGGTATCAAAATTCCTTGTGTGACTAATAAAAAATGGCATCTATTTTAAGGGGTGGATCATCCAAGAACTCGAGGCCAGTTAAATAGGAAGAAATTGTAGTTCGACCTTAAAGAGAGAAACAATATGAAATTTCAAAGGATTCCAACAAGAAAGTAGAAAATATTACTTCCATAGTTAATTTACTACAATAACAGATGGAACAAAAAATTATGATGTTGAAAATTCTTGTGAACCAAGAAACCTAAAATAAATATCTAGAGGTTAGGCAAGAGGAAAATCTTGCTAGAGAAACCCTTGAGGAAAAAGCTCAAATTGGGGCAGAACTAGCTAAAGACTTAAAAAATATCAAGGTATCCAAATTTAATGGAAAGGAAGGTGGAGATGCAACAAAGACCTATCTAAATGAAATGGAAACCTATTTTTCCATGAACTATTCACCTGAAACATAGACTATCTGGGCAACCCTTCATATTCAAGATGCCACCTTGGAATGGTGGAACACATTTAAGGTCGGAAGAGGAATCCAAGTGATAGATCTAAAATGGGATAAATTTGTAAAGGATTTTAAGAAAATATTCCTTATAGATTAATTTTATGTAGATAAGTGTGAAGAATTCTTAAAACTTCTATAGGGAACCCTGACTGTAGAGGTATATTATAAGAAATTCATTAAATTATTAAAATATGTCATTGAATATGAAATAAATGAGCAATTGAAGTTGGATAAGTTTATTTTAGGAGTATATCCTAAAAATAAAAATAGTAATCAACTTTCTTAAACCTAAAACCTTGCAAAACTCCTATGACTTAGCTTCACAATAGGAAACAAACCAACACACCAGGAAAAAATTTCTTTAACTATGGGATGTTGACCAAAAGAGAAAGAGAGAAAAATAGAAAAAGGAAGAGAGATGGTTTTTTAAAATAGGAAAGAGAAAAAAATAAAATAAACAAGGGAAAACTAAGGGAAGGAGCAAGATTCAATAATAGAAATAGTGGGAAAAAGGAATTTGACAAGAAGGATTTTCAAAAAAGGGATAACCAGAAGCCGCATCTTTAGAAATTAAATGAGTCAATTGAAAAGGAGGATACTAGGGATAAAATAATGGAAAATACTCATGCACCAAAAATAGGTTGTTATATTTGTGGGGTCCTCATTATGCAAACAAATGTCCTAAATAAGAAAATAAAATAAAAATGACAAAGGAACAACCACATAGAATTTATACAACAATTTGGAATCTAAGCTTAGATGATCAACCCACTCCTATGCTCCTAAAGAATAAGCTATTTAATAGAAATGTAAATATTTTAATTGGTTGTAGTTCTAGGGATAGTTTCATTTCTTCTAGCATTACCAAATATATGCCAAAAAACTTGTATTTTGGCACAAGGGTGGAAGGTTGAATATGGGTCTAGGTATACTTACCAAGTAAATCAATGCTTGTCCAATGCTAAAATTTTCTTACCCAATGGGTCAACTATTTAGCACTTATATGTAGTCCCCATTACATGCCTTTGATATTATTCTAGGGATGGATTTTCTAAAAGCCCATGGAGCCCTTATCAATTTTCAAGAAATATGGATGGACTATATTGATAAAGATAAACAATGATTAAGAGTTCAAAGAAAACTCAGATATTTTTGACCATATTTATTCTATGCTATGCAACTTAGGAAAGTGATTAAAATAAGTAGAATAGTGTATGTGTTCAAAATTAATAATAAGGAAGAAAGTGGGGAAAATTTAGAATTATTCAAGTACCCCATTTTGCATGAATTTAGATATGTTTTCCTAGAAGATCTTCTAGGCCTTCCACCTCAACTTTAATTCAATTTAACTATTTAATTAATTCCTAGGATAAACCTATTGTTAGGACACCCTATAGGATGACACCTATCGAGTTGCAAGAGCTAAAAATGTAACTCTAGGATTTGTTAGAAAAAAGTTTGATTAAAACCCAATGTATTGCCTTGGGGTGCTCTAGTTTTATTTGTAAAAAAGAAGGATGGTTTCCTATGATTGTGTATTGACTATAGGATGCTAAATAAAGTGACCATCAAGAACAAGTATTCCTTAACAAGAATTGATGATCTTTTTGATCAATTAAGGGATGCCACAATTTTCTCAAAGATTGAAGTGATATCGGGTTATCATCAACTGAGAATTCAAGAAGAAGATACTCACAAGACAACTTTCAAGACTAGATATGGCCACTATGATTTTATAGTTTTACCATTTAGGTTAACAAACACACTAAAAAATTTTATGAACCTCATGAACAGTGTATTAATAGAATATATAGATAATTTTATTTTAATATTCCTAGACAATATCTTAATATATTCCTACACCAAGAATAACATAACAAACATTTGATATTGGTATTAGAGGTGCTAAGGAAGAATAAAAT
Source organism: Wollemia nobilis (assembly GCA_028583015.1). NCBI lineage: Eukaryota > Viridiplantae > Streptophyta > Pinopsida > Araucariales > Araucariaceae > Wollemia > Wollemia nobilis. The sequence goes on from JAQPPZ010000493.1 coordinate 1,572,067, forward strand.
CTATGGAAATTTATCAAAATGCAAATTGTATGCTTCACAAGTATAGTATTTAGAACACATTATATCTATAGATGGGGTCACTGTTGACCCAAAGAAAATTGAGGCCATATTAACATGTTTGAAGTTCAATGTTTCATGGGTGAATTTTAGGTGTCTATAAATGCCCCTTTTTGTGATGCGTTGTGGGAAAACACAACACAAAGAAACAATAGACCACCTAGGGCCACATTGTAGGGTGTGTGATGATCATTGATCTAATCAATATTGGATGCCCCAGTTATGAGAAAGGGTGTGAATCCTAGAATAATTGCTTCTAACAGGATGGAAGGCTTAATTTTTAAAAATATTGCACACGTCCATCAGATGATCAGATAGATTTAGTGCTACTATAGATCTTAAATAAGGAGAGCTACAAACTTAACTATCATATTTTATTTTTCCATAGCAAAGGGTAAATTTATAATAGTTGTTAGCAATGATTCATAAGACAAACATAATTTAACATGATTGAGTGATATTTTGTTGATTTTGATTATGATTGTTTATATTATGACTACCCCCTCAAATGATGAGTTGATGAGGGAAGGAAAATGAACGAAGTGATGAGTCACTTGACCATAATGAATAATTTGGACCCTTTAGATATTACAAAATTACCCGTAGGCTACAACTGTGTAAGTCATCTAAACTTACAATAAAAAGTTAATGTAGGACCATCAAAGTCATTAGGCTATGCCTACGCCCCCTGGATCACCTCCTCCCTAGGATCCATCCCTATGAATATGGTGGGAGCTAGTCTTTACAATCCTATATTTATGAGTCTTGGTCCAATGGCTAGGTCAGACCGAATACTGCTATGATGTGCTCCACGTGCTTCGTTGTGATCCCCTTACCATAGGTCTATCCTAAGGAGTGGTGCATAGCATCCAAATATTCATTTATAGAGATGCAATTTATGAAACATCTCTTATAATATGAGCATCAAAATCCTCCAATATATCTTGTAGGTGCCTAACATCTACACCTGGATCTAAACCTATAGGCACTTGTATAGTAGGAGTTATTGGCACAACCTATCCCCGAGCAACATCTCTCTCAGTAGTAAACTAATCTATCTTGATCTATGTCGAGTCAATCTATGCCTAGAGGGTGGTCCTCTCCTCATCAAAACTCTTGAACTATGTTTTAATCCCAGTGATAATAGAGTCCCGCTACAAGACCTAAATATAAGATGCCTAAATCTTAGCCTCTATGTGGTGCAACTGATCTTGAAGAGGATACTCTTGCTCATATGGATCTAAATCCTCCTACTTAGGAGAAATCTACTCCTCTACCACCTATTTCTCTTTGGTCTATCCCTAGTACTCTAAATGAGCTCACACTTAGTGCCCATTAGGATCCTCATCTATATCTACCTCATCCCAATACTGACCTAAGATGCCACCACCATACCATAGCTGTGTAACCCACCACTGGGTATATGCCTCAGTCACCCTGGCATCTTCTATGCTAGTATCCACTATTGGAGGATCATCATCCTCTAAAATGGCAATAACTTGGGGTATTGGAAGAGCCTTTTCTATAGTAACCCGCTTGTATAAAATGGGCTCTAGAGGTACATCCTACTATAGGCCATACTATCAGAGCACCCAAAAATAGTAAAAAGACTCCCTGATGCCATCCTTGTGATCGATAACCCATTGGTCATACCTAGTATGAGCTATGAATCTATCTACCTCTGCCCAGATGGGGCACTCATTATAGGGCCTCTAGATAATATCCTTGGCCTACAGGCCAATCATAGTTACTGTATAGTGAGACAGATCCCCTACATGACACTGACTCTTGCATTGCTTGTGCTCTCATGACCACCTACCTTTGTAACACTGAGCCACATCTGCAATAGCTATAATCTTGATAGGCAATCCTCCTAGATGGTCCACCCTTATGTGCTCCCATATCTAGATTTAGAGGATCAAGTTGTAAGTTATACGGGCTTGTCGACACTACTGAATCTTGTAAAGCTCATCATAACACTGAGCCAGTAGTACACACCCCTAAGCCATTATGATGGGCTCCTTGCTATCCATCAAGTACTTGACATAGCTAGGAGGTTCCATGGGAACCTCACTTTGGAGTAGTTAGGTAAAAGCATGTTACATTTAACATGTATCAAAATTACCTATAGCTGAGAGATGACATTCTCCCAATTTCATCGATCCACAAAGATCTTGCCATAATGATAGTCACCAAATGTTGTAGCTACATGATCCTAAAAAACCCTTGCAAATACTATGTCTTTGGCATCAGTTTGAGAGGACACAATGGAAAATCCATCAAAAGCAATCTAGAAGATCTTGTATACATCCTTCGACGTGATGGTCATCTAGCCTGTAGGGATATGGAAGGTTTTAGTCCTAGAATCCCACCTATGTGCCAAGGCAGTGAGGTAGGCCTGGTCAGATATGATTATTGATAGCCTAGTGACATACGGGAGCTTGCAGGTATCAAACCAATCCTAATATGTGTCATCCATGTAGGGAAGAAACTGTACGAGCAATCTAGGGTCTCGAGCCTAGGTAGATAGAAGCTAAGAGTGCAAAGTAAATGCCTAAATTAAATGCTATTAAAATATAAAAAGAGCAATAAAATATTTTTTTTGCAAAATTTATCTAAGATAAGTCTAATGCTAAAAAAAATGACTAAATGCACCTAAGCATTCAAAAATATCAAAATATACACTTCTAAAATCCAAAAAAATCAATTAAATTCCTTTAACATAAAACAATTCAAAAATAACCCTAAAGTTGCTCGGTCGCTCATGCCAGGAGTGGCCACACAGTGGATGCTGGAGCTGACAGTTTTGAGCCACCAATGGTCAAAAAGTTTGACCATTGGGATTCAATTTGGCTCCTGACAGGGACAATGGCCCCTCTTTGGCCATTTAGGGGATGCCTTGAATGTTAGCAACCACGAGGTGGCACGCCAATGGATTTCACCCTCATCCAAAAATAACAATCTTTTTTTGAAAAATCTAAAAACTAAGCACAACCCACTAAAATTAAACCTAAAATAATCTTATCTACAATTTTAGTTCATTTACAATTGGTTTAATTTGGTTTATTAACCGATTACTTAGTGAGGTTCGTTTTACCCAATAAAATAAATAACAAGCTAGGGTTTGAGAGATAAGGATGAGTCGTCAACTCCTCCACTTGTTGATGCCTCATCCTACTCTGCCATGGTGTTTGAATTTGATAACGTCCCAAATCACAATCAATCACTCTCACCTCAAAGCTCAAAAGTGCAAATTGACAATTGGCAATAATAAAAGTCAAACCCTAAGAATTGCTTTTATATTTTCAATTTATGCCCCGACCACTGCTGGCATCAAAAACTTGCACTTTATGGCTACTGACATTGATAGCAGCCATGAAATGGCAATTGGGGACCACTAATTCTAACAATTTCTAGGAAACAAAGATAAATTTACTCAAAAGCTCACCATGAGGCACCTCAAAATGGGCCATTAAGCACACCTATCAGTCCAAAATAATCAAAAAGTGCATAAATACAAAAAAAATCACATAAATAAAAATCCAAAAACAATATAAAATTTAAATTAACACAAAAATAAAATAACAACAAACTCTCAAATGAGTCTCGTATTCAGTTATTTACTCTATACACTTGGTCGTTGCATGACTTGTGATCCATGCATTCTGGCAAGATGAGTAAAAATGCCATAAGGCCATTTGGGGTAAATTAGTCATTATTGAGTTGAAATGTTGCACTTCAATCCCAAATAAGGACATGATTTCCAGACTGCCCCATAAGAATGAGGCTTTCATTTCATTTATTCTATGATATTTTTAGCCCACCATCGAATATAGTGATTCAACATGAGCTTGAATGGAATTGTTATAATCTTGATTCTCTAAGAAGGCCATTGCAGTTGGACTACTCCATGGGATAGAGATATACAAAAACTAAAAATGGTTGAGATCATGTCTAAAATGGGATCTGCCAATAACAAAGAAAACATCTTGAAAAGGGTCCAAATAATTCATATTGGTCAAGCAACTTGCCGCTTTATTCATTGTACTTCCTTTATTGACTCATAATTTGAGGGGGTAGTCATAATATCAACAATCATAATAAAATTCAACAAAGGTTAACTCGATCATGTCAAATTGCATTAATCTTACAAATCATTGCTAACAACTATCATAAGCTTACCCTATTGCTTGGGGCAAAATCAAATATGTTGATTTAAACCTTTGACGATCTGGCTTTCAGTCCTTTGCAAATGCTAAGCAATGTGATCCAAGACTCTGGTGGACTTCAAAGTCTTATGTAAATTTAAGCCTTCCATCCTGTTAGAAGCAATGATTCTAGGATGTGCACCCTTTCTCATGGCTAAGGTATCCAATGTTGATCAAATCAATGATCATCACACACCCTACAATGTGGCCCTAGGTGATCTATTTTTTCTTTGCACTATATTTTCCCATAATGCATCCCAAAAAGGGGTATCTGTAGACACCTAAAACATGTAATGTTTAGGAGACTACTCATATGGACACATCCAAAGACCATATGAATGATATTGGACCTTTCCAAGAGCTAATAGTGGTCCTAAACACTCAAAAAGGGTAGTTCTAGCCCATCTAGGCTTAGTTGCTATCAATCAAAGTAGCCACCAACATTGGCCACTAAATTTGAGAGTGGACACACCTAGCCACTACTCTAGATAGTGGCTAGCACAAAAATATAGTTTGGCCATGAATACGGGCCCAAATCATGTAGTTTAACTGCACCTTACATTGCTTGCAAAAATTTCTTGACATGGAACTCCCAGAGCTCCTCCTGACTACCCCTTCAATACAAATTTATGACTAATACTTCCCCCCAAGATGGTAAGTTGCATGCAGATCTAAATTTTCAATTCACAAGGAAGCCAAGATCTAGATCTAGATCTAAATCTAGGAGGTCTACATATGGACTCTCCCAAGCAAAGAAAATGATCCGTGAATATCAAAATTTTGTGTAGTGAAGCTCTAGCAGATTGGAGAGAGATTCCATACCCCTTGGAGGAGTAGCAAAGCTCTACCCGATTTAGCGATGATTTCTAGCCATACGACCATTCATATTGAACGTGCTTCATTACAAATAAGTATACTAACATAGAGGTAACCCTTGGACATAAATTCAGATGAGAAACATAGTTCTACAACCCCTGGTTCATGAGAAAGAAAGCTTCATTTTATTGCCACTATCCTTGACAGTGGCCCACAGGCATAATCTAGGGTTTTAGATAATGTTTTCCAAGTTTTAACTTAGGTATGTTATTTATTTTTACCCTGTTAATTAATTTTAGCATAGATCTAGTTTCCTTAATGTATTTGCACTATTATTTCCTAAGTTATCCATGCATTTATCATTCATTTTTACTGCATTTTGATCTTATTATGCTTATATATCATGCTTCATAGACTTTCTAATAAAGCCTCTTCACGAGAGGTAGCCCGTGCTACTGATCTCCTACTGTTGTCTCTTGTACATAGGATACAAGTCACAGGATCAAGCTAAAGTGTTTAAAGCAACATATCCCTCTAGACAAGAAGGAGAAGGAAACATCTATAAGCCTTAATACAAGTTCATGTGTGAGATTGAGAGGCCTACGGAGTGCATCACCCCCTACGAGGGGATATTTTTACCATTTTACCTATATTTCATTGTATCAAAACTGGGTCTCCCTCAGAGGAACCGATATGTAACTGGGATCCACATGAATAAATAAAAGATACTTCTTTCTTTTGTCATTTTCATGTTATCTATGCTTTATGGTCCTATGTTTTGATATAATATTGCAAGTAGACTAAGGATGCACAACTTCACAGGGTCATACAGATGGCAATCATGGTGGGACAGAATTAGAATTGCATAACCAATTACCAACCTTCAATAAAAAATAAAGGAGTTTAAATGGACCAAAAAATGTGAGGCTACCTTTAATACTCTAAATAACAAACTAACAATAACACCAATCCTTAAAATACTTGATCCATTGAGAAACTTTATAGTTTTCATAGATGCATCCTTAGAAGGGTTGGGAGGCATTTTATCCCATAATGGAGCTACAATAGCCTACGAATCTAGAAAAATTCAAAATCACAAGATAAACTATGCTACACATGACTTTGAATTAGTTGTTGTTGTCCATGCTCTTAAGGTCTAGAGGGAATATTTTTTGGGAAAACCCTTTGAACTAAGGATAGATCACCAAAGTCTAAGATATATCTTCACTCAACCAATTCTTAATGCAAGGCAAAGAAGGTGGATGGAGTTCTTAGTTGAATATAATTTTGGCATAGAATACATCAAAGGAAAGTAAAACAAGGTCACTAATGCCTTAAGTAGGAGGAGATATATAATAGCATTAACACAAAGACATGTTGACTTGATTGATAAAGTTAAGGAAATGTAGTTACAAGATCAATATTACATTGAAAATCGAGCTAAAATTAAGGTTAATCCTAAGGAAAAAGATAATTTCAACATAAAACAAGGGTACTATATTTAAAATATACGGTTGTCATACCCAAAAATAGTGATTTGAGGAGAATAATCATGTAGGAGTCACATTGTTCTCCACATTTTTCCCATTCAAGAGGTGCAAAAATGAGATAAAATATGAAAAGAACCTTTTATTGGCCTAGAATGACATAGGATATCAAATTTCTCAAAGCCAAATGTTTGGAATATCAAAAGGTAAAGGAAGAACATTAACATCCAATAGGAAAACTTTACCCACATGATATACCTAAAAAGAAATGGCAAGTCATATCCATAGATTTTATTGGGTTTACCCAAAATAAGGTTTCAACATGATGCAATGCTTATGGTGGTAGACAAGTTATACCAAGAAATATAAAAGATGATGCACTGACTGTGTTGAATACTTTTTCCAAGAAAATATTTTGAAAACAAGGTTTTTTGAAAATGATCATATCAGATAGAGATTTCAAATTTACATCAGTTTTGCTTACCATTCAAAAATATATGGGAAAATGGAGAGGTTTAACCAAGTTCTTGAAGAAATTATTTGTTTGTATTGCATGGGTCAAAATTCCAAGTGGGAGGACTACTTAATGTAAACATGGAAAATTGACCCATCAAAATGAGTCAATTCTTCCTTAGATCCCTAGCTAGCCATCCAAACTTGCTAAGTGTAAATTTGGGCTCCTTTTGCCTTCTCCCTTGGCCTTGTTTCATTAGACTTACAAAATTTATACCTGTTCTATATGGGGCATTAATTTGGCTTGCCAAATTTATGCCTTGTAATGATGAGGTCCAAATATGACATTCTAGGGGTTTTTCTCACTAAAACCCCTCCCCTTGTCGATCTATTTTGGGGTCGACCTTTGCCTATAGTGAAATTTCATTTTCCTACCTATTTTGCCTTCAAAACCTCTTATAAAGAAGGTTTTGGATTCCCTAATTTATCCCAATTTTTTTTTGAGATCTCAATTCTTGACTTGCTCATTGTTCATGCTAACAAGTGCTCATCTTCTCCAAATTGTTGTTTTCGTTGTTTTGTGCTTTGGTGGTGGCTGCCATTGGGGATTGAACGAAGGAGTCTTGGATACTAGATAGATAAAAATTATTGGAGTTATTCATCCATATATACATTGCTCCTTTCCCTCTCCATCAGCTCATTAGGTTTGGTGTTCATGTTAGTCACTTTTTAAGTCTATTTTTTATGGTTTTGTGCCCATTTTTTTGTTGTTTTAGGGCCAAAAAAAAGCATTTGAACAAAATTCATGCCCCATATTTATAGGGCATGAATTTGGTAAAAAATATTCATTATACCTACTTAAAAGGCATTAATTTGGTAAATTAGGGCTTGGGGGAAAGTTTTGCACTCCAAAAACCATAATTTGCATTCTACATTTTAGCATTTTGTTGCATCCATCTTATCTATATTTCATTTTACTATTACATATATATTTTTCTTTTTTTATGCATGTTCCAAAGGTCATAGATCAATTTTTATTTTGATAATTTAGCTAAAAGGGCCAAGGGGGCTTGACCGATGTGCCTCCAAGCTTAGTCTTATATGGGCCTAAGCAAGCCCCCAAAAATTGATCAAAATTTCTAGGGTTTGAGAAGTTATTTTATAGGTTTGAAGCCATTGTATTATGAATGTAAGATAAATATTGGATCAACCACTAGATTAAATAAGTGCCCTAATAGATATTTAGGTTGTTTGGTGTTTGATTTTGTTCTTTTTTGCCCAGAACCCTAGATCATAGATTTGATTGAATTCCTAAGCATTTGAAATAATAAAAACATATAGTGTACATTTAGGGTTTTAAATTTGTTTGTGCATTTATCTTGGACCCTTTATCAAAGGTTTTATTTTGCAATCCTAGGGTTAGACATCATTGGATTACAAAATCATAATAGAGTTAGATCTTGTCTTCTTGCATCTTGTGTGTCTTGCATTATTCTTTCCTTTTCATAGCTCAGTTTAGAAAGGCCAAAAAATAGGTGTATTCTTAATTAACAAAACAAATATTCCCACCTCAAACTTGGAGAAAGTCCTAAAACCATTATTGGTGAACCCATCCTTTCATGTCCTTGAGTGTAGAGAATATAACACACCCCTAAGGTTCATATCAGCTCCCAATGGATCTAGCTAAGAATCATATGCTGTAAGGAAGTTTTACCCCTCTACATCTCTGGTGAACCTGACATGAAAAAACATATTAGTGCCAAAATATGAAACCTCTTCCTTTGATCTTTTGAAAACTTAAATAAGACCAGTAATTCTATTTGTGTAGATCAAAAAATATCTTAAAACTATTTTGTGTGCTTTTGCTAGTTTTTAGTTCTCCTCCTTCTCCACTTTGTCCTTTATCTCTCCTAATGGATCCCAACATTAGGAGTGGGCAAAAGCATTTAGATTTTTCTGAGATTTTCCAAGAAGTTGATCAAATTGATAGAATCATAATCTAGAAGAAGAGGAAAATGAGGAAATTGATAATGATATTGATCCTACTAAGGGATCTAATGGTAAACTTATATTTAAATCATTTTAACATGTTTGGAATTTATACAAGAATTATAAATATGCCTTGGATAAAGCTATGGAAGAGGAAGCCTATCTTAAGGAAGTTGGAAAATCTCATCCACAAACTGTTTCCCCTCAAGATGTTCACAATAATCCCTTGATTGAAATTTTGTATCATGATAATCTTATTTGTAACCCAACACGTATTACTATGGTAACCACCAATGTTGGAGGAATTCCACAAGTTCCTCCAACTAGTAGTGCATATCAATATTATGTTAAATTTCCTCCTCAATTAGCTAATCTCAATATTCATGCTTATATATCACCAAATTTTGGTTATCATCCACAACAAGATACCACATATCATAACCCATACAATAACAATGTCAATACATCCAACATAATCCAAGTTCCCTTTCAATAACCTACCTATACCCCTCCCCTAAGGAATTGAAGGGCAATGCATAACAACAATCCTAAAGTGCAGAGTTTAAAGAATATGGCAAAACAATTGGTTTCAAGAGTGGATATGATTCAACCACCTAGTTTCACCTACAATTATTTTCAACCAACCCTATACGCTTAGAAATGTGCAACCAACCCTTAGACCATATCATTGTCACTAGCCCCTATCCTACGCATTTTTCAATACTAATTTTTCCTATCTATAAGGGAATGGAAGATCCGGTTGAGAATTTAAGAATATTTAGAATAACATGCCATGATATCATATATGATTATATGTTGTTATTTAAGAAGTTCCCTTAGAGCCTTGGTGGTATAGGATTAGAGCGGTATTATTAGTTGCCCAATAATTCTTTGAGAAATTTTGAAGAGATAGCTAAAATATTTGTTCAAAAATTTGGTGCTTATGTTGAAAAGAATATCACTATGAAAGATGTCTATATGTTGAAACAATCTAAGGATGAAAGTTTTTCAAAAATTATGTCTCGATGGAGGAGTCTAGTTGGATGCTTGAGATATACCTTACCTTCTTGAGACATGCTTGAGATATTTATTGGAAACTTACAAGAACAAATATCTTATGAGTTGGAAAATACAACTATCACATATTTTGATCAAGCTATAGATCTGGCAAGAAGGGTAGAGAAATACCTTATAAGAAGAGGTTAGCTTAAAGTAAAAGAATATAGGACCACTAAAAATTAGTATAAGAACAAGAATGTGGTTGGTGATGGGGTAACAGATAGTAGGCCTGTTAACAATGTTGTTAACACCTTACAAAATATGGTGCTTAGCCAACATACCTATGAATGTGGTCCTACAACTACTTCTGGAAGCTAACATGATTTAGTTACCACCTATAAGGTAACCTAATACCATAGCTACTTGTTATAAGGTTGGTCATCATTGTGAGTATCATAGAGTGGAGCAACACTGGATAAGCTATTGCAAGAGTTTGAAACATGTGGTGTAAGACCTAATTGATGAAGGATGACTTGTCATAGAAGGTTATCTACCCAATACTTCAACACAAAATAAACCTCCTACTAAATAAGCACCCATAACTAATAAAGATATAAGGATCTTCCAAGATCCTCTCCCTAAGTATGGTTAGTAGGTAGCTAATCAAGTATCATATTAGAGTGTACCACCACCCTATGATAATATGGTTGGTATCCTAGAAACAACTATAAGACAACAAGTTTAGAATCAACCAACTCAACATTCTCAATAGGAGATGAGTTCTTCATTCCACCCACCTTCAAAACCCACCATACTTTTAAATAATACCCAAAAAAGGAGAATGAAAATAGAGAACCCACCTTTAGTGTTAAAGCCTCAACCTCAAGTCTCCTTTGACATTCAACAACAATTAGCTCATACCCCGACCAAGATCTCTCTTAGAAATTTTGCAAACTTCTCCTATTCATGGGGAAACCTTGTTGAAACTTCTAAGACAACCTATTCCTTAAGAAATTTCCCCTAGTGTTATGGTTAATGTTGTAAGATATATTGGGATACATCATATCACATTCTTGGATGATAATATTTCTTCCTTAGATCCACAAGGGGATTATTTCCTTTACATTATTGCATTTTTTGGGGAAAATTTTATCAAACAAATTGTTGTTGATAATAATTCTTCCTTAATTTATGCACTTATCAATTTTTCCAATAGTTTGGATTAAAAAAAAAATATTTAACTAAATTTTATGACATCATCAAAACTTTCAACAATGAGTCCCAAGAAGCTTGCAACACTGTATCCCTCCCCCTTAGGATTGGACCCAAGATCTTAGATACCTTGTGCTACGTGTTGTCTTGCCCTGCATATTTTAATCTACTTCGTAGTTGTACTTGGATCTATGTGATGTAGGCTATCCCTTCTACGTTTCACCAATGTTTGAAGTTCAAATTAAAAATATTAATTTATCACCATTTTGGGTGATCCTTGCCCATTTGAATATTGTTCACTAGTTGAACAAATCCAATTTTATCTTCATTTATGTCCATAAATTTCCTCATATCATATAACTAAGCAATTTGCAAATATGAACATGAGTGAGGAACCATTAATCAATGCTTCATCATAGGATCAAGTAAATCCTTCTTTTCAAGAGCCTATTTTGAGGATATCTCATCAAGGTTTGGAGTGGAGTGTTGAGGATGAGGGACCACCCTCTCCCTCTTTGTTAGTTGTGATTCCAAAGGGGTATGCTAAAGGTGATACTATTTGTGAAATAGTTCATGAGGATTTCCCTTGGAAAGGCTTCTCCCTTTATGGGTAAGTCCCTTGCATAGTGCAGGTTGAGTCTTCTAGTTCTTAAGAGGACTTGGGTTCTACGTCTATTGAGGATATTGAGCAACTAGGAGTTATTCTTTCCCCACATCCTCTTGAGGATAAATCATACATTCTCATTGAGGGGACCATAGATGTTAACATAGATTTTGAGGATACCCCCAGGATACTTAATCTATGAAAAGCATTTTCCATGGATGAGCAAGAGTTGTTAACCAACTTTTTGAAATAATTTCTTGATGTTTTTGCTTGGTTATATGTTGACATGCTAGGGATTTATCCCTCCCTTATTATACATCATTTGGTAGTTCACCCTAGTGCTAAGACTGTTAAGAAAAAACTTAGAAATATGCATCCTAAGGTCACCCTTTTAGTCAAGGAGGAGCTCCAACAACTCCTTGACATTGGTTTTATAAAATATATCAAATATTTTGATTGGATATCTAATATCATCCCTATGGCTAAGAATATGAGAAAATTCATGATATGTACCAACTTCTAGGACATTAACTTAGCATGTTCCAAGGATTATTTCCCCTTTTCCAACATAGATCATATCATATATTTCACCACCAAATGTAGCATGTTCTCACTCATGGATGGCTTCTTAGGATATAATCAGATCATGGTTACCCCTAAGGACCAGGCCAAGACAAATTTCATTACACCATGGGGCACCTTATATTATAAATTCATACCTTTTGGCTTGAAGAACATTGGTGACACATATCAAAGGGCTATGCCATATTTTCAAAGACATGATGCATGACATTTTATTGGATTATGTGGATGATATTTTGGATTTATCAATACATCGACAAGATCATGTTCATGATCTGAGATAAATTTTTGAAAGGCTTTGACAGTTCAAAGTTCAAATGTGTGTTTGGAGTCACATATAGCAAGTTGTTAGGTTTCATAATTTATATGTGAGGTATTGAAGTGGATCCTACTAAGACATAAAATATCACTAACATGCCTCCTCCCCATATCCTAACTAAGTTGCATAGCTTGCAAGGTAAACTTCAAGCTATTCATTGGTTCAAAGCCCAACTAGTCGATAAGTGTCAACACTTTCTTAAGATTTTTAAGAAATATGTTATGTTCCAATTGGATGCCAAGTGTCAATGATATTTTGATGAGCTCAAAAGGTATCTTACTTCCCTACCTATCTTAGTTCTCCTTGTTCCTTGTAAGAATATAATGCTTTACATAGTAACCATAGCTTATGATTTGGAAGCCTTGTTGGCTTAACATGATGATCAAAACAAAGAGCAATTTATCTACTATATCAGTAGAAATTTTGTTAGCTATGAAACTCAATACACCCCCTTAGAGAAGCTTTACATTGATATGGTGTTTAATTCCCAAAAGCTAAGACACTACATGATCATTTGTGCTACCTAGTGTCTAAACCCCACCTTTTAGATCAAGATGCTAAGTGGGTTTTAGATCTTAGTTAGTTTGATATAACATTCATAGGTTAGAAGGCTATCAAGGGTACATTCATTTTTTATCAGTTAGCCTCCACTTCCCTAGAATTTGCCCATCCTTTGGTCACTAATTTTCTCAATGAGTGCTTCAACATAGAGGTTGAAGATCCATAGTCCTAGACTTTATTTTTTTATAGAGCTCAATGCATGAAGGATGTTGGTGCTAGAGTTGTTCTAGTTACCCCAAAAAAATAATTCATTCTCATTTAATTAAAGCTTCATTTATCTTGCATGAATAATATTACTGAGTAGGAAGCCTTGATCCTTTGTTTTAGAGCAGCCTTAACTTTGTAGTTTAGATTTTTATCCATATTTGGTGACTCTCAACTTATGGTCAATCAGATTAATTATGTTGATCAGAATTGGAACAATAAGCTTATAATGAGATTGTCACCAAGATTTTATCTATGTTTGATCAAGTAATGATAGATTCTATCCCTAGATCCTCCAACCACCATTTAGATGTCATGGCCACTGTTGCATACTTATTTCCTTTGGATTTGGATGATGATAAAGCATTGATTATTATTAGATAAATTTTGAAGCCCACGTTGCTCAATTCTTATCTTATTCCATTAGATATTTTGACCATAGAAGCTTCCCCATCTAAACCATGTTATACTACATCTTTAATTTTATTGAGTATGGTTCGATTCCGGATGGTTTAGATCATAATCAGTGTAATATTTTGTGCAAAATAGCATGTTGATTCTTTATAATCAACTATAATTTATATTGAAATTCATTTGAAGACATCCTCTTGTGATGCATTAACTCCAATGAATCTCATCTAGATCTTAGTAAGGCTCTTGAAGGTTCATGTGGAGGCCATTTTAGTGGCAATGCCATTGCCAAAAAGCTCCTTCGAATGGGGTATTATTGGACTTCCAAGGAGAAATATGCATGTGACCATGTTTGATGTTGCAAAAAATATCAATTCCATGGCAACCTCATCCATGCTCCTTCTCATCACCTTCAGATTATTTCTTCCCTTTTAAATTTTTCCATGTGGGGATTGGAAATTATAGGGAAAATTAACCCCATGTTGCCTGATGGTCATCATAACAACAATAGAGTACTTCACTAAATGGGTCAAAGCCATGTCGTTGGTTATGATGACTAGAAATCAAGTCTCCAAGTTCATATTTAACCAAACCCTTTGTAGGTTTAAGATTCCTCCGGTGTTTATTTTTGGTAATTGCACTCCTTTCAAGAACAAGGATGTCCATAAAATTTGTACTAAGTACAATATTCAACATAAGTGGTCAACTTCATATAACCCTTAGGGTAACGAACAAGATGAATCATCCAACAAGTCTTTGATCAACACACTCAAGAATTTGGTTAGTAATCCCAATTGTGATTGACATCTCCAACTTTATCCTACCCTATGGGTCTATTACACTAGAGTGCAAACTCCTACAAGTGTTTCTTTGTACATCTTGGTTTATGGCCCTGAGGTGGTCTTTCTATTCGAATTAGAGGTTCCTTCATTATGCATATTACTACAAGATGCCTTGATCAATGCTTTTTATTACATAGATCATTTGAATCAATTGGAGCTACTGGATGAAAAGTGCATTCATATATTATAGCATTTGTAATCCTATCAAAATAGGATCAAGTGATATTATTCTAAGAGAGTTCATAATTGTTATTTTGAGGTTGGGGACCTTGTCATTAAGGAAAACCAAAAGAACACCAATGCTCGATCAAATCTCAAAGGTAAATTTCAGTCCAATTGGTTAGGCCCCTTTATCATAATAGCCAAGTTTAGTTTAGGGGCCTATCATTTGGCTTCTTTGGATGGTATAAAATTTAAACAACCAATGAATATAATACATCTAAAGAGATACTATGCATAAATTGGTACTATCCATTTTTATACTATATATAGCTTAGTTTTCATATTACATTTTTGTTTACTTGTTCATACTACATGATTATTTTTTGGTAAGTTAATTATATTAATTCAAAAAGGGAATTTGAAAGGTTCCCTATTGAATTTTACAAAAAGTAACTCAGAGGAACAAGAGGAGGAAAAGAGAAACACGAAGAACAGAGCAAAGCTCATCAAAATTGAAAGACCTGAAGCCATTACACTCAAAAAGCAACCTGAAGGATTACCAATGATCCTTTAGCACAAAGGAACATAAAGGAACAAAACTAGAAGGAAAAAATGAGGAGACAAGTAGGGAAATACCCGACAGCACGTCATGAAACCAAAGGAAATGGAGAATAACCCAAAATAATGATCAGGACCAGTAGAAAGTGACATCAAGGAAGAGTGTCGAGTTGTAGAAAATTGTGGATATAAATATTCAAAACATTGTACTTCGTTGCATCCTTTGAGGTCTCTTTCACATTTGGAATATCCTTCAAACCATCAAGGCAGGTATATTTTGCAATTTCTACAACCTCATATTCAGTAGCCCCTCTGTTGCATAACTATTATTATTAAACATGAACCATTCACAAATATGCAAAAATATCAAATCATTCATCCACAATATATTATCCACAATAACAATCCACAAATGAGAGAGAGAGATAATACCCTTAAGGTAGGGCAACACAAATAATAATCCTTAAGGAAGGAATAACTCCACAAGATCTCCCAAGATGAGAGGCCACTTCGTGGGCACGACGATTACATAAGATTCTTCTTCAATGATATCAATACTTACAATGACAAATATCTCTTCTTTATATATCCATATTCTTATTCTACTTTGGAGAGCCTACTACTAATATTATATTATATTAAAAGATAATATAATATTATAATACAATCAACCTTGGGTTATGTGTGGCCCATGCCAACCCTTATACAATATAATAATATATCCCCAAATATCTATTCCTAGGTACCCTACCATGCCACCCTCCTTACAAATGTTTCGTCCTCGAAACATATGAAGAAACCTGATAGTATGATTTGCTAAGCAATGTTAGCAATTGGTACCAATCTCACTCATCCATCCATCCAAGTGAGACCCGATGATGCTGGTACGCCATTTTGTTACTTGAGTATCCAACCTTGGGTTATGTGTGGCCCATGCCAACCCTTATACAATATAATAATATATCCCCAAATATCTATTCCTAGGTACCCTACCACCCTCCTTTAACATTAGAGGGGGGTTCAAAAAAAGAACCATTGAAATTGTCACAAAAGAAGAACAAGTTGAGGTTGTGTCTCTATTATTTAAGGCTTTCAATGGCCTTACCGATGGCAATGTGAGCAGCCTCCAAGTGAGCGATGGATGCATTGGTGGCATGGATGACCAGATTATGGAGAAATTTATCAACCAAATCAGGCAAAGTTGATTGGGCTTTGGGAGGCTTGCCTGAGATGGAAGGCGGGGTTTCTAAAACTTCCCTTAGCTTTAGATGCTAGGAGCTTCTAATAGGGGTTGAGTCCACCTTAATTTTCTTTCTAGCCATAGGATGGGGTTTTTCAGTTTTGATCTTTCTCGTAGGATTGGAATGTTTAGGACTCGAGGTAGAGGATGAATTCACTTCATCTAATTTAAGAGTGGTAATGTTACCATTGGGGAAGTTAAGGAGGAGATAGCGGTAGAGGACTTTGAAAAGTCCTTGGTGACTTGGAAGGGCATCCTCCTTTTTGCAAGATATTACAATGGCGTAATCGATGGACCAAAAAATTACAATGGGGATATTCATGGCTTTGGCATCACAAAAGTGATTCACATTGGTGAGATGAAAACAACATATATGCGAGTCTGGATTATCACATGATAGGTATTGCATTATGGGAACTAAAATTTTCTATAGAGGAGGGGAAATGTGTTCACAATACAACCCTTTTCTATAGTTCTTATGGACCTCAATTTTTTTTTGAAGAAGGTCAGTTTAGCTTCCCAATTATGTTTGTTGCACCGGATCACCTTTTCGTTCAAGGGCTACCTAGTCAAGCTCACCAAAAACTCAAAGGAAATATGGTACTAGACTCCATGGATTGTGACATAACCTCTATCCCAAGTGTCAGCAAAAGCCTTCGAAATGGTGTCATCGACCCCTAAGAAGAGCTTGAAAAATTTAATCAGGGCATTATTTGTTTTGTCTGTCCATAAGTCACGGATCAAAGGACTAAGCTCAAGGCTCAATGTAAACAGGTTTGATTTCCTTCATGATGGTAGACAGGGAAGAGGACAAAGAACAATAAAGCACAAGGATCAGGGGGAAAAGGATGGGAAAGGATTGAGAAACCATGATAAAGAACAAAGCATGCATGAAGGCTAAAAATAGGAATATGGTGCCCTAAATTTTTTTTCTTTGGGACCATGAAATGATTTACACAAAGGAATTGAGACTTTCAACATGCAAGGATTGGCTAGGGAAAAGGTAATATCTATGAATTAGGATTAGGTTAAGGGCACAACCAATGGCATGATGACACTCAAAAAAGGCAGCATGATAAATCAGGATGCATGAAAGATTTTTCCAGCAAGAAATCCAAGCACAATACCCTAAAAGGTTTGGGATGGTCTCAAAATTGATTGTCGGGACCAACCTCCAATCGAGGAGGCTACAGAAAGATCTCAAAAAAAGGAAATACACTTATCAAGGCTCACGAGGTTCAAATCATTAAAACTCATGCAAAAAAGCACATTGGAATGATGGGAATGAGTGGTTACTCAAAAATGTTTATAGATATTGAAAAAGGTAATATTGAAATAGAAAATAGAGCCTATGGATGCGTGGATCCACATTTGCCAAATAGGCTAGATTATTGAAGTGAGACAAGACCAAAGGTCGAAGGAATACTGCATGGAGGATATGACAAATCTAAAAAAAATTGCCTAATACTGAAAGACAAATCACAACCCATCATGTATAATATGAGAATTGTCCTTTTTAAGAATATCATCCACCTCAGTAGGTAGACTATCTATCCATGTTAATAGTCCTTGGGAATGAACCCCAATGTTAGCCAGCTTATCAACAATATTATTGGCCTCTCTATAGGCATGTTGGAGTATGCAATTATGTTGCTGCTTAAGAATTTGCTTGTAATATTCAATAATTTATTTGATCCTCCAACTAACAGGCTTAGAAGACTTCAAGTAGTTAATGATATTTAAGGAATCTCCTTCCACAATGATGTTTCCTAGGATAGTTTTGATAAATTGAAGACCCCTCCAAATAGCTTTGGCCTTAGCAATATGGTTGGTGATAACACCAAGAGGTTCAACATAGGAAAAAATAGGATTTCCTAGATGATCCCTTAGGATTCCGCCAGACCCTCGTAACCTAGGGTTTCCTTTGGCCACACCACAAAAATTGAGTTTAACCCAATCGTTAGGAGGAGGAATACATTTAACATTACTTCTAGGATTGGGAATATTAGCACTTTTAGAGTCATCAAGATTGATGTTACAGGACTTTAAGATATCTTTCTCAAAATGAGGACAAGGATGTAGATTAAAAGGCATAGCTAGAGCATTTTATATGGCAAAAAGGATGATTTTATTGGCAATGTATCGAGGTTGGACAATTTTTAGATCAAAAACTCTACGATTACATTCAAGCCAGATTTACCATAAGAAATGCTGAAGGTTAAACTTGCACAATCCTTCAAGCACGATATTTATGAAAGGATTAGGCCATTGGTAAAATAGGTCAACAATTGACGGAGGATTGGCCCAAACCAAGTGATAAACTTGAAGAAGTTTATTAATGACCATTCTAGAAAAAGGAAAAAAAAGAAAAATGTGGGAAGTGGACTCCCAATCAGATAAGCATAGATGGCATATGTTAGGAAGAGTAAGACCTCATTTCATAATATTTTCAATGGTTAAATGTGATTTTGGATGCAGAGTGAAGAGAAGGAAGAAATTTTAGGAATGAGGTATTTAGTCTAGACAATCTTGAAAGGAAAAGGATTCTCTATATTGGTATGGAGAGCAGGTAAACAGTTTTAAAAAAAAATTCCTCAGAGTCTGTGGGCTCCCAAATAGGTTGATCCTTTGAACAAGCCTCGGGAATTTTGCTAGAGGAAAGATAGTTATTTAGGCACAAATATTCCTCATAATGATTTGGAATATTAATCTCCTTCCATTTCTTAATCTCATTAATTGAAGTCATATAATGAGCCACTATCATATCTTTGGTCCTGACATTGTTGCTTGTCATACGATTGCATTGTTACTTGCTCATTTTTGCATGACTATATGATCATATAGTTTCTAGGGGATTCTATGATAATGGTAAGTGATGATACCTAGTTAGGTCATATATCACATGCATTACACTCTCACATGCATTACACATTCACTTTTGCATGATATATTGCATTGCATATTAGTTAGGATCATTTTGCATTGCATTCACTATGTTCATGATATATATATATATATATATATATATATATATATATATATAAAGTATGTGTCTTTTCTTTGGTCATATTTTTATATGTCCATCCTTTTCAATTTTTCAAAGGAATTTGACATTCCTTTCAAAATTCAATGGGGTACCCTAACCTTAGAGTCATTAATGGTAGTAGTGACTTGGTTTGTGTGCAAAGTTGTGATGTTCAGGTTAATACCTCTTTTTTGTGTCACCCCTCCATCCAAACTTGGCCATCCATTTTTGTGTTCACTAAATTTACCATTAGGAGTATACATATTTATTTGATGCAATTATTTGGCCATAAATACATAAAATAAGGGGTAAAATTTAGAAACAAAAAATTGACCCATCAAAATAAGTCAATTCTTCCTTAGATCCCTAGCTAGCCACCCAAACTTGCTAAGTGCAAATTTGGGCCCCTTTTGCCTTCCCCCTTGGCCTTTTTTTCTTAGCTTTACCAAATTTATGCTTGATATATATGGGGCATGAATTTGGACTTCTAAATTCATGCCCTATAATGAAACAACATGAGTTTGGTATTCTAGGGATTTTTCTCACTAAAACCCCTCACCTTATAGACCCGTTTTGGGGTCGACCTTTTCCTGTGGTGAAATTTCATTTTCCCATTTGTTTTATCCTCTATGCCTCTTATAAATAACGGTCTGGATTCCCTCCTTGAACCCAAAAATTTATTTTAAGATCCCAATTCTTGGCTTGCTCATCGTTCATGCTAACAAGTGATCACCTGCTCCAAATTGCTATTTTTATTATTTTGTGCTTTGGTGGTGGTTGCCCTTGGGGATTGAGTGGATGAGTCTTGGTGAATGGATAGATAAAAATTATTGGAGTGATTCATACACATATTCATTGCTATGTTCCCTCTCCATCAGCTCATTAGTTTTGGTGTTCATGTTAGTCACTTTTTAAGTCTATTTTTTGCTATTTTGTACCCCATTTTTTGTTGTTTTAGGGCCCAAAAAGGGCATCTGAACCAAATTCATACCTCGTTCTTATAGGGAAAAAATTTGGTTTAAAATATTCATGCTATCTCTTTACAGGGCATGAATTTAATAAATTAGAGATTGGGGGCAATTTTTGCATCCCAAAACCCCTAATTCACATCATACAATTTAGAATTCATCTGTCTCCATCTTGTATGCATTTCGTTTTACTGTTACATATCTATTTGTATTTTTTTGTGCATGTTCCAAAGGTCAAAGATAAATTTTTATTTAGAATGGTTAGCTAAAATGACCAAGGGGGATTGATTATTGTGCCTCCAAGCTTAGTCTTATAGTGGCCTAAGTAGGCCCCCAAATTTTGATCACATTTCCTAGGGTTTGTGAAGTTATTTTGTAGGTTTGAAGCCATTAGATATTATGGATATGAGATAAAGCTTGGATCAGCCACCATATTAGATAAGTGCCCTAATAGATCTTTAGGTTTTTTGGTGTTTGCTTTTTTTCATTTATGCCCAAAAACCTAGATCATAGGTAAGGAAAAACATTTGATTGAATTTATAGGCATTTAAAAGAATAAAAACATATAGTTTCATTTAGGGTTTTAACTTTGTCTATGCATTTCTCTTGGAAACTTGCTCAAAGGCTTTATTTTACAATCCTAGGGTTAGACATAATTTTATTACAAAATAATACCAAGGTTAGCTCTTATCTTCTTGCATGTTGTGTGTATTGCATTGTTATTTTCTTTTCATAGCTTAGTTTGGAAAGGCCAAATAATAGGTGTATGTTTCATTAACACATCAAACATTCCCACCTCAAATTTGGAGAGATTCCTAAAAATATTCCTGGTGAACACATCATTTCATATCCATAAGTATAGAGAATATAACACACCTATGCGGTTCACCTCGGCTCCTAGTGGATCTAGCTAAGAATCATATGCAGTAGGGTAATTTTCCCCCTCTACACTTACATCTAGTTGAGTTCACATATAATAATGGATACCATGTGTCCTTGGGAATGGGTTCATTTAAGGATTTGTATGGAAGAATATGTAGGACACCTCTATCTTGGGATAATCCAAAGGATCAGGTAGGAATAAAATGAGACACTATTAGGGAGATGGAGGAGTATCTCAAGATAATATAATAGAGGATCAAGGAAGCAACTGATTTATAAAAGAGCTATGCTAACCTAAAAATATCTCCAAGATAATTCTCTATGGATGATAAATTCTTCTTAAGAGTGAGACCCAAGAAGAATGCCATCAAGTTAACCAATTTAAACCCTCAATTTTATGGACCATTTGAAATCATCAAAAATATTAGTACAATATCCTTTAGACTTGCCTTATCACCCAACTTGTCAAAAATCCATGATACTTTCCATATATCCCTGCTCAAAAAATATGTTGTTGATCCTTCTTGTAGACACCTAAAATGTGTCATGTTTAAGAGACTACTCATATGGGTACATCCATAGACCATATTACTGATCTTGGATCTCTCCAAGAGCTAGCAGTGGTTCTAACCACTCACTAGGGGTAGTTTTGACCTATTTAGTCACAACTGCTATCAACCAAAGTTGCTACCAACCAAGTGATGAGCATCAAATATGCTCATATTTTTGTATAAGTACCAATGGTTTTTGCACGATAATATATTATGAGTTGTATATTTTTATGAATCATTATGTATTTATTTAATGAAATCATGTGTATTATCTAATCTATGTGTGAAGTGTGTTTTGTGTAGATTTTCACCTAATTTTGTTATCTTTTGCTTAGTCAAGGTTCTACATGGACCTGGCATGCTTCTACTTCATCAGACTAAAGCATACTAAGTAGGCACCTTACTCAAGTAGGCACCTAACTCAAATAGGTGCCTTACTAAAGTAGGCACCTTACTGAAGTGGGCACCTTACTCAAGTAGGTGCCTTACTCAGGTAGGCACCTTACTCAAGTAGGCACCAAACAGGCACCTTACTCAAGTAGGCACCAAGCAGGTGCCTTACTCAAGTAGGCACCAAGCAAACACCTTACTCAAGAAGATGCCAAAATTATGCATGTTGATAGGATGGCTATAGAAGGACCCCTTTGACCACAATTTCACATCATCTATGGGAAACCATTGAAAAAAAGAGCTATCCCAGCCAGAGTGGATGAACGTGTAACCATCAACAAAGCAAAATCCCAACAAAGAAGAAATCATCTGATTGCTAGGAAATAATGAAAAGTTGTTTATCATACATTTGTTATAGTAACTAAATTGTCCTAGTTTAGACTGTAACCAAGATACCTGTTGTAACAGAACTGCAACAAGAAGTCCTGTGTGTGTTATATAAACACACAAACTTTTCTAAAGTAGGGGAGGCAAATATTCTAGAGAATATTATTGCATGTAATATTTCATTACACTATCAATAAAATTTTGAGAGTTCCTTTACTAGCATATTCCCTTCGTGATTCATTGGGCAGGATATGTTGGAGCTCGGGCCCACTCCAAGATAGTATTCCTCCTTTGCTTCTTAGTTATTTTTGTAGATTTAAATATGCATGGTAGTATATTTATTTCTTAGATTAATTTATTTTCTTTAGCATGGTGTGCCTTTTAATTAAGCAAGTGTGTTTACCACTTTCAATGTGGAGTGTTTACTTTTACGTATTTTATTTATGGATAAGTTTTATTAGTGTGGAAGAATCAATTGCTATTTTATAAACACCCCCCAATGATAGTTGAACAGATTCATCTCAAAAGTAGTAGTGTGAGTAGTCTCAACCATGGCACTTCAAAAGTCTATGAGATCCTTGGTTTAAAAATTTAAATACGATGGATGTGACATATATATGATAAAATTAACAAGTTTTTTGTCCCCAATATTTTGGCATCGTTTCTAGGGAAGCACCACTATTCTATTGATTAAAGTACCCCTTAAAACCTTCTATCTGACCTTGTATGAGTCCACCGAGAAAAAGAGGATTCAATGATCATTTTATAAGATAGAGCCCATAAAAAAAATATGAGTTAGCCAAAGACTTAGAGTTTGAATTAGATTCTTTTGACTCATCACCAACAGTCCATTGGAGTGAGCTCCCTTACTTTGTGCAAAGCTCCTCCTCGTCCCATCGACCTATGAAAGAGCATATCATCCTGAATATTTTGTTCAAGAGGACACCCTCAGAGGAAGCCCTGCTATGGAAAGCCATAGAGTATTAGACAATAACACCACATGACTTAGAGGCTCTAGTACAAAAAGTTTTGAATGAATGAAAGGCCATAGAATTTGCATTAGATACCACACTTCCAAAAAAAATGGCCGAAGAAGCTTCATCTGGTTTTAGCTTCCCGATAGAGGAAGGAGCAGGGGAAACGAAAATGAAGAACATATCCTCTACCCATATTCCTACCTTCAGGGGATACCCAATTGAAGACCCTGACCTATTTTTATTTAAATTTGATGTGTTGTGCATGTTTGTCAACTATAAATCAGATGCTCAAAAGTTGAAACTCTTTCCATAGACATTGGATGACTCAACTCTACGCTAGTTTATCGAGAAGAAGAAAAAATAGAACGAAGCAACATTGATCTATTTTTTCCCAAAAATGTAGAGGGAAGCATGCTAGGAATGCATGCCTAAAGAAAAAAGTTAGAGTATGCATGGTTTGCTAACAAAATCATAAAAAATGACTATGCCTACAACTACCTAATACCAAGGAGGATGCTAACGTAAGTGAAGCCTATTTCATGGGTAATCAAAGAAATTGGCAGCAACCCCCTATGGGGAGTATGCCAACGAGGATGCCACCATATGGAGGAGGACCATATATACCACAAGGGCAACCGCAACCACCTAATATGGGATGGTGGGGACTACCATTGTGGATGAATTTACCTCTAGGAGCTACATTTCCCAATCAACAACCATGGATGCCATATCAAAATTCTAGGTAATAGTGGAGGAACCACGTTCCATGGAACTTCGCTCCACTAAATATGGTACGGGCTCAACCTTAGCAATGTTTTTTTGGCCCTACCTATGGTGATACATGCATAGTTACCAGCATAACCAACAACAAACCCAAATAATAAGTTAAACCAACTAGCATATCAAGTAGAGGGAGAGATGTATCCAATGTACAATATTAGTTGTAATCCCATTCAAGCTAGGTCAGGTAATAAGATAGGAGTAGAATCTCATCCTCTAGTAGAAGAGGAAGAAAAAATAGGAGACTCCCCTCTTATAGAAGTGGTGGAAGAAGAAAAGTTGTTGAGAAAATAGAGGCTCCATTTCCTAAATGGTTGTAGGAATAGAGAAAGCTGATACAACCTAAGTTCGATATCCTTTCTAGCTTGAGGAATATCATAGTTACTATACCATTCTTCCAGCTATTTGAGATGTCTTGATATACACCAAAGTAATAAAGGAGTTGTGCCTAAGGAAACCAGGATATAAAGCAGCATAAACCATCAATGTCATAGGAAAATTGGTCGACTTAATGATGGGGAATACATATCATGCCAAATATGTAGACCCAAGCAGCCCAGTGTTGAATGTAAAAATAATATGGCATTCACTAGCTAAAACCTTAGTTGATCTATGTGTAGCCATCAATGTGATGCCATAGGAGACCATGCAGAAGCTGAAGCTCACGAACCTAAAGCCCACCAAGACAATGTTGCAACTAGCCAACTGATCAACTGTAGCACTAGAGGGAATGCTCAAGGATATCATCATGATAGTCGATGCATGGGAATACCCAATGGATTTCTTGGTGCTACAATCTAAAATAGGACTAGGTGGTTATACACTCATCTTGGGGAGGCCATGGCTAGCAATAATTGATGCCTACATTAGCTGTTATGATGGACTGATGACCATATTGAACAGGCAGAATGTCAAGAGGTTGACAATATCTCCCCCTGCATAGGTTATGGATACATTGGGAGTACCCACATTAGCCAATAAATATGATGGTTCATTATCCATTCGCTAGCCAGTTATGGAACTAAGATAATTATAGGAATATGTTGATGAAGATCATGTTTTTACAGGATTCATTTAAGAATAATCCTCCCTCATAGTTACTAAGTAATCGTTGGTCGGCACTTAGGACCACCACACCAAGAAAATTGACATTGTTCATAGCAGTATTTTGAACACCAATAGTGGGTTAAACCTCACATAACTAATAGAATTAAAATAAATCATAACCAGGCACAAATAAGAATTTTCTTGGGATTATTTGTATATGAAGGGAATCAGCCCAAAAATCTACACCCATCAGATCTACCTTGAAGAGCAAACAACCCCAATCAAATAGCCACTAAGAAGAATGAACCCAACCATGAAGAAAATTGTTAAAATTAAGCTAAATAAGATCTTGTCAGTAGGATTCATCTACCTAATATCCAAAAATGAATGGGTGTCACTACTTGTGGTGGTCCCCAAGAAAAAGGGGAAATGGTAGATCTACGTTGATTACATATCATTGAATAAAGAAACCAAGAAAGATAACTTCCCACTTCCCCCCATTTATCAGGTATTTGATACACTATCTAGAAGAAAACACTTCTCCTTTTTGGATGGATTCAACGGATAAAACCAAATCCATATTGAGGAAGAGGACCAACATAAGACAACGTTTACCAACCCTGGGGAAAATTTACCTACAAAGTCATACCCTTCGGGTTATTCAACGCACGAGCCACCTTCCAAAGGGCGATGTTAAGCATATTCTTGGATATGATGAGGGATGCAGTTGAGGTATATATGGATTAATTCATAGTTTATGGGGAAACCTTTGAAGAAGTGATGACAAACATGGAACGAGTGCTCCAAAGGTGTGAAGAAAACAACTTATCCCTCAACAATAAAAAGTGCTTTATGATTATGCATGAGGGCATAGTTCTAGGACATCACCTCTCCATAGAGGGAATTAAAGTTTAAAAAAAGAAAATAGAAGTCATAAAGGAACTACCCAGCCCAAGAATGTGGAGGGAAGTAAGAATTTGTCTTGGCTCTACCAGGTACTATAGGTGATTTATCACCAATTTTAGTAAAATTGCCAAACCCCTACTGATAAATATGTAGATTTTATCTAGATGGAGGACTATGAGTGAGCATTTTAGACACTGAAGGAGAAGTTGATTTTTGCCCTAGTTTTATGAGGCCCAAATTGGGTTGTTCCATTTCATATATATGATGACGCATACAATAATGCAATTGGAGTGATCCTTAGGCAAAATAATGGTGAGGAATTCTATGCCATCTATTATGTCAGCAAGAACTTAGTAGGTGCCAATCTCAACTACATGGTAACAAAAAAATAATTCATCATAGTCATGCATGCCATAAAAAAATTGTCCCACTATGTCACTAGGTATAAGGTGTTCGTTCACATAGACCATGTGGCCATCAGGTACTTAATGAGTAAACTAGAAATTAGTGGCAGGATAATCTGGTGGATTTTGTTGCTACAAGAGTTTGACATTACCATAATTGATAAGCCTAGGAAGGACAAAGTTGTCATAAACTTCCTATCCAGGCTAATACCAGCATATCACATAGCGATGGAGGACCAGTTTTAGGATGAAGATTTGTTCATCATTAGTGAATAAACATCATGGTATGCAGACATCACCAACTATTTGGACATCGATAGAAATTTCCCTACTATTTAATCTAGAGAGAAGTAGGTGGTGATTGAAAAGAGTACTTCCTTTCAGTAGATTGATGACCTCTTACTTAAAATAGGGCTTGATCAGATCATAAGGAGATGCATAGTAGAGGATGAGTTTTTGGAGATACTCAAATCCTATCATAGTGAGCCATGTGGAGGGCACTTTGTAGGAAGAAGGACTACGTATAACATACTATAGACTGGGTATTTTTGGCCCACTCTGTTCAAAGATGCAACCACATATGCCAGTAGGTGTGATGAATGCTAGAGAATGGGTAGGCCAACCCACAGGGATGAAATACCCCTTCCACCTAATGTATATATAGAGCCCTTCGACAAGTGGGGCATGGATTTTGTGGGACCCATAAATCGACCTTCGATTGGGAGGAGTTATATTCTAGTCTACAGAGACTACATTACTAAATGGGTCAAAGTCAATGTACTAAGGGACTTCAAGGAAGGGACAGTAGCCAAATTCTTGTTTTCTCACATTTTTACGAGGTTTGGGATGCCCAAGGAAATTACAATAGACCAAGGATCCCAATTTACCTCTAGACTAGTTGAGGAGCTGATGAAGTAGTACAAGGTTTGGCATAACAAGACTACCCCCTACCATCCACAAGTGAATGGATAAGTAGAAGTGACCAACATGGAAATTAAGAATATCTTGATGAAAACCATGTAGTAGAATAGGAAGGATTAGGTAGAAATATTATGGGAGGTAGTGTGGGTGTATAACACAACATGGAAATCAAAAATAAACTTTACACCCTTTCAATTGGTATACGGGAAGGATCCAATGATTCCCATCGAGTTTGAGGTTAAGATGCTCAGAATGATAGTAGAACTAGACTTAAGCCTAGATGAATCATAGAGGGAATGAATTCAGTAACTGAATTAGCTAGATGAATTTTGAATGGATACCCTACAGATAATAGAAATCATGTATAAACAAAGGAAGTAGTGGCATGAGCACCACATTAAGATAGAACAATTCAAAGGAGACTGAGTACTGTTGTATGATTTTAGGTTCAAAGAGTGGAAATGAAAACTGATGCAAATGTGGATGGGACTGTAAAAAGTGGTGGAGATCATTAGAAATGGTACTATGTGTATCAAGATAATTGATGATAGCAACACCATTATAACAGTTAATGGTCACTGGTTTCTCCCATACCACACATTCGAAAGTTTGCTGGTGGAGTCCAGAATAGGCATGGGGGAGACCCCATCCAAATAATTTTTTCTAGAGTTCTCAACAACATGGTGGACACAGAGGTGTCCACCAAAAAAAATTTAGTGTAGTTTTCTATTTTTCTAGCTTACAATGTGTTTTGCAGGAACAACACCCACATGCAAGATGAAAGCATCTTGAGATCTGTGGACTAACAGGAACAAATTGTGTTTAACTAATTTTTTTTTCTCATTTTATTTTTGCAAGAGAATGGCCTGATTTTTTGAACAATAGGCATCTTGGGTAACAAGGCCTAGACCAACTCAACATCCATGAAATTGCATTTTTAGGAAGATAGTTCTAATCTAAGCATGGGCATGGGCACCAATTCACTGCAAAGGAAAAATTATGCACCCCCATGCTTGGACAAAGCAGAAATCGACATAGTATGAGGAACATTTTAGAAGGATTGAACAACCTCATATCAATGGACACGTCAACTGTTGCTGACTTTTCAATGGTGGGAGAACGTTTTACCACAGAATGGAGGTGCCTTACTCTAGAAGGGAGGTGCCTTACTTTGGAAGGGAGGCACCTTACTCCGAAGTAGTCATGACAACATAGGTATTTGATCATGGTTGAAGAGTCGATATATATAATATATATATATATATATATATATATATATATATATATATATATATATATATATATATATATATATAAATTTTTGTTCAAGGGAGGCGCCTTACTCTGGAACCTTACTCTGAAAAGGAGGTGCCTTACTCCAGAGTTACTTTTATAAAAAAAATTAATTAAAAATATGATCAAGCGACACCTTACTCAGGTGCCTTACTTCGAAGTATAATTCTAGCGCCTTACTCTGGTGCCTTACTCTGGAACCTTACTTCGGTGCCTTACTATGACACCTTATTCAAGCAGGCGTCAAGCAGGTGCCTTACTCAAGCAGGTGCCTCGATTGAATAAAAGAACATATACAACTTGGCAGTGCATGGAGTAGCCAAAACCAAAATCATCATATCATGTGATGGAAATCTAAAAGCACTCAAAAATATTTTGAAATTATTGGATAGGATATTTGCACATCCCAAGGCCAACCGTTAGAGGAGATATGCATCCCAACCTGAACCAATAGGATCCATTGCATTTTTAGTGCAGGACCTCGAGCAAACCAAAATTGCAGTAACCAAGGTGACATAATTAGTACATGGGAAAAATATTATCACCATTACCATAGATTACCAAATTGGCATACTCCATGAAGAACAAAATGACCAATCAGGTATGCGCATGATTTCTTTTAAATATATACATAATTTTTTATATGATATACTTCTCTAAAAATAATGTTGGTGAAAGAATTGAATTCACACCTCATGCTTATTATGTCATGCCAAAAATAAATTCAGGTGGCATACCCTACCGACCCTAACATGAAAGCAATTTTTGGAGTTAGGTGCCTAAATCTATAAGAAGATGCCTTACTATGGATAGGTAATCCAATCAAAATCAATATAGAGTTTTCCATGGGAGGATGATAAAAGAATCATGCACTCAAAAAGCATGAGCCTAGTGGCATTTGAAGGATTTGAGGAGAAGTTTGTAACTGGTTTGAGGTGACCGGGTGGATGAATTACTATCGTCTGGTCAGCCAAGACCAGGACATAGAGACAACAAAATATTTTTCTACTATTGTGAAAGCAGAGGTCACCCAGTTGCATAATGGAGATTGTAGTCACTCCAAAGCACATCGCTCATGTCATCGATCTTCCCCTCACTAGAGAGTGTACATATAAGGATGGTGTGGTAGTCCAATGCATAAAATTATTACTCAGATAGAGGAATGTTCAAATCGACCATGCAGGGATACCAAAGTAGGGACTTCTGATGTACCTAAGAAAGCTCTTAAAATAGGTTGTGAGATACTTCACATGCAAAAGGAAGTAGTTGCACCTAAATGCAAACCACATGTAGTTCTTGAACCTCCTGGTGCATGGACAAGAAATTAACATCCTATTCTATCTAGAAAATGCCCTGCACGATGAGGCATCATGGTACCAGAGAGGGGTAGTCTTTACCCTATCCTATAATGGGCTAATTACAACCTTAATACACCATGTTGAGGAACATAGGGGAAGCTCAATGGTGGTATGGGCCGAACACTCTGATATGCAAGAGCAGGTGGTGGCCGAAGCAAGGCAATAGGTCAAATTATGAGAAGAAACTGAAGAAGTAGGGGCCAAACATTCCAATGCACAGGAGCAAGTAGTGGAAGAGTCAGGATATGAGTTTCAGTTGTGGGGAGTGACCAAAGAGGAACAACCCCAAACTTCATTGGATGCTATGGAGAAAGGGCAAATTTCTTTTCCCAATTATATGTAGGATAGGCTAGAAACCTCCAAACCCAAATTTATAGCTTGATGGACAGAGCGCATACATGATCGGAGATGCCTACAATAATTAATTATATCAAGCAATGAATAAGAGGAAGACAGGGAGGTCATATTCGTGGCCTGAATCTTATAGAATTTGACTGCCCATAGTCCACAAGAATTGTAGTCTTTAGCAGGCCAGCAACAACAACCT
Organism: Wollemia nobilis; assembly: GCA_028583015.1. NCBI lineage: Eukaryota > Viridiplantae > Streptophyta > Pinopsida > Araucariales > Araucariaceae > Wollemia > Wollemia nobilis. The sequence continues at coordinate 1,603,207 of JAQPPZ010000493.1, forward strand.
GATGTATCGATGGGAGCATACCACATTGGATAGAGTGATAAATTTATGATGTAGGCACTATTCAAGGAATTCAAGGAGATAACTAAAAGAAAAATTTAGACGTAAGAGGCCATCATCGCCCAATTACAATAACTGATCTAGTAGCTCAAGGTAGAGAACCAGCAGTTGCAGACCAAGGTGATTGAGATATGAGATACATCTACATAAATAGATTGGGTAGTTGAGGTTCCCGCAAACTCTAAAACCTCACCAAATAGGCTAGTATCATTTGGGACAATCAAGTTAGAGACTTGAAATAAAGAAGTAGAGGTAGGAGAGGGTTCGTGCGCCTCTAACAGAGCAACTACATTGGAAAAGGGGGATTTTATTTTTCAAATAGAAAGACTTATAATTGACATTGATGATGATGAGGAGCCTTCAGAGCAGAACCAAGGGCAAGAACCTAAAATCAAGGCCAAGAAGGACTCTTAGGAGCACCAAGTACCTAAAATTGAGGGACCACTTCTTGAATAACCTGAGGAGTAGGCACCGGGTGACCAAGAAGTAGGGAAAAAAACTATGAGAGAATTAATACCAGAATGGTAGATTCCTGGGTCCTCTAATAGGGAAGCATATCCCATAGGAAAGGAATATTTCCCCATGCAAAATACTTCAATACTAGGGAAGGCACATTAGATGGCATAAAAAAAATCCAAAAGAAATACTAGAGTTACATTCACTGAACTAAAACCCTACTCAGATGAAGAATGGGAAGAAGGCATGTAGGCCTTCACTGAGTGAAAAGAAAAATTTGAAAATCTTCATGAATTGAGGTGGCAAAGGTAGCTAGAAAAGTTACCAAGAAGGCTGAAAGAGGGTCTAGCATCTGTGTGGATCCTACTACAGATGATCAATTCTAGGAGATATATGGTTCATCACAGGGCCAACGCTCTAAAATGAGGAAATAGTTGGAAAGAAAAGGGGTGTTCAGACTAGAGGCAGAGGCAACAGTGATTGTAGAAGAAAACATTGGCCTCACCCATAAATAAATTTGATTGTACAAGGCTAGCATGGTTTTTTGGAAGAGGGATGACTCTGATATTCCACTTAGAGAATTACACCCTCAACTTGCTGACTTATGGCAAGAAGGAGAGGTGACCTTCCAGAAAGGATAAATGACTGTGGCTAAGGTTCCCAACATAGGCACTGGGCCAAGCATGATAGGGAGATGTAGCCAGTGCAATAGGAAGATAATGCAAAATGAAGGCCAACCAAGCATAGTTGAAATCCACCGTAGCTGGAGGTCAGCACAACCCAAAAATTCCTTGCAAAAAACCAATGCTCCAGAATAGAAATAGAATCCTCAGAGTGAAGGGAAATCCAAGGCCACTAGTAAGAAAATGAAATAAGAAGTGGCCTATGTGAAGGAGGCAATTACCAATTTTAAGTGCCACAAGGGTGTGGCACATATTAGGCATGGGGGGATGATGAGCATCAGATATGCTCATATTTTTGTATAAGTACCAATGATTTTTGCATGGTAATATATTATGAGTTGTATATTTTTATGAATCGTTATGTATTTATTTAATGAAATCATGTGTATTATCTAATCTATGTGTGAAGTGTGTTTTATGTAGATTTTTACCTAATTTTGTTGTCTTTTGCTTAGTAGGGGTCCTACATGGACGTGACACACTTTTGATTCATTAGACTAAGGTATACTAAGTAGGCACCTTACTCAAGTAGGTGCCAAGCATGTGCCTTACTCAAGCAAGCGCTATAATTATGTGTGTTGATCAAAGGGCTGTAGAAGGACCCTGTTGACCACCATTCCACATCATCTATGGGAAACCATTGAATGAACGAGATGTCCTAGCTAGAGTGGATGAATGAATAACCATCAATGAAGTAGAATTCCAACAAAGCAAAAATCATCCGATTTCCAGGAAACGATGAAAAGTTGTTTATCATGCACCTATTACAATAACTAAACTATCCTAGTTTAGACTATAACCAGGATGCCTATTGTAATAGAACTACAATAGGAAGTCCTATGTGTGTTATATAAACATATAGAATTATTTGAAGTAGGGGAGGAAAATAGTCTAGAGAACATTATCACATGTAATATTTCATTGCACTATCACTAAAATTTTGAGAGTTACTTTATTAGCATATTGTCTTCGTGATTCGTTGGGTGGGATCTACTAGAGCTTGGGTCCATTCCAAGCCAGTATTCCTTCCCTGCTTATTAGTTATTTTCATAGATTTAAATATGCATGGTAGTATGTTTATTTTTTAGATTAATTTATTTTATTTAGGGTGTTGTGCCTTTTATTTTATGCAAGTGTGTTTACCGATTTCAGTGTAGAGTCTTTAATTTTACATATTTTATTTATGCATAAGTTTTATTGGTTTGGATGAATCAAATGCTATTTTATAAACACCTCCCAATGATAGTTGAATGGATTCATCTCAAAAGTAGTAGTGTGAGCAGTATCAACCGTGGCACTTCAAAAGTCTATGAGCTCCTTAGTTTGACAATTTAAATGCAAGGGATGTGACATATATAGGATAAAATTAACTAGTGTTTTACCCCCAACACCTAGGCTATTGAAGCTCAAAGAGGTCATGGTTAGCCACTAATGTGAACAGTGACTAGCACTGAAACAAATTCAATCATGAATGCAAACCCAAATCACACATGTTAACTAAACTTGCATTGGATTCGAGGGGTTTAGGGCATGAATCTTCCAAATTTACTCGTAACTGCCACTCCTATGCAAGTTTGGAGCTAGGAATTTCCCCCTAAATGACCAGTTTCATGCAGATATAGATCTTTTCTTATCCAAGGAGCCAATATCTAGAATTTTGGAGGCCTACATATGCACCCTCCTAGGAACAAGTATGGATTAAGAATTTTATGTAGAGAAGCTCTGTTTGAGTGAGCAATGAGTTGATAACCCTTGTGGAGAGTCGAAGTGCAACCCAATTATAGATCGTTGAGCCTGTGACCAACCATAGAGCTTTCGAATTACTGAGAAGCATACATCACAAATCCATACTGATATGATGTGAATCCCCATGATTTTCACTACCAATCCATCTCTGGACACAAAGGCAACCCTTGAACATCAATTTAGATGAGGAATTGAGTGTCGCAACCCCTAGTTTTTAAGGCAAAATATCATAGTTAGTGGTTGCTATATTCAACAATGGCCTGTAGGCATGGTCATTTTGAGCAACAACAACTAGGGTTTGAGTCATCATTTCTTTAGTTTTTAGTATATATTTCTTATTACTTCTACTTTGTAAGGCTATATTAGAGTAGATCTATCCTTTCCATTGTATTTTTATTATGATTTTCTAGTTATTTATGCATCTTTGCTTATATTTTTATATTTTATGCTTTATTGCAAGATTTATCATATTACATGTGAATATTCAAAAAGAGCATCATCCTGAGAGTCCTCATGTACTACTAATCGCTCTATGTTTTTTCTTGAATGTAGATCATAGGTTCTTGAAAAATTTAAAGCATATTTGGTGTCAAATTTCTCCAAGCAAGTGAGAAGAAGGCATTTATAAGCCCTTAAGCAAGTTCATGTCAAATCTAATAAGCCTACGGATTATACCATCCCTGCTTAGGAGATTTTTATATTTATAATAATTGTATCAGTTATTTGGTATCCCTAAGAGGGACCTATTTGTAATCAAATTTCAATATGAATTAATAATAAGAGACCTTGTGTTTTGTTAATTCATTGTCTTTTGTGCCTTCATGATTTTATGCTTGATATACTAATGCAAATAGCTCAGGTGTATGCTTTTTAGGATCGTATAGATGGCGATCATGGTGGGACCACCCAAAAAATAATTTTTTGATGAGTTGTTTTTGTTTTTTGTGTGCAAGTGCATCTGCTCTGGTTGACAGCAACTAGTAGAGCTTAGCCACTTTTGAATACAATGGTCAGTCATGGTCATCTCGAGTGATAGTGGTCAGTAGAAAACATGCAACAAAAGATGGCTTGAGTAGAAACAAATTTGGGTTCCAAGTCGGTGGGATTCTCTATATTTTTTTATATCTTTGTCTATGTGTAATTTCCAGAATGCAGTAGAGAAATTTATTTTAATTAGAAAAAATAGAGAAAGTTAAAGGAAAAATTTTCTTAGGTTTTATATTAACCATTTCTAGGAACAACAAACTTATGATTTCAATATGCCTTAGTATCCAGTGGTCTAGATTGTTTATAGGGATTGCATGCTTGGGTTCAAGCTAGAGGCCATTGCTTCATAAGTAATATTGCATTATCTAAAAATCATGTAGTTTTTTAGATGTGCATTTTATTAAAGTGAAACATTTCTTTTTAGGCATATAGGAAAAATCATGAGTGCTTCATGATGCATCTATTTATTTATGCAAATTTAAAAAGAACAATCACACACCACATTTGATTTAAATTCTAGTGAGTTGGACTTCATCACCAACCACTAGTAGAGTACAATGATGATGGTATTCATATCCACCTATTGGCTCAAATCCCACGAAACCGTTCTATTGGATAGTACCATATCCAAGAACTGATGTAGTCTAGAAAAGTTGCATGTACTTCTCTTCGAGGGGTATGATGCTGACCAGCTAAGATTGTATAAGGATATGGTAGGACTTATGCTCCCTAATTAGGTATGGGTTTCATCTCCATACTTTTATTGGTTTACATGACTTTGACTTTTATTGCTGGTTTTCGAGCTGTAAGCATATAGGTGAAAACCTTTAAACAGTTCAATCATTACATCAACAAATTTTTAAAACACATTGAGAAATAGTCAAAGCTTTCAAAAAATCTGAAACACACAAGACTAATTTTAGGAACACCAAGAAAATTTAAAAGAGATAAACATTTTATCTACTTTGTTTGCATGTTTTAAAATCTACACAAAAGATAATTTTACATTGTCATGGTCTTCACACGGAGCAACCACCCTCGATCCAAAATTGAGGCAAAAAATAACGCTTCACCCAACCATATTCATGACCATAATGATGTTGAGCCACCTGTTGTGGGCCAAACAAGGTTAACTTATTTCCTATTTTTGTCACATTCCCATGCATTTAATTTATCAACCCAGGGAGCTTCGTAAACTTGCGAAGGGTCTTGAATAAGATTGCTTATAATACCACTTGAGATGAGTCTACTAGTTATACTATTGGGGGGTGTTTCAAAATAGTCGTCAATCATTCATACACTCCTCAATAATTTACGTAAAAATAATTAAATCTACAAAAAGGAAATATTCATGTATTCTTGGAAATGAACCTACTGAAATACTGGAAATAACAATGCGATAAACAATCTTATAAAGGTGATAAACTAATCTAGAAAACACAAGAAAAATAGGGGAAGAAATACTGGCTTGGAGTGGGCCCGTGCTCCAAAGAACTTCCTCCCAACTGAACACGCACTTAGAAACTCTTAGAACTATATTATAATTATAAAAGTATTACAATGCTTCTTCTGTATATCTCTCTATAATTACTAAAATATTATATATATCTCAGAGAGGTCTGCATGTGTTTATATAGCACACCCACAGATCTTCTATTACAAAGAAGTTATAATAGTCGATTCATTCCAGACTAAACTAATACAGTCTGGTAAATGTGATCGACGTTTGCTAAAATTGGCATTCATTTCTAATTGTGGTGTGTTCATTGATTGTTCTATGCTTTGCCTGGAATTGGTAGGATGCTCTCATACATCAGTGTGATCCCCAATTTAACTCTACATGATGTAGAGTTGGACATACATCAGTTGTTGTTGTCCACGTCATGCTTGTCTAGTCAACGGGCGAAGAACAGGGGCGCTTTCCCTATGAGGAAGGTGCCTAAGTATGTTGGGTGCCTTCTCTATGCAAAAGGTGCCTTACTACCATTGGAAACTTCCTAGAAGAGGAAGGTTCTTATATTCTATTGGTGCCTTCTTGTGAGAGGAAGGTGCTTGCCTTCTAGTGGTGCCTTCTTGTCGGTGCCTTCCTTATGAGAAGAAGGCACTTGCCTTCCTTTGGTGCCTTCCTGATGAGACGAAGGCGCTTGCCTTCTAGTGGTGCCTTAATTATGAGGGGAAGGTGCTTGTCTTATAGTGGTGCCTTCCTTATGAGAGGAAGGTGCTTATATTATAGTGGTGCCTTCCTTATGAGAGGAAGGCACTTGCATTCTATTGGCACCTTCCTTATGAGAGGAAGGTGATTGCCTTCTAGTGGCGCCTTCCTGTCGGTGCTTTCCTATGATATTAAGGTGCTTATTTTCCTTTGGTGCCTTCCTAGAAGAGGAAGGCATTGGCCTTCTATTGGCACCTTCCTAGGAGAGGAAGGTGCTTGTATTTCCTTGGCACCTTCTTGGAAGAGGAAGGTGCCTACTTACGCTTGGTGCCTTCCTGGAAGAGGAAGGTGCCTACCTTATTTGCACTAATTTTGAAAGAAACAAAGTTCCAAGTCCATGAAAAGACCTCGACTGATCCAAATCTAACTAAATAAACTACATTTCCACAAAAACACACTGAAAACACATGAATTAGATAACACGTATAATTTCATCAAATAATTATATAATCATTCATAAACATATGCAATCATTATTATACAACTGCATAATAATCAAGAAAATTAATACAAACTATGAGCATTTATAATGCTCATCATCCCCCCATGCCTAACATATGCCACACCCTCATGGCATTAAAATTGTAGGTTGCCATTTCTTGGTGGATTCGACTATACCTGTGGCTCGTGTCTTCATCTTCTATGTGCTGGCATCTGGAGGTGTGGCTCCTCTTTTTCTATGTGGAGCTACAGGTGTTGCTATCGACTGTGCTTTCCTCATCCTGGCCGCTATCAGTGGTGATCAAACCAACGTCATATCTATGGCCTAAAATGTAGATTCTATAGCTTGCCATAGGTCGACATCCGAAGTTCTAACCGTTGCAATAGGGATATCTAAATTATCCTTCCTGAGATGAACTACTTAGGATTTGTACAATCAAGCTACTTCAAGAGTAAGTCCTACATTCTCCTTTGCAATGGTAGTAGCCTCTAATTCAGGGCCATATACCCACCACCATTCAAAATACCTTCTTATCATGGAGGGCCATCCCCGGGATGACCCATTAATCTCCTAGAATTGGCTATCCTCTACCAGATTGACACAGATACCAGAGTCCCCCTGCATCCTCGAGGTTGCCTTCTTGGTATCCTTAGCTGCTGTCATCTCTTTGAGCAATCGTTCAAACTATTTTTACCTCTCTACAAATGGTTGCATATCTCACTTGTCTTCTTCTAGCTCGATGAAGGTCACCTTCACCTTCTTTCAAGCCATCCTAGGCCCTTTTCCTTTGGCCTCTATAGAAAATGTGGTGGATCAAATAGGGGTTTTTCCTTTCTCCCCCTGAGGGACATACTCTGCGGTCCCTGGAGTGTGCTCCTCCTTTTGGGGGACCTGTGCTGACATCCCTGGGAATGCTTCTTTGCCCCTCTATCTATCTTATGCTAACCCCTCAGGTTATTCTCTTCCTTCCTCAGGTCCAAGGAGTTCTTCCTTATCCCTCGGTATTGTCTGCTACTTTTGGCCCTTGTCCTGCTTTGTATCACTCAGGACGATGATAGGGGGTGGTGTGGTAATTATTTCCCCTTCACTCCCAAAAATAGAGGAATTCTTCCCTGCCTCTAGGCTACTCTATCGGGCATTTGATCGAAATTATCCCGAAGAGAATACTCGCTCTGTAGATGTGGGAAAATTCATTGGGACCTCTTTTGCCCAGTCATTTTGGGTCGATGCGTCCCTTATTTCTATCCCCCTATCTTGGAGTAGTTGGTTCTCCTCCTACAACTATTGGACCAGCTACTCGAGCTGGTTGATTTGTATTTCTCATTATTTCAATTCCCCTCTATGCTTATTCTGGCAGTCCTCCAAAATTTTTTGGGCCATCCAACAATTTTTTTGCCACTCCAGTGCTTCCTCCAACGCCGTGTCAACCTGATCATGAATCTTGAAAGTACCTACATCTTGTGGGCTCTGGTTTGTTAATTCTCTAAGGGTTTGGGCTGCAACATCAACTTCTGGGTCGCTCTATTCTTCTTATACTAATAGGAGGAGTCACCACAGGCATTTCCTCTTGGGGACTAGTTTTGGTGGTCAGAACTCAGCCTTGCTGCTAATAAGTGGTGCTCCTTCCTCTTCATACTTGGGCACTAGGGAATGCCCTCTTTCCTCTATGCATTTGGGAACTGGTGAGTGCCATCTTTCTTCCATAAAATAGGGAAATTCCAATTTCTTTATACTTGCCATCTCCTTTGCAGGGCTTCTCTCTTCTTGCCCTATATCAGCAATAGCATCTAGTTGCCTTTCTTGGCCACTATCTCCCTCTGTGTCAGGGTTCTACCTCTGCACTTCTGCATGGCAGACCAATGATGATATTAGCCCATGGTGGGCCAATGCAGATGATGCTCCCTTCTAGTACCTAACCACTTCTTCCTTCAGGGAATTTTCTAGGTAGAAGGGTACGTTCAACTTCCTTCAATGCACCAGGTGATTCAAAATTTGCACATGGTTAGCGTGCAAATCGGTATACTTCCCGATACATGTAAATAATTGAGCAACCTACTCGAACATCTTTCGTAGATTCATGGGAATGATAATTTTGGGTAGCCCTTCCTTATCTATTTGCACATTTTCTCTTGGTAGTAGCACTTTGGCGTATGGCTTCAGCAGTCCACCTTTGTATATGCATTCCCATGTGAGGGGTAATCCAGTCGCTTGCGATATGTATTCGGGGGTGACTAGAATTTCTACCCCTCACACTTGAGCTATGTCACCCCTCAAGGAGGCAATGAATTCCTTGGATGCCTCCATATCCTAGCCCTAACTAACTAGGGTATAGTATTCGAACCATCCCTCAGCCTCGAACTATGTTTTTGCTGCCCCCTTATTCCTTCGGTATCACTCGGCTCATTATTTTTCATCGCGTGATTCTTCGACCTTCCTCCCATGGTGCATTCCCTTACTACTACATTTTTTTTGTCCTTACTTCTTTAGAAAGGCACCTTCTTATAGGGAAGGCACCTAACCTTAACATTTAATTCTAGGGTACACCTTTTGAGCCATATCATTGGCAAGCGGTTTTGACCATGGGGGGATACGATTTTTATGATGACAATATTTTTTTGGTACTGCATAATTTATGAATAATTATATAAAGATTTGAGTTAGTATGCATGCATTGGCATGCGGTTACAGCCATGGGGGGATACGATTTTTATAACGACAATATTTTTTTGGTACTGCATAATTTATGAATAATTATATAAATATTTGAGTTAGTATGCACATATCTTATTCGATTTTTCATGCATCATGAAGAGCGTTGATTTGTTGATTTGTGACACGAGGGAGGGGTATGGTCATCTGATGTCGCTCGTTCATGTGGTGATTTCATTTTGATAGAGGTGTCTAGGAGACTTAAGTGTTGGTTGTACGTAGAAGGTTCTCTTTGGTACCTTTCCAATGTGGAAGGTGCTTATGCGGTGCCTTCTCAATGTGGAAGGTGCTTATATGACACCTTCTCGATGTGGTCGATGCTCTCTGATTGGATGCACCTTCTGATGGTGGAAGGCACATTGGCACCTTCCCAATGTGGAAGGCACTTATATGAATGGATGCACCTTCCAGTGGTGGAAGACATCTTTGATTAGATGTGCCTTCTGGTGGTGGAAGGTGCCTTTTGATTGGATGTGCCTTTCGGTGGTGGAAGGCACCTTTTTGATGATGGCATCTTATTTCTATGGAAGGTGCTTCTAAATGGGTGCGCCTTCCCAATGTGGAAGGTGCCTCAGTCTGTATGCGCCTTCCCAATGTGGAAGGCACCTCGAGCTCTTTTTTTTGTGTGGCACCTTCTAGCCATGGAAGGCACCTATTTATTTTTTATTTTTATTTTTGTGGGCGCCTTCTCTATAAGGAAGGCGTATTCTTCTGGTGGGGTGCATTCTTTATAAGGAAGGCACCTTCTTCTTGCAGGGTGCCTTCTTTATAAGGAAGGCACCTTCTTCTGGTAGGGCACCTTCTTTATAAGGAAGGCACCTTCTTCTGGCGGGGTGCCTTCTTCATATGGAAGGCACCTTCTTCTAGCTGGGCACATTCTTTATAAGGAAGGTGCCTTATTCTGGTGGGGTGCCTTCTTTATAAGGAAGGTGCCTTCTTCTAGCAGGGTGCCTTCTTCATACGAAAGGTGTCTTTTTTTGTTTGGGTGCCTTATTTATAAGGAAGGTGCCTTCTTCTATGCCTTCTCGATGTGGAAGGTGCCTTATTATCCAAAATCATGTTGTGATTGACTGGAAAAGGGTGATCAAGCCTTCTCAGTCTCGCTTTACACTGCCTTAGCTTCTACCTAAGAGTTTTGGTGTCAAAATGCTGAGCCAATTCAGACCTGGTTTCCTAGATACCTATTCCTCATGTTGTCAGGTCCTCCACATGCAAAAACCAAATGAAAATAAATGAAAATAAAGGCAGTTAGATGCATTATGTGCCTATTAGGCCCTGGATTAGGATGCCTGTAGCTTGCATGTGAGCGTCGTGCCTGTAAAACACATCGTAAGAAAAAAACTAAATTAACTAATTTTGGTGAGCACCTCCATGCCCATCATTTTTATTGTTAAGAGTTTGGTTTGGATATAACAAGATGGGGTCTCCACCACATCTATTCTGGATTCCACCTGTAAGGTTTTAGATGTGTTATAGGGGTGCAGTCGATGGCCATTGACCGTTAACATAATGTTGCTATTGTCAATTGTTATAACGTGCACTACCCCATTCTTGATGAGCTCTACCACCTTATATGGTCCCATCCATATTTGTATTAATTTACCTTTTCTTTCCTGGAACCAAGAATCATACAATAACACCTATTCTCCTTCTTAGATTTGCTTCAGTTTAATGTGGTGATCATGCCACCACTTTATTTGCTTTTGTATGATTTTTGTTCTCTGCAAAGAATACATTCGGATTTCATCCAGCTGATCTAGCTATTGAATCCTTTCTTCTTGAGCGTCATCCAAGCTCAATTTCAATTCTAAAGCCGTACTCAATGTCTTGATTTCAAATTCAATGAGCATCATCGCAAACTTCCCATAGACCAGTTGGAAGGGTGTGAATCCTGTGGTGGATTTCCATGTGATATTATATGCCCATAATGCCTCCAAAAACCATGTAGCCCAATATTTTCTATGTTGCTACATGGTATTCATCAGGATGTTCTCTATTTCTTTGTTCATCACTTCCACTTGCCCATTTTCCTGTAGATGGTAGGGTGTAGTTTTATTGTGTCGAACTCTGTATTGCTCCATCAACTCCTTGATCAAATTGGATGTAAATTGAGGCCCCTGGTCTATTGTTATCTCTCTAGGGACCCTAAATCATGTAAAAATATGGGAAAATAAGAAATCGATGACTGTTCTATATTTTGAATCTCTCAATGCTTGAACTTCAACCCATTTGGTGATGTAATTTGTACAAACAAAAATAAACCTCCTCACTATTGAAGGTGGATCAATTGGTCCCATGAAGTCCATGCCCCACTTATCGAAGGGTTCTAGGTGTACCCGAGGTTGGAGGGGCATTTCATCTTGATGGGTTGGCCTACCCATTCTTTGGCATTCATCACACTTGTTGGCGTATGCAAGTACATCCTTGAACATAGTGGGCCAAAAGTACCCACCCTGTAGGATTTTATAGGCAGTTTGTTTCCCTACAAAGTGTCCTCCACATGATTCATCATGACAAATTTTAAGTACTTCTGAGAACTCCTGCTCTGCTACGCATCTCCTTATAATATCATCACGTCCTATTTTGAATAGGAGGCCATCAATCTATAGGAACGATACACTTTTTTTTATGACCACATGATTTTCTCGAAAAGAGAGAGCAGGTGAGGTTCTTCTGGTGGCCAAGTAATTGGCTATATCTACGTACCATGAGATTTTATCACTAATGGTGAACAAATGTTCATATAGAAACTAGTCTTCCAGTACTGTATGGTCTACCGATATCAATTTGGATAGATAATATGCTATGGCGTTGTCTTTGCCTGGTTTTTTGACTATTGTGATGTCAAATTCCTACAATAACAAGAGCCACCTGATAATTCTTTCGCAAATGGATGGCTTGCTCATCAAGTATCTGATAGCCATGTGGTTTGTGTGGACAAATACCTTATACCCAGTGATATAATGGTAGAATTTGTTTATGGCATGCACAACTGCAAGGAAATCCTTCTCTGTCATCGTATAGTTGAGCTCAAATCCTACCAAGTTTTTACTGACATAGTAGATGGCATAAAATTCTTTGCCATCCTTATATTGGAGTACTGATCCAATCACACCATTGGATGCATCATAGTATATGTGGAATGGTATGGCCCAATTTGGTCCTCTTAAAACCGGTGCAGATATCAATTTATCTTTAAGCAACTAAAATGCTCCTTTGCAGTCTTCCATCCAATTGAACTCCACATCTTTAGATAATAGAGTGTGCAGTGGTTTTGCAATTTTGCTGAATTTGATGATAAATTGCCGGTAGTACCCGATTGATCCAAGAAAAATCCTCACCTCTATCTATGTTCTGGGGCTGGGTAGGTCTCTAATGACCTTAATTTTTCTTTTATCAACCTTTATTCCTTTTGCGGAGAGGTGGTGTCCTAGTACGATGCCTTCTTGCATCATCATAAAGTATTTCTCGTTGCTCAGGGACAAACTATTTTCCTTGCTTCTTTCGAGCACTCTTTCCAAGTTCATCATTGCCTCATCAAAGGTTTCTCCATAGACGGTGAAGTCATCCATGTATACTTCGACCGCATCTCCCATCATGTCTAAAAATATGCTAAGCACCACCCTTTGAAAGGTGGTAGGTGTGTTGCACAATCTAAAAGGTAATACCCAATAGGCAAATATTCCCCATGGGTAGGTGAACGTTGTCTTATCCTTATCATATTCTCCTATCTGGATCTGGTTGTATCCACTGAATCCATCCAAGAAGGAGAAATACTTCCTCCCCGAGAGTGTATCCAAGACTTGATAAATGAATGGGAGCGAGAAGTGGTCCTTCTTTGTTGCTTTGTTTAACACTCTATAGTCCACACAGATTCACCATTTCTCATTCTTTTTAGGGACTACCACTAATGGTGATATGCACTTGTTGTAAGAAATTGGATAGATGAATCGATAGTCAAGAGTTTTTGCAGTTCTTCCTTGAAAATGTCTTTCATTATCGGATTCATTCTTCTCTGTGGTTTCCTACTTGGAGTTGCTTGATCATCGAGGTATATACGATGGGTACAAATTTTTGGGCTGATACCCTTCATATTTGAGTAATCCCATGCAAATACCTGTTGTTGTCTAACCAGGAGCTCTTCTAATTTTGTAAATTGTGTGGGAGTCAACCCACTACTGACATTCAACATTCTTCCTAGCCCAACGTGTATCTGTTGAACATGGTGATCTTGGGTACCAACCAATAGTGATCCAAGTGCGGAGATGGAGGACTCCCCATGGAGGAACTTCACAATAGCACCATCCTCATATTCTTCTACCAACTCATCCAATATCATCACTGGCTAGATCATGGATAGGTTAGGATTTTTATGCTCGATCAACATGGGTTCTCCTACTGAGTCAATGAACTATGCTGGGGGTGAAATAGTCAACCTTTTAATGTTTCGTCCATCGAAGATGGTCATCAGCCCATCCTGGTAGCTAATGTAAGCATTGGCTATTGCCAGCCATGGCCTTCCCAAGATGAGCAGGTAACTGCCCAACCTAGTTTTGGATCACAAGACTAAAAAGTAGGCTGGGTATTCCCATGAGTTGACTGTCACTATCATTTCTTTCAAAATTCCTTTTGGTGCCATGGTCGATCGATCGGCCAGTTGTAGCACTATCATAGTGGGTTTCAAGTTCATCAACTATAGCCTCTACATGGTCTCCTGAGGCATTATGTTGATGGCTGCTTCAAGATCGACCAACGTATTGGACAAGGAATATCCCTCGATTTTTACAATCAACACCGGGTTCCCCGGGTTTGCATACTTAGGATGGCACATTTTTCCCATCATCAAATCTGCTAGTTTGCCCATGACATTGATAGTCTGGATTGCTCTTCATCCTAGATTCCTTAGACACATCTCTATTATCGCCTTGGTATATATCAGGACATCTCAGATGGCTTGAAATAATGGAATTGTCATGGTGAGTTTCTTCAAGCTAAATAAGATATCGAACTCCGACTGTGTTACTTTCCTCTGTTCTTGTAATTAGTTGGGAAATGGAGCCTTTGCTCTCTCAGGCATTTCTTCTATAACCTCTTCTACAAGAGGTGTTTCTTCTACCTCTTCCTCCCCTTCTACCAGTGGAGGCATTCCTACTCCTAGCTGTCTACCAGACCGAAGCTGAATATGGTACATCAGATACATCTCACCCTCCACATTGTATGTTGGTTGGTTCACCCTGTTATTCAAATTTGTCGTTGGTTGTGTGGGTAGCTGCACAGGTCTGACTGTTGGCAATGCCGATAAATTTTGTTGGGGGTGAGCTGGTGCTACATTCTATGGAGCTTGATTCCACATAGTGTGGTCTCTCCACTGCTGCCTAGGATATGGCTATGGCATCCATGGCTGTTGGTTCAAGAATGTTGTTGGGGGTGTGTTGGACCAGGGTGATGGCCCCAACCACCATATGTTAGGTGGTTGAGGCAAAAATTGGGGTATGTATGGTCCTCTCCCATATGATGACATCTTGATTGGCATATTCCCCACAAGGGGTTGTGGCCATATCTTCTGATTTCTTATAAAATAGGCATCCATGCTTTTAGCATCCTCCTGATTACTGGGCAATTATGGGTACAATCAAGTTTTATGGTTCATCCTGTACACTGTGCATACTCTAACTTTGTTCTCCAGGTATGCATTCTTTGCATGCTTCCCTCTACATTTTGGATAGAAATAAGCCAATGTTTCTTCATTTTATTACTTCTTTTCTCTAACAACAACGTATCCATCTACAATGCTAGAGATGAGAGCATTTCACTCTTTAAATATTCTAGCATGTTACCTATTTTTTTCTTCATGACTAAAGCAGTCACTTTAATGGTTCTAGAAGTGGTCTTGACTCTCCTTCTTGAGTAGTTCCGACATAATTTTTGGATGTCTTCCATAGTGTGCTGGTAGACATCACCTCTAGAAATAAGTTTAATAGCCTCCAATGATTCATTGGTAAGTCCTCTCAAAAAGATTCTTTTAAGGTACTTATCCGATAGTTTCGTGTGAGGATATCATTGAAGATTGAAGTTGAATATCTCCTAGTATTCCTCAAGAGACTCATCTTCTTTCTGTGTCATGCTTAAGACCTCTTCTTTGGAGTCTCTTGCTCTCCCTAAAACTTGGTATTGCTCTAAAAAGAGCTTCTTCATTTGATCCCAAGTGGCAATGTGTTTGTCTCCAAGACCGATGAACCACCATAGATTTGCATCATCCAACATGGAAGGAAAGAGTTTCAGCTTCTATGTATTAGATTTGTAGTCCACAGAACTACATAAGACATCAAACTTAAATAAAAATAGGTCAGGGTCCTCAGTTGGGTATCCTATGAAGTTCGGGAGGTGAGTAGGGGATATGTTTTTCATTTTGGTATCTCCTACTCCTTCATAAATCAAGAAACTAAATCCAGATGAGACTTCTTCATTGTTAGCCATTTTTTTAGGAAATGTGGTCTCTAATGTAGTATTTATGGCCTTACAATCATTTAAGACTTTTTGAGTCAAGGATCTAAGGTTGTCTGGTGTTATCGTCCGATATTCTAAAAATTTCCATAATAGGGCTTCCTCTAAGGGTGTCCTATTAAACATGGGATTTATAATGATTCGTTCTTCCCCATGTTGATGGGATGAGGAGGCACTTTGCACAAAGTGCGGCTCCTCATTCCAATTGATTTTTGGAGGTGGGCCGGGCAAGTCTAATTCAAATTTAGAATTTTTGGCTGACTTAGGTTCTGATGGATTGGTTTTATAAAATGAATATCAGGTACTCTTCTTCTTGAATAACTCATACAAGGTCAGATGGAAGGTTTCCAGGTATTTTAGATAATCTAGTTGAGACACTTCCCCAACAATGACACCAAAATGTTGCGGGCCAAAAAATGTTAACTTATTTCCTATTTTTGTCACATGCCCATGCATTTAATTTATCTACCCAGGGAGCTTCGTAAACTTGTGAAGGGTCTTGAAAAATATTGCTTACAATACCACTTGAGATGAGTCAGCTAGTTCTACTATTGGGGGTGTTTCAAAACGATCGTCAATCATTCATACACTCCTCAATAATTTACGTAAAAACAATTAAATCTATGGAAAGGAAATATTCATGCATTCCTGGAAATGAACCTACTAAAATACTAAAAATAACAATGCGATAAACAATATTATAAAGGCGGTAAACTAATCTATAAAATATAAGAAAAATAGGGGAAGAAATATTGTCTTGGAGTGGGCCCAGGCTCCAACAACTTCCTCCTAGCTGAACATGCACTTAGAAACTCTTAGAACTGTATTATAATTATCAAAGTATTACAATGCTTCTTCTATATATCTCTATAATTACTAAAATATTCTATATATCTTAGAGAGGTCTACATGTGTTTATATAGCACACTCGTAGATCTTCTGTTACAAAGAATTTATAATAGTCGATTCATTCCAAACTAAACTAAGCTAGTCTGGTAAATGTGATCAACGTTTGCTAAAATTGGCATTCATTTCTAACGGTGGCATGTTCACTGATTGGTCTATGCTTCACCTGGAATTGGTAGGATGCTCTCATACATTGATGCAATCCCCAATTTAACTCTACATGATATAGAGTTGGAACTGCACTAGTCGAAGAATAGGGGCCCCTTCCCTATGAGGAAGGTGCCTAAGTATGTTGGGTGCCTTCTCTATGTGAAAGGTGCCTTACTACTGTTGTCTCCTTCATGGAAGAGGAAGGTGCTTATCTTCTATTGGTGCCTTCCTATGAGAGGAAGGCACTTGCATTCTAGTGGTGGCTTCTTGTCGATGCCTTCCTTATGAGAGGAAGGCACTTGCATTTATTTGGCACATTCCTAATGAGAGGAAGGCACTTGAATTCTAGTGGCACTTTCCTTATGAAAGGAAGGCACTTGCCTTCTAGTGGCACCTTCCTTATGAGAGGAAGGCACTTGTCTTCTAGTGGTGCCTTCGTTATGAGAGGAAGGTGCTTGACTTCTAGTTGTGCCTTCCTTATGAGAGGAAGGCACTTGCCTTCTAGTGGCACCTTCCCATCGATGCCTTCCTATGAGAGGAAGGTGTTCTTTTCCTTTGGCACCTTCCTAGAAGAGGAAGGCACTGGCCTTCTATTGGCACCTTCTTGGGAGAGGAAGGCGCTTGTCTTTCCTTGGTGCCTTCCTAGAAGAGGAAGGTGCCTACTTACGCTTGGTGCCTTCCTGGAAGAGGAAGGCACCTACCTTCTTTGTGTTGATTTTAAAAGAAACAAAGTTCTAGGTCCATGAAAAGACCTCAGCTGATCCAAATATGACTAAATCAACTACAATTCCACAAAAACACATTGAAAACACATGAATTAGATAACACATATAATTACATCAAATAATTATATAATCATTCATAAACATATGCAATTCTTATTATACAGCTACATAATAATCAAGAAAATATATACAAAATATGAGCATTTCTAATGCTCATCACCACCTACACACAATACCACTGAATGAAGTTCAGTGAGCCTTAGAGGGTATAAATCAACCTATGGGGGTACTCCTCAAGAAACCCCAGCTAGAGAACCATATCCAGGTTCTTCTCGTGATAGATATGAGGGATCTTCAAGGCCCCAATCCTCACATGATAGACATAGACAAGATCATCCCACTAAGGGGTAGAACATAAGGGTGGTAATCAATCACTGACCCACCATAACTCCTAGTCACTCTAAATTTTATAGGATAGAAATAGACCATAATCTCATTGGTGCCAATGGAACTCGATGAGATCTTCCATGGAGATCCAGATAGCTTGACAAGATGGATCACGTTTTCTCAAGATCAAATTTGAGAAGTAACACTACTATGCATTCTATTTTTGGGAGTTTGTGTAGCCATAAAATAATTAGGCACACTAATGAGCCAGGGGAAGCTTCAAAATGCCCCTGCAGCATGCACACTACTTCCAATCATAGAGGTACTGAATATAGATCACTATAAATTGACCATGTTCCCTAAAAGACAAGGGAAAAATCATAGTAGGAGCTTCTCCAAGGGGCCTCTCCATTAGGACTCCTTATACAAAATTACAGAGTTGTATAACTTCAATAGCAAATCAATCTGATTGTATACGTAGGTACTGCATGCAGAACAAGAGTGCTTAAACATCCTCAAATAGGAGGAAGCACGAAGGAAAAGGTATTTATGCCAAAATGAGAAATGCTGGAGAGAGGAACAAATAGAGTGTGAAGAACAAGCAAATAGGGTGGCTCGAGCCAACTTACACATGGGTAATAAGTATTACCGATCTGACAGATGTGTCATTTCTTAGCATAAGAGACACACTAAACAAGGAGATGATTTCAGTCATCGCACATCAAAAACACCAAAAACACCTAGATCTAGAAAAGGTACAACATGAACAAGAACAAGCAAAAATAGAGGATCAGGAGTAGACATATCATGAACCCTCATATGTAGTTGCAAAATATGAATATAGACACCCAAACAAGGAAAATGTAGAGTTACCTCCTTGACTACCCCGAGTAAACCTTTGAGAAAAAGAGATCATATCTTTGAAGGCATACAAGATACTCACTGAGAGAGACAAGTCTCTCAAGAAATAGGATGCAGTTGGGCAAAAGCCAACCCTGCACAAGATATACAATTAGCCTTTGTACCCTTTGGTACCAAGTCCTACTTATCCTAGACACTTCGAGATTCCTAGGATAGATAAATTCAAGGGAGAGGAAGAGGTGCAAGATCATGAGATCAATTTCATGAATGTGTACTTCTAGCTAGAAAACAATGATGCCCTAATGTTAAGAACATTTATCATGGCATTATCAGGTGCAACAACTGAGTGGTTTAATCAAATACCCAAGAATAGCATCATCAATTTTGAGAAATTGGTGAACACATTCCTTGAATACTTTTCTTTTAGCATCAAGAAGAAAGTAAAATTATTCTACTTGGCTAATCTAAACCAATATGATGACGAGCTGGTCATGGACTATGAAAATAGATGGAGAAAAATAATGAAAAAACTACCATTTTTTGTTCCCACTACTGAGCTCACCTGAATGTTCACTAAGAGTTATGCTAAGAATATCTTGCTACTATTGCAACTACAATAGTACAAAATATTCAAATAAGCCTTAGAATAAGCCAAGTTGATAGAGGATATCAAGGTTGAAGAAGGAGATCTTAAGCTCCACAACAAGAAATATTGGAACAACAAATGTAACAATCCAAATCAACAAAAGTAGACCAAGCCTACTCCAGTCAACTAGGTTGTACTAAAGCACCAAATGGAGGAAATAGCCAAAAACCATAGAATAAATAGGTTCAGCATCCCTTGAAAAACTATAATCAAAATAACAACCAAGGTCAAAAAAAGCAATGATGGTCACCTTCCTACTTCATGCCTTTATTAGAATTGATGCAATCGATATTTAATCAATTGAGCGAGGCATAAAGATTCAGATTACCTGAGGTACAAATTATTGACCTTAACCATCCCAAGACCAAGGTATATAGGGATGATCATTATTACCCATACCATAGATAACATGGGAATGATATCAAGGTGTGCATTGGTTTCAATAATATTATATAAAATATGATCGAGAAGGGTGAACTACAAGTTGATAATCCACTGGCATCCAACAATAGAGATATGGGCATATTCAAAAACCCATTGCCAAACCATGAAGCCCCTAGAAATTAGGGCACCCAAGTAAACAAAATCCAAGTTGAACCTCCCACTCATGGATTCATTAGAATTGTTGAGATAGTCAACGTGGTTACAAGAAACTGGCGATACAACCAACTAGAGCCTCCAGTGGCTCCTATTCGTATCCTAGCTACACCTCAATAGAGGCCAGTGTAAAATAATCTTCTAGGTCCACTAGTGTGACCTATAATAACTATCCAAAATAGACTAATTTAGAATATCCAAACAATGCTAGCTAAGTTATCGATATACGAGCTCATTCAATAGTCTCCCAGACATAGGGAGATCCTAACGGAAATCTTGAAATTGATTGAGCTACAACCACATAATCTTGATGCATTTATGAACTTCATGGGGTAAGTGCAATAGTTTCAAGAACCTATGATTCATTTTTACGATAAAAAATAGAGGTAGTCCCCACTACTGTAGCAGACCTACCTCTACACATCATAATATGTATCAATGACATAACCTTTAACGGGTTTTTAATCGATACAGGATCATCGATTAACATAATAAAAACCAAGGGTATAAGTCACTTGAAGATTCCTAGGTTAAACATCATCCCTACCTCCTACAAATTGAGAGCCTTCAATTATGCACTATGCTCCACTATGGGTACAATCACCCTACCTATGCAAGTGGGGCATGAGACCATTATTGTGATGTGTCATGTATTGGAGGGGGCCATGCAGTATAATATCATCCTAGGGTATCCTTGGAGAAGTGATATATAATGCGTTCCCTTGATATTGCATTAATATATTAAATATGTGCATGAGGGACAAGTACATGTGGTACCGTCAGATGAAAAGCCATTCAAATATGTTCATCAGGTTGACTTACCAAGGTATTTTGTCCTTCCATCCATACACCTATACATTATGCTATCATACCCTACCACACAACTAGGAAGACAGTCCAAATTAGTGTGAGGTGACCCATCCACATCGATGCCACCTCCAGATTCTAAAGCTACTGGCACTTCTGAGAAATCAACAATGTATAAGGCAAAAGACTCTCAAAAACTAAAATCACCCCTGGTGGAGGAAAGACCTAAGGAAGTGTTAACCATAGCAATAGTGGAAATTCCAAATCCCATGGAAGAGAAAAATTCCCAAGACATAGTCAAGGAGGTGTCTCAACCTGCCTCGCCTACATCATCATCAACATCATCTGCATCATAGGTGATAGTTTACCTAGCTAATATAGGACTGGGTGAATATATTGTGTAGAATGTTACCTTCACTCCAATTATTGAGTCTCCACAAGACATGGGATGACCAAGAGTCCCAAACCTGCCCATAGGGATAGTGGTACCATTGGGTATCCCTCCTATACAGACCAATTTTATCTATTTTGGGTTGGATTGTGCCCATGATACTACAGATTTTAGCCATAAATGTTCATTACTTGTTCAATACTGATTTGGTTTGAGATACTTAAAATACAACCATTGGCATGGCTATGGTTTAGGTATTTATAAGAAAGGATGATGAAGCCCAATTGAACCATGATATCAGTTACCTACTGATAGGTCTAGCCTAGGATATCATATTTGAAGCTACGATATTTCATTAGCAACATCTATGGATAGGATGAGCTTAGGGTTCGGGAAAGATACCAAATAAAATCCCTATCACCTGAACATGAGCTACATGGATGACAGGTTGGTGACCATGGTTACTATAGAACCACCAGTTATGTATCATCCCAACTTCTCTCTCGAGGTAAGCCTATTAGGACTTATCTTGTGGGAGGATGAACCAGGCTATGATTATGAGCAAGAAGAGAATGAATAGATCATGAATTACATTGAGGTTGACGATGAAATGGAATTGGCCTACCTTGGGCTATAAAATTCACATCACCTTACTAAGCCAATTGATATGGAGAGTGGATACATCATAGATGACAGTGATGATGAGTCAAAATATTCAACAAAGCTAGCCTATATTGGGCCCCAATATTCACATCACCTCATAGTGCTAGTAGGTGTGAATCATGGATATTTCATAGGTGAAAGTGATTATGAGGATGAGATCGAGATGGCCTCCATTGGACCTCAACACTTATTCCATCGCAAAGAACCATTCGATATAGATGAGTTGTATTGCAGAGTATATTTGGGCCCTCACCTCAGGGGAAGATTGGCCAATTCATATGTTATCTATCATATGGTTTTTCATGATCCTCCTACATTTAGATAGTCACTATATCCAAATGATCCCATATTATCATCTATTCATAGACTAGATCCTAAGATCCCTATACCCCTAGAACCTCATATTGGTTATGGAAGGTAAATCAACAATGAAAAATTACACCCGTATGGTCCTAGAGATTCCATTCCATCCATCAACATGATCTCCATTGATTTGACCACTCCACTCCAAAACCATGCAAATCCTTCTAAATTATTGTGTCTTAACTTAGATGCTATTGATTGGGATCATGGTGATTCACCCTTAGATACTGAAGATTTCTTCCCCAAAAATGAAATGCTACAACCATTTCATTTTGCACCAGGCTATGCACATGAGGTTTATCATGTTGTTTTTGACCATGATTAAATTGAACCTTTAAACCCAATGGATGATATCCACTTTATCCCCACTTCTCACCAACTTGAGAAGGAGTCACACATGTCAATAGAGAAAAATTTCAAAGTGGACATCAACGATGATACTTCTGATCCAAATAAATTTAAGTTTGGAGAAATATTATCTCTAGAATAACATGCCACCATAATACCTCTATTGAAAGAGAGAACTAATATCTTTGCTTGGACCTACAAGGACATTCTAGTTTTAGATCCAAAACTGGTTGTCCACAATATTTTTCTAGACCCTGCAAAGCAATCGATCAAGAAGAAAATCAAGAAGATGCATCCAACCATCACCTTGATGGTAAAGAATGAGCTACCAAAGCTATTGGATGTAGTGTTTATTAACCCCATTGACTATCCATAATGGGTATCAAACATGGTGTCTGTAGGAAAAACTTATGGAAGGATCTACATTTGCATGGTTTTTAGATATCTCACTAAGGAAAAATAGAAGGATTCGTTAATGTTTCCTAACATAGATGCTCTTGTAGACACAATTGTAGGTTATGAGATACTCTCCATCATGGATGGTTTTTTAGTTACAATGATATTCAAATTAAACCCGAAGACCATCACAAAATCATGTTCACCACTCCATGGAGGATATTTTGTTATAAAGTAATACCATTTGGTCTTAAAAATGCTGGTGCCACATATCAACGAGCCATGACATATATTTTAAATGACTACATGCATAATATCTTAGAAGATTATATCTATGAATTACTGGTCAAGTCATTACTACATGAGGAGTATGTCGAGGTTCTAAGAAAGGTCTTCAATCACCTAATAGAGCACAATGTCAGGTTGAATCCCAAGAAATGCATCTTTGGCATAAATTTAGGAAAACTCTTGGGATTCATAATTTCTAAATGAGGAATCAAATTCAACCAAGCAAAGGTAAAGGCTATCCTAGAAATGGCCCCCCCACTAACATCAAAGAGTTGAGAAGCCTATAGGAAAAATTAGCATCCATAAATAATTTTATTGCACAACTATCGAATAAATGTCAACCTATGAATCGACTGCTACACAAGGGAGCCCAATTCCACTAGGATGAAGAATGACAACAAGCCTTTGTTGAGATCAAGAAATACCTAACAATGCCACCAGTACTAGCTCCAACAAGGTCAAATGTGCCATTTTTGCTTTACATATATTCTACTAACTTTTCTTTGGGCACTATGTTGGCTCAAAAGAATGTGCAAGACAAAGAACAAGCAATATACTATATCAACCACACCTTGGTGAGTTACGAGCTAGGGTACACATACATAGAGAAGTTGTGCTTAGTAGTGGTCTTTGTGACTAAGAAGTTGCACCACTACATGCTGATCCATACAATGTATGTGATATAAAATAATCCTTTATAGTATATTATGAGCAAGACATCATAATACACATACTGCAAAGTGGATAATGCTATTGATAAAATTTGATTTATAAATTATAAGCTAAAATTACATCAAGGGATAAGTCATAGCTGATCAACTGGTAGAGGCACCTCTTTAGGATAATAGACCTCTCATCATAGAACTTCCTGATGACACAGTATTTGCATTATCGGAAGCACCCAAACCTGAAGAACCTAATAATAAAGCTGCCATGACTTTGTTCTTTTATGATTCAAAGTGTGAGCAAGGGGGTGGTGCAAGGATTGTGTTTTTCATGCTGCAAGGTGCTCCCATACCCTTGTAATTTAAGATATACTTCCCTTGCACAAATAATAACACTGAATACGAGGCCCTAATATTGCGTCTCCAAACAAAAATCACTATGAAAATTAAAAAGCTAAATATATTTGGTGACTCTCTTATCATCATTAACCAAGTTAAGGCATTATTTCGATATAGGTGTCTAGTCCTAAAATCTTACAAAGAGCTTGTTGATACTTACCTAGACCAACTATAATGGTATGACATCGAGGCAATCCCTCACATGTCTAACAAATTTGTAGACACTATGGCATATTTAGGATCCTTGATCCCTCAGAATCCATCTATTGATTTCACTACCATTCATGTAAAGATGCTCTCACAATCAATGATGTAGCATGAGGCTTTTGACAATAAAGAATCAGTCAACATGATTCATATAGAACCAAATCATGAGTGGTTCTGTAAATCCATAGACTTTCTAAAGAAGGCACCTTGGGGGACTTTAAACTTGTAGGGTCCTATGGGGAATGGTACCACCACTAATCACAAGGTTGTTTCTCAATATGCATTTGTGCACAATGAATCACAAAGAGAACAAGTCATCTTGTCTATTAAGGCTATATTTTATCAGGATTGGCTATGCCAATTACAATATTTTCTTAAGCTTAGAATCATCTTGTAAGGATTGTCACAGGACACAAAATGAGAATTCAAAAAAAAGTGACTAGATATGTCTTGCTAAGAAATATATTGTACCATCAACACTATGATGGAATCCTCCTTCATTGTCTTGAGCCCTAAGAATTATCTTTGGCGATTTCACAAGCTCATGATGGTACCTGTAGTGGCCATTTTAGTAGCATGGTTATCATAAAGTGCATCCTTCAAATGGGTTATTATTTGCCCACCATGGAAAATGATTGTTGTGAGTATGTAAGGAAGTGCATTAAGTGTTAGCATCATGTGAATCTGATGCACCTACCATCACAGGCCTTATAACCAATTTAGGTGGATTGGCCATTTTATCAGTGGAGTTTTGATTTAATTGGAAAAATATCTCCCCCATATTTGGGTTGGAACATGTTTATTTTAATAGCCACTAAGTATTTCACCAAATGGGTGGAAGTGATCCTCTTAACATCGACAGGACCAAGAATTATGAAATTCATACTTCACAATATCATCTGTTGCTTTGGGATCCCTTTCAAGATAATATCATATAATGGTGCTTCATTCAAGAAAAAAATGTGTGGGATTTAATGTCCAAATATACCATTCAGTAAAATTTTGTGACACCATATTATCTGTAAGAAAATGGGCAAGTAGAAGCCTCAAACAAAACAATCATAGCCATATTAAATAAGATGGTAAACAAAAATCAAAAGGACTGGAATATGCAATTACCTCTTGCATTATGGGCTTAAAAAACTAGCGTGCAGACACCCACTAGAGAAAAACCATTTTTTATTGTATATGTTGATGAGGTCATTATGCCCTTCGAGTTAGAAATCTCAATATTATACATCGTATTAAAATAATTCATCGATGATGACACTACGTGACAAGCTCGCCTTGATTAATTGATCCTTATTGATGAATGGTGCATCAATGCACTTGAGCATATTCATTTTTACCAAGATCATCTAACACGAGCGTATAACAACAAAGTCCAACTGAGAGACTTTAAGGTTGGGGACCTCATGCTCAAAGAGAACCAATAGAATTTACATATGCCACCGCATCTGTGAGACAAATTTATGGCCAACTGGATAGGTCCTTATATCATCTCAAAGAAGATTGGACATGGGATATTTTACCTAACATTGTTAGAAGGTGTTTAAGAGCATGAACCTCTCAATATTCTTAATCTGAAGGTTTTTTACATATAAAGCCAACAAAATCCAAAAAAAAAAAAACAATACATAAAAATAAAAAATGCAAAAACATTCAAAATAAATAAAATTTCAAAAACATTTAAAAATCATAAAATTCCAAAAAAATTCAAAAACACCAAAATCAAAAGGTACCAAAGGTATTTTAAGCCCTTTGGTCAACTCACAAAATTCCCCAAAGGCATTGTAAGCCCTTTGGTCAACTCACAAAATGCTCCAAAGGCACCGTAAGCCCTCTGGTCAACTCACAAAAATCTCCAAAGGCATCATAAGCCCTTTAATAAATTTAAAAAATTCCCAAATGTATTATAAGCCCTTTGGTCAACTCACAAAATGCCCCAAAGGCACCGTAAGCCCTTTGGTCAACTCATAAAAAAGCTCCAAAGGCATCATAAGCCCTTTGGTCAATTAACAAAATGCCCCAAAGGCATCGTAAGCCCTTTGGTCAAATAAAAAAAAATTCCAAAGACATCATAAGCCCTTTTGTCAACTCACAAAAGGCTCCAATGGTATTTAAGCCTGTTGGAAAAAAACAAAACACAAAAATACAAAAAAAATTAAAAACATCAAAATACAAAAATATTTACATCTTCCATTTCACATTTGCATTCATGTAATTGCATTGTATTAGGCATTTTGCATCCATTGCATTTGCATTAGGACACACTATTTTTTTAATCCTATAAATGACACCTCGCTTGTATGCCAATCATGATACTCAAAACCTCATTCATGTATAACCCATGTGTGTAACTATGTTTTTCAACACAATCTCATCCTGTTGCTATAAGAAATATAATAAGGTTTTTCGGTCATTCAGCCATACCTAGTGATCTTCTCAAATTTTGTAGAAAGCTATCTTTGAATTTGTAGACAAGGTATAGTTTTGATAGCACCTATAATATATCAAAATCCCATCACTAATAAAAACACTAAAATCCTAGTTGGAACAAGGGAAAGATGAATACTATAAAGTGGTACTAGGTATCCTAAGCGAAAAGTTTTTACTTGCTTAGCTTGTGATGCGCATGGTCTAGAGTATTGATCATTGAAAAAAGGACAAGATCCCCCCTACCCAAATAAACCCCTTGCTTTATAAACATGATAATAATACCAAAATAAAATAAAATCCCTTGCTTAAAACAAAAGAGAAAACAAAAATGTAAAATAAATAGTGATTTTCATCACTAAGCTAAGAAAGTATCCCAATAAATCAAAAGAAAATAAGGGAGTGAAGAGCTTGAATCCCTAGAATGATCATTAATCAAAGCCAATGAGTGATCCCCAATACAACAATGGGCTGAATGAATCCTACTTGGCATTGGGGTAGTTATGAACAATTTGCAAAAGGAGCTAGCTTTAGGTGTCATGTATCACTTAATGGTCTAATCCAATCGAGTCCAACTTAGGATCATGATGAGCATTTGGTGATTCCCAATACAATAATAGGCTGAATGAATCTTGACTAGAATTTGGGTAGGCTTATGTTTCATCTAATATATTCATTTGCACACATAGGGATAATTAATATCTT
The DNA here is from genome assembly GCA_028583015.1 of Wollemia nobilis. Classification (NCBI taxonomy): domain Eukaryota; kingdom Viridiplantae; phylum Streptophyta; class Pinopsida; order Araucariales; family Araucariaceae; genus Wollemia; species Wollemia nobilis. The sequence goes on from JAQPPZ010000493.1 coordinate 1,630,943, forward strand.
GGTCTTCATAACAAAAACCTTTATCTTTCAAGAGTCCTATATGGTTATCATACAACTTTTTATAAGTCAACTAGGATGTTTGAGTATCATGGAAAACCTCAAATATTCCCAAATAGCAACAAAACATCTAATCTCATAAATCATTACATATCATGCTATTTTCACCTCACATATGGATGTTTAAATGATTAATTCTTATGCCAAGAGTTATTATTTACATTCATATACATTTTGTGGTGTCATCCATTAGATTTTTATACTCATATCACATTTATTTTTTAAGTGATTAAAGCATAAATGTTCATTTACATTATATCATCATCATGTAAACATTGCATCGCATACATTGCATTCACCATATCATAACATCACATAAATGCATAAATAATGGAAATAAGTTAAACATGCATTTAATAAAAATTATTGCATCCACATATGTATACATCATAAGTAGTCTATCTACACATCTAGATCACAACATCTAATCATACATATATCATCTAGCTAGTGCATGTCATCAATACATTGCATCCATATGGCATAAGTAAAACATCCCATAAGCATTGCATACATTTGCATCACATAAACATAAAATAATAAAATGATACACATAATGAACCATAATCAAACTGGAATATCATATATATATGTGTGTCAAATAAGTACATAGAGGTACAAAAATACCCATAGGCTAAAATAGTGTAGGTCCTCAAACCTAACACTAAAAATGATACAAGGTCATCATGGCTATCATACGGGTCCTATACTCCTAGGCTCACCTCCACCCTTGGATGCATATATGTGATTCTATTTAGAGTTAGTCCCTATGGTCCTCTATGTATGGGTCCCTATCCTATGGTTGGGCGATATTGAAGACTACCCTGACTCACTTAACCTACTATGCTACGAGCCCCCTGTTGTAGACCTCTCCCAAGGAGTATTACCTAACCACCTAATCTAGAGCAATAGAGAGGTAATATTCCTAGCATATCCCAATAACTGAGCCTCATAATCCTCTAGTAGACCCTGTAGGTGTCTAATATCTATCCCTAGATCCAAAACTATTGAATCTGATCAGTTAAAGTGGTTGGTACAACCTATCCTTGTGCAAAATATCTCTTTGTAGTGAGCTATTATATCCTGAGCTACCCTGAGTCAACCTAGGCCTGTAATAAGCTAACCTAATATTGGAGCGTAGCAATAGCGGTGTCTCACTACAAGATATGTAGATGAGCTATTTGAAGCTTAGCCTTGGCACTATGTAGCTAAGCCCAAAGGGGAGACTTGATCCTTTGGAGAAATATCCTCCTCCTCCTTAGGTAATACATGCTACTCTATTACCTACTCCTCTATAGCCTGACCCCACTCATCATTCTAGGACTACTCATGGTGCCCCTCTAGATACTCTATAGCTAACTCATCCTTAGAATACCCTAGACTATCACTGCCATGCCATAGCTGCATCACCCAAAATTGATTATAAACCTCTATAGTGATGACATGCACTATACAAAAATTGACTATAGGAGGATATGCCTCCTTAGATACTGCTATGACCCAGGGCACTAGAAGATCCATCTCCACCTGAATCCACTAGGAGAGAAGTGGAACCAGTGGGATGTCATGTTGGATCTTGAACTACCTGGTCACCCAAGAGAAGTGGAAGAAATTCCTCGCCCCTACCTTGTGATCTATGACCGATCGATCATGCATCCATGCCATATATCAGTCTATCTCATCCTAAGTAGGATAATCCATATAGGTCCTCCAAATGATATTGTGCACCTACAGACCAGTCAAGGATGCTACATAATGTACATAGTCTCCTGCATGGCATCAAATCCATCACTCTTCTACCACCCATGACCATCTAGAACCATAGCACTAAAATTTGGTCTCTATCTTGGTGATCTCCTAGGGCAACCCTATTGAGAGGTCTACTCTAATATGTTCCCAACCCCATATCTAGAGGAGCAAGTTGCATGTAATTGAATCTCGACCCCATCATTGGATCTTGTACAACTCATCATAGAGTTGTGCTAACAAGGCACTCCCCTAAGCCATAATGATAGGCTGATATCGGTCTAAAAAATCTTGTACCATGGATAGGAGGTTCCAGGGGAACCTCACTCCTGAAGTATCTGGAAGGAGCATGTTATACATAATGTACATGAGGATGGCTTGGCGGGTCAAGAAGATGTGGGCCCGATACCAATGAAAAATAGGAGGAACTCCATGATGAATGTCCAATAATACTACTTTTGCCGAACACCAAAGACTCTATCAAAAATTGCTACAACACATCACAAAAAGGGAAATTTGTAGACACCTAAAATACATCATGTTTAGGAGACTACTCATATAGGCACATCCACAGACCATATGATTGATCTTGGACCTATACAAGAGCTTAAAGTGGTTCTAACCACTCACTAGGGGTAGTTATGACCTATTTAGGCATGACCACTATTGACTAGAGTGGCTGCTAGCCTAGGCTACTAAAGCTTAGAGCGGCCATGGCTAGCCACTGTTGTGGATAGCAACTAGCATTGAAACAAAGCTGATCATGAATGCAGTCCTGTATCATGCATGATAACTAAATTTGTATTGGATTCAAGTGGTTTTGGGTATGAATATCCTATATTTTCTCCTAACTGCCACTCCTATGCAAGTCTAGAACTTGGATTTTCCCCCTAAATGGCCAATTTCATGTAGATCTAGATCTTGGCTTCTCTAAGGAGCCAAGATCTAGAATTTGGAAGGCCTAAATATGCACCCTCCCTGGAAAAAGTATGGATCAAGAATTTTATGCAATGAAGCCTTGTCTGAGTGAACAATGAGTTGAAAACCCTTGAGGAGAGTCGAAGTGCTGCCCAAATGTAGATCATTGAGCCTATGACCAACCATGGAGCTTCCAAAGGAATGATAAGCATACATCATATATCCACACCGATATAATGCAAATACTTATGATTTTCACTGCCAATCCATATCTAGACACAAAGGTGACCATTGAACATAAATTTAGACGAGGAATTAAGTGTCACAACACCTAGTTTTTGAGGCAAAATATCACAGTCAGTGTTTGCTATCTTTGACAGTGGCCTACATGCACGACCGCTCTCAACAATAGTGGCTAGGGTTTGAGTCATAATTTTTTTAGTTTTTAGCATAGATTTCTTATTACTTCTATTTTTTTAGCTTAGATTAGAGTAGATCTATCCTTTCCATTGCATTTGTACAATGATTTCCTAGTTATTCATGCATATTTGCTTATCTTTGCATATTTTATGCTTTATTGTAAGCTTTATCAAATTACATGTAAATATTCAAAAAAGAGCATCATCCTGAGAGGCCTCATGTGCTACTAATCTCTCTATTTTGTTTCTTGAACACAGATCACAAGTTATTGATAAATTCAATCTTTGGTGTCAAATTCCTCCAAGCAAATGATATGAAGAAATCTATAAGCCCTTGAGCAAGTTCGTGTTGAATCTAAGAAGCCTATAGATTACACCATCCCTATTTAGGGGATTTTTATATTTGTAATCATTGTATCAATAATTTGGTATCCCTAAGAGGGACCTATTTGTAATCGAATTTCAATATGAATTAATAATAAGAGACCTTATGTTTTGTTAATTCATTGTCTTTCGTGCTTTCATGATTTTATGCTTGATATAATGATGCAAATAGCTTAGGTGTATGCTTTTTAGGATCATAAATTTCTCATGTTTGGAATGTGTCAAACTTGTATATGGTAGATCCCATGTCCATTGAGGTGCAACCTATCCAAATTATAGGGTTTTGTTTCAAAAAATTGAGGAAGCATAACTTATACTTGTGTAAGGTCCAATGGGACCACTATTTTGAAGACTGTACTACCTAGGAAATATGGAAGATATGAGAAAATATTTTCCTTTTTTATTTGAATAAATGTATAAATTTTTATTTTTAAAAGAAATACAAGGGATTGTGTTTAGTCTTGGGAGGAGGATGTGATGACCACCTTAGTAGGACTCTACCTTATTGTCTAATTAATAATCTAATGTGTTGATTTTAATGTATGATTCTATTATTTTATACTCCTTAAGTAGATTATTGTATTTTTGGAATATGGTACTATTGATAAATTTTGTATTTGTAGGATCAGGTACTCTCACAGGTGGTTGGTAGAAGACAATGCACTAGATTTGAGATAAAAAAGAAATGATGGATGAATCCTCATCAATAGCCACAAGGGTAAAAAACATTCATGTAGAAGTATTGCATATGAGTATGTTGTTTAAAAATGCATCGACAAGCAATGAGGTTGATAAAAATCAAAAGAGCTATCCTTAGTAGGCATATGATGATGTTACAATTATCATAAATCCTCTTGCTTAGGGAAAAATGTTGTGCATATTTTTTATTGCAAGAGCCCTTGTGTTGTTGTATTTATTCTGGAATGTGAAACTTGTCTGGTCAAGAGTATTTTTAATACTTGAAACATTAATATCGATGTTAATGGTTAATATTAAAATTTGGTATTTAATTAAATTATTTTTATTTAAAAGAAAATTAATTTATCCAATGTTAGAAATTAATAATAGCATCAAGAAATAATAATAAGTGTCTAGTAAGATAAGTGAGTGATTTAATCTTTAAAATGTTTGTCTTATCTAGTAGATTATTAACAATGGTATTTACATTATTTATATTAGTATTTTTAATTATTAATTTATTTTCTTTTATTTGAAAATATTAATTAAAACAAAAGATGGAGGGCAATGCACTTTACAGATATTTTCATCTAAAAGAATGTGGAGAACAATTACCAATAAAATGTTGTTAAAGGATTACGTGTTGATTAGCATGAATAGATGGTTGTCAAGCATGCAATGCTATATAATTATCAACCCAAGAATTATATAATTCTTGAGGAAAAATAGGAGGGGGAGAGGCTTATCAAGATGAAAATATTACTACTGTGAAATTGTTGTATTGTCAAGACAAAGAGGCTACTATTGCACAAGTACTGGTATTTTTTTCTCTTTTAGAATGGTATTTGTTGTCCTTTACGGTTATCTCTTTTCATTGAGATAGTAACAATTTAGATCTTTAGTTTAGTGTACAATTGTAAAGCTCTAAAAATCATACATATAGGCTAATTGCAACATGATAACAAATCTAAAGCTATGAAGCATATATAACAAAATAAATTGATAAAACGAAATGCCTCCTTTGTATTAATCAGTTTCAAAGCTCGATTACATATTCATCCCTCTTAGGGATACCAAATTTGATACATGATTACAATTGTTTTGAGCCCCAAAATGGGGGAGATGTATTCTAAAAGCTCTTTAGATATCCACTACTTTACTTATAAGAGGGCTTATTAGCTATATCCTTTGATACCAAGGAAGATGATCTCTATGATTCTTTTGGATCCTTGATTGTTCCTATCACCTACACACAAAGAAACTAGAAGATACATCAATAACACATGATGCCTCTTAAGATGAGGCTAATTTCTTAAAATATGCAAATAGGAAGGAAATGCATGAAATGATAATGAATGCTTGAAAATATGAAATAAAGCTTAAAAGACTAAATGTAAAGAATTGAAATGCTACTATGCTAGGTTAGAAATCTAATAAAAATACTGCTAATCTAATATAATGGTAAAAAATGGGGGAAAAGAGACATCAAACCCTAGTACTATCAATCAGAGTAGCAGGCTTTGGTACTTGCTATCAAATTCTATGGCTAAGCCTGTGGGCTACTGTCGAAGATAGCAGCCATGAGGAAAGGTTTTTGCCCTCTAAATATTGTTTTGATGATACCTGATTTCTTTGTGAAATTGATGTTCAGGGGTTGCTTGTGCCTTGGCACATGATTTTGTGATGGAATTGATGTTGCTTTATTTGAATTTAATCCTTAGATAGTGGGTTGTTCTCTTAAAACTTTGGCAACCTCCATTGGTGGAAAAGTAGATGGCATTGTGCAATTGGATAGAGCTTCACTATGCCTTAGAGGGATGTTGATTCTCTCTTCAAACTGGTAGAGCTTTGCTATGTGATTGACACATCAATTTCTCTAGGATTTGCTCTTCAAAATTGGGGTCTTAAATAGACTCCCAAAATCCTTGCTCTAGCTTCATGGAGAAGCCAAGAACAAGAATTGGTTATGCCCAAGCAGTTGAGATGAGCCTTCTAGAAGCTTCTATTCACCCAACTGATCAAGAATCCATTATGCTTTCAAATATATTTTTCTCATCTCAAAGGTCAAGTTAGTTACAGAGCTAGCTGCTATCGACCAGGATGGCTAGGAAGATCATCAGTGACTAAAGATGACTAGGACTAGATTATACCAGATGAGTGGTTAGAACCACTACTAAGTCTTGGAAAGGTCCAAAATCATTCATATGACCTAAAGAGGTGTCCATATGAGTAGTCTCCTAAACATGATGTGTTTTAGGTGTCTACAGATGTCCCTTTTAGGATGCATAATGGAAAACACAATTTTGAGCAAAAAATAGATAACCTAACATCATATTATAGGTTGATTGATGTTCATTGATCTGGTCAACATTAGATGCCCCAATCATGAAAAGAGCATACATCATTGAATCATTGCCTTCGATGAGTTGAAGAACTTTATTTTGGTAATATTTGGGGTATTGGGAGATAATATTAAGTCAAATCCTAGCCTTGGTGGTGATTAGGAGATAATATTAAGTCAAATCCTAGCCTTGGTGGTGATTAGGAGATAATCTTAAGTCAAATCCTAGCCTTAGCAACAATTAGGAGACAAGCTTAAGTCCAATCCTATCCTTAGAAATAATTATAAGATAAGCTTAAGTTAAATCCTAGCCTTGGTAACGATTAGGAGATAAGCTTAAGTCTAATCCTAGCGTTAGCATTAATTAGGAGATAGGATTAAGTCAAATCATAGCCTTGGTGGTGATTAGGAGATAAGCTTAAGTCTAATCCTAGACTTGGTGGTGATTAGGAGATAAACTTAAGTCAAATCATAGCCTTGGTGGTAATTAGGAGATAAGCCATCCAATTTTCTTGAATTTTCTTTAGATATTCTGTTTATTTTCCCCAAGAAATGAGGGTGCATGATTGTCTTTGAAAATTAATATTGAATGAACACACATAGAAATTATTGAGCATTTAATTATTTATTTTTATTATGAATGTTGTTATTATGACTACCCCCTCAAGTGACGAGTCGATGAGAAAATGGCAAGTGATGAAAGTGATGAGTCACTTGACTAGGATGATTGATGTGGAGAATTCAATATGATTGCATTTTTTGTAAGGTAGGTCTTATTACAGTTGTGATTTCAACTATTACTAGTAATTGTACATCTCTATCCCATGAAGTAGTCCATCCACAATGGCCTTATTAGGGAATCAAGATGATAGCAATTCAACTTGGCATGGTATGAATCACTATGTTTGATGATTTGATGAAACTTCATAGGAGAAATGAAATGAATACCTCATTCACATGGAGAATTTTTGCCTCCATGGCCTTCTTTGAGATTGAAGTGAAGATATTTCAATTCAATGATGAATAATTTGGTTCAAATAGAATTATGGTAATTTACTCATCCTACAATATTGCATGGAGCACAAGTCACTGCAACCACAAAGTGTGTAGGGTAAATAAATGGATATGAGGCATATTGAAGATTTTATTTTTATTTTATTTTTTTGTTAATTTTGTGATTTATTTTCTTGCATGCATTAGTGAATGTAATTCCTATATGATGATGTGATTACGATAGATGTATGCAATGTACCTATAGCACCCTAAAATTGGCATGGTTAAAACCTTAGTAAAAAGATAAAATATTAAAATTTGAATTTCAACCCCAAATTGCCCGTTAAACCGCCTTTTACCCGCTTTCCCCGTTTTCCATGCCATTTTTAGGATTTGTTTTGACCGTTGGACGATATCGTCTCAGATTAGACGAAATCATCCCCGATCTGACGAATTCATCTGGAATAGAACATCCAGACGATTTCATCCCAAAACCAAATTTTCATAATTAGCTTCTGTTTCAACAGCCTCTCCAACTCGGGCATAAGCGTGTCTGCGCAGTTGGAGATTTTCCTGTTGGAGATCTCCCAGATTGGGATGATCCCCAACCTCCCAAACCTCTTCCTAATCCTATATAAACTAGGATTTTTCTAGTTTATCCCCCTGATTCCCCCTGGCTGATTCTCCCTGAACCCCCAACCCCTTAGTTGATGGATTTCATTGCAGAGTTAGCTCCTTATTCCCTCGCACTATTTTGCTTGCATTCGGTATTTTTGTATTTTTATTGCAGGAACTCTACTATTTTTCAGTCGAAGCTAGCTTGGATCGTCGCGGACGATCTCGGACGATTATAGACGATCTCGTACGATTGGAGGTGATCCTGACTGTAGTCCATATTGGGGGCAGTCCAAGTTTAGAGTTTGCATTTTCTTAGCATTTTTTGCATTTTTCATATCATATCTCTGCACTGTTTTAAGTTATTATGTTTTATGCATCTTGGAGTTCACCTCATTTAGCATAATCGCATGATAAAGTTAAAATCAATCATTAAATTTACTGCATTTCCTTATTTGTTATTAGAATCTATTATTTAGGCATGTTTGTTGTTATTTCTACCATTATCCTTTGCTTCGCACTTGCATATTTGGTATTTTGTGTCTATTTTTGTGATTGCAGGTTTCGAATGAATTCGTCTGACGAATTCATCAGATTTTAGATGATTCTGTCTAATTTTAGATGACCTACTATGATTTGGGATGATCCCACGAAATATCAGATGATTACGTATAAACTGAGACGATCTGAACTGCTACAAGACTCAGAATCTCCATCAGACATCCGAAATCAGGTATGACACCTTCTAGTTAGCATATTCTCTGTTATTTGCATCCATTTCTATTTTTTGTATTCATTTAAATCAGCATTGGCATATAGAATAGTTTAGATTCATATCGGCCAAACCTAGGAGTTGAATGATCAAGCATAAAAATGAACACATCAAACACACTATCAACCTAGGCGTGGAAACTGCCATTCAAAAGTTTCTTGGTGAACCCACCATCCATCAAAAATTCACCCTTATACACCTCCCCCGAGAGGCGGGACCTTCAAAGGGCCTCTCAGTTCGAGGTATTGTCCCATCCTTTTCACATCCCCCTTCCGAGCGCGGATCCTATAGCCTGAAGGTAAGGGTGCAAAAAATTTGGAGCGATACATTTTGGTGAACCCGACGTGAAAACAAAAACCTTTTGAAAACAAAATTTCTAAAAAATAAAAAAATAAGAAAACAAAACATAAATGCATTTAGACTTAAGAAAATTTGCATGTCATATTTAGATGGTAGACTATAATAAAAGATGAGCTGTCACCATTAATGTTGAAAATCAATTAGCAGCTATAGAGATTACTTCGGGGCTTAGAGTACCTCAAACAAATAGGGTTCAACCTTTGTGGGACGAACTTGATAGGAGATTGGATCTCATTTCATCTAGAGCAACCGAACTTAGGCAAATCAAGAGGTTTGTCCTAGATAGAATCCTGGATCTCGATCAAGTGATTTTGTATCATGAACTTCAGAGAGCTTGCCATAGGTGGTTAGCAGATAAAAGAGCCCTTGTGTCTTCTGAGTTGTATACCTTTGAGGAATACCTTGAGAATGCAGCTGTAGTACATAAATTTTTGTCTCGTGTAGAGGACCAAGAGGTCGTTCTTATAGATAGAAAAATATGGAATAGAGTTCCCAGAGCTGTGTTATATCGAGAGTATTGCCATGAGATTTATTTTTACAAAATAGAATCCGAAACAGATAATATCACCATAGCACACTTTGTTGACTTCTTGAAAAACAATTTCCAATTTGAAGAGGAGCACTTTATGACTCTTGATGAACTTGATCCTATCAATGATATCTATAAACTATTTATAGAAAACTAAGTTATTATTTTATTATTGTTATTTCTTGTATTTAGTGTGTTGTTTATTGTCTTTATAAGCATAAAAACAAAAACAAAAACAAAAACAAAATAAAATTATAACAAAAAAATCAAAACATTTTCTTTTAAGTATTATAGTAGGTATATAATTAAAATATATACCTCCCAAGATCTGTTGCAAATATATTAATATATATTTGCTAAAACCTAAATTTAGACACAATGACTAGACTCGGGAATGGAAAACAAATTGAAGTAGAAGAAGATTGGTTAGGAAAAACCACAAATAAACTAGATGCCCTTCTTGAAGACCCAATTCAGGAAGAAGTAACCTTAAACCAACAAGAAGAAGAATTTGTGGATGCAAATGAACAAAAAGAAAATGATAGAGAGGAAGGATCCTCATCTCCTAAAATAACTCGAGAAGGAGCTGTTACTTTTGAGAACATGGACCATTTTTGGAAATTTCTCAATAATAATATTGGCACCCTTAATAGAGCAGTTCATATGGATAAAGATCAAATTAGTGATACTCAAGCAACCCTAGAAGACATATATCACACACGCACTAATCCTTTGTCCTTTGTTGATCAAGAGAGTGATCAAGTTGGACCATCCAATTTGGACATGGCTGCTATAATCCAAAACATGCAACAACAACAAGGCTACCCAACCACCTAGAGTGCCTGTTACCAAGCCAAGGGTTATCCCCACACAAAAGAAACCTTCATTCACTGCTCTATTTCGCCAAGCTATTGATCAATATACCTCAAATCAACAAAAGCCTAAAACAAAACCAAATACCAATTTCCAACAATCTGGGATACAACATAATGCTACAACAAATCTTCTTCATAATACTCTTCCTACCAACCATTTGCATAACAGCAATATAGCATCTAATCCTTATGTCCCGCCTTCCTACGCTCACAAATCCCATACTCATGTACCACCAAACCAATATGGTGGACAAACTGGTAATCTGGAAGCCATGGTGAAACAGTTAGTCTCTCGCATGGACCAGATAGATCCCTACCGTCCCTCGTACAATTATCGAGAGATGTGTAGTCAACCTCTAGATCCTATAGTTGTAGCACAACCATATCCCAAACACTTTCCTATGCCTGTCCTACCTATATATAAAGGAACCGAAGATCCCATAGAGCATCTTCGTATGTTTAGGATAGCATGTCATGACATATCACATGATGATTTGCTATTACTAAAAATGTTCCCGAAAAGCTTAGGGGGGATGGCATTGGAGTGGTATTATCAACTACCCACTCATTCTTTGAGAAATTTTGAAGAGACCATTGAGTCTTTTGTGCATCAATTTAGTGCCTATATCGAAAGGCATGTAACCATTAAAGATTTGTACAACCTAAAACAAGACAAAGATGAGTGTTTTGCTGACTTCTTAGCTCGATGGAGATAGTTGATAGGAAAATTACACTTTGTGTTACCTTATCGAGAGATGTTGGATATTTTTATCAATAATTTACAAGAACAACTATCCTATGAATTATCAACTGCTACCTTGACCACCTTCGATCAAGCTATAGACTTAGCTCGAAGGGTGGAAGATGCTCTCATTAGAAGAGGTCAGCTCAAAAAGAAAGATGATGAGAAAACATCCAGAAATCAATATAAAAATAAACAAGTTGTGGGTGACGGAGTCACTGATAGCAGAAACATTGCTAATGTTAATACTATGAAAACAACAGAGAAGTTTATATTGAAACCTCCTGATAAACCACCCCGAGAATTTACTAGGTTAAATCAACCTTTATCAACCATTCTCCCGCAATTACTAGCACGAGGCTTGATCCAATTACCAGCTATCCGAGAACCTGATCCAACCATACCCGGATACAGAGCTGATTTACATTGTGATTTTCATAGAGGACCTGGACATGCTACCAACTCTTGTAAAATATTAAAACATAAAATACAAGATTTGATTGATAATAATGAGATGGAGGTGCAAGCCTTCCAACCTAAACAAAATCCTTCTAATAATGCTCAAAAGAGCATTCCCCAAAATTAGAATCAGAATGCCAATCAATCATTGGACATATTTCAACATCCTTTACCAAAACATGGTAAAGAGGTGGCCAATCAAATTGAGCATCATAATGTTCCTCCTCCTACCCGATATGTAGGGACTATTAGCGGACAATTACCTGTTCATGATCCTCAAATATTTGACACAACTTTATCCATAGTTACGACCAGACCTCTACATAATATTCGGATACTTGATCTTAGTGACACTAAATATGAGACTGAAAGTGACATGGAAATCACCTCAAATCAATCGAATAGTTCTGAAGATGAATCAGATCCTATTCAACCTATCACAAGTTCTATGGTTCCGAAAGAACCATTTCCTAGAAGAGTCACTACTAGACCATCTTCTCACCAAATAGTTTCTAATGAACAAGCCATAAATGCTAGACCAAGACCTATTCATCACTTGCAAAATAACATTGTAGGAACCATCGGAGCCGTTACCAGACAACAGGCTCAAACCTCTCAACAAGATCAAACTCAGAATGATGGATCAGCCCCATTTGTTTTGAAAAATCCCAATAAAGGGAATTATGCGTCTAATGTTCAACCTAAGCCTCCTTACAATATTAATGAACAATTATCCAATACTACAACTAGAATTTCCCTTTTGGACCTGTTAAGATCTTCTCCTACCCATAGGGATGAATTAATGCTCACATTAAGCCAAATGATGGTACCACAAAATATTCAACCTGAAGCCATGTCCAATACTATCATCACTCGAGAAGTCGATTGTATTGAATTTCGAGATAAAGATATCCCACAACATAGTTTACATAAGGATAACCCCTTATATATTACTGCCCTAATTGGAGATGTAGCCGTTAAACGAGTCTTGATTGATAATGGTTCATCTTTAAACATATGCACTTTTGACTTCTACCAACGATTTGGGTTTAGAAGTGACGAAATGAAAAGAACCGATATGATTATAAAAGCCTTCAATGACGAGACACAAGAAACGTGTGGAGTCATTACTATACCCTTGCAAGTTGGTCCTAGAACCCTAGATACGACCGTGTTTATTGTACATTGCCCTGCATCGTACAATATACTTTTGGGTCACCCTTGGATCAATGCGATGCGAGCGGTTCCCTCCACTTTACATCAGTGTGTTAAATTCAAATTTAAAAACCAGTTGGTTACCATTCATGGTGATCCTAGACCCTTTGATATGTGTGCTTTGGTAGAACCTGTTGGAGTTCAATTTTGCCCTGCCCTGTCATCCACACATCCTAATTCTTATCATCCATCCAAACGTGTGAAACACACACCCATAACATCATCTACTCTTTCAACTACACCTATACATATAGCTCAACCATCTTCTGAACAAACCACATTAGGACCTCAAAAAGATCCTAAACCTACAACCAATGCTTCCTGTTTTACTCCTATATCTTCCATACCTATAGACTCATCCATCAATATCCCTATGACATCTACATCCACTACAGGCATCCTTTCTACACCCGATGATGTAGGAAATGTTCCTTCTACCTCTTATGCTCTTACTGATGAGCTCTTACCCGATTTATCTACAATTCTTATATCTGAGGAAGCCAACACTACCATGCAAACTTCCCTCCTTTTAAATAAACTCCCACCCTCTCCTCATACCTTGGGCCTCCCACAACCTATGGGAAGTATCTACCAAGTCGGGAGTTGTGCTTTTATTTATAAAGGATATGATTGGGGAAGAATACCCAGAAACATTAAGACACATTGTGATGGATATGCTAGATGCTATTTTGCTAATGATTATCTTAAAGCTAAGCCCATAATGCTTAAATTGGGATATAAAGGGAAAGGTTTGGGACCTTTCCAAAATGGTATGAAAGAACCTTTTGAGGTAGAACCGTGGCCTGCCCGTTGTGGTGTGGGCCTATTTTCTAGTAAAGGTCAGCCCTTTCCATTTGAGGATGATGACCATCTCGTATGTTATCAAGATTATCTAGATAAACAAGATTCTTTGTGTCTAAAGAATAATTCTTTTACCTGCAATATGCTATCCATAGCCTACCCCGAAATGATTGCCGAATTTGATGACGAGTTGGAGGGAGATATCTTTCATGATGTTTCCATTGAGGAATTGTTATATAATGAATTTTATTTTGATGGCTCTATACCGAGTATAGCCCAACTTGAGGCTCACGACTTCTCAAGACGAATTATCCAAGTTAACCTTGGAAGAATTACAAGAATTAGGTATTTCATCCGCCCCACCTAATTTTGAGAGAGATTTACATATGGAAGTTGAAAACGTTATAAAAATTAACATTGGAACCGAACATAACCCTCACATAATCAATATTGGATCAGAATTAAGTCAAGAAAAACAAGATAAATACATTTCATTTCTTAAAGACTATGAAGATGTCTTTGCTTGGACATATGAAGACATGCCAGGTTTGGACCCTTCCGTAGTTATGCATCATCTAGTAGTCCATCCAGATGCTAAACCTGTTAAACAGAAACTTAAAAAAATGCATCCTAAAGTGGCCTTACTAGTCAAAGGAGAACTAAAAAAACTGTTGAAAGTCATTTTTATACAAGCCATTGATTATGCCGAATGGATCTCTAATGTAGTTCCAGTAACTGAGAAAGAAGCCACTAAGGTTAGGGTTTGCACCAATTTTAGAGACATTAATGTTGCATGCCCTAAAGATGATTTTCCTCTTCCCAACATGGATCAAATCATTGAAAATACTGCTGGAAGTGGAATGATATCCTTAATGGATGGATTTTATAGTTATAATCAGATCAGGATAGCTCCTGAAGATCAGGCCAAAAAAGCCTTTATTACCCCTTGGGGAACATTTTGTTGGAAAGTGATGCCATTTGGCTTAAAGAATGCAGGTGCAACCTATCAACGAGCTATGACTTATATCTTTCATGATATGATGCATGATATCCTACATGATTATGTAGATGATATCATAGCTCGTTCCATCAAAGAAGATGATCATTTAAATGACTTAAGGAAAGTATTTGATCGGTTAAGGGAATATCTTATCCGACTAAATCCAACTAAATGCATATTCAGAGTTAAGTCCGATAAATTATTAGGGGTTATAGTTTCTTTACGTGGCATTGAAATTGACCCTCTCAAGATCGCGGCTATCACAAATATGCCCGCACCCACCCTTTTATCGACAAGTTGGTAGAAAAAATTGGACCCTTTCTTAAGCTTCTTAAGAAATATGTCTCTTTCATTGGATGAAGAATCAAAACATTGAACCCAACAATATCTCAACACCT
This sequence comes from Wollemia nobilis, assembly GCA_028583015.1. NCBI lineage: Eukaryota > Viridiplantae > Streptophyta > Pinopsida > Araucariales > Araucariaceae > Wollemia > Wollemia nobilis. The sequence continues at coordinate 1,646,245 of JAQPPZ010000493.1, forward strand.
TAGACGATATATCAATTTTTCATCAAAAACCTACCACAAAAAACCCCATACCAACCAGCGTAGGTTATTACATAGACAAGCAAGTCGCTTTATGATTATTGGTAATACCTTGTGTAGAAGATCTTTTGAAGGCATCTTACTGAGATGTTTGAATCTAGAAGAATCTAGATAAGCTTTGAATGAAGCCCACAATGGATCTTGTGGGGGACATTTTAGTGGTAGCGCCATTGCTAAGAAACTCCTCCGGGTAGGATATTTTTGGCCTACCATGGAAAATGATGCACATACTTATGTGCGACATTGCGACAAGTTCCGAAACACGCTGACCTTGTCCATGCACCTGCACAAGAGCTACAGAGCTATTTCATCTCCTTGGCCCTTTTCAAAATGGGGCCTAGACATCATTGGAAAAATCAACCCTGTGTCATCCGATGGACACAAATTCATCATAACCACCACTGAGTATTTCACGAAGTGGGTTGAAGCTATGCCATTAGCTTCTTGCACTGGAACACAAGTTTCCAAGTTTATTTTTAATCAAATTATTTGTAGGTTTGGAATTCCTGCCAATCTCATTTTCGATAATGGAACTTGTTTCAAAAATAAAGATGTCAAGAAATTATGTCAAAAATATAAAATTCAACATCGCTGGTCCACTCCCTATTATCCTCAGGGTAATGGTCAAGCAGAAGCATCTAATAAAACCTTAATCAAAATTCTCAAAAAATTGGTCAATAAATCCGGTCGAGATTGGCACATTCAGTTATATCCTGCTTTGTGGGCCTATCGAACTAGTGTTCGAACCCCCACTGGAACTTCACCTTTTGTCTTGGTTTATGGTGCTGAAGCCATTTTTCCCTTTGAATTAGAAGTTCCTTCTTTAGCTCTACTACTTCAAGATACTGAAGTAGGGGATGAATATCGTGCTAGTAGATTTAGTCAGCTAGAACTTCTAGATGAAAAGCGCATCAATGCTTTGGAGCATCTTCGCGCCTACCAAAACAAGCTTAAGAGAGCATATCTTAAGAAAGTTCATCCTCGATCCTTTGAGATCGGTGACCTTGTCTTAAAAGAAAATAAAAAAAATACTAATGCAACTAAAAACCTTAAAGGTAAATTTGAGCCCAACTGGCTTGGACCATATGTCATCATTGCTAAATTTGGATCAGGAGCATACAAATTATCTACCTTAGATGGTAAAGAACTTAAAGAACCTATGAACATTATGCATCTTAAACGTTACTATGCATAAAAATTGGTCATTTCATCATTGTATATATTTGTTTTGCATATTATTTCCTTTTAGTCACTTATTTAAAACATTTCAAAAAACAATTATCTTGTATTTCTTTCAATTCATAACTTAAAATTAAAAACATCCAAATCATCAAAATCTTCAAAAAAACATCTTTTATTTTTGTACCTCTCAAATTGTGAAGTATTGCAGTTATATTTTCAGTTATTTTGGATAAATTAGCATTTATTTGGAATCCCGCACTTTCACATTCACATGAATAAATATCTTGATTTTATTTGGTATGATTATTCATCTCTCTTATATCAAAGTCCACAGTTGAATTAAATAAAGTTTTGAGCATAGAGAACTGATCTTGTTATTTACTTGAACCAAGTATATCTTTTCACATTAAAATGATTTCATTGCAAATTCGATATGATGCTACATAGTAGAAATGGTTTCCTGGGCGTGAAAAGTTTCCCCTGCTATCCTATCATGCACATGGTCTAGAATCTTTGAGAATTGACAAAAGGACAAGCTCACCCCTACCCAGAATAAAAATCCCTTGCTCTACAGACTAATCCGAGCAAGTATCCCTAGCATAGGAAGAAAAGAAAAGTTCAAGAAAAAGAGAAAAAGAAAAGGTTATTTTGTATCATCACAACAATATTTCAGTATTTTCTCAAATATCAAGCAAAAATACAAAAAAAAAAAAAAAAAAAGAAGCAAAAGAGAAAAGCAAAAGCAAAATGCAATAAAATCCTTTCCCTACCCCTTGAAAAGAAAAGAAGGGTGAATGAGCTTGAATCCTTGGAATTCTCAATTATTCGAAAACTGTGAGGTAAGCCCCATAACAGGTGGTTTGTGCCCAACCCGCTTGGCCTTGGGTAATCCCTAGCGTGGCGATATGTCTATCACATTAGCGACCTTCTTTTGTATAGACCTCTCTCAGCTTATGGATTAGCTAGCTCTTGATAACCTAACTTACATAGTAGTCTGGTACGGTTACATGCATATAAATCATGGTCAACGAACATTCATTTGGTCAAGGCAAATTACTTGTATCAAATTATCTTGCTCAAAATTGGTGAATGAACAATACAATCGCACACACATTTGTATTTGAGAGATTTTGTATCATTATGATAAATCAAGATCGGTAATGAACTCACATTTGCACATGAGGATTCCTTATAAATCTACATTTCTCTTTGAGATAATTTAAAATATTTCTGTAACTCTTTTCGGAATAATTTTATCCTTTTATTTCAGAATTTTTGTTTTGTATAAAAGCAATTACATACATCTTCTCACAAAATCTCAAAAATAATTTCAAACAAAATTTTCATATTATTATTTTTCTATTTATCACAAAAGTCAAAAATTTTCTTGCAATAAAACCAACAATCTATTTTCTTCTTTGGATTTCGCGATGATGGTATAAGTCTATACCTATAATTCTATGCCTAGCGCAAACCATTGTTCTAATTTTATTTTCCATTTATTTTAAAACAAATTCATCAAAACATATGACTTGCATCATTATGTTACACAATTATGCTTTACAAACAAACGAACACTTATTCTATTTCATGTCATTATGTTCAAATTCAATTTTGCAACCATGGTATAAATTCTAAGGAATTGTTCAAAATTTTATCACACTTAGGAATTTATGCCTAGCAAAATCATATTTCTTTTCGTATCTCATGCATACTATTTTTATGAAAATCTGAAAACAAATCATCAAACCATCATTATCTCCATCATTACAACACAAAGTCTTAAGATAGTCTCTTAAGCACTCTTTTACTTTTAACAATATTTCTATACTGGGATTAGCTTGACGACCGAGTGAGCGGTGACTCCATGAAATGGTCTATAACAGCGACAATGTCCTTTGAAATTATTGTTAGAAGTCCCTTTTTTTATTTTATTTTTATCAAATCACACCACCACAACCAATTGTTTACATCAGATTATTTCATTTAAAATCTTACAACATGACATCAAATTATAATATTTCAACACGACATAATTACATGAATCATCAATCCAATAAGCAAACAATTCAAACATTAAAGCATCATAAAAACATATGAACAAGTCATATCATCAAAACAAGATCAATATATATATATATCAAAAAATTATATACATCATATCAAAACTGGATTGGTATGCCACAATCTATACCCTGGCATACTCAATCCTCTCAACAATCTCTACAAAATCTATAGTCCATAGACACCTAGCCTCGAGAAGCCCTCGAGCTCTCAGCCTCATCTCCTCCCCCACCCTGACGTGGAGGAGGTGGTCCCATAGAGGTCCGAGATGTATCTCGGGTCCTCATCGTCGATCGAGAGGATGTCCTCGCCGATCCCAGCCTGACTGGTTCTGCAATGTTGGCCGGCAGCTGTACCCTCTGGCCCTCTGGAACCAGCTGAAAGTATACACCCTAGTAGAATGTGGTCTGCATCATAGACCGCACTAGATCATCCCTGCTCGCTCCTCCACCCCGAGCTCTGAGCCATGTAGCCTCATCCTGCAATGTTTGCACCTGAGCTCGAAGGTGGGCAACCTCAGCCTGGAGAGCCACCATCTCGCTGCTCTCCCCTGTGTCAACACCCTTGCCCTTATCAAGCGATGGTGGTCTCTCCCCCTGCTATGAAGGGAGTCCCTCCTCCCTCCGCCCTATCTCCCGTAGCCTCTGTGGAGCCCGTGCCATCCTCTGGCATCTCTCCTATGGGATCCACCGCTGCTCTCTCCCCTCGTGACCCCACGTTGCCTCAATAGCATCCTGCCGTCACCTCCCCATCTGGAGCACCACAGCATGCACTGGACCCTATGCCCTCATCATCCGAGGAGGGCGGATGCCTACGTACTAGGCATCATAGCCATCCGCAACCTCGACATCGTCACCATCCACTAGCTGGATGGGGGCATCGTCCGCATCCTGACTCCAGAATCACTGCATATCTGGAGCCCCACTCAGTGTAGTACTATCCCGAATAGTCTAAGAGTACTCATAATCCCTAAGAGAAGGGATCCCCTACTGTAGACCAAACTACCATAGTACTCGGTCATAGCGGTGGAGCTCTACCTCTCCCCGCTCCATCCTTAGCCAACAGACTCACCTGATGCGAGCCGGCTCCCCGCCCATCCTCTGCCCACCCGGGGTGCTCTCGCCATGGCCTCCAGGTGATCTGGTCTGGGATGAGGTCGTCTAGCAACCTCCATGACATCGGCAGATCTATCCACCACTGTGACCCCCGCTATAGCCACCAATAGAAAACCCGGGGCCTCTCCCGGTCAACCCCTATCAATGGGAGCCCTATCGGCCTCCGCATCGCAATGTGCTCCTAGCACCAAACCTACAATAGCGATGTCAAAACCAGACATCGACCTCCCTTGTATATGACCCCATGTAGGATCCTATACAAGAGACAAAGAACAAAGGTACCCCATGCAAATCTGTACCCGTGGTCTCTCATGTTGGAGACTATGTCTGAGAGCACCCACGGTAGTCTGCATCCACTCTGGTGGCACAACAGTAAGCCACCGACAACTCCTGCCAAAACCCGTGTCAGCCTAGATGCCCCAAGCATCTATCGTAGCGACTCGATGTTCACTCCGCCCTTCTCTAGGGTGAAGCTCGGGTCTCTCATGAGCCTCATCATCGCCTGGCCCTGATTGGCCGTAGGCATCATCAGTCATCCTTGTATGGGGATCCTCATGATCCTCCATACGTCCTCTAGAGTGGGAGCCATCTCCCCTATCGGTAACTAGAAGCAAGACGACCCCGGATACCACCTCTCTGCTAGGGCTGTCAGTAGCCCCATGTCAGTCGGTACTTGTGGCATCTCTGCCACATGCTGCAGACTGACTTGTCTAAGTCGGTCATGCTCTACCAGTCAAGTGCAACTATGTCATCTCTTAGCCCACCGTATTTCCACTCCTGGCTCTTTAGTAATCCCTTCTGCAAAACAAACAATAAAACAACAAAATCATTAATAAACCAATCATTAACATCAAATTAAACAACTTAAAATCAAGTTTAAAATGATATCGTCCACCATTGGATGATATCGTCCCCAATTGGGCAAAATCATCCTTTGTGAGGATGAAATCATCTCCGATTTCGCAACTTGGGAATCGCCCCTTGTTGGACAAAATCGCCCCTAATTTGCCGATTTTTTCGTTAGACGAAATCGACGATCTAGGGACGATTTCGACGAAATCGGGACGATTTTGTCCCGACTATGTCGATGGCCTAAAAACGGCCGCGATGCCCCAAACAATCAAATTTAAATAAAAAAAATTGCACAAAGTTAAATTAAACCTAATCTACTAGGATTAGATCCTTACCCGTAGCCCACGTCGGACCTTTGTCGCTCTGTGTGCTGTCTCCACCATGTTTCTTCTCTGCAGAGCTCTAGAATAGTAAAAGTGAATAGTAAAAATGAATTAGGGTTTTCCCTATTTTCTTTAATTTATTTAAAAATAAGCATTTTAATTTTTGCTTTTTCACGTTTTTACCTCAAACGTTCGATTTGGGTAAAAACACGGAGGGGGCACCATAGTCAGCATTCATACGATTCGACCAAGAATCGTCGTCTAAAAAATTGAGTATATTTTTGCTTTCTCGTAAAATGGGAAAAACTCGTCTTTAACACATTTTCTTCAGAAAATTTGCTAAAGAGGGGGCAAAATGTAGCACCCTAAAATTGGCATGGTTAAAACCTTAGTAAAAAGATAAAATATTAAAATTTGAATTTCAACCCCAAACTGCCCGTTAAACCGCCTTTTACCCGCTTTCCCCATTTTTCGTGCCATTTTTAGGATTTGTTTTGACCGTTGGACGATATCGTCTCAGATTAGATGAAATCATCCCCAATCTGATGAATTCATCTGGAACAGAACGTCCAGACGATTTCATCCCAAAACCAAATTTTCATAATTAGCTTCTGTTTCAACAACCTCTCCAACTTGGGCAGAAGCGTGTCTACGTAGTTGGAGATTTCCCTATTGGAGATCTCCCAGATTGGGATGATCCCCAACCTCCCAAACCTCTTCCTAATCCTATATAAACTAGGATTTTTCTAGTTTATCCCCCTGATTTCCCCTGGATGATTATCCCTGAACCCCCAACCCCTTAGTTGATAGATTTCATTGCAGAGTTAGCTCCTTATTCCCTCGCACTATTTTGCTTGCATTCGGTATTTTTGTATTTTTATTGCAGGAACTCTACTATTTTTTAGTCGAAGCTAGCTTGGATCATCGTGGACGATCTCGGATGATTGCGGACGATCTCGTAATATTGGAGGTGATCCTAACTGTAGTCCAGATTGGGGGCAGTCCGAGTTTAGAGTTTGCATTTTCTTAGCCTTTTCTGCATTTTTCATATCATATCTCTGCATTGTTTTAAGTTATTATGTTTTATGCATCTTGGAGTTCACCTCATTTAGCATAATTGCATGATAAAGTTAAAATCAATCATTAAATTTATTGCATTTCCTTATTTGTTATTAGAATCTATTATTTAGGCATGTTTGTTGTTATTTCTACCATTATCCTTTGCTTCTGCACTTGCATATTTGGTATTTTGCATCTATTTTTGTGATTGTAGGTTTTTGACGAATTCATTAGATTTCAGATGATTTTGTCTGATTTCAGATGACCTACTGTGATTTGGGATGATCCCAAGAAATATCAGATGATTATGTACAAACTGAGATGATCTGAACTGCTACAAGACTCAGAATCTCCATCAAACATCCAGAATCAGGTATGACACCTTCTAGTTAGCATATTCTCTGTTATTTGCATCCATTTCTATTTTTTGTATTCATTTAAATCAGCATTGGCATATAGAATAGTTTAGATTCATATCGGCCAAACCTAGGAGTTGAATGATCAAGCATAAAAATGAACACATCAAACACACTATCAACCTAGGCGTGGAAACTGCCATTCAAAAGTTTCCTGGTGAACCCACCATCCGTCAAAAATTCACCCTTATACACCTCCCCCCGAGAGGCGGGACCTTCAAAGGGCCTCTCAGTCCGAGGTATTGTCCCATCCTTTTCACATCCCCCTTCCGGGCGTGGATCCTAAAGCCTGAAGGTAAGGGTGCAAAAAATTTGGAGCGATACAGTACCTATAATATGCACTAGCTAAATGATAGATGTAGGATTAGATTTTGTGATCTAAATGTGTGGGTGCATGATTATGTATGCATATATGGATGCAATGATGTATGTTAAATGCCTTAATTACATGAGGATGATTGAATGCAAATGAACCTGTATGCTTTATTCATGTAAAACATAGAGAATGAATCTAATATGTGTTTAAAAAACTACTGGATGACACCATAGAAGGTATGCAAATCATGAATAAAAATGGTAATCCTTATCATAAGATTTAATCATTTAGGCATCCATATGTAAAATGAGATGATGTGAGATGTATGGGCTTTCCCTATAAGCTTCTGTAAATTAAAATATATGCACAAAATAATAAATGGACATCTAAATATCATTTTTGATATCCATCTAGTATCTATCCTATTTCATGAACACCCCTTAATAAAAAAAGGTTCACAAGGAAAATTGTGTATGATTGATGAGATTATTTGTTGATATAAGGGATTTTTGAGGTTTTCCAGGAGACTCAAACACCCTAGTTGACTAATAAAAATATGTATAATGACCACAAAAGACTTCTGAAATATAAAAGCTTTTGTTGTGAAGACCAAGATATTCATCATCCTTTTGTGTGTAAAAGAATATATTAGATGAAGCATAAGACTACCTCATTGCCAAGTAGGATTCATTCAGCCCGTTACTGTAATGAGGATCACAAAATTTTCATCATAATCCTTGGTTTAGATGTAGTTGGACTAGACTACTAGGTAATACAAGCCACCTAAAGCTAGCTCATTTGTAAATTGCTTAGAACTACCCCATTGCTAGGCGGGATTCATTCAACCCATTGCTATAATGGGGATCACTCAATTATTTTTGAATACTGACCATTTCAGGGATTCAAGCTCTTCACCCCATTCTTTTATTTTAATTTATTGGGATACTTGCTCATGCTTAGTGATGAAAATCACTGTTTATTTTGCACTTTTTTTTTTGAGCAAGGGATTTGCTTTGATTTTGGAAATTTTCTTATTTTGTATGAAATTAAAGGATTTATTTAGGTAGGGGGAAGCTTTTCCTTTTGTCAATGATCATCATACTAGACCATGTGCATCACAATATCAGCAAGTACAAACCTTTCACTAAGGTGACCTAGGATCACTTTGTAGTGTTCATCCTTCCTTGTTCAAACTAGGATTGTTAATGTTTTAAAAAGTGATAGGATTTTGATATATGCAAGGTACTATCAAAAAGTGAAGCTAGCTATCTACAAAATCTGAGAATATCACTAGGTATGGTTGAATGATCTAAAAACCCTAGTATATACCTCATAACAATTGATGGGGTTGTGTTGAAAAATACAATTACTCACAGGGTATGATGGATGATGATGATTTAAGGATGCATGATTAGCATACAAATATGGTGTCATTTTTAGGATTGTAAAAACAAGCTATCCTAATGCAATTTCAATGAATGAAAATGCCTAAATGCAATGCAATTGAATGAATGCATATGATGCGATACAATTTTTTTTATTTATGATGTTTTGAGTTGTTTTTGAATTTTTTATTTTTCAATTATTTTTGGATTTTGATGTTTTATGATTTTTGTATTTTTAATGATTTTATGATTTTTTGGATTTTATGGTTTTTAAGGGGAATGCACGCTACCTTAGGTACCCCTAGTGTGCATTTTACTAGATGTGGTTTGATTGGATTTGCTAGGAGGAGTGATAGAAATTGAACCCCCCTATTGTGGCACATAATGTTTTGCAATACCAATGTCTTGATGAGATGAAATGAGTGAAGATGAAATATTGGATGAAGCTACACATTGTGTAGATCTATTTAGACATCCATATTTCTCTATTACAATACTAATAATTCCCACAAACTCTTGGGGAGGTAGATTGATATGCACCTAATTAGGTTGCTCGACTTGATTGGTAGGTGTTGTGTTTGCTTTGTGTGTGGGCAAGGGGTCCTGGAAGACTCCTATCTAAAGTTTTTACCTCTCGATCATATCCTATACTAAATATCTAAAGGGATAACATGTTTGGATGTCATGACCCCTATATCTATGGTAAACACAATACATATTTTCCCTGTGTGCCTTTGATATACGCTTATTAGGTTTCAACGAACAGATTTTTGAAAGATTGATTTTTTATGCTTCACATAATTGATCAAAGATCGATGCTAATATCTCTAGAAAATCAGTATATTATCATGATGGCTGATATTTTTGGAATTTTTATTGATTTTTTTGTATATTCTTTTGGTCTAGAGGAGCCTGAGCTTGGTAATTATGTTGTACTAGTAGTGGAGGTGGTGCGACTTGGTTTGAGGATTCAAGGATACTAAAAACAACTTGATTAACTTGGTCCACCTTTTGTTGCATGTTGAATTTTGTAATATTATTGTTTGAAAATTCCCTTTTGTGGAGTTGAATATCACCCTCCTCAACTTTGATGTCCTCAATGACCTTAGCTTGCACTAAAGTGTCCTCAAATGTTTGATACTACTGTAATTGCAGGAGAATCAAGGTTTATTTCAAGCAATTCTTGTAAACATCTAGGTGAGTTCTATTGTGGGTAGGGTGAAAGGTAATTTTGACATCACCTTCCTCCATCTATTACCATAATATATGATTGGCTCATCATCAAGTTGACAAAGGCTAGCCAAGTCAATCAAGTTTATCATTTTCTTAGCATTAGAGGAAAAATATTGTAGGAATAGCTTGGCCAATTTCTCAAAGGTGTTTATGCTATGATGTGGTAGATGATTATACCATTCCAAATCATACCTAGCTAATGTTGTAAGAAATATTCTCAACATCAAGTGGTAATTGTCTTAAAAATGGAAGCACATACTGATGAAGATTATCATGTGCTCTTGTGTGTCTTTGTCATCTTTGAACTTGTCAATTTTAAGCATATTGAAATTCAATGGGTATGATGGTGATGACACCGAGGGATGTAAAGCAGGATTTCTAAGCTACTTTAGTATGGGTTTTTGATAAATCAATATTTGATCTTGTTTTTCTAAAGACTTTACCTGATCAGCTAGAACTTTGTATGCTCTTGGAAAAATAATATGATTCGTTCACTATCACATTTTATTAGATAAAGAAGGTAAATTTTTATGTTTATGTGGATGATAAATATAAATATTAGGTACCTCATCATAAATGGATTCAAGGTAGGTATCTACTTCTTATTGATGTTCCCATAGGGGCTCTTCATCTAAATACTCTTCTTGTTGATCTTGGTACTATTGAAGGGTATGAGGTTCTTGATGATAACCAGATAATGGCCTTTGATATTGAACATGATTTTAGCGTGGATAAGGGGGAAGATTTTAATATTTTATTAGGCACATTATGCATTGTTGCATCTTCTAGGTGCTATGTATAAGAACCACTTCACGTAATGCATTTTACACTTTCTCTTGTTGTATCTTTTGTTGTTCTTGTATCTTTCATTGATACAACCTTTGTAGGTGTGCTCATTGTGAGTTCATACATTGTTGATTTAACTATTGTTGATCCAACAAGAGTTGATCTATATGTTGTTGTCTATTAGAATTTTGCCTAAGTTCCTGATGTGTATTATTCTATTATTTAGTTGTATGGTATATATGTACCCTCATATTTGAAATACATATGGGTTTATCAAGTCTACCACCTAGTAGGATCTATTGCTCATTTTGGTTTATGAATGGGCTCTATATAGTCTGATGATGTAGAGCCACAACATGGTTGCACCAAGTACTCTTCACAAGGAGTAGGAGGATGACTTGGATCCTCTTCCTCATATATGAGGAATGAATCATATTTAGGCTTATATGTAAGCTTTGTGTATTCAAACTACATAGAAGCACAACGTGTGCATGCTGAGTGTTCTCTGTGGGGAGTAGGGGGGTGACTTTCTCGATCAGACAAGGTGGTTTGCTCATCCAAGATAAGACATGGTGTATTTTCATGTTCATTTTTTGATTGATGTATAGAGAAAACTAGGATGTGAACTTGTGAAATTGACCTACTAGGGACCTTAGTGGATGAATTGTTCCTTATATAGAATTCTATCAAGGTTTTCCATTTAGGAAGGTTTCCTGGAGGACCTATGGGTGCTTCCTTAATAGGGATATCTTGAAGGTTTAACCCCCTATGAATGGTATTGAAGTTATGATAAAACCTAGGAAGCCATTCAGGGATGGCCATGTCCTCTAGACTGATTTAGATATATTCGATGGTTATGGAGCTTGATTCCCTCTCTAAATTGGAGGTCTTGCTCACCATGGGAGGTCCCTCGACCATTTTTATTTTGGTTTTAGCAAATTTTGACTTCCAAAAAAATTTGTGGGTGTTATATACCAAAAAAATTAGTACAAAAAACTAATCACAATGGGATAGGACTCCAAAAAGTGTTCTCCGAGTCAAAATTTGTATTTTGGGAATATTTGGCCAATTGGGCTCATGAAAAAATGACCAATTTGAGGAATTTTGGAAAAATGCGGGGCTAGGCTTCAAAGATTTCATGAAAAGTGCAAACGGGGCTAAATTAAGACAAAAAAATAAATTTAGAATTTTTTGGTTATTTGGGGCTTTTTATGGCCTTTTTAGGTCTATTTTCCCCTGTTTTTGGCTTAAAAATCACTCAAAAATAGAGTAATCATAAAACCAACATAAATTTTTCATTATAGCTCTGATTTGCATGATTTTTGATTTGTTGGGTGCAAAATCAAAAAGTAGAAATTTAATTATTTTTTACTTTTTATTTTTTATTCTTTAGGGTTAGGGTTTGCTCCCAGATTGAGGATCATATGTTGATTACATGAACAATAAAGAAACACATGAGGTAGACAAAATGATTCCCTTTTAATTTTTTTTGTGGTCCTAAAACTTGTTTTATGCATTTTTGATTTGTCATGAATACAATATAAAATCTTATCATGTTTGCAATAGTTGATGTAATTATTATATAATTTAAAGCTTTCACCTATACAATTGCAATGATAAACCCAATAATGACATCCAGGTTGTCTACCCATCGAAATATGGAGATGAAATCCATACCCGATTAGGGAGCATAGGTACTACCTATTCTCACCCATCACACCATGGTTAGTGATACACCCCTATTAAGAGGAATGAGTGCAATTTTCCATGAATAGGAAAGTTCTTGAATCGGCCTTGGCCATGAATGGGTAACGATGATACAATGTCAAACAATCCAATCGAGTGGTAATGACTTTCACCATTGGTCTATACTAGTGGGTTGGATGTGAGAGCCCAACACCACTAATTTTTACTTTTGTATTATGGTGTGTGATTGGTTCATTTTAATTTGCATAAAAATAAATGCATCAATCAACATATAATGCTATTTTCATCTACATGCATATAATTTGTGTTTTATATTCAAAAAATGCAAAATGAAAATACGTTTTAGAGAATGTAAATTAAAATATGAAATAGCCTTTGCATAGGATTCAAGAAGGCACACCTATAAATCAGGATAAATAGTAGCCACTGCTATAAATAGTGTTGCATAGTATCAGCCACTATAGATAGTAGCAACTAAAATTCTAACTGCTATCTTTTGAGGTGGCTAGCAGAGATAGCCATTGTTCCCAGCAACAACTAGTAGAAGCATAAGAATTTTTACAACTTTATTCTTAAACATCATTGTGTCATAATTAATGCTATGTTTTACATTACAACACAAAGAAGGATGGAGAGTAGAAAAACATAGAGAGGACTACTTACTTGTAGATCCTCATACGATGAAGAAACAGGTTGCTCATTGTTTTTGCTAAATTTCCCTGTAGCCATTGTCAATCAAGGTGGTTATGAAACTAGCCACTAAAGCTAATGGTACCTGGGATTGCTAGCTGCTATTAATCAAAGTGGATATACATGCATGAAGGAATAAGACAAATGCATTAGTAAAAAACACAAAAATAGGGCCTTTTTGGTCGTGATCACCACTTGTAAAGCTCTAAAAAGCATACATCTAGGCTAATTGCAACATGATAAAAAATTTAAATCTATGAAGCATATATAACCAAATAAATTTCTCCTTTGTATTAATCAATTTCAAATCTCGGTTACATATTCATTCCTCTTAGGGATACCAAATTTGATACATGATTACAATAGTTTTGAACCCCAAAATGGGGGAGATGTATTCTAAAAGCTCTTTAGATCTCCACTACTTTGCTTATAAGAGGGATTATTACCTACCTCCTTTGATTCCAAGGATGTTGACCTCGATGATGATTTTGTATCCTTTATGGTTCCTATAACCTACACACAAATAAACTAGAAGATACATCAATAGCACATGATGCCTCTAAAGAACACAAGCTTATACTGAGAGGGGGGGTGAACAGTATAGCACCCACTTTTTACTTTCTTTCCAAACCAATATCAATTAGTGTCCTCAATTGCAATTACCAAATACAGTAGTGTGCATTAATAACATAGATAGCAATAGTAAGCAAGTGCACAAATCACCACACACAATTGAGACACAAGATTTAACGTGGTTCCCCCAATGTGGGGTAGTCCACAAGATAATCTCCTTATAATATTTCACAAAGAAATAGGGATCCTTATCCCAATACAAATGATTACTTTGATCTGCTCAAAGCTAGGCTATCCTGATCTGCTTAGGTGGGCTCCACTGATCTGCTCAGCTAGGCTCTCCATTGATCTGCTCAGCTAGGCTATCCACTGATCTGCTCAGCTAGGCAATCCATTGATCTACTTAGCTAGGCTATCCACTAATCTACTCAACTAGGCTATCCACTAATCTACTTAGCTAGGCTATCCACTGATCTGATTAGATAGTTAATCCACTAATCTACTCAGCTAGGCTATCCACTGATCTACTTAGCTAGGCTATCCACTAATCTACTCAACTAGGCAATCCACTGATCTACTCAGCTAGGCTATCCACTGATCTGCTCAGCTAGGCTACTCCACTCAATCCAATCCAATACTCAGCTAGGAATAGTTGATGAGTTTTTCCATTTTTATTCTATCTCTTTCACTACTCACAGATCTACCTCAATGCCTTCTCACAAGGCTCAAACAATCCTGCTCATATTTTATCCCAAATATATCCTCAAAGCCTTCACAAAAGGCTCAACAATGATGCTCAAATGTTTTCCCAAATCTTCCTCAATAAAAACTCAAGCAATGATGCTCAAATGTTGTCCCAAATATATCCTCAAAGCCTTCACAAAAGGCTCAAGCAATGATGCTCAAATGCTATCCCAAATCTGTCCTCAAAGCCTTCACAAAGGCTCAAGCAATGATGCTCAAATCTGTCCCAAATCTATCCTCAAAAATTCTATCCCAAAAACCTTCTCAAAGGCTCAACCAATCATGCACAAGTAGCACTCAAATCTCAACCACAAATCAATGAAGGCAAGGCTCAATGATGAACTCAACAATGAATGGCAATGTACTCTTCAATGGATGACAACAATGATCCACAATGATCTCAACAATGTATGACAAATACTCTCTCAAATGGATGACAACAATGCTCAACAATATACTCTCAAATGTATGGCAAATGAGCTCTCTAATGAAAACCTCTCCAAGCAATAACAATGAGGACTTCAACCAACCAAGGACAATCTCCACAAGTAATAGCAATAGGTTCTCAATAATATCTTCCTCATGCAATGTCAATAAGCTCTCAAGAAACAAGCACAACTCCCTCAAGAAAAGAGCTCTCAAATAGCCAACAATGATCTCCTCAAATGAAAGACAAATGTATCCACAAGTGACTAGAAAATGATCTCCTCAATGGTCTCAAATAGAGGTAATGTACTCAACAAGTAACCAACAATACTCTCCTCAAAACAATAGCAAAAACCTCCTCAATAGTGGCAATACTCTCAATGAACTCCACTAAAGCAATTATGAACTCAAGCATCAATTTTATCCATAAAATTGATTTTCTAATCCATCCACTTCCTCTCAATAGTCAAGGCACATAATCAAGCAATTTGTCTTCAACTTCAAACCCTAACTCATGTGCATGTCTTCTAACTCAAGGTAGCAATTAACTAGGTCTCAAGTTCCTAGTTTAATTTCATAATCAAACCATGCACTAGGACATATACATGTTCAACACTTTACAACCTTATAACTCCCTAAATTCATTAACATAAACAACAAGCACCTATGCTTTTATTTATTTGTTTTCACACCTTATAACTCCACAAGTACACACAATAATTTTCAATTATTTAATTCAACACCTTATAACTCCCTAAATACACATAGCAATAACAAATAATATCTCAACACCTTATATCTCCCTAAGCACACACAACAATCATTTATTTCCAACAAATACCTTATGACTCCCTAATTTTGGCAGAAATGATTTTAATGCACCACAACTTTGGCAATATCAACTATTACCATGCGCTAGAGATAAATACCTTTTTATGAAGTTCGTAGCCTCCACAACATTTGAAAATATTAAAGTCTTTGCCAAAAATCAATGCGCCTTTACCACCTTCGAAATCATCAATGTTTTGCCCAAAAATCAATGCGCCTTCACACCTTCATGGGAGTCGAACTTTGTTCCTCCTTGCTTGCACTGTGAAGCGCTTACCACATGAGCACTGGCCCATATTGGTATTTAATCCCAAACACTTCCTTTAATCTCTACACTCAGCTATCAAAATGAAATCAATCTCTCACAAAAACTTTTGCTCCTAGCGAGATTCGAACACAGACCTCTCCTATGCAAAGATGATGCCCTGCCAACTATGCTACACTGTCCAGTGTGACGTCAGTTCGATAGCTTCCAATTTTGTCTTTGCCCTTGAGTTCAATATTTTATTTTACCTCTACGTTGCCTCCCTTCGACGACTCTCTCTCATGCGCTAATTATTCTCCTATCTCCACAACGAAATAGCCAAAGTCTTCTTTGATTTATATGCCTTTCAATGCCTTCGAATGACGTCGACAAACTTTGATTTGCCATCCTAACCTTTGCACATTGGTGGATAATTTAATTAAAATTTAGACCTTAGAATTATTAAATAAATATTTAATAATTCATCTCTTATCTTTGAATTGGGATATCTCCTTCGTTCTTTTGAATTTTGCCATGAAAATTTTTGCACCTAGGTTTTATTGAAAAAACCTTTTCATCCATCATCATTTGGAGATGTCTTAGCACATTGGTTTTAATGAAAAACCCTTTCCAATGGTTTTAATAAAAACCCTTTCCATTGGTCTAATTAAAAAACCTTTCCATCGGTTTTAATAAAAACACTTGCCATTGGTTTTAATAAAAACCTTTACCATTGGTTTTAATAAAAACCATTAATATAATATTTAAAAATTAAATATTATATGCCTCTTGTGCCACAAAACCCTGTATATATCCATGCTCTCCAAAATGTCATAAATGAATATTTATGAAGTGCTTTTGCCACCAAAACTCAATGTGATCCATGTGACATCAATGACAACACAAAATAACTCAAATTGCCAACAATCTCCCCCTTTGTCATTGATGGCAACACCTCTAATGCAAAACACCACAATCACTACAAAAACCATCTCTCGAGAATCAAAGTTGCTCCCCTGACTCAATACTCTCTATGGAGGCTGCTCCCCCTATCTCAATGCTCTCTTTGGAGGCTGCTCCCCCTAACTCAATGCTCTCCCCCTTACTCAAATCTCTCCCCCTTTGACATCAATGGCAAAAAGGGACACCTATGGGGCTAAAATATATGACTCTTAAGCTTAGCCCCCCACCACCTTCTCTCTTGAGGTGATTAATTTTGGGGTGGGAGTATTTTTACTCCCATATTACATTGTTCCTTTCCTTTGTCAACTTCCTTCCACTTCTTTCTGATATCCTTTTCTTGATGAGTTACTTGATCTTCTTGTCTTGAACCTGTTTGACCTTCTTGCCTTGAGACTGCTTGAACTTCTTGCCTTGAACCTATTTGGAATTGAGTCCTACACCATTTTGCAATATGTCCAAAGTTATTGCAATTAAAACACTTGATATTGTAGCCTTTGGATGGTGCCCATGTTCTGAATTCTTTCTTGAAATCATTTCCATATCCATTCCTTTCCTGAACCCTGTATTGTGAGGTTCTATTTTCATAATCATTATGACCATGACCTCTGAATTGTGTAGCTCTAAGACCAAAACCATGTTGCTCATTTTCTTTGCATTGAGAAGCTCTATGACCAATCCTGTTGCATAAGAAGCAGTGTCCTTGAAAAACATACCTTCTTCCTTTGAAGTTCCTTCTAGAAAAATCAAACTTCTTTGATCCATAGACCTTGCAGTGTATAGCCCTATGTCCAAATCCATTACAAGAAAAACAATGTCCTTGAAAAGCCCTTTGTTCATGCCTTGGTTCCTCATACCTTTCTTGACCATTATCCTTGTGATCATCTTTGACTTGTGCATTGTATCTTTGATCCTTCCTTGTAGTATCTAAATCCTCTTCCTTAACTTCTTCCTTGTTTTCCTCTTCAAGAATTTCTTTACCTCTTGAACTTGATTCACCTATCTCAAAACAAGATCCAAACTAGATATTTGGAGCCATAGGAGCTTTGGAACTTTCTTCATGAATCTTAGGTGCTTCCTTGCTTTCATATTTTACAACTTCCTTTCCTTTTGAGTGTGATTCCCCAAACCTGAAATATGAGACCTTTGGTGCTTTGGAACCTTTCTCTTATTTTTCTTTATTTGTGTCAAATAGAAAATTGGCACACATCTCTATAGCCTCTAAAATACATGTTTCCTTCTCAGTGAAAATATCTTGGCCTTTTGAGTCATGTGATGGATCAACCTTCTCAAGTATAAAGCATCTCAATTCTTTTAGATTCTCCTTAACCTCTTGTAGTTGCTCATGGATATCATTGAAGTCTTCTTTTAGATCAACTGAGACATCTGTATTTCTTGAAATATCCTCCTCTTCTATTTGGAGTGGTAGTTCTTCATCTACTTCTTTTATCCCATAGAAAAAACCTTCTTCATCTTCACTATCACTGAGATCATTATCATCTTCTATAGCAAACAAACTCTCATGATTTCTTTGACCATGCCTATTTCCTTGATGTGTCATTTCATCTTCACTATCACTGAAGCCATTGCAATATCCTGATCTGTGATCTCTTTGACCACACACAAAGCATTGTTCTCTTTCACCTTCTATTCCTAGGAATAGATGTTCTTCCTTTTCATCATCTGACTTGTCTCTATCACTGTGATCTGAGCTATCATTTGCTTCTTCAATGTAGAAAGTTTTCTTTATCTTACGAAAAATTTTCTTCTTCTCATGCTTGCTTTGCTTGTACCTATCATCTTTGTCATGCTTATGCTTTCCTTCTTCTTTTCTTCTATGACCCTATTTTTCATCATCACTATTTTCTTCATGTGGACACTTGTTTGCATAGTGACCATAATCACCACACTTGTAGCATTTGAATTTCTTCATATCCCTATAATTCCTTGAGTCCTTTTTCCTTTTGATGAAGTTAGCTTCCTCATAATTATCTGAATCTCTATCTATCTCTGGATCTTTCCATTTATTTTTCTCTGAAGCCTTGAATGCAATTTCTTTCATTGGAGCCTGATGCTTATCTATCCTCATCTCATAAGTTGTGAGAGTTCCTTGTAGTTCTTCCATTGTTAGCTTGTCAATATCCATTGTTTCTTCTATCACTGAAACCTTTGCATCATACTTCATGGGAAGTGATCTCAAAACCTTTTGAGTAACATCTGATTCTTTCATCTCAAATCCTAGGCCTCTCATGATGTTAGCAATCTCATCAACTCGAAGTAAAAACTTTGTAATATCTTCAGAATCTTCCATTTTCAATTCCTCAAATCTTCTTCTATGAGTTTGTAGTTTTGCCAACTTTACCTTGGAATCTCCTTCATAGGTATTCCACAACTTGGTCCACATTTCATTAGCTGAATTACATACCATGACCTTTGCAAAATTTATCTCATGTAGCCCACTCAGAATACAATTCATTGCCTTTGCATTGATCTCAACCAATTTCTTGATAGTCTTATCTATCTTGGGATCACCTTCAACCTTGTACTCTTTTGCAACCATCTGCCATACCTCATATCCTTGTGATATCAAGTAGTTCTTCATTCTCATGCTCCAGAAAGCATAATTGTTACCATCAAATAGTGGAGCCTTACTTGTAGATGATCCATTCTGTGAAGCCATCTGTGTTCTTGTAGAATCTGCCCTCAAGATGTTAGCCTTTCTGAAGGAACCCACTTTGATACCAATTGAAGAACACAAGCTTATACTGAGAGGGGGTGAACAGTATAGCACCCACTTTTTACTTTCTTTCCAAACCAATATCAATTAGTGTCCTCAATTGCAATTACCAAATACAATAGTGTGCATTAATAACATAGATAGCAATAGTAAGCAAGTGCACAAATCACCACACACAATTGAGACACAAGATTTAACGTGGTTCCCCCAATGTGGGGTAGTCCACAAGATAATATCCTTATAATATTTCACAAAGAAATAGGGATCCTTATCCCAATACAAATGATTACTTTGATCTACTCAAAGCTAGGTTATCCTGATCTACTCAGGTGGGCTCCACTGATCTACTCAACTAGGCTCTCCATTGATATACTTAGCTAGGCTATCCATTGATATACTCAACTAGGCAATCCACTGATCTTCTTAGCTAGGCTATCCACTGATCTACTCAACTAGGCTATCCATTGATCTGCTCAGCTAGGCTATCCACTAATCTACTCAACTAGGCTATCCACTGATCTACTCAACTAGGCTATCCACTAATCTACTCAGCTAGGCTATCCACTATATCTTAGCTAGGAAATCCACTAATCTACTCAGCTAGGCTATCCACTAATCTACTCAGCTAGGCTATCCACTGATCTACTCAGCTAGGCACTCCACTAATCTACTCAGCTAGGCAACTAGTGTTGATGAGTTTTTCTATTTATATTCTATCTCTTTCACTACTCACAGATCTACCTCAATGCCTTCTCACAAGGCTCAAACAATCCTGCTCATATGTTATCCCAAATATATCCTCAAAGCCTTCACAAAAGGCTCAAGCAATGATGCTCAAATGTTATCCCAAATATATCCTCAAAGCCTTCACAAAAGGCTCAAGCAATGATGCTCAAATGTTGTCCCAAATTCCTCAAAGCCTTCACAAAAGGCTCAAGCAATTATAATCAAATTATGTCCCAAATATATCCTCAAAGCCTTCAAAAAAAATCTAAAGCAATGATGCTCAAAAATTTCTATCCCAAAATCCTTCTCAAAGGCTCAACCAATCACTCTCAAGTAGCACTCAAATCTCAACCACAAATCAATGAAGGCAAGGCTCAATGATGAACTCAACAATGAATGGCAATGTACTCTTCAATGGATGACAACAATGATCCACAATGATCTCAACAATGTATGACAAATACTCTCTCAAATGGATGACAACAATGCTCAACAATATACTCTCAAATGTATGGCAAATGAGCTCTCTAATGAAAACCTCTCCAAGCAATAACAATGAGGACTTCAACCAACCAAGGACAATCTCCACAAGTAATAGCAATAGGTTCTCAATAATATCTTCCTCATGCAATGTCAATAAGCTCTCAAGAAACAAGCACAACTCCCTCAAGCAAAGAGCTCTCAAATAGCCAACAATGATCTCCTCAAATGAAAGATAAATGTATCCACAAGTGACTAGAAAATGATCTCCTCAATGGTCTCAAATAGAGGCAATGTACTCAACAAGTAACCAACAATACTCTCCTCAAAACAATAGCAAAAACCTCCTCAATAGTGGCAATACTCTCAATGAACTCCACTAAAGCAATTATGAACTCAAGCATCAATTTTATCCATAAAATTGATTTTCTAATCCATCCACTTCCTCTCAATAGTCAAGGCACATAATCAAGCAATTTGTCTTCAACTTCAAACCCTAACTCATGTGCATGTCTTCTAACTCAAGGTAGCAATTAACTAGGTCTCAAGTTCCTAGTTTAATTTCATAATCAAACCATGCACTAGGACATATACATGTTCAACACTTTACAACCTTATAACTCCCTAAATTCATTAACATAAACAACAAGCACCTATGCTTTTATTTATTTGTTTTCACACCTTATAACTCCACAAGTACACACAATAATTTTCAATTATTTAATTCAACACCTTATAACTCCCTAAATACACATAGCAATAACAAATAATATCTCAACACCTTATATCTCCCTAAGCACACACAACAATCATTTATTTCCAACAAATACCTTATGACTCCCTAATTTTGGCAGAAATGATTTTAATGCACCACAACTTTGGCAATATCAACTATTACCATGCGCTAGAGATAAATACCTTTTTATGAAGTTCGTAGCCTCTACAACCTTCAAAAATGTTAATGTCTTTGCCAAAAATCAATGCGCCTTTACCACCTTCGAAATCGTCAATGTTTTGCCCAAAAATCAATGCGCCTTCACACCTTCACGGGAGTCAAACTTTATTCCTCCTTGCTTGCATTGTGAAGCGCTTACCACGTGAGCGTTGGCCCACATTGGGATTTAATCCCAAACACTTCCTTTAATCTCTACGCTCGGCTGTCAAAACGAAATCAATCTCTCACAAAAAACTTTTGCTCCTGGCGGGATTCGAACACAGACCTCTCCTGTGCAAAGATGATGCCCTGCCAACTGTGCTACGTTGTCCAGTGTGACGTCAGTTCTGGCAGCTTTCGATTTTGTCTTTGCCCTTGAGTTCAATATTTCATTTTGCCTCTACGTTGCCTCCCTTCGATGACTCTCTCTCATGCGCTAATTATTCTCCTATCTCCGCAACAAAATAGCCAAAGTCTTCTTTGATTTATATGCCTTTCAATGCCTTCGAATGACGTCGACAAACTTTGATTTGCCATCCTAACCTTTGCACGTCGATGGATAATTTAATTAAACTTTAGACCTTAGAATTATTAAATAAATATTTAATAATTCATCTCTTATCTTTGAATTGGGATATCTCCTTCGTTCTTTTGAATTTTGCCATGAAACTTTTTGCACCTAGGTTTTATTGAAAAAACCTTTTCATCCATCATCATTTGGAGATGTCTTAGCACATTGGTTTTAATGAAAAAACCCTTTCCAATGGTTTTAATAAAAACCCTTTCCGTTGGTCTAATTAAAAAACCTTTCCATCGGTTTTAATAAAAACCCTTGCCATTGGTTTTAATAAAAAACCTTTACCATTGGTTTTAATAAAAACCATTAATATAATATTTAAAAATTAAATATTATATGCCTCTTGTGCCACAAAACCCTGTATATATCCATGCTCTCCAAAATGTCATAAATGAATATTTATGAAGTGCTTTTGCCACCAAAACTCAATGTGATCCATGTGACATCAATGACAACACAAAATAACTCAAATTGCCAACCACCTCTAAAGATGAGGCTAATTTCTTGAAATATGCAAATAGGAAAGAAATACATGAAATGATAAAAAATGCTTGAAAAATTGAAATAAAGCTTGAAAGACAGAATGTAAATAATTGAAATGCTACTATGCTAGGTTATAAATCTAATAAAAATACTACTAATATAATATAATGGTTAGAATCAAGGGAAAAGAGACATCAGACCCTAGTTGTTGTTAACCAGAGTAGCTGGCTTTGCTAGCCACTATAAAATTTGGTGGCTAATCCTATGGGCCACTATCAAAGATAGTGATCATGAGGAAAGAGTTATTCCCTCTAAATACTAGACTGGTGATGCTTGATTTATTTGTGAAATTGATGTTCAAGGGTTGCTTGTGCCTTGACACATGGTTTTGCAATGGAATTGATGTTGCTCTATTCAAATTTGATCCTTGGATAGTGGGTTGTTCTCTTCAAAATTTGGTAACCTCCATTTATGGAAAATTAAATGGCATTATGCAATTGAATAGATCTTTGTTATGCCTCAGAGGGATGTTTATTCTCTCTTCAAACCAGTAGAGCTTTACTATGTGATTGAAACATAAATTTATCCAAGATTTGCTCTTCAAAATTGGAGTCTTAAATAGATACCCAAAACCCTTTCTCTAGATTCATGGATAAGAAAAGAACAAGAATTGGTTATGCCTAGATAGTTGATATGATCCTTCCATAAGATTCTATTCTCCCAACTGATCAAGACTATATTATGCTTTCAAATAGATTTTGCTTAGCTTAGGGACCGAGTTAGTTATAGAGCTAGCTGCTATCGACCAAGGCAGATAGATAGCTAGCCTCTATCATCATTAGAATCTAGGGATCTAGCCACTATCACCATTAGTGGCTATGGCTAACTAGGACTAAATTACCCCAAATGATAGGTTATAATGACTACTATATCTTGGAAAGGTCCAAAATCATTCATATGACATAAAGAGGTGTCCATATGAGTAGTCTCATAAACATGACATTGTAGACACCTAAAACATGTCATGTTAAGGGAGACTAGTCACATGGGCACATTCCTAGGTCATGTGACTAAACCTTGAGACTTTCCAAGTATCAAATGTGGTCATATGGGGTATTTTCAGCCCATCAAAGCCTGGTCACTATTGACCAGAGTGGCTGGATTCTGGTCATTGAAGCTCAGAGCGGCCAAACCTTAGCCACTGTAGATGACATCGGCTAAACCTTAAATGCATTTTTCTACCAATATAGCCTAACCTCGGGTAGAAGTTGTAGTCTGCATGCAATAAGGTTAAGCAGGGATAACTTTGCATTCCTCCTCATAGCCAGTCTACATGAAAGACAAGTCTGTATTTAGACATCAGTTAACTACCCCTCAAGGACAGACACAGGAAAAACTTCTCATGCCAACCTCCAATGCACATGAGGGATTCAGTACTAGGGTTTGACATTAACCTAGGGCTTTAAACACTTTATAATGAGTAAACCTAAAATCACTAGGGGACCTTATTTTGTGAATCAAGAGAGAGAGAACATCACATACATGGGAAGATTCCTTTGGAGATCATTTTATAGTGAAGCCCTATCATATTGGAGAGTGAATCTAAGCATACTTGAGGAGCAACAAAGTGCTAGCCAAACTGAGAGGTAATCATCTGTGCACATACAATAGTCACTTAAAATTAGTAGCAGACTTAATCCCATATATTTCATATTAACAAAGACAAATTTCACCTTAGCGACTGCTATCCTAGACAGTGGCCCACAACCTAGTCTAGGGTTTAGGTGTTAGTTTATTTTATTCTATTTTTTCATGCTTTCATATCATTAGCATAAGATTTACTTCATTTAGTGGCATTCATAGTACTAGTTTTATTGCACTTATTTTCATTATGCTAACAACCTCATCCAGGGAGGCAATCTTGAACATCTAAGCATGTGTTGTTGTTTCATTGATTATAGGTCTACAGGTTCATTGGAAAAATATGCAACATACAAGAGCAAGAAGATCCCTCTAGGAATTAGACTTGGAGAAGGAGGCATCTGTAAGCCCTCATATAGTTCCGTGTGCATCATCGGGAAACCTAGAAAAGTGTATCTCCCTTTGCGAGGGGATATTTTATACTTGTTGGTCCGGCTTTCATGCACACCCCGGGAAAAAGGATGAAGGCAAGGAAAGCTCCGGAGACACCCACGGGACTGATCCCACTCATCTTTAGGATCTAGCTGGTTATCCAAGGTGCGAGTTACAGAGTTGGGTCGAATGGCAATTCACTCTTTTCCACTTCTGGAATAGATTTCAATATGGACTGCTCTGTTACCTTACAGGGGGTTCCTGAACTTGTTCGATAGTTGCAAAAGTTGTTGACAATCAGATTTGACTTGAATTCTTGATCTAGCTCTCATGGGTCAGCAGATTTAAATAAAAGGCAAATAAAGAAAATAAAAATGGATCATTAACGGTAAGCAAAGAGAGGGTAGGGTAGGGCAGAAAAGAGAAGTTTATCAAACATCAATTGTAAACCCAAACTGTCAATCTTATCTATGCTATCAGCTTCACAACAGAACAAATCCCAGAAGAAAGTGTCCAGTCAGTCTAAGATCACTTTCAACTAAGAGCACAAGGCAGAGTGAAACAGATCTAGCAGAAAATCATAAATCCAAGGGCAGCTGGTTAAAACTGGTATCTTTCACCGGCAGCCTAGCTCGCACAGTGAAGACAGAGCAATTAGAACAAACTTAACCTCAAATCTGTAATTTCCCCTAGCAGACAATAGAACAACTGAAGCCTAACAGCATATTTAATCTTGACAATGGCAGATTTACAGCATATATCTAACAAACTTTAAATGGAACGGATAACAAAAGAAAATACACTTATCACACTCGCAAAAGATTAGGCTCCCGGCCATGCTATCACGTAAAAGCTAAAGCACATCAACTCCAAGTCCGAAAACAAAGGATTTCACAAAATTTGCAAGAAATTGCTTATAAGCCTTTATTTCTAAGTCTCCGCCTCCCTGCGATTACATTTAGAATTTGTATTTATAGACTCAGGATAGACCCTGATCTTTTCCAAAATATCTTGCTCAAACCCTAAATCTTATCGCACTTAAACCCTAGGACCCGGGTTTTACAATAAAAATCCATTTAAAAATCAAAGTCCGAATAGAACTTAACCCTTCGGCAAATCCAGTGCAATCACTGCCATAAATGGAGAAGATAAAATAAAATGCAACTTGCATTCATTCGCAGCTGCAAATAAATGCTTTCATTAATTCTGCTGGTGAGCCGGATGAGTCACCACTTCTCCATCAATTCGATCTCCGCAAATCCATCCCGAGTTGAAATGGTCTTCATGCTATCAAGTCTGCAATAAATTTGTTGTTGAATGCTCTCACCGGCATCTTCTCTCCTAGCATGGCGGTCCTTGACTAAATCCGCACTTTATCTTCGCCTTTATGGTCTTTCCCGGTTGTCCCGTAAGTGCCAGGTGGAATCCCGCATGAAAGACAAAAAGATGCATTAGATTAGCATTTTAATTAAATCAGAAGCTTAAAACATTAAAAATAGATTAAATCCGCAAAATAAGCTTGCATGTCGGCTTCTGTTTGTCCCATTCACGCTTTGACACGTGTCGCTACCCTAGGAAGCCTTCTGTTTCCCGCCGGAATGCACTTTCAGGTCAACTATGACTTTCTCTCTCCTGCCGCGATTCTGCGACATGTCGCGATTTCGCGACATGTCGCGAAATCGCGGCCCTGCCAGCGCATCGGCAACTTCCTCCCTCGTCGGCCGCGAAAACACGACATGTCGCGATTTCGCGACGTGTCGCGAAATCGCGACCCTCCTGGCCTCCGTACAGCCATCCCGATTTTCAGCCGCGATTCTAGAACACGTCGCGATATCGCGACAGTTCCGTACCTGCATGCGTTGACCGCGTTGACCGCGATTTTGGAACGTGTTTGCGACTTAGGCGATTTTTCATTCTGCAGCCCACTTTCTCTCTCCTGCCGTGAAAATGCGACATGTCGCGATTTCGCGACATGTCGCAAAATCGCGCTCTCCGTACAGCTTGCTTCTCTCGTCAAAAAACTGTCGCGATTTCGTGACATGTCGCGAAATCGCGACCTTCTCGGCACTTAGCTGCATTTTGACTTACCTGTCGCGATATCGCGACATTTCGAAAATGGAAGTGTCGCGATATCGCGACACTACCAAAAATGGAAAGTTTGATTTTTCAGTGAATTTATGCAACCGTTTTCTAGATTTTCTCGGTACCGGTGCAAGATTTTGCTTGTGCATGAATGATTCTAGCATGTAAAAAGTGAATTCTTGGATAACACAACTAGAATGCAAGAAAAAGCACAACTTTAAAAAGGAGGCAAGCAAATTTGGATTTAAAACCTGAAAAGATCAAGAGGGTCCCTGCTACAAAAAATGAAAGTTCAGAATTTTCTAAGGATGGAATCTCATTTTTCGGTGGGGGTGTGTTGCTTATCAACAAATGGCGATATCTACGGGTAAAATAGTAACACTATTTTAGAACCCAAGACTCTGGTTTCAAAACAAAAAGACCATGCATCATGCCTTGCCACGTGCATTCTTCACAATAAATTGATCGCCAACCGCCAACTGTTAAAATTTCCCAAGGACATACTCGGTCGGATTACTTCAAGGAAGATTTCGGATGTGCAATTACAAAGGTATAGAACTTTCTTCAAGGATGACTGAATTGAATGATAAACTTGGATTAATCAACTTTTCTAGATTGTAAAAGGGGAAACCGAGTAGAGCTCTCGTTTACTAGTTTAGCTTTTTACAGCCTAGACAGAGTTACCCTTTAGATTTACACGACCCAATTTACAACTGTAGGGCAGAATCTAATATTGGCTGCCTCTTTTGATCATATAACTCTTTTTTTTTTCTTTTCTTATCTCTCTTTTTTTTATCTCTCTTCTTTTTGAAATATATCACTATCTGGAAGACCTTAGAGAAATTACAATTTTCTTTTAATATTTGATCAATCTGGAACTGTTTCAGTCTAGGCATTGATAGCCTCTGGTGACACCCAAATAATTGCATGAACCATAGTCCCCTCTTATAACCAGCTTTTCTTGGATTCCCCGGGAGTTCCTCCAACAAAACAGCATAGCAATTTTTCTATCATTAAAACAACTGTGGCAAGTAAGACACAAGATCCAATCATCTCTCTACCTTCATCCTGGATAACAAAATAGTTCCACAGTTTAGTGCAAGCAGACTATCTCAATTAGAATAATGAGCAGAATGGGGAGGCACTGGATTGAGGATTTATCAGCTAGGAATAAAACAATTTTCAGCAGGCTGACTTTTCATTGATTGCTCAGGCAGAGGTTAAAAAATAGAATTTTAGAAGCCAAAGGACTTTGTACAGGCTTCCAAGGACAGGCACAGGCTTCTAAAGCAAGACAGAATAAAAACTGCACAGACTGCAAATAAAACTGCACAAGCAACTAAGACTAAAACTAAAACTGAAGACTGTACAGATAGCAAAGAAAAAGAAATGCAGGGAAGAAAATAAAAACTGTACAGGCAATAAAAGAAACAAACTAAAAGAATCAAGCAAAGTAACTAAAATCGCTAAACCGCAAAGAAAGCTAAACTGCAACAGCACTGAAATAAACTAAAGCAACTGAAAACTGCACACAGCTGTACAAACAAAGGAATAAAACAAACCGCAAGGCTATTTACAAAGGATGCAAAGCACAACTGTACAGGCAGCAAAAATAAGCTAAAACAAAAGCAAAGCAATTAAAACTGCCTAGACCTGAAAATAACTTAAAGCAACTGAAATAAATTAAACTGCAACTGTACGTACAAAGAAAGAAAAAGAACCGCAAGGAAGAAAAGACCGTACGGACTTAAATAAAAGCAAGGATTAACTAAAAACACAGCAACTAAAAACTGACAAAGGGAAACTGCAACAGCACTGAAATAAACTTAAAGCAACTGAAATAAACTAAAATGCAACTGCACAGACATATTAAAAAAAATAAAAAAATAAAATAAAAATAAAAAATAAAAAATAAAACTGCACTGAGAACAAGGATTAATCTAACAAACAAACCTGTACAGACAGCACCCAATTAAAACTAAAAAGAAGCAACTAAAGCAACTGTACAGAGCTATTAAAAGAACTAAACTAGAACAAAACAAAACTTACGGAGCTATTTACAATATGTACACATGTTACAACCTTTTTTATAGCTTACTCAAATGATACATTGGATGGAACAGCAGAGAAATAATGCTTCAAGTATTGGCCATTAACAGGGAGGTCCAGAAAATTACCATCCAGGTCTTGCAAGCGGAAAGCATTGTTACCCAATATTTCAGCAATTTGGTAGGGGCCTATCCACGAGTGGTCGCAACTTTGTGTGCTTACCCTTCTTCTCATGGGCCTTGTCCCACGTAAGCACTAAGTCTGCCACACTGAAAGCCTTCACCTTGGCTCTCTTGTCAAACCACCGCTTGACGCTTTCTTGGTGTCTCGCTGAAGTGCTCCAGGGCTTGGAGTCTTTCATCCCGCAAGTTAGTGAGGTCTAAAACACGGGCTTCAGCATCATCATGACCTTCAAAATAATCTAAGGCAAACTGATAGGTAGGCAATTTCAAGGAGATGGGGACAATTGGCCGAGTACCATACAGCAAAACAAAGGGAGAGGTCTTAAGAGCCACTTTGTGTGTTATCCGGTCAGCCCACAGTGCATATTTCAACAATGTATGCCACTGCCTGGGTTTGTCTGCTGCAGACTTTTTGATGGCATTCATTAAGTTCTTGTTTGTTGACTCAGCCACCCATTGCCTTGGGGATAATAGTTGGATGAGAATCTGATAACTATCCCCATCTGGTATGCCCAATCTGCAAACTCCAATGATTGGAAGGCGGGCCCATTATCACAGACCAAATTCAGGGGAACCCCAAATCTAGTTATGACATTTGATTCAAGAAAATCAATAACTTCCTGGGCTGTACTTCTTGTAGTGGCTGCTGCTTCAACCCACCTTGTGCAATAGTCAGTAGCTGTCGCCGCATATTTATGCCCTGCCGAGGAATTCGGGTTAATGACTCCCACAAAATCAAGTCCCCACTGCATGAAAGGTTTGTTTATCACAACTGGTTGCAATGGCAGAGCTCGATTTGCCTCTTTGGCTGCAAATGTCTGGCACTGATGGCAGGTTCTGACATGTTGATGTGCATCCTTAAAAAGTGTAGGCCAGTAATAGCCTGCTCTTAATATTTTATGTGCCGTAGCAGATCCTGATGAATGCCCCCGCCCCTAGTTTTTCATGAAAACTAGCCATGACTTCACCGACTTCACTGGGAGAAATGCACCTTAGGAAGATGCCAACATAATTCTCCCTGTACGGAGTACCTGCCTTGAGGAGATAGTGAGAAGCTTTTAACTTTAATGCTCTCCTTTGAGTTCTGTTCAAATGGGATGGGCAAACCCCAAACTGTAGCAGATGAATGATATCCCCATACCAATCATCAGATTCAGAGTTTAATTGATTAACTTCCTGCTGTGGAGGCACTTCAGAAATGTGTCTAGACAAGCCAAGTCCTCTGATCAGTTTAGCAGGCCTAATCTCCAAGTCATATTCTTGCAGCCTGGTGACCCAATTGCCCCTCGCTCACCCAACTCATTCCGACTTAGAAGGTACTTCACAACTGGTCCGGCACTATGGCATGAGTTTTGCTTCCGAGTATATAATGTCCGAACCGCTTCACCGCCCTTACCAAAGCATAAGCCTCGTTTGTCTAATCTGGAATATTTCAGTTCAGCTCCCTTCAAATTAGTGCTCTTAAAAGCAATTGGATGTTCTCCCGTATCTCTCCGTTGAGTCAAGACTCGCAGCAAGTGTATGTTCGTAAGAGAAAGTGTACGGATAGAAATCTGCACCGAAATCTGGGCTTACTAAGACCGGTGCTTGTTTAATGGCCGTCTTGATTTCTTGAAAAGCAGCCTTAGCTTCAATGGTCCAGCAATCTGGGCAGCTTTGCTTTAACATATCATTCATTGGTTTAACTATCTCTCGCAAAGCCCGAGATAAACTTTCCGACAAAGTTAATCTTTCCAAAGAATGATCTCAACTCTTTCTTGGAGTTGGGAAATGGTATGCCGGATATGGCCTCAACTCTGCCTGGATCCATGGAAATGCCATCCTTTGTGACCAAATGCCCAAGCAATTTGCCTTCTGTTACACCAAATATGCATTTCTTTGGATTCAAAGAGATGCCAAACTCTCTGCACTTGTTAAATACAGACTCTAAATGCTTGACATGGTCAAATCTGGATTTGGAAAAGACTGGTTAGATCATCCATGTAAACTACAATACATTTGCCCATAAGCCCCTTGAAGGCATGGTCCATTGCTCTCTGAAATGTTGCTCCTGCATTTATTAAACCAAATGGCATCCTCTTGTAAGCAAAAGTACCCCACTTAGTTGTAAAAGTAGTCTTCATTCTATCCTCCTTCTCAACTAGAATCTGATTATAGCCTGAGAAACCATCCAGAAAAGACATCATCTCTGAGCCATTAACAATCTGTAGTACTTCATCCATAGAAGGCAGGGGATAGTTGTCCTTTTCGGATGCTTTGTTCAGATTCCTAAAATCCACACAAAGGCGGATCTCCCCATTTTTCTTCCTTACTGGCACCGCATTTGCCACCCAAGTAGAATGCCCGATAGGAAAAATAATTGCCGCACTCAAGAGCTTTTCCACTTCTTTCTGAATAAGGGGTTCTAACAGAGCATTAACATGCCTCTGTTTTTGTCTGAAAGGCTTGCAAGATTCTTTCAAAGGTATGATGTGGGTGTAAACTTTTGGATCAAATACCTTTAAATCCTTGTATGACCAGGCCATTACATCCTTAGACCCGTGCAGGAAATCAATCATATTTCTCTTTATCTCTCGGATCACGATCCTTTGCCAACTTGATGTTCCTTGGATCCTCTTCAGCTCCTACATTCAAATTTTCAGTATCATTGTCTCGTGGTGCCCACATAATCCTCGGAATTCACCCTTTGCCTTGATCTTGTCAACATCGAATAGCCTCTCCAGCTCTACCATTCCCTTTGGGATTCTGTTGTCCTTCAATCTCATGATTCCCCTGTCATCATCTAGCTGTTCCATCAAGGTGTCCCTTTGGCCCTCATCAATTATAGCATTCTCAAAGGTATTGGTACTCTGCAGAAAGTTCACAATCTGTTGATCATCTGAGAAAACTTGAAAGCTGTCAATATTGTTTGGAACTGAAGGACAGGGGACTAGCTCAATTGAAAACTTATCCCACTTAAAATCTTCCAATGGCCTTAAACTTGCAGCTGAAGATGCCAAGACATCTGCATGTGAATTTTGTTCCCCGGGTATATGTGTTAAGTTAAATGCATCAAAGCCTTCCACAAGATCCCAAGCTCGTGCTTGTATCCCTTCGGATAAGAGGCTTTACACCGAAACTTACCCCCGACCCGGCTTGCCACTAATTCCGAATCGCTGAAAACTTGAATGTTCTTCACATTTTTATCCAATGCAAATTTTAAACCTAAAATCGTAGCTTCATACTCGCTAAATTATTAGTACATGGGAATCGCAGCGGTAAGACATAAAAAATGTCCGACTTTGAGGCCCTTTGAGGACCGCCCCTGCTCCTAACCCCGCTTACATCCGGCTCCATCCACATGAAGTGTCCAAACTTCATTAGTATGTACAGGATGAGCTTTGTTAAATTTATCATTGTGCCCGATTGTTAAATTGTAGACACCAATGTCTACCTCTCGCAATATTGACAGCCTCATTTGCAGCATTGTACTCTGTAATGGTGTGTTTGTACCGGGTTCTCTCGTCAACCCGCAATTGATTAGCCACACCCTTCCATGGCAACCACATGTGTGAAAAGTCTCGTTGCCGGATATCCATTCGGAGACTTAGACCAATCCCTACTCAACAACGATTCCATACCCCACTCGGGATATCCACAACTTGGATTTCGATCTTATGTTGAGCCCTTGGCTCGGATGCCAATTGGATATGAATGTTTTGCAGCTCTCCCACAACCTTAACTTCTGACTTGTCCAATTGGACAACTCTCCTCTCAGACTTCATTGGGGTCAGCCCCAATTGCTGACAAATTGCCAATGGCATGACATTAGCAGATGCACCTGAATCCACCAAACAATTATGTAAGTTCTTCCCAAAAATTCTGACAGTCAGTAAAAATGGGGGAACTTCAGTCTTTTCCTTGTACATGGCCGATTGGCATTTGCTATTTTCTTCTCTTTATCCACAGGTTTAGCAACAGGCCGTAGTATGTCTTTATCGATTGTCTCTCTCGCTCTCGAAATCCGTGCCAACTCATGCAGAGTAATGTTAGCCTTAATCTTTTTCATATCCTCCACTATGTTATATCCTTTGTTAAGTGGAGGAATAGCAACATCCGGTACTCTTTGAGCTCCTCCCTTTGGTGGGGGTGGATTATTGCTTGGAGAGGGGTCGGGAGGAATATTGTGAGAATTATCGGGAGGAGTTGATGTGGTATTTGGCTCAGGATTCCCTGTTCCTCGAGTTGTAGCTATCTCTTCCGTATCGCTGGAAAGCCCGTACTTCATCCATGGGCATTTCAACTACATTCTCGGATTCATCCGGGAAAGAAAAAGAATCCAAGACCATAGCTGCACTGTGTCTAGATGAACTTGGGCCCTCAGCAGTTCTTTGATTTTCAGGGGAGATCAAATCTCCTGACAAAGCTTCAAATGCATTGCAAAATTCCACACAATCTAATTCCCCATGTTGAGAAGTGGCATGAATTCTGCACCAGTTGGGCAGAGCCAAATCACAGATGTTCACATCATGAGCTTTACCCTTGTAATCTTTATTAGGCTCATATGGGGGCCTATTAAATCTGTTTGGTTGGTATGAATATCTGTTGGGATTGTCTCCAGTAGAAGTTTGCCTTTTAAAACTCAAAAAATCATTGGCCGCCTTCCGAACAATCTTTGAAACTTCTTCAATCCTAGCATTGTCGACCTCTTTTACCGGGTTCCGTACATTCTCAACAGTGTCGCAGCCTAATGGTGCCGCCGATGGTAAAGTCTCGACAAACCGGCAAGATCATCTGATGTGGGATAGGATTGAGTATAGGAGCAGGCTGAGTGATCAGAGGAGTTTGTTGAATATTTAAAGGCTGGGGTCCCAACTGTCTTTCCAGGATTAAAGCTTCTTTATAAGCTTCTGTCAAGTTGGTAACAGTGGCATCCCTCTTCAAGAAGACAGAGGTCATTGGGTCCAGAGAGTTCCTAAAAATCTCTAATGCCAGGTCAGCATTCGGTACATAATAGCCAATGAGTCTACCATAAGCTTTCTGGAATCTGACATTATAGGATCTAATAGACTCATTCAGCCTCTCTTTTGATGCTAGAAAACCGCTGATATAAAATACTCGGGGTCTATCACTTCCCCGAACTGTGACACAAAGACTTTTTCTAAGTCACTCCAACTGGTGATGGAATCATTGGTAAGATTTAGAAACCAATCATAGGCTCCCTCCCGGAGAGTGAACGGGAAGAGTCTGCAGGCAACATCCTCATGCTGTACATTTAATAACTTCAGTGCATTCTTGAATGCAATTAAGTGTTCCTCTGCAGTTCTTGTCCCATCATGTTTATACCTAGGGAGGTATCTTTCTGGATTTCTGGGCAAGTCATGGGCTATACCCGGAATGTTCAAAGCCGTGGAGCCCAACCAATTTGCCATAGCTAATGGATTAACAGGGATATCTCGAGCTTGGTTGGAGTGACTATCAATGGTGATAAAACTGTCTGTGATAGAGATGTGGCTCTTCTGTGGCTACTTCTTCTCGGAGTTTCTAATTCAGGGACAAGGAGCTCTCCAGCTCTGGGGTGGGACCTTGTTACCCTGTATGTAGAATCCAGTTTTCACAGGTACTGACAAACTCTGCAGTTCTGAACAGGTTCTGTATTTTAGCAAGTTGAAATACTGTACTGACAACTGCACTGACAACACTGCACTGACAATTTAAAAACTGCACTGACAATTTAAAAACTGCATTAACAATTTACAAAATTGTACTGACAATTTAAAAACTGTCCGGAGTTCACTGTGGGTCCTTCAAATGTTGCTGTTATGCCCTTACAACACTTGAACTGAGTTCAGCCCTCCTTCTAGCGCCAATTAGGTGTTGGTCCGGCTTTCATGCACACCCCGGGAAAAAGGATGAAGGCAAGGAAAGCTCCGGAGACACCCACGGGACTGATCCCACTCATCTTTAGGATCTAGCCGGTTATCCAAGGTGCGAGTTACGGAGTTGGGTCGAATGGCAATTCACTCTTTTCCACTTCTGGAATAGATTTCAATATGGATCGCTCTCGTTACCTTACAGGGGGTTCCTGAACTTGTTCGATAGTTGCAAAAGTTGTTGACAATCAGATTTGACTTGAATTCTTGATCTAGCTCTCATGGGTCAGCAGATTTAAATAAAAGGCAAATAAAGAAAATAAAAATGGATCATTAACGGTAAGCAAAGAGAGGGTAGGGTAGGGCAGAAAAGAGAAGTTTATCAAACATCAATTGTAAACCCAAACTGTCAATCTTATCTATGCTATCAGCTTCACAACAGAACAAATCCCAGAAGAAAGTGTCCAGTCGGTCTAAGATCACTTTCAACTAAGAGCACAAGGCAGAGTGAAACAGATCTAGCAGAAAATCATAAATCCAAGGGCAGCTGGTTAAAACTGGTATCTTTCACCGGCAGCCTAGCTCGCACAGAGGAAGACAGAGCAATTAGAACAAACTTAACCTCAAATCTGTAATTTCCCCTAGCAGACAATAGAACAACTGAAGCCTAACAGCATATTTAATCTTGACAATGGCAGATTTACAAGATATATCTAACAAACTTTAAATGGAACGGATAACAAAAGAAAATACACTTATCACACTCGCAAAAGATTAGGCTCCCCGGCCATGCTATCACGTAAAAGCTAAAGCACATCAACTCCAAGTCCATAAACAAAGGATTTCACAAAATTTGCAAGAAATTGCTTATAAGCCTTTATTTCTAAGTCTCCGCCTCCTGCGATTACATTTAGAATTTGTATTTATAGACTCAGGACAGACCCTGATCTTTTCCAAAATATCTTGCTCAAACCCTAAATCTTATCGCACTTAAACCCTAGGACCCGGGTTTTACAATAAAAATCCATTTAAAAATCAAAGTCCGAATAGAACTTAACCCTTCGGCAAATCTATGCAGTCAGCTGCCATAAATGGAGAAGATAAAATAAAATGCAACTTGCATTCATTCGCAGCTGCAAATAAATGCTTTCATTAATTCTGCCAGTGAGCCGGATGAGTCACCACTTCTCCATCAATTCGATCTCCGCAAATCCATCCCGAAGTTGAAATGGTCTTCATGCTATCAAGTCTGCAATAAATTTGTTGTTGAATGCTCTCACCGGCAGCTTCTCTCCTAGCATGGCGGTCCTTGACTAAATCCGCACTTTATCTTCGCCTTTATGGTCTTTCCCGTTGTCCCGTAAGTGCCGGTGGAATCCCGCATGAAAGACAAAAAGATGCATTAGATTAGCATTTTAATTAAATCGAAGCTTAAAACATTAAAAACAGATTAAATCCGCAAAATAAGCTTGCATGTCGGCTTCGGTTTGTCCCATTCACGCTTTGACACGTGTCGCTACCCCAGGAAGCCTTCTGTTTCCCGTCGGAATGCACTTTCAGGTCAACTATGACTTTCTCTCTCTCCCCGCGATTCTGCGACATGTCGCGATTTCGCGACATGTCGCGAAATCGCGGCCCTGCCAGCGCATCGGCAACTTCCTCCCTCGTCGGCCGCGAAAACACGACATGTCGCGATTTCGCGACGTGTCGCGAAATCGCGACCCTCCTGGCCTCCTTACAACCATCCCGATTTTCAGCCGTGATTCTAGAACACGTCGCGATATCGCGACAGTTTCGTACCTGCATGCGTTGACCGCGTTGACCGCGATTTTGGAACGTGTTTGCGACTTAGGCGATTTTTCATTCTGCAGCCCACTTTCTCTCTCCTGCCGCGAAAATGCGACATGTCGCGATTTCGCGACATGTCGCAAAATCGCGCTCTCCGTACAGCTTGCTTCTCTCGTCAAAAAACTGTCGCGATTTCGCGACATGTCGCGAAATCGCGACCTTCTCGGCACTTAGCTGCATTTTGACTTACCTGTCGCGATATCGCGACATTTCCGAAAATGGAAGTGTCGCGATATCGCGACACTACCAAAAATGGAAAGTTTGATTTTTCAGTGAATTTATGCAACTGTTTTCTGGATTTTCTCGGTACCGGTGCAAGATTTTGCTTGTGCATGAATGATTCTAGCATGTAAAAAGTGAATTCTTGGATAACACAACTAGAATGCAAGAAAAAGCACAACTTTAAAAAGGAGGCAAGCAAATTTGGATTTAAAACCTGAAAAGATCAAGAGGGTCCCTGCTACAAAAAATGAAAGTTCAGAATTTTCTAAGGATGGAATCTCATTTTTCAGTGGGGGTGTGTTGCTTATCAACATATACATCTGCTACCCTCTTTATGTAAAATCATGTATCAAATGAAGGGTATCCCATAGAGGGATTTATATGTAACCGGATATTGGAAATATCAATACAAAGCATTCATTCATTTATTTCTTCGTACTTCATCTATGCCTTTATTTTATGTTTTTTCATTTAATGCATGTTAAATATTAAAATATTTAATAATAATAATCACAAATAGAGTGAGTGGACGGTGCATCGCTTCCTCAGGGTCGTTATAGATGGCGATCATGGTGGGACCCCCACCTAGTTTTAATTTCCTACCACTTTATTGATCCATGTGTTTGTGTGCAGGTTTAGTCGCTCTGGTCTATAGTTGTTAGGAGTCAGTCGCTCTAGTCTATAGTGGCCAAAAATTAGCCGCTCTGGTTGACAATGGCCGAAATTGGAGTGCAGTAGAGGTCAAAATATTGATGCTCTGAGTTGGATTAGAGGTTGGTATATGATGATTTGTGTTATTTTATCTACTTCTATTTTCCTAAAACAATAAAAATTAAAGATACCTTTTGATTTGGGGAATCAAGGAATGAAAATGAAAGAACTAGCATCTTGTGCATCTTAGACTTTTTTGAGATTTCCACTAGGCACTTCTAGGAACAACGGCTTATGCTTGTAAATTTTTCCCTAGAAAGCAATGTGCTAGGAATTGTGTGTTGGTTTTCTTGCTTTGAGGCCCTGCTAGAGGCCATATTTGCACAAAATGGAGTGCATCCATGAATCTCACATTAGTTTGTGCATCTTTCTAAAAAGTGAAACGTCATTCATATTAGGCATATAGGAAAGATACATTTCTACTGTATGATGCATTTTATTTTATGTAAACTTAAAATGAACCTCACACACAAACACATATTTTAAACATTGGGGAGTTTGATTTCATCACCAACCTGTTGTGGCTGCTCCACAATGTACCCCAATATTTGGGACCGACCTTTTCTTTTGCATGTTTTCCAATAAGACCGAAGTGGCCCATATGATAAATATCAAAGAAAGAAGAAAAAAGAAAAGTGTCGTGATATCGTGACATGTTGCATTGTCACGGCCAAAAGGAAGGAAAAGTGTCATGATATCGCGACATGTTGCATTGTCATGGCCAAAGGAAGAAAAGGTGTCATGATATCACGACATGTTGCATTATCATGGCCAAAAGAGAAAAATTGTCACGATATTGCGACATGTTGCATTGTCGTGACCAAAAT
The DNA here is from genome assembly GCA_028583015.1 of Wollemia nobilis. Taxonomy (NCBI): domain Eukaryota; kingdom Viridiplantae; phylum Streptophyta; class Pinopsida; order Araucariales; family Araucariaceae; genus Wollemia; species Wollemia nobilis. Next base: position 1,684,988 of record JAQPPZ010000493.1, read on the forward strand.
TAGAAAAGTGTCATGATATCACGACATGTTGCATTGTCGTGTCCAAAAGAGAAAAAGTTTCACGATATCATGACATGTTATATTTTTGTGATTCAAAAGGGGCAGGCAAGCAGAGAAATAAGAAGTGTCACGATATCGTGACATGCCCAATTTTTGCCAAGAGAACAGAGTAGTTAATAGTGCGTCTGATAATAGTGACGTGGACATAAGGATAAAATCCAATGAATAAGACAAAATGTTACATAAGGAATCTTTAATGATTTGAAATCATTTAATATGGCCATTACACATGGAAGGAAACAGACGCAAGCCCATGTGGAGAAAAGGAAATGTTCTTTCGAAATCAAACGAAAAGTGAAGCCAAACCATGGAAATGAAACAAAGGGCCACAAAATAGAAACAAAAAGTTTTTTTTTGGAAACCAAAACACATGCATGCATAAGGGAAGGTGAAAACGAACAGTCATGGAGGGAGAAACAAAATTTTTCAGAGGTTTTAAATACGCCATTAAAGAAGTGGAAAAGGGGCTGGAAATTGTAGAAAAAAAAACAAAGACTATTTTTCGAAATAAAGGATTTTTTTTTTTGGCAAGAGCAACTCTTGTGTGTGAAATCAAAAGGAGATTGAAACTAAGACTGCTGCTATTTCTATAAATCTTCCCCTTGCATTATTGCTTCTTGTATCTATTCGTTTACGCCACGAAGTGGGTTACGATAGGTGAATTATGGAATGATGCAATTATTTGTTTCCTTAGAATCTTGCATCTGATCTAATTTGATTGTGTTTATGTTGTAGGTCTGTTAGGCCAGGTTGTTTTAGAATTTCATCTCATAACTTGGGGTTTTGCAGGGAGGAGATTGTTAACCAAATTAATGTCCTATTTTGTTTTTCCAACTAGCTTTTGTAAATAATGTTTCTATTTTAATTTTTTGATTTTTAGATTAGTCTTGCTTTAAAATCTATTGTTCCGATTCGGGTCCATTCTAGAATTTCTTCATTTGTTTTCATTCTATTCTAGTCCATTCCAGAATTTGCATTCATAAACAGTTTAGTTATTGCCATGAATAATCTAAGTTATAAAGAAGGTAAATAAATCTTCCAAGAGTATGCTCTACGTCTGCACTTGAGAAAGTGATATGCTTGCACTAGAAATTGGAGGGTTTATTTATAGATCTAGTGTTTCCCAAAGAAAACTAGGGATTAATAGCGGAGAAGAGAAAGCCACTTCTAGATCCGCTTCTTTAATTTAGATTTTCATTCTTGCATCTCCAAACACCTTAATCTAATTTTTAGATAAATTATGGGTTTAGGAGGGCTACTAATTCCAAATGCATGCTATATCAGATCAAGTGAATGAATCCTAGCTTGCTAATTTACTAATTTTTGCTAACATTTAGTGCTAACATTGCTAACTCTACTAACACCAAATGCTAACATAGGGATAGTGGAACACTTTTAAATGAAAATAAAATGAACCCACTAACTCTAAATGAACCTCATGTTAAAGGCACGAAGCTTAAAATGAAGTGGCTCATACCACACACTTTCTCATTTGGAATATTTTTAAGCTGAAGATAAAAGAGGTTACTAACTGGGTTTCGGGTAGATTACTTTAATCTCAAGAACATTAAAAGAAGCTATCTTTGCATTTGGTTGATTTAATGGATTGTGGTTGCAAAGTACTTGTTCGAATCATTAAATGCCCCTTGTTAAACTGTTACTTGCATGGTTTAAGTTATTCTAGTATACATTCATTTATTTGCTTTAGTCTTGATTGATTATATGCACATGAATGTTTTTTCACAAGAACCTTGGAGAAATGAATAATTCTACTTAATTTCTTTGCAACAAAGAGTTTCCTGTTTGAGACTCTAGTTGTGGTGATCATTTTGCTATAGGGAAAAATATTCACTTAATATTTTGGTGCTAGAAGGAGGTCCTTCTTTATTGCTTTGTGATTGCAATCTATTCTAACGATTAACGTGGGTAGTTTTGTTTCCACCTATTGTGCTTATAGGTATAACATTTATTTGTTTCATTTTGCAAGTGAGTTGAGAGAATTCTTTTAGAGTTATAGAGTTTTCAAGCTGGCCCAACTTGAGTACATAGCTACTAGGTCCAAAGCCACAAGGGAAACTATTTTCCAGAGCCTTTCTCCCACTCCTAGGAAGCCGAGAAACAAAACATTAGAGATCGAAATACCACCCAGTGTACTTGAGTTAGGAGCTTCTTTAGACTCAAGTACGTCTAGTGGGCATGAGCCCACAATTTCAAATGTGATGGATACACCAAGTGCATCTGTACCCATCATTACAAGTTCCAACAATGAACAATTTCCAACAACCAACTCAAGTCGCATCATTTCCCACTTATCCTAATGCCTCTGTTTCAACATAGGCATTGATTCCAAATTACTCGATGACCTTGCTTGGGTTTAGTATGAGCAATAACTTTTTGACCATACCTAGGTTCACATCGATTAGTATGCCAAGATCAACAACTTATCCAACAATTACTCCTATTCAAAGTATGAATCCATGATGGAATCAAAGTGCCCAGACCCAAGCCATTGTACCAGTTCTAGAAGTAGCTACTTTCTATCCTTATCAATTTTCTAAAACTAGAAGTATATGAAACAACAGAATTATATTACAGAAAGCTCCACGAGCACTGCAAACACATTAAATAATATCATTTGAAATTTGGGATACATGAAAGTTATCAATTTTGCAAGATAGGGTGAAGCATTTTTGTATAATCCATCTTACCCATTTGTTTTCAGGATGCATTGCATAATAGCCTTGAGTCTCATTCCATTCCATATTTCAAAAACAACCACCAAAAGCATGTTAGACCCTCTTAGGATAATTGCACAATAAATATTAAGTAAGGTCTTGGGGTTGGAAACTGATGCCGCATTGTCTTGAATTAGACACATTCTGCACATATAAAGAACATCTTGGGAAAAATGGTTGAAACCTTACTTGGAAGAAAATTCAGGCGAAAATAAATTTTCTTGTCTGTCCCATCATGTAAAACCAAGTCCATGAAATAGTTTTTTTCACCACTCCACCTCCATAACATCACTTGGATTGAATTGTACTACATGTCCCTCACAAGGATGAGTAGTCATCTCTAAGATTCAAGGAAGCCATTACCACTCCACCTCCATAACATCACTTGGATTGAAAGGATCATACTACATGTCCCTTGCAAGGATGAGTAGTCATCCCTAATATTCAAGGAATCCATAATTACTCTACCTCCATCACATAATTTGAGTTGGAAGGATCGTACTACGTGTCCATCACAAGGATGGATAGTCATACATAAAATTCAAGAAAGCCAAAGCCTGGACTATGGGACTGATATCCATCGGGGCTATAGACGCCTGAATGGCAGTGGAGTAGGCTCATGCGTGGTGACATGTCTCATTTAAAAGCAAGACCTATGACTGCTCACACGGATAGGCTAGCCTGGAAGTTATCCATAATAGGTTTAATCATTTTTCTTAAGATGAGGTAATGAACTCAAATCAGAGTAGTAAGGATAGGGTTAAATTCTCATCAGGCTTAGGTTGAGAATCTGATTCCCCAAAGCTCGATTTCACTTACACATGCACATTGATTCAATATGGCAGTGGCACATAACCAACCTTGAGATTAGGTATATGAAATCAATTCATGCATGATTGGTTCTGAGAGGGTTTGATAGTTTTAATGTTTGTGCTTGTGCTACTAAAAGTTAAGAGTCCTGGTAAAGCAGGTCAACCATAGTTCATTATGCTAGCAATACATTCGATCTTGTATAGACCCTCCATGATTCATTATATACATTCATGTGAAATTAGAAATAGAATGGGGAACTATTTCAAATGATAAAGAATGAATAACTATGCACACATTGAGCGAATGCTGAATAATTCTAATGTTTCATGTATTTCTAGTTTATTTACATTCTTTGGATATTTGCTAACGCTTGCAGTTGAGTTGTAGGTTTTCAGGTTGGGTTTCTCACTAAAATTCTTAGGAGCATTTCCCAACAGAGTCACCATTTTTTGTGGCTGCTCCACAACGTACCCCAAAATTGGGGACCCACCTTTTTTTTTTTGCATGTTTTCCAAGAAGACCGAAGTGGCCCATATGCTAAAGATCAAAGAAAGAAGAAAAGAGAAAAGTGTCGCGATATCGTGACATGTTGCATTGTCATGGCCAAAGGAGGAAAAAGTGTCATGATATCATGACATGTTGCATTGTTGCGGCCAAAGGAATAAAAGGTGTCACGATATCGCGACATGTTGCATTGTTGCGGCCAAAGGAATAAAAGGTGTCACGATATCGCGACATGTTGCATTGTCGTGGCCAAAAGAGAAAAAAGTGTCGCGATATCACGACATGTTGCATTGTCACGACAAAAGAGAAAAAGTGTCACGATATCGACATGTTATATTTTTGTGATTCAAAAGGGGTAGGCAAGCAGAGAAACAAGAAGTATCATGATATCACGACATGTCCGATTTTTGCCAAGGGAATAGAGTAGTTAACAATGCGTCTGATAATAGTGATGTGGACATAAGGAAAAAATCCAATGAATAAGACAAAATGTTACATAAGGAATCTTTAATGATTTGAAATCATTTTAGATGGTCATTACACATAGAAGGAAATATATGCAAGCCCATGTGGAGAAAAGGAAACGTTCTTTCGAAATCAAACGAAAAGTGAAGCCAAACCATGGAAATGAAATGAAGGGCAACAGAATAGAAACAATTTTTTTTTTTTTGGAAACCAAAACACATGCATCCACAAGGGAAGGTGAAAGTGAATAGTCATGGAGGGAGAAACAAAATTTTTCAGAGGTTTTAAATACACCATTAAAGAAGTGGAAAAATGGTAGAAAAAAAAACAAAGACTATTTTTCGGAATAAAGGATTTTTTTTTGGCAAGAGCAACTCTTCTATGTGAAATCAAAAGGAGATTGAAACTAAGACTGCTGCTATTTCTGTAAATCTTCCCCCTACATTATTGCTTCTTTTATATATTCGTTTACACCACGAAGTGGGTTACAATAGGTGAATGATGGAATGATGCAATTATTTGTTTCCTTAGAATCTTGCATCTGATCTAATTTGATTGTGTTTATGTTGTAGGTCTGTTAGGTCAGGTTGTTTTAGAATTTCATCTCATAACTTGGGGTTTTGCAGGGAGGAGATTGCTAACCAAATTAATGTCCTATTTTGTTTTTCCAGCTAGCTTTTGTAAATAATGTTTCTATTTTAATTTTCTAATTTTTAGATTAGTCTTGCGTTAAAATCTACTGTTTTGATTTGGGTCCATTCCAGAATTTATGTATTTGTTTTCATTCTATTCTTGTCCATTCCTGAATTTACGTTCATAAATAGTTCATTTATTGCCATGAATAATCCAAGTTATAAAGAAGGTAAATAAATTTGCCAAGAGTATGCTCTACGTCTATGCTTGAGAAAGTGATCTGCTCGCACCAAAAATTGGAGGGTTTATTTATAGATCTAGTGTTTCCCAAAGAAAACCAAGGATTAATAGCGGAGAAGAGAAAGCCGCTTCTAGATCCGCTTCTTTAATTTAGATTTTCATTCTTGCATCTCCAAGCACCTTCATCTAATTTTTAGATAAAGTATGGGTTTAGGAGGGCTACTAATTCCAAATGCACGCTATATCAGATCAAGTGAATGAATCCTAGCTTGCTAATTTACTAATTTTTGCTAACATTTAGTTCTAACGTTGCTAACTCTACTAACACCAAATGCTAACATAGGGATAGTAGAACACTTTTAAATGAAGATAAAATGAACCCGCTAACTCTAAATTAACCTCATGTTAAAGGCATAGATCTTAAAATGAAGTGGCTCATACCACACACTTTCTCATTTGGAATATTTTGAAGCTAAAGATAAAAGAGATTTCTAACTGGGTTTCAAGTAGATTACTTTAATCTCAAGAACATTAAAAGAAGCTATCTTTGCATTTGGTTGATTTAATGGATTGTGGTTGCAAAGTACTTGTTCAAATCATTAAAGGCCCCTTGTTAACTGTTACTTGCATGGTTTAAGTTATTCTAGTATACATTCATTTATTTGCTTTAGTCTTGATTGATTATATGCACATGAATGTTTGTTCACAAGAACCTTGGAGAAATGAATAATTCTACTTAATTTATTTGCAAGAGAGAGTTTCCTATTTGAGACTCTAGTTGTGGTGATCATTTTGCTATAGGGAAAAATATTCACTCAAAATTTTGGTGCTAGTTGTTTGTCTGCACTTGAGAAAGTGATCTGCTCGCACTAGAAATTGGAGGGTTTATTTATAGATCTAGTGTTTCCCAAAGAAAACCAAGGATTTATAGCAGAGAAGAGAAAGCTGCTTCTAGATCCGCTTCTTTAATTTAGATTTTAATTCTTGCATCTCCAAACACCTTCATGTAATTTTTAGATAAAGTATGAGTTTAGGAGGGCTACTAATTCCAAATGCATGCTATATCAGGTCAAGTGAATGAATCCTATATTTCTAATTTACTAATTTTTGCTAACATTTAGTGCTAATGTTGCTAACTCTACTAACACCAAATGCTAACATAGGGATAGTGGAACACTTTTAAATGAAAATAAAATGAACCCGCTAACTCTAAATGAACCTCATGTTAAAGGCACGAAGCTTAAAATGAAGTGGCTCATACCACACACTTTCTCATTTGGAATATTTTTAAGCTAAAGATAAAAGAGATTACTAACTGGGTTTCGGGTATATTACTTTAATCTCAAGAACATTAAAAGAAGCTATCTTTGCATTTGGTTGATTTAATGGATTGTGGTTGCAAAGTACTTGTTCAAATCATTAAAGGCCCCTTGTTAAACTGTTACTTGCATGGTTTAAGTTATTCTAGTATACATTCATTTATTTGCTTTAGTCTTGACTGATTATATGCACATGAATGTTTGTTCACAAGAACCTTGGAGAAATGAATAATTCTACTTAATTTATTTGCAAGAGAGAGTTTCCTATTTAAGACTCTAGTTGTGGTGATCATTTTGCTATAAGGTAAAATATTCACTCAACACAACCTTCAAATCATTCTAGTGACATTGGCATTCATCTCCTTCCATTGGTTTGCCCCCTAGATCTTCTTAGAATGAAATTTGAAACTTCTTTATAGTGGTACTAAGTTACTCGTGTTCCAACTATCTTCCACTATTGGAATAATTGGTTCAGAGTGGAAGACCTAGGCGAACCCCCCATCGGTATTTAAGCGATGTACCCTAGTCTCTTTTTGATAAAATTATGTTTGGCATTGGTGTTATTTATTCCCACTATGGATGATTCTCCTTATTCTAAATACAAAACAAGAGCAAGAAATAAGAAGAACAACATATCAAAAACACATCAAATAGTTTAGTGCACACATAAATTGGTAATCAAGATAAACACTTGCTTGATATTATTTGGTTATCTCTAAATTGCAATCCAAAAGAAGACTTCATAAACATAATGGTCAAAACCAGAAGTAAACATCATTGGTCCAATATCGAGAGATAATTTAAAGAAACACATACTTATAGATGAAGTTGTAGTAACATCGAACCACATGCTCATAAGACCATGATATGTAGTTTTATGAGTCTAAGGGGCGATAATTCAAACCTTGGGGGTTCTCCTCAAGAAACCCCAAATAGAGAGTCAAATCATGGAACTAAGTCACAACAACACAAATAGGCTTCACAACCATCATCATCAAGGAGACATGGGGAAGCCTCAAGGTATTCCTCTAAACACACAAAAACTTCTCAAAGACATGAGGAGGCTTCAAGAGCTTCCTCGCCACATGGATATAAGAAGGGTTTTAGACCCCATTCTTCACATAGTTATGATGAGGTTTCTCCATCTCCATCCTCATTGAGGGTAGATAGGGCCACAAAACCCTCATCCCCAAAAAGAAACACCAGATTCACAACACCTCAAACTTCACATGAGACATTGAGAATAGGTCTGCCTATTGAAGGGCAAAAACTAGAGCTACATCTAGTCATAGACATCAAACAAAAGATACCATTCATACAAGAGGAAATATTCCAATAGACCATGAAATCATTAGAGTAAATGGCACCCCAAGGGATAAACCATGGAAAATAAAATCGTTGGATGAGTTGGATCAGTTTCATCCGAGGCCACCTCCTATAATCATAGCCATAGAAAATTTTGCATCTGGAAGTTCATGAACTGTTACTTCTAAATGCACCTATAAATCTGGGGATGCTTTTGAGCAACTTTGCATGTCTCATGGAGAGTCTTACCATAGAGGTACTTATCAACACATGAAACAAATTATAGTAGCTAGCAAGAGCAAAGAAACTACAAATACCTCTTTGAGGAATCTATGAATCAAAACCACAAGAAGAAAATTAGACAAACATGAGTCCTCTTTGACAGCGTAATTTGAATGCATGCGATGGTTAGAGAATTCATTGCGCAAAGAGCAAGATCTAGTAGAATATCTTGAGCATGAAAAATAAAGAGAAAGGATTTTGTGCCAACTTGAGCAACATTTAAGAGAACAAGCTGAGAAACTAGCTCGTATCAATTTACAAGCCAATGGCAATGATCATCAAAGAGATAAATGCATTGAATCACCAAGAGAAGGGTGCAAAAGAAAAGAAAAAATCCCATAATGAAATGACCACTAAAATCATAAAAAACATCAAACTAGTGGAGAAAGGGTAAACATGATAAATCAGGATCAAAAACATCTTGAATCCCCTCGTAGGAGGGAAGAGAATAGAACAAGTCAAATGCACATAGGGTTACCTCCATTACCACTACGAGGGGGCCTACAAGAAGAGGAAATCCTTGCCTCAAAGGTATTTTAGGCACTTTTTGAAAATATGAAGTCCTTTTAGAAATAAGAAATGATAGGGAGCCAACCAACATTGAGTAAAATACACAACTAACCATTATGCCCATAAGTCCCTTGCCCTGCATATCCTAAGCATTTTAAGATGCCTAGGTTAGAAAAGTTTAAGGGTGAAGAGGATGCACAAGAGCATGTAACAAATTTCATCAATACATATTTTCATATTGAAGACAACGATGATCTAATGCTAAGGACTTTCATTATGACATTTTTAGGTGGTACCACACAATGGTTCAACCAACTGCCTAAGTATAGCATATCCAATTTTTAACAACTAGTAAATACATTCTTGAAGTGTTTCTCCTTTTGTGCTAAAATAAAGGTGAAACTTTTGTCTGGGCCAACTTAAAACATCATGATGATGTTCCAGTAATAGAATATGGGGATATATGGAGAAAATTAATGGCAAAGCTTTCATTCTTCGTCCCCACAGAAGATATTATCTGTATGTTCATCATGATTTATTCTAAAAACATTTTCCTCTTGATACAAATTCAAAAATATCCATAATTTGAGGAAGCCTTGGCATAGGCTAAACTCATTGAGGACATAAAATTAGATGAGGGAACCATTAAGCTCCGAAACAAGGAGTGGAACAAAAATGGCAAAAATCACAAACATAAGCAGAAGTAGTTAAGCCCTACTCTAGTTAATCAATTAGTCTTGGCTGCATCTAAGGTGCTATGTAGAAACCCCAAGATTATCAATCACAACCCCCACCAGTCAAATATGATCAAAAGAAAAATTAGGGGTGAAACAGAGAATGCAAGCCACCTCGTTATTTTACAACTCTATCAAAGTTAATGTAATCAATTTTCAACCAAATGAGCGAGGTTGGGAAGATCATATTTCTTGATATACCTCTCATAGATCCCAACCATCCTAAGCCAAAAGGATATAGGGAAGATCAATTTTACCCTTAACATAGGATACCAGGGCATAATATTGAGGTTTGCATTGGTTTCAAGCACTAGATGTAAAACATGATTGAGGCAGGAGAATTTAAAGTTGACAACCCAGCGGCTCCTGATAATAGAGATATGGGCATATACAAAAATCCATTTCCAAACCATGAGGTCCCTAGAGGGTAAGGTACCCAAGTCAATCAGGTCTGAATTAATATGCCTACCCATGGGTGCATTGGGATTATTGAAATTGTAGATGTAGCTATCATCACTCGATGATATGGTCAACCATAGCCTTCCATAACTACAATCAATGTCCCAGTTGCACCTAGACAGAGGTAGGGGTAGAACAACTTTCCAGGTCCACCAACTTGCCCGTGGTAACTATTCAGAGTAGACTAGAGCAAAACTTACAAATGAATCTAGTCAAGCTATCTATCTATGAGCTCATACAACAGTCCCCAAAGCACAAAGAGACTTTAATGGATATTTTGAGGTCAATTGGGCTCCAAACACAATATCCCAATGCATTCACGCATTTTGTGGGACAAGTACAAGAGTTCCAGGAACCTGTGATTCAATTCTATGATCATGAGATTAATATAGTACCTACTACCTTACCAGACCATCTGTTGCACATTATTACATCAGAATGATTTACCTTTTAAGTGGGTCTTGATTGATATAGGTTCATCAATAGACATCATCACAATGACAACAATAGAACACATTAATATCCCCAAGTCAAATATCATTTCAACAGCCTATACATTAAGAGATTTCAATAATGCTTTATGCAATATTATGGGAAGGATAGTCCTACCCATAAAGGTAGAGAATAAGACCATCCCTATGATGTGTCATGTATTGGAAGGGGCCATGCAATATAACATCCTCCTAGGGCATCCTTGGATAAGATATATGAAGTGTGTTCCTTTGATTTTACATTAATATGTCAAGTATGTACATGATGACAAAGTCTATGTGGTGCTGGTAGATGAAGAGCCATTCAAGTATGTCCATCAGGTGAATTTTCTAGGAGAATTTGTAATTCCTTCTATCCACCTATATGTAGGAACTTCATATCCAACCACACAACTAGAAAATAGAGACAAAGGGGTATGAAAAGACCCACCAACATCAGCACCTCATCTTGCACCCAAAATGACTACTACTTCTAAGAGACCATCAATGTCTAAACCAAAATACAATGAGGAGATAATGGCACCCTTAGTTGAGGAAGGAAATCCCAAGGAAGCACTAACTATAGTCATTGAGAAAAGTACAAGTCCAATGGAAGAAGAAGATTTCAAGGATCAAGTTGATGAGATACTAGAACCTACTTTGCTAGTGTCGTTTGTAGGATCATCTACATCACATGCAAAAATACACTTGGAAAGCATAGGGATAGGAGAGTATCTTATGTAGAACATAACATTCATGTCCATCATAGAGTCTACACAAGATATGGGATGAATGAAAGACCTGAGACCACCAGTGGGAACATTAGTGCTGCTTGGAATCCCTCCCAACCAGATCAACTTTGTCTATGCTGGCTTGGACTGTGCCCATAAGTCTATAGACATAGAAGAGGAAAATAATGAACTATTCACTTTTAATGTTTATTATCTATCTAATCTTGAGTTTTCTCTAAGCTAATTTGAACATTACCATTGGCATGGCTATGGTCTTGGTATATATGAGCAGGGGCGTAGACAACCATTCGATCCACAATACCAGGTTCCCTATGGCAGGTTTGGGTTAGGCTATCAAATCAAAGGTCAATATGACTCTCTAGAAGTAGCATTGGATAGATTAATCTTAGGGTTAGGATAATACATCAATTTTATTCCTTATCACCCACCAAGTAAAATACATCCAAGTAATATACAAGTGGCCGTGGTAAACACACCACCTCCCAAAACTTATCATCCAAGCTTCATAATTGAATCCATCATAATAGGTTACAAATAATGGGATGAAGAGCAAGAAGAAAATAGATATGAGGCAAGCGATGATAAATTACAATCCATCTAAGCCTATCAGGGGCCTCACTATTTACAAAGCTTTACCTAGTCTATCCACAATGAGAGTGGATTTTTATCAGATGAAAGTGGCTATGAGTCATAGGACTCAATAGAGAGAGACTACCTAGGGGTAATGCAATGGCCCCATGACTTGAGGCAACATACTAATACAAATGGAATCTTCATAAGTGACAAATAATATGAATATGAAATAGAGATAGCCTACTTGGGTCCAAGAGATGTGCCCCTTATCTTGGGGCTGCATACCAATGCTAATGGTTTTTGGATAAATGATGATGACTTTGATGATGAGATTGATATGGATTATCTTGGGCCTCATCACTTATGGTAAGTCAATATGTTGGTTGAAAGAGAAGCAACATTCCATGCCATAGATCCTAGCTTATGGTTTTTTGGGAGACCTATTTACTTAAATGCTATTTATCGTGTGGTCAATCCCCCTCCATCTACATTCAAGGAGCTATTAGAATCCAATGATCCTATTGTTCGACCTGCTCATGGGATAGATCTAGATATTCCTCTTCCTATAGGGCCTTATCATGAGTATGGAGGAGAAACCTCTAACACAATGTTTCACCCATGTGGTCCTAGAGATTCCATTCCATCCATCAATACAATCTCCATTATTTTTTCCACTCCACTTCATATCCCAAAAGATCCTACTAAACCATTGTGTCTTGATACAGAAGCTATTGATTGGAATCACACTATTTAACCCATAGATCCAGAAGACCTTGTTCCTAGCGAAGAGGTGTTACAACCATTTCATTTTGCATCAGGTCATGCATATGACGTATGCCATACCAGTTTGGATCCTGACTCATTAGGACCTGTAAATCCCATCGATGACATTTATTTCATACCCATGCCTAATCAGTTGGAGGATGGGTCACATATGGCTATAGAAGTGACTTTCGAAATAGACATCAGTGATGATCCTACTCAACCAAAGAAAGTCAATTTTGGATAAATTATGTCTCTAGAGGAATAAACCATCATAATTCATCTCCTTAAATAGAGGCCAAATAGTTTTTGCTTGGACTTACAAATACATGCCAGGGATTGATCCAAAGTTAGTTGTTCACAACCTTTCATTGGATCCCATGAAGAAGCCAATAAAGCAAAATTTAAGGAAAATTCATCCAACCATCGCTTTGATGGTGAATAACGAGTTACAAAAACTATTGGATGCAATTTTCATAGTCCTAATTGACTACCCTGAATAGGTTTCAAACATGGTGCCCATGGGAAAACTAGATGGAAGAGTTCACATTTGCACTGATTTTAGATAATTGAATGGGGCAAATCTAGATGATTCATTCCCATTGCCAAACATAGATTCTCTTGTTGATGCCACTGCAGGTCATGAGATGCTCTCCCTAATAGATGGGTTTTCTGGATACAATCAAATTCGAATCAATCCTGAAGACCAGCACAAGACTACTTTCATTACTCCATGGGGGGCATTCTATTATAAGGTGATGTCATTTGGCCTAAATATTGCTGGTGCCACATATCAACGGGCCATGACATACATCTTCCATGACTATATGCACACAATCCTAGAGGACTACATGGATGACTTGCTATCCAAGTCTCTAGTGTGGCAAGAGAATGTTGAGATCCTTATAAAGGTCTTTGATTGCCTCATTGAGCATAATGTTAGATTGAATCCTAAGAAATGCATGTTTGGCATAATTTCCAATAAGCTCTTAGGTTTCATCATTTTCTAAGAGAGGCATCGAGGTTGATCCTACAAAGGTAAATGTTATAATGGAAATGGCCGCCCCTACAAACATTAGGGAGTTAAGGATCCTACAAGGCAAGGTAGCATCCATAAAATAGTTTATTTCTCAATTATTAGATAAGTTTCGGCCCATGAACTGGTTGCTACGCAATGATATACCATTTCATTGGGATGAAGAATGCCAATAATACTTTGCAGAGATCAAAACTTACCTAGAAACACAATCAATATTGTATCCACCAAGGCTAGATGTGCCATTTTTACTATACATATCAACTACTAATTTTTCTTTGGGCACCATGTTGGCCCAAAATAATGCACAAGACAAAGAGCAAGTCATATATTACATTAGTCGCACCTTGGTGAGTTATGAGCTAGGATATATGTATGTAGAAAATTTGTTCTTAGTAGTGGTCTTTACAACTAGAAATTTGTGACACTACATGTTGATCCATACGACCTATGTTATATGAAAATAAAATTCTTTGCTGTATATGATGAACAAGACCTATCACAATACATGTACTACAAAGTGGATCATGATATTGATAGAATTTTATCTAGAGTTCATAATCTAGAAGTCCATCAAGGGACAAGTCATAGTAGATCAATTAGCAGAGGCACATCTTCAGGATAACAAGCCTCTCACCATAGAATTGCCTAATGATGCGGTCTTCGCATTATCATATCTACTCGAACCCAAAGAACCTAAAAAATAAAGAGACATGACATTGTTATTTGATGATTCAAAGTGTGATCAAGGGGGCAGAGAAGGGATAGTCTTTATCACACCGTAGGGTGCTCCCTTACCATTATCATTTAAGCTAGACTTACCTTACACAAATAATAACACTGAGTATGAGGCCCTGATATTAGGACTCCAAAAAACTATTACAATAGGCATTAAAAGATCAAACGTATTTGGTGACTCTTTTCTCATAGTTAATGAAGTCAAAGGATTGTTCCAATACAAGTGCCCACTCTTGAAAGCTTACAAGGAGCTTGTTGACACTTACCTAGCCCGATTGGAATGGTATGACATTGAAGAAATCCCTCGCATGTCAAACAAATTTGCAAAAACCATGGCATATTTGTGATCCTTAATCCCTAATAATATATATACTGATTTCACACCCATCCACATTAAAGTACTTGTGCACTTAGCAATACAACGTGAGGCTATGGACAATCAAGAGTCAGTCAACATGATCCAAACTAAGCATAATTAGGATTGGTCCTTCAGAGCTAAAGCTTTCTTGCAAATGACACCTTGGGAATATTTGATCTCTCAAGGTCCCGTAGAGTGTGGTATGACCATTCACCATAGGGTTGCTTCTCAATTTATGTTCTCAAATTTTGGATCACAGGAGGAGCATGCCATTTTATACATAGAGGTTGTGGCTTATCAGGATTGACTTTCTCAATTACAGGATTTCCTAAAACTTAGAATGGTATTGCAAGGCCTGTCACATGCGAGCATTTAAATAGAAGGTGATGAGGTACATCTTTCTAGGAGATATCCTTTATAGGCGAGGCTACGATGGAATGTTCCTTCATTGTCTTGAGCCTCATGAAGTATCTTGGGAAATTTTACAATCCCATGATGACACATGTGGTGATCACTTTAGTAGGATGGCCATCATTAAGCACATATTTAGAATGGGTTACTATTGGCCCACTATGTAAAAATACTATTACGAGTATGTCAAGAAATGCGTTAAGTGCCAACATCATGCAAACCTCACTCACTTGCCATCACAAGCCTTGCAACCCATCTAGGAAGTATGGATCTTATCGCAATGGGGACTAGACTTAGTGGGGAAAATCTCACCCCCATACTTAGGATGACACACGTTCATCATAATGGCCACTGAGTATTCACCAAATGGGTCGAAATGATCCCCTTGAAATCGACAACTAGGCCTAGGATTGAGAGTTTATACTCCATAATATCATACGTCATTTTGGGGTCCCTTTGAAGATAAGATCAAATAATGGGCCATATTTCAAGAACAAAAATATGCATTCTTTAATGAACAAATATCACATTTAGAACAATTTTTTAACACCCTATTATCCACAAGAAAATGGGTAAGCAGAAGCCTCAAACAAAACAATAGTCTCCATATTGAGGAAAATAGTGAAAGACAATATAAGGACTATAATTTGCAATTGCCTTTAGCATTGTGGGAATACAAGACTAGTGTGCAGACGCCCACTAGGGCAACACCGTTTTCACTTGTATATGGCATTGAAGCCATCATGCCTCTAGAGTTGGAAATTCCAACCCTACACATAGCATTGAATAATTTCATAGATGATGACACAACACGATAAGCCCACCTTGATCATTTAACACTTCTTGATGAATGTCAAGTCAATACCTTGAAGCATATCCATATTTATCAATATTTACTTGCGCAAGCTTACAATAGTAGAGTCCACTTGAGAGAATTCAAATTTGGGGGTCTTGTGATCAAATAAAACCAATGGAACTTAAATATATCACCACACCTGTGAGATAAATTTGTAGCAAAATGGATAGGCTCCTACATGATTTCAAAAAGGGTTGGGACTAGGGCATATCGCCTCACATCATTGGATGCCATTGAGGAGCCTGAGCCCCTCAATATCATTCATTTGAAGATATTTTATACATAAAATATAAAAACATTCAAATATACATAAAATACAAAAACATTCAAATATACATAAAATACAAAAACATTCAAATATGTCATAAAAATACAAACAAATTAAAAAAACATAAAAATTCAAAATTCAATCAAAAATGCTCCAAGGGTATACCAACCGCTTGGTCAAATTCAATCAAAAATGCTCCAAGGGTATACCAGTCGCTTGGTCAAATTCAATCAAAAATGCTCCAAGGGTATACCACCACTTGGTCAAATTAAAAAAAAATGCTCCAAGGGTATACTAACCGCTTGGTCAATTTCAATAAAAAATGCTCCAAGGGTATACCACCACTTGGTCAAATTCAATAAAAAATGCTCCAAGGGTATACCAACCATTTGGTCAAATTCAATAAAAAATGCTCCAAGGGTATACCAAATTCTTGGTCAAATTCAATAAAAAATGCTCCAAGGGTATACCAACTGCTTGGTCAAATTCAATAAAAAATGCTCCAAGGGTATACCAACCACTTGGTCAAATTCAATAAAAAATGCTCCAAGGGTATACCAACTTCTTGGTCAAATTCAATAAAAAATGCTCCAAGGGTATACCAGTCGCTTGGTCAAATTCAATTAAAAATGCTCCAAGGGTATACCAGCCACTTGGTCAAATTCAATCAAAAATGCTCCAAGGGTATACCAGTAGCTTGGTCAAATTCAATCAAAAATGCTCCAAGAGTAAATAATATCACTTGGTCAAAATTCAATTAAAAATGCTCCAAGGGTATACCAACCGCTTGGTCAAATTCAACTGAAAATGCTCCAAGGGTAAACAATATTGCTTGGTAAAAATTCAATCAAAAAGGCTCCAAGGGTATCTTCACACCACTTGGTCAAAATCTAAAAATCCCCAAAGGCATAATAAGCCCTTTGGTCAAAATACAATCAAAAATACAAAAAAAATGCAAAAATCAAAAATACAAAAATAGTTGCATCTCACATCTGCATCCATATATTTGCATTACATCAAAAATGCATATTTATTGCATTTGCATATGTTATGATCACATTATTGTAAATTATGCCACAGTTTGTATCGCAACCACAAATACACAATTCCATCTTCATCCATTCATCCATGTGTGTAACTGTGTTTTTCAACACAACCATATCATGTTGCTATAAGGGATAGGCTAATATTTTCTAGTCATTCAACCATATATAGTGGTCTTATCAGTATTTGTGTGAACCCATCTTGATTAGTAGAGAGTGAGGTCTAGTCATGAATGCTTTAGATATTCAGGATCTCATCACTAATTGAAATACTAAAATCCTAGTTGGTACAAGGGAAATATGAAATCTACAAAAGTGGTCTAGGATGCCTTAAGTAAAAAAGGATCTTCCTTGCTTATCCCCCTATGCGATCGGTTCAAAGGTGCTGAGAATTGGAAAAAGGACAAGTTCCACCATACCTAGAGACAAGTGATTATCATCACTATATAAATCCCTTGCTTTCATTAAAAAAAGCAAAAATCTTGAAACAAAGCACAAATTCAAAACCTTGGTTTCCAAAGTCATAGTTAAAAAAGTACAAAATAAAGAAAATAGTGATTATCATCACTACATAAGTCCCTTGCTAAAAAAACAAATCAGTAAAAAATAAACATTGATTTTTATCACTAATAATGAGCAAGTATCCCATATGAAATGAAGAAAAAAAGGGAATGAAACAGGAATCCCTAGAATTCTCAACATTGAACAAAATTGAAAGGTGATCCTCATTACAGGTTGGCGGACAATCGTGCCTGGAAATGGTGATACCCTTACGCATGATGATATGTCTATCACAATAGAATTTTGCATTTGTGTAGACCAATATTTGCATGTGGATGAGCTAGCTTTAGGTAACCCAAATCTACTTAGTGGTATAGTCCAACTAAGTCCAACCCAGGATAAGATGAATAATTGAGGATCCTCGATCTTAGTAATGGTCTAAAAGAAATCTACCTAATATCGGAGGAAATTCTTGAGTTCTATCTAAATATATTCATTTATACACAGGGATAATTATTCTCTAGGTCCATGGTGAAAGCCTTGTTTTTCAAAAGTCCTATGTGGTCAATACACAGTTATTGATAGGGCAACTAGAGTGTTTGAGTCTCAGGAAGAGCTTCAAAAATTCCTACATAGCAACAAATCGTGTCATCCATCACATCATCAATTTTCTTTGTGAGGTTTCATGAATTAAAGGGTATTAAAAAAGTAGGATATATACCATATGGATATCAAAAATTATGTTTAGACGACCACTGATTATTTTGTAATCCTTTAAATTACATAAGCTTTATCAAGAAAACCACATACATTTCACGTCATTACATTTTACATATGAATGCCCGATTAATTAGTTCTTATGAAAAGAATGATTATTTAAATTCATGATTGTTATACTTTATGTGGTATCACCCATTTAGATTGTTGAAATCATATCATATGCATTCCTTATGTTTTAAATGATTAAAGCATACAAACTCATTCACATTAGATTAAACATCATATAGACAATACATTACACATTGCATTTTACCATATCATAACATAAGTTAGATGCATACAATTAAATAAAAATTAAACATGTATCTAATGAAAACATTGCATCCATAAATACATAATGTCATAAAGCATCCATTTACATCAAAAATCACATCACTGCATCCACCTATGCATAGAATCATAAATCCATCATCAAATCAATTCATGATACATCACATCATGTCACATAAGCATTTACATAAACACATACATAAGCATCCATCTAAAATATCTACATCATCATAAATATCATCTATCATCTAATACATACATAAATTCATCATAATTTCATCATCACATCACATAAATAAAACAAAAACATAAGCAATAAATGATAGGCATAATGAAGCATAATGCTAAGATCTCATAAATATGTGTGTCTCTAAAAGTGTCTCAAAATATGTATCTCAAAGTGCATAGATACACAAAAATGCCTGAAGGCTATAGTCATATAGGTCATCTAACCTCAAAAATAAAAGCCAAATGCATCATCAATAAAACACCAGGCATGTACCCCCTGCAACACCACCCCCTATGGATGGATTACAAGTGGAGCGGTGTAAGCCTGTTGGCATTTTTGTGTGAGTCTGGGTCCTCTGACTAGGTTGGATATAAGACTACCCTAAAGTAGAGCATCCACTAGCCTGTGATCCACCTACACATGCCCTCTCTCTAGGAGTGGCTCCTAGTCTCTTGATATGCATCTCGATAGAAGCAATGTGGCCTACATGACCAATAATATCTATCTCATACTCATCCAACAGATTTTACATCCACCTAATCTCTACCCTCAGATAGGTACCTGTAGATACTTGAGGTGTGGAAGGATCAAAGACAACCTACATCCTAGTGGTATCACCCTCGATAGTAGCCTAAAAATCTTGTATCTGAGCCATGAGATGCTCTATAGTAGTGTCCTATTGTACTATAGTAGCATCCCACTAGGAAATGATAGCATCACATTACTGTATCTAGATCTTGACTGACTCAAGCTTGGCCTCTATGTCATGCAACTATGCTCTTAGGAGAGAATCTATCTCCTTAGGATCCAACTCCTCATCCCCCTCCTCAGGAGCCTCCTGCTCCTCCACTACCACCTACTTTGTCGGTTGGCCCCATAACTCAATCCTAGTTTAGACTCTGTACCTTGCTAGATCTGCATCATCTCTGCCATCACCCTCATAGCCTACACTGCCATCACCATGCCACATCCAATCACCCCACCATTGAGCAAATGCATATGTGATTCCCCAAGTGAATCATGGTTCAACTACTAGGGCATCCTCCTCGTTAGCCAATTTTGTGATATGTGGGGGAGGGAGGTCTCTCTCTAATTTGATATGCCTGTACAAGAATGGGATAAGTGGCACATCTTGTTGTATCTTGTATTGATGAAGAAATTGGGAGTAGAAGAAATACTCACTAATGTCGACCTTGCGACCAATGAGCCACTGCTCATGCCATGTCCTATCTGTAAAACTGGGTGGATCATCCTAAATTGGGCACTTATAATATGGGTTCCACATGAAAGCTCTGGCCTAAAGCCCAGTTAAAGTAGCAGTATAATGGGGGATCTCCCCTGCATTAGGATGGCTCTTGCACTCCTCATGCTCTTAAGTCCACCTATAAGCATAACACTGCATCCTAGCATCAATAACCATAATCTTAGTAGGGAGTCCTCTAGGATGATCCACATTGATGTGCTCTCATCCCCATACCTGAAGGAGCAAGCTATAACCAATGCTGATGCAGCCATAACAATGGATGTGATATAACTCATCATAACACTGTGCTAGTAGGGACCTCTCCTATGCATATATTATGGGCTTCTCACTATCCAAAAAATCCTAAACCATCATAAGGAGGTTCCATGGGAACCTAAAGCTTGAGAAATCTAGAATAAGGATGTTACTAATAACCATTAGCAACATCGCATGCCTCTCCATGAATACCTGCTCCATGTACAACATATAATAGATACACCTATAGACTTGGTATCCTTGAAGGCAACCACCACATGCTCCTTGAACACCTAAAGAAAAATTGCATCATGATCATTAGTGGTCAAAGAGTCGATGGCCACTCTGTCAAAGGTGATCCGAAAAATCCTATACATGTACTTTGGTGTGATAGTCATCTCACCGGTAGGAAGATGGAATGTGTTCATCCTAGGATCCCATCAGTGAACCAGGGTAGTGAGGTAGGCCTGATCTGACATAATTTGAGGCAACCAAATAATATGCTATAGTCTGTGGGTCTTAAGCCAAGCCCATTTTGTATCATCCAGGAGTGGAAGGATGTCATTAAGGAGCCTCAGGTCTCGAGCCCGAGTAGTGAGAATCTATGAGCAAAAATTAAAGGTATGACTACAATGCATCTAAGGCATGGATCACAACTAAAACATAAAAAATGGTGCAAATAATGATAAACTATCCTAAGTCCAAATGAAAGAGGAATATGTGCACCTACTCAAGCAGCATAGTATAGAAAATTAAAAAAAAATCAGATAATCATATCATAAAATTAAAAAATTAATTTCAAAATCTGCCTAAGTATCCTTGTCGTTGTCACCTACAGTAACCAAAAATTGGCCGCTGAGGACATGAGTTGCCAAAACCCAATGATCAAATTTCTAACCATTGGAATTCAAAGCTAGCCGCTCTGAGCGACATCGACCAAATTGCATGCCAAGACAACCACTCTGAGCAATAACGACAAATGCATGCACCCTAATCCAAAAATGCCAAAAAAATAAAAAAAATTGCAAAATGGGGGTAAGCCCACCAAAACAAAGCCTAACCTGGACCTATCTATGGATTCAGTTCATTGCCAAAAATTTTAGTGAGGTTCATTTACCAGGTTAATGAGGTTCAATTTTACCAAAAAAGAGAAAGTAGGGTTAAGGTTTAAGAGAATACCTGAGAATCTTTGGCTCCTTCACTCGCTGATATCTTGCCCCACATAGCCATATTCTCCAATGCAACAACAATCCAAGTTATAAATATTACTTTCTCGTCAGAGATTTGGAAATCAAATCACCAGTTGGAAGAATAAAAAATCAAAACCCTAGATCACTTTTTATACTCCTCAAGTTATGCATCAATTGCTATTGACGTAAGCAACCCAAACTTCTTAGCCACTCAGGATGAGAGTGGCCATAGGTAGGCACTTAGCGGCTGCTAGATCTGATAACGGCAAGATACACAAGTAAAATAAAGAAGATTCCTTCCAGGAGGAATAACAAAAAAATCAAATAAGCATATTTTGATGGTCTTTGATCATCATAATAATCAAAATAACAAAAAAATCTCATAAAAATAAAACTCGAGTAAGCTTCGTATTCAATTACTTACTCTATCAACTTAGCAGTTGCAGCGATTTTCACTCCATGCAACTTGATGAGATGAGTAAGTGACCATAGAGCTACTTGGAGCAAATTACTTATTTTGGAATTACGATATATCACCTCAACCCTGAATAAGAGCAAGATGGTTGGACTGCTCCACGGATACGAGGGAATCATCCTAATTCTCTTATGATACCAAAAACACTGAGCCAAGTGATGCAATACAAAGCATAAATAGAATCACTCATCCTAAATCCCTAAGAAGGATATTTGTGGCTAGACCACTCCCTGGGATAGGGATGAGTGATCATCATAAACAATTGAAATCATACTTGGATGGGGGTTTGGCCATTAAAAGAACAAACAACTAGAAAGGAACCAAAACTAGTCAAAATTGGTCAAGCATTTCCCTTCCCTAACCAATTCATTATGTGAGGGGGTAGTTCAAATATTCAAATAATCATAATTAAAGTCAACCAAATATCACTCAATCATATCAAAATAGTATTCGTCCTACAAATTATTGCATACAACTCTTACAAAACTTTCCTTGTTTGTTGGGTTCATAAGAAAATATGACATCTTCAATTTCTAGCTCTCCTACTGGTTGGTTCTGTTGTAGCAATATAAGCTACCCAATTGCGTATGAGGAATGATTACAACTGGACATGTGCAAGCCATGTGCTAAATTAAAGTCTTCAATTAGGTTGAAGAAATGATTCAAGGATGCGTGCCATCTTACATTATTGGGCCTGTGAGACAAGCAAAGTCTCCCCAAGATCGAAGATGTTGGCAATTTTGGGTTTGAGATCCTAGCTTCTTGTCTATGAGTTGTCATTGATTTCAAAAGGAAATGGCATTAATGTTAAGAGGATGTGTTGGCTTCAAAGGTGGAAGATTCCAAGAGAATCTTTTTAAGAGAATCCGGAGAGATTCCATTGGCATAGGGTTTTTATTAAAACCAATGGAGGTTCTCTTTATTATTTATTTAATTATTATTTAAAACCATTCAAGGTTTTAATTAATTAATTATTTAATTAATTAAGGGAAAAATTATTTTTAATTTATTAAAAATACTTTAAGGGTTTTTAAACCCTTTTTGAAAAGACTTTTGATTAATTTCAAAATGGTCTTTATTTCCGCCAACGTCAAGGTGTCTTCGAAGAGACTATTTATTCTCCAACTCCTAAGGTTGGAAGGCTAATTAATTCAAAATTATCAGAATGCAATTTGCGGTGTTTGTGCTCTATATTCGTTGCGATCGAAGGAAGACTTAGAAGCACGTGCGGTTGAAAAGTCTTCGGGAGTTTTTTTTTCGAGGGTGAAGTGGAGGGAAGTTCACTTGTGAACTTCGTAGCCCGCGTGGGCTAGTGGTAGCGAAGGTTGTTGTTGGGCGCTACATTGGCGGAGGTCATCGTTTCGAGTCTCGTGGGGGTGCTTTGCTAGAGTAACACATGTTTTTATTAAAACATCTTTATGCCATGAAATTCAGAGTTTCTTAGACAGTGATTTATAAGGTGTGATTAAATTTTATGAGTTTTGGCTTTTGTGATTAGCATTGAATAAAAGCTTAGGAAAAATAAGGGCATATTTCTTTGGATGTATTTTTAAGATTATTCTTTGCTATGCTAAAATTAAAAATGGAGGTATAAGGTGTGAGTCTCTGATTGTTGATTTATTGGCATGTTATGGTGGTTGTGTTTAAAGAAGTGGAGCTAAAAGGTGTAATAAAGGAAGTTTATATTATTACTCATTTCTTTTTATTCTAACCCTAACTTGGTTGGAAGTTTGAGAGTTGTGTGTGGTGATAGCTTGAAGGTTCAATTATCTTCTACTCCAATAAGGTATGGGCACATTCTTCTTATGAGTATGATTGGTGTATGTTTTCTGAAATAAGGTTGGAGTGAAAAGGTATTCTTCTAGGTATCCTTTGGCTAGGTGTAAATCCTATTTTCTGGTTTGTTGAAGACTACTTATGCATTGTTATCCTTAAGGAGAGTTTTTGGTGAATGCATAATTTTTGGTTTGAGATAGTGGAAGCTTTGTGCACTAGGGTTTATATTTGTGAGTCTATCTACTTGCATTGAGTTGGTGGAACCCTTGGTTGGCTGTTTTGAGTTTGATGGTTGAGTTGCTTCCATAGAGGTTGTTTGATCAAGTTATTGCTTTACTTGATTCATGATATTGGGCTTACTCCATTGAGTTGATTTGAGAAAGTTATTCTTTGCATTTGGTGATATTGTGTTGGTGGTTGTTTTGTTCAAATATCTTTGGAGGGAAAAGGATTTCTACTTGTTTCCTTTTCTTGTGATGATTGGTTGAATGCTTCAAGGTTGATGTTGAGTTGAATGGTATTGGTTGACTAAATCTTGTTTGATAAGCATTTTTGTTGAAACCCTATTTGATGGTGAAAAGAACATGAGTATCATTGTTATGTGATTCTTTGCATAGTTGGCAATTGTTGGGGTTTCATGTTCTTGAAAGAAAACATTCTATCCTATCCATTTCAGATATTGAGTTGAGTTTTCAGATTTGAGATTGAGATTGAGCTGAGTTGATTTGAGTTGAGTTTTGAGATTGGGATTTTAGTATAGAACATATTGAGTCTCTAACAATTCTCTTTATGCTTCTATGAGTTTGACAAATCACATTGGGTCTCTAACAATTCACTTTGTGATTTCCTACTAAGAAAGTTTTTCTTGGTGAGCTTGCTCAATTTTTGGATAGGTTCCAGTGGGGATTTGTGAGCAGTTTTGGACAGGTTTTTGTGGGGACTTGTGAGCAGTTTTGGACAGGTTCTGGTGGGGACTTGTGAGCAGTTTTGGATAGGTTCCGGTGGGGACTTGTGAGCAGTTTTGGAAAGGTTTCGGTGGGGACTTGTGAGTAGATTTGGATAGGTCCTAGTAGAGGACTTGTGAGCTGAGTTTGATAGTTCTATCAGAGAACTTGAGGACAAAGGTGCATTGGTTCTATGAGAAGAACCTGAGGATAGTTGGCAAGTCTTTGAGAAGGCTTGTATGCAGAGGATTGATTTGTTCAAGAGTTGGATAGATCTGACAGATAGAGGAATACTTGTACTAGATTGACTAACTATGTTTTGTACAGGTTCCTGAGCCGTTGTGGACATGATCATAGAAGGCAGAGGTCTCTTAGGCTAAGCATTGAGGACAGGAGGTATTTTATGGAAAGGAGTTCCACGTACTGGAAAGAGGTAGAGGTAGTTGATCTTCTGAGGGATCATTTCCAGAGTAGAGGGGAAGGTATCTCCTTTGAGCAGAGGCTCATAAATTTTGATTGGGGGAAGGTATCTCCTTTGAGCAGAGGCTCATAAATTCTGATTGGGGGAAGGTATCTCCTTTGGGCCGAGGCTCATAAACATTGTAATTGGGAAGGATTCCCAAAGAACATTGAGATAATTTTTAGAGAAAAGTTTTGTGGACGTAGCCCAGCCATTCTGGGTGAACCATGTTAAAATTAGTGTCACTTTATGGATGATATTGTGCATTGCTTTGATATTGCTTTGGGTATATTGCTTTACTATTTTGAAGTATAAAGGAAAAATTAAAAAGAGGTCTTATACTGTTCACCCCCCATATCAGTATAAGCTTGTGTTCTTCAATTGGTATTAGAGAAGGTGCCTTCGAAAAGTTTAACAGCTTGAAAGAAAAGCTAGTAAAGAACACAATGGATCATTCAAGTGGCAATGCAACACCTATTCTTGATGGGTCAGATTTTGGTCTTTGGAGTGCAAGGATGAAGGTTCATCTAATGGCACTTGGGAATGAGGTTTGGGAAGTGATTGAATATGAGTACACTATTCTTGAACATGGTCCTAATACTAAAGAAGAAAGGAGCCTACATCACAACAATTCAAAAGCAATGAATGCAATCCTGAAAGGCTTACAGAAAGCAGATCTCACCAATGTGATTCACTTCAAGATAGCTAGTGAAATGTGGAAACAGTTGAAGGTGGTTCATACAGGTGATACAAATGTCGGAAAGGCCAAGTTGAGACACTTCAAAGGTATGTTTGAACAACTCAAGATGAATGATGATGAAAATATTAGTGACTACATGCTTCGTATGGATGAGGTTGTTAACTCCATGAAAGACTTAGGTCTTGAGCTTGCTGAAAATGATGTTTGTGATAATATTTTAAGATCTCTTCCTAATAGATTTAGTGAAAATATTTCTACTATTGAGGAAGCTAAATATTTGGATAAGTTGAAAAAGGATGAGCTCCATAGTATACTTGTAGCATTTGAGTTGAGAACTCAAGTGAAGGTTGATGTCAAGAAAGAGGCAGCTTTCAAGGCTACCAAGAATTCCAAGGGTAAATAGCTTCAAGATAGTGATGAGTCTTCTAGTGATGAAAAGGCATATTATAGCAAGAAAGGCAATTTCTCTAGAAAGCACAAAAGTATGAAAAATATAATATGTTTCAATTGTGGAAAGTTTGGTCATTATGCTACTGACTGTACTATTCCCAATAATGAAAGTGATGAAGATAAACAAGATTCTAAGAGCAAGGATTCTGAAAAGCACAAGCATCACAGGAAAAACAAAGATGAGCACAACAATCAAGGAAAGAGGTATTCTCACAAGCACAAGAAGAGTTTCTACCTAGACAAAGCAAGTGTTCTAGTAGTGATAGTGAAAGTTATTCAAGTGATAATGAAAATGAGATGTCTGTATCAGAAAAAGAGGAAGAACCGAAACATAGATTCATTATAATGAAATGTCTTAGATGTGGAAATTTTGGTCATCTTGAGGATGATTGCACAAATAATGATTTGGTTTCTAGTATGTATGAGGATGCTTCATAAAACTATAAGGAAGATGCATGTATGGTTTTTGAAAAGGGTAGCACCTCTAGTGATAAGAAATCTGAAAAAGACATTGATGATTCAAAAATGAAACAAATAGAGGAAGATATAGAAGAAGGTGAAGTAGATCTTAAAGGTGAACTTATTAGTGCTCTTAGTGCTTTGAAAAAGGAAAGAAAGAAGAATGCTAGACTCAAGGATAAGTTAGATGAATTTTGTATGGAGAGAGATGATCTTATAGAAAGTCTTGACTTATCTATGGCTAAGACATAAGAACTCAAGGATGAGTTAGAGTCTAAGGTTCTTGAGTATAGTGAGTTAGAATAGAAAATGGCTTCTTTGAAAGAGGAAACTAAAGAGTACAAGGATAAGCTTTACAGGTTTCAAGATAGCTCCAAAAAGGTTAAGTCACTCATCAAAGGTCAAAGAAAGACAACAGATAAAATAGGCCTTGGTTTTGTTAAGCCACACAAGGAACAAGTTGGAGAGTCTAGTAAGAGACTCCAAAAGGAAGAGAGTTCTGATGAGGAAAGTATTTCAGAAAAGGAGTCCTTGAATGATAGATGCACAGAAACAGAAAACAAAATTCAAAATGAGAAGAAGAAGTTTTCAGAACCTAAGAGGTCAATTAAAGGAAATTTTCAAGGCAGATGTTTTACTTGTCATAGGTTTGGTCACATGGATTCACATTGCATGGCTCAAGTGAAGGAGGTAAATGACAGTTTCAGAAGTGCTAGTTACTTTCAAGGGTATTGCTAATCTTGTCAACAGTTTGGGCATAAGGCAGTTTATTGCAAGGTAAATAACAGGAACAAGTTTGGTCAGAATAGGTTTGGCCAGAACAGGTTTGGTCAGAATAGGTTTGGTTAGAACAGGTTTGGCCAGAACAGGTTTGGTCAGAACAAGTTTGGTCAAAACTAGTGGATTCAAAGATTAGGTTTACCTCAGAGAAACAACTTCATGTGTTTCAAGTGCAACAATGAAGGTCACACAATCAGACAGTGTAGAGCTGAAATTCTAGAATACAGGAACAGGAATAGTGGCATGATCAGGTCCAAGGATCAAGGCATGGACAAGAACAGGGATGAGAACAAGAACAAGAACAGTGACATGAATAGGAATATGGACAAAGAGTTCAAGAGAAGGCCCGAAAAGGAAGTTATAGACGCTGATGATGATCAATGCCTAATGGGAGTTTTACTCCCACCTAAGAATTAATCACCTCATCAGGAGGTGGGGGAGGGACTAAGCTAAGAGGCTCATTATTAGTCCCGAGCCCCAAAGGTGACCCTTTGCCATTGATGACAAAGGGGGAGAGATATGAGTAAGGGGGAGAGCTTCAAAGTGAAGAGGAGAGCTTCAAGACAGGGGGAGTTGTTTATGTTGAGTTTTTGTGTTGTTGAGAAGCATGGTTTGCCATCAATGACAAAGGGGGAGATTGTTGGTAATTTTGGGTTTGAGATCCTAGATTCTTGTCTATGAGTTGTCATTGATGTCAAAATGAAATGGCATTAATGTTAAGAGGATGTGTTGGCTTCAAAGGTGGAATATTCCAAGAGAATATTTTTAAGAGAATCCGGAGAGATTCCATTGGCATAGGGTTTTTATTAAAACCAATGGAGGTTCTCTTTATTATTTATTTAATTATTATTTAAAACCCTTCAAGGTTTTAATTAATTAATTATTTAATTAATTAAGGGAGAAATTATTTTTAATTTATTAAAAATACTTAAGGGTTTTTAAACCCTTTTTGAAAAGACTTTTGATTAATTTCGAAATGGTCTTTATTTCCATGGACGTCAAGGTGTCTTTGAAGAGACTATTTATTCTCCAACTCCTAAGGTTGGAAGGCTAATTAATTCGAAATTCTCCGAATGCAATTTGTGGTGTTTGTGCTCTGTATTCGCTACGATCGAAGGAAGACTTAGAAGCATGTGCGGTTGAAAAGTCTTCGGGAGTTTTTTTTTAGGGTGAAGTGGAGGGAAGTTCACTTGTGAAATTCGTAGCCCGCATGGGCTAGTGGCAGCGAAGGTTGTTGTTGGGCGCTGCATTTGTGGAGGTCACCGTTTCGAGTCTCGTGGGGGTGCTTTGCTAGAGTAATACACATTTTTATTAAAACATCTTTATGTCACGAAATTCAAAGTTTCTTGGACAGCGATTTATAAGGTGTGATTAAATTTTATGAGTTTTGGCTTTTGTGATTAGCATTGAATAAAATCTTAGGAGAAATAAGGGCATATTTCTTTGGATGTATTTTTAAGATTATTCTTTTGCTATGCTAAAATTAAAAATGGAGGTATAATGTGTGAGTCTGTGATTGTTGATTTATTGGCATGTTATGGTGGTTGTGTTTAAAGAAGTGGAGCTAAAAGGTGTAATAAAGGAAGTTTATATTATTACTCATTTCTTTTTATTCTAACCCTAACTTGGTTGGAAGTTTGAGAGTTGTGTGTGGTGACAGATTGAAGGTTCAATTATCTTCTACTCCAATAAGGTATGGGCACATTCTTCTTATGAGTATGATTGGTGTATGTTTTTTGAAATAAGGTTGGAGTGAAAAGGTATTCTTCTAGGTATCCTTTGGCTAGGTGTAAATCCTATTTTCTGGTTTGTTGAAGACTACTTATGCATTGTTATCCTTAAGGAGAGTTTTTGATGAATGCATAATTTTTGGTTTGAGATAGTGGAAGCTTTGTGCACTAGGGTTTATATTTGTGAGTCTAGCTACTTCCATTGAGTTTGTGGAACCTTTGGTTGGTTGTTTTGAGTTTTATGGTTGAGTTGCTTCCATAGAGGTTGTTTGATCAAGTTATTGCTTTACTTGATTCATGATATTGGGCTTACTCCATTGAGTTGATTTGAGCAAGTTATTCTTTGCATTTGGTGATATTGTGTTGGTGGCTATTTTGTTCAAATATCTTTGGGGGGAAAAGGATTTCTACTTGTTTCCTTTTCTTGTGATGATTGGTTGAATGCTTCAAGGTTGATGTTGAGTTGAATGGTGTTGGTTGACTAAACCTTGTTTGATGAGCATTGTTGTTGAAACCCTAATTGATGGTGAAAAGAACATGAGTATCATTGTTATGTGATTCTTTGCATAGTTGGAAATTATTAGGGTTTCATGTTCTTGAAAGAAAACATTCTATCCTATCCATTTCAGATATTGAGTTGAGTTTTCAGATTTGAGATTGAGATTGAGCAAAGTTGATTTGAGTTGAGTTTTGATATTGGGATTTGAGTATAGAACATATTGAGTCTCTAACAATTCTATTTATGCTTCTATGAGTTTGACAAATCACATTGGGTCTCTAACAATTCACTTTGTGATTTCCTACTAAGAAAGTTTTTCTTGGTGAGCTTGCTCAGTTTTTGGACAGGTTCCAGTGGGGATTTGTGAGCAGTTTTGGATAGGTTTTAGTGGGGACTTGTGAGCAGTTTTGGACAGGTTTCGGTGGGGACTTGTGAGTAATTTTGGATAGGTTTCGATGGGGACTTGTGAGCAGTTTTGGACAGGTTTCGATGGGGACTTATGAGCAGATTTGGACAGGTCCTAGTAGAGGACTTGTGAGTTGAGTTTGATAGTTCTATCAGAGAACTTGAGGATAGAGGTGCATTGGTTCTATGAGAAGAACCTGAGGATAGTTGGCAAGTCTTTGAGAAGGCTTATATGTAGAGGATTTATTTGTTCAAGAGTTGGACAGATCTGACAGACAGAGGAAGACTTGTACTAGACCGATTGACTATGTTTGGTACAGGTTGTTGAGCTGCTATGGACGTGATCATAGAAGGCAAAGGTCTCTTAGGCTAAGCATTGAGGATATGAGGTCTTTGGTGGAAAGGAGTTCCACGTGCTGGAAAGAGGTAGAGGCAGTCGATATTCTGAGGGATCATTTCCAAAGCAAAGGGGAAGGTATCTCCTTTGAGTAGAGGCTCATAAATTATGATTGGGGAAAGGTATCTCCTTTGAGCAGAGGCTCATAAATTATGATTGAGGGAAGGTATCTCCTTTGGGCCAAGGCTCATAAACATTGTAATTGGGAAGGATTCCCAAAGAACTTTGAGATAACTTTTAGAGAAAAGTTTTGTGGACATAGCCTAGCCATTCTGGGTGAACCACATTAAAATTGGTGTCACTTTGTGGATGATATTGTGCATTGCTTTGATATTGCTTTGGGTATATTGCTTTACTATTTTGAAGTATAAAGGAAAAAGTAAAAAGAGGTCTTATATTGTTCACCCCCCCTCTTAGTATAAGCTTGTGTTCTTCAAAAGAATGCTCCACAAGATCAATCACACACAAAATAGAAAAAAACCACAACATCAATATTAAGTGGTAAAACCCTCCTTCAAATGAAGAAGGGAAACATCCACTATGAAGCTCACTATATTACTCAATGATTCAACAGTACAAGAATACTTCAATGTTATGCAACAATATGTATCAACATAAAGTACAACACAAGTCAATATGACAAGATATATTCATATGTAGTAGAAAACACCCTATTTAAAGAGAAGTTTTTCTACCACAACCCTAAATCTTATCATAATCTATCAAATATTAGAAAGTGCTTTAGTTAATTTTTAATTTTATCACAATCTAATCTTTGAGATATGTGATAAGTGGCATCTATCAAATATTAGAAAGTGATTAGTTACTTTCTAATATTTTCTAGAAAAGAAAAATAAAATTTTCTCAAAAAATTAAATATTCCTAGCAACCTTAATTTATTTATTAATTGGGTGGAAATATTTTACATAAGATAAAATTATATTCTAATTCAAATATTATTTTTTAGACTTTATAATTTAGTCTAAGAATAATTTACACAATGTTGCATTACATATTCCAACACTCCCCCTTAATGCAATATTGGGAAAAGGAATTATGAGACAAAGAAACATTCTCCCCCTAAAGATACAAATGGGGATGAGAACAAAATGAGTAATATAGTTACAATGAGATTCTATAACCAAGAATTGTCTACAATAAGGCACCAATACAAAATTGGCAAAAATGAGACTGCAAGCCCCCAACAGAGTAGCTTCAGATACAAGAATCTTCCAAAGCCATCCATCAACCACAAGTGGTTTCAAATGACAAGAAGAAAACATCACAAGGGTATCTTCAGTAAGCCTACAAAATCCCAAACATAAGTACTTGCAAGGTACAAGTAGCTCAACATAAGATGAGTTAGATACATAATCATAAATATATTCACCACAGGATATATGAATATCCAAAGATGATAACAAAATTGATCTAACACATAGTGAACTATAAGTCATCACAAAAATATGCCAATCCATACTTATAGTCACGTGCTATATAGTTGATAAAAAAAATATCTTCTACAAAGTTGCATAAATCAAACAAGGAGTACCATGATAATGCAAACTCTAAAGTACCATGTACAAAATTAGCACAAGGCTAACAAAAAAGTACCATGTACAAGAGTTGCATAAGGTATATGAAAATAATAAAGTGTGTACACCGGTTGCATAAAGCCAACCATAAAATATCATGTACAAAAGTAGCATAAATGCTAACAAGAAAGTACCATGATAAACCAATTGCATAATGCCAACTACATAAAAACATGTACAAAGTTGCACAAGACAACAAGAAAGTACCATGTAAAAGATTCGCATAAAGCAATTGCATCATATACCATAATTGCACAATGTCATCTACAAAGTAACATGTACAAAAGTTGCACAAGGCAAACAAAAAAGTACCATGTTCAAAAGAGATGCAAAAAGCAATTATACCACCAAAGATCAACTCATATATATAACACTAAACACCTCATAAGGATTAAGTTGTCATCACACAAGTGTAACTACACTTAATTCCCCTTTGAGGACAACTTCACCAAACCAAGTGAGTCCCCTAGCTTACAAAACTGCTCCTTGGTAAGAGGTTTGGTGAAAAAATCAATAGAATTAGAAGATGATGGGCAATACTCCAACTGAATAGTCCCATATAATACCTTATCTTTGATAAATTGGGCTTGGATTTCAACATGCTTTGTCCTTTGATGCATTACAGGATTTTTAGCCAAGGCAATAGCTGATTGATCATCATGAAAGATAATCATGAACTACTATAACCATATTGCAATTGAATAAAACAAGATCAACTTGCAATAGATTAACTTGCAATAAGAAGGTAAATAACCATAACAATCATCTTACAACAAAATAAACTAACTTGAATTGAACCATAAAACATTTGTTAAATGTTAGATAGTCAATAAGTTAGTTAGTGTTCATTTTAAGATTTTGCTATAGCCTAATGAATTGCCAATTCATCTCACCCAAGGTCAACCAAGCTACCCAAAAGGGTACGGGTACTTGGACCCGAAAAGGACTTACTACTGATAGAGCAGATTATTTTGGATTCAATAGGTGTTTAGAAAATATAAACTGTGTTGCAAGATTAAGTAAATTTTAATTAAATACTAAAGTTGTGGTTAGTAAGTTGATTCATTTTTAACCTTCTTGATTAATATGAAAATTAGTAAATTGCAAGTTAGTTGGTTAGTAGATTTTTTAGTAGCAAGTTAGTAGTTAGATTAGTTGAGATGTAAAATATAATAAATATGGACAAGAGATAGTGGAGACACAAAGCAAAACACAAAAACACACACTCTCTCTCTTTCTCTCTGTCTCACTCTCACTTTCATTCTCTTTTACTTTCATAATGAGAGATACAAGTTACATTAATTTACAGTATGCTTCAAGAAAATACTGGAGAGATATTAGAAGAAATTAATAAAAATAGGGGAAGAGAGTGAAAAAGTTGATCCGAAATTGCCTTGTATACTCCAAAACATACTTGGATAACCTTGCAAAACAAACAAACTCACAAACAACCATTGTTAATGTGAGACAAAAAAATATTGCATTTTAAGGAGAATAATAATAATTTTTAATACAAAAATTGCTTAAAAAAATGCAATTAAATTAATAAAATTTATTTTATTAATTTAAATAAAATAAAACTGTTTTAAAGAAGTTTAAATATTTTTATAAAGAAAAACTTTTTCAAAAAACAAAATTGTTTTTTTTTTTTTTTTAATAAAGCAAAACTGTTTTTTTTCTTTTTTTAAAAACAAAACCTGTTTTTTTTTATAAAGCAAAACTATTTTTTTTTTTTTAAACAAAACTGTTTTTTTTATAAAGCAAAACTGTGTTTTTTTTAATTTATTTTTTATATATATATAGCCGACTGTTTTTTTTTAAATAAATAAAAAAAATAACTATATATGGAAATAGGGGTTTTTGGGTCTTCCAAAAGCAACCATGGGGTTCGTTTGGCTCCAAAAACCTTTCCAGCAAAAATCTTAATGCTAATTTTTTTTTATAGATTTAAAATGAAAATACTGTTTGCAAAAGATCTAACAACTAGATCTAAAAACATTATAAATCTATAAACCCTAATGGCAGATTTGCAAAATAAGTTTACATAAAATACCCAAATATCAAATGCATGCAAAAAAACATACCTTAATGGGTTTTTCACCTCAAAGGATTGAAAACAGTTGATGGAGATCCCGACCGCTCTGATACCAAATGTGAGACAAACAAAGTCTTCCCAAGATTGAAGAATGCTCCACAAGATCAATCACACACAAAAAAAAAAAAATCACAACACCAATATTAAGTGGTAAAACCCTACTTCAAATGAAGAAGGGAAACATCCACTATGAAGCTCACTATATTACTTAATGATTCACCAGTACAAGAAAGATTCAATTTTATGCAATAATATGCATCAACATAAATTAAAACACAAGTCAATATGACAAGATATATTCATATGTAGTAGAAAACACTCCTATTTAAAGAGAAGTTTTTCTACTACAACCCTAAATCTTATCATAATCTATCAAATATTAGAAAGTGCTTTAGTTACTTTCTAATTTTATCACAATCTAATCTTTGAGATATGTGATAAGTGGAATCTATTAAATATTAGAAATTGATTAGTTACTTTCTAATATTTGCTAGAAAAGGAAAATAACTTTTTCCCAAGAAATTAAATATTCCTAGCAACCTTAATTTATTTATTAATTCGATGGGAATATTTTACATAAGATAGAATTATATTCTAATTCAAATATTATTCTTTAGACTTTATATTTTAGTCTAAGAATAATTTACACAATGTTGCATTACATATTCCAACAGGGCCATCTAGAGTTGATCAGATCAATGATCATCATACACCCTGCAAACATAGCAATCTATGTTTTTGTTTCGCACTTTTTTTTCCACATAGTGCATCGTAAAAAGAGGCATCTCTAGACACCTAAAACATGTCATGTTTTGGGAGACTACTCACATGAGCACATTCCTAGGTTATGTGACTAAACCTTGGGACTTTCCAAGTATCAAAAGTGGTTCTGCCACTCATTTGGGGCATGTTCAACCCATCCAATCTTGGCCGCTATCGACCATAGCAGCTGGATTCTGGCTATTGAAGCTTAGAGTGACAAAAAATTAGCCATTATAGATGACATCGGTTAAATATTAAATGCATTTTACCACCAATATAGCCTAAAATCAAGCATAAGTGGTAGTCTGCATGAAATAAGGCCAAGCGGGGATAATTTTACATTCCTCCTTATAACCAATCTACATGAAAGACTCAAGTCCAAATTTAGACATCAGTTAACTACCCCTCAAGGGCAGACATAGGAAAAACTTCTC
Organism: Wollemia nobilis; assembly: GCA_028583015.1. Lineage (NCBI taxonomy): Eukaryota > Viridiplantae > Streptophyta > Pinopsida > Araucariales > Araucariaceae > Wollemia > Wollemia nobilis. The sequence continues at coordinate 1,720,743 of JAQPPZ010000493.1, forward strand.
ATGCCAAACTCTAGTGTGCATGAGGGATTCAGTCCTAGGGTTTAACATTGATCTAGGGCTTCAAAAAATTTATAAGGAGTAAACCTAAAAGTTTTAGGGACCTTCTTTTGTGAATCAAGAGAGAGAAAGAACATCACATACTTGGAGATCTTCCTTTGGAGATCATTTTACAGAGAAGCCCTATTGTATTGGAAAGTGAATCTGATCATCCTTGAGGAGCAAAAAAGTGCTAGTAAAACTGAGAGGTAATCATCTGTGCACATACAATAGTCACTTAAAATTAGTAGCATATTTAAGCCCATAGATTTTAGATTAATAGAGATAAGTTTCACCTTAGCGGCTACTATCCTAGACAGTGGCCTGCAACCTAATATAGGGTTTAGGTGTTAGTTTCTTTTATTATGCTTTTTCATGCTTTCATATCATTAGCATAAGATTTACTTAATTTAGTGGCATTCATAGTACTAGTTTTATTGCACTTATTTTCATTGTGCTATCAACCTCATCCAGGGAGACAATCTCAGACATCTAATCATGTGTTGTTGTTTCATATATTACAGGGCTACAGGTTCATTGGACAAATCTGCAACATACAAGAGCAAGAGGATCCCTCTAGGAATTAGACCTGGAGAATGAGGCATCTATAAGCCCTCATAGAGGTCTCTGTGCATCATCGGGAAGCCTAAAAAAGTGCATCTCCCTTTGCGAAGGGATATTTTATACATCTGCTATCCTCTGTGTGTAAAATCATGTATCAAATGAAGGGTATCCCGTAGAGGGATTTATATGTAATCGGATCTTGGAAATATCAATACAAAGCATTCATTCATTTATTTCTTCATACTTTGGCTACACCTTTCTTTTATGCTTTTTCATTTAATGCATGTTAAACGTTAAAATATTTAATAATAATAATCGCAAATAGAGTGAGTGGATGATGCGTCGCTTCCTCGGGGTCGCTACATATGTGTTTTAGGTGTCTACAACAATAAAACCTTTGGAATATGATGATGTAGGTTTCAATTATGTTCATAAAGAATGCATTTCCATGTTACTACTAATGATTAAGACGTTCTTGTAATTTGACTATAGAAGAATCTTGATTATCTCTTTTGTATAAATTGTTGCTAGAGGAAATATTTCCTTACTATCATTAAAATAAATATTAGTAACTTTAATATATAACATAATAATGGTTCTTTGTAATAATTAAATACTTGTGTTGTTGAAAAGAAATATGAGAAAATTGTAGAAATGTGTGTTTAATTCGTTTGAAGGAAAAATGAATATATATTCGAGTTTATAGTGCTGGCAATAAAAAACATCACTCTAGTAAACATCTATTCAACAAGACTATCAATGGGTACAGTATAATTTATTCCTTATTTTTCCCTCAACCCCGCCATATTATAGTCCATTTATTGTAGTGTTAGGATAGGAGCCTATATGGAAATCATATAAACCTATTGGGTGTGTTACGTATAATAATTATTGCACCTAATTAATTATGTAAACCATGAAGCGAAATTAATTGGAATGATAGTTTAAGACCCTATTGCATTGCCTCAAGTGTTGTAATGGATTCCTCGTCACTTTTTATAGTGTATTATTTTCCTTTCCTTTTAAATTTAATTGATGCCAGCCTAACTCCAATGCCATCAAATTATTTATAAGAAACATTAATGTGTTAAGAAATATATTCAACAAAGTTAGATACACTAGTTTGCATATTATTTCCAACATTGAACTCTTCATAATATTATTATATTGAAATTTTGAATTGTGTATTTCTCCAATATAAAACATTTCAAATATTCGTTGTGATTAATATGATAGAGTGTGTGATTTTTTGGTTTAAGTGTTTTCCTTTACTAGTCACTACCTTAACCTACAAGTAAATGTATTAAGTTCTTCTCATCGTGCTACATGTCTTGGTAAACTAGTGCAATTAGAAATATATCTTTCCATTGTAGAGAACCTTATACCTACTACATAAACTGTTTATATTAATATAAAAATAGGTGCTACTTATAAAATAAAAAAGAGCAGAAAATAACTAAAAAATAAAACATAGTTATTCAAAATAAAGAGTAGGGGGGCATTTTTTTTATGTTTAAATGTTATAAAGATATTAATGGATTTTTTGGAAGATAACCTTTTGAATAATAAGTTATAAATATTCCAAATGATGGGTTAGGATGGTAAGCCAAGGAGTCCTTAGCAATTCAAAATTTACTCAATATTTGATGATAAATATTTTACATGGAATTATGGAATATTTTCTTTACATTAGGCATATAAGCTTGCATATGCATTCATGTTGTCCTCATCCCCAAATATACCAACTAAAAAATGTACTACAAGTGAAGGGTCTTGAGAAAGAAGATAAAATGGGGAGCATGTGCATCTTAAATAATGAAAATTATTCGAGTTATATACCTTGGGTTAGAAGTTTTAAGTTTAAATCTATGTATAATTGAACTTTGAGCCTTATAATACTCTTTTGAGTTATGTATGTAGGTTATTAACATTGTATTGTTGTGCTCTTGTTGTATATTCAGAATAATAGAAAATGAATTAATAGACTCTTTCATGTTGAAAAGAATATTTAATTATTAAGAACTTATGCTATGAAAAATAAGAATATATGCAGATGTCTTATAAATATACTTGAGAATGTTCAAATATTAAAAGATGTGTTAATACCTTCCTTATATTACTTTGAAAAAGTAATGAATTTTGTTATGAAAACAAAAGAGTGGAGTTTTTGAGATTATTTAGTACCATAATTCTATAAATTATCACTACAATCTACGATGACACTATACCATTCTTAGTAGGATGATTAACAACCCTTTTAAGGATCCTTAGGTTAGACAAAAGGTTATTCTCAAATTTAGCACCATATTAGAAAATAGTAGAGACAAGATGTATCTAATCCTGGTTGTATTGAAATAGGTAATCAAATAGGTAATTGTGAATGACAAATCTTGGAAAGCAAGGCTAGAGTAGCAGATAAGATGGATTGGTATGGGACAATCCACCAAATCATTCACATGGCAATATAGTGGTGGCTCCTTGTGCATAGTTGTGAATGTATATCATAGTGAAAGGCTTAGGAAACTCAATTATGGGTTGGTATGGGATAATCCACCGTATCTTTTACATCTGCAAGTGTGGCCATGATCCTTAACATGAAGTGGTAATGGTATTATTTAATTCCATGGGAGATGGAATTTAACTAATAACTAAGGAATTCCATCATAATAATTCCACATGAATAAATATTGTAGGATTAGGGAAAACGTATTACCTCTAAGTGTTATGGGCCTTAAAGGAGGAACCACTACACTATTGTTGAATTATCTCATGTGGGGTAAGCGTATAGGAAATTTGGGGGGGACCAATAATATCATTTTTTTTAGTAAGAAGTTAGAAAAATAAACCCTAGAAAATTATGGGAAATTGACCACTCCTATCCACTTAAGGGTCGTCTGTAGTGACTATGAACTCAAAAGTGGTTATATCCTATACTAATAAAAAATATATTGGGTCTTCTTTGTAGGTTAGTGAATGTATTGGGTGTTGGTAGTGACTGACACAAGCTTCATTTTCCCTACCTCCACCTTGTAGATATATGGAATAGTTTGTGAATGTCTCATTTGTTGGTAGAGGCTAACACAGGCTCCATTTCCCTTGTGCACCACCTTATGGATACTCAAATAATAATACCTTGTGATTGATTCCACATGGTATACCTAGATATTATAGCTATGGCTTACCATAAATCTAGGTTTTTAGGGTTTTTATTTCACCTAAAAATTTTATCCGATTGTATAGTGTAGTCGGTGAATGTCCTGGGTGTTGGTAGAGGCTTATCCAAGTTCCATTCCCCCTACCTCCACTCTACATATGTGTGGTATAATTGGTTAATATCCTATGTGTTTGTAGAGACTAACATGGGCTCCATTTTCCATGTGCCCCACCTTATGGATATATAAATAAAAATTTATTATGACTAATTCCATATGGTATACCTAGATGGTACAACTATGACTGGCCATAAAGATAGGTTCTTAGGATTTTTTTTTTTTCTAAAAAATTTAGTTAATTGTGTAGCATGGATGGTGAATGTCCTAGGTGATGGTAGATGTTGACTTAGGCTTCATTCCACTAACCTCCATCCTGTAGATATGTGGTGCAACTGGTGAACGTATTGTGTGCTAGTAGAAGCTGACATATAATCCATTTTTCCTATACCCCACCCTATGAATACTTAAACAATAATCACTTGTGACTGATGCCATGTGGTATACCTAGATGGAACAACTACAACTAGCCATAGAGCTATGTTCTTGGGGTTTTTGTTTCACCTAAAAAATGGTTGGTAAATATCTTGGGTGTTGGTAGAGGCCAACCCAAGCTCCATTTCATTTGCCTCCACCCTACATATATGTGATGTATTTGGTGAATGTTATGTGTGCTAGTAGATGCCAACACAGGCTCCATTTCCTCTGCACCCTATCCTATGGATACTCAAATAACAATTTATTATGACTAATTCCATGTGGTATACCTATATGAGATATCTATGGCTAGCCATAGAGATAGCTTATTGGGGTTTTTGTTTTACATAAAAAAATTATCTAATTGTGTAGTGTAGTTGGTGAATGTCCTAGGTGCTGGTAGAGGCTAACCTAGGTTCCATTCCCTCTACCTCCGCCCTATGGATACATAGCACAATTGGTGAATGTATTGTATGCTAGTAGAGGTTAATACAAGATTCATTTTACTTATGCACCACATTGTGGATACTCAAATAACAATCCCTTATGGCTGATTCCATATGGTATACCTAGATGGGAAAGCTACAACTAGCCATAGAGCTAGGTTCTTAGGTTTCCATTTTATATAAAAAATTTAAAGGATGAGAGAGAGCAAAAGGTTGAGAGGGAGAAAAATTCTAAGAAGGAATGAAAGGATATTATTATCTAATGGGAGACGATGTCCCTTATAATGGTTCTTTGGTTTTTTTTTTTCTCTAGTATGCCAGTTGGTTTAGAGCCCACAAGGATTGGGGTGTATCTTCTCCCTATTTTTGTGCTCTAGGTAAGGTTTTTGGATTTATTTTCCTTTAAGTCTAGCCAGAGGAGGAATTCCCTTGGAATTGATTTCTCTATGTTAATGGATCTTGGGTTTGTGGATCCAAAAAAGGTCTTGCAAGTTTTCCATCCTATGGTTTTGGATGGTAAAACATTTCAAATTGTATGCTTAGATGTGAGAGGGATTTCATTCATTTGGAAGTTGTTATATTGACCCTAGAATTATTTTATCTAAGAACAAGGATCCTATTATTGTGGATATAAATATGTTCTTGTAGACAAGTAAATTAGAGTCATTGGGTTTAAAAGTGGATCTAGTTTCCCTTGGAATAATGGAGTTTTTATTGACGTAAACTAGAATCTGGCGATGAGTAATCTCTCTACTGGTTCTCGATGTATTAAGCATAAGAATGAAGATCCTATATTAGTGGGTCTTGTTAGGTTCTTGAAAGATTTGATTCTCAAGGTTGTTGTGTCGAGTGGGAGTAAGATCCAAATGTCAAATTCTAAGTTAAGTGAATTTCTTATTACTTGTAGGATTTTGGATGCTCAGTGTTCCTAGTTTTTTCTAGACTATTAGGTACATCCAAGTGGATTGGAGTCTTTGTGCTTAAAAATGGATCCGGTCCCCTTTGGGATAATGGATTTTAAAATTGACATAAAATAGAATCTGACAATGAGTGATATCTTTGTTGGTTCTAAAAGTATTATGCCTAAGAACATGGCTCCCATGATTGTGTATCCTAATAGGTTCTTATAGAAATTGCTCCTTGAGACTGTTATGTTAAGTGAGAGAAAGATATAAATATCAAATATAAAGGAATTCAAGTTTCCTATACCTTGTAAAGATTTTGGTTCTTAGTGGTTTTGTTGTGTTTAGATACATTGAGTGTGTAATGTGTTCTATTTGTGTGGGAGTTCTCTAGCTTGTGTAGGAATGGTTAAAGTTAATTTTTTGTTTTATTATGGAATGGTTGGCTATTTGGTTGGGTAGGAGCTTTTAATTTTTATATTATAGTTGGTTTTGGAGCATATTATTTCTTGTTGTAGATCATATGTGGCCTCTATGTTAAGTTCTATTTTTGAATGGGGGAGGTCTCTATGGTTCCTGGTATAGGGGCTTCTTCCTTTAGTTGTTGGATTATTTTATTTTGGCTTCTTTCGATAGTTTTTTTTTTTAATTTAGATCCAAGTTTGTAGGTTCTATGTTCTTTTTGATTCTCTATTTGTGACCTTTCTACCCCTATTTCAAATTTTAGTTTTATATTTTTTCCCTAGTGGGTGGCAATTCTTGGCCCATTTCTCTAGTCTTTAACTTGGGTGAGAACTATTTCTCAATTTTTTGGACTTCTCGCTTTAGTTCCAAATTTTCAACTTTCAAATTGCCTAGCCCATTCTTTTATAGGTGGTTTGGGTAGGAATCAATTTTTTGGATCTCCTAGTTTTCTTAAATCTCTTGGATCTCCTAGATCTCTATCCTATAATTTATTTCTTGGTTTTAGTTGGTGCTTGGTTTCTTCATCCCTTGGCAAGGATTGATCATTTTATGTTTCTCATTGGTCTCTACTTGGAAACTTATGCTTCTTATTTGTAAATACTTTGGGGATCCTTTCAAAACCCCTTATTTTAGTATATTGCGATGTGTGACTTGATCACAAGCTCCGATTATACAGATCCATAATAAGGAACTGTCATCCTATTCAATTTTATTGGGATGCCCTTAGCTCTTTGACATGATCTAATAAAAACAAAATAAAAAAAAACTTGTTATAATAATAACAAAAATATCCCTCTCCCTTGCGCCGAGTTGGCAGGTTGGTTATAGACATCCAACTATGTGTTAATTTTTGAAATTTAAATAGACCTTTATTAAAATATCACTATCCCCTACCTCAAATAGATAAAATATTACAAATATCATTTAGAGCTAAGATATTCTCTTTGTTGGATGAATTTTTAGGCTTCAATAAAATTTGGATCAAGGATGAAGACTAGCATAAAACAACTTTCACCACAAAATGGGAAACATTTTCTTAGTAGAGGATGTCATTTGGTTTATTTAATGTTGGATATACCTTTTAAAAATCCATGGACCTTGCCTTTGGAGTACTGGTAAATAAGGAGATCCTAATCTACTTAGATGATATGACAATTTTATCCCATTACAAAAATAAGCATTTGGAACACCTAAAACTAGCCTTTAAAAGGTGTCAAGAGTTTGGAATTTCACTAAATCCCAAGAAATCTATCTTTGTAGTTTAGGAGGAAATTTTTTGAGTCATATTATCTCAAATCAAGGATTATCCATTGATCTATATCAGACTAAAGCAATATTATAACTACCTAAACTATAGGCTTAATATTTCTTTGGGAATTCACTTTGTCTATGAGTTCATATTAGATTTTTCTTAGATTGTAAATCATATGACTAAGTTACTAGAAAAGGAATTGCCTTTCGTATGGACAAAAGAAAAAAGCTATATTTTAGGAAAAGAAGCAAGCTATGAGTGAAGCTCAAGTATTATAAAATCTAGACTATAAAAAAGGTTTCATTTATATGTATATGGTGTTGAAGAAAATATAGCCACAATGCTTACAAAAAAAATTAAAGATCAAAATAGGCATCCCATTGCTTTCCTCATCCAAACACTACATAACTATGATAAGCAATACATATTCATTCAAAAATGGGTATTTGCTCTCATGAATTCCTTGAAAATATTAAGACACTATATATCAAAAAGCAAAATCATTGTATATCTTGTGCATTTGGTTATCCAAAACTTTGTTTTACAAGGGGAGCTTGGTGAAAAGAGAGCATGTTGGATCACTAAGATCTAGGAATATGATATATAATTCAAACCAATCAATTTAATTATAGGGATATATTTATGTGAACAACCTACTAATTCTACAAAATATAAGAAAAAACTACCTCTAGAAGAGTTCCATGAGACTAAATGGAATAAGGACCAAAAGGAGTGACTAAATATCAAATATGGTCAAATAATTTATGATAGGCAAGTGTCTAGAGAATATTACTTCGTCACAAAAAATATATAGGCTTCGAGCTCTAAATTTTTTCATGGTTGATAGTATTTTGTGTAGAAAATTTTTTATGGAGTTCTTCTTTGTTGCATTCTTCTTAAGGAAGAAAAATAAGTGTTAAAAGTATTTCATTCAAGCTTCTCCGAAGGGAATTATTTAGACCAAATAGTAGTAGACATTATCTTATGATCTAGGTACTATTGACCTAATTTCTTCCAAGATGCTTTCAAAGTTCTAAATGCCTATGAATCTTGCCAAATTTTTGTTGGAAGGAGAAGAAATGTAGCACTACCTCTCAAAATTATAATAATAGATGAACCCTTTCAACAATCGGGGCTTGATTTCATTGGGGTCATCACTCTAAAATATTATGATGGATATAAATATATCATTATTGTAATAGATTATTTCATATGGTGGTCTTAAATAGTAGCTATAAAGAAAGTAGATGAAGAGGTTGTGGTAAATATTTTGAAGAAGTTGATTAGTAGGTTTGGGATTTCTGAGACAATCATATCAGATAATGGGCCCATATTTCTAGGTACCAAGCTTCTTGATTTTAGTTTTAAATATGGTATCTAATCAAAATATTCTTCCAATTACTACCCATAGGATAATGGTTTGGGTAAGTCAACAAAAAAAACTTGCTAGGAATTATAAAGATAATTATTGAGGAAAACCAAATTAATTGGCATTTGATGCTATATCATCCACTTTGGGTAGATTACTTTACTCCAAAAGGAGAATTAAAAACATCCCATACTCTCTATTGTATGGATAAAGGGTTGTGCTTCCATTACATATGGATATTTTGGTAATGAAGTTCTTAAATAATTTTCTAGATAAAGAACCTCTAGAAGGAATTATGGTTGATTTATTGCTCTTACTAGAAAAAATAAAAGAGGCTTATGACAATTTTTGACAACATCAACAAATAAAGAAATGTTATTTTGTTAAGAAAATTTCTCTTCATGAATTCAAAGTTAAATATTTTATGTTGAAAAGGGACAAATATAGAGCTTATCCTAAAAAAAAATAAAAATTTTGACTCATTCTGATTTGGTCCATATCAAATCATTGGATCTTTTGATTTGACTATAGTTGGAGGCCAAAAATTGCCAATTCTAATGAATATGAATTATTTGAAATATATTTTTAGAGAAGGTAATGAATTTGTTGGTCTCATGGCTAATATTGGTTTGGCCCAGGATGGTTTGTGTATCTGGGTGGACAACTTCCCCCAAGGGATCATAGATTTTTGTAACCATAATGAATCCTCCAGTCATAATTATATTTAGGAGCACACATGGAAATCCCACTCATCTCCTCTATCCCCATTCCAAAACATGTCCCCCAACAATTTTATCTTTAGAGGCTATCCCTTCATGGTTTTACAAGTTGGGTCCTAGATGGAAATTTGGTTTGGTTCTATTACATTTTATCCTTCAGATATCCCAGATTCTTGTGAGTAAGACATGCTGGATCTTGAAATATGAGGTGTCTCCTCCATTTTATATGACTCTCATTTTTTGGCAATTAAATTTGACTTTCGATCCCTTACAAAACTATAATATTCATACTAGCAGATTATTTAGCTTATCGATGCATTGCCATCATTTTTAGAAAAGGGTTTGCTCATTTTATTCCTCCTCTTCGTATACCAAAGCTTCAAATACCAAGTCATGGAGACCTGAATCCTTGAGTGACAAGTCCCTTCCTCCTTCATGAAGGACTATTATTGGCTACTTTCTTACTGACTCCAAGTTGGCATGCATGACTATGTCATCTAGGGATGATACAATCCACCAATAGCTCTCCATAATTGATGATTCATGATTTGGTAGCATGGAAATATACATAGCCATTGGTATTTCATCTCCTTGCAATATTTTAAATCTACACAACCAAATATCTCCTCATAATTTGATCTTGTCTATATCCATACTTCATTCGTGTGTTTTTGAGATGGCTTGGAGAGACTTTGATAGAAAGGCATGTTTCTGGTGGAGATCAACAATGGCTTTTATGGAGCCAAAAAACTTGGAACTCAACACTACTATTAAAAAAATTTTGGGCTTGCATGGTTTCCTTTATTTCTTGAGGAAGTTTAGTGGTAGTGATGCTGACTTGTCTATGGAGCTCATCCACACTTGGGACAGTGACAATTTGTCTCTTAGAGGTGTGTCCTAAATTACTATTAATCTAATCATGGAGATTACTAAATTGATGAATGAGGGTGACTTCATTCACAGAGATAAGCATTTCATCACTATGGAGTTGGGGTATTTTAGGGATAAGGGCAAACACTTGGACAAAGAGAATAGTGGTGTGGTCAAGAAGGATATTTCTACCTTGTGGAACAGGGTCCTCATCCTTGTGATACAATATTTTACTATAGATGAGCCTAATTTACCTTTGCACAACTTCCAACTTATGTTCCTTAATCATTTAAGGGACATCAAGTTCATCAATATACCAGAGTACCTGTACCATTCGATCAAGCTATATGTTACTAGTGTTAGGAAAGGAAAATATTCCCATCAAAAGCACCAGGGACTTCACATGATGATTTTCAAACATGTTCTCTAGCATCAGGCCTAGATCCTTGCCCTATCCATTGCAAAGAAAACTAATTATCATCCCACTACATCTATGCCTAGCCTGGGATCTCCTTAGAGAAAATATCCAAGTGATTATGAATAATAACTAGAGTTTCCTACCTCAAGGAATATGGGTAAGAAGAAGTTAGTTTTTCATCTAAGACTACCCCATCCCTATGCTATCGCTCAGCAAGAAACAAGTCAACGAGTGACAAGCACAAAGGAATCATCATCTTGGATTAGGATATCCCTATCACTGATTCTCCTCATTCAAGCCATAAGAAGAAATCATGTGAGGTTATCCCCAATAATATTCTCTCTCCTAGTAGAACCTCGTATTAGGTGCCCTTGACTGATGAATCTGACCTTATGTCCAATTTGGATGATCTTATCAGTCTAGCTTCTTCCTTGCTCACTCAGGCTAGGAAAGCTATCAATAGAATTATAAATCCTAAGGTGGCAGTCTAGGATTTGGAGCTGACCTAGAATGTTGATGACGATGAACAATATCATCATACTAATTAGGGATAATCCTGGTGTGGCTTCTTTTTTTACTTTTTCTTTTTTTACTGCTAATGTTGTCTCCTTTAGGGCTATTGGGTTTCTAGACTCATTTCCTTTTTTATTCTGTTATTTTATTTATCTACTAAGGGTTTCTAGTCTCGGATCCTCTTTTTTTTATATCGAATTGTAAAAGGTTTGGGATCACTTTCAAAACCCCCATTTATCAATTAAAAAAAATTATTTGAAACATATGGCATAGAAAAGTGTGCCAAGTCATGTAAAATATTTTAAATAGTAGATTTTAAATTTAAGTTTACATTTTAATAAAATAAAAATCTAGCAAAATACTATTGGTCGAAATAGGCAATGGTTGTTAGTAGGAAGTGGACCTAAGTAATTGCACCAACCACAACTATGGGTTAAACATTTCAGTTGAAGCATAAAGCATGCATGCATTAATGCACTTTGGGTGAACCACTGGAAAAATGTATATATAAAAACATAATTATGCTCTATATTATGTAGAGTGACCTTTGCAACACTCATTTTTTTTTTTAGTAGAAACCAAGAATAAGAGTGAGTTATGCCTATCCAAGAAAGCTTTACAAGAGGGATATTAGAGTCTAATAAGTTAATCAACCATGTAGGGAATTTCTTTTCCATGATCTTGACTATTAACATGAAGCATATTAGAGATACAATAGAGTATAAGGCTAACATTTTTATAGAGTCAGAGAAACTCAAATACCTAGCACTCTTTCTTAGAAAAAATCATTTCCAAAAGAGTGCATCCCTGCCTAGAACTAGTGGAAGTAGTTGTTAAACATTGCGATGTTGAATCAAGAACTATAAGGGATGTTCAAGGCTCTGTAGTTTTATCTATTTTTCCTAAAAAATTAATAGAAGCCTTTGTTGGAGCATTTCCACCTTGCATGCCTAAAGCATTTAAAAATGAAGGTCAAACTACTTATTATAACGAGAAAGTAAAATCTTTGTTAAGTAGTTAGATAAAAATGTGTGTAGCCTCCCTAAAATTCTAGCTTGAATAAATAATTATGCATCCTATATACAAGATATTTTTGCTATGATAACTATAATTTTTTTCTAGAATCAAATAAAATAGTATACAAATAACAAATAGCCATGGCCTATGCCATCACTATTTCACAACCCATTTATTTTGACTAGGCCAAATTTCTTAGAGATAAAGTCCATGAATAGATGCTAGGGTTCAATTAGGTGGGAGATTTTTATATCTTTCATATTTGTCTTGGATTTTTGACTATTTCAAGGTAGAAAATTTCATTGACCTTTAAATTAAAAAGTATTTTGAATATGGGATATGCCTATTTGTAATACACTAGATGTCAATCCTTTAGATGTCTATTTCATTTTATGATTTCAATAGGCTTTTTCTTGGTCCTACATTATTGTTCATAAAGGTACTAATCCCATGATTGTTAAATGGAGCTAAAGATCACCTAAACATATAGAATGGAAATTAGATACTGGTACTTTGTACCAAAAGGTACAATAATAAGGGTGTATGGATTTGGTATAGAGCCAATGTTTTTACCCCATTTCATCATAGATTGGCTTTTTGCTCAAGAATTTTATTACCAAATGGACCATGATAATGAAAATTATGGTTCTAGAGTGAATAAATATGCCTTAAATTCTTTACCTCTAGGTTACGGGCCAATAAATCTTAATGCCATGAAATTGGCTAAAGTGTTAAAGTAGAGGCTAATTAAAATAAAGCTTGAAAAATTGCCAGATAGGTGGACCTATGACCCAAAAGGTATTCTAAAGGAATACCTTGCTAAAATAAATAGAAAGCCTCCTATGTTTGAGCATACAAAAATAAAAATTCTATAGCAGAGGAGAAAACTAAGGAAGAATTTAATTCGGTAGAAGAATATAATTATCCTCATTGGAGAAGAATTTGCAAGAAAGTATGTGAAATGACCCCAAGCATTGTCCAAATCATGTGCTAAATATCAAAAGAAGAAATAAATTGGTGGAAAATAAATGGAGTTATAGAAATATCCTAGAATGGTGGTTGTGCCTATGAGGAGGTCCCCATAGATATCTTAATAGATCTACTGGGGCTAAAATCACCATGGGGTTTGTCCTCACCTCAATTTGGTGTGGTTTTAGGTTTGAGGGGTTCACCAAGAGTGTTTTTAAGACTCACTCCAAGTCTATTTGTTGGGTTTGATGTGTAATTTAGTGAACACATAAGTTTAGTTTTTAGAAGCTATTCTATTTGATTAAAATGATATATTTTTAACTAAAATGCAAGAGAACAAATATGCAAAATACAAGAGCTAATCCTAAAATGATTCTTTTTTTTGTATGAAGACTATGCCTATGTTTCAAGAACTAAAATCATTATATTTTAAGCAAGGGGAAATGGAATATGCACAAATAATTTAGCCTAATGCACAAATACATGCAATTTTAAATTCAAATACCTAGATAGAGGAGATAAGCAAATAAAACTTGATAATTTCTTTATTTTCTCCTTTTGCTTAATGACTTAGAAACTAAAGAAAGCTAAGGTTATTTTTACGTTCTTTTTATTTTGATGTGCTAATAGAAAAAAAATAGAGACACATAATAGCAAAGAATGGAGTTTAAGAAGATGCCTAAAATATATACTAGGAAGAATTACCTATTCTGGTGGTTACCACATTTTTTTTCCCTAGAACTATCCATCGTGAATACATTTTCATGCTCTGGAAACAATGATCATAAATTTGTAGAACCTATAAATTTGGAAACTCAAAGTTGGTGGTTAGTGTTTGGGGACCTTCTTAAGCCATTGTGGAGATAGAGCTCATAGGGTGGGCAGTCAGTCCCCCTTGGTACTTTAATTAACTGAAATGAAACATAAAAATAAGTGATGTTTTTTTTTTATTGTAGGGATAAATTCGTGATCAAGGGAGACAAAGCATGATGATAGAGAATAGAAAAGAGAAGCAAACATGTGGCTATAATTATTTCGTGGTTCATAGATATAAACCATGAATTCATTCTACTAAGGATATATTATGATCAAAAGTAAGGAATAAATAAAATGGGATTAAGATAAACAAGAGAAAAAGGTATAGAGGTTAGGAAAAGAATAGGGAACATAAGAAATATAGAAAATAGGGAAAAAATTTCCCCCAAAATTTACTCAAAAGAATCGGCAGCCAATGTGGATCAACTATGGAATCATTCTATCTAGCCTATACAATTGGGATAAGAGGTATGATTTGGAAAAATTGGCTAAGGGAGGTATATAGAAGGTGATATGGGATAAACTAAATGAGATAGGAGATTGAAAGGAAGATAGCCTCTCTTTGACCTATAATGAATTCATGCCTGATAAAGGTGAGCCATGAATTTGCTCTATCTAGAGACAATATGAAAGGGGTTGATGAGTGTCGTTATTGTCATCATTTAAATCTTATGATTTGTCAAATCCAGGGCGGTGTCCAAGGTTGTCTACGATAGGAGGTTTTAGCAAATCATAGTTTAGATCATTTGGTTGCAAGCTTATTTGGTGAAACAAATGTTTTTGGGGTTTTTCAAGTTCACTTTTAATCCTAATTTGCAGAAATGAAACTAATTTAACTTGCTGAATGGAAATTGCAAAAATTGAACCTTAATGCTACAGTTGTAGAAAATTGATAATTCTAAACTACAGTTGTAGAATTGAAGGTTTGCAGAATTGAAAGTTTGTAGAATTGAAAAGCCTATTTACTCTTGCTAATGGAAATGACTTGGAAAGGAAAATTCTGAAATTGAAATCATCATGCTGAATTTCACAATACTGAAAACTATCAAAAATTGCTATAAAAACTTGTCAACAAATGTTGTTGGAAAAACTTGTCAAAAATTGCTGCAGAAATGGAATTACAAAAAATAGGGTATTTAAAACATGTTCAAAAATAGGGGTCAACCGGTTGCAAATATTCTAACACACATATCACACTTCCATCATCAAATAAATTATGCTAAGACAAAAGTTAGTACAGTTGCATAAGTGAAAAATAGGAATTTGACATAAATGTTGCAAAAACAGAATTAGTCAAAACCTACACTTTTTGCTCCTTCCTTCTGGTCCTTAGAGTGGGCCCTTGCTCCTTGGTCTAGAGGGAATAATATCTACTCCAATACTTAAGAACTAATCATGCATGAATCACAGTTTCATATGGATGAAGAAAATACTGCACTTTATTTCAAATGTTTAAAACATAACGGTTACAAAAGAACGTCTACTTTTGATTGATTACATTTTGACTTCTAAACTTGGATTTTCTATGTGGACCTAGCTCAACCAATGAGGGAGCTCCTATATATACTAATTTTTACATGAATATTTTGCAAATACAAAATCAACACCTTTATGTTGTTTGCTTCTAATGTGCCTACTTTATTTCAAAGACCTAGTCTAATTTAAGACATATTCTGTTGTTGCCTTTTTGTTTGCATCCTCCAACTGGTGGAATGGTTCAAGAATAGTGCAAGAATATTTGGAACACCTATCCTCACCTGATTCTTCTCCCTTCCTTCCAAAAAGGATGCATTTCTACCTTTTTTGTCTAAACAGTTCAATTCTGCCTTCATTCTGGAGCAACTCCGGAATATAAGGTAGAGTAATAGATTTGAACTGTTACCACCAATTTTGGTTGGAGTAGGAGCATGTTCAAACATGCAAGTGATATTCCTCACCTTTCAAGACATATTGAAACCACTTACACGTGCCCTTCTTGACCAGGTGTATGACCTCCTTCATAGATGTGCAATTCTGGTTTTTACATGTTGTTTCTAGCTGTATCTACAGTTTCACTTTTATGTCTTGTTGCCTTCATTTGGATGACTTGGAAATGCTTCTAGGTGGCTCAGGAGTCTTCCTATGTTTACCTTAACAGTTCTCCATCATTCCCATTTGCTGCTTTTGACAAATTCCATGCCTCCCTTTATCATGACAGGTGGTTGGAATTTGTATGAGACTGTTGTTATAGCTGGAATGTCCTGTTTTTAGCAAAAAGGTGGATTTGGTGCCAAAACATCTTACCAGTTTGTATTTAGAGTGGGAAATCATTCAAATTATTTTATGCAACCATAAATCACATCATACTTTATTTGGCTACCAAACTTCATGATATACTTTTCACTAACTAATCATGCAAAAATAGAGTAAAATATGTTGAAAAATAGTCAAAACAGGGTATAGTGCTTCTATACATTAAATCATGCAAACACTTAACAAATAATGCATTTAATCACATAATTGGCATAAAATAGTATCATATTTGATTTTAAAGGCAGTATTTAGATGTTCAAAACATGACAAAAATGAGGTATTTCGGGGCCTCATCATTCCCCCAACTTAACTTGATGCATGCCCTCATGCATTTTGGTGGGCCATAGATGCACTAAGGTCCAAATCTTGGTACCAGATTCCCCAAAATATTAGTTTGCCAGTATAGTATCCTCTGCACTATTTCAGCTCCAATAACCATTTCTAAAATTCTTCATCAGGTTGTGGATCAGAGTCAAAATAATAAGGCACAGGAGTGATGATAGTTGGTGGCCTAAACCTCAACCCTATCCATTGATGCTTCAATGCCAGAATTATTTGCATTACTACCTCTGCCCTCCTATGTGACCATAATAGGTTAGTAGGTGACATTGGCTCCCTTTTTTGCAAGGAGATAGGCAATTCTCCCCATCTAAATTTGCAAGCTGACAAGGCATTTACAAAATTTTCTATGTAAAATTACTAAAAAAAAACCATGCTATCCTTTAGATTAAGTAAATAAGTGCATCTGATCTCTAGGTTGTCCATCATGTTAAAATGCTGATTTGTCAATGCTCTGTGGTTAGGTTGAATATGCCTTAACAGTAATCCAAGCTCCAATTTTATTTCTTTATTCCTCATTTTCTCTTGATCCCAATACAATTGATTGTTCAAAGTGGAGATAAATGATCGGAGTTGTATGTCCCCTATGTAAATATGAGGTAAAAATTGTACATCCTCTGGCATGATATACTTGTGCAAGAAAAACTCACATACAAATTCTTCTGTTCTTCAGGGCTATGTAAATATACTTCTAAGAAATCAAGGGTAGTATTCAAATCATAAGTTAACCCTGAGAAAATACACATTACCTACCATATGAAGAAGCATTCTCTGAGGATCAAGTTGTAAATCCTAGAAGGCCTTCTACATTGTATCATACCTTCTACAATCTGGCATAAGTTTTGCACCTTTTCTTTCAAATCAACATTTTTTGTAGCTTGTGTTTCATTCTACTTTTTTAGGGGTTTCAAGGTTGCAATGCGTGATTCTAGGGTTTGGTAGCGTGATATCCACTTTGCAATATCCTCATTATATTTTTCTAATGGAATCATCTCAAGTGGATGCACTACTAGTGGATTTTTGGGCAATAGGTCAACTTGAACTCCTATTTCTATTGTTTGCACCTTAAAAATAGAATTGTCAACATTTTCATTTAGATCTACCTGAGGTGATGTACTTACTTGTGGTGGGATGATATGAGCTTTAGGGACCTCACTCTCTGATGTGCCTTGCTCTGTTTGTTGTTCTACAATATTTTTAGGGTATTCTGGCACAGTTTCTAGATGTTTCGAAGTTGCTCTGGAATGAAACTATGTTTCTGTAGGATGTTCCGAAGCTAACCCAGGATGTTTCATGAGCTACATTCAAAAGTGCCAAAATGGCCTCCTATGCAAAATTTAACTATAGATTCTATTGTGGGTCCATATCTAGAGTGTGTAAGCCTTCCATGGCACCAATAATCCCTTCTCCATCCCCTTGTTTAGGTGTTGGTTCTTGTGTTGTATGTTGTTGTGCTATTGTAGTAGTAATAAAAATAGAATGATCAGGTGCATCTTCTAGATTATCCTCCTCAGGTCTATGAGGTAATTGTGGGGTATCAATTTGTGTTTCTTCCTCTAGAATCTATCCTACCAATGCAAGTAGAATCTCTACCATTTCCTTTCTAGAATCTAAATTTTTAGGTAATGCCTCAAATGGTGCCAATCTTCTTCTCAACTCTTCTATTTCTTGCAATAATTGGTTGATATATTCATATTTTTCTTTGATTGTTGCTTCTCCTTTTTCAATCCATGATTGTTGAGTTTTTATGATTACCCTGGTAGCTTTGACATGGTCATCTGGCTCATATTCTTCATACTCCTCAATTTTTGAAGAATAGGTGGGTAGGTCCATAGCAGGTGGTGAACTTGGCTCTCCAACCTCTCCAACCCCTACAAATGACTCATGTTCCTGATTAAAGGGTTATGGAAATAAAATTTCCTATTCCTAGGCTGGAGTTTCCTCAGTCACTTCATCTTCATCTTGCTAGAGTATCAATTTTCTCCTTCTTTTATGACTGGATGGTGTTGTAGGTATATTCTCTATAGTTGTAGTTGTACCTTGTTGTCTTTTCCTAAGGCTTCTTCTCAGAGGAGGGGGTGAAGGTGGTTGAGTTGGGATTTCAACCTCTGGTTCCTCAACCTACTCCTCTACAATAACATATCCCTACAATCTAGAAGACCTCCTCAATTTTTATGTAACTGATGGTTCCTTAACCTGCTTAGTTCCTATAGAAGATGTTTCTATAGTTTTGATAGAAAATTTAGAGTCTACTTCTTCATCCTCCAAGGAATTTGCTACTTCAACTTGTGACCCAATTATTTCAGGCTTTGACTATGCAGATTTTTGAGCAAAAATTTCTGTGACTTCTTCATAGAAAGTCACTTTCTTTATTTTCCTCTACTCTGCAGGTTCAGGTTCATTTTTCTTTTTCTCTATGCTCTAGTCCTAGTAGCTGGTGGACCAGGAGGGGATGAGGGGGTTCCTTTAGATGTAGGAGTAACCCTCTCATCTACATTATTTTTAGGGGTCTCTACCCTATCTACTTCTTCATCAGAGGACTCTACTTCTCCTACATCTTCCTCCTCTACTTCTGATCTAGGTTCTTCCTCTTCAACAATCTGCTCATTCTAGGGGGCAAAGAACCTATTGAAACTTTGAGGATTTCCCCTAAAATGATATTTGTAGATAATATTTATAAGCCCATGGTGTCTAGGGGATCCCTTGCCCTATTGATACCTCTTGGCCATATTGTGCAATTCTTGATGTAGGTATAGAGGGATATTGATTTTCACTTCAGGGTGTTGGTTACCATACCTCAAATGGTAGAGTATTTTCATATGGTGCCTTGATAGTACAACATACTATCCCTCATAGGTCAAGAATTTAATAACCCAGACTACAACTTCATCCCAGGGTTTTTGAATATTATTTCTCTTTACCCCCTTACAGATGTTATTATTCATTTGCATAATAGGTTTTATATCTCCTGCTACAGAGAATGTTTGAACAATTTTTGAAAGTGTATTCCTACTGGCTCTGGTGATTTCTAGTCCTTGCAAAGGCAATTCAACAATTCTGCTTAAAACCAAGGGAGTTACCTCAATTCTCATGTCATTGATGGTTGCCCTGCTATTTTGAAGAGTGTGAGCAAAATTTGCTACCAACCCTTCCGAATGGTCGTTGAATTTCTCCAAAAATGCCATTAAACCTGCTTGTTGAAATATTCTCACCATTTTAGGATAATTTCTGAACTCCTCTAGGTTATCTGGTTCTACTTTATTTTTCTACCCCATTTTATCTTCAAACTTCATCAAATTCTACTATAAATTCTTTAGATTTTGGTTTCTACGCTCAACTGGTTTTACCTTGATAATCTTTACTCTAAAACACAATATAATTTTTGTATTCAAAACATTGCCATAGTTCGATCCTACAAGTGTTGGTGATTATAGATCTCAGGAATGAGTATCTTTGGAATACAGGGTTTGGCTCTGGAAGGTGGTGCAGAATATGTAAATATTTCCATGCAACTATCGGACACGTGGTGAACATTATTTCATTGGAAGTTTGAATTTTGATTTTGTGCATGAGTGAAAGATGGTGGGTTGGTAAATTTCTAGATTACAATGCATGTGCCTAAACTTCCAGCTGATGTGGATGGTCAGATTTTAAACATTTGGATCTTCTTTTAAAAATTGTGGATGCCCCTCTCCTTGATTCACATGATCATGCATATCAAAGAACCTGGATCACATGGGTCCAGATCGGGTGATGAAAACCAGGCACATTTGGTTGCAGGAAAACACATTGATTGATGGCCTATTTGATCACTACCATGTGTGCTTGAAAAATCATACCCAAATTCATGAGGGTTGGTTTATGGCCTACATCACATGGATTTTTTTTTGTCGCACATGCACCAATTGATTTGAACTTATTCCACACGTGCATGCCAAGCAATTTGAACTTTTCATACTGCTACATCATTTCAAATTTTAAAACTTCATTCCAGAGCTAAACTTCATTTTAGAGCTCTATGTTATTCTTCCCATACAAATGATAGAATGTGAAATTTTCATTCTAGAGCTAAACTTCATTTTAGAGCTCTATGTTTTTTCTCATACATTAGGCTAGAACATGTATTTTTCATTCTAGAGCTATGTTTTATTTCGAAGCTCTATGTTTTCTTTGCAACCGGACTTGAATTTCTCATTCAACCAAGAGTAGAATAGGGTACTTTTTGGTATTTTGGAGAGAATATCTATTTGTACTTGCCAGATTTATGAAATTTTTATGCCAAACATGGATTATCATACAATACATGCTAAATGCCTACGATGAAAAAATGCAAGAAACACATACATGGCTATCCTAAAAATTGATCATGCACTTTCAAATTGCTTGCTTGTGATGTTGTGAGTTAAAAATAAAACATATGTGTAGTTGGTGAGATTTATACAATGGTGGATCAATGATGGATAGATCAAAAAGACAAACATACCAGAAATCGGTTTTCATGTAAGTCTAATTCAATAGCACCTTCGAAAAGGTTTTCACTATTGGATTATTCATTTTTTCTCATTTTTTTCTCTTTTTTTTCATCTCTTTTTATTTTTTTCTTGGTTGTGCCCATGAAGGAATTTCACAATTTCCTCAAAATTGTGCCCATGAAGGAATTTCACAATCAAGATTATTTTTGTTTTTGTTTTCTTATTTTTATTTTTTTTTCAATTATTTTTCAAAATTCATGTTGAATCTATGTCAGAAGAGGGTGTCTCTTCTGATATATGTACTTCCAACTATGCGATCTACTTTAAAAAGTCTTCTTTAGTCAATGGCTTATGGTATACCCGAAGGTGATGTCCATTTACCACTAACTTTCTCCTTGAATCATCGATGGGAGAAAGATGGACTGCTCCATTATCGAACACTTCTTCAATCAGATATGGCCCAAGCCATCTTGTCTACAACTTCCTAAGAAAATCCTCATAATGAGAATCAAACAACAATGCCCAATCTCCTTGCTCAAACTTCCTTGGTTGAATGTGACTATCATGCCACAACTTTCATTATTGTTGGATCACCTCTGTTTGGTGCAATGCATCCAACCGAAGTTCATCCAATGCATTCAGTTGTAGGATCCTATCCATATGTACCTATGACAAGTCAATACCAACTTCCAAAGATGTACGAAGTGTCAGTAACTCAAATTCAATAGGAAGAAGAGGTTTCTTACCATAAATTACTGTGTAAGGTGTGAAACTTGTGGTGGATTTCCATGTTGTATTGTATGCCCAAACTACTTCTGGTAATTTATTAAACCAATTTCTCCTATGTGAGTCTACTATTTTGGTCAAAATTCTTTCTAACTCCCTATTTGTTACTTCAACCTGACCATTTTCTTATGGGTGATAGGGTGATGATTTTCTATGCCTAATTTCATAGAGTTCAGTAAAAGCTGCAATTACCTTTGATGCAAATTGGGGCCCATGATCAGTGGTGATAGATCTTGGAGCTCCAAATCTCTAAAAAAATTGAGTGTACAGGAAATCAACAACCTTCTCTTCATGAGCATGCTTAAAGGCATGCACCTCAGCCCACTTAGTCACATAATCAGTGCATACCAAGATATGCACCTTTCCTTGAGATGGTGGGTCAATGGGTCCCATAAAATCTAACCCCCATTTCTCAAATGGTTCTAAAACCACTTGAGGTTGTAGAGGTATTTCATTTGTGTGTGTGGGTTTCCCCATTCATTGACATGCATAACAATAGTGAATATACCTTTTTACATATTTATGAAGTGATGGCCAATAATAACCTGTACCTAAAATATTGTGAACTGTACCTTTTATCGAATAATGTCCTCCTGATGGTTCATCATGACAAGCATAGAGGATATCATACACCTCATCCTTTTGAATGCATCTACGTAAAACATGGTCAGGACCACACTTGAAAAGTAGACCTTTTATCCATTTGAAAGATGAACTTTGTCTTACCAATTGCTTCTTTTGTTTGGTAGTGAAATGAGAAGGAATTTTCCCTATTACCAAAAAGTTAGTTGTATCTGCAAACCAAGGTGATTGTACTGATATAGCAAATAATTTCTCATCTAGAAAAGTATCCTCAACTAACTCCTCTACCCCTGTATTATTCAACCTTGATAGAAAATCTGCTACTACATTTGCTTTCCCTGGTTTATTTACTATTGTAATATCAAACTCTTGTAATAGTAATAACCAACGAATGATCCTTGCACTAACCATGGGTTTTTTCATCAAGTATTTGATGGTTGAATGATCAGTATGGATGAATACTTGATAACCTATGATATAGTGATGGAATTTATTGATGGTATACACTACTGCTAAAAATTCCTTTTCAGTAGTAGTATAATTTTTTCTGCTCCAATCAAGTTTTTGCTTATGTAGTAGATGGCATAATGTTCCCCATCCTCTATCTACCCTAATGTTGCTCCAATTGCAGTATTGGAGGCATCAATTTGGATATGAAATGGTAATCCCCAATTAGGACCTCGTAACACAGGTGGAGTAGTTAAATTTTCTTTCAAAGCCTCAAAATATTCTTGGCATTTTTTAGTCCAGTTAAATTCAGAATCTTTGGTCAATAATGCAAACATAGGATTTGCTATTGTACTAAAATTTAGAATGAATCTATGATAAAAGCCAATGTGTCCTAAGAAAATCCTGACATCGGTTTGGATTTTGGGAGGAGGAAGGTTCTTGATGATTTCAACCTTCTTAGGATCAACCTTGATCCCATTAGAAGATATGTGGTGACCAAGGACAATCCCTTCCTCCATCATCATAAAGCATTTATCAAGATTCAAGGACAAATGGTAAGTTTCACAGTGAGTTAGAACCTTATCAAGACATTCTAAAGTAACATCAAAGGTTTCTCCACAAACTATGAAATCATCCATGTAAATTTCTATGTTTTCTGTGGTTAAATAAAAAAAATGGCCAAAATAGCTCATTGGAAAGTTGTTGGGGTGTTACACAGTCCAAAGGGAAAAACCCTATAAGCAAATGTTCCCCATGGGCAAGTAAAGGTGGTTTTCTCTTGGTCTTCAGGTGCAACCTGTATCTGGTTATACCCACTGAAACCATCAAGAAAGTAGAAATGCTTCTTCCCTGCGAGTGTATCTAACACCTGATCTATGAATGGTAATGGAAAATGGTCTCTATGTGTGACTTTGTTTAGCTCTCGGTAGTCTACACATACTCTCAGTTTTCCATTTTTCTTTGGTACAATAACCAATGGAGAGACCCATCGACTATCTAAAATTGGATATATGAATCCAACCTCCAAGAGTTTTTCTATTTCTTCCTTAACAATGTCTCTTAGGGTAGGATTCAATCATCTTTGGGGTTGTCTCACAGGTTTGACATCTTCAATGTATATCCTATGAGTGCATACATCAGGATGAATTCCTGACATATCTTTATAGTCCCAAGAAAAGGCTTGAACATGTTGTTTTAAGACAACAAACAACTTTGCTTCTTGTTCATCAGTCAACCAACTATTAATGTTCAAAAAATTTCCTGGTTGCACTTCAATTTGTTTTATTCCTGGGTGGATAGAATTAACTCTTTCATATTTTTTGATTAAATATTTCAATGGATAGTGGTGTGGTTGAAGAGTATGAAAGACTCTTGTCTCTGTTCCAATAGTAATCCCTGATGGAATCAACTCTTGCATAGGATAATGGAAAGAGGAAAGAAGATGATGATGCCATCCATGTGGTAGTGTGAAGGAACTTTCCTACAATGGAATGGGTGAAAGGTGTTCAGATGTTTGACCCTCATCATTCCACAACAAGTGATGAATAGTGATTGGTTCATCCTCAAGCCCTTGTTCATGCAGTGTATCCACTAGGATAGTTTCATTTTCAAAAATATCTCTTTCATGTGAATTTATCTCTTCAATATGTTCTTTTATTACCACTATGGCTAATGTGGAGATAGTTTCTTCCTGTTCTTCATCAGAATCAGGATACCATAATTGACCTAAAAATTTTGTTGAAGGTTTGGTAGGTGGATACAAAGAAATATTTTTCAAATCAATGCCATTGGAAATAGTCATTTCTCTTGATCTACAGTCTATGAAAGTAGCTGTAGTAGCAAGCCAAGGCCTACCTAAGATAATGGGATAACCATTAGTAGCATTGTGAGGCTGCAATACCAAAAAATCAATAGGGTATTCCCATGAAGAAATTGTTACAGGAATATCCTCAATGATTCCTTCTAGTTTGGCAATAGATCTATCAACCATTTCTAGAATAGTAGATGTAGGATGCAGATTGTTTAACTATAATTTTTGCATTGTGTCTTTGGTCATTACATTGATAGTAGCTCCTAAATCAACCAAGACATTAGAAATAGGCATTGATCCAATAGTTATAGTGATAACTGGACTTCCTGGGTCACTATACTTTGGTGGGACAAGCTTCCCAGAAAGTAGATCAACCAATTTTCCTTCTACTTGCACAGTTTTAGGAAAAGACTTCTTTTTTTTACCTGATCATTTTATGCACAAATCCTGAATAGTTTTATTGATTAGAGGCACATCCTTAATTTCTTGCAATAAAGGAAGTGAAATAGTCAAATTTTTGAGTTCTTTTACTAAGTCTGATTCAGGAGTATTTTCAGAACTCTTAAACCTTTCAGGATATGGTATTTTTTCTAAAGAAGGTGAATCTTCTTTTTGCAGATTTTCTATTTTTTCTTCTCCTTTATCCAGGGCTGATTTCTGTGTTTTTGGACTAGAGGATTCTTGTTTTTCAATTGTTATCTCTTCAATAATGGGTGGAACAGGCTCAGGTAATGTCTTTCTTGAGTGCAGCTAGATGTTGCTATAGTCAATAACATTGACTACAATATTTTCATCAGATTCAACTATGTAGATAGGGGTTGCCTATCTTATGTTATTTGGATTGGCCATAGGTTGGGCTGGAAGTGGTGGTTGTTTTACCTATTGTGATTGTTGTTGTTGATCTCCCTTGAGAAAAATTTTGAGTAGGACCAAGAAGCAAATTTTGTGTTTGTCCTTGATATCTTTGCTGCCCTTGATATGATGGATACTATTATCCCCAACTTTGTCCATGTTGTTGGTTTTGCATCCAAGGTGGATTGGTCTGGTTCCATGGTGGATTCATCCATCCATATTGTGACCAATATTGAGGAGATGTCCAAGGAGAATGATTCCAAGACTGTTGGGGTGGTTCTGAATAACCCCATGGCATATTCCAAGGATTCTATCCCCAATTTGTGGGAAAACATGGGGCATGTTGGTATTGTGAAAAATTTCCCCCTATTTTTGCCCAATGAAATTGAGTTCCTCAGTCTGTGTTTCCAAGATATTTTTGAGTTGTGGAAGCAAATGGTATTTATCAGTGATATGTTCCTTTGAACAAATGCTACAAATAGCTGAAATAGAGGTTTTGTTCAAGGGACAATCTTGCAGAGCATGCTTATTTTTGCATCTTGGGTAGTAAATAGCTAGGGGTGGTGTGGAGTTAGATTTTGCATTCCTCTCCCCTAATGTGGCATTTAATTGCACAAGAATATCAGTTTTCATGTTGGTCATTTCCTCCATTAGCTCTTTTATCTCACTACTATTAGTACTCCGCTTTCATCTTCTTTGCCTTGTGTGGGAGTAGTTTTTGCATAATTCCAAAATCTCATCAATGTCAAGGGTGTTCACATCTCCCTTGCCCATTAAATCCAATACTTCCTTAGAATCATCTTGTAATCCTCTCAAAAATATGGCCTTACACATTTCAGATTCTACAGGCCCACATCTCTTTTGTATGAAAGCAAACCTATCAAGATAATCTTCTAAATTCTCATCCTCTTCTTGTTTGATTCGAAATAATTCATCTTTTTTGTTTCTTACCCTACAATATTCTTGGTATTTATCCAAGAATACGCTCTCCATTTGTTCCCAAGTTCGAATTGATTCAGGTTCTAGACTCATAAACCAGTGTAAAGTTGCATCTTTGAGTGTAGAAGGAAATACTTTAAGCTTTTGGTTGTCATTTACATAATCATAAGTCTGACACACAACCTTAAACTCAAACAAGAATTGGTCAGGATCTTCAGATACAACCCCCCTAAAGTTTGGAAGTACTGAAGGTGAGATTATTTTCATAGGAGAATTTTGTGTAGGATTCAATCGAATGGGGTATTCGAAAGTCCTAGAAGGAGGAGGATTATCTTCTTGATTATGAACATTACTATTCCTATCTTGTTGTTCTTGCATATCTGCCATGATATCATTCCAACACCTGGTATAGATTTATCTAAATTGTCCTGATGGTATGGATACAAGAGTAGGTGGAGGAGTACTAGCAGATGGTTCCTCTAAGATTTCTTGTTTAAGGGATCCTATACTTCCTGATGATGGAGATGGTGGTTTCCTTTCAACTACTTCAGGAAGTTCAAATGTAGGAAATTCACCGCCTTGGCATGAGTATCACCTACCTATGATAGGTAAGGGGCTAGACTTGATGAATCTTCCTTGCTCATCCCTTAACCTATTCATTCATGCTTGTTTTCTAAATATTCTGAAATGCAATTTTTAGTTTTTGCAACTATTTCTTATGCAAGTTGTTATTTTCAGGATTTTCACTCTAAAAGTTCACAACTCACAAAATGACAATTGGTTTGACTATTTGACCTACTAACAACACCTATGTTCCTCAGAAATAGTACCAAAAATGATGAGTGTCATTATTATCATCATTTAATTCTTATGATTGTCAAATCTAGGGCGGTGTCCAAGGTTGTCTACGATAGGAAGTTTTGGTAAATCATAGTTCAGATCATTAGGTTACAAGCTTATTTGGTGAAACAGATGTTTGTGGGGTTTTCAAGTTCACTTTTAATCCTAAATTGTAGAAATGAAACTAATTTTACTTGCTAGAATTGAAATTGCAGAAATTGAATCTTAATGCTATAGTTGCAGAAAATTGACAATTCTAACTACAATTGTAGAATTGAAGGTTTGCAGAATTGAAAGTTTGTAGAATTGAAAAGCCTATTTACTTTTTCTAATGGAAATGACTTGAAAAGGAAAATTCTTAATTGAAATCATCATGCTGAAATTCACAATACTGAAAACTATCAAAAAATGTTGTAAAAACTTGTCAACAAATGTTGTTGGAAAAACTTGTCAAAAACTGTTGCAGAAATGGAATTATAGAAAATAGGGTATTTAAAACATGTTCAAAAATAGGGGTCAACTAGTTGCAATTATTCTAACATACATCACACTTTGCATCATCAAATAAATTATGCTAAAACAAAAGTTAGTACAATTGCATAAATGAAAAACAAGAATTTGACAAAAATGCTGTAAAAATAGAATTAGTCAAAACCTGCACTTTTTGCTCCTTCCTTCTGGTCCTTAGAGTGGGCCCTTGCTCCTTGGTCTAGAGGGAATAATATCTACTCCAAGACTAAGAACTAATCATTCATGAATTCACAATCTCATATGGATGAAGAAAAGACTGCACTTTATTCAAATATTTAAATCATAACGGTTACAAAAGAATACCTGCTTTTGACTGATTAATTTTTCTAAACTCTCTATGTGGACCTAGCTCAACCAATGAGGGAGCTCCTATATATACTAATTTTTACATGAATATTTTACAAATACAAAATCAACACCTCTATGTTGTCCGCTTCTAATGTGCCTACTTTATTTCAAAGACCTAGTCTAATTTAAGACATATTCTGCTGTTACCTTTTTGTTCGCATCCTCCAGTTGGTGGAATGGTTCAAGAATAGTGTAAGAATATTTGAAACATATTTCCTCACCTTATTATTCTCCCTTCCTTCCAAAAAGGATGCATTTTTACCTTTTTGTCTAAATAATTCAATTCTGCCTTCATCGAAATATAAGGCAGAGTAATAGATTTGAACTGTTGCCACCAATTTTGGTTGGATAGGAGCGTGTTCAAATGTGCAATTGGTATTCCTTACCTTTTTAGACATATTGAAACCACTTACATGTGCCTCCCTTGACCAGGTGTATGACCTCCTTAATAGTTGTGCAATTCTGGTTTTTACATGTTGTTTCTAGTTGTACCTATAGTTTCACTCTTATGTCTTATTGTCTTCATTTGGCTGACTTGGAAGTGCTTCTAGGTGGCTCAAGAGTCTTCCTAAGTTTACCTTAACAGTTTCCCATCATTCCCATTTGCTTCTTTTGACAAATTCCATGCCTCCCTTTATCATGATAGGTGGCTGGAATTTGTATGAGACTGTTGCTATAGCTGGAATGTCCTATTTTTAGCAGAAAGGTGGATTTGGTGCCAAAACATCTTACCAGTTTGTATTTAGAGTGGGAAATAATTCAAATTATTTTATGCAACCATAAATCACAACACACTTTATTTGCTACAAACTTCATGATATACTTTTCACTAACTAATCATGCAAAAACAGAGTAAAAGATGCTGAAAAATAGTCAAAACAGGGTATAGTGCTTCTATACATTAAATCATGCAAACACTTAACAAATAATGCATTTAATCACATAATTGGCATAAAATAATATCATATTTTATTTTAAAGTAGTATTTAGATGTTCAAAACATGACAAAAATGAGGTATTTTTGGGCCTCATCAGGGGTGATGAAACCAAGTTTTTTGTGGGTTCTATCACTAAAGGAAGACAAGGGTAGGAAATGTAAGTAAAAATGAATAGGATATAGAGTAGGGTTTTATACCTTTTCTATCCTATGATAGACTCATGACCAATGTTGGTTGGCCACAAAATCATCTTAAGTGGGATTTCAAGACAAAATCCTACTAAAAAAGGATATATCAAGGGTTGGAAGCTAAAGGGTACCTTATCTAAGGTTAGCCTACAACTGGACAAAGACTTAGGAACCAATGTTAGAGAAAAATATGGAATTAAAAGCTAAAGAAAAATTAATATATGTATAATTATTCAAATTCCATAAAATAAAAAATAATAAAAGGAAGGCAAAAAGGAAGGGGAGGCAACAACCAATAGAGGAGTGATCCTCTAATATTAGACCCAGTGATCCCTCCAAAGAGTCATCCAAAGTGATGAAATCAACATGAGAATTTGAGCTACAATTTTTCAGGATTTTTGTTAGCATGAGAGTATGTTATGCAAATGGGATACTAATGCCTCTATTTATAGAGCTTTAGGGCATGTAGGAAGAGAGGGAAAGACATTTATGAAGGTAGTTGAATTTTAATTTAGATAAGGGTAAGAGGGGAGAGACTTAGGGAACTAGCAATAGGGTGAGGACACCTTAAATTAACACCATAAATGGATTAAGATCCCAAGGTGGGTAGAGAATCCAAGATTTGGAGTCCTTAACTCAAAGACATGATTTCATGGTCAATAATGGTAGACTACAAATTCATAGATATTATCATTGATGGTAATATCAAATAGTGGATAATGATGCTTTTAAAACTAGGTGGGAAGAATCAACAAACAATATTTCTTGATAAGTAGGGTTAAAAATTCATTGAGGGTGATAGTTCCTAAAGAAAGGGGAAGCATAATTTTATGGTCCATCACGATGGGCCACAAATTTTCTAAAGATGATAAAGACCTCAAAATTTGAGGGTTGATGGGCACAAAACTATGTTTGATAATTTTAAAGGGCTACTTTGTATTCTAAGGGGAAATTGACTCATTTGGTTGGGTCAATTTTTGGTGTCTATATTTTCTCCCTCTTTGATGTATTTATGGTTCAATAAATATGTCAAATAAAGTTATAGATACCTTCAAATTTTGAAATGTAAGTACTCTTGGTTCTAAAATCCACCTAAGTGAATGAGATACACCTTCAAGACCTTGACCAAGATATTAGATGGTTACAAAATGAGGTTCTCTGAGTCAACCTCCAAAGAAGGTTGATTCCTATGCTTAGCTAATCTAACTAAATGGGGGGTTGCAAACTAAATTAAGAAATATGAATGGTTAGAAAGATAAGATAAAAGTGGTATATATTTGGCAACATCAAGAGACATAATATAGAGAGTATTGCAACCTAAATTTACATTAAACCATGTAACTGAATAACCTACTTTTCTTACACATTCAAAATAATAATCATTAAGAACTCTGAGAGATGCTAAGTCATTCCAAAACTATAACAAAAAATCCAAATAGAAATATAAAATGCAAAATAATTGTAGAAAAATTACTTATTCCTAGATTTAATAGAAAATACTTAGCTACTTAGTAAGACATACATACATGTTTTGCACAAGAAGTTAGTAGGAGCCCAAAAAACAATCCAATATTCATTCAAGAAAGTGTATAGCCTTCATCAATATAATTATTCCAATTGTAAATGCCAAATACCTAACCATTATAATGACTTGCATTCTATTATATATAGATTTACAATTACAATTGGTTACGTTATCATAATAGTTTGGAGAGTCGATTGCAGGTATGACAAGTTGTTGTAGTGCATGTGCTCATTCTTCTAGTTCATCTTGTTGCAATTGATTTGGCATTATGGTGCTCATGTGGCTTATTTTCAGTTGATATAAGGAAGTGGTGGTTTTCATGTTTTCATTTGGTGCATAGGATCCTTTGAAATGCCCATTATGCTTTTATCTATCCCACTACCTCCCTAGCTATAATAGTACAAGTATTAGTTGTAGAAGATCTTGAGGTTGTTAGGATATTTTGATGGTATATTCAATTGTTGGGAGCACACCTTAGAAATTTTTATGCATAATTTTACTTAATAAATTCCTTTTCAAAATTCCCTCTTATTTTTTGTTTTGTTTTAGGCACTTACTTTATATTCATTGGAAATCTTAGTATCCCTTGCTAACATCAGCACACCAAATATTTTGATACTTTTTTATTTTGTAGTC
Organism: Wollemia nobilis; assembly: GCA_028583015.1. Taxonomy (NCBI): domain Eukaryota; kingdom Viridiplantae; phylum Streptophyta; class Pinopsida; order Araucariales; family Araucariaceae; genus Wollemia; species Wollemia nobilis. Next base: position 1,752,313 of record JAQPPZ010000493.1, read on the forward strand.
TAATGAAGTGCTTTGCAAGATGTCAATTTCAAATTATGCCTAAGTCAATTTGCTATCATAATTTTATTGAGTTATATTTTTCAACACACCTACTGATGTATGCATTCTAAACTATCTGACACTGAGAATCAATATTCCTGACATGTTCCACTATTGTGTTGAATGTTAGGATCTCATACTTAGTTTATTTCTTGGTTTAAGGAGTCAGGTGTTTTTACATATGAAGACAAATATTTTTCCCTCTCTCATTGACATCAATATCATTATCCACCTAGGATGTTGCATACCAAACATCATATTTAAATGGCCCTTCTACTAATATCAACACTCAAAATCATATGACTATCCTACTTAGTCAAAATTTTGCCTAGGTTTACTTGATTTAACTATTGCATGCTAAGTAATTTTGTAACCTATGTTGACGTGAGCATTCAAAATTTTCAGCAATAGTTCTATACTTAACAAAATTTGCACCCTTTTCTTGTATTATTTGATCTGACCCTTGTTCTAAACTATATGATGGTCTGCCTTAGCAAGGGATCAATGTATTTAATTCACAAAATTCATCTCCTTATCCAAATATGAGTGTGGGTGGAAAATCCTACCCATATTATTTATGACTCTCATATAGCTTCTTCTTGCATAAGTATAGAATCCATTTATCCTTATCTACTAGGCTACAGATTCAAAATGACACAAAAAGAAAAAAGATCAAAATTTCTTGTTGGCACAAGGTTTTTTATTTTAGAGACTCCCTATATCTGAAGTTCTAGCTCTACTACTATATTATTCTTGCCCCTCTATAGCTACCCTAAAAGTTTCTCCCTACTAGTTGACTACTTAGGCTATTGGAGGTATTCTTGGAAATTGAAATAGTTGGCACATATTATCCCATGTCGCTTGAGAAGGAACATCTATTACTCTACATTCATATAGTATATGTTGCAACTAATAAAATTATCATAGGAAGGGCCACAATAATTTTGTGTCAATTATTTAGTATTTGAGAGAAAAGTAGAGAGCTTATGAAAATATACAATTATATGATCTATAGGGAGAGGTTTAGATAGCGCATCAATTTTGTTGTCATTATTTCATTGTTGATCTAGCATTTGGGCAAACTAATCCTTGCTATAGAATTTCCTATTTACATTCCAAAATCTTGGGAAGCCAAGACTATTGATTTCTTGAACCACCAACCTTACCTTATCAAATTTTATTTTTATGGAATTGATCATTTCTCCTTGTTATATTAGCCAGCTACCAACAATGATCTGGTCTATTCAAAATATGCACTCTACCAAATATTTTTTTAATCACTTAAGCAATTGGTAGTAGCTCCCTCTATTTCTCAATATTTCTATGGCTATTTTTGCTAGTTGTATTTTTCTTGTCAATTCTTCCTGAGCTCTATTCAATTCCTCCTTGGCTTCTTGAATTAAATTTGCAATACTAGTTATTTTTCTAATTAGAGAAAATGCTTTCATTGCAATATTCTTGATTTTAAACTAGTATTGGAAAATAAAATTCTTTGACATATCTTTAGACATTGTTTGGCCCTTAGGCTTCCTTTTCTCTTCCTCCAACTATACTTTTACTATTTATAGGGTCTGTTCTTAACCTAGAAGCTTGAAATTTAGGTCTTGCAAATCAATGCTTTGTGCATACCTTTTATTACTTTCTAGTTGTAACTGTTCTAATTTTTGTATATTTCTATCCCTTTGTTACAGTTGTTCCTAAAGAGGGGATTTGTCTAAGATTTACTTTAACTTCATAATATCATTCTTCAAGATGTATTTGTCTATTTTATCCTTATTCATCCTTTATAACAAACTTTTAATTTTACTTTCCATAGTTGCAAGCTTCACATATGATTGATTAATCTATAGGAATAGAGTGTGTCCTTTTGTGCATAGGGCTTGTAGTGTATCTATCTTCAAGATATTAGAGATGTACTTTTACACTTTGATATTGTAGTATTCTATTATCATATTTATAATTGGTTTGTTTAAATTTGGATATGTAATCATTTTGATGCATTCTCCAACCATCAGGTCAAAACCATCATTTATCTTAATGGTTCTAAGATTTGCTCCAAATTGTGGATTCTACTACTCTATCCATAATTGAGTGTTCTCGATATCTTGAATCATCAAGACCACCTTTAATAGAGGATGATTGAAAACAAGGGAAGGTAAAATTATAGGTTAAAAAGGGGAGACAAATACAAATTATGGACTTACTATTATAATGATATATTTTATAGAGGAATGGCTATTTACATTGATTGAGGCCACTTGTGCCTCCTACATAGGGGTGGTGGTAATATTTGTTGATGGAAAATCTAGTATGGGGATTGCTCCACTAGGAGGACTAGGTGGTGGAGATGGTTTTCTTGGTGGAGAGTATTGAGGTGGCATTATATCATCAAGAGAAGAGAAGAAAGTAGATGTACCTAGTCCTTTCACTTCTAGAATCAACTTTTAGACTACTGCATTAGCTAGTTTGATTTGTGCATTAGACCATTGTATGAATTACTTGTACTATAGTCATTTGGCCAGTCTTATTTCCTCATTTTCCTCCATGGTTGAATGCTCTCTTCTCTTATAGATTTCAATAAGACCTTCATGCAAACCCAAGGTTTTGGCTTTATCCTAAAATATTGCATTAGCTATCTTCTTTGTGAAAGTCATTTTTGGGCTTCATCACTCTTTTCACTACTTGGTTTTGGTTCTAGTAGAATTTCCATTTCTAGAATGTATTGAACTTCTTTAGCTATTTCTTCTCCTATCCTCCATCTTCTCTATAGAATTACCTCTTCTACATCATCCTCAAAATCCATGTATTCTATCGATGGATTTACTTATGTGGGAGTCAATTGTAGAACTTCTTCTTCTTCTTGATCTTATTCTTGCTCAAACTAAGATATATTTTTCCTTTATGCTCATTCATGAATGTCTAATATTTATCCTTGAATTTAGTTTCAAAAAACTTTTCATATGTGTTGGGGAAGGTATTTTTTTGAGTTTCATGTTTCATGTTCAGAATGCAATATCCACCACTCTTTAATCATGTTGTCATCCCATTTTAGTTCCAAATTAATATTCTATAAAAGATATTCATGAATCCATTGCTCTTTGTTTTGGGTTGTATCATAGATCTTGGCATATGGATAGCATGTCCTCCATGGAGGCCTTTCTTGCATTTGAAGAGTATACATATCTACAATGTTTCTCTAATAATTATTTTTAATTTCTTAATTTCTAGCCATGAAAAGTGATCAAATTCAGGTGGTTTATTGTTTAGTTGGGCCAATTTGGACTTGAATTTACATTCTAGATCATAACGCCACATGTGTGACACAATCGATAATTTTAGGGTATTCAACTTGTCATCTAAAATTTTTGCTTGTCCTCTTGTCAGCATTGCAATATATCTAAATTTGTAAGGATAGCAATACGTATAAGCCTTCTTATGTTGGAATCCAAAATACTCATTGGTTTCATGTATTTGTCTATAAAGCTCCATACCAAATACCCAATCCATGATATAATTTTGTAATAGGTATGGCATTCCAAAAAATCCATATAATCATATCATCATTGCATCCAATAGAAAATACCAATATCTAATTTTCCTCCTCTTGCCTCTTATTATATCTATGGATTTAGGATTGAGGTGATGTGTTGGATCATAGATAGAAGATAAGGCAGGTCCCAAAAATATTCTATTGAAATACAAATAAGGGGATATCTCCTTAAGAACTAGGGTCCAATATACTACTAGATGGGACTGATTTTTGTTTGTTTTAGTGAGGGTGATGTTGTACACATTTTTAGGCATATGAAAAAAGAAAAATCATGGCTAGGAATAAAGGATAGCAGAATTTTTTACTCTATTTCAGATTCAAGTAAACTAGCTAGTTATGAATTTGGGTATTTAAAAAGTGAGCCTAGTTAAAGAATACATGATTAGCACCAGTATTTCCTTCATAATTCTAAACATTTGTGACTACATAAGCAAGATATAATTGGTAATAATAGACAAGTTCATCAAAGTCTAACCCTAGGATTATAGATAGCATAGGAAAAAATATTTATAGAGTATCTATGATATCACTCAGCTTAATGGAAAAACATTCAAGGATTTTTTTTCTATATGCTTTTTCAACCATGTAAAAAAGGTAGGATTATCTATGTAGCTCTTTTTATCCTTTATATTAATGGTTTTGAGCCTCATACCTAGTTGTTCTCCTAATGCAAACACTTTTATGATTTATTCCTCTGTGATGGTGAACAAGATTTGCTTCTTTGCATTGTATACCATGGTTATCTCTTGGTCATAGTGCTTTGCTATTGCTCTAATAAGCTCGAGATAGGGATGAAAAAATATTAGCATGTACTAGACAAAAATGAGTTCCACATAGTAGCTTCCTCTCTTCCAACTAAGAGTTTCCCTCTCATTTATCCTTATTGAAAGCTTTTCCATTTTTCTTTAATTGTGATAATTGGATCATGTACCTTTGCTAAATTATCTTCCAACTCCTTTGTAGTCTTTTTTATATTTTATGCTTTCTCTCCTCTAGCCATGTTCTATTAGCTTTATACTTCTATGAAGAGCAGGAAATAGAAGTTGTGAAATCCCTTTTTTTTATAGAAGTTTTTAGCAATTTTTGAATATGAGGGCCCAAAAATTGTACAACATTTTCATGTTACTAAGATCTTTAGCAACCTCTTCAAAAAATAGTAGTAATTTCTTATAATTTATCTTCTTAAAAAAATGCACAAATGCATATTACTTCATGTGGGATCTATTTTATAGCAAGAAATACCTATGATAAACAACCATTGCTAATTAATTGTCAGGGATTACACATGCTTTGTTTTTATGGAAACTCTTATCTTGGAGCTATTAGTTCATGTAAGCATTCACAATGTATGTACTTTTCAAGACAACTAGCTTCATAAACCAATGAAACTGCTAAGAATTCAAAATTTGATAGCTGCTAGGCTTACTCGTACAATTAAAACAATTTTATTGACAGTGTTATTACCACTGCAAAATTATTTACACATGCCACTATTTACATATGTATAGAAAAGAGGCATGCTCTTCTATACATGGTGCTTTAAATATTTACAGTTTACCAAAATTGAAAAAATATGACCATCCATATCTTGTAGTTCATATGCAATTATATATGGGTCAGACCATAGTGATTCTATATTTTCATGCTTTCCAGGCTTAGCACGATCTAAATCCTATTTAAGAACTATATCTCCATCCTTGAATGATTTCAATGATTATTTCTTATCAAACCATCACTTTATAGCTAATTGGTACCAACAAAAATCATTGTAGGCCCTCTCTCTAATTTCTTCTAACAATAATAATTCTACCAACCTCTTTTCAATTGGCTTAACATCCTCCAATTATGAGTAGTTGATATACATAAAATTAAGCAATTCAAGATTAATCGACAATATGGCTTTTTCTCATAAACTAAATCATATGGAATATTTTTCAAAGATTTTTTTACTATTATTCTATTTTTTTTTTTTTTGGTAATTATTTTAATAGATTAACAGTGGGTTTTTATAGAGGATCCCAAAACCTTATGTACAAATTCAGCCTGGCTGGAATGTGCATCATGCCTTATGGCTGGAGGAATAAACTTGATGACAAAAACAAAAAACTGCTAATTTCCCGAAGGCTATAAGTAGGGCCCTTATGTCTGAATATCCTAGAAACAAACCACATTTTACCAAGGAAAACAAAAATACTAGCTGGAGAAATTTGACCATCGAAAGCAAAAACAGCCAAACCAAATTAATGACCTTCTGAAGCGAGGAGAACATCATGAGAGGATATCCGCATTGGCCAAAATCACCACCTCAGACGGGAAGCATGAGCACCACACAACAGGACACGTGGTCACAAGCCCTTTGTTGGCCATGTGGTCTGCCACGCGATTTCCTTCCCTGAAAATATGGCATGCCTTCCACCTGTCACTTTGAGAGAGGAGCATCCTAGCCTCAAGAATGATGTTGTAGACCCTCCAAGATGGGTCTTTAGAGCCTAGCAGATAGTTGACTATATTGAGCGAATCACCTTCGACTATCAAAGGTCGAGGATCCTCGGAGAGGATCTGGATACCTTTCAAAACACTTCAGCTTCAAGCATAGTGATTAGTCCGGGCACCCAAATCTTCATAATAAGCCGACACGAGATTCCCGTTATGATCTCTAACCACACCACCGAACCAGCGGGGCCGGGATTGCCTTTGGCCGCACCGTCAAAGTTTAATTTAATCCAGCCCACAGGGGGCTTGGTCCAAATAACATCCCCACGCTGAGACTTAGAAACACCATCAAGAATAGGGAAAAGGCCCAAACTTTGGAAGATCGCTGCTTCGCCAGGAATGCGGGGACGGGAACTAGGAACAACTTTAGAATTCTCAATGGCGAAGGATAAGGCTCTCTGAGTGACACAGGGAGGTACTCTAGGGACCTTGCCGAAGACTCTGGAATTTCTCTCTAGCCAAATCTGCCAAATGGAGTGGTGGAAAGAGGCCTCAAGAAGGAAGCGAAGTTTAGGATTCTTGAAAGGATTGGGCCATTGGTGGAAGGCATCTTTGAGGGAGAGGGGAGTGCACCAAAGGATTTGAAAGGAAGACAGGACAGTTCCGAGGACAGAATGGGAAAAATGACAGTGCAAAAATAAGTGGTATGTCGTCTCACAATCAACAAAGCATAAGAAGCACCTGTTGGGAATAGCAAAACCCCTCTTATGGAGGTTGTCGATGGTTAAGGCTTTATTATGAAAGGCAATCCATGCAAAGTAATTAACTTTAGGAATAATACCCTTCCTCCAAATCACTTTCCACCTGTGATCCATGGCAATATCACAAGTAAGAAGGTCATAGGCAGTCTTGACAGAGAACAGACCATCCTCTGTGCCACGCCAGATGATTCTGTCATCTCTTCTAATAGATGGAATTAAAACAGATCGAAGAATATTAGACAAAAAAGTCATTTCATTGTTAAAGCCGTCCAGGACTGGCAAATTCCACCGAGGGGGAAGAGAGCTCCGATCAATGAAGTCTGCAACCTTGAGTTGGGAATTTGGATCCACCTGGGCTTTCAGGCTAGCAAGGTCCGCTCTCAACTCGAGAGCTCCATCAGTAACCCACCTGTCCTTCCAGAAGAGAATGGAGTTGCCATCACCCAAAATCCAGCGAGCACCAGAGTCGATCAGAGAGCGGGCTTGAAGCACAGATTTCCAAAATGCAGATGCTTCAGGAGGAATCCCGACATCAAAAAGAGAACTCGATCCAAGATACTTCCTCTTAACCAGCTTGACCCACTTTTCTGGGTCATTAGTCAGGATCTTCCAAGTGTGCTTAGCGATCAAAGCAGTGTTCATGAGTCTTGATCTCCTCATTCCCATGCCACCTTGGTCCTTTCGCAAGCAAACCTTATCCCAGGCCACAAGAGGAATTCTAGATTTTTCTTCATTTCCAGACCACAGAAAGGTCCTCTGAATCTTTTCAATCTTGGAATGGACAGAAACAGGCAGCATGAACACAGACATGAAGTAAGTTGGGATTCCTTGGAGACAAGCTTTGGTAAGGGTGGCTTTCCCAGCTTGCGATAGGAATTTGCCTTTCCAAGTGCTCAGATTTTTGTGAAGACGTTCCAGGATCATGTCCCACAAGCTTCCATTGGCACTACCATTACAAGCCAGAGGCAAACCCAGATAAGACGCAGGCAGGGAATCAATAGTGCATTCCAAAATTCTGGCTATGCAGAGCTGCCTTCGCATAGGAGTGTTAATAAAATAAATTTTGCTTTTGATGTAAATGACTTTCTGTTCGAAAGCCTTTTCATAACGGGAGAGGATTCGCTTGATGGATTTGGCTTGAGTGATGGACGCCCCAGTGGAGATGAGGGTGTCATCCAAAAATTGCTGATGAGAGACAAGATCGACTCTAGAGGTGGGAAAAATGCCAAAGATCTTATTCTGACGAAGAGCCTCTTTCAAAGACCAACTCAGAACCTCAGCCAGAAGGATGAATAGAATAGGAGACAGAGGGTCACCTTGTCTGAGGCCTCTGGCACTTTGGAAATACCCAACAGGGGATCCATTGATTAGAATAGAAAAGGAGGGAGTGGATATGCAACTACTGACAAGGTCAATCCATTGAGGGTGAAAACCAAACTTGAAGAGGACAGCACAGAGGAACCTCCTGTCAACTCTGTCAAAAGCTTTATTCATGTCCAGCTTGAGGAAAAGAGCAGCATTTTTGGAGCGGTGAGCAGAATGGAGGGTTTCATGGATGGTGATGACACCATCGAGAATGTTTCTGCCTTTCACGGTGCTTCCCTGAGAAGGACCAACCAAGGAGGGAAGAAGGGACCTCAGACGGTTGGCTATGGACTTGGTTAAGATTTTATAAAAAACATTGCACAGGCTAATGGGATGATAATCAGAGAAACTTTTGCAGGCGGAAGACTTAGGGATGAGAGCAAGAAAGGTAGAATTTAGTTTTGGATGGATGGATATGGAGGCTTGAATCTCTTGAATTGCTTCGCACACATCCGAACCCACAACATCCCACATAACTTGAAAAAAATGGGGGGGAAAACCTTCAGGCCCAGGCGCCTTGTCTGGTTGCATGGAGAACAAAGATTCTTTAATCTCAGACATAGAAAAAGGCTCCAGAAGCTTAGATCTTACCTCGGGAGGAACTTTGACTGGGAAGTTATCCAACAGAGATTTCTGAACCTGGAGAGCACTGTCGAGAGGAACATCGAGCAGATCCTGGAAGAAGTCAACCGCTTCACTTCGGATTTCCTCAATATCCTTGGTAACGCGTCCATCCTTGCACACCACTTCCCTGATTTTGTTAGCCCCTCTGTGCCACAAATTTGATGCATGAAAAAACTTCGTATTGGAGTCTCCATTTCTCAACCCGGAGGTCCCTAGATTTACGGCGCCGAAAAGTTTCTTCCCTTGCAAGAATAGAATGATAATCCACCAAGAGCCTCCTTTCCTCCTCCCTGAGGCAATCGGTGTAACCTTCGAGCTCCATTATCTCCTCCACCAATTTTAGGTTCACATAAATGGACCTTTTGGACTCAAAAATGTTTCCGAACACCTCCTTGTTCCATGTTTTCAAATTCCTTTTGATTAAATTGAGTTTTAAGGCCACTCTCTTGGAAGCGAAACCTGCTACCTTCTGCTGCCACCAGGCTGTAACCAACCCTCTAAAGTCCTTGTGAGAAATCCACATGGACTCAAATCTGAAGGGGGTTTTAAAAATAGGCCCATCAACCGTCTCCAGGACAATAGGATTGTGATCAGACCCAATCCTCGGTAAGGCCGAGAGAGTTGCCGCACCGAGTATGGGAATAGCCTCTTGGGATATGAAGAATTTGTCAAGCTTGACTTGAATAAGATTGCTCCTAATCCTCCTATTGCTCCAAGTGAAGGATGCCCCCTTGAGGTCAATGTCAAGCAAGTTATTGGTAGAAACAAAATCTCGAAAGTCTTCCAGACTGTGGCTAGAGTGGTCTCGATCCTCCTTTCTTTTCAGATGGGTGAAGAGGACAGTTGAAATCTCCCCCTAGAACCCAAGGGAAATTACAGAACGTTTCCCTCATCTGGGAAATAGCCTTCCACATTTCTGCTCTCTCCGAGATAGATTTTGGGGCATACACATTAGACAAGATCCAAAAAAAGTTAATGGCTTTGGAATGAAACAAAACATTGATAATCCTGCTAGAAGTTGAGAGAAGGCTGCCCTCAAAAATCTCTGGATCCCAAAGAATCATGAGACCGCCTACCGTTCCCACTGCAGGACTGGAGAGGAATTTTGCCTTAGCCCAAATGACCTTAGCAGCTCTGGCAGAAGAGATAGCATCGGTCTTAGTCTCTTGCAAAATTAGGATGGACGAATTCGTCCTTTTTCTGAGATCAGCCACCAATATCCGTTTGGTAGCTGCATTAAGCCCTCTCACATTCCATGAGAGGACTTTCATCTCAACAGTTTGATATTCTTCTTACCTCCCTTTCCTTGCTGGAGGGGAGGTTTTGGGACAGACGAGTCACCCATCTGGGAATCAGAATCATCCTAAAAAAGCAGTCGTTGAGTACCATTTGCAACATCTGCCGCCGTCTCCTTGTCCCGCCTGTCTTTGTTGGGGGGACGACCTTGCTTCCTTTCACTACCAAAATAAACACCTTGCTTTCGGCTTCTCGTATTACGAGGGCTGATATTACTAGACCGCTCACCCCTTCTTCCTAGTAGGTAATCTTCCAAGCACATTTTGGGACTCGGGGTGGTTATGGTCCAGGATTTTGGATGAATCTTCCTGTGCGGTGATTGGTGGAAGGGACTGGTCCTTCTCCTCTTGTGGTCCAAGGTGAGGGCTTGCACCACACGGCTCAGAGACTGTTTGGGGGAAGACTGCTTCCACCGGGTGGGAGGATTCGGGATGGTCCCTAGACGGGCCTGGAGAATCATGCCCTTTTGCAGCAGGGAGCTTTGTCTGACCTTCACCGTGTTCCAAGGGGTTGCTGGAATCCCGTTTCTTCATCCCTGGATTTTGAAGAGGACAGTTGGACTGGAGGTGCCCTTGAGAACTGCACAGGGGGCAGAAAGCCGGTCTGTTCTCATACACAATGGCTTGCTTGTGAAGAATGATATCTCTAGACCAGAGAGTGATGGATGATGGAAGGTCAGCCTCCAAATCTGCCAGAATGCAAAACCGAGCTTGAACAAATCTGGTTCGAGCTTTGGTGGGAGGGTCAATGGTAACCAACTCACCAATGGAGCGTGCAATTCCTCTAATTACATTTTCATGCCAACAGAAGAGGGGGAGACTCGGGAGTCTAACCCATATTGGAGCAATGTTGATATTTTGGGTCTCGAGGTTGAAGTCCATACCCCACTTCCTTAGAAAGAGACTTCTACGACCTAGGAACCAGGGACCACCAGCCAGGATTTTATAGTAGTCCTCCTTGTTATTCAGTATAATCACAAAAAAACCCGGGATAAGGCCGCCAACTCCATGTGACCAGAGGTTCGCCATTTACCTGCCGCCCACTTGCGAATGGTCTCCATGTCGGGACGGCCACCAATAAACTTACCGATGAGGGTAAATTTTTTGAATTCCACAAAGCTTGAAAGAATTTTTGCCAGGATGTCCAACTCGTCCCCAATAGGAAACAACTCCTTGGAGAGCAGATCGCTAAGGGTTTCTGAAGCCGCTGCCTGAGCGTACGACTTCTGAGGTCCACCTCCCCATTTTTCTGGTGGATCCTTGTCATGACCTACATCCTATTCTGTTGGAGAGGACTCTTTAGCGCCCCCGATCTCTGACTGCCCTCCCTTCGCCCTGCTGTGCCCTTGGTTCAGTCTGTTGGCGTTCCCATGCTCTCCCGTAGAAGCTTTCCCGCCCGTTGTCATCTTGGCCGTCAAAACCCTAGCTCTCCTCTCAGAAGTTCAGCGCCTCAGGGTTCACTATTATTCTATTTTACTATAATGCTTGGTTCAACATTAAATGACAACTTTTATGATTATCATAAATATTCCACTTGATTATCCTCATTAATTCTTATTGGTGGATTTTGCTAACCCATTGCCTTAAGGATAATAATTTGGATGTTTTTTAATAAATATCATATTTACTTGCAAAATCCATTGTTTTAGCTCCAATAAATGCTCTGTCATTATCAAAAACTATTATAGCAAGGATCCCACACTTGGTGATTAATCTCTCTAGAAATTCTATAATCGTATCTTGATCAACATGCTCGGTTGCTTTTGCTTTAGACCACCTCGTGAAGTAATCGATGGCTATCAATATAAAATTATTTTCAATAGAAGATATTGGATTAATCATCCTAATTAATTCTAGCCCCCATTACTAGAAGGGCTCTTCTGCTATGCTTGGTTATAGGGGCATGGCCAAATTTTTGCTTTTGTTGAAGAATATTTAACATTTATCATAGGCATTAGCAATTCTGAAAGCATCAAAAAATAGGGTAGGCCAATAATATCCAGCTCTAAGAATCTTATCAATTATTTTTTATCTAGAATAATATCCTCCTAAGAAGTCAACATGAAACTCTTTTAATATATTTTCATTTTTTTCCAATCATACACATCTCAAAAACACACCATCAAAGTTTTTCTGATATAGTATGCCATTAAACCAACTTGTAATTCAGTGCTTGCAAACTTTACCTACACATTTGAGCTGACCTAAATTCATTTAAACACCTCTTCATCTTAATAAAATAGGTCAATTGATCCAACCAAGTATTTTATTCAATTTGGGCCTCTTTCGATTAATATTTCTCTCCTTGTTTATTTAAGAAAATAGAGTATGGGGTTGTAGAGTTTGCTAACTCTTCACATAGTACTATTTTTCTAAGTAGATTAGTTAGCTTGATACCTATGTCATATTATTGTATTTTTATGATCCAAATGACTCATTTTTTTCCAAATTCTCCTTGCACTACAAAGTTTTGGATGCTGGGGTGTACTACATACACTAGTGTTCTACTCTGAGATATATAGTGCCTTAGATTTTTAAGAGTTTTCATCAAACCAAAAACTTGCTTCTCTATAAAATTGTACCTTTATTCATGGTCTTACAAAGTTTGTCTTAGAAAAGTGATGAGATGTTCATTATGATATTTGTATTTCTGAGTAAGGACAACAATATAGCTTTCTCTTGCTCCAAATACATAAATAATAAAATCTCTCTTATAATCTGGATTGGCTAATACTAGGGCTTTGGTAATAGCTTCCTTTATTTTTACAAAGGCTTCTCTTCTAGCTTCTATCCAAGTGAAATTTACATGTTGTTTTAGCATTTCTATCATAGGCTTAATTATTTGAGCAAAATCATACATAAAATTTGAAATGTATCTGATTTACCCAAAAAATGATTCCAAACCTTTCTTGCTTTAATGCAAGGGAAGTGCCACTATAGAGTTGAATTTTTCTATGTCAATGGATATACCTTCCTTTGATACTACATTATCCAAGAGCTTGCCTTCATGAACAAAAAACAATTATTTTTTGGATTGAGTGAAACCTAAAATTCTTTGCATTTCTAAAAGATCATTTTGATATGTTTGATATGATTTTCCTTCTGATGAGAGAAGACTGTCATGTCATCATATAATATGAGTATGACTTTATTCACAATCTCACTAAAAGATACATATATAACCCTTTATAAAGTGGTTCTAGATCTAGAAAATCCAAAAGGAATTCTCTGATAGGTAAATGTTCTGTATTTGGTTGTGAACATTGTATTGTATTGGTCCTCATCTAACCCAAATTTGGTTAAAAACTAAAAATCCATCTAGCAATGAAAACATTTCTTCCCCAACAACTGTATGTAGGATTTGATCAATCTATGAAAAAGGATAATGATCATTTAGTGAAGCTTTATTCAAGTTTCTAAAATCCATGCAAAGGCGGATATGTAACACCCCAAAAAATCAATCCAAAATATTTTTAAAATATAACCCAACAAGGTTTTACAAAATCCAATAATTTATTTTTAGCAATCAAGGCTTCACTACATTGAGTTCAATATCACTACAAATTACACTCGATGGATAGGAGTGGCCAACCTACCATAGTGTATAGGGTTCACCTTACTAAATCTTATTATTTAGAAGGATTACAAAGCGGTCCCCCACCTTTCCTATGCTCTCCATAACATAGGACAATTTTACCATAACGTAGGGACTATCCTTTAAGACCCATATCACTTAAAGGGGTATGTCTATTCCCTAACCTCAACCTAAGTCCATTTAGGTAGGTTAATCAAGCATAAGAATTGGTGCTTAGTTACCACACCTCCATGGGATAACTAAGGCCACTACCTTTTTCATTAGGCAATGATCATGGTCACTTGAACCTACACATTCTAGGTACCACCAATGTTGTCTTGTGAATAATTTTTCTAACACTATGGTTATCAAACACCCGAACCTCACCATTCAAGGTAAATCAATTCCCAAGAAATTTGGATATTGCATTTTTATAACCTATTCTATATCAGTGAGTTCCTAGATATTTCATCCTTGTAACTCTTTCTAGGTCTTACTTCCACCTAGTTATTGCAACTCAATATTGGGTACTTTCATTGACATAGGTTCCAAAGGATTCTCTAGATCTTAATTCACAACCCCTTTTACTCTAACCCATCATCAACACATATAATATAGATCTCATAAATATTCAACTTAATTAAGCAATTATTCCATATTAAGCATATAAGATTTAATATGAAAGTACCAATTCCAAGAATTAACTATAAATCTATATTAAGAATAAAAAATAGATCATAACATTACATTGTCTAAAATTCAACATAAAGGTACCATGCCAAGATTCATTTGTTTAAACTAATCAAAGTACATAACCATGTAAACATAAAAGCTTTCTCAAAACTTTCCTTAATGAATACATGAAATTATATTTGAAACATAGATCACCATAACATTTATTCACTATAAAATTGTACAATGCTTTAGCAAGCTCACTATCCTATTACATTACTTTCCTTACCTTATTGATTCAAAATAAACTATCTCATTTACAAAAGTTGCTATTTTCTAACAACAATAGAAATTTACATTCAACCCTTACCAAGCAAGTTCTCATTTACATATCATCTTTCCATTCAAAAGTACATCAAAACCATTCCACCTAAGTGGTATTTTTCCATTTCCTTTCCACTAAATTCCTCATTAAGGGATATTTCCATGGTCTTGAGGAACACTTAAGGATCAAGACAACTCATCATGAAATGCAACTAAATGCACACTATGTATTTGCAACCATCCATGCAAAATACAAAAATATAAAATCCACCAATGAGAGAATCCCATACTTATCTCTACAATGGCTTCCATATCTAATCAAGTCTCAAGAAAACATTATAATAATTTTATCTTCTTTTTGAAACCCTTCCCAACACAAGCAACAAGCCAAAGGATATTTTCTACTAGCAAATCCATAGAAAACATAGAAACCCAACTTCTCATTTTAACATAATATGAAGAAACATCAACTTATCATAATATGAAGAAACATCAACTTAAGAAAAAGGTAACTCAATGGTTACTTCCTTGATTAACTTTATATTTCACTACATTCCTTCTTTATTTAATAAAGGAAGATATCTTCTTATTGAGCTAATATTTCCTTCCCTATATCAATCTAAGTTTTCAATTTAACATCATTAGAATTACTCATTTCATTAACTTTATACACCAAGATCTATGTTTTCCATCTACTCTAATTCAATCATGCAATTCTTAACTCACTATTTAATGTATCCATTATTGCTTAAAAACATCTCTATCTATGTTCTTATTGCACACAAGAATGCACTGCACAAGAATCCATCATGCCTATACAAAGCTTAAACATCCAAAACTTAGTGTATTAAAAACATACTCAGGTGGTTGTGGATTTTCCATGCATGTAATACCCCAAAATCACACAAAACAAGAAAACATACAAAACAAAAGAGAAAAGAAAGTTATCAATATTTTTTTTGACTAAGGAGAAGGATTCATAAATCCTTTCCCAACCTTAGACCGACTTACTGTTTGACATCCCCTAAGTTTCTTAAGAACTATACCACACAAGATTCCCTTCATACAATTCCATCTACGTAATCCTATCTTATGTTGAGCACATAAGTCCATCCCTCTCATCAATATTGATGAGCTAGACTTACCACCTTCAATCATTAGAAGGTATACATGCATCTCCATATCCACACAAGTTGTTATGTGTGGTATGCTATGTGTACTGTGAGTTAAGCTATTGATCTTGTCTACTGACAAGCTATCTTAACTCTAGTACAATATTCCAAACCTAGTCACCAATATCCCTAAGGGGGTCTCAATCCCTTAGGATATCTACTAATTTCACCTAGAAATCACTAGTGATTCCTTCTTTTAATCACACAAGAGCATTAAATATCTAAATACTAAATCTAACAAAATGAATTGACTAACAACAAGAATAAATCAGCTTAAAGAAACAATCATTAAATAGACATACATTAAATATTAAATGCATTAATCTAAATAAATGAGTACTAAGCATAGTAGTTGTAATGTTCATTCAGATACATAAATAAGTATGATACATTCCACACTTTCCATGATACTTTACATCCATATCATTGGGGAAATCTCCCCACAATCTAATATAATGCATAAAGATAATATGTAAGGTAGAGAGCAAACTTGTGCATTGGTCCATAATGATTTTTTCCTTCCCTTTATTCCATAAATCAATGAGGATA
Source organism: Wollemia nobilis (assembly GCA_028583015.1). Lineage (NCBI taxonomy): Eukaryota > Viridiplantae > Streptophyta > Pinopsida > Araucariales > Araucariaceae > Wollemia > Wollemia nobilis. The sequence goes on from JAQPPZ010000493.1 coordinate 1,768,671, forward strand.
TTAGGGGATTAGGAAACTCATGGATTCAGATAGACATACTTCTATATGTACTTAATTTATTGCCAAATTACAACTATACAATTAACCCAAGAAATTCAACTTACTAATGCATAGAACTAATTATGGAAACTACCCTTTCCATTTCCCTCTTAGTCCACTTGAGGGAGTCAATCAATCATGCATCAGATCATGCACTCTACTTGTAAATAAATGAACAAACCTTCTCAACAATTAAAGTCCCATACCCTTAATTGTTAGGAACTAGGTTCACACATTTCATTACTCAATCAACTACTTTCATTCCCAATAAACCTTTTTATTCATTTCATTTTATTTCATAACATAAGGTCCCATACCCTTAAATTAAAAAATATCCATCATTCATTTTATTTCATAACATAAGGTCCCGTACCCTTAAAAAATAACTATCAATAATTTTATTTCATAACATAAGATATCATACCCTTAAATTAGAAAATATCCACAATTCATTTTATTTCATAACATAAGGTCCCAAACCCTTAAATTACAAAATAATCAACTAATTCATTTATTTTATAATAAAATGTCCCATACCCTTAAATTACAAAATAATTATCCAATTCATTTATTTTATAACAAAAGTCCAATACCCTTAAATTACAAAATAATCATCCAATTCATTTATTTTATAACAAAAGGTCTCATACCCTTAAATTACAAAATAATCATCCAATTCATTTATTTTATAACAAAAGGTCTCATACCTTAAATTACAAATTAACCATCTAATTCAGTTATTTTATAAAAAAAGGTCCCATACCCTTAAATTACAAAATAGTCATCCAATTCATTTATTTTATAACAAAAGTTCCCATACCCTTAAATTACAAAATAACCATATAATTCATTTATTTTATAACAAAAGGTCCCATACCCTTAAATTACAAAATAATCATCCAATTCATTTATTTTATAACAAAAGGTCCCATACCCTTAAATTACAAAATAACCATCTAATTCATTTATTTTATAACAAAAGGTCCCATACCCTTAAATTACAAAATAATCATCCAATTCATTTATTATCTCCTAAACTCTACAAAGAAGACAATGGGTGGTAATTAAAGGAGACTTTTGAGCTAGCTGCTACTTTGCAAAGGAGGTTTCACTCACGACGTCTAATCAAGCATCTTAATATATGTTACTCCCATGTATTTCTTCTAAAACATCTGTCACACAATGATGGGTAGAAGGATCTGTGGAGCTTCAATGTTGCTCGCCCTTGCTACCACCACTGCACTCAACCAAATGCTAATGGTCATGGTAACTATGACCCCCTACATCCACACTATAGTAGTGGAGCACAACAATATCATGATGCTACGCATCCTTCGACATGTAGCTGCAAACTACAATGCTCTTACCATATAGAGCTATGGTAATCTAATCACAACATAGAGCTATGATGCTCTTATAATGCAAAGTATTTGAGATCTAAAATACGTAGAGCTATGGTTATCTAACATAGATCCTTTGAGCTTCTAAATATGTAGAGATATGGTACTCTACCATAGAGCCTTTGAGCTCCTAAAGATGTAGAACTACAACACTCTAACACAGAGCCTTCGATCTCCTAAAAACATAGATCTAAAACTCTCTAACATAGATCCTTCGAGCTCTTAAAAACTATAGAGCTACAACTCTAAACACAAAGCCTTCAATCTCTTAAAAATAATAAAGTTATAGCTCTAAACATAGATCTTTTGAACTCTTAAAAACAATAGAGCTATAGCTCTAAACATAGTGCCTTCAAGATATTAAAAACACAGAGCTACGACTCTAAACACAAAGCATTTGAGCTATTAAATACAATATATCTACAAATCTAAACACAAAGCCTTTGATATCTTAAAAACAATAGAGATACAACTCTAAATATAGAGCCTTAGAGCTCTTAAAAACAATAGAGCTACAACTCTAAACATAGAGCCTTTGAGCTCTTAAAAATATAGAGATATGATTCTAAATATAGAGCCTTTAAGCTCTTAATAACAATAGACCTATGACTCTAAACACAAAGCCTTCGAGATTTGTTGGCATTTTTGCCACATTGGAATTTTTTTGTAGTGTGCCACATTGACATTTCGTTGTAATCATTGGTGCCACATTGAAAAGTGTTTTTTATTTTTTAAGTGTTTTCACACATTGAACACTTTTTCCTATGGATGTAATTTTGGGTGAAGTTTGGTGCAAATCTTCCTTGAAAAGAGATTAATATTGATAAATATAATTCTTGAGGTGATATGATCATTGAAGCTACCAAGTTTAAGCATGTGCTCTTGATTCTAGTGCAATATTGTTTATTTTTGAGGCATCGACCACTTCATGGGTATGCATTTCCAAGGCACCACCATGGATATTGAAACTGGACCGATGATTTGTGCTGAAGCTTGATATGCCATGTGATAAAATCAACAGTTATTTTATTTGGCATTTGCTCATTGGTTCATTGTTGTGGTCGAGGAGAAAGTTGTTGCTATTGGTGGCTAAGTGGCTGACACTTTGCCTCCACATGTATTTAATGAAAGAGACGAAAACCTCTATAAATACTAATCAAATTCTTATTGTAAAGAGAGGTTAGATATTTTGCAAGAAAAATCTCTAAGTTCTCTGCATCAATAGAAGAGACTTGGCTTCTAAAATTTGAAAGCATTATTATATGTGTGATTTCCTTATTTTTTTTAAAAGCATTTCTGTTTATGCTCATGCTCTTGCTGTTAAGTTTTGAATTCTGCATTCTGAATTCAAACGTTGTCGGTTAGTGAGTAGATTTTGAAATATGATCCAGGGGTTATCTCTACAAAGGTGTGAGTTAAATTATGTTGCTTTCCTTTTATTATATGTTGTTATAAAACTTGGTGGATTTTTTGCTATTAGTCTACCCCACATTCTACACTTCGACCTGTGGCTATATTTCCCTTTCTTTCAGTTATTTTTCAATTTCTTTCCTGCATCCCTAGTCTTCAAACAGTGTAGAATTTAGTAAGGAAGCCAACCCTCTCTGGATATCAGTTCAAAGGAATTTTATTTTCCCTTGGACTTTCAATGTTGTCCAAGTCTAGGGTGCACAAGTGATGATATCTTGTACTTAGGCAGATTTGTGACCAAAAGTTTTTGGCACGCCCGGTGGGACACTAAAAGTTTCACTTTCAATAGTATTGAGGTTTAATGTTCACCTTCATGCTATATAGTTAGAAAATTTTGTGACTTAGCACTACCCAGAAGCCTCTGAATGTGGAGATAGTGAGAGTTGTAATTCATGATCACAAGATCGAAGGCCAAAAATTTTGAAAATCCCGTTAAGTTTTTTGAACTTGACAACCAAAAATTAAGTGGACACCCTAAGTTGGTCTCCCCACCACTTACGTCCTCTGCAACATCCTCACAAATTGCTGGTTTATTTTATGTTCCTTCAAGTTCATCTAGTACTGCTACTAGTTTTCCACCTCCTCAGCCACACACACTAGTCCAAATGGCTCATAATCCTCCACCAAGGTAGTTTTCGGCATGGAATAGTTTGGGAGCCTTAAATTTACAGGCATAAAATCTAGTCCCTCAATATTCTTTGAAAGATTTACCGACCTATGATGGTACTAGTAAAACTACTTATGAGCATATTCAAGATGTAGCCTCTTTGGCGACCATCCATGACATAATGGATGAAGACGTGATGATAAAATTTTTGGTGTTGTCACTGAGAGGGAAATTGTTGTATTGGTACCGATCGTTGCAACTAGACACTATTGCATCATGGGATCAATTAGGAGAGCTATTAATAAAAAACTTTCATGAACAAGCCAATCTATTTTCCTTGTTGCATCAATTTAATGCAATTCAAAGGCATCCGCGAGAGGAGATAGCAAAATTTAATGTCAAATTTACCAGAAGCTGGCAGAGAGTTCTTGAAGGTCTTTGGCCCACTCATGAGAAAGTTGCATTCTATTATCTTAGAGCTTTTAACACTGACATTGGCTTGGCTATCTGGTAGTCCAACGTGACTACATTCCCAGAGCTATTCGAACAAGCACAAAAGGCGAAAGCTGACTTGATTGCCATAGGTAGGCTTCCCCTAAATGTAACAATGCCTATCTTACCTGATCTTCCTCAGCATTTGTATTCTGGTTCATTTTAATAGCCTATGCATTCCATGTATCCTATTCCATCATGGAGCTCAAGTGTGCCTTAGATCACACCCATTCCAGTTCCCCAACTCCCTGCTCCAACTATTCCACAATTTTCTGCACCAAGCATTCCGTAATTACCAACTCCCACTTCATTCCTAGCATTACCTGCATCACCAAAACCTCTACCTATATCGGCACCACCTGCACCCTCAAATATTGATCCTTACACAACACTATTACAAGAGGTAAAATCTGCTAATTTAGCTATAAGAGCAATGGGAAATAAAATCATAATTATTGAAAGAAAGCAGGCAGAGAGAGATTTTCGAAGATGCAAAATGAGAAGAAACAAGTATAAGTGAAAGATCTTGCTTCAATACCAAATCCAGATTCACCTGTTATATTAAAAGATCTTTTGCCACCATGAGCAAAGGAAAGATTACAATAAAAAGCCTCAGCTTCGCAAGCAAGAGCTGAAACAGAGGAAAAAGCTAGAGAAAATCTCAAGTACCCATATTTGACTAAAATATTGAGGGTAGAATCCACTCAACAATATCAGAGCAAATATGAAGCCACTATTGAAAAGAGGGATTCTAGTGCATCTATGATGCAGGAGCATCCGGTGGTGAAGCTACAATCTTGCATCACCCAAAATGTATTTTTCTTTAAGTACTAAAACTGTCGCGATATCGCGATGCTTTTTGAAGAAGGGCACCAGCGGGCCAAACTGTCGTGATATCGCAACGCTTTTTGATAAAAAGGGCCAAGGTGCAAAACTGTCACGAAATCATGACATTTTTTAGGCAACATAGCCGTGACATGAAATGGTCGTGAAATCGTGACATTTTCGGGTCGGAGAGGTCAAGGTGCCAAACGGTCGCGAAATCACGACAGTTTCGGAGAAAAGCAACTTCAGCGCCAATTGGTCGCAAAATCGTGACGTTTCCGAAGCAAAGCAGCCTTAACGCAAAATGGTCACGAAATCGTGACATTTCTGAAGCAAAGCTGCTCGGGCACCAAATGGTCATGAAATTGTGACATTTCCGGGGAAGAGCAGCTTCGGCGCTAATTGGTCGTGAAATCATGACAACTCCGAGGAAAAGTCACTTGAGTGCCAAATGGTCATGAAATCGTGACACCTTCGAAGACAAGGTTCAAGGACGTCGTGAAATCGTGACACCTTCGAAGACTAGGTTCAAGGACATCATGAAATCGTGACACCTTCGAGGACAAGGCTAAAAGACATCATGAAATCATGACATATCCGGAGGCAAGGTTCCAAAACACAAAGTGGTCACGAAATCGCGACGCTTTCGGTGCGAAGACTCAATAGTGCAAGGTGGTCGCGAAATCGTGACACTTTTGAGCCAAAGACTCAAGGGCATGAAATGGTCGTGAAATCGTGACATGTGGTTTCATGGCCCGAAATGAAGCAGCGAGTACGGAATACAAAGATGTCGTGAAATCGTGACGTGTCACGGTTTCACGGCCCAAAGGAGGAAAGCGAGTAAGAAAGGCCTAGACGTCATGATTTTGTGACGTGTTGCGGAATCACGGCCCCAAGGAGGAGAGAGAAGCCTAACATCGAAAACATCGCGATATCGTGACCAAAGAGGAGAGAGAAAGTATTGGAGCAAAAACGTCGTGATATCGTGACCAGAGCGCTCACGACGTTGACCAACCGACGATTGCAGAGACCAATGCAGAGGGACACGTGGTGTGAAGTTATAGGTGGCCCGAGAGTATGGAGCGGTTACAGGGACTCTGGCAAAGGGACACGTGGCATCAAATTACAAGTGACTTGGCACACTCCTATGAATGATGATATGGCGGATGGATTGACAGGCAACCACAGCGCACTCGGCCACCCCAGACCATGATAACACGGGGCTCCTGGCAGCATCTGGTAGGTGTAGCAAAAAATTCATGCAGGTGGTTAGAGAAGGCCCGCACTTAGTGTAATGATGTGAAAAGGAGGTGGCGACCGAGGATAAAAAGGCGGCACATACATTGTAAAGGGACTCTTGGCCATTTTTGAATAGGATCACTGTGTATTTGGAGGAAGACCTCTGTTTAATGAAAATTTGCTGGAATTCATCTGTGTGTTTTCAAGATTTGTGTTGATCTTTGCTGTGTGTTGTCTTAGCACTATATCAAGTGGTATCAGAGCAGGTTCGTTCTGAGTGTGCAGACCGAACGCCGACAGTGAGGCAGTTTGCACCAGGACTATGGTTGTGGGTTGCGAAGAAGAAGCAGGATGCCTCCGTGTAGAGATCATGGTGGTGTGAGGCACAGGCGAGCCAGAAGGGAGGAGGTCGATCTAAGAGCCCTGTAGAGGCAAGTTGAGGCCCTGCAAGAGGAAATTAGAAGAGGAGTCGAGCCGAGAATGGAGGAACCCAATGAATATGAAGTGTGGGAAGAAGAGGTTCCATCCGATGCGGAAGAGGCCTTGGATCCAGCTGAGGCTAGGCTGTATAGGGCCATCTCCTAGATCGGGAAGAAGCCAAAATTTGACGTCTCCACTTATTCTGGGAACCTCAACCCTGAGGAGTTGATAGACTGGATTAACAACATGGAGGATTATTTTGAGTACAAAGAGATATCAGATCCAAATCGGATCAGGTTCACGAAAACCAAGCTGAAGGGACATGCCAGCATCTGGTGGAAAGGAGTGCGATTGGAAAGGAACAGGAGGGGAAAGGAAAGGATCACCAGGTGGGATAGGATGGTAGAGAAACTAAAGAGGCAGTTCATCCCTGCAGATTATGAGTTGGATTTGTTAAAAAAAATGCAGAGTCTTCGATAGGCTAGTAGGACTGTCAAGGAATATACTGAAGAGTTCTACCAAATCTCGATCAAAACCGGCCATTCGAAGGCGAATAAGGAGAAGGTCACACGTTACATCAATGGATTGCAAACCAGCATTCAAGAAGAGTTGGGGCTGGTTAGAATGAGCACAGTAGAGGATGCATATCAATTTGCATTAAAAGTGGAGGAGAAACTGAATAGGAGGTTTGATGGTAAGCAAAGAGGGAAGGACAGGGGTGGAAGAGCTGGTGGAAGAGGCAGTGGTGGAAGATACAAATATTTTGGGAAAACTGGTGAAGCTAGTGATAGCCAAAAATAGAAAGAAGTGAAAGAGGAGGATGACCAATGCCCACGCAATCAGAGCAAAAACTACCCAAGAGGAAGAGGTAGGTCTGGGCGAGGGTTTGGAAGGGGTGTCTTTAGAGGAACCTGCTTCAACTACGGAGAGGAAGGACACAGGGCATACAACTGCTCGCAGCATCAAGAGAGGCCAAATCGAAGACCTGAGGGTCAGGCCCGAGTTGCTATAGCAGATGAAGGTGTAGAGTCTGAGCACTCAGAGGAGGCAGAAAGAGGAGAAGCAATGGTCATCAAAAGAGTCTTGTTAAATGAAGAAGAAAATACAGACCAGAGGAACAACCTGTTTCGAACAAGATGCAAGTGCGTAGGCAAGGTCTGTAACATCATCATTGATAATGGAAGCACTGACAATTTGGTTTCTGAGGAAATGGTTGCCAAGCTACAGTTGGAGAGGAGAAAACACCCACGCCCGTATCGAATTGCATGGTTGCAAAAGGACCATCGGGTGTTAGTAAGTGAACAATGCCTGGTGAAGTTCAATATTGGAACTTATCGAGATGAGGTTTTATGTGACATCTTGCCTATGGATGCATGTCACCTGATGCTTGGGAGACCATGGCAGTTTGACCGAAGTGCTGTCCATGATGGTCGAGCCAACACCTATTCTTTGTCAAAGAATGGAGTTCGCCACAAGTTAAAACCCCTGAAGGAGGCGGATGAGAAAGTATGCAGCAGTGCACGAGTCTGTCTAGTGGATGGCAGAAGATTTTTAGATGGTCTGAAACAAGATCATATGTGCTATGCAATAATCCCTAGGGCTAGGGAAGAAGGATGCAAGGAAATTCCAGTGGAAGTCATGGAACTGTTAGAGGAATTCCCTGATATCATTTTTGACAATGTTCCCGAAGGTTTATCTCCTGTTAGGAAGATCAGTCACCACATAGATTTGGTGCCTGGATCGAGCTTGCCAAACAAGGCTGCACATAGAATGACGCCTGTGGAAACTGAAGAGTTGAATCGGCAAGTTCAGGATCTTTTGAAGAAAGGCCTGATTAGGGAGAGTCTTAGTCCATGTGCAGTACCAACAGTACTAGCACCCAAGAAGGATGGAGAATGGATAATGTGCACAGACTCTCGGGCAATCAACAAGATCACCATTAAATACGAGTTCCCACCGCCAAGGACGGATGATATCATGGACTGCTTGAGTGGAGCTGAGTACTTCACAAAAATTGACTTGAAAAGTGGGTACCATCAGATCCGCATTAGAGAAGGGGATGAGTGGAAGACAGCCTTTAAAACCAAAGAGGGGATGTATGAGTGGTTGGTTATGCCATTTGGATTAACCAATGCACCTAGTACCTTTATGAGGTTAATGAATGAATTTCTAAAGGAATTTTTGGGCAAATTTGTTATTTTTTACTTGGATGATATACTAATTTTTAGCAGAACATTGGACGAGCACCTGATGCACATCAAGAAGGTTTTTGAGAAACTGCGGGAGGAGCAGTTACTGATCAATCTGAAGAAGTGCAACTTCGTGAAGAGGGAGCTGGTATACCTGGGATTTGTTATATCAGCAAGTGGTCTCAAAATGGACCCCGAAAAAGTGAGGGCTATCTTAGAATGGCCTGTCCCAAGAAGTGTGACCGAGGTTAGATCATTTCATGGTCTGGCCAGTTTCTACAAAAAAATTATTAGAAACTTCAACAGTATTTGTGCATCTCTTACAGAGACAATGAAGGGGAACAAGAAGGAATTCCGATGGACAGTTGGAGCAGACAAAAGCTTTGATATGCTGAAGAAGAAGGTCACTGAGCAACCTGTATTAGCACTTCCAGATTTCAATAAGGTGTTTCAGGTGGACTGCGATGCGAGTGGCAATGCGATAGGAGCCGTATTGAGCCAAGAAGGTAGGCCTGTAGCTTATTTCAGCGAGAAGCTCAATGATGTCAGGAGAAAGTATTTGGTATATGATCAAGAGTTCTATGCCATAGTTCAAGCACTCAAGAAATTGAGGCACTATCTATTGCCGAAAGAGTTTGTCCTCTATACCGACCATCAAGCGCTACAGTATATTAACAGCCAAGGAAAATTGAATCAGAGGCACCTGAAATGGGTAGAGTTCCTGCAGAGCTATACCTTTGTGCTGAAGCATCAGAGTGGAAGATCCAATAGGGTGGCAGATGCACTGATTAGGAGGCAATGTCTGATGATAGAAATGAAAGTGGAGGTTGTAGGGTTTGCTGAACTCAAGAACTTATACCCTACAGACCCCGATTTCGTAGAAGCTTGGAAAGCCTACACTGCGCCTGTTGCATTGGATAGGACTAAATGGTTGGATTACCTGATTCAAGATGGAATGTTGTTTAGGGGGAACCAATTATGCATTCTGAGGAGCTCAATGAGAGAGAACCTCATTAAAGAAAAGCACAGTGGGGGTTTAGCTAGACACTTTGGTCATGACAAGACCTTTTTACTGGTTAGTGAAAACTTCTACTGGTCGCAATTACAGCAGGATGTGGCAAAGTTTGTGCAGATTTGCAGGATATGCCAGATGGCAAAAGGTGTGAGGCAACCTACTGGTTTGTATCAACCGCTACCTATACCTGAAAGACTATGGGAAGATATCAGTATGGATTTTGTGCTTGGTTTGCCTAGGATGCAGATCATCTATGGGAGCATCCCAAGAAATGCCTCAGAGTTGAGAAGGATAGATACGAGGGAGAAATGTAGTGCTGAGGCAGAATATTTTGTCGAACATCTAAAGGGAGTGCATGAGGAAGTGACAAAACACATTTCCAAGATGAATGCTCAGTACAAGACAAGGGCAGATCAAAAACGCAGAGCTAAAGAGTTCAAAGTAGGGGATTCTATCATGGTCCATTTGAGGAAGGAGTGGTTTCTTGCCAAGACCTATAACAAGCTAAAAATGAAGAAATTTGGGCCATGCAAGATTATTGGCAAATGGGATTCGGGTAATGCCTACGAGGTGGAGTTACCAAACGAACTTAACATCTCCCCCGTGTTTAACATCTCGGATTTGGTCAAGTATCATGAAGGAGAAAGCAGTGAGATACCCAGTCCAGATTTGTGGAGCATTCCAGCAGCCATCCCAGTTGCGAACGAGATAGAAGAAGTTTTGGATATGCGTGAGGGCCGAAGTACTAGGAATAGGAGTTACTCGGAGTACTTGGTCAAATGGAAGGGCAGACCCATTGAAGACGTGACTTGGTTATCAAAGGCTGAGGTTGATCGCCTGGGTCTACCTCGAAAAGATCAAAAGTGAGGTCACTTCTCAAACTCACCCCGGGTGTCTGATGCAGGAGCATCCGGTGGCGAAGCTGCAATCGTACTAAAACTGTCGCGATATCGTGATGCTTTTTGAAGAAGGGCGCCAGGGGACCAAACTATCGCGATATCGTGATGCTTTTTGATAAAAAGGGCCAAGGTGCAAAACTATTGTGAAATCGCGACATTTTTGAGGCAACGCAGCCGTGACGCGAAATGGTCGTGAAATCGTGACATTTTCGGGTCAGAGAGGTCAAGGCATCAAACGGTCATGAAATCACGACAGTTCCGGAGAAAAGCAACTTCAGCGCCAAATGGTCGCGAAATCGCGACATTTCCGAAGCAAAGCAGCCTTAATGCAAAATGGTCGCGAAATCATGACATTTCTGAAGCAAAGCCGCTCGGGCACCAAATGGTCACGAAATCGCGACATTTTCGAGGAAGAGCAGCTTGGGCGCCAATTGGTCGCGAAATCGTGACAACTCCGAGGCAAAGTCACTTGAGTGCCAAATGGTCACGAAATCGTGACACCTTCGAAGACAAGGTTCAAGGACGTCGTGAAATAATGACACCTTCGAGGACAAGGCTCAAAGACGTCGCGAAATCATGAAATATCCAGAGGCAAGGTTCCAAAACGCAAAGTGGTCGCAAAATCACGACGCTTTTGGTGCGAAGACTCAACAGCACAAGGTGGTCGTGAAATCGTGACACTTCCAAGCCAAAGACTCAAGGGCGTGAAATGGTCACGAAATCGCGACATGTCATGGTTTCGCAGCCCGAAACGAAGCAGCGAGTACGGAATACAAAGATGTCATGAAATCACGACGTGTCACGGTTTCGTGGCCCAAATGAGGAAAGCAAGTAAGAAATGCCTAGACGTCGCGATTTCGTGATGTGTCACGGAATCGCGGCCCCAAGGAGGAGAGAGAAGCCTAACGCCGAAAACATCATGATATCGGGACCAAAGAGGAGAGAGAAAGTATTGGAGCAAAAATGTCATGATATCGTGACCAGAGCACTCACGACGTTGACCAACCAGCGATTGTAGAGACCAGTGCAGAGGGACACGTGGCGTGAAGTTACAGGTGGCCCGAGAGTATGGAGCGGTTACAGGGACTCTGGCAAGGGGACACATGGCATCAAATTACAAGCGACTTGGCGCACTCCTATGAATGATGATATGGCGGATGGATTGACAGGCGGCCGCAGCGCACTCCGCCACCCCAGACCATGATAACACGGGGCTCCTAGCAGCATCTCGCAGGTGCAGCAAAAAATTCATGTGGGTGGTTAGAGAAGGCCCGCACTTAGTGTAATGATGTGAAAAGGAGGTGGCGGCCGAGGATAAAAAGGTGGCACATACATTGTAAAGGGACTCTTGGCCATTTTTGAATAGGATGGCTGTGTATTTAGAGGAAGACCTTTGTTTAATGAAAATTTGTTGGAATTCGTCTGTGTGTTTCTGAGCTTTGCGTTGATCTTTGTTGTGTGTTGTCTTAGCACTATATCAATCTACATACAATATTGTTGAAGAATTGAAGAATATTCCAGCCAAGGTTAGTCTCTATGATGCATTACAATTACCTGGGCAAGTTGATTTGTTACAAGAATCATTGAAGTCTATGAAAGATAATGAGAAGAATCCTACCTAGACGATTTTTGCTCAAAAATTAACTACTTCAGCCATTGGAAAAAATAGACCACCCCCATTTTATTTGTCACTCAAGATGGAGGGTTGGATAGTGCACAACTGCATGATTGATTATGGTGTTGCAACAACTGTCATGCCAAAGGCAATTTGTGAAGTCATGGGTATGGAGTATACAAGAAGTAGCCCTGGTGTCTTGCAGTTGGATGGGACTCCCATGAAAATAGTGGGTGTAATCAAGGATATTACTATTTTTCTACATAGTATGCCTCAAATTATAGTAATTCAAGAGGTAGTTGTGGTTGATTTGGAACCATATTTTAGTATGTATTTGTCGAGAGAATTCATTGCCAATCTAGGAGGCTACCTTTCTCTAGATTATTCTCACTTGGAGATTCCTTTCAAAGGAATAAGAATCCTAATCTACAATGAGAAGCCTTCTACTTTTAATATAGAGAATATGGAAGAAGAATAAAAGTACACACATTCTGTCAATGTGATAACTGAAGAATTGAAAAATCCTGATTTGATGAATGAAGTCCTGGATGAGCTTCGCTTAGAGGATGAGTTTTCAATGCTCAATTTTAATGCCATGATGGAAACTGAAATTGGTTGTTACTCCATTACAAATCCTGAAGAGGTTGAAATAAAGATGCCTCTTGATCAAGATGATCAAGACTCTATGCCCGATCAATTATGGAAGTTGTATTTTGATGGAGCAAGATGTAAAAATGGTGCGGGAGCAGGGATTGTTCTTATTTCTCCCTCTGGCCTACAAAAAACATATTCATATCGACTGACCTAGATTTGTACTAAAAATGCTGCTGAGTATGAAGCATTGTGCCTAGGTTTGAAGAAGGCAAAAAAATTGAGGATTGAACAATTGTAGATTTTTGGTGATTCTAAATTGATTGGGAATCAAGTAACGAACAAGTGCATATCCAAGAAGCATTATCTCAAGGCGTACCGCAAAAATTTTTGGGACCTGTTTGAGGCTTTCATGACATTGAATATTCAATCCATTTCATGAGAGCTGAATAAGCATGCTAATCTTCTAGCATCTCTTGGAGCAACCTTCTCTCTGATTGAGCATGTAGTGAGGAAACCTAAGACCGTAAGGTTAGTTTATAGACCTTCGGTCTTGGACAAGAACATGTATTGGCAAGTATTCAAAAGTGATGAGCATATTATAAATTTTTTCATAAGAGAAGTGAGTACTGTGGAAGAGAGAATGCTTGATGAGGAGGAAGCCAAAGGGATTATTCAACTAAGGAATAATCATATCCCAAAAGGATTGATTACACTTTAAAGCCTTTTTGATCAAAATGATAGTGCAGAAAAGCATAGGATTAAAGTAGATGAGAAGGAGTATACTGAACTGGAATTGGGTCCCCAAAAATTGATAAATATTGGGATGGATTGTACTCCCAAGGAGTTAGAACAAATCAGAGATTTATGTCATGAATTTCCTGACATAGTTGCTTGGAGTTACCATGATTTGAAGGGATATAAAAAAAATGTAATACAACATACCATTGAGTTGCATGATGGGGTGAAACCCTTCAGACAAAAGCAAAGACCAGTTAATCGCAAGATTGAAGTACTAATGAAGGAGGACCTTCTTAAAATTTTGGATTCTAAAATAATTTACCCCATAAAGCATTCAACTTGGGTGGCAAATCTGGTCCCAGTACGGAAAAAGAATGGAGATATTCGTCTATGTGTTGATTTTGATTTTTGAAATTTGAATCAAACCTCGCTAAAAGATCATTATCCTCTGCCTCAGATTGACCAGATTCTTCATGTGGTTGTGGGAGCTCAGAGATTCTCTTTGTTGGATGGATTCTCTAGGTATAACCAGATTTGGGTCAGGTATGAGGACCAACATAAAACAATGTTCACCACAAAATGGGGAACCTTTGCTTACCAACGAATGTCGTTTGGACTCTCAAATGCTGGCACAAATTTTCAAAGGGTAATGGATGTGGCTTTTTGTGAGTTGTTAAATCACATTATTGTGATTTATTTGGATGATATGAGTATTTTTTCTCACAATAGGGAGGAGCACAGATCTCATTTAAGGCAGGTATTTGAAAAATGTCGAGAATTTGGCATATCTATTAATCCAAAAAAGTCAATTTTTCTATAAAGGAGGGAAAGCTCCTAGGACATGTAATTTCAGAAAATGGCCTAGCTATTGATCCAGCTAGGTCCCAAGCCCTTTTGAAGCTTCCATTTCTAGCCAATAAGAAGGATTTGCAATCTTTTTTTGGGCAAATTAATTTTGTTTGAAAGTTTGTTGCATATTTCACTCAAGTAATAAGGCCAATGACAGAGATTTTAAAGAAAAATGCTGAATTTAAATGGACCGAGCAGAGGAAGCAATCATTTTAGGAGATCAAAGAAAGGATCACTCAAGCTCCGATCTTTGTGAACCCTAATTATTCCAAGGATTTTATCCTTTATGCTGTTTGTGAAAAAGAAGTTTATGTAGCAGTGCTTACACAGAACGGAGATGATGAAAATGAATGTTCGATTGCTTTCCTAATCCAAGTCATCCAACCACATCAAGAGAAGTATAACTTCATTGAGAAACAAGTGTATGTGGTAATGAAATATTTGAAGAAGTTTCGGCACTTTGTTTCATAGAGTAAAACAATTGTTTATGTTGTTCATCCAGATGTCCAAAATTTTATCATACAAGGAGAACTTGGAGATAGGAGACCTGGCTGGGTTTCTAAAATTCAAGAATTTGATGTTGAGATCCGACCAACCAAACTTGTTCAAGGTCGAGCATTGTGCCAAGAGCTTGCAAAGAATGCTTCCTCTGGATCCAAAATTCATGAGTATGAGGATGTAGTAGATAATTATAATTTTGGCAATAATTCTATAGTGTATCAAGATTGGACAAAGGATCTTATTGAATACTTTTATTTTGGGAAATGTCCTTCACATATGAATGCCTCATAGAGAAGAAGATTTAGATTGCAAGCCCTCAAGTATGTCTTGCTGCCAAATGGCTTGTTTCATAAGAATATTGATGGGGTTCTTCTTAGATGTGTCAAAGAATCAAAGAAGGAGAAAATTTTAGAAGAATTCCATTATGGATTATCAGGAGGTCATTATGCAGGTAGACCCATGGCATTAAAGATTATTCGAGCAGGCTATTTTTGGCCTACTCTTTTTGTAGACGCATTCAAAGTTAGTCAAAAATGTGATAAGTGCCAAAGATACATCAGTAAAACTAGGATGCGTCATTACCTCTTCACCCGATTCAAGTAGAAGTACCATTTCAACAATGGGGCCTAGACTTTATCGAGGTCATTGATCCTAAGTCATATGCTGGTCATAAGTACATCTTGATTGCAACCGACTATTTCACTAGATGGACTAAAGTAATTACAACTAAAAATGCGGATCAAGCCATGGTTATCACCTTTCTTGAGGGGTTTATCACTTGCTTTGGTATCCCATATGTGATTATAACAGATAATGGAACTCCTTTCATAGGTGCCAAAATCAGTGAATTTGTGGGTAAGTACAAAATTTATTTGAAAACTTAATCTAATTATTATCCATAGGGGAATGGCTTGGCCGAATCTACAAACAATAATTTACTTCAAATTTTGAAGAGGACCCTTGGCGACAATAAGCGGAGCTGGCACCTAATTTTGAATCAAGCATTGTGGGATGATCGCATCTCAGTGAAAAATCTATCAAGACATCCCATTATTCATTGGTATACGACAAAGAAGTGGTTTTCCCAATTCATATTGAATTACCGGCCCTCCATACTTGGCATTTGATTGATGATGAGGATGATGAATTTGATTCTATGAACATGATATTAGCTCAACTTTTACAGTTGTAAGAAGAACGATAGAAATCATACCAGGATTTTATAGAACATGCTAAGATGATAAATAAATGGTTTGGTAAAAAGGTATCTAACAGGAATTTTAAGGTTGGCAATCTTGTATTGAAGTGGAATGAAAAGAAATCAAATCCTGGTAAACATCACAAGTTCGAGGTAATATGGGAAGGTCCATTTCAAATCACAGGTGCCAATCAAGTTAATTCTCTTTATTTGCAAGATATGGATGGTCATGCATTGTTAATTCTAGTCAATGGTCTTCTTTTGAAGGTCTATTATCAATAAAAAAAATGAAAAAGTGTGCAAAGCCCGGGACTTCCCAGGAGGTCACCTATCTGAGTACTACTCTAGGAAGGTTATGCTTAACTAGGGAGTTCTTTAAAAACTTGAAAACCAAAAAAATTAAGTTGTATGAGGTGTTTAGGGGGTCCAAGGTTTTGGAGGTGTAAAAAAAAAAAAAAAAAAAAAGTCTTGCATTTTCCTCGCATTGCGCTTTAAAACATGGCCTTACCTTGGAACCCTTGTTTTTGGGATTTTGGCTGCATTTTTTTCCCAACTCCCCCATGCGAAAAAAAAACTCTCCACTCCCTCCATGCTCAATTTGAAATTCAAATTTCAAAATTTTAATTTTCTCTCCCAAACCCTTTTTTTAAAATAAGAAAAGACATAACCCGAAATTCCTTTTTCGGGCCTCCGAAATACCCATTTCGGACTTCAAATAAAATATTATTAAAACTTCATTCCTTCCCTCCTATTCCTTCATGATCGAAACACCCTTTTAGGACCCCGAAATAGTGTTCTCGGGATCCAAAACCCTTCCCTCTTGCCCTTTGACTAGTCAACCAAAAAAAAAAAACAAAAAAAAAAATTTAACGTGCTCATGCATGCCCGAAATTACTTCATATTCCCATCGAAATAGCCTTTTCGGATCCCCGAAAACATTATTTCGAGTCCCGAAAAAGCCCTTTCGAAATATACATGTCTTCCACCACTCCCTGTCCGTAGTCTTCATTATACTTCCTAAATACTCATTTCGAACGCCTGATAATACTATTTAGGGTCCCAAAATTCCCATTCTGTCCCTCGAATAAACCATTTCGGCCATTTAAAAAAAAAAAAACCAATGATACTAAAATAATAAAAACCATTTGCATTTAAATCCTTTCTCTTGTCTTTTTCCCATGCACCCACCATCTCCATGCTACACTATCCATAAATTCTGCTCATTAACAGTTCTCACTCCGCTCACTCATTACACTTTCTAAAAAAGAACTACCACTTCTCGCATTTCAAGAAGTGGTAATAAGCATAAAAATAAAAAAATAAAAGCATCATTGGAATGCATGCGGTGCCCATGAAATTAGAAAGTTTTCCAATGGATGTGTATGGAAATTTATAAAAATGAGGCCCATCCTTTTGTTTTCAATAAAAGCATTTGCAGGGTTCCTATATTGAAGTCTTGTGAATCCCTTTTGCTCCAGGGTTTTTTGTTTGTTGCTCTATATTCAAAGGAAGCTGAATATGGGGAGGAAATATGCAAAGGACAAGAAGGTGAATGTACAAAAAAGGCCTGAGATCACGAAGAAGCTATGAAGAGCTCAAGAAGAAAAGGTTGAAGATATGGAATTGAAACCTTATTATGATTGCTTGGGATAGATTAAATATTGCAATATCACCAAAAAGGAAGTAGAAAGACTACGTCTAGAAGTTGAGTTTTTTGCACAACATATTTCTGCTGGGAGTCCACATACTATAGCATTTCATTATCATCTCTCATGGTACTTGTGTACACCTGTACACCCATGTCCTGAGCTGATCTGGGCAATTGCACAATGCTACAACATTGTTGCAAGAACTGTCCAAAATGCCCATGGAGAAGTATTTTTTAGTATCTCGGCTAGTTCCATATAGGATGCATTTGCTTATGGTGCATAACTTTCATCTTCTGCTACATTAAAAAAATTTAGTTTTAAGGAGGAGAGGTATCAACCTACCATTCAGATGCGGTAGTTCATGGAGAGCCAGTTATTAAAGACCCCACAATTGGGAGAGTTGCCAAAAATGTCGACACCATTGAAAAGTTTCAAGAGCCCAGATTTGTATTCAATGATAGCATGACTAACAATATTATCTTTAGATTTTTTAGTACAAAAGTGCCAAGCATCATTGGTGCAATTCATTTCACAGCCAGGGTTTTATGCTCCAACTGCCATGACAACAACTCCAAACTCAATTTTCTTTGATTGGGCAAGTTTCTTAGAAATGAGGATACATTCACAATTGAGAAAGGTACAAAATGGAGAAGATCTTACCTTTAGGCATTGTTCCCTCTTAACATGATATTTTTTCTACCATATGCACTCTCGTTTTGCTTTTGTAGCAATAAAAAATATAGATGAAGCAGGAAAAGCATTACCAGTATACTCATGGACTCAGAGTTTGTCCAAGAATGAGTCCTATTATAACTTCAACAGAATGTTTTTAGGACCTTATTTGGAGATAATGTATGGAGTATGCAATAGAGTGCCTCGGGCCCTACAAGCGAAGTGGTTGATCAGAAAAAAGGTGATGTTTTCTTACTAACCCAAGGCATGGTAGTTAGAGTGTATGGTTTTACTGGTAAACCTTTTTTGCTACCATATTTTACAACTGAACATATTTTTTCCTTGGAAGTATCCCGACAAAGTGATTTTATAAATGATACCTATGGGTCAGGTAATAGAAAAAAAAAATACATGTGTTATGCCTATCAAGTTTGGTGATATCACAGTTACTCAGTATGGCCAAAATGAACTGATTGTTGAGACACTCTATGATCAGGGATTGGTTGAGCTCCCCCAATGATGGAAGTATGATCCTTTGGGTGTTTTTTCCAGTTTCATCAAGGAAAAAACATTTCATTGTTGCCCTAGAGAAGATATTGTGCGATAAAGGAACAATCCTGAAGGGCATGACATTGAATGGCATGTAGATAAGATGATGTCACTTCCTCCTTGGCATGATTTTTATGAAATGGAGGTTGAATATGATCCTACCAATCACTTAGAATAGGTTCCTCCTGAAGGTTTGTTTGAGCAAATGAAGACCAAATTTCCTGATTGGTCTGATGAAAATATTGCCAATTGGTGGATCATGAGAGTTCATCAAAATAAGCTCAAAATAAAATATTTGATGGCTATAGATGATTATTTTTCAAATATTTATGATGATAATTATGAGAAGTATCAGCCCCCCCCCTTTTCTTATTTTGTGTCTAAAAGTATTAGTAGTCCAGGTAAAGAACAAGAAATGATCGAATTGGAAAAAGAGAGGATAGTTATTGAAGAGGAAGAGCAAGAGCAATTTCTACAAAATAAAAGGAGTGCAGCCATGGAAATTCCTTTCCCTCACATAGTGAAGAAGCCTAGGAGTGGAGAACATTCTGCGCTAAGCATAAAATAGTATTCATCACAAGCAATTAAGCCAACACACTCTAATTCAATGGTGACATCGGTTGATCTGAACATAGGGAAGGAACAATATAAAGGAGAAGAAAATATTGTGATACAACAATGTTTACCATCAACTCAAATTATCATAAGCACAAAAGGAGAGGAGCCCATAGGTATGCATTTTCCTTATTCTTCTCTCGTTAATAAGCATTTGGTGACCACTATTTTTTCATCCATAGTTCCTATGTCTACTTCACCTCCCGTCACATCTACCTCTCCCATTCCCACTTCTATCCCACAGTCACAGGTCACTAGTGCTTCTTCAGTTTCACCCTTTCCATCCTTTTCTCTTGCCTTTAGTTCATTTGTATCTACCCCTAATCCATTTTCCCTTCCATTACCCTCTGTTTCATCTTCCATATCTTCACATTCTTCCATAAGCACGTAAGCACCTCTTCAAGTAAGAGTAGCTGATATCCCCTCCACTTCTATTATTGTGGCTAAATCCAATCCCCAACAAGCTATTTTTCTCTCTTCCCCAATTTTTGCCATGGAGGAGCCACTAGTCTCTGAGATAGAGTTGCTACCTGAGCACTCAATAGTGGAGAAACTCAACAAGGTACAAAAAATTTCATCTAGGTGCTGGAAAAATTGTAAGAGAAAGGATTCACTAGCCATAGCACAACCAGTAAAGAAAGTGACTTTTGATCCCATAGCAATGGAGAATCACATAGTGACCATGATTCCTCGGGTTTAGAAACCTCAAAGAGAAATGATATCTAGTGACTATTCATACCAAGATGTCATTGAGGACCTCATAAAGAAGAATCTAGTTGAGCACATGGGCACCATACAGGAGGCATCAAGTTCCATGTATATGCAGGCAGAACATTACAAGTATCTTCTCATTTAGGATGAAGAGAAAATCAAAAATCTTGAGGAAGCCTTAGAGGAACAACATACTAAATCTGATGTAGCATAATTTGAATCTCAACAGTGGCAACAACAGGTGATACATTTGGAAAGTGACATAGCGAAGAGCAAGCAGACAGCTACACAATTTCAGGATGCCAAGCAGGAAGCACAACTACAAATTCAAGCTTTGTAGGATCAGCTTCAGAACTTGCAGAATCAATTGGCAACAAAATCAATGCACTTTGTGTCCCTCACCAAGGACAATATTAAGGAAGCTCATAGTCAAATGTTAACTAATTATAAGAAAATGGTGACCAAGGCTACATTAGTGCTCTTGTTCCTTCAGGATGTTTAGGCAGCTATTTCATATGGTGGACCTATAATAGATAGAATGGAGCAAGATTTAGAGAAAAAATTGGAAATGACCATGAAGATCCAAGCCATGACTCAAATAAATCTCAATATGCGTCCAATGAGTGATATAGCCCATGCTTGGGTGAGTGCTAAAATCACATTACGTAGTTATTTCTCCAAGATGAATCTGATTAAAGAAGCTCGTCAGTTGCAAGAGACATTTGAGCATGAAAGACGTATTTCATTGGTTTATTTTGAAACACTTGCAGATAATGGTTTTCCTAGTTTTGTTGATGATCAAGGAAATAATCTGGAAAAGAAAGACCTGGATACATTATGGACTATTTTCATGATGAATACTTTAGATATTGATAATTTGGAGGAGCCCATAACTGAAGAGCATGTGTTACAATTAATGAGAAAGTTCATTCGCATTGAATCTGGATTATTGGAGCTTAGTCAAAGGGCCAAACATCTTGATATAGAAAATGTTGAGACTTTTTGATATCTTGTGGGTACTCTCAAAGCTCGGGAGGTGATTACCATAGATGGATGGGCTGAAGCAGTTGCAATATATGAATCCACCATAGCACATCTCAAAAAGCAAGATGAAGTTGATACAAATAGCTAACCATCAGATGCAGCTACAAGTGGGAACTCTATACCCAATGAATAAAGGCCTGGAATAAATTACATTCATGTGAGCTGAATACCCCGTGAGCCACCAAAAATGTTGGCATTTTTGCCACATTGGAATTTTTTTGTAGTGTGACACATTGATATTTCCTTGTAATCATTGGTGCCACATTGAAAAGTTTTTTTTCTTTTTAAAGTATTTTCACACATTGAACACATTTTCCTATGGATGTAATTTTGGGTGAAGTTTGGTGCAAATCTTCCTTGAAAAGAGATTAATATTGATAAAGATAATTCTTGAGGTGATATGATCACTGAATCTACCAAGTCTAAGCATGTGCTCTTGATTCCAATGCAATATTGTTCATTTTTGAGGTATCAACCACTTCGTGGGCATGCATTTCCAAGGCGCCACCATGGAGATTGAAACTGGACCGATGATTTGTGCTGAATCTTGACATGCCATGTGATAAAATTAGCAGTTATTTTATTTGGAATTTGCTCATTGGTTCATTGTTGTGGTCGAGGAGAAATTTGTTGCTATTGGTGGCTGAGTGGTCGACACTTTGCCTCCACATGTATTTAATGAAAGAGGCAAAAACCTCTATAAATACTAATCAAATTCTTATTGTAAAGAGAGGTTGGATATTTTGCAAGAAAACTCTCTAAGTTCTCTGCATCAATAGAAGAGACTTAGCTTTTGAAATTTGCAAGCATTCTTATGTGTGTGATTTCCTTCTTTTTTTTAAAATAATTTATGTTTATGCTCATGCTCTTGCTGTTAAGTTTTGAATTCTGCATTCTAAATTCAAATGTTGTCGATTTGTGAGTAGATTTTGAAATGCAATCCGGGGGTTATCTCTACAAAGGTGTGAGTTAAATTCTGCTGCTTTCCTTTTATTATATGTTGTTATAAAACTTGGTGGAATTTTTGCTGTTAGTCTGCCCCACATTATACACTTTGGCCTGTGGCTATATTTCCCTTTCTTTCAGTTATTTTTCAATTCCTTTCCTGCATCCCTAATCTTCAAATAGTGTAGAATTTATTAAGGGAGCCAGCCCTCTCTAGAGATTGATTCAAAGGAATTTTCTTTTTCCCTTGGCCTTTCAATGTTGGCCGAGTCTAGGGCGCACAAGTGATGCAATCTTGTACTTAGGAAGATTTATGACCAACAAGATCTTAAAAACATAGAGCTACAACTATAAACACAGAGTATTCGAGATCTTAAAAATAATAAAGCTATGAATCTAAACACAGAGATAGCTATTGAAACATAATACCCAAATATGGATAAATATCAACTTGTTTTACCCATAAAATTGGGTTGTTTGTACTTCTCAAAATTTTCTTCTTTCTCCCACTTGGTAGATGCTCATCTTCCTTCTGCTTTGTGGATGCTCGTCTTCCTTCTACCCTACGAATGCTCGTCTTCCTTCTACTCTCATCGATCCATATTCCTTGTCTACATTCAATTACTTCCTCAAACAACCTCTGATAGGAGGTGGGATGAACACCCCTCTCCCTTCTCTTCCTAAGGTGATCATAGCCTTCCTCTTCTTTCAGAGGAGCATCACACATATTTGGCTTGACCGGATCTCCAAATGGTAATTCAGCCTACTCCATCGAATTTCATCTTGTCGCCATAACATCTCAAGGGGGGTAGATCTATAGGGATGGTGGTTTCCTAGGCACATCGAGGAAAACACCTTTTTTTTAATATGCATTAACTTTTGCCTAAAAATAATTCAATTATTTATTTTAACAATATTTCTTTTGTCCTTCTTAAATAAATAAACTATTTATTTAGCAACATCTATTTGCTTCTAAATAAATAAACTATTTATTTAGCAACATCTATTTGCTTCTAAATAAATAAACTATTTATTTAGCAAAATCTATTTGCTCCTTCTAAATAAATAAACTATTTATTTAGCAAAATCTATTTGCTCCTTCTAAATAAATAAACTATTTATTTAGCAACATCTATTTGCTTCTTCTAAATAAATAAACTATTTATTTAGCAACATCTATTTTGTTTTTCTTATATATATAAACTAATTATTTAAACAACATCCATTGTTATTTCTAAATAAATAAACTATTTATTCAAAAACATATTTTATTTTTTAAAAATAAATAAACTATTTATTTAGAAACATATTTTTTCTCTTCTTTAAATAAATAAAATATTTATTTAAACAACATCCATATGAAGTTTGTGAAGGAAAATCATCTACCTCATGATCACCGGTTATCAAAGTTAATAACGCTGAAGTAAAAGGTAATCATGCAAGTACATAAAATAAAGAGGGAGTATTTCCATCAATCTAATCGCCTGTCTCAGCCTCTAGATCTTACGATAGCTATAAGGCCATCAGTATGGGGATCAAGGTGATTAGACATTGATGATTATCCCTTAACTGAATGCATGCCTATATAAATGTATCTATCCATGTTACCCTCAAGTTGCCTTATAATTATTTCCCCTTCCTCAAGTACTTTCACCTCCAATGGATGACTCAATTTATTCCACTCACGAGTGCACCTGATCCTACACATTGGCAATTTATTAGTAGTAACACATCCTTCATTACTTATCTAATATCATGAAGCCACTTGATTCCAAAAAATCTAATATTAGTCAATACATTGTTTTTATATTTTTCAAGAGTCCATTTGGGAGGTTCATGACATCCTCCCTCACTAATATTAACACCGTCCTCGATGTTTCTTAGTTTCATCGCAAAAAAAATCAGTAATTTGTTACAATAGCTTATAGTTCATAAAACATAAAAGAGAAATATTTTTGTATATCCACCACTTTCTCCCAAGTGGCATTTCTCTTGAATAAATGGTCCCATTTAACCTTACACTACTCAAGGGTTTGATTCTGCATAGCTTTAAAGTGGAATTCTAGGATCCTTACTCGCATTACTTTCATTACCTTCAAATTTTCCATCTACAAGTTGAAGATATCCCACACATGTTCAGAGTCAGCAATATATTTTATAAGCAAAGACATGTGGAAGGTATCATGGATTTTTGACAAATTTGGAGGTAAGGCGAGTCGATATGAAACCGAGCTAATATTCTCAGTGATCTCAAAGGGTCCTACAAACTATGGATCTAGTTTTGTAGACTTGATAATATTTTTCATTGGTTTGAACCTTAGGAAAACTTTATCTCCCATCGAATATCCTTTGGGGGTTCTTTTTAAATTGGCATAGCTATTATGCCTATCAACAACCTCTTTGAGCCTTTACCTGATTACCCTGATTTGATCTTCCATTTCCTTGACCATTTTTGGTCTAATTAACTCTTTTTCCTTCAGGTTGTCCCATGATAGTGTTGTTCTACACTTTCATCCATACAAGGCATCAAAATATGCCATCCCTAGAGAGGAATGATATCCATTGTAGTAGGTAAAATATACCAATGGTAGATAGTATTCCCATCGAGACTTATGGTCCATGCAATACATGCAAAGCATATCCTCTAGGACTTGGTTTACTTGCTCTATCTAACCATCTATTTCAGGGTGGTATGCTGAACTAAAATGCAATTTGTACATATTGCCTAATGTAGGGATTTCCAAAATTCTAAAGTAAAATTGGAATACCTATTTGATATGATTACCTCTGAGAATCCATTCAATCTAAAAACTTCTTTAAAAAACCTATTAGGCACCACTTGAGCATCATCCTTGGTGCTCCCAGACATGAAGTGTGTGACCTTGGTTAATTTTTCAACCACCACAAATATTACATCGTGTTGGTACCTAGTCTTAGGTAAGACTACAATAAAATCCATTGATATGACATACCATTTTTTAGTAGGTATACTATGGGGATACAAATATTCTATGGGATTCTTACATTCTACCTTGAAATTCTAAAATTCAAAGCATCAGGCCATAAAATATGTAATATCCTTCTTGATTCCTACCAAGAAAGAGGTTCTTTTTAGGTTTTCCCTTATTTTTATCCCTTCGATGTGAGACATATAATGTTATATGGATATTACATCAGTTTCTTCTTTAAATATCCTAATTTTGGTATGAAGACCCTTCCTTTATAACATACAAGGTCATCTATCATCCCAAATTACTTATTGCCCTTAGGGTCTTCTCTTATCTTAGCTAGAATGTTTTGACAATACCTATCTTGAAATTGTTCTTGCCTTACTTGATCCATGAGTTTTATGTGGATTCTGGTGATGGTTGCTAGGTATCTATTTCTACTTAGGGCATATACAACCTTATTTTATTTTTCTTTAATGTACTCAATTTCAAAATCATACTCAGTGAGGAACTAGAACCACCTACTTTACTTTACATTGAGCATTTATTGAGTAAATACATACTTTAGACTTTGATGCTCTGATATTAGCTCGAAGGGTATTCCTACTAGATAATGGCACTAGGTCTTTAGAGCATGCAATATGAAAAATGTCTCTAAGTCATGTGTGGCATAATTAACCTCATGATTTTTAAGCTTCCTTGAAGTATAAGCCATCAATGACTTTTCTTGTATGAGCACTCCCCCTAGTCCTTCCAATGATGCATCCATGCATACCATAAAATCTCCTTGAGGATTTGGAAATTTTAGTATTGATGTAGTAGTAATATTTTGCTTCAACATGGTCAAATCAGCCTTGCACTTTTTCATCCACTTAAATTCATTTTACTTCCTTTGGAGATTAGTTTATTGTCAAGGTGATTTTTTAGAAATCCTTTCTGTGACATTGGTAATAGCTCATCAGCCCCATGAAGCTTCTTACCTAAGTAAAATTTGTAGGGGATGGCGAATTTATCATAGCCTCTATTTTCTCTAAATCCATTGTGATACTTTCTCTGATATAACATGCCCTAAAATGCACACTTCCAAAACATAGAAATCACTCTTGGACAAATTCCCATAAAGTTAATTCTCTCTTAGCAGTTCTAACACAACCCTGAGATGTTTATCATGCTCTTCCCTACTCTGAGAATATATGAGGATGTCATCAATAAATACAAGGATAAACTAGACCAGGTTCCTTTTGAACACACTGTTCATTACATTCATGAAGGCAACATGTGCATTGGTCAGTTTGAAGGGTAGGACGGTGAACTCGTAATACCCATACCTCATTTTAAATGTCATTTTATGAGTGTCTTCCTCACAAATCCTCATTTGGTGATACCCTAACCTTAGGTCTATTTTTGTAAACACCATGGCATCTCTTAGTTGGTCAAATAAATCTTTGATCCTGGCTAGAGGGTACCAATTTTTGATTGTGGCCTTATTCAACATCCTATAGTCAATACATAATCTTAGATATTTGTCTTTATTTTTCACAAATAAAACCATTGCACCCCATGCTGACACACTTGGTTTTATCAATCCCTTCTCCAAAAACCCTTGTAGTTGTACCTTTAAATCCTGCATCTCAATAGGTGATATTATATACAAATATCTATGGATGGGTTCTATTCCTGGCATAAGGTTAGATAGTGAAATCAAATTCTCACATAAGAGGGAGCTCTAGAAGATATTTTGGAAATACATCCTAAAGTTCTCATAGAATTTGGCATGCCTCAATCATCTCTTCCTTTTGATACCTCTCAACTTTGTTCATTTTTACAACATAAAGGATTCCCCCTTTCTTGAGGTATTTCTTCAACTGCATGGAAGATAACATTTGGGGCTTAAATTCCCCTTTTTTTCTACAGATTCATAGCCTCTCATAATTTCCATTGAAATACTCAATCCATATATCTTAGAAATTAATTACAGCTTGATGGGCCTATAGCAAATCCATCCCTAGGATCACATCAAAGGCATGAAGTGGAGTTACGTACAGAAAACCTTCAGTGATTCCACTTTCTAAAGTAATTTCCATCATCGAGAAATATTGGTTTATGAAGTAGGTCTATCCAGACCCATACTCAACCTTCCATCCATAAGCCAAATACCATGGACTTTATTGTATATATTTGGCTAATTTAAAAGAAATAAAACTATCGGTGGCTCCACTATCTATTAAGATATCTAATTGCTTACCAAAAATATTACCTTTTATGATTAACGGGGTGGCTTGCCCTTCTAGTTTTTTATTCCCAGTTGCAGTATAGATATTATGCATTGGCTCCTTTCATTTGTTGTTAGACATGCTTGTCCCTGGTTGATATGGGTTCTAATTGGCATAGTGATCCCCTTTGCAACGGTAGCATCCATCCTTAGGCCCTTGTTTTTTTTCTATTTTATGCTCCTCATTCTTAATCATTGGCACTGGAGATGATGGTTTCTATGGAGGAGGTTCAGCATTATTATGTTCTTTACCTTTCTTAAAGAAGTTCTTCTTGAATTTATTTTGGCCTCCATTGAATTTCTTTTTTGGATTTTGGGGATTCTTAGCCTATTTTTCTTGCTCTGCCTTCCATTTTATAACTCCATTGATATTCCTCTTCTTTAGTTCCTGATGCTCCTGTTCGGTCAGGTTATCATACTTATAGTGAAAATAAAATATACAAAACAAAATAAAATAAAGAACTTGACCGACCAGGAGCATTAGGAAGTAAAGAAGAGGAATATCAATGGAGTTATAAAATGGAAGGGTATTCATTCAAAATAATTGAAAAATGAATGGGACATTTTTCTTCATTTCATTTTATTTCATAACATAAGGTCCCATACCCTTAAATTACAAAATATCCACCATTCATTTTATTTCATAACTATAACATAATGTCCCATACCCTTAAATTACAAAATAACCATCAATCATTTTATTTCATAACATAAGGTCCCATACCCTTAAATTAAAAAATATCCACCATTCATTTTATTTTATAACAAAAGGTCCCATACCCTTAAATTACAAAATAATCATCCAATTCATTTATTTTATAACAAAAGTTCTCATACCCTTAAATTACAAAATAACCATCTAATTCATTTATTTTATAACAAAATGTCCCATACCCTTAAATTACAAAATAATAATCCAATTCATTTTATTTATAATAAAAGGTCTCATACCCTTAAATTACAAAATAATCATCTAATTCATTTATTTTATAACAAAAAAGTCTCGTACCCTTGAATTACAAAATAACCATCTAATATATTTATTTTATAACAAAAGGTCCCATACCCTTAAATTACAAAATAATCATCCAATTCATTTATTTTATAACTAAAAGTCACATACCCTTAAATTACAAAATAACCATCTAATTCATTTATTTTATAAAAAAATTTCCCATACCCTTAAATTACAAAATAATCATCCAATTCATTTATTTTATAACAAAATGTCCCATACCCTTAAATTACAAAATAACCATCTAATTCATTTATTTTATAACAAAATGTCCCATGCCCTTAAATTAAAAAATAATCATCCAATTCATTTATTATATCCTAAACTCTACAAAGAAGATAATGGGTGGTAATTAAAGGAGAATTTCGAGTTGGCTGCTACTTTGAAAAGGAGGTTTCACTCACGATGTCCAATTGGGAATCTTAACAAATTTCCCTCCCATGCATTTCTCCTAAAATATATCACATAGCGATGGGAAGAAGGATTTGTGGAGCTTCAACATTGCCTGTCCTTGTTGCCACCACCATACTCAGTTGACTACTAAAAACTATAGTAACTATGACCCCCTACATCCACACTATAGTAGTGGAACACAACAATTTCATGATGCTAGCATCCTCCAGCATATAGTGACGAACTATGATGCTCTTACCATATAGAACTATGGTTTTCTAAACACAACATAGAGATATGGTGATATTATAACGTGTTGGACATTTTGAATAAATGAGTTATCATTGATGTCAAGAGTGAGTGGTCATTGATGTCAAGCTTTCAGCACCAATCAATGGTAGTTTCAGTAGGCAACATCAGTTCTAGGTTCTCCAATAAGTGCAAAAGGATAGTCTACCTTCAGTTGATCAAGATCTAGTTCTAGGAAGTCATATGAGGTCCAAAGAAGAGGCCCAGGTAAATAATATTATAAAAATTTATTATAATATTAAAAAGAAATTTTAAATTAATCATAAATTAATTAATATAATTTTATTATAAATTAATTTATTAATTAATTTAATTAGATTTCATGTTACTTTAAGTTAATTTTAATTTAATTATAAATTATTTTTTATTAATTTAAATAAACCCTAAAAGGGTTATAAAGCAAAGTTATAAATTGAATTTAAAATTTGATGTGAAGCATCAATGTATTCCAACATCAAGGCACTAAGTATATATATGAAGCTAAAACCTTTGCCTTAGTCTCCCATGCAATTATTATTTTGAATGCCCCTAAGTTTAAAAACGAGCGCAAAGATAAAGCAACAATTTTTGTTTGAAAATTTAAAGGAACAAAGAGGATCAAGGATCCTTCCACTTTGCACACATGCCGCTTAGCGTAGCTGGTGATAGTGGCAAGTTTTGAAACATTTACTGGCAGGACGATGCAGGTTCGAACCCCACAGGGTTCATGTTTTGCAAGGAAGAATGTTTGCATTTTTGTGGATAGTGCCTAGCATGAGGAACAAAGGAAGGCTAGCACCTTCCCCTTCTCATTGGAGTGCCTAGCCCACATGGTGGGCTAGCACCTTGGTAATGCACTCGGTGGAGAGGTTTCTGGGTTGAAAACCATCGAGGCATTTTAGAGGATGAGATAAAGTTATGTGCTGATGATTGTTGGGTTTGTCGCTTAATTTGGAATGTGCTAATGTTGAAAGAAAATAGAAATAATTTTTATGTGCCTAAGGTTGAAAAACAATTTTTTAGGGTTTGTAATATTTAATTTTTGCCTAATTTAAATCTGGTTATTAAGTTTTTTGAGGGAGATAAAAGGATAGGCAATTATTATTTCTGAAGGGTTATTTTTGAAAGTTTGATTTATTAAATTGGAGACTATAAGGAGCATTTTGAGTGATTATTTTTATGTGTAATTTGATGATTGCTAATTTCAAGAAGTAATAAGGTGTATTAGGGATTGATTATTTTTGTGTTTGAGAAATATTTTGAAAGAGAGTTAATGTGATATTTGTCAACTAACTATTGAAATTGGCAAAGGAGAGAATTGTGATTGAGACAGGTTTTTCTAAGGACACTTCTACATCAAACAAAAGGTATGGGCACATCTTCCTAGTGAGTGGTTTTTAAAAGTTATGAATGCAAATTTGGAGTTAAAAGGATTTTTTGGTTAGCATTGTTGAGTGTGTTTTGAATTAATGCTTCAAGGTTTTTTGGAATAAAGAATTGTTGATAAAATCTTGTTTTATAAGCATTGTTGTTGAAGTGATAAATTGAGTGAAGAACTTGAACTAGGATTTTCAAAGATCATGAGTATCATTGTTATGCGATATTGATTGATAATCATTGTTGGAAACATTTGAGTGAGTTTTCATATGCTTGGACTAGGTTTTGTGATCAAGGATTATTTCATTGAGTTATTGGTTGAGTAAAGTTGGTTAATCCTAGTCAAGTGGAAGTGTTTATATGATAGTTCAAGTTCTATGAAATAAATTCTTCTATTTTCTAAATTTATTTTAGAAAGAGGTCTAGTGTGGAAAAGTGTGAAACTTATTGAGTATCTAACAATTCTCTATATGTTTCTGTGATAAAATAGAGATTGAAAGTGATTGAGAGTTTGTGAATGTGAAGCATATTGAGTCTCTAACAATTCTCTATATGTTTCTAAAAGAGTGATTGAAATTAATTGAGCATTGTTATAAGTATGAAGCATATTGAGTATCTAAAAATTTTCTTTATGTTTCTATGAGTTTGGATAAGTTCTAGTGAGGACTTATTGAGAATATTTGGACAAGTTCTAGTGAGGACTTGTTGAGCAGAGTTGAGGCAAGTCTTAGTGAAGACTTGAGAGTAGGAAAGTTATAGAGAGTACTTGTGGATAGATTAGTGTGAGCTTTTGTGGAAGATTACAAGGCATATTTGAGAAAAGTCTTTGAGAAGTCTTGAGAGCTGAGTTGACTGATTGATTTGTTGAAACCTTGAGTTAATGTTTGGGGCAGATCTAGCAAAGTTGATTTGAGATTAATTCAATCTTTGTGTTAAGGCTTGAGGATAGATATTGAGGATATATTTGTGCTAGATCGAAGGAATGTGTTTAGTGCAAATCAAATGATAGATTTATGCTAGACTAAAGGATTGTGCTTAGTATAGATTTGAGGATAGAGTTTGGTGTAGATTTGATGATAGGTTTGTGCCAGACTAGAGATAGAGATTGGGAAAATGTGTGGTATACCGAATGAATATGTTTAGTAAAAATTTGAGATATATATTTAAAGGTGACAGAGTATAGAGGACGATAGTCTCCAGTGGATAGAGATCCAATATCTAGGGCAATGAGGACAAGTGTCTTCAGTGGATAGAGATCCATTAGCCAAAGTAGTGGGGGTAACAATTCTTCTATAATATCACTAGTCAGAGCTAAGGAGAAATAATTTCTCCTATGGATATATATCCATGAACTTGATTAGGGGATTGGTGTCTCCTTTGGATTGAGGTCCATAATTTTTTTAAAATGGAAAGGATTCCAAAGGATTTATTGGGAAAATTTTAGTGAAATATTTTCTTCGTGGAGTAGCCCACATTGGATGAACCACGTAAAATTGGTGTCTCTATTGTGTGTGTGGATTTATGCATTGTTTTTATTACTATTGTTGATACTTCTATCTATACATTGCATAATATTGATTGGCAAATAAAAGTAAAAAGTGGTCTTATACTGTTCACCCCCCAACTTAGTATAAGCTTGTGTTCTTCATAACATAGAGCCTTCTATCTCTTAAATACATAGAGCTACGACACTCTAACACAATGCCTTAAAGCTCCTAAATACTTAGAGATACAATGCTCTAACATAGAGCCTTCAAGATCCTAAAGAGGTAGAGCTATGATGTTTTAACACAAAGCCTTCAAGATCCTAAAAATATAGAGTCACGGTGATCTAACATAGAACCTTAAATCTATTAAAAACCATAGATCTAAGACTCTAAACACAGAACCTTCGAGCTCTTAAAAATAATAGAGCTATGGATATAAATATAGATCCTTCAAGCTCTTAAAAATAATAGAGCTATGACTTTAAACAAAAACCCTTCAAGCTCTTAAAAACATAGAGCTACAAATCTAAACATAGAGTCTTTGAGATCTTAAAAATAATAGAGCTAAAATTCTAAACATAGAACCTTTGAAATATTAAAAATAATAGATCTACAATTCTAAACATAGAGCCTTCGATCTCTTAAAAATGATAGAATTATAGCTCTAAACATAGAGCCTTTGAGCTCTTAAAAATATAGAGCTACGACTCTAAACACAAAGCCTTCGAGATCTTAAAAATAATAGAGCTACAACTCTAAACATAGAGAATTCAAGATATTAAAAACATAGTGATGCAGGAGCATCCAATGGTGTAAAATAAATATTGCATCATCCAAAAAAGATTGTAATTGTTTAATTTTGTAAAAACTAGTAAAACTAGTTTTTCTTGTAGGAGATTTTTAAAGGTCTTAGAGGTCAAATTTGAGGATTTTTGGCTAGACATAAGTCTTGGAATTAGGATCCAAGGCTCGCCCAACTTATCTCGTTTCATTCCATTTTCAAAAATATGTTGTAATATTCAATCAGGTCAATTAACACGAAGTTATGACCTCCGCAAGTTGCCCCAAATTTCAAATTTGAAATTTCAAGTTTTAGGTGGGAAAAAAGGGGAAAATAGGGCATAAGTGGGAATTTTCAAAATTTTAAAAGGGATCTTATTTTGGGATCCTCATTTTTAGCATGAAAGTAATGGAAATATTTAGCTTTTTTTAGCATTTCTGATTTTCAGTGGATTGTATGTGTTTTTTTAATGCAATTTTGCTTCAAGTGGTATCAAAGCGAGAGTTCTTGAGTGTGTAAATAGAGCGCCGAATGTGAGGCAGTTTACACTAGGATATGTGGTTAGGTTTTGTGGGAGAAGTGATCAAAATTCCTCCATGAAGAAACCATGGTGGTGGGAGAAATATGGTGCTAGAATAAGATTTCAGATCTTTGCAAAGGCAAGTTCAAGCTCTACAAGAGGAGTTGCATAGAGGGTTTAAGCCAAAGAGAGAAGAAGGGAGTGAAGACAAAGCTGAAGAAGAAGAGACCTAGTTTGAAGAAGAAGAAGAAGAGGTAGTAGATTCTACACAAGAAATATTGTATATGGCCATATCACAGATTGGAAAGAGATCAAATTTTGATGTCTCCATGTATTCTAGAAATCTCAACCCAAAAGAGTTGATCGTCTGGATCAACGACATGGAGGAATACTTTGAGTATGAGGAGGTAGAAGATCTTGAGAGGGTCAAGTTTTCTAAGACCAAGCTGAAGGGTCATGCTAGCATATGGTGGAAGGGAGTGCAGCTAGACAAAAACATAAGAGGAAAAGAAAGGATAACAAGGTGCAAGTGGATGGTGGAGAAGTTGAAGAGACAATTTATTCTACCTGATTACAAGTTGGATATGCTTAAGAAAATGCAGGGTTTGAGATAATCGATTAAGTCTATCAAAGAATATATAAATGAGTTCTATAAGATCTTGATTATAATAGGCCATTCTAAGGCCAACAAGGAGAAGGTAGCTCATTATATTAATGGGTTAAGAGCAAGTATTCAAGAGGATTTGAGTCTATTTAGGATGACCACCATTGAAGATGCTTACCAGTTTGCCTTGAAGGTAGAAGAGAAGCTGAACAAGAGGTTTGAAAGAAAATAGAGAGGAAGAGGTCATGGTGGAAGAACTAGTGAGAGAACAAATGGAGGACAAAATGAGGACCAAAAGAAAATTGGGGATACAAGAAAAATTCAAGACCAGAAGAGAGAACATTCTTACCGCCCCCATGAGTAGAATAATAACTACCAAAATAATGGTTACCAGAGGAAGAGGAAGGTCTGGACGAGGATTTAAAAGAGGAGGATTTTGTGGAACCTATTTCCACTATGGAGAATAAGGACATCGAGCATATGAGTGTCCACAACACAAAGAAGAAATAAATAGGAGGCCTGAAGGTAATTTCCAAGTTGCTGTTGTTGATGAAGGTGGTGAATCTAAGCACTTTGAAGAAGCAAAAAGAGGAGAAGTACTAAAAACAAGGAGAGCCTTGTTGAATGAGGAGAAAGATCCAGATCATAGGAAGAGCTTATTTTACACAAGGTGTAAATGTGCAGGTAAGGTCTGTAATGTTATCATAGATAATGGTAGCACAAATAACCTAGTTGTAGAAGGAATGGTTACCAAACTACAGTTAGAGAAGAAGAGACACCCGCATCCATATCGAATTGCATGGTTGTAGAAGGACCATAGGGCTTTGGTCAATGAGCAGTGCTTGGTAAAATTTAATATTGGGAATTACTGTGATGAGGTCTTGTGTGACATCCTACCTATGTATTCTTGCCATTTGCTATTGGGAAGGTCATGGTAGTTTGATCGATGTGCAATGCATGATGGGAGTGCCAACACTTACTACCTGACAAAGAATGGAGTGTGCCATAAGCTGAAGCCCCTGAAGGATATGGACAAAAAGGTATGTAGTAGTGTCAAAATCTATTTAGTTGAAGGTAGAAGGTTTTTGGATGGTTTAAAACAAGAGCATGTGTACTATGCATTAATTCCTAGAGTTAAGGAAGAAGAATACAAAGATACCCCAGTAGAAGCCTTAGGTCTATTAGAATAATTTCTAAATATTATATCATATAATGTACCAGAGGGTTTACCACCAGTGAGGAAGATCAATCACCATATAGATTTGGTACCAAGATCTAGTTTACCCAATAATTCATCCCATAGAATGACTCTTGTAGAAAGTGAGGAGCTAAACAAACAATTCCAAAAGTTGTTGAAAAAGGTAATGATTCAGGAGAGCTTGAGTCCATGTGCAGTACCTGCAGTACTAGCACAAAATAAATATGGAGAGTGGAGAATGTGTACAGACTCCTGAGCTATTAACAATATCACCATAAAATAGAGGTTCCCATTGCTAAGGATGGATGCCATTATGGACTATTTGAGTGGAGCCAAGTACTTCACAAAGATTGACTTGAAGAGTGGGTACCATAAAATTCATGTCAGAGAATGGGATTAGTGGAAGACAACCTTCAATACCATAGAGGGTTTGTATGAGTGGTTGGTCATGCCATTTGGGCTAACCAATGCACCAAACACATTCATGCGGCTAATGAATGAGGTATTGAAGGAGTTTTTAGGAAAATTCATAGTTTTCTATTTATATCACATTTTAATATTTAGCAAGACCCTGTAAGAGCACCTGATGCATATCAGAAGAGTTTTTGAGAAGTTGAGGGAGTAGCAATTTTTGATTAATTTGAAGAAGTGCAATTTTGTGAAGGAGTTAGTGTATCTGGGATTTTTCATCTCAACTGAAGGTCTAAAAATAGACCCAAAAAATGTGAGTGCTATCATTGAATGGCCTACTCCAAGGAGCATAACTAAGGTAAGATCATTTCATGGTCTAGCAAGTTTTTACAAAAAAATTATTAGAAATTTCAGCAGTATTTGTGTACCCCTAATAGAAACAATGAGAGGGGATAAGAAAGAATTTAAGTGGACCTTAGGAGTAGATAAGAGCTTTGATATGTTGAAAAAGAAGGTCACAGAACAACCTATTTTAGCACTTCCAAATTTCAATAAGGTATTTTAGGTAGACTATGATGCTAGTGGTAGTGCCATAGGAGTTGTGTTGAGTTAAGAAAGTAAACCTATTGCTTATTTTAGTGAGAAAATCCATGATGCTAGGAAGAAGTATTTTGTATATGATCAGGATTTTTATGCTATAGTTTAGGATCTAAAGAAGTGGAGGCATTATTTTTTGCCAAAAGAGTTTGTTCTATATACTGATCATCAGGCCTTATAGTATATTAATAACCAAGGGAAGCTAAATCAGAGGCACTTAAAGTGGGTTGAGTTTCTACAGAGTTATACCTTTGTGTTGAAGCATAGGAGTGGGAAGTCAAATAGATTTGCAGATGCCTTAAGTAGAAGGTAATTTTTGTTTACAAAAATGAAGGTGGAAGTTGTAGGGTTTGACAAACTTAAGGGTTTGTAACCTGAAGATCCTGATTTTATAGAGGCTTGGAGGGCTTGCTTAGCACCTGTTACTTTAGATAGGACTAAGTGGTTGGATTTTATAATCCAATATGGGATTTTGTTTAGAGGAAATCAATTATGTATTCCAAGGAGTTCAATGAGGTAGAATCTGGTCAAGGAGAAGCATAGTGGAGGGTTGGCTGGAAACCTTTGTCGAGATAAGACCATTACCCTCGTTAGTGAGAACTACTATTAGCCATAGTTGCAATAAGATGTGAAGAAGTTTGTACAGAGTTGCAAAGTATTCCATATGGCCAAGGATGTGAGATAGAACACTGGATTATATCATCCGTTACCTATACCAGATAGGCCATGGTAGGACATCAACATGGATTTTGTTATTGGCTTACCAAGGACACAGAGGATGAATGAATCCATATTTGTGGTGGTTGATAGGTTTTTGAAGATGTCACATTTTATTCCCTTCCAGAAAACTAATGATGTAGTTCATGTTGCAAGTTTGTTTTTCAAAGATGTGGTACACCTACATGGTCTACCAAAGAGTAAATTTTTGATAGGGATACCAAGTTGGTTGGGTATTTTTGGAGGACCCTATGAAAGAAATTGAAGATATACCTAAAATTTAGTTATGCATACCACCCACATACTGACAGAAAAACATAGGTGGTGAACAAAAGTTTAGGTAATCTACTAAGGTGCTTGGTAGGAGATAAGCCCAAGGGATAGGATTTGGTTTTGCCACAGGTAGAATTTTCATACAATAATTTTGTCAATAGAAGTACTAATAAATCCCCATTCCATATTGTGTATGGGAGAAACCAAAGGAATGCTTCTGATTTGATAAATATGGATAAATGGGAAAAGAGTAGTGTTGATTCTGATGAATTTGTAGAGCACCTGAAGAGCCTACATGATGAAGTGAAACAACATATCAACAAGATGAACACTTAGTACAAGACAAGAGTAGACCAAAAGTGACAAATTAAGGAGTTCCAAGTGGGAGATCAAGTTATGATTCACTTGAGAAAGGAAATATTTCTTGCTATAACCTACAACAATTTAAAAATGAAGAATTGTCAAGTGGGCTGAATATATCATCTATGTTCAACATTTCAGATTTGGAAGAATATCATGAAGGTGACAATAATAGCAGACCAGTAGAAGAATTATGGAGTATTCCCACATATACTCTAGATATAGAAGAGATATAAGAGGTCCTAGATATCCATGTAGGAAAAAGCACAAGAAATAGATAGTATGTAGA
The DNA here is from genome assembly GCA_028583015.1 of Wollemia nobilis. Classification (NCBI taxonomy): domain Eukaryota; kingdom Viridiplantae; phylum Streptophyta; class Pinopsida; order Araucariales; family Araucariaceae; genus Wollemia; species Wollemia nobilis. Next base: position 1,806,476 of record JAQPPZ010000493.1, read on the forward strand.
ATATCTGGTTAAGTGGAAAGGCAGGCCTGTTGAAGATTCATCTTGGTTGTCAAAGGCTGAGGTTGAACGTCTTGATTTTATTCCAACAATAAATAAGTGAATGTAACTTCTCAATTTACCCTGGGTGTCTGATGTAGGAGCATCCAATGGTGTAAAAGTGATCTTGCATCACCCAAAAAATATTGTAATTGTTTAATTTTGTAAAAACTAGTAAAAACTAGTAAAACTAGTAAAACTAGTTTTTCTTGCAGGAGATTTTTAAAGGTCTTAGAGGTCAAATTTGAGGATTTTTGGCTAGATGTGAGCCTTAGCACAAATAGCCAGGGATTACCACACTTATCTCATTTCATGCCATTTTCAAAAATATGTTGTAATAGTCAATCGGGTCAATGAGCGCGAAGTTATAACCTCCACAAGTTGCCCCAAATTTGAAATTTGAAATTTCAAGTTTTAGGTGGGAAAAAGGGGAAAATAGGGCATAAGTGGGAATTTTCAAAATTGTAAAAGGGTTCTTATTTTGGGATCCTCATTTTTAGCATGAAAGTAATGGAAATCTTTGGATCTTTTTAGAATTTATAGTTTTCAGTGGATTGTATGTGTTCTTTTTAATACAACTCTGCTTCACATAGAGCTACGACTCTAAACATAAAGCCTTTGAGCTATTAAAAACAATAGATATATAACTCTAAACATAGATCTAGCTATTGAAATATAACACCTAAATATGAATGGAGACCAACTTGGTTCATCCATGAAATTGGGTTGTTTGCACTACTATGAAGTTGCTCGTTTCTTCCACTTGGTGAATGCTCATCTTCCTTCTGCTCCGTGGATGCTCGTATTCCTTTTTCCCTATGGAAACTTGCATTATTTATACTCTCCTCAATCTATGTTCCCCACTTACATGCCATTACTTCCCTGACAAACCTCTGACAGGAGGTAGGATGAACACCCCTCTCCCTTCTCTTTCCAAGGTGATCGCCATAAAGAGCCTTCATCTTCTATTCGAGGAGCTTCACATGTCTTTGGCCTGATCGGATCTCCAAAGGGTAATCTGAAATACTCTTTCGAATGCCATCTTGTCACCATAACATCTCGAGGGGGTCAACCGATGGGGGCAATGGCTTCTTAGGCATGTCAAGGCAAACACCTTTTTTTTTTCTTTTTTTTTATATGCATTATATTTTGACTAAAACTAATTCAATTATTTATTTTAACAATATTTCTTTTGTCCTTCTTAAATAAATAAACTATTTATTTAGAAACATCTATTTGCTTATTATAAATAAATAAACTATTTATTTAGCAACATCTATTTGCTTCTTCTAAATAAATAAACTATTTATTTAGCAAAATCTATTTACTTCTTCTAAATAAATAAACTTTTTATTTATCAACATCTATTTGCTTCTTCTAAATAAATAAACTATTTATTTAGCAACATCTATTTACTTCTTCTAAATAAATAAACTATTTATTTATCAACATCTATTTGCTTCTTCTAAATAAATAAACTATTTATTTAGCAACATCTATTTGCTTCTTCTAAATAAATAAACTATTTATTTAGCAACATCTATTTTGCTTTTCTTAAATAAATAAACTATTTATTTAAACAACATCCATTGCTCTTTCTAAATAAATAAACTGTTTATTCAACATCTTTTATTCTTTTTAAATAAATAAACTATTTATTTAGAAACATATTTTTGCTCTTCTTTAAATAAATAAACTATTTATTTAAACAACATCCATATGAATTTTGTGAAGGCAAATCATCTACCCCATGATCACCGATTATCAAGGTTAATAATGCTGAAGTAAAATATAATCATGCAAGTGCATAAAACAAAGGAGTATTTCCATCAATCTAATCACCAGTATCAACCTCTAGATTTTATGATAGCTACTAGGCCATCAATCTGAGGCTCAAGGTGATTAGACATTGATGATTATCCCTTAATTGAATGCATACCTATATGAAGGTATCTATATGTGTTACCTTTGAGTTGCCTTATCATCATTTCCCCTTCCTCAAGTACTCTTGCCTCTAGTGGATGACTCAATTTCTTCCACTCACGAGTGCACCTGATCCTACACATTGGTAATTTATTAGTAGTAACACATCCTTCATTACTTATCTAATATCATGAAGTTGCTTGATTGCACAAAATCAAATATTAGTCAATACATTATTTTTCTATGTTTCAAGAGTCCATCTGGGAGGGTCATGACAATGCACACCTTCAAAGCAAGATTTACTCAATTCCTTATTCCAAAAACAACACAAGGAGGGTCATACTCAACTACAAACCTATAGGCCAAAATATTCACATTGGCTTAAGATAGGATACGTTCTTAGGTGACCCAAAAGCTAACATTTCTTTCCCATGTTAAACTTAGCTACACAAAATATGTAGCAAAGGGTATATGAACAGTTCTAGGATCTCCACCTCAAAGCTATTTAAACAAAATATAGTGAACATGATACATGAACAACTTAGAACCTCACACTCGAAGACATTTAAAATTAACAAAAAAGATGACAAAGCTATCATAGAGAGCATAATAGTATTCCAAGGAAGCATAAATATAAGCCAATAATATCCAGAATAAACTTAAAGCGCTTAACAAAGGATCTCTAACTCTAAGGCAATAAATCTATACAAACAAAACAAACAATACAAATAATAATGCTATCATGACCCTCTCTTTGCAGAACATTTTTTTTGGTTGAATTTATGCTAGGTTATGAATGATGGATATGTTATTGCAATTGTATGCTTTTCTAACCAAAGGAATGACTGATAAATTATGTTTGAATTCTATAACATAGGTTTTTTGGATAAAATATAATGTTGCTAATAGATTTTCATTGATGTAGGATCAATATGTCCTTATTATGGGAATATTATTTGACATTGAAGCAACCTAATAGATGCTCTCTTTTCATATTTAGTGACTTGGCATAATTTGTATATAAGAGATAGATAAAATTTTTCTTGCTTGGTTACTAACTACAAAACTTTAGTGAAGATGATTTGAGTTATATTGTGTCTTAAAAATATGATCTCTTTCAAAAAAATAATGAAGGAAAAGTTTTGGTAAGCATATTTAGTATGGTTGACTTATTATCAATTTTAATATGATCTCTTATGATCATAATATTATTTTTATTTACTTGTGCAAAGTCGTAGAGAAGAGAAAATACAAGAGTCTTGGATTTCATTTTATTAGATTGTTGCTTTAAACAAAAAAAATTTAAGTTTTCTAAGTGTATGGTAAGGCACCAAATCCTTGGTAGACATGGGGAGAAAGGGAGTAAACTTCATGGTTTGTTTAGTTGAGAACCCACATTGAGAGTCTTAAAATAAAAAAGTGATGGAGTAGTGGGGAAGTTGATGTGGGGTGGTTCCATTTGGTATGCCTAAGAAAACTAGGAATGAAGAACACAAGCTTATACTGAGAGGGGGGGTGAACAGTATAAGACCACTTTTTACTTTTTCCTTCAATTCAACTTTCAATTCAATATTATGCAGAGTATAGATAGTAGTATCAAAAGCCGTAATAAAAGCAATGCACAAAATACCATCCACAAAGAGACACAACAATTTACATGGTTCACCCAATGTGGGCTACTCCACGGATAAAATATTTCACTAAATTTTATCAAATAAAATTCTGGGAATACCTTTCTCGATTACAATGTTTATGGGCACCAACCCAAAGGAGACACCAATCCCCTAGTTCTGTTCTGGCTGGTGATCCTCTAGAAAACCTCTGCCTCTACTGCCCTTAGAAAATGGAACTTTATCCACAAAAGACACCTATATTCCCTACTCTGGCTAGAGACCTCTATTCTCAACTCTATCACCTCCAAAGCTGGTCCTCGAATTTGCACTAAACATAGTCCTTTGGTCTAGCACAAATGTCCTCTTTCATCTTTGCCTGTTGCGCTCACTATGCCCTCTGCTCTCTCTGTGCAAAACATAGTAGCACTGTCTTCATGCACTCTGATTCCTTGCGATCTCTCTCACTTAGAAGATTTGATAGAATGCACTCTGTATATTGCTATCAAATTTTGCACTCTGCTCTCAACGATCGAACTTCTTCTCTGCACACTGTCTATGAATGCCACACTTCGAATGCACACTTGATCGATGCTTAACTCTCCAAGTAGCCCTCATTTTATACTAACACTTTCAAGATTAAAACCTTGATCTTAGTCGGCTGCACACCCTAAACTACGTCGACTGCAAACCCTAATCTTTGTCGGCCCAAATTTAACTTTGTCGGCTTCACTGCCTTTGCAACTCCTCTGTAGCTTCTACCATGAAACTACATGTCGTGATATCATGACACCTTTGCAACCGTACACTATCTTATGGCTTTTTTCACAAAATCATGACACTTCTACCTCTGCTGACATCATCTTCACTTATATTGTGAAATCATGACACTTCTATCTTCATAGCCTTCCTCTCTGCTTTTGTCATGAAATCATGACACTTCTACCTCTGTTGACGTCATCTTCACTTCTATCGTGAAATCGTGACATTTCTCGCTTTCTCAACCTTTTCTCGGCTTGCACTAGCAAAAATGGAACATGTCACAAAATCATGACACTTTTGCTACCTTATGTTTTTCTCTGCCTTACGCCCGCAAAACTGGAACATGTCATGAAATCGTGACGCTTTCGCCTTCGAGCTCTTCCTTCATGAATTCATCGCAATATCATGATGCTTCTTCTGTTGAAGACTTGCTTCCTATTTCTATCGTGAAATCATGAAACTTTCTCCAACTGAATGCTGCCATCTCAACCTATCACAAAATCATGACACTTTCTGCATCCGTACGATTTATTTGTAGCCTGTCATGAAATCGTGACGCTTTCAACTTCCATACATATTCTTTGCAACTTGTCATGAAATTGTGACAATTCTCATTTCTGACTCTTCCCTTTACTGCATGTCACCAAATCGTGACAGTTCTCACTTCGAGTTCTGTAGCATGTCATGAAATCGTGACAGTTCTCACTTCGACTTCTGTAGCATGTCACGAAATCACGACACTTTGTCTTGCTACTTTCTCTCTCTTCAAACTTGTCATGAAAATGTGACAATTCAAACTACAGACTCTCTTTTCAGCATTATGTCATGAAATCATGACACTTTTCCTTTTGGACTCTCTCTCCTGCACCATGTCACGAAATCGTGACACATTTTCTTTCGGACTCCCTCTCCTGCAACATGTCATGAAATCGCAACACTTTTTTGTCCATACAATCTTCTTTGCAATATGTCACGAAATCATGATATTTCTGACTCCGTACATTCTCTCTCCTATTTGAGTCACAAAACTATGACATGTCACAAAATCATGACACTTTTCTAAAAAGATTTCTCTCTCCTACCTAAGTCACGAAAATGCGACATGTCGCGATATCGCGACACTTTTTCAAAAAACTTTCTCTCTCCTATTTAAGTCGTGAAACTGCGACATGTCGCGATATCGTGACACTTTTTCAAAAAAAATTCTCTCTCCTATTTAAGTCGTGAAACTGTGACATGTCGCGATATCGCGACACTTTTCCAACTTACTCACTTTTCCAACTTACACTTTTCTTTCGAACCTGTCAGCTTGGGGTTTGCCAGAGACCTTTGAAACTGTCATGTCGTAACCTTCATCAAAACAAATTATTTGACATCAAATAAAATTCCTTCAAAAGATTCTTGACATCAATGACAACTTAATCACTTGAGCAAATGCAATGTACCCAAAGTACCCAAAATTTCCAACAAGGAAGAGAGGAGACATTTATCGATTAAGGGGGTTGTGGAAAATTGCTTCGTGAAAGGAAGTCTAGAGTGGCGATTTTGACAAAAAATACCTATTTCACTACAATAATATTGGATCATAGGTAGGCATGCTTCTTAAAATTGATGTCTTCTCACTGTGATATTGGTAGTAAAAGAGTTCTCAATGCTTTGGTGGAGGTGTTATTCTTTCACAACCAGTGGTGAGAGATGTTTCATTGCACTCATCATTTGACACTTGTTGTACGTTGGACCTATGATATAGATTAGAAAAGAAGACCCTATAATTGTCTTGGTTGAGCGAGCTATTAAATCATTTTACTCTTATTGTTAAAACTTATCTTTTGGTGTAGTAAACCATCAAGATGGTAGAGTTAGGATGATAGGTTTGAGTGTCATGTAAACTGCCCAACCTGGTACCCTTGCCTATTATTCACTATGTATTTTTGGTGCACAATAGACTAATATGTCTAAATATATTCTCTATATAACCATAGGTTTAAGGACTGCACTTGGTTACAACACTACACATGGGTTGATGTTCTTGTAGTTGTAGAGATAGTGGATTCATCTTGAATCACTATGGATCTCATTGTTACATAGAGGTAAGTCCATGAGGAGAAACCTTCTTGGAATAGCTATTTGCATGCATATTGTGTTGTTATCTATAGAATGGAGAGTAGGTTATCTTCTTGATACAAATTATCTATGGTTGTTGTAAAAATGTTTGGAGGCTAGAACGATTCACTTGAAACAACCTAGAAGTAAAGTTGAGTTTTCTTTTGTACATATAAGACTTTTGGTAGTAGGAGGTGGAGTCCTTTGTAGGGTATGTTATTCTAAAATTTATAATGCATTTGATAGCATTAGATAATAGATTAAATAGGAATTTTATTCTATATTTTATAATGCATTTGATAGCATTAGAGAATGGATTAATAGGAATGTTTTTTTTTAATTTGTGGAAAACATCCCAAAAGGGATGCCACTTTCGGGTAAGACCCAAGGAGGTAGGGGTATCCATTCCACCAAAAATACCCAGGACTCGGACCTGGCCTACCACCTTTGACATACTCAGGGATCAAACAAACACACAAAACCAATTTAAAAATAAGTAAATAACAACAAAAATAATAAAATAAAATAAAAAGCATGCTCCTTGAGTGTGTCAAAAAAAAGCACAACCAAAAATGCACAATAATAAAAAAAACCACAACACAAACCACACAGAAAAACACAAGAACCACATAACAAAACACAAACAAGACAAAAACAACAGAACACTACAAAGACATAACCCCAAAAAAACATGAAAAATAAACACAACCAGAACCTAAAAAATTAAAAAATAAAATAAAAATAAAAAACAACCAGCAACAGAAAATAAAAAAACAAAAAACATAGAAAACACACACACATAAAAACACGAAATAACACAAACAAAGAGAAACCCAAGAACAAGAACGAAAAAAACACAAGAACAATAACAAAAAACATAAAAAAAAAAACAAAACAACAAAAACACGAGAACAACAAAAAACAACACAAAGAACACAAAAACAAAACAAAATAAAAAAACCCACCCACCTTAAAAAAACTAAACAAAAAATAAAACAAAAAATAAAAAAGAAATAAAATGGATTAATAGGAATGTTATTCCAAATTTTATAATGCATTTGATAGCATTAGAGAATGGATTAAATAGGAATGTTATTCCATATTTTATAATACATTTGATAGCATTAGAGAATGGATTAAGTAGGAAAGTTATTCTATATTTTATAATACATTTGATAGCATTAGAAAATGGGCTTAATAGAAATGTTATTGTAGACACCTAAAACTTGCACATGCTCACCATAGATATTTGTAGACCTACATAGTTACTTGTAGGCCTGTATAGGTATTCATAGACAATAATAGGTCATCGTAGGCCATTGTAGGCCATTTTAGGCTACCATAGGCTACTATAGGCCATTGTAGACCATTGCAGGCAATTGTAGGCCATTGTAGGCCATAATAGTCCATTTTAGGCCATCTTAGTTGTTCTTAGGAATAAAACCCTAAAAAACTAAACAAAACGTATCCAAAACAGTTCCTATTCATAGAAGGACTATATACAAGCCCCTTAAGGTCACTTTGTTAGTCTCACAATGACACTGAGAGGGGGGGTGAATCAGTGTAGCTCTTTTAAACTTAAATCTTCAACTCTTATAGCCAAAAAAATGAAAACTTAAAACCAAATAAAGCAAGTATAACAATATAACATCACACAACACAAGATGTACCAAGGTTCACCGATTTGGCTACTCCTCAAAATGACTATTTGGACTCCCATCCAAATCTAGTCTTTGCAAAGCACCAACTTTACAATCAATTTACCAGCACCCACTAGAAGGAGCACCAACCCCTGATTTATCTACACCAACAAAAAGGAGCACCAACCCCTAATTTATCTACACCAATAGAAAGGAGCACCAACCCCTGATTTACCAGCACCAACTGGAAGGAGCACCAACCCCTGATGCCAAGCACCAGATTGGACTTCAATTTTGAAACTAGAAGATTGACATAAAAATACCTTCACTTTTACAAAACCCTAACTGGTCTATTGCTCACCCAACGTCTACCATAATTCACAAAACACACACCCTTCTCGCTCATATATCACACTTGTTAAATTCTCCAAGCAACACTCCTTTTATAACAATATTTTCTTTTTGTAACTCCAGTTGTAACTCCTTATTTCATATTCTCATATGCCACTTGTCAATTGTAATGCCTTCTTTTGTATATATTGAGAAGGAATTTCGTCAAACACGTCACATGCAAAGAATTGACACCATATTCTCCTACCATGACTGTTCGTTTTCTCCTTCATGACTATTCATTTTCTCCTTCGATGACTGTTCATTTTCTCCTTCATGACTGTTCGCTTTCTTCTTCATGACTATTCGTTTTCTCCTTCATGACTGTTCATTTTCTTTTCCCTTGTGCATGCATTTGTTTTCTCCTTTGATGACTGTTCATTTTCTCCTTCATGACTATTCGTTTTATTTTCCCTTGTGCATGCATTTGTTTTGGTTTTTGAAAAAGCTTTTTTTGAGGCCCTTCATTTCCTTTTCTCCACATGGGCATGCATCCGCCTTTTTCCATAACTATTCATTTTCTCCACATGGGTATGCATCCACTTCTTTCCATGACTGTTCATTTTCTCCACATGGACATGTATCCACTTATTTCCATGTGTAATGACCATATTAAATGATTTCAAATCATTAAATATTCCTTATGGGTCCTGCCACTTTTTGTCACGAAAATGTGACATGTCATGATATCGTGACACTTTTGTTTCTCTACCTGCCTGCCCTTTTTTGAGTCACAAAAATGCGACATGTCACGATATCGTGACACTTGTTTCTCTGCCTTCTTGCCCTTTTTTGAGTCACAAAAATGTGACATGTCACGATATCGTGACACTTTTGTTTCTCTGCATGTCTGTCATTTTTAAGTCATGAAAATGTGACATGTCACGATATCATGACACTTTTGTTTCTTTGCTTGCCTGTCCTTTTTGAGTCACAAAAATGTGACATGTCACGATATTGTGACACTTTTGTTTCTCTACCTGCCTTCCCTTTTTGAGTCATGAAAATGCGACATGTCGCGATATTGCGACACTTTTTCTCCTTGCTCTTTCTCTTTGCTTTGGACCGAAAAAATGCAATATGTCGCGATATCGTGACACTTTTTTCTCCTTGCTCTTTCTCTTCACTTTGGACCGTGAAAATGCAACATGTCGCGATATCGCGACACTTTTTTCTCCTTTCTCTTTCTCTTTGCTTTGGCCTATGAAAATACATGTCACAATATCACGACACTTTTTTCTCTTTTCTCTTTCGGCCGCGAAAATGCAACATGTCACGATATCGCGATACTTTTTTCTCTTTACATTTTCTCTTTTCTTTGGACCGCAAAAATGCAACATGTCACAATATCGTGACACTTTTCTCCTTGCATTTTCTCTTTGCTTTGGACCGTGAAAATGCAACATGTCGCGATATCGCGACACTTTTTTTTCTTTGCGGTGTTTTGTTTTTTCTTTGATCTTTAGCATATGGGCCACTTTGGTCTTCTTGGAAAATATGCAAAAAGGTGGGTAAACATCCTCATAAGCATTTAACATCACTGTACATACTCTAAGTAGCCTCTAAACTCCTATCCACTGCATCAACCGATCTATCTGACTATGTTGACAACAATGACAATACTGTCACTGCACCTTGCTCAAAAATCTCCCCCTTTGGAATTTTTGGCAACACACGTGCACTTTTCTATAAATCTTCTCCCCCTTTGACAAAAATATCAAAGGGCTACTGCAAACTCCCCCTGAGTCCATGCACAACATTCTTAGGCAAAAATTATTACACTTAGAAAAAATCATAAACATAAGCAAAAATATAAACAAATACATAAATACTCCCCCTAGAATGTGGTCTCGATAGCTAGTCAATTCTTGGGAAGCGTGACCACTCCCAATTTATTGTGAAGGTACTCAAAGACTTCCTTTGGCAATGGTTTTGTGAAGATATCCGCTACTTGCTCTGTTTTTGGAAAAAAATCCAACTTAACCTCACCTTTTGCAACTTTCTCCTTCAAAAAGTGATATCGGATAGCAATATGTTTTGTGCGAGAATGCATAACCGGATTCTTTGAGATGTTAATGGCACTAGTGTTATCACACTTAACTAAAATTGGCTCATTGAAGTTAATACCAAGATATTTTAGGGTTTGTTTCATCCATAATACCTACGTACAACACATTGTCGCTGTAATATATTTTGCGTCTACTATAGATAAGGAGACAGACTCTTGTTTCTTACTGTGCCACGTGACCAACCTATATCCAAGATAGAATGCACCTCCAATGGTACTCTTTCTATCATCTACACATCCTTCCAAATATGCATCTGAATACGCAATAAGGGTGAAGTCCTTACCTTTTGGATACCATAACCCATACTCCATAGTACCCTTGAGGTATCGAAGAATCCTCTTCACTACTGTCACATGAGTCTCCTTGGGACTAGCCTAAAATCATGCTACCATGCATACTTCCTACAAAAAATCTGGTCTGGTAGCTGTCAAGTATAGTAAGCTCCCAATCATAGATCTATACATGGTTTGATCAAAATTTGGAGATTTTTCATCCTTGCTCAACTTACAACTTGTCGTCATGGGAGTGCTAACTGGCTTACAATCCTCCATTGTGAAATTTTTAATATCTCTTTCACATATTTAATTTGAGAAATAAATATGCCCTTCTCATTTTGATTAACTTGCAACCCAAGGAAATACGAAAGTTCACCAATCATTGACATTTCAAATTATTTTTGCATCTTATTTGCTAAATATTTACACGACTCATCTTTGCTGCTGCCAAATATGATATCATATATGTATACAACAAGAATAATAAGATGGCCATTTTCTATTTTGACATACAAATTACTATCCACCATACCTTTCTTGAACCCTTGTTGAGTAAGATAGTTGTCTAGCCTTGCATACCATGCTTAGGGTGCCTATTTTAAGCCATATAATGCTTTCTTCAACTTGCAAACCAAGTTGGGATCATCACCAAGTTGGAAACCATATGGCTGCTCAATATAAACCTCTTCTTCAAGTTTCCCATTCAAAAATATTGATTTCACATCCATTTGATAAACTTTGAAATTCTTGTAAACTACTAAAGCCATAAAAATTCTAATTGCCTCTAGTATAGCCACGGGTGCAAAGGTTTCCTCAAAGTCAATACCTTCAACTTGTGCATAGACTTTACATACCAATCTTGCTTTATTCTTGACTACCTATCCGTCTTCATTCAATTTGTTTCGAAAGACCCATTTAGTACCAATTATATTTTTATTTGTAGGTCTTGGTACTAACTCCCAAGTTTTGTTTTTCTCGATCTGATCTAATTCTTCATTTATTGCCTTCATCCAAATTTCATATTTGCTTGTGTCAGCAACATTTTTGGGCTCAATGCTGGATAATAGAGAGTAGTTACTTACTACTATTCTTCTTGTCTGAACACCAACTGTGGGGTCTCCAATTATTTGCTCTCTCTAAATATTTGTACTCAATTTGTATTGATGTAACTTCCTGCTCATGTAGGCACCTTGAATGCAATAATAAAATGTGAGCTTTCTGATTTTGCACATGAATTAAATATTTTCACCAAAGCATCATAATAGATCTAACAATCTTCACATCAATGTGCAACACAAATACACACTGCTTTTATCAAAACACATCTATGTAGCTAGGGAAACATTCTTTCACTAAACCCAATTATCTAAACTGTTATAATCCATAACTTTGAACCATGGTAGTAAGAACCATAAAAAGTACAACACTGACATATAGCAATACTACCAATGGTGACAAGTCTCAACTTAATCACCACCCTTCATGGCACCTCCACAAACTACATGACCTAAAATACACTTTGAAAACTATATGACAACTCACCCTGACTACTTGTCTTTCATCCTCAGATAACCAAACAACATAGGAGAATTAAAATAAAACTTTAAGATTGCTCCCCCTGAGGATGTGCTATCTGGAGCTACTTAGTGCAATAGAGGAGTAGTCTCCTTCAGTCCAAGGAGACACGATTTCCTCTCTTCTTTCTTTCTCCAAACTTTCTTGAACTTGGGCTTGAGTTTTTAAACTGCATCCCTATTTTGAACCTTTTCATGAACTTGAACATTTCTCTTGGGTGGTTTTATCTTATGCCACAACCAATTTTCTTCTTCCTGTCCAATAAAGCAAGTTCCTTCTAAATTCTCTGAGAGAGTGTACAGGTTTCTATATGTCATCAATCCAGTTGCTATCAACTTTCCATTGTTTGCTTTTCTGACTTCACAACCCTACTTCTTAAAAATCACTTCATGACCTCTATCACAAATCTGACTTACGCTCAACAAGTTATGCTTCAGACCAACCACAAACAAGACTTATTTTGACTTGATTTTTTTGTCACTGATCTTAACTAAACCTTTGCCAACTATCTTAGCTCCATCATTATTTCCAAATTTTACTGAACCACCTTCATATTGTTGTAACTTCTCAAATTTTTGTTTGTCACCTGTCATATGACTGGAGCATCCACTATCAAGTATCCATGGTGCAGATTTATTCTGTGCTTTAAATGTTGTTTGTACGATCAGGGATTCATTGTCTTCCTTAGATCGCTCTTTTTCTTTCCACTCTAGTTTGATTACAATTTTGGGCTCTTGTTTTGACTTTTCTTTTTTAGTATCTTGTGCATGTTTTTCAGGAAATTTTCTATTTTGTCTCATTCCATTTGGTTAAAATTTTCTTCCCTGAAATTGATTTGATGCAAATGTACTTCGATAATTTCTTGCAATGTGCCCAAAATTATGACAGTTATAACATTCTACTGCATAATCCATCAAAGGTGAAAAAACATTTCTACTGGTAAAATTCCTTGGTCCTACATTATACTTGCAATCTAAAATCTTATGTCCATAACCATTGCATTTAAGACATTGCACATGGTGTTAAATCGGAAAAATAGATGTATTTTTACCAGCATAACTCTTTGATCTATTATTCAATCCACAACAAATTGCCTTGTGACCATAATGGTTGCATCTAAAAAAATAGTCGTTAAAATCATTATTATGAATAAAGTGAGAGTGATAGAACATCTTTTGTTGTGATTGCTTTGTTGTAGATCTCCTTTGAGATTTTATTCCTTTTGAAGTTTCAACTTCAAACTTTTCTTGCTTTGATCCCTTAGCAGTGGACTTCTTCTTCTCTGCAAATTTAGAAGATGAAGGTTGTTCAGATTCATATCCAAGACCAAGATTAGTCATGGAGCTTCTTTGTTGCCTTATCATTTTATCTAACAACTCTGTGCTCTTCTCAAATTTGAGATTTGTATTGGCCTCTTCTAGTTGTTTCCTCAATAAACCAATCTCCTCTTCTTGTTTGTAGCAAACACTCTATTTCTCATAGATCTGTGACCTGAGAGTTTCTTCAATCCTTTTGAAATCTTATACTTGCAGCTTTAGATCACTAATAACTTTGTTAGATTCCTCTTCACGTTTCCTACATACATTGCCTTTATCATCCAGGTGTGACTTCAAGGCTTCTTCTATTTTCTTGGCTTTATGAATTTGTAAGAAGAGATCTTCAATATTATCCCAATATTCTTCTAACTTCTTGGACATTCTTTTGTTATTTTTCCTTTCTATATCCAACTCCTCAAGTGCAGCGATCAAATCACCTTCTAGATCTACTTCAACATCAAGGTTTTCATCACATACTTCAGAATTCGCTCCTATATTTTCTAGTTCAATGTTATCTTCCATAGGAACTAAAACTTATTGAGATGTCTTATTGGAAGAGGATCTATTCTTCTTACCTATTGCGTACTAATCCAAGATCAACCCTAGCTGATTTAGCCTGACAATGGAAACTAGCTATGATATCAATTGTTAGTCTCACAATAACACTAAGAGGGAGGGGTGAATCAGTGTAGCTCTTTTAAACTTAAATCTTCAACTCTTAAAGCCGAAACAATGAAAAATTAAAACCAAATAAAGCAAGTATAACAAGAGAACATCACACAACACAAGATGTACCGAGGTTCATCGATTTGGCTACTCCTCAAAATGACTGTTTGGACTCCCATAAAAATCTAGCCTTTGCAAAGCACCAACTTTACAATCAATTTACCAGCACCCACTAGAAGGAGCATCAACCCTTGATTTATTTACACCAATAGAAAGGAGCACCAACCCCTGATTTATCTGCACCAACAGAAAGGAGCACCAACCCCTAATTTACCAACACCAACTAGAAGGAGCACCAACCCCTGATGCCAAGCACCAACTTGGACTTCAATTTTGAAACTAGAATATTGACATAAAAATACCTTCACTTTTACAATACCCTGACTGGTCTATTGCTTACCCAACGTCTACCACAATTTACAAAACACACACCCTTCTCACTCACATATCGCACTCGTTAAATTCTCCAAGCAACACTCCTTTTATAACAATCCTTTATTTTTGTAACTCTAGTTGTAACTCCTTCTTTCATATTCTCATATGCCACTTGTCAATTGTAACACATTATTTTGTATATATTGAGAAGGCATTTCGTCAAACACGTCACATGCAAAGAATTGACACCATATTCTCCTACCATGACTATTCGTTTTCTCCTTCATGACTATTCATTTTCTCCTTCGATGACTGTTCATTTTCTCCTTCATGACTGTTCATTTTCTCCTTCATGACTATTCGTTTTCTCCTTCATGACTGTTCATTTTATTTTCCCTTGTGCATGCATTTGTTTTCTCCTTTGATGACTGTTCATTTTCTCCTTCATGACTATTCATTTTCTTTTCCCTTGTGCATGCATTTGTTTTGGTTTTTGAAAAATATTTTCGTTTCTATTTTGAGGCCCTTCGTTTCTTTTTCTCCACATGGGCATGCATCCGCTTTTTTCCATAACTGTTCATTTTCTCCACATGGGCATGCATCCGCTTCTTTCCATGACTATTTGTTTTCTCCTTCCACTACTGTTCGTTTTCTCCACATGGACATGCATCCACTTCTTTCCATGTGTAACGACCATCTTAAATGATTTCAAATCATTAAAAATTTCTTATGGGTCCTACAACTTTTTGAGTCGCAAAAATGCGACATGTCGCGATATCACGACACTTTTGTTTCTCTGCCTGCCTACCCTTTTTTGAGTCACAAAAATGTGACATGTCGTGATATCACGACACTTTTTTTTCTCTGCCTGCCTACCATTTTTGAGTCACAAAAATGTGACATGTTGCGATATCGTGACAATTTTTCTCCTTGCTCTTTCTCTTCGCTTTGGACCGCAAAAATGCAACATGTCGCGATATCACGAAACTTTTTTCTCCTTGCTCTTTCTCTTCGCTTTTGATCGCAAAAATGCAACATGTCACAATATAGTGACATTTTTTTCTCCTTGCTCTTTGTCTTTGCTTTGGCCCATGAAAATAAAACATGTCACTATATCATGACACTTTTTTCTCTTTGCTCTTTCGGCCGCGAAAATGCAACATGTCACGATATCGGGACACTTTTTTTCTCTTTGCTCTTTCGACCGTGAAAATGCAACATGTTGCGATATCGCGACACTTTTTTCTCTTTGCATTTTCTCTTTGCTTTGGACCATGAAAATGCAACATGTCACGATATCATGACACTTTTTTCTCCTTGCATTTTCTCTTTCCTTTGGACCGCAAAAATGCAACATGTCGCGATATCGTGACAATTTTTTTTCCTTGCGGTGTTTTGCTTTTTCTTTGATCTTTAGCATATGGACCACTTCGGTCTTCTTATAAAATATGCAAAAAGGTGGGTAAAAATCCTCATAAGCATTTAACATCACTATACATACTCTGATTAGCCTTTGAACTCCTGTCCACTATATCAACTGATCTATCTGACTGTGTTGACAATAATGACAATACTGTCGTTGCACCTTGCTCAACACACTTAAGACATTTCCTACACCTAATTAAGGAATCCATGGGACCAATCCCTATTAAAACTCCTAATTAGGATAATTAGGATTCTAATTTTCAAGTGAGTTTCACTTAAAGTGCACTTTATCATTAAATTAGGTTTAATTAGGGTTAAGAGTCAAATTAACCCTAAACATATCCTCACACATGTGTGCACCCTAACTTAGTATATTTCCTAGGAAACCCTAACTCAAACCTCACCTAACCTATGGATTATCTACTCTAGTTAACCCTAATCCTAGCTCAAACATGTATGAGGATAGGATATTTTCCTTAGGGCATGTAAGAAGATAACTAAGCTTGACACCTCACAAACCCTAACCTAACCATGATATGACCTAAATCTAGGGTATAGTTAACCTAACTACCCCCATGAACTTGGTTTTTCCTATAAATAATGGATCCATTCCCTCATTTATCTCTCTCTCACTTTCAATTAACATACCTAGACTCTACCAAAATTGTGTTAGAATTCCTTCTAACCATTTTACATCTTACAAACACTGACAAACATCACCTACGACCTATTCAGATGAAAAATTTGTAACATTAGTCAATAGGTAGCCTATCCAGTGAACCCAAGATCTAATTCACATGCCACCATGCAAACTAGCCCTATAATAGATTTACAACATAAAATTAGGTATATATCAGTTTTAGATACTTATTACAACATTTCTATCAATTTACATCATGTTTTTCTTCATATTTGAGTTGATTTATCTTCATAACTATGGGTATTGACCAAGGTAGGACCCCAAACACACTAAATCCCTTTTGCAAGCCCAAAGAAAGTGAAACGGGTAGAAATAGATATTTTATCCATTAACACTAATTCACATGCCATCATGCAAACCAACCCTATAACAGATTTACAACATAAAATTGGGTATATATCAGTTTTAGATAGCTATTACAACATTTCTATCCATTTACATCATGTTTTTCTTCATATTTGAGTTTATTTATCTTCATAACTATGGGTATTGACCAAGGTAGGACCCCAAACACACTAACTCCCTTTTGCAAGCCCAAAGCAAGTGAAACGGGTAGAAATAGATATTTTATCCATTTCTATTTTAACAATAATGCATTAACTGAAAAGGTTGTATTCCATTAATATTAAAATAAGATATAGGTTACAATAGGGACATGATGCCCTTTTTCTATTTCTTTTCCTAACAATGTTACAATCAATTTGATGTCATCTTCAATCGTCCCTCAGTGTAGGTGGGCTTCTTTTAATGTGGGCCACCGTAGGGTTGTTGTTTGATGATGTTATTTCTCTTCAAATTTGCTAAATAACCTAATCAGGCCCCATATTTATGAAGATAAAATGACCAGTAATATGTGTATAAAGTTGAAATAAACTACAAGAATGGACATAAAATAGGAAAATAGATCTTACCTGCCAGATCTGGGTTGATCTAGACACTGTAGACCAAATTCGCCACTCGAGGGGTGAACTAGGACTAGATTCATGGGGCAGGAGGCGATTTGAGCTGTGAGGTTACTTTTGTAAAATCCCTTTGGTGGATTGATTCCTAGGTAGTTGGTGTGCCTCTGTGTGCTGTGGAAATCTAAATGTATGCTCTGAGAACTAACTGTTCAATCTTCATTATCCATTTTTGTAGAGTTTTTGTGCTTTGTTGAAATAGGGAGAGAGATTTAATTAGGGGTTTAGGACCCACTATTTATAGGAAATGGCAAGGTGTAGGGGGGAGTTAGATAGACTAAACCTAGGTTGGATTCTAACTAGGGTTAGGTTAGAAAATGCAATGTGGCAACATCACATTCCTTATGAGAAATATCCTATCCTCACACATGTGTGAGGATGGATTAGAGTTAATCCTGATTAGGAAGCCTTAAGTCAGTTTACTACATAATTAAAAGAAGTGCCCTAACAAACCCTAATTTCACACATGTGGGAGGGTGCAATTAGCATTAATTAAGGATTAAAGGTTAATTAATCAAATTTGCCCTAAAAAGGTGACTTAAGTGAAGTCAATATTAAATTAGATTTTTGGAATTGACTTGTTAATTATTTTTGCCAACTAATAGCCCATGGGGGCCTCAATTGAGTGCAAATAGGCTATTGAAGGATATCCCAATGCTTGAGATGTGGTTTTGAAGGCTTATTAGGGTTTTGGACCTAAAATATATCTATGGGAGTCTACACACTACTATGGAAAACTACAACAATCTATACATGACTACGCATGACTATGCATAACTACGCCTAACTATGCATGACTACGCATGACTACACATGATTATGCATGACTAAAATAGACTACAATAGCCTAGGTATTTCTAGAATCACATATGGATATGTAGAAATAACAATGTGTGATTTTTGGGTGTCTAAAAAAATTACAAAAGGATAGAATCAAACATCACTATTGGTGGCACATGCACACAAAAGCCCACCTTCACTGAGGGCACTAGAAGACACTAGAAAATGTTCTCAAATTCATGTGGAAAAAGGGATAAAAACCTTCTCAAGAGGAAGCTTATTTTGTAACCCTAATTTTAGATTTATCAAATAGCATTTAGCACAAATTGGTGTAATTCTATGTGTTACATTTTGGCACGCCTGGTGGGATCTCCATGAAGGTTGTTTTAGGCTAGTTTTTATATCTTATCTAACTCAATTTTTATAATTTTATTTTGCTATTCTAGGCACTATGAATGCAAGACAGAGCCCAAAAAAGCCTTGAAATACATCTCAAGCCCTCAGATTTATATTTTCAAGCCTTAAAATTTAGTTTTCACCACGGCCTATGAACTCCACTAAACTATCTCAGAGTAACCTAAAATTTTAGAGGTCTACAACAAAAGAAGCAAGAAGCCCATATGAGACCACAAGAGTTAGGTATTCCTCTTGGGTATTTACTATTTCATAATTTATTTCAAAAGATATTTTCCTATCATATACATCAAGTCATTTTTGGAAGATTTCATTTTCAAAAGCATATTAAATTAGGGTTTTCAGTCATTTTAAAACTATTTTAGTTAAATCATTTCAAATTTATTTCTATCTCTTAGATTAATATTACAATTCCTTTTTCATTTCATTAGGGTATATGGTCATTTGTTTCACATCTTTGAAAGCACTTTCAATTTATCCTTTATGCACTAGATAGGGTTTTCAATCCCTTTTTGAATCACACTTAGCATAGGACTTTCAAAATTTATTTCATGTCATTTGCATCTCTTTTTAAAAGGTATTTAGCATAGGACTTCTGTACTTCCTTTCATATCTTTTCAATCCATTTTTGAATCACACTTAGCATAGGACTTCCAAAATTCCTTTCATGTCATTTCAATCCCTTTTCAAATCACACTTAACATAGGACTTTCAAAATTTCTTTCATGACATTTGCATCTCTTTTTAAAAGGCATTTAGCATAGGACTTTTAAACTTCCTTTCATGTCATTTCAATACCTGTCAGAATCACACTTAGCATAGGACTTCCCAAATTTCTTTCATGTCATTTCAATACCTTTTCGAATCACACTTAGCATACGACTTTCAAAAATTTTCCATGTCATTTGCATCTCTTTTTAAAAGGTATTTAGCATAGTAATTTTAAATTTTATTTCATGTCATTTCAATCTCTTTATGAATCACACTTAGCATAGGACTTCCACAATTCCTTTCATGTCATTTCAATCCCTTTTCCAATCACACTTAACATAGGACTTTTAAAATTTCTTTCATGTCATTTACATATCTTTTCAAAAGGTATTTACTATAGAATTTTCAAATTTCTTTCCAAATCCCTTGGGTAAATAAAAAATTTCTTTATTTCAAGCATTTAAATTAGGGTTTCAATTTCTTTACATCACTTGGATTTAAAAATTTCCCATTTATTTCCAAATTCCCTAGGTAAATCACCCTTTATTTCTTTCAAATATTTAAATTAGGGTTTCAATTTATTTCAAACGCACGTAGATAGATTGTCAAATTCCTTTTTCGTACACTTTAGCTTGTTTTTTTCTATGCTTTCTAGAGTAAAATTCTTTTTTAAAAAGAGCACTTAGTCATAGTTATATCTCAAAATGCATATAGGGTTAGTTTCATTTTTTAAAAGGCTTCAAGTTCATTATTTTGCTTTCACCTCAATGGTAGCAAATACACCATGACACACTCATGTGTCATACATAATTATGAGATTGGACTTCATCCC
The DNA here is from genome assembly GCA_028583015.1 of Wollemia nobilis. Lineage (NCBI taxonomy): Eukaryota > Viridiplantae > Streptophyta > Pinopsida > Araucariales > Araucariaceae > Wollemia > Wollemia nobilis. The sequence goes on from JAQPPZ010000493.1 coordinate 1,827,097, forward strand.
CAATCCATTGCTTGATATTGGTAATGTTGGAATTCATTTACTTCCACCATATCACCCCCTAGACACCATAGTAGCCCCCAAGAGTGGTTTTATGGACTTCTTCACCAAAAAATCCCCTACTCTTGAGACTAGTTTTCCAATATTCATCACTAAAAGGGAACTTCAGAGTAGGATAGGATTATATACCTTTGTTTACAAGAATCACATAATTAGTGAACAGTTAAATTTCATTCTTGACTAAGCCCACTAGAGGATGAAGCAAAAGCATGTGTATGCTAGTAGTAGGTCTTAGATAGTGCCACCTCTTCTTGTGAGAGTATTTGGACTCATTAGCACATTTTGAGTTCCCCCCATTTGGTTATCATTTTTCTGCACCTTTCCATTCAGGTTGGCACTTGCCTATTGAGACACCATTCTATTATGTGCACCCTTGAGTGTTGTAGGAGGTCCTGTGCCAATGGAATTCTCATTATTTCTAGAGTTTCATTCCACTCCCCATGATATTTTTGAGAATAAAGAATCAACATCATAACACATAAAATAAACAAACATTTGTTTTCATGTACTCAGCATTGATTCTAGTTACACTTTGTTTGCATGCTCACAAAACCAATTTCAAAACATTCACCTATTAGCATCCACCTATTGGCTATCTATAGCTTACCACTTTTAGTTTTTTTTCACATTCATTATCTGGGTCCAATTCATATAGCACCCTATGAACCATATTTCTATAGTTTTAGTTCGTATAGCCACATGTGAAATCTATTCTAAGATATAGAAAATTCCCAAATTTCATAGGGTTACCAAAAAAAATCACATAGAACACACCCACAACTTTAGATTTCCATTTATGGACAATATGAGAACTTAATTACACCACACAATACCATGCATGTCACTACCCATAGTTGAGCACATGAGCAAGCACATATTTAGGAGGATACTTCTTGTTCCACCTCAAATCAGTCTACTTCACCCTTTTCCTTCACAATGGAAGCTTCCATTCTCACACCTAATATCCTTATAGGTTTTGAGCCTCTTTACGCATGCACTATATCTCATGGAGATACTTCTATTTATAGTAACATCCTTGCCACCTCATATTATGAAGATCATCCGCTTCTTCCCCACTCCCCTCCACCTAATACTCCTTCAAAATTTTGTGACCACATCGTTTACACTACTTTGGGAAACCCACCTCTCTTCTTCACTAATGATGAAGAAAATCCACCTACCTCACCTACCTTTGCAAATTTTTTCTTTTAGAATATCTCATTACCTCTTCATGAAGGACTCTTCCTTACTCAATTACACTCACCCCAATATTGCATCATTCACCCCTACCATAGGGATGATCTCATATCCATCATATTCCACCCTAAGAAATCAAGTGCCCTCATCATGATTTTCTCTACAACAAGATTCATTGCAAAGATAATTCAACTCACCTTTATCATCACAATAGTATGCTTTCCAAGTGTCATAACCACCACTTTTGCAACATTCCCTCTTCCTATATTTTGATACCACATCGTAACTACCCTCTCAATAACCACAATTCCAATATCAAAAATACCAAAAAATACCATATCCACAATCCTTTGTGGACTTGTTCACCATACCTTTCTCTTATGCCTCTATATTTGAGGTCTACACCCTCCCTTTATCATTACCACCACCTATGTTCCCCTATTTTGGAGTGCATGATATGCCATATTCTATCTCTCCTTCACCTTCAGTAGCTTATGTATTTTTTCTTCCTCCACTTACACCATTTTAGGTCCCACCTTCTATCCCCTTTCCTAATTATGATCCATGCTACCCATATTATCCTTCTAATATCCCATGTTATTCCACTCAGTCCAACTTCTCCACTATTCACTTGTCTAATCAGATGTAGATACCATAGTTTGGTACATTATCTCATCCACCACTTGTGCCATCTATCCCAACACCATTACCTCCACCACAATTTGTAGCACCTACATTTTTCATGACACCACCTTATTTTTTGTTGTCTCCTACTATGAAACTATTATAGTAGAAACCAATATAGTAGTCACAGGCTCTACAAACATAATATCTCCACCCTCAGTAGATATTTACTCCATATTAGCATACCCCATATACTTCTACATATTACAATTTTTAATAAAAAAATCCATGGAGACACTTGCAGTACATTCCCACTTTACAATGAAAATAAAAATAGCTTAAATATCCTCCTCACTCTCAATCTGTGACTGCTTCATCATAGTTCATCGCATCTACATCACTTGAACTTCAACTCTTGCAAAAGAAAGTTAACATGCCAAATATTTGCATAGCTAGTTATGGGCCCCAAAAACCTACATATAATGAGCTATACAATGAACCCATACACCCATTAGTTCCTATCCCTCCTTACTTGTATTGCTTCAAAATTCCTAAGTTTGAAAAGTAGAAAGGTAAAGAGGACCCTCGAGAACACGTCAACAACTACCACTTTGGATGTTATCAACTCCATAGTAGTGATCCCCTCATGTTGCGTACCTTCACCCTCTCCTTTGGGGGATAAGATATTTATTGGTACAACATGAACCTGCACCATAACCTTTTCACCTTTGAATAGTTAGCCAACTCATTCCTTAAATATTTCTCAATCAATATAAAAAATGAGACAAACTTCTCTAATGTCTATGCCTTACATTAGGATGATGATGAACCCATTACAAAGTTTATTTCTTTATGGATATTGGTAATCCATGACCTAGCTCATAGCCTTCCATCCTATAAACTAGTCACATTATTTGCCAAGATTTATCATAAAAACATCTCCACACATCTGCAACTTCATCAAAGTCACACATTTTATGAGACCATTGTTGAATCCAAGGTCATCAAGGATATCAAAGTCCAATCTAGCAAGATCAAGCTTAGGTAAAAACCATATTACAACTCAAATTTTTTCTTCAATCAAAATGCATCAACTCAACCTTAGTCAAAACCACCACAAACCAACCAAGTGGTAGCATTGCTATAGCTTCTCCATCAATCTCACAACCTCCTCCAAGATAGTAGAAATAATTCCAAACTAGTGCACCCCTTCCATCTAAACCATAACAAGCTTGTAGCCTTTGGCCTTAACTTTAGAAATGTAATTTGACTCCATTCTTTGAGTCCTTACCAACTTTATTTCAAAGTTTATATGATGTAGGTCATATCACCTTGATTGATATTTAACCTATTGATCTGAATCAACCCAAACCTCAAAGGTATATCAAACAAAACTTCTATGCATACCATCAATAACATGACCATTATATAGAATCTTGTAGCTCTTTCTATGGCCTTGTATAAGAACTCATCGATCAGGGTACCATTCAGGCTTCAAATTCCCTCACACCACAAAACTAGAATTTGGGTATCTATCAAAACCCACTACCTAAACACAGGGGGACAAATTCCCAAGGATTCATATATAATTAACAAGGACAATCTAGATAGATTAACAATATTCAATGTGACCCCCCACATGGTATGGTAAACATGATTAACCTCATTACTCATACCCAAAATTATCCAACACGCTAGGATGCACCCCTCACTTCACTCCTAAAACCATTCACTTCTCTCCAATATCCTAAAAATTCATAGGCTTAAACACCCCTACCATGAAATATTATCATCATTCATGGTAGCCTCACACATCAGCTACACAACGCCCCTGCTAGGCTATCCATTTTTTATCTATTACAATAATCTCAACCCCATCATGAGGTTTTGAATGACATCCTTTGATCCATTGACCTTGAAATTCATGATACCAATGCCTTTGTGAATTTCATAGGGAACATACCCCATTGCATGCAGCCATTCATTAGTTTTCATGATCATGAGTTACCAAAATCATGGGCGAAGGAGTTGACCCTCCCCTCCATATATAGACAACTATCAATGATATCACCTACAAGCGTATCCTCATTGATACTGATTCCTCCATTATCATCATATAAACTACTTATATTTATCACCTACACATTCAAACTACCTACTTCACCATGCCCTCACTCAACCTTCATATCTTCGATGATTCTTTATGACCCACAATAGATTCCATTATCCTTCCTTTGGTTGTTTAGATATTAGGACCATCTCTATTTTATTCCATGTCATTCAAGGTGAGATGCAATACAATATCTTACTTGGATGACCATGGATCATAGACATGCAATGCATTCCTTCCACCTTGCATCACTATCTCAAGTATGTGTATGACAAACTCATCCATTGCATTCTAGCTGATGGTGATACATTCAAGTTTTACAACATCATTGACCTCTCACCAGGATCTTCGTCATATTCTAAATAGGTTCTCCCTATTCCTTCGTGTCATTATAAAGAGACCTCTACATCTTCTCCCATAAATATTTCACCTCCACATAGCTCATTAGGGACACCCGCATGTTCCCTTGCATATTATTCTCACATACCTTCATCCTCTAATATGGATCCCAATCCTTCATCTATACCTTTCTTGCCTCCTACATTTTTGCCTCCTCTCTCCCAATATTCTTCTTCCATGAATCCACCTCTCGTATCTGCACCTTTTTTGCCACCATATTTGTGGCCTCTTGCTCTATCTCATCCTTATTCCTCCATAGAGCCTCCTTTTCTCCCTAATCCTCAAAAACGCCCACTCCCCTTCCATACTTTACCTTGGTCCTTCACATATTCTCATAGCTTGACACCTCGGCCTACTCCCCCCGCTTCACAATTTCAACATGCAAGTCATCCAATCCTTTCCATTGCAGTTGAATTTCATGATTGGGAGTAGCGAACCTCTCACCTTGATGACCAAATACTTAATTTCTCTGCCACTACTATCCATGAATCCCAACTCTTATATTCATCCTCTGATTTAGATTCACCACCTTGTTCTCCACCTCGTCAATCACCCCAAGTCTCTCTGTTCATGATGAACCCTATTTGGGGTGAATACAATGTTCATGATGCTCACGTGTGCCTCCTACAATCTAATATACCCATGATTTTGGTTGTCCTTTAGCCTCAGTGCTAACTATTGGTACTATATTTCCCAAAGGACCTTTGGAGAATTGTACCAACTTCATCTATGTAGGTTTTGACTCATCGCTCCCAGCAATTGTACCCCCACCATTGCAATCTATTTTGAAATAAGTGTTTCAAAGTCAATTATTCAAAATAGTAAATATTTAGCCTTATCAAATGCCCTATAATTTGTATACATAAACCCTATAAAGGATTTATATTCTTTGAAAACTCTAAATATCGGTTGATACATCAAAATCCACCTAGTATCTACATATTTTAACAGTTTTTAATCTTCATTAACTCCTAGTGCAAATTGTTGAAACTCTAAAAATATTTTTAAATTGTGCAAAAAAAATCATGAATTTCATGGATAATCTCTTCCACTCTCACAACATTTGTAAATGTATCCATAATTTTGAATGCAAGATTTATTCTGTGATCCATGCAATGAATAGGGATCAAATATGGGGTAACAAATTTTTATAGTCTAACACAAAGACCATTCCTATGTCCTTGCATTGTAGCAACACCATAATTTCTAACACATATTAACTTAGTGTCTATTTCCATTTCATTCATTCTTACTACTTCCTTTAAAATAGTTACAACAACATTGCAAATATTTTCTACATTGAAATTTTCCACCATCTTGTGTACTCCAAGTAAATGAGATTGCCTTAAATGATTTTCCAATGTGTAAACATGAATGCAAATCCAAGTTGTGTTGTCAACAATAGTCACCTCATCAATTGAAAGTGAAATGAATTTGGCCTTTTTTACTTTCTCTTTGAGGTCATCCTGCTCAACCAATGAGAGATATTTTGCCATTTCCCAACCACTTTGATCTGACCAATGGGTGCTGGGTAAGTTTTACACATTAGCTAGTCAAAATAGATATTTATAATCAATGAAATCAGACATAGGTCTACCCTTTTTAATAATAGTGAATACAATAACAAACTGCAAACTTTTTGAAGCTAAAGTGAACTTATTCATTTTTTAAAATTGGGCTTGAATAATTGCACCTTTCTCAACCAAAGTTTACTTTTGTTTCATTTATTTATCATATTCTTGTGCATATATTATATGTGCACACTTTGATGCATCCTTCCACCTATAATTTTTTGGTATTGGTCGATCACCTTCTTTTGTTTTGATATAAATATTTCCACAATGTTTTTCTAATATATCTTTATTAACTTGCAATCTATGATCCATTTCGTATTTCCAAGTGTAAATTATTCATCTCAATTCTCTTATTTCCTCACTACTATTCTATAGTAGCACTGGCTCAATAAATGGAAATTCTGATATCCAATTAGGCTAAAATGATTACTTAATTGTCCACCTAGATAACCTTGCACGTTTATATTTTTTAGAAGAAGATTCTTCAGAAGTAGGGACTATATAAGAACTATTATTTTATTTTCCACTTGGCATGTTAGATTAATAAATATATTAATGTTTTTGTTCCATTTTATTAAGAATATTTTCATCTGTGGACTTTTCATTAACGTGGATATGTGGAAGTGGAGGTATACCAGGATTAACTATATTTTTTGTAGAGATAATACTAGTGTCAATAGTAGGGTCATTATCATTATGGAATTTAAAAGAATGCCTTATATTAAAAAATATAAATAAACAATGGAAAAACCCATAAACCAAAAAACACACTTCTTTATGAATGAATATATTATATATAAAATTAACAATGTACAAAAATTAACCGGTTAGTAAGTAAAGGTGTTCATACCTTCAATTTGTGTAGATGTTGATGGCTGACTGGATTTCAAAATATTATGAAAGTATTTGAGGATACTCCTTTTATTGGAATACTGGCCTCCCTTATTTCCACTGCCAGTAGGTGATATTTTACCTGTATGAATAGAAGAGTAACATGAAAAATGAACATAATTTTTAAAAACAAAAATAACTGGTAAAAAATATAACTACTACTCAAGACAATAGAATATTTATCCCAAACAATCTTGATATTGGTGCCAAAATAATAGGAAAACCTCCTTATTGGGTGTCCATGAATAAAATGTTAAAAAAAGAAAAATTAATGGTAAAAGAAACTTACTGGTAAATGGTGATCATTGTATTTCAAGCATCTTCTATCACTCATCTTCTACTAGTTGCCTTATGCTAGTTACCTTATGCTGGTCATCTTATGCCAGTCATCTTCTACTAGTCAACTTATGCCAACCAACTTCTACGAGTTGCCTTTTATTAGTCACCTTCTACCAGTTACCTTCTGCAAGTTACCTTATGCTAGTTGCCTTCTACTAGTTGCCTTTTTCTAGTCACCTTCTGCTAGTAGCATTATGCCAACCACCTTATTCCAGTCACCTTCTATCAGTCACCTTATACCAGTCGCCTTATGCTAGTCACCTTCTACCAATTGCCTTCTACCAATCACCTTTTGCCAGTCACCTTTTACCAGTTGCCTTCTGCTAGTTGCATTTCACCAGTCGCCTTTCACTAGTCACATTCTGCCACTCACCTTCTGTCAGTTATATTTTGTCAGTTGTGTTGTGTCAATCATCTACTTTTTATTGCTTTTTATCCAAGAAAATTAATTTTGTAATTGTATGAGAGTCATTTTTAGGGTTAGCTATAATGGGGTACAAGGGGCAAATTGGGTGGGATATTTGTTTTTATTAAATTTAAGGTGAAAATTAGGTGGGAAAACTTATGATAACAAGGAAAATTTACCCTAAAAAAAAATTGATCCCAAAATTTTTGGTCGAACGGGCTGACCTTTATGGTCCCAAAATTCACAAAATCAAAATTGTGAAAATCTGAATATTTGTGTTGAATTACAAAATTCACCCTTGTGCATAGCCCTTGGCTGAATGGCCTTACAATTTAGAGATTGGTGACATCCCTAATCCAATTGTTTAATGTTGAGGTAAGAGGTTCTCTTACTACTCATAGGTCAATGGGTCATTCACCTATTTCTTGTAGGTTTGATCCTATGTCTCTGTTGTAGGAAGTTAGTGCTCATATGAATTCTAGGATTGATATTGTGCTCTCAGGTTTGGGTGGGAAAATATCAAATTTAAATTTTTAAATGAAGCAAGAATTTATATGGAACAAATCTTGATGATTCCAATTTTTTGGGGTGGTATCCTTGAGAGGATGAGTGGATCTACTACTCAAGTTTATGGATCTAGATAATTTTTTGTAGTATTTCATATTTTTCCCTTGGGATATCTTGGTGTAGTTCTGGTGAGACTCCTATTTTAAGTGTAGATCTAGTTTGGGAGAGGTTTTTGTGGTTCCTTGCTTAGGGGCACTGCTATATAGTTGTTAGTGGATTTTATTTTGGTGCCTTTCAACCAATTTGAATTTTGCTTTAGTCCTTGGATTGTAGTTTCTAAGTTTTAGTTGATGTTTTGTTTGGCACATTTTCACCTCTATTTCAATTTTGATTTTATTCCTTTGGGAGAAAATCATGGTTGGTTTCTCTTAGCTTCGATTTGGATGGGAACCACTTCTTAGATTTTGATGTTCTTTCCCTTGATCTTACTTTTTATATTTTATCCCATTCTTTTAGAGGCTCCCTGAGAGAAATCTATGTCTTCTATTTCTCTTGGTTCTCTCGGTTCTCATGGATCTCTACCTTCTTTAGGATCTTGTCTTACTCTGTTTAGATCTTCTATTTCTTATTGTTGATTGGAGCTTAGCTTCTTGGCCCTCTGGATGGGTTTGATACTCTTTGGTTTTTTTTTTGTTTCTTCTTAGAAGCTTGTGTTGTTAGTTGTAAAAGGTTCAAGGAGCATTTAAAAAAATCTTCTTTTACCTTATCAAAAAAAATATTATGAATAATGTAAGCTTGATGTTTTGATATAGCTCTAGCCACTCTTTTGAACTAAGATATAGATTCATGAACACTAATAAAATTTAAATGATTCTTTATTTTCTTTTAAAATATATTGTTTTCCATTTTGTGTTGGATAGATGTAAATCTATTATTTTATTTCTTAGATATATTCTTTTATTTACATAAACACTTCACATTGATGCAGTATTTTAAATTTTGTATTTTTGTCCAATTCAGGAATATTGCAACTTTATAATATATTTAGATTCTTCTATTATTTTACCTATTTTCTTTGTATGTACTTATTTTTATATATTTCATACTCTTTTATTTTAAGTTGGCATAGTTTGTACTTATATCTTTCATCCTATTATTTTTTCCTACTATATAAATATTGCATTGAACTTTTTTTTTCAATGAGTTTACATAGTATTTTATGAGGGGTCCTAGTCCTCTCATACTGAGTGGGGTTTGAACCTTGGACCTCTCAAAGAGAGACCAAATCCCTTACCACTGTAATAAGCTTACAACTAATATTACATTGAACTTTTAAAACCAATGGCAATGGAATTTTATTATATATATTACATTTCATTATAAGTTTTTAATTTATTATACAATATCAAGATGATGTTTTCAATTCATTATTTTGTAAAAAAATGGTTATATGAGATCGAAATGGCCCCATACATATTATATATTGAGCATGTAATGGTGTTACAACAACTTGGCTATAATGGTGTTACAACAACTTGGCTAGCATACATGTATAACACGACAATATTTAATCCTAGGTTTATTTCATTAAAGTTAAGGTATTCTAATTGGTTCAACTCATGCGATTAATTACATTTCATCAGCTTTTCATATTATAAAATATTGGATTCATATAATAGAGTTATAAATTCATAAAAATTAGTATTACTAAATTAATGATATTTTGAAGGTATACATAAATTTTATCCTATTTTAGTCATACTAGCATAAAATTAAATTTCAATATGTTTTCATTCCAACAAAATATTTTTGATTAATTTGTACCAATAAAATTAGACCAAAAAATACTTATTTTATTTATTAAGCATTTACTTTATTTGAGTATAAAATATTTAACATCATATCTTTAAAATTATAAACACTAAAATTAGAACCATTCAATCTCAACACAATCATGAAAAATCATGAATCACTCTATCCTAATCAAATTCCATCAAATTACATCAAAAATCCAAATCCAAAAAAGGCATGACTCACTAATGCACAGATCATGAAAAAACATATAGACAACCTTAAAAAGCCACAAAAATTCCTAACCAATTAAACACCATCCTTAAACCTATTTATCATGTCTTGAGCTTGTTTAATAAATATTGTATCATTTATTCTTATCTATCATTAGCACCCATATACCTATTGACTAAAAAAATAAATAACATATTAATAGAAAATAGTTATCTACCTACATAACTCCATGTAGCAGATAGGCACTTCATCCTAAATGGAATATTTGAGAGTATGATATCAACTCTCAATTTGGTGCCACAACTAAGACACCTCATCAATATACCTAGAATAGTTTTATTATAAATAAACTAATATCTTGCTATATCTACCACAACTATTCTTTGAATGTTCTCACCTTATTATTATCATGATTCCCATATCTCTCATGTGGTTGCAAGAAGCAATCAAGAAAATAAGACATGGGATAGTTGAAAATCCCTAAATCAATATCTAGAAAAATGATATTTAACATGCAAGGAAACTTGGGAACTCTAAAGAGGAGGTCTAAGGTTTAAATCCTTTGTAGAGTAGGGTTTAGTGTATCTTGATAACAATGTTATATTTGTGTGTTCTCAATCATGTATTTTATAACATTAATATTTATGTCATTGTAGTTTTTGTACCATGTCTTTGATATATTAAAGGAAAGTTAAGCCTATTTATAATTCTATCAAAATTTTAGGCTTCCATAGTTTAGTTTGGCTGTATTCTGTTGGAAGAGTAGGTCTTGGCCCTTTTTGTTGTCAGTTTAAACTTTTAGGGCTTGGCCTTTGTCCAGTTGGTTAGTGGACCCTATTCTGTAAAATGGTTTTGGGTCAACCAGTTAAAACCCGTTGTTAATTATAATATTCTCTTACTTACCAAAAAAAAAATAATTCTATCAAAATGTATTATTTATGTTGTTATTTGAATAATCTCTATGTAATCTAACACTCTATTATATATTTATAGTGTTTTATATATCATTGGTAGATTCTTATAAGAATCTCAATTACTCCTTTAATTTTAATTATCTATAAGCAATAGGGCTACCGAGACTAAAATTTTTTATTCTAGCACTAAAGTAAATTCATACTTTTAACATTTATTTAGTACAAAAAAATGATAATAGAGTAAGAAATCAAATAACCTTCAACTCATTTTTTATTTATTAAATTTTTATCTTAAATTTTTTTATTTTTGTTATATTTATCTTAATTAAATTATGGTTTTGATATAGGAAATCCCAAAATCCAGTATTTTTTTATAAATGTAAGAAAAAGGTTTTGAAAGTTTTACCCTTTTACATAGAGGCTTGAAATCCCAAAGACTAAACAGGAGATAAGAACACCACCTATTCAAAGAACATCAACAAAAAACAAAATGTAGTCCACTAGTTGGAATTGAGTGTTAGGAGATATTACATCATGTATAATGTGAATGTAAGTTGAGCAACCACTCAACACATGGTTTGTAAGGTTTACTAGGGGTCAATAGTAGTTTTAGGATGTTATACCATATTTTGGAATTTATTTTATTTAAATACCAATGCAATTTCATAATGCAATTTATTCAGAGTTTAAGTTCTAACATGTGGTATCAGAGCAAGTAGAAAGAAGAAATAATTCTCCTTTTGATCCTCCTCTAGCTTTGACACAAAGAAAGCCAAGGTGCACTTTTTTGAGGAAAATTTCAAATTTAAGATAAGAAGTTTTTAGGGTAAAAGTATCCTATATGAAATTGTGATCCATGAAGAAAAATTCCATGGGAAAATTATTTAAATTATTGAATTTTTTTAGGGTGAAAAACCCTTACCAAAGGTATATATAAGCAATAACAAGGAGCTATTGAAAGCTCCATAAAATATTTAAAGAAGCTATTGAAATATCTAAAAAAATTGCAAAGAAGGAAGCCATATGAAGATCCTTTTTTAGAATTATAAAGAAGTTTGAATAAACTTAAGAAAGGCCATATATCTAATTAAAAAAATTGAAAAATAAATTTGAATAGAAGGCTAAAAATACAATCCATTAAATCCATTTAAGAGGCACTCAAAAGAAATATTGAAAAATATATAAAAATCTCATAAAAGAAAAGAACCAAAGTAATTTTATATAAGTTGTAGCATTTTAGAAGGAAATATATTAGCAATATATATAAATATTATATAAATAACGTTATTAAAAATCAAGAATTGAAGGCAAAAAATAATTATTCAGTGAAAAATTCTATGATAGGCAACTGAAGGCATTTTAGCATAAGAAAGAAACTAAGTTCTATTTACAAGAGTTGAAAAGAGTGTTTGAAAATTGGAACGATATTGGATGATTCATAAAGACACATCCAAACTAAGAAACTAAAATTAGAAAAGTGGAAGATGCATGAAAATAAAACATCAAGGAAAATTTAAAGCTCACACTCTAATGAAAAAGTATAAAATTTTTATGGAAAACTAGACAAAAATGAAGGCCCTATGTTCCAACCACATTTAGAAGCCAAGTAGAATATATAAGTAGGAGAATATGACCCAAGTATAAGTCATCCAAGGTATAACACTGAGAGATTAACAACGAAGAAAGGACCCATAAAATATTAGAGTCTTCAAGCCAAAAAATCAACATGATTACAAGAAATCCCATACTAAAAGCATAAGAAAGAATAGAAGAATTTAGAAGTGCATATCCAAAGTAAAAGAATAAATATTAAAGGAAATATCCTAAATAATTTGAGAAAATAAATGTTAAAGAAAAGAGAGGAAAATTAAATAGATGAAATTTTTTTGGCTAAGCACTCAAAAGCATATTTATAAAAAGTGTCAAGCTAAAGGTACCAACTTTGACACAATCTATCTTAGAATGGATTTACATGAGCACAAAAATTTGAATTTTTTTTTGAAATATAGAATATAATAATAGTAAATCATGATTGTTGCACCTAGACATCACCTAGTACAACACTTGGATGTCACTAGGAACATCATCCAAGATGTCACCCAAAACAACATATGAGACATCATCTAGAACTACACCCAAGATGTCATTTGAGAACACATAAATAGATAATGCATCATAGGAGGATAGATAATCCTCAAATATGTGAGAAAACATCTAAATTTATTGACTAATCCATCCAAGAAATGAGTAGAATAATGTCTAAGCAATTTTTATTATTTCTCCACAAATTTTGAAACATTGGAAAGTAAAAATTAAGGTTAAAAAAAATGATAGAAAAGACACAAAGAATTAGATGATATGGAAGGAGAACACAATGTAATAAAGTTTATATTGATGCAATTTTTATCAAAGTTGAAAAAAAATATTTAATCTCATAGGTATAGTGAGAAGAAATAAAAAGAGAGAACTAGATGCAAAATATTGAACGTTCTTTTTTATTATGGTATAATTACAAAAATAATAGATTATTCTTTTAAATTTTTGAGAAGTGAAAACAAAAAACATTAAATAATAGAATATCCCAAGGAATATTCATAAGAGGAAGAATCATTCACTCTATTTCTTGAGACAATTCTCCTCCATTTTTTGAATCATTGATTGAAATATGAGTATAGGCATAAATATACTCGTCAAAAAGAGCATTTTGGGGAAGACTTGATAAAAGAAGAAAATTTAAATTTTGTAAAGATTCACTATGGCTAGTGGAGCACCAAAGTTCTTGTTACTATATTTCCAATTATTGATGGAAAAAAACTAAGCTACCTAGATGATAAAATTCATGATATAGCTTGAGTTTGAGGAAGTTTGGAAGTAGTATATGGAAGAATTACCCATCCTAATGAAGAAGGATAAGATAGAGAAAATTTTGAAAAGACAAAAAAGTAAGATTCATTATCATACTCAGAGTAGCAGATGAGTTCCAAGCATACATTAGAGATACAACCATAGCCGAGGATGGATGGGTGAATTTGAAGAAAGTATTTGAAGCCAAGAATCAAAATCAAATTCTATTCCTCAAAATACAACTCCATTTTATAAAGATGAAGAATGTTGAAAATTTGGAATAATTCATGAGGAGATTAGTTGAATTATGAGCATCATTGCAAGCACTAGGAGTTCAAGTATCCAGTGAAATGTTAGTTTCTATTATTTTGAGATCATTCCTATTGAAGTATAATATTTGTGCTACAACATTAAGTGTTACTAAGCAAATACCAAGTTTTGAGAAATTGGTGAATCTAATTCAGAAGGAAGAGGTATCACATTAAAAAAATAGAGGAACAAGTACCTCTTAAAAGGAATCAACCATTTAAAGGCATAAAAATAAATAATACTCATCACAAAAATAGCATGCACCAACTACATATGCCCAACTCAGTGATATCTAATGTATAAATGGAAAACTAGACACCTCTTCTACAACACCAAGAACATGTAGCATGAATCAATTAATAAAATATGGATATAATTAGTATGACTAAGACATATAGAGTATAAGAATCCCTTCAATCTACTTCTTGGAAAACTGCACACTATTAAAGAACAATACTTAGGATTTTGATGATCTTCCACCAAGGAAAAAATGCTATTGGATGCAAATGGTTTTGAAATTCAAATATAAATTATATGGTAATATTGACAAACACAAATAAATACTTATAGAAAAGGGATATACACAAAAGAAAGGGATATATTATGAAGAAAATGTTGACCCTATAGAAAAAGTAAATCCATTGGAATTATCTTTGTTCTAGCTGCATAATTTGGATGGAAAATTCATCAAATGGATGTGAAAAGTATCTTTTTCAATGGAGATCTAAAGGAATAAGTTTATATGACTCAACCAAAAGGATTCATCATACCTAGATAAGAAACAAATGTATGAAAATTGATAAAAAAAAATTATGGTATCAAACAAGCTCCTCGAGCATGATATATAAAAATAGATGAATATTTTGGAAGGCATGGGTTTAGAATGAATCCATATATTCCTAGTCTATATCACAAATAATAAGTATGTGGATCATATTCATCAATGTGTATGTAGATAATTTGGTCATCACAAGAATTTTTGAAAATATGATTCTATCTACAAAAGAAGACTTGAATAAATATTTTGACATGACCAATTTCAAGTTATTACATTACTATATAGGATTGGATATAAAATAGAACCACCATAAAATATTTGTTTCACAAATAAAATATGCTAAGAACCTCATTTATAAATACCATATGAAATTTTGTAAGCCTATAGCAACTCCTATGGAATCAGGTCTACAAATCTCACACTTTGGTTCCTATCTTCAAATGGTTTCGATACTTTATTGATAGTTAGTTGGTAGCCTAATATACCTAACTTACACAAGAATAAATATTAGTTTTGCAGTAAGTTATCTCTCACATTTTATGTAGGAACCAAAGATGACACATTGGAAGGTAGTAAATAGAATTTACGATATATGCAGGGCACTAGTAAAAATGGTTTTTAATTCAATATGAGTGATAAATTCCTTTTAATAGGTTACATAAATGTAGATTATGTATGTTGTATCGATGATATAAAATCCACCTCTAGCTATGTATTCTTTCTAGGATCTACACCTATATCATGGGGAAGTAATAAAAATAAACAATTGCTTGATATTGCATTGAAGTACAATACTATGCAATAGGGGGAGTTGTATGTGAAGCAATATGGATAAAAAATATGCTAATCAATATGGAAGTACAACAAGATAAACCTACCTTTATGCATTGTGATAACCAAGGTGTACTAAAACTTTCTTATAATCTAGTTTTCCATAAAAAGACCAAGCACATCTACATGGAGTCTCACTTCATCTATGAACATGTTGAACAACAAATATCCAACTTAAATTATGTCCTACTCAAGAACAACAAATTAAAATCTTCACAAAACCAATCAGATGAGTCAATTTTGAAAAGTTCCAAATTTTCCTCTCTAAAATTATGAAGTAACAAGGGGGAAATGTTATGATTTATTACATCATGTATAATGTGAGTGTAAGTTGAGTAACCACTAAACACATGGTTTGTAAGGTTCACTAGGGGACAAGGGTAGTTGTAGGATGTTATGTCATATTTGGGCATCTATTGTATTTAAATACCCTTGCACTTTCGAGTGCAATTAATTCAAAGCTCAAGTCCTAACAATGACATACAAAATTTCCAATATAACATAAGCTTGACAACCATAAATATAAGATTTTCGAAGGGTCCCATCCCTTTTACAAGCCTAGAATAGTCTATATAGTCTTAAAATATATATATATTTTTAAATACAGTGAAATTATATTCTTTAAATGCATGTTTGGCATTTCTTCAAAACTTCAACAATGACCTAAACATTGAGTTTCTTATACATTGGAGATAGCTATCTTCAATAGACTAAGTTCTCAAATTTCCATAGTATCTCTATCAAATATAACATCTCATACATTTTTCTTTATAGCTTTTCAACCTTCCATAGTACCTTGATCATATCTATCACTCTTAGCCACAATATTATTCACAGTTGCACAACCTTCAATAGCACCTCAATTAGATCCAACACTCTTATCCATATTATTCTTCATAGATCCCCAACTCTCAAAATTTATTCAATTAGATCCAACACTCTTCACCATATTTCTCTTCATATCTTCATATCTCCATATCTCTCCATTGTACCTTTATTAGATCTGACCTTCTTAGACATTGTTCTTTATAGCTTCATAACCTTCTATAACACCTTGATCAAATTTAGATCTCTCAACCCCAGTGCTCTTCATAGATCCATAGACTTCCATATTACCTTTATCAGATCTAGCACTCTTACCCAAATTATTATTCATAGGTTCCAAAATTTCCTTAGTACCTCACTTCGATTGAAAAATCTTAAACACATTATTCTTTATAGCTCCATATCTTCCCACATTATTTTGATCAGGTCCAACACTCATAGCCACATTGTTCTTCATAGATCCACATCCTTCTATAGTACCTCCATCAAATCAAATACTCTTAGCCATATTGTTATTCATAGCTCCAAATATTTCCATAGTACATCAACTAGATCTAGCACTCTTAGCCACATTGTTCTTTTTATCTCCATAGCCTTCCACAATACCTTGATCAGATCCAATACTCTCAAATACATTATTCTTCATAGCTCCATGGCCTTCTCAAAGTACCTCCAATGTTATTAATGCTTCCATATAAATCTCTCCATATATCCTTTCTCTCTTCATCAAACAAATTAGGATTCCAAAGGGTCATAATTCCTCTTTAAGTTCCATTGGCATCCACTTTTGCACAATTTTTTTTTCTCCAAATGTAGATCTTGGTAGAATCAAAGGTTTGAGAGTCAATTTTTATTTCTTGAAGTAAGAGTATATAAGGTTGGTTATCCTTTCTTAGCATCTTAACCAAAATTTGTTTGTTATAAGACTTCATGCCCCTAGCATTCCAAGATATTATTTTTATTTTTAGTTTTTTCTAGTGGATTTCAATCCACTAGTTAGCTTGATTACTATTTGTATACCATTTTCTAGGTCTTTAATAGTCTCCCTTATCTTGGTATCATTTACAGTGAGCTTTTAAGATATATTTTTATAATATCTTCCTACATATGTAGCCTTCTTATCATTTCAAGTAATTCTTATGTTTGATTCTTCCTCAATATTTACTCCTTTTGATTTTGTTTTTACTATCAAGCTCAAAGGATTTTCTTTTATTTTATTCTCAATATTAGAAAAATTGCTTTAAATAATTAAAGATATTTTTATATTCTCAAGAGTGAGTTCTAAATTAACATTCTAATATTCTTGTGGTTACTTTATAAAAATTATTGTCTCAACTTGATCCTTAATCCTCGAGTCTTTGGTTCATCTCTCTCCTCTTTATTATTTTCACTTTGAAAGTCTATCTTCATTTAGGAATTCTCCTCTAAATACTTCTTGTAACATCCCTCAAAATTTACCTACCAGCTTGCTTACTTCATATGCAAGGAAAAAATATTATTGATCATTTGGTGGTTCCAAGAACAAGTATTTTTCATTGGAGGAGTAGATCGAGAGAGATACGAACACCTCCTCCACATGGCAGATGAAGAGTAGTGTTAAAAAGGTAATATGAGGGATATGATGAGTAGTAGGGCATTTGAAGATATAGGGAAAATAATGCCCTATTAGCAATACACTTGTCAAATGGCTCATGTAGTTGCATTCATATAGTTGCATATAGGGCTTATGATTCACTACATATGTCTTGATTGTTGACTATGAGTCTTGTAGGTATACTGTAAATAAATAATATTAATAAAATAATAATATAATATAAATATATATCTATTAAGAAAATAGTTGTGAAAATAAAATTATATATATATATATGAAGAATATAAGATTTATTAATAAAAAAATTGATTAAAAATAATTAGAAAAAATTAATGCTTTTATTTAATATCTATTAAAATAATATACATATTCTCTTCTAATATGTGTTGGCCACCTGGTAGACGGTTATATCAGGTAGCTGCGTGAAATTTACAAATTTTGAATGCATAATTGGTTAAATCATCTATTTAATCAAAGGGAAGATACTGAGAAAAAGTGGGGGTCTGCAAGAAGTGATTCGAAAGGTTTTAAAAGTTTAACGATAAATAACAAGTTAAAGATTCCTTCTAAAAAACTCCATTGAGAAGGGTAATTGTTTGACAATACCCAATACTAATTATTGTAGGTAGGTAAATCATTGTGAATCAGGGACAGCCATATTCTTGATGAGAAGGGTCAAGATAGGTAGATAAAAGAGGGCAAAATGGGACACCGCGCTTAGGCTGTTGAACAAATAGTATTATGAGGGGATCACTTGAGCTTAGATTATTGGGAGTTAACTCAATGATAGAATGGAATGGAACATTTTTTTGTCAATAACACCAAGTCAAGTGATACCCGATCCCAAGCCATAGTATTGGTGGACCCTAGGTGAATTCCAAGGAAGGTGGAAACTCATCTAGCACAAGGTATGTACATGCTACTCCTTGCATGGCTATTTTAAAACATAAAGAGAAACCATGCTAAGTATTTTGGAAGTTATGCATCCAACCTCTAGGTGAAATGGTCCCTAGAGTAGAAACTTCTACCGTTAACATGGGATATTGGGATGAGAGGATAAGTTCACTAATAGGCACCATTTATGAGACCTAGCCGGTACAACCACTTGGGAAATCATCTACAATGATCTAAGTACCCAAACATAATAAACCTTACATACCTAGTACTAATTAAATATGGGGTGAGTGTTAACCATCTCTTGGTATCCTTGAGTTTGGATGAAATTTTCAAATTATGATTCTAGTAGGAAGGATTGGATTGGAAAACCAAGTGGGTAGGATTTGGGTTGTCATAATTTTTAGCTATATTCACCACATATATTATATATTCTTTGTCATCATTTTGATTTTTTTGGTCCTCTAATGGTACATGAGTCTCCTCTACAATGGAATGATCCTCTAATTTTTATGTTTAGAGATTAGAATTTTTTCCATTTTCCATTCGAATAACCATAAGTTTTTTCCTCTATTTTAGATCCTAAGATGTTTTCAATTATATTTTTTTGATTGTCCAATTTATATCCAAGTGTTCTATTTTTGAGCAGTTATATCATTGAAAAGGTTCGTCATCATATTAAATTATCTGCTGCTCCCAAATTCTAAACTTGGATAGTAATTTAATGGAGGATGGTAACTCCTTTTCCATATCTATGATTACACAAATTTGAATAAAGGTGGTTCTTTTCATATTCTTATTTTCTATATAGAAGATCAATAGATGTCCCATTGACCTTGTAATACCTGTCAAGACATCCTCATGCCTAGAGGGCCTAGAAGTTTTATCCAAGGAAGACCTAGAAGTTTTATCCAAAGAGGTGCCATATTATTTTTTTGTGTTAGGATTGAATACCATGAAAAGTCTAGCTTTTCCCATGAACCATGGGCCATCCAATAGAGGTTTTTTGTAAAATTCCTAGGTTGATAAGGATACCAAAAATAATCCTTTAGGTAGTGTAGATATTTCTTAATTTCCCTTTGGTTTCCATCTAGAAATAATCCATTGTTTTATAGTCTCAATGTTGGATGTAGCTCCAACAAATTTTTCAATTAGGTAGTTGTTCATTATTAACATAGATCTCTCCACTAGTTTATCTAGAATCTTCAATATCAACCCTTCTATAGTTTACTCTGGGATTATTATAAATTTATTTTTTGAATCTTCTCTTTTATCTATTTTTATTAAATCAATCCATGGAGTCTACTTTGGTTCCAGTTGGACCTATTATTCATTCTCCTTTATTTCATTAGGAACACCCTTAGAAGGCAGGAATTAAAAGTCCTCTTATGCTATGTAGACCACCTCCCTAATAAGAATTTCGATAGATTAGGTTTGGGGGTTAATTATTTTGAATTTTTTCCATTCCTCGCTATACCACTATTTTCAAAAGAGTATTTTCCTACTACATTTAACCCCATTTCAATATTACCATATCATTATTTAACCTCCTCTCATGATCCCTCATATATTCTAATATTTCTATTTTGAATTTTTTTCTTGCTTAGCCATGGTTTTACTAAGAGGATCTTGATATACCTAATAAGGATACCTTAGCTCTTCTACTTCAACTCGATTATGTTTTCCACTACAACCCTAGAATGTAGATACCGTAGACCATTCCACCATGCTTTTAAATTTGTATTCTCCATTTTCACTCTATCTCATAGATTTCAAAGCCCATGTTTCCTATTTTCATAACTTATGTTCTCCATAGTAATCCTAGCTTATAGATTCCACAATCCATGACACCATGTTTTGGATATTTTTTTATCCACTTTAACCCTACTTAGTATATGTCAACATGTTTTTGGATATTTATTCTCCATAGTAACACTAGCTCATAGATGTTGAAACCTGTATTGCCATGTTTTTAGTTCTATTATCCACAGTAATCCTAGATTGCAAATTTTTTATCCCATGTCATCATGTTTTCAAATAATCTATTCTATAATATAATCCTAGATAATAGATGTTCCATCCCATGCCACCATGTTTTTGGAGCTTCTATTCTCCATAGTAGTAGCTTATTATCTCAAGGGTGAACTTATCTATGCCCTTGACATAGTAAAGAAGGTGAGAAAGCAACACTCCAAGCTTGAAAGTCAATTTCAAGAATGTGATGAAGAAAGGTTATTGCTCATAGAAGATTTAGAGAATTCAAAGGCTAAGGCAAGAAATTTCAAGGATAAGTTAGAAGAAAATATTTTGGAATGTGAGAAGTTAGCACAAGAAGTGGCTACTATAAAATAAGACTTAAAGGACTCCAAGATCAAGATGAATATTTTCACAAATAGCTCTAAGAACTTGGATAAGTTCATTTGTGAAAAACAACGAACATCATGTTCAACAAGTCTTGGCTTTGGAAAGGTTCAAAAGAAATAGGAAAAAGAATCTACTTCAAGTCTTGATGAAGAATAAACTTCAGAAGAAGATAGTTTAAGTGAAAGTGGAACATTAGAGGATGAGTTGGAAAACAAAGAGTTCAACAAAGAGATGAACAATGCACAAAGAAGATACAAATGGAACAAAAATCAGAATAGGAGACCAATGAGGTCAAGAAAATGAGGCTTCAATGGAATATGATTCTCATTTCATAGGTTTGGACACTTGGCTTCATAGTGCAGGACTCATGAAAGACAAGTATATGGAAAATAACAACTTTTCCAAGGTTATTGCTACTCATGCAATGGTTTTGGTCACAAGGTAATGAATTGTAGGATTAATGACAGAAGAGGATATGGCTTCACTAGGAGAAATCCTAAGACAATTGCACATCCAAGGAATAATAAAATTAAGTGTTATAAGTGCAATAATGATGGTCACATAGCAAGATGGTGTAGAGCAAATATTCCAAAAATAGGCATGAACAAGAATAGGAACATGAACAGGAACATGAACAGGGATAGGAATATGAACAAGAACAGGAATATGAATAGAAATAGGAATATGAATAGAAACAAGAATATGAACAAGAATAGAGACTCTGAAAAGAATAGACTTAGAAAAGAATAAGAATAGGAATAAGGATGAGAACCAGAATAGGAATATGGATGAGAACAAGAACAGGAACATGAACATAAGTGATGATAGGAACAAGGATGATAACTTGGAAAGAAACAATGAGAGGATTCAAAAAACTTACAAAATAAGAGAGAAAGATAAAAGAATAGATCTATGCTTTTGGGAAGTAGAAATGATCCCACCATAAAATTAACCACCTCATGTGGAGGTGGTGGAGGGGCTAAGCTAAGAGGCTCATTCTTAGCCTCAAGCCCCAAAGGTGACCCTTTGCCATTGATGTCAAATGGGGAGAGATTTATGTATTTGAGAGAGATTTGATATGAGGAGATATTTGAGAGAGCATTTAACCAGGGGAGCAAAGTCCCAGGGGGAGCAAAAAAGAAGGTCATGTTTCAATAAAATGAATATGGGTTGCCATAAATGACAAAGGGGGAGATTCTTGGACATTTTGAGTCTCTAAGCTAAAATTTGTCATTGATGTCAAACGGACCTATGTAAGTAGGCACTATGATTTTTATCCACAAAGAGCTTCATGAGAAGCCAAGGTTTTGATAAAAGGTTCTAGAAGGGATGCATGGCATTTGGTTCCAAAAGGAGATTCAAGGGAAGCTTAGCAAAAGGTTTTTATGAAAACCAAGGAAGGAAATGAAAGGTTTTATTTAAAACCAATGGATGATAGATTTGAAATGGATTTTTCTTAAAACCCAAGTTGGCTTTTCTTTTCATAGAAAAAGGTGCCCCGATGATGGAGAAATTTAATTTTAAAGGTTTAGTTTAAATTTTAATTTATTTAAAATTTAAATTTTAATTTTAAAATTAAATAAAAGGTTTTTTCCTCCTTTCTTATTGGCACCACCAACGTCATAAGGGCAATGTTAAAAGGGTTGACGTATTTGCATTGAAGGATGGCTTATATAAATAAGCCAAAGTTTTTCCATTTAATAAACCTAAGTAGAGTCGCATGATTTTTGAAAAGCCAAATTATTTCTGCATCTGAATATTGTGCAATGAATTTCATGGAGTGTGACATGGGTAGTCAAGTCATGGAAGATTAAAGGTTTGGCACCTTATGAGTAAAGTGCACGTAGATTAAGGAAGAGAGTGCCCAAGGCACTCACGTGGGTAGTGTTAGCTCACATGGCTTAGCTGCCACTTGGCAACACGATGGGCAGAGGTTCGAAATACCAAGGCCCTTCCAGGGCTCCTTTGAGCTATGCACTTCGAATCCAATATTTGTGGGGTCATTATTTATTTAAAATATTTTATTATTAAGGTTTTATTATTATTATTTTGGGAGATATAAGGTTGAGCAAGCTTTAATATTGTATTAAGGTTTGATTATGATTTTTGTGGGAGATATAAGGTTGAGCAAGATTTAATATTTTAATAAGGTTTGATATTTGATTAATGTGAGATATTTCCTAAGAAAGCTTTGTGATTATTTTTTAGTGCAAAAGTGTTCAAAGGAAGGATATAAAATATTTGATTTATTTTATGGTATAAGTGGTTTGTGGGGTGACAAGGTTATGCAATGTTTTGATTTATTTTATTTTATGTTACAAGTTGTTTTAGGAGTGATAAGGAAGTGGTGCATTAATTCTTAAGAAGGTTTTCTAATTAAAAGCCTTGGTAAAAATTATTGTGCAGTGGAGTAATGTTGATTATTTTGTGATCTTCTAACCCTTGTGAAGATTGGCAAAAGAATATTGTGTTTGTGGCATATTTCCAAAGAGGCTTCTTCATCTTCATATAAGGTATGGGTACATTCTCCTATTTATTGATTATGGTGGTTGATTTTTGAAAATATATTTGGAGTGAAAAGGATTGATTGTGGTTTCCTTTTCAAAAGTGATTGTGGTTTCTAGATTTAGAGTTGTGATTAAACCTTGTAAGCATTTTTGTTGAAGCCCATTGGTTGAGAAAATAACTTGAACTTGAGTTAGAAGAGAACATGAGTATCATTGTTATGTGAGATTTGTTGTTGAGCATTGTTGGAAACATTTTGAGTTGATTGACACATGCTTGGACTAGGGTTTGTGAGAAGGAGTTGTTCATTGAGGTGACTGGTAGAGTTTATTTGATTGAGCCTAGTCAAGTGGATGCATGTGGTTGTTCAAGTTCCATAAAACAAACTATTCTATATTCTTAATTTTATTTGAGATTGATATTTGAGTATAGAACATATAGAGTCTATAACAATTCTCTTTATGCTTCTATGATATTGATTTGATTTGAGATTAGGATTTGAGTATAGAACATATTGAGTCTCTAACAATTATCTTTATGCTTCTATGAGATTGATTTGAGTTGAGATTGGACAAGTTCTATGTGAGTTTGTTAAGCAAATTTGAGATAAGTCTTTGAGAAGGCTTGTGGACTGATTTTGAATAAGCTTTTGTGGAAGCTTACTATGCAGATTTGAGCAAGTCCTAGAGAGGACTTATTGAGCAGATTTGGACAAGTCATAGATATGACTTATTGAGCAGATTTGAGAAGGTTCTGTGTGGACCTATTGAGCAGATTTGAACAGGTTCTATGTGGACCTGTTGAGCATATTTGAGTTGGTTTTGTGTGGATCCGTTGAGCATACTTGGAAAATTTTTGAGTGAGATTGTTGAGAAGATTTTATTATGAGTGGACCTATTGAGAAAATTTGAGAAGGTTCTGAGTGAACCTATTGAGATAGAGCTTTAGAGGTGATAGAGTATAGAGGACAAATTTTTAGTGAATAGAAATCTAGTAGCCAAGACAATTTAAAATAGATCTGAGTGAGGAGTCTTCAAGTGGAGAGAGATCCACTAGTTAGTGTAGCATAGAGACAGAGTCTTCTAGAAGATAATTAGCCAGAGCAGA
The DNA here is from genome assembly GCA_028583015.1 of Wollemia nobilis. NCBI lineage: Eukaryota > Viridiplantae > Streptophyta > Pinopsida > Araucariales > Araucariaceae > Wollemia > Wollemia nobilis. The sequence continues at coordinate 1,852,191 of JAQPPZ010000493.1, forward strand.
AGGGGAAAGAGTTCTCCTGTGGAAGAGATCCACAAAATTAATATTAGGGGATCAACATCTCCTTTGAACAGAGGTCCATAAACATTGTAATTGGGAAGGATTCCCAAAAATATTGATTGAGAAAATTTTAGTAAAATATTTTCTCCATGGAGTAGCCCATATTTGGTGAACCACATAAATTGTGGTGTCTCTATTGTGTATGATGTTTTATGCATTACTTTGAATACTGCTATTGGTACTGCTATCTATACACTGCATAATATTGAATTGAAAGAAAAAGTAAAAAAGGGTCTTATACTATTCACCCTCCATCTCATTATAAGCTTGTGTTCTTCAAGTATAAATATGCTAATATGACCATGATATTCAATATCCATGTGTGTGCATGTGAGTTCATTACTATGATAATGCATAAAGTTACCCTAGTGCCAAACATGATTTATGTAGCCCATCTGTACTAGAGATAACCCTGCGAATATCATTATCCTAAGTTTTGTATGTAGTTGGATTAGACCACTAGGCAATATAGGCTACCAAAAGCTAGCTCATACACATGAAAATATTGGTCTGTACAAAATAAAGTCACTTATGTGATAGACATATCGTCATGCATAAGGATATCACCATTTCTAGGAATGCTTGATGCCATCCAACCTGTAATGAGGATCACCTTATGGTTCTATAATGGTAAGAATTCTAGGATTCAAGTTAAGTACTCCCTTATTTTATTTTATATTTGAATTTTCCAAGGGATTTGCTCTTTTTTGTTATGGTGAGCAAAAAATTTTGGTAGTGGTGATAACCACTGTTTATTTTTATTTTTTTTGTAATGGTAAAAACCACTATTTCTTTTGAATATTTTTAGTGGTAATAACCACAGTTTAAATTTTTATTTTGTATACTTACCCCAATTTGGTGTGAAGTAAGGGATTTTGATTTTTTTGGGTGATGAGGAACTTGTCCTTTTGTAAATTCTCAACATATTTGAACCATTAGCACAAGGGGATGAGCTAGATAAATTTTTCACTTATGGTAACCTAGACCATTTTATGCTAAACTTGGATTTATTAATGTGAAAATGTGTTGGTACTTTGACATATAAAAGGTATAATCTAAGTAGGATTCTACCTTATAAAAATCATGATAAATTTCTACAAAATATGAAAAGAAAACTAGAGATGGCTGAGTGACCAAAAACCCTAAAAATGCCTTAGGAACAATAGCTAAGTGAAGAGAAATAGACACACAATATGGAATGTATATGTAAATGGTAAAGATAATGTAAATAGGTGGTAAACCGATGCTTGCCAATATTGATTTTGACATATGCCTAGTGTACATTCCTGGTGCTAGACATGTATGATCAACTTCTAACAATGCACAATGCAATAATGAGGATGCCTAATGCAAGTTTTGTTATAATGCAATGATATGAAATACAATGCAATGCAATATTTTTGTGATATATATATATATATATATATATATATATATATATATATATATATATATATATATATATATACATGATTTGACCAATGGGTTTAATGAATGCCATTGGGGCTTTTAGGTGACCAAAGATCTTACAGACACATTTGGAGATTTTTGGGGTGACCAAAGGGTTTATAGATGCCTTTGGGGATTTTTGGGATGACCAAAGGGCTTATAGATGCCTTTGGAGCATTTTGGGGTGACCAAAGGGCTTATAGATGCCTTTGAAAATTTTTTGGTTGACCAAAGGGCTTATAAACACCTTTGGGGCTTTTTGGGTTGACCAAAGGGCTTATAGATACCTTTGGGAATTTTTGGGATTACCAAAGAGTTTATAGATGCCTTTGGGACTTTTTGGGGTGACCTAGATGGTCATAGACAATCTAGTGGTATTTTAGGTTGACCTAGACGGTCATAGACCATCTAGGGATGTTTAGGTTGACCTAGATGGTCGTATACTACCTAGGGGTATTTTAGGTTGACCTAGATGGTTGTAGATCCCATAGGGGTATTTTAGGTTGACCTAGATGGTCATAGAATACCTAGAGGTATTTTAGAATATGCTAGAGTGTCTTAGAATGACTAGGGATATTTAAGATTGACCTAGATGGTTGTAGACCACCTAGGGGCATTTTAGGTTGACCTAGATGGTTGTAGACCACATACGGATATTTAAGGGTGACCTAGATGGTTATAGACTAGTTAGGAGCATTTAAGCATGACCTAGATGGTCATAGACCACCTAGAAGGATTTTAGGTTGACCTAGATGGTCATAGACCCATAGTGGCATTTTTTGTTGACCTAGATGGTCGTAGATCACCTAGGGATGTTTTAGGTTGAATTAGATGGTTGTAGACCACATAGGGGTGTTTAAGGGTGACCTAGATGGTCATAGACTACCTAGGAGAATTTTAGGTTGACCTACATGATCATAGACCGCCTATGGGTATTTTAGGTTGACCTAGATGGTTTAAGACCACCTAGGGATATTTTAGGGTGACCTAGATGGTTGTAGACTTCCTAGGGGTGTTTTAGGGTGACCTATATGGTCGTAGACCACCTAAGGGTGTTTTAGGTTGACCTAGATGGTTGTAGACTACATAGGAGAATTTTAGGTTGACCTAGATGGTTGTAGACTGCCTAGAGATGTTTTAGGTAGGGAATGGTGCTCTAATAATGGAAATTTCATAAGCGACTGATATTAAAGGGTTTATGCTCTTAAATTCCTTTGATGGATGCTAAGAAATAAGTTCCAAGTCCCATATGACTAGTAATTATGTATGGACCTAACTAGTTTACCGTAAATTAATCTTGTAAATGGGTGGCAAATTTGAGTTTTGTTGGTTCTATTTTAGAACTATATAACCAAATTTAAAGTCTCTAGGTGATCTTGATAAACATTTAGATTCTCAAGAGCATTCATTCATAGCTCATCAAGAAAATTTAGTTGGTCTAGATGATCTTGCTATGCAGTATCATCATTAATGAACTCATACATAGAGATGCACAGTGACAATATTTCTAGCTCTAAAGGTATGATAGCTTCAGCACCATACACTAGTGAAAATGGATTTGACCCAATGGGAGTCTAAATACTAGTGTGATAGGTCCAAAGGGCAAGAGGTAACTGATTATGCCAATCCTTATGATTTTCCTTAATGGTTTTCTTTAAGATTACAATTATTATTTTATTAGATGCCTCTGATTACCCATTAGCTTGTGGATAGTAGGGCATAGAAAAGTTGTGTTGTATGTTATATTTTATTGTTAGAGCATGCACATATTTATTCTTAAAGGGTGTCCCATTATATAAAATTATCTTGGATGGAATATCAAAATGACTAATGATATTATGCAGCATGAACTCTGTGATGCAAGGTCTAGTTGTAGTGGTAAGGGAAATTGGTTCCACCATTTTTTAAAATACTTAGTAGCCGTAATGATAAACGTGTGATGGCCTAAGGAACAGGTGAGATTTTCCTAATTAAATTAAACCCCCATTATGAAAATGGCCAAATCGATTGAATCAATTGTAAGGTCTATGAAGGTACATGTGTCAAATTTTCATGGTGTTGAAACTTGATACACTTCTTCACATAAGAATAGAAATATTGCTCTAAATTTGGCCAATAATAGCCCATGCAAAGAATGCACTTTGCGATGGTCATGCCGCTGAAATGACCATCACATGTACCATCGTGTGCTTAGGCAATAGCCCAATTTGACTCTTGAGAATCTAAGAAACGAAGTAGGATACCCTCATAGATTTGATGATACATTATGTATCCAAGTAACACATACCTTTCTACTTTTTTCTTAAATGCTCATTTTACAACATGCGATAATCCATAAGGAATACTTCCTAGTTTTAAATAATATTTTATTTGGGTGTCCCAATATTGTTTTAAATAAGCCTCAATTGTATGAATTATGTGAACCTTTTGATGTTCATCTCTCATAAATGTTGATTGAGAGAGAACTTGTAGATATAGCATTGTGCTAGTCTTAAAAGTATTTTGAGGGAAAAAAGTCCCCCAAGTGGCATTATTCAAATAATTTTGAATTGGAGAGAACCATTCATGTGAAGGCTCAATTTGAATCATATGGACTTTTGGTATGGAGTTAAGCTCATCACACTTAATCATGGATTATGATAGCATTTTGACTTGAATGGTTGTGATATCATCATATGGATTCTATGATATTAAAGACCCTGAGTCCATTGTGTCTGCAAAATGGTTAGATGAGCGAGAGAGTGCCTCAATATCATACCATTCAAAATTTACCAAAATTTTATCCACTAGGGATTTATAGGCTTGTAATACTAGGCACCTACATTGGAATATTCCTTTGACCTAATTAACTATGAGCAAGGAATCATCAAAAATTTTAAGCTTTGTTATTTTCATGGTGATTGCTATTTGAAGGCCTATGATAAAGGCTTCATATTCGAAATTGTTATTGATGCACAGGAAATCAAGTTTAAATGAAATGGGTATTAAAGCCCCTTGTAGTGTGAAAAACATGATTCTCATGCCACCCCCTTGCTCACACTTAGAGCCATCAAAAAATAGAGTTATGTGAGCCTATGACTCAAGCTCCTCAGGATTAGGTGATTCTGAGACATGAAAAATTCCATCATCAAAAAGCTCTATAGTGAGAGGTTGGTCATCCTAGAGAGGAGCCTCTTCTAGTTGATCGACTATGACCTAACCCTTAATTTATTTCTATCCAATGAACTCTAGGTCAAATTTTATAAACAACATGATCCATTTTTCCATGAGACTACTATTGTAAGTTCGACTCATCATGTAACACAATGGATTCTTTTTTGATACTACATACATGGTATGATCAAGCATGTAATGGCATAGATTTTTAGTGGTGAAGACCACTGCTAAGCATATCTTCTCAATGTATGCATATTTTATTTCATAGCTGACTAGGACACAACTAATATAATATGTAGCTTGTTCTTTATGCAATTTATTCTTTTGGGTCAACATGGTGCCCAATGCAAGCTTAGTAGCTGAGATGTAAATATAGAATGACACTCCTGGTCATGGAGGAGCTAATACTAGTAGCAAATATAGATATTGTTTGATCTCATAAAAGGCATTTTGACATTCCTCATCCCAATGAAATACGACCCCCTTGTGTAGTAACTTGTTCATAGGTCAAAACTTATCCGATAATTGTGCTATGAAGTGCTTTATGGATGCGACCTTTCCTTGCAAGCTACATAGTTACTTGATAGTTGTGGGGGGAGGAATTTCTAGGATTACCTTGAATTTGTTTGGGTCTACTTATTTGCCTCACTTAGACACTATGAATCCTAATATTTTACCAAATGTGATACGAAATACATACTTCTTGAGATTTAGCCTAACATTATGCTCAATGAGGTGATCTAAAACCTTGTGCAAGACATTGATATGTTCATGGCATAATAAATATTTAACCAATAAGTGATCCATGTAATCTTCCAATTTTTTTTGCATGTAGTCATGGAAGATATAGGTCATGGTTCGTTGGTATGTGGTGCTAGCATTTTTTATGCCAAAAGGTATGACCTTGTAAAAAATATCCCCAAAGGCATTTTGAACATTGTTTTCAGCTAGTCTTTTGGATTAATACAAATATGATTGTATCCAAATAAATAATCCATAAGGGATAAAATTTTGTGTCCTTCTATGACATATACCAAAGAATCAATGTTTGGAAAATAAAATTCATCCTTAGGACTCACTTTATTGAGATCTCTAAAATCAGTGCAAATGCAAATCCTCCCATTGGGTTTCTTGATAGGCATCATGTTGGAAACCCATGGTGGATAATCAACTGATATAATAAATTCAGCATCCAATAGTTTTTGCAATTCATATTTTGCCATTAAGGCAACTATTGGATGCATCTTACGCAACTTTTACTTAACTGGTTTGGAACTTGGGTATAGTGTAAGATTATCCATAACTAAATTAGGATCTAGTCTTGGCATATATTTATAAGTCCAAGAAAAAACTTCTATCTTTTCTATTAACAACTTTGTATAATCAGCTTTCTCATCAGTGGATAGACCTTCCCCTAATTTTATGTTATGAGGATTATCAGGATCTATGTTGATGCCCCTATAAACTATTGGTTCAATTGACATATGTGATCCATATTACAACTAATGTGGGATAGAGATTAAGTGAATATCATCAGTTGGGTTTACACCATCAATTGGCAACTCATGCTCAACTTCAACGTGAAAGATATTTTAAGTAGTTCTTAAAGAAAAATTAAATAGTTGTAATATTTCCTTGCAAATCCAATACTTTGATGGGGATGGGGAGAATCTCCCAAATAAAAGTAAATTGACTCAATGTCAAGGTGCAATGGATTTGATGGGTTATTCAGATCTCTCAATGGTGCATTAAGATCTATGGAAATCATGTTGATGGATACATGATATTCCTTGGATGGGTGAGTGGGTCTATAGATCTGAGGTTATCTTTTAACTCATTGGGGTGGTTATGGTGGACATGGAATGACTGGTGGTGGTCAATGTGAAGGGTTATGAGCTTGTTCTTCGAGTGGTAAAATCTATCACCAAATAGGAAGTTGTACTGGGAACATGCAAATATAGAACTCTTCTTCATCCAAAGGGATGACTTGATTGTGTTCCTCATCTAAACTTGGATAATTTATGGGAGCTATGCCATAGTCTGATTCATCATCTATTTTCTATTCATGAGGAGTACCTTGATCCTCTTCCTAACTATAATATTGAAGGGTGTGCGAACTCTCTCCCACTTTTTGAGGTTGAGCAATATCACTAGATAACCCTTGATCTATCATGTTTATGGGAAAGTAATCTCCCAATGAGTGGACATGATTTGTATTGGAATAGGGATCATGTGTAAGCTCATCCTTATAATTTAGACCTAGGAATTCCAGACTCTCTATGAGGATATCTAAAGGTATTGGCTTGTTGTGTCTCAACCCAGATTTATCATATGGTAACTAATACTGTGGTTGGTAAGGAACACGATTACCATATTCATATAGCTCTAGTCCATAACCATGCCAATGGAAATGATGGATATATTGCATGGCATAGTCAAGATTTGACATGTAATTTATATCCTTAGATAAAGGTTCATCATCTTCTTCTTACTAAGGAACTAGCAATGTTCTATACTCGATACCCCTATATATAAAATTTGTTTTATTGGGTGGTATACTTATAGGAAAAATGCTACCTATGGAGAGATGAGGTCATCCCATATATTGCACTATCTTGATGAATGGAATTGTTGTGATGTTCCTAACTAAGTACTCTCCCAACCCTGTACTAGCCATATAGATTGTAACCTAGGATTATGAAGGTGGAGGAGACAAAAGCGAGTCTTGATATGACTCAATGTGTATCTTCTGATATGTTTCCTCATATTATAGACTAGGAATCTCTTTCGTAGAAATGGTGGAAATTATGGGAGGGATATCATTAATTGGCCTCTTCGACATGTTCCTCTATAGAGAATCTGATGATGATGAAGATTTTTTTGAAGTTGCCAATGATGATGATGGTATGGATGGAAATGGTAATGATGTAATGGAAGGTAATGGTGATGGAAGTGGACTGTGAATGGATGTGTTTATTTGGAAGTCCACATGAGTCTATGGTAAAGTCAACTCATGTATTTTCTACACCAGGTTTTAGTACTTAAAGGGATTGAGGCCTGTAGAGACTACGTGTACCTTCCCTTCATAAGTATAATTTAGGTATTTTTGAGTGATGGAAGGGACATAATTCATATCATGGATCCAAGTTCTACCTAACAATATGTTGTAAGCCATTACACCCTCTAAAACATGACATAATATTGGTATAGTTTTGCGTCCCACCTAAATAGGTAGGACTATAGTACTGACTGTGGAGCATATCTTATCATTGAATGATCAGAGGGTGTAGGTGGATGCCAAAAAATGAGATGCTATAATTCCTAGGTATTTAAGATCACTAATGATTATTTTGTTTCTTGACAAAGCAGTTTCTATTAAAACTCTATTATGCGGTATTTCATTCACACATGCAATGATGTGTAAAGGAGGGTCCACCGCATCACTCACTATGGGTTTGAGTTTGTACTCATGGAACATGATCACTGGTTCCTTAGACTTCTACACATGCCCCAAAAAATTGATAAAGGAGTTAGAATCCTAGGGCTACAATTATATCAACTTAAGAATATCCATTAGAGATTCTCTATCCAGTGTAGATTGTTGAATGAGATCGTATATGGAAAATATAGTCAATGTTGTTCTTAAGCTTTGTGCAAGCTTACTTTTTATTATCACTAATGGCCTAGGTGGAAGGCTTTGTACTGGAGGTGGTGGAGGCTGTGACGTTGATGGAATATCACTTGAAGCTATAGGTGGTGCAACTTTATTTGGATAGCATCTATTCCTAGTCACAATACTAACCATCCTAATGTACCCTTGTAGAGGGGGTGCCATATTGACCTCATTCATTTTTTAGTAGAAGCTACCTATATTTCATGAGTAGGTAATGGGTCTTTGAAAATGTCCATCTATTGATTTCTTTGGGCAAGGGGATTATCCATTTATATTTATTTCCTCTCTATCATATCCTACTTTAGGTTTTTGAAACCATAGCATGTAGGAAATTCATGGCCATTCTACCTATGATATCTATAAAATAGCTCTTCTCGATGTCCCATAGGATTTTTCTTACCTGTATTTTTGTCTATAGGCTTTATTTCTAGTAAATTAATCATTTTGGTAGCCCACAAATGATCAAATAGGGATTCCATTGAATTATCGAAGGGTGTATACTATCGCATAGGGCTATATGGTTGATTTTGGCCCTAATTTTCTTGAGTATTATTATTATAACTCATACGAGGATATTGGGCTTTATAATTTACCTTTTGAAGAGGCATCATTTATGTAGGCCCTGGGATATTAATGGCCACTTTATTTACCTCTACGATATTTGATGGCATTGGATTTCTCTTTGTATTTTTAGTCCACTCCTTACGAGGTTTTGATATCTCACCCACTTGGATTTTGATCTCTTCTATGGTTCTAGCCTATGCTAGAGCATCTTCAAGATTGGGATATTGCTAGAGTTGCGACAATAAAGATATTGGTTTTAGACAACTCTTTGAAAATATCTGAATCAACTCGGACACTAGCAATAGATAAGTTATCTTAGCTAGAAGTTTTCACCACATGTTTCCATAGTTAGTGACAGACTCATCGTCATACTGTTTTAACCTCGTACGATCGGTTAAGGTCACCTTTCTCTTAGTATTGAAGGTGAAACATTCCAAGAACGCATCTACAAACTATTCAAAGGTATAGATGCTATGCCTTAGAATTTGATTAAACCACTCAATTATTGGGCCAAAGGGTAATTAAAAATATTCTTAGGAGTAATGCATCATTCTTCTGTATGCTTAAACACAGGTTCATGAATATGGTGATGTGCTCTTGATCATATTCTTCCCCTTTAAATTTGTACAATTTGGGCATTTTAAAATGCTCAAGGTATGTAGGGGAAGGTATAGATGGATGTAGCTATTGACTACACAACTGGTGCAAGGTGGCATTTTGAAGCCCAATCCCATATGTCTTACACTCTATAGTTTCCAAGCATCCAAGAAATGCTTGATATGTATCAAAAAAATTAATCTCTTCTTTATTTTGACCCCATGGAGAGGGGCAAGGAATGTTAAAATATATTGAGATGGTTGATTGTCATCAACCATACCTCTATAAGGTGCTTCTAGGTATTCCTCATTTTGTTCCAAATCGTCATAAGCCCCATAAGATGTTTTTGGAATAGGCCTACAAGGAGGAACTAATAACTGTAGAATGTGATATATATTATGCCTAGTAGGTAAGTTTTTATCAGGCCTAGGAGGTTGAGGTAGCAATATTTGATTAGGCCTAGGAGACCTATTTTGATGGAAAGTGGGTTGCATGTATCGAGCCTCCTATCTATGCATGCTTGGATTAGGAACCCCATTACACAAAGTCTATTGGATATGTTATTCAAGTCTTTGTCTTTCTAGTTTCTATCATTGCTCTAAGATATCTAAGAATTGTTTATCTGACTAAAGTTTATTAAAATTAGCTTGATGATCAACATACCTCTTGACTAGTTGATTAATTTGATCAACTATGTTAGGCCTATGTTCCTTAGCATTATTTCCCTGATACCTATCCCATTCAAGAGGATTTTTGAGGTCTATTATGGCTTTCCCTTGATTGAGGGAAGTCACATTTACTTGAGGCTCATTCCTAAACATATTTTCTTGGTATTCTACTGGTGCAAAGGCACATTGTGCTTAGATGGAATGATGTGACTAAGGATAATCAAGATTTTTATTAGGTATTCCTTAATAAATGAGGAATGGTAGGGTGGAATTAGCTCACCCAATGTGACTAGTATCATACTCATCTTGATATGTGCATTTTGGAGAAGTGTGATTTGAGAGCATAATATGATCATTGAACCCTACCCTTGGTGTATAGTCTTGATCCTACACACAAGTATGCAAAGTAGACCGAGCAGGCACATAAATGTGTGGTATTAATCTATGTTTATATGCCTCATTGTATGGTTTACTTTCTTAAAATAAGGCATTGTAAGTATCCATACTTGGAAAGTATTTTCCTAAAGTGGGACTGTGAACTGTAGGGGTACCCTGTGTAGGTCTTCCTTGCAAGCAAGGTCCCCTATCTGACACTCTAGTACTTGGGAGAGTAGGTGGTAGCCAAGTAGGTATAACCATATGGTCAAATTTGATATGATCCATGTCTCCTTTCCTACTCCCCATAGCACCAACCCTTAAGTGGGCTTGGCTATGGGTATATATTATAGACACCTAAATTGTATAAATTAGATAAAACTATCAGTACATTACATATGATACTCTTATTGACATCATATGGCCCCATTGGACACCCATATAGGCTTTCATAAGGCTCAAAAACACATTTTGGAAGCTTCCCAACAGTTTAGGGTAGTTTTGGGACACTTCCTTGTTATCGTCCCACCAACGGATGGTCACAATTGGTAACCGTTCCACCTAAGTATGACCATCAATAATCGTCCCTGGGTGGGATGGTCCCTAAATAGACCCTTGAAAAATTCAATAGATGCATGAAATGGAAATAAAGGACTACCATTTCTATGTCTAATCACCCCAAATTTATTTGGGACCTACCATTAGAGTCAGGGACTACAAATTGGGAGCCCCAAATGGGCAACCTTCCCTCACCAATGCATGCCAAAGAATTGGACAAGTGGTAGCACCTACCTCACATGAAAAGACTTACCCCTTTTCCCTAGATTCAATTTTGGGCTATAAAAAGAGGTGCATTCACCCATTTTAAAAATAAGGAGACTTGAATCATTTGAACAATGAAGTGCTGCCCAATTCTATCCTCACCTTTTGCAAACCAAACTTTATCCCTCATTTGACCTTGAAACCTTCTTTATTCGAAGGCACTTTTAGGGGTAGTAATAATTGATCCAAACATACCAAATCAGCCAAATTTAAGGTAAATTTAGCCCCATCTACTAACAACACAGACCACTTTTGGACCAAATTCCAATAGCATTGGTGACAAAAATAAGCTAGATTTGTAACCACCCCATGTGGGGATGATCAACAGTAAATAGGTGTCACACCTAGGGATAGTTAGCAAATAGCATGTAATTTGGGTACAATTCCTCCACAGACCCCTTAGGAATGCTTAGATCAACCCATGGTCCAAATTTGGTGAAGTTTGGAGCTGATTTGATGGCACATTTGAGGTCCCCATTATTGTAGGTTTAGGTGTCCCTATCAGGGACGATCACTGTTTCTGCATACTTTTACCTTAAATATTGTGTTCAAATCTCTCCAAAAGCATTTATATTAGATTATATTGCATTTAGAACAATTTTCATGTGTTATAGATTAGTTTTGATGTTGCTAGATTAATTGCTTTTCTATGTTTTCAAGGCTTTAATTCTATAACGCATGTGCTACTAACTCCTTTTCAATACCTTGTGTGTAGGTGTAGGTATTATAGACAAAATGGAGGAGCTAAAGAGGCAAGGAAAAGAAGCCCAATACTAGCTCTCGATTATGGGAACATGAGATTCACAATATAGAACATCGCTTTAAGTCCTTTTCAAGGGATTAGATCCCTTGCACATTGTAATGTTGAGATGTATCACATTTATAAAATACCTCAAGGGGATGTATTGTAATCATGTTTGAAGCTATGAATGAATGAATAGAAGGAGAAATTCACCCTCTTTATTACATACTTTGCTTCATTTCAAATAGATTACAAGTTTATGCTCTTTTCCCTTTGAATGCTTTTAAACTATTTACATTGCAATAAAGTTCCCTTAAGGTGATGTTGTAAATTTCTCTTCTTTAGTGGCAATCATGGTATTTGAGTTTATTTCTATCTCCCCTTTGAATGTGTCAATTTTGACCTCCATTTTCTATTTTGTAGGTTGCAAATTTTGATCGTTTGGAGTAGAAACGACCCCTTTGTTGCTAGGTTTCACTGGGTGGGATGACCCCCAAACTGTTAATTATACCTATAAGGGATGGTCACAAAACCAAAGATTTTTTGCAAACATTTGTAGAAATAGCAAGTTTCAGGTCATAAATTACACCCATTTTCACCTTCAATTTGCATATATGTTGTTCAAATTTGTCAAATTTCATAGTTTTCTTGTCTTATCTATGCATAGAAAGGTTAGATATCATATTTCCAAAATTTTGCATTAATTAAACTAGAGAAAATAGGGAAAAGAATAGTAGAATTTATGCTTTTTGTCTGGTTTGCATGATTGAAACTTACTAAAGAAGGTTAATTTCATATAAGTCCTTAATTCTAGTGCTTTTCTTTTATGTTGCTAATGATTCTAAAATAAAAATGCAATTTCATGCATTTAGTGAATCATCATTGAGTGCTCTCTTGTTCTATTTGCCAATACCAAATCTTAAAAATTGGTGAGTTGGACTTTCATTCCAAACCATTGATTCCCACGAACCTTGTTCTATTTGCCAATACTGACTCCAAGATCTATCCTAACCATGCAAAATAGCATGCATCCTTCTTAGTAAGGGTGTATCACTATGCACGGGGTGTTGGGTGAGGATCGGTAGGACCTATGCTCCCTAATCAGGTATGGAATTCATCACCATACCTTAGGTTGGATTATGTGGCTAGAATAATATGGAATTAATCACCATACTGGTTGTCAAGCTATGAGTGTATAGGTGAAAACCTTTAAACATTTGAGTATTACATCAACAAATCAAACATGCCAAGTATTTTATTTACAAAGCAACACATATTGAAACAACAACAAATATTTTAAGGATTCACATTTAAAATATTTGAAAGAGATAATCACTTCTATACTTATGTGTTTCTATTGTTTGTTTGTTTCAAATTCATAAAAAATTTAAAGGAGATAATCATATAGTAGTATAGAGTACATAGCTATGGTACATACCTGTAGCCAAGACAATTTAAGGGTGGAAGTTGTGGGAAATAGGGAAGAGGATGTACAACATATTTTCCTAGATCCCAAGGACATGGTCATACCTCCTTGGAGACCACCTACTCTTCCTAGCCCTAGAGGGGCTAATAGGATACCTATCCAATAATGGAACCCTATACAGGGCACCCCCACAGGTGATGGTTTCAACTTAGGAAGTCATATCCCTAATCACCAAGTGGCAAATGAATGGATGGTTACTCCTAGAACAATAAGAAAGGGACCTAGCCAACAAGGGACTCCTACATGAGGTACCCCCACAGGAAACAACCCCCTCTTAGGGAATTATTTATCTAGTCTAGATATTTCTAATGCCTTATTTTGAGAAGAGTCACCATGTAATGGAGAGCTTCCTCATAGAGCAATCCCATGAATTCATGTGCTTACTTGATCACTCCTCGCACTGCTACATAGGAATATGAATTTTCACCTAAGGTAGGATTGAATGATCATCTTATGATTTGAAATAATCCTTCCCCATGGTGCCATGATCATGATGAGGGTAATACTCGTAGCCATAGGTGACCTCATTATGCCTTACATTTCCTTGTTTATGAGGGAAGATCTAAGGAACATCCATATTATCCTCAAATGTGTCAATTCAAGTACATTATGCCTATGCACTAGTAGATTGTCAAGAATATCTATTTAAGGGTGAGCATCAAGTCAATGCAACCTCCCTCAAATGAGGGAAAGTTGTAATAGATCTCACAAACCCCCTTGAACAATATAGATATCAGAGTAACAATGCTAAGGCACTTAGACCCAATACAACTGATTAGATTAATAAGTTGATAAAGAAGTATGCTAACTACCAGGCTAAGTTTAATCAACTTAGGTATGATAAATATTACCTAGATATTTTAGACCAGCAACAACTATTAGAGAAATAAATACAAACAAAAAATTCAAGAAACTTTATGTAATGGAGATTCTACTCCAAATGAACATAGACAGGAGGCTCACCCAAGGCAACCAAATGTTCAACATGATAGGTATCCTAGACCTAATCCCATGTTACCTCCTAGACATCCTAGGTTTGAATAGAATATATATGATAGGCCAAACATAGATCACCTTCAAGAGGCATTTGTTTCTTATTGTAGGCCTATACCAAAAACACCTTATGGGGCCTATGATGATTTGGAACAAATTAAGGATTATATAGAAGCACCTTATAGAGGAGTGGTTGATGTCAATCAACCACCCCAATCTATGTTTAATATCCCTCATCCACCTCTACGAGTTCAAAAAAAGAAAGAGGAAATCAAATCCTCAAATGCATATCGAGATTTACTTGCACACTTAGAAACTATAGAAGGTATGACAACTGACAATGGACTTCAAAAGCCTACTTTACGTCAGTTAAAGAACCAACCATTACACCCATCCATTCCTTCCCTGATATATCTTGAGCATTTCAAAATGCCCAAATTTTATAGATTCAAGGGGGAAGAAGATGCTCAAGAGCACGTTACTAGATTTCTAAATTTGTGCTTTAACATACATGACAATGGCGCATTACTCCTCAAAAACTTTTTAAGTACCCTCTCTGGTCCTACCATTGAGTGGTTCAACCAATTTCCAAAACATAGCGTCTCCATATTTTAACAATTCTATAACACATTTTTGGAATGTTTCACCTTCTAAACCAAAAGGAAGGTGACATTAATAGACCTCACAGGGTTGAAAAAAACTGAGGATGAGTCAATTACTGATTATGGAAATAGGTGACGAATGCTTTTGGCTAAGATACCTTATCTATTACTAGTAACTGAGTTAACTTGGTTGTTTTCAAAGAGTTTCTTAAAACCCATATCTTTGAAATTGCAATTATAGCAATATCCCACCTTGGAAGAAGCTCTATCATAGGCTAGAAACATGGAGGAAATAAAAATACAAGAGGGAGAAATAACTAAACCTCATAAGGAGTGGATAAAGAATCCTAAAAATATCTCAACACCTACAAATCCAGCAACGGTTAATCAGGTGGCCATAAATTTCCCTATGCCTACACAAGCGACGCCTCCTCAAAAGGTGAACTATCAGGCCCAACCTCCTCCTGCAAGCTATAATAGTAATGGTCAAGCGAATCAGGGATAAAACCAATAGAATCAACCTAAGTGATAATTTATTCCCTTTGCTAAATTCATGGATTCTCTATTCGATCGATTATGGGTTGCAAAAATGATTAATCTACTAGATATTAAGCCCATCGATTCGGAAATAGGCAAACCCAAGCCTATGGGATGCTGATAAGATCAATATTGCAAATTTCATCGACAAGGTGGCAATGATTTACAAACATACTATGGTTTTAAACACCTAGTACAAGACATTATTGAGAGGAATGATCTTCAAGTTGATGCTCCACTAGCCCCTAAAAATCAATAGATGGGTATATACAAAGATCCATTACCAACTCACGAGGTACAAATAGTGCTTACTAAACTGATGAATGAGGTGAGGACAACAACCCCTATTCAAGAATATGTTGGTATGGTGATTATTATGACTAGGAACAGAATATATCCAAGCCAAGTTGCACTAGCTATAGCTTTGAGTGATGTTCCCACTATGTCATAAAATACACCACCTATAGTACAGGGCCTTCCATCTAGGCCAATGTTAACAATAAATAACAAGCTTGCATAAATCTTGAGGACAACATTAGCATGATTGTCCATATATGAGCTAATCCAAAAATAACCTCCACATCAAGATGATTTTATGTACATTATAAAGTTAATAGAGTTGCACACACAAGATTCTAACTCCTTCATTGACTTTATGGGTCATGTGCAATAGTGCAAGGAACCAGTAATAAAATTTTATGAGCATGAGTTTAAGGAAATAGCCAATGACATGGTAGATCCTCCTTTGCATATCATCACATGTGTAAATGAGGTACCATACAAAAGAGTACTCATAGAAACTGGTTCCTCGAGCAATATCATTACAACCATAGCATTTAAACATTTAAAATTTCTAGCATATCATGTCATTGCATCAACTTACACTCTTCGTGCATTTAATGACACAATATGTTTTATTGTTGGTACCATAGTCTTACCCATTCAAGTGGGGTGCAAGAGTATATTGACATTTTATCATGTTCTAGAAGGTGAGATGGCATACAACATTTTTCTAGGTAGACCGTGTATATAGGATATGAAGTGTGCCCCATTCATTGCACACCAATGTCTTAAATACACTCATGAAGGGCAAGTCCATGTAGTCTCTGCCGATCTAGAGCTCTTAAAATACTATAATATGGTGCAGTAGATTCCCGAGTCGACATTACCTTCGACTCATGTAGACTTATGATTGAGTACACTTGTTCAGGATCTATCCATTCCATCATCACCTTCCATTCCACCATGTAGCACCCTAAAATTGGCACAGTTAAACCATTAGTAAAGAGATCAAAAATTTGAATTTTAACCTCGAAATTGCCCATTAACCGCTCACCTCATTTTTCATGCAATTTTTAGAATTTTTTTGACCGTTGGATGATATCGTCATTTATCTGATGATATCATCCCAGATTAGATGAATTCATCTGGGATAGAATGTCTAGACGATTTTGTCCCAAAACCAAATTTTTATAATTAGCTTCTATTTCAAAAACCTCTCCAACTCGAGTAGAAGTGTGTCTGCACGGTTGGAGATTCCTACATTGGATATCTCCTAGATTGGGATGATCCCCAACCTCATAACCTCCCTTTAATTCTATATAAACTTTGGGATTTTCCCATTTTATCCCCCTGGCTGATCATTTCCCTACAACTTTAGTTTTTTACTGTATTAGAACATCTTCATCCCCATTATTTGCATTTGTACTTTTAGATTTTATTGCAATTTTTTACTATGTTTCATCCAGAGGAAGCTCGGATCATCATAGGCGATCCAACATGATTTCATATGATCCTATCGAGATCGGTGATGATCTCATACGATTGCAGACGATTTCGACTGTAGTTCAGATTGGGGGTAACCAAAGCCCTGAGTTTGCATTTTCTACCTTTCTCTCTTATTTAATTATGCATTAGATCAATTTATTTCTATTCTGCATCCTGGAGTTCACATCATTTAGCATATTTGCATGGTAAAATTTAAAATAAGTTATTAAAATAGTGCATCCCATTTGATTTGCTAATCTAGATTTATTATTTAAGCATCTATACTATTATTTCTATCATTTTGCATCATTTTAGCAATTGCATTTTTTGTTTTTGGTGTCTGTTTCCATGATTGTAGGTTTTTTATGAATTCATAAGGTCACCGATGATCTTGTCTAATCTCAGATGATGGCCTATGATTTGGGATGATTCTATACAATTACATACAATCCTATCATATCTGGGATGATCTGGACTCCTACAAGCTTTAGAATATCCATACGACATCAAGAATCAGGTGTATTTATCTCTATTTCACAGTCTCTGTATTTAGGATTCATTCATGTTTGTTGTCTTCATATAAACCCAAAATTTCATATAGAATAGCTTATTTTCATTTTGGCCAACCTAGGAATATGAATGATTGAATATAAAATGAACACATCAAACCCATTCTCAACCTAGGCGTGGAAACTACCACTCAAAGTTTCCTGGTGAACCCCACCATCCATCAAAAATTCACCCTTATACCCCTCCCCCGAGAGGAATGACCTTCAAAGGGCCTCTCCATCCGAGGTATTTTCCCATCCTTCTCGCATCCCCCTTCCAGGGCATGGATCCTTTAGCCCAAAGGTAAGGGTGCAAAAAATTTGGGCGATACATTTTGGTGAACCCGACGTGAAACTAAAACGCCTTTTGAAAACAATCCCCAAAAAAAAAACACATTATTAAGAACATCTAGAATCATTAAACAACTGTTAAAATTGCACATAATACTTAGATGGTAGATTATAATAGAAGACGAGCTGTCACCATAAAAGTTGAAAAGCAATTAAAGGCCATAGAGATTACTTCCATTCTTAGAGTACCTCAAACAAATAGAGTCCAACCTTTGTGGGACAAACTTGATAGGAGATTGGGTATTATTGAATCCAGATCTGCAGAACTTAGGCAAATTAAGAGGTTTGTCCTAGATAGAATCCTGGATCCCGATCAGGTGACTTTGTACCATGAACTTCAAAGAGCTTGCCATAGGTGGTTAGCAGATAAAATAGCACTTGTGTCTTCAGAATTATACACCTTTGAGGAATACCTCAAGAATGCAGTTGTAGTACATCAGTTTCTATATCATATAGAGGATCAAGAAGTCATTCTTACGCATAGAAAAATATGGAATAGAGTTCCTAGAGCTGTGTTGTATCGAGAGTAATGCCATGAACTTTATTTTTATAAGTCAGAGTCTAAATTAGATCACATTACCATAGCACACTTTGTCAAGTTCTTGAAAAACCACTTCCAATTTGAAGAGGAGCATTTCATGACTCCTGATGAACTTGATCCTATAAACGATATCCATAAAATATTTATAGAAAACTAAGTCATTTTTTTTACTATTTCTTGCAACTAGCATACTATTTGTTATTTTTATACTTATGAAATAATAATACAAAACAAAAATAAAAACAAAACAAAACATTTCCTTTTTAAGTATTATAGTAGGTATATAGTTAAAATATATACCTCTCAACCCTATCGCATATATATATATATATATATATATATATATTATAAAACCTAAGTTTAGCATAATTCCTAGACTTAGGAATGGAAAACAAACCAAAGAAGATGAATATTGGTTAGGAAGACCATTAATTGACCAAAATGTCCCTCTTGAGGACCAAGTTCAGGAAGAAGAGATCCTAGACCAACAAGAAGAAGAGCTTGCTGTAGCAAAGGAACAAGAAGAAACTAATAGAGAGGAAGTATCCTCATCCCCTAAAATGTCTCCGGGAGGAGCTGTCACTTTTGAAAACATGGAACAATTTTGAAAGTTCATTAACATAAATATCGGTGTTTTTAATAGAGCATTCCATATGGACAAGGATCGAATTAGTGATACTCAAGAAACTCTAGAAGAAGTATTTCACACACACACTAATCCCTTGTCCTTTATTGAACAAGAGAGTGATCAAGTTGGGTCATCCAATTTGGATATAATAGCTGTGATCTGGAACATGCAACAACAACAGGTTACCCAACCACCTAAAGTGCCGTTAACAAGCCTAGGGTCATTCTCGAATAAAAGAAACCATCATTTACTGGTCTATTCTACCAAAATATTGAGCAACATACCTCAAATCAACAAAAGCCCAAAACAAAACCAAATACCAATTACCAACAATCTGGGATACAACATAATACTATTACAAATTCCCTTCATAATACTCTTCCTACAAACACTTTGTATAATAGCAATATAGCATCTAATCCTTATGGCACACCATCATACACTCATAAATCCCATACCTATGTCTGTTGAGTGGTATTTTCACACACTTGTGAAATTACACTCTTCCTTAGGATTTGGGTTCCAAATCCCCTCTTGCAAAGAAGTTAAATAACCAACTTCTCCAAGGTCTTCGCTGTATTAGCATTTGTAACTATGTATTAATAATATCAAATGAAGATAATCAATTTAAATGCTTGGAACACCTTAGTGATGGAAAGTAACTATAAACAAGGGGTAATGTAGATTTATTTCATCATGCAGCTTTGGTGATTGTTCATTCTTTTTTAGATTTTGTAATTTTTAAATATTTATTTCAACTAAGTTGAACCTTCTGGAAAATAAAATAAAAATGAAACAGAAATAAAGAAAATTAAACATTGAACACGTTTAGTCTAATGCTATCCTATTCCGACAAAACCGAATACGTGAGAGTTTCGTACATGAAACCTAGCCTATTTGACCTGCAAAACAAACACAATCAAAGTAAACTAGGTGCTAGCTCCAAGGGTTTAAAATAATTTTTAGATTGCAGACATTCACATGAAATAACCCAAAACAATGCAATGTATTTCATTTATAAATCTGAAATCTGAAAGGAGAAAAATAGAACAGATTAAAATGAAGCATGCGAGAAAATTTCTCATCCTTTCTTGCCTATAAAATGCAAATTTTTGAACAATTCTGCATTAAAAAAATATGTCCTGTTACAACAACAAAATCTCTGGTTTTTCTCAAAACCAGCAAAAGTGGAAGAAAAGAACTCCACAGTAGGCTCAGAACGGCTAATCACCATCAACTCTGCAACCTGCTCACAGCAGTTTCTGACCTGGTATCAATCTGTGCCTCTACATTTTATACTTGCTGGCAAACTGCTTCTCCTTCCATGACGATTCGTTTTGACTTCTAGATTGCTTCGTTTCACCTTCCCCGCATTTCCATTGCTTTTGATTTTGTGCTCGAGATATTCTATGTGAACTAAAATGCCTTTGCAGCCCTTACACATGTATGCCATGTGTTTCGCACTTTTTTGCATGTTCTGTAACGGCCCCATGAAAATTGTGATATTGCAACATTTTCCTGCCAACAGCCTTGTCTGCCTTCCAGCATAGCGAAAATGAGACATGTCATGATATCGCGATGTTTTTCTGTCAGCAGCTTTGTCAACCCTCATGCACAGCAAAAATGAGACATGTTGCAAAATCGTGACATTTTCCTGTTATCGGACCATGCAGGTGCAACCTGTCGTGAAATCACGACAATTTTTTTGTTTCGTATGCTCTAGCTGCTTTATGTCATGAAATCGTGACAATTTCCTCTATTGCTGGGTTTTTCTGCACTTGGCCATGAAAACGTGACATGTCGTGAAATCGTGACATGTCACGAAATTGTGATACTTTTCTATTCCGTACACTTTGCCAGCTTTTCGCCATGAAATCACAATTTTTTTCATCTCCGTACACCTCGGCTGCTTCCTGTCACGAAATCGTGACACTTTTCTACTTCGTGCCCCATTTGACTGGTTTGACCGTGATTTTGTGACATGTCGTGATTTCGCAACAATTTTCCATCAATGCCTCTTCCTACTTGCTTGGGCCACGAAAACGTGACATGTCGTGATATCGTGACACTTTTTCAATTCTGCTAACGACGGAGCAACATGTCGTGATATCACGACACTTTTTCATTTTTGCCAGTGATGGAGCAACATGTCGTGATATCGCGACACTTTTTCATTTCGACAGCCACGGAGCGACATGTCGTGATATCGCGACAACTTTTCTTTTTCAGCGACGACAGAGTGACATGTTGCGATATCGCGACAAATTTTGGCCGCGACGGAGCGACATGTCGTGATATCGCGACACTTTTTCTCCTTAGTGAAATTTTTGCTTTTTTCTTGATTTTTTTAGCATCTGGGCTACTGCATTTTTCTTTGAAAGCATGCAAAAAAGGTGGGTCCCCAATTTTGGGGTGTGTTGTGGATCAACCACAACAAATGGCGACTCTGTTGTCAAATGCTCTTGAGCATTTTTGTGAGAACCCAACCTGAAACATACAAGCTTAGATACAGGCATCAACACATAGAAGATAAACAAATACCGACAGATCAAAAATACATGAAACATCAAAATCATTAAGTATCAACTCGGTGTGTGCAATGTGCTTCATTCCCTATCATTTGAACTTATTCAACATTCCATTGTTAGTTTCACTTATGATTTGTATGCAAGGCTATGAATAATTTGTGCAGGATTTGATGCATGATGAATATGCTAGAGATGTAAAAACTTGCTTTATAAATGCTCAAACCTTCTTATATCATGGACAAACATATTAAAAATGTGAAACCCTCTTAGAACCAAAAATATGCATACTGAATTAATTTACTAGATCCCACAGTTGGTCATGTGTCACTACCATCTTGAACCCATGTGCAAGTGTGAGTGAAATCAAAACTTTTGGGAATAGGATTCCCAACCTAAGCGAGATGGGAATTTAACCCTATCCTTACTATTCTGATTTGGAGTTCATTACCTCATCTTGAAAAAAATAATTTAACCTGTTATGGATGAAATGGTTAGGCTAGTCTATCCATATGAGCAATCAGTGGTCTTGCTTTTAGGCAAGACATGTTGCCACGCATGAGCATACTTAACCCCATAATCCATGACTTGGCTTCATTCATTCTTTTCTTTTATTACTTGGACCTTTGGGATGACTACCTATCCTTGCCAGGGACATGTAGTACGATCCTTCCAATCCAATATTAAGACAAAATGGGAAATATTAGTCAATTTTATTACTTGGACCTTTGGGATGACTACCCATCCTTTACAGAGGACATGTAGTACTATCCTTCCAATCCAAGTTTTATGATGAAGTGGTAAAATAGAAGCTTTGGGGAATCGGATTCTCAACCTAAGCGAGATGAGAATTAAGTCCTATCCTTACTACTCCATGTAGGTCAAACTAGAGCTTTGGGGAGTTGGATCCTCAACCTAAGTTCGATAAGGATTTAACCCTATCCTTACTATTATGGTTTTAGGCTTTAAGCTTGATGGAAATGGTAAAAACCAATGTTTTAAGGATTATGTTGCATGATAGGGTAGACATGAAATATTCTTTTCACCTCCCCTTTTCACCCAAGTATGGTTTTGACCATTTTGCTCAAGATTTTTTTTTTTTAATGTGCATGGAATGTGCTTGGTTCAAGATAGTTTGGGCAGCAGTTCCCAACCTTAGGATCCTTTTAATATAAATTATGTAATAATCCTAAGAGGATTCAACACCTTCTCAATAATTGCCCATGCAATGAAAATGTAACTGAGATGACATGTATATGCAATGTGGAATATGACATGAGATATGAATGCACTACTTCTTTTGAAAGAATGGGTATCCATCTATTTTACCATAATGTGCAAAACTGACAACTTCATGCATCACAAGATTCAAATGATATTATTTAAATGTTTGTGTTACTTGTGGAGCTTTCTACAACATAATTCCAATGTTTCATATTCTCCTGATTTTAGGCATAAGTTGACATCTCAAACTTTCTTCTTTTTTTTTTTTTTTATCAAAACAAACCAAACACGTCAAATGAAATCAAACACACAACTTAAATCCTAATCCAAATAGCAATCCCAAAATGAAACTTGAAAACACAAACTCAAACCCAAAACCAAAATTTATATACAATATAGTACAAGATGATGCCAAGCTTGGACTATTACTTTCCTAGATCCCAAACATGGTTAGAACATTTCAAAAGACATATGTCACAATACACATGCCAAATGTTGCAGGAATCCAACAACAATAAGATCAAACCAAGCAATGCAACAAATTTCAACTTGCCATGCTCACCATACCAATTTGATTTAGTTCTATTAGCAACATCATAGGTGAGATTCAAATCAAATTGATTAGACAATGGTTGATATTCAATTTTATCATGTCTATTATTTAAAATGCAAGTTTCATCATTCCACTCATGATTTAGAAGTAGGCTTTCCTTTTCAAATGTGAGATATTGCCAACAAGAGCCTATTTCTAAAAGTCTTGAATTCAAATTATTTTTCAAGATTTTAAAGCAATCAAAATCAATCAAAGCTTGACCAAGATTTGACATTTCATCATCAATGACATTAGCATCCAAAGGGACATCATGTAACCCATCACTTAAAATCTTTGTGGCTACTACCAAAGGTAAAGATTTCACCTTGTCACCCATACTCAACCCATCATAATTAAAATTTATCACAACTTGATGAGTGTTAGTAGCCTTTTCTTTTTCTTCATTGTCTTCTTCATCATCCAACACCTGTTCAAAAACACCAAGGTTAGGCACCCAATCAAACATTCTTCCATATTTTTCAAAACAAGAGTCTAGTTTTTCAAGACATGTGTCACGTGACACCTTTCCATGATCAATGGCTTGAGTTGCCTCAAAATCCATATTTTCATTAGGATCATCAATAGTATCAAACCCACACCACTTAGGCTTTGTAATTTCATCATTTTGAGATGGCATAGACATTGTAGAATCAATAGGTGGATCAAGATTTTTGATTTCTTGCCCCTCAAGGGGAACAAAAACAATTGATTCTCCTTCTTCATCCATGGTAGTAAAATCATTATCCTTCTCCAACTTTTGATGAGATTCCAAACCTTATTCCAAAACATTCTTAGATTGCATAGGACTTGTAATATCCTCAAATTAAAGGGCAATTGTATTATCCTGCATATCAATAGGCACACAAATTTCACTAGCAGTTTTGGAGTGAGCATACTCTTCCCAAGCATCATAATGATCATCTTTCAAAATCAAATTGTGATGCTCAACTATTTCTTCTTCATATTTTAATTCATCAACATGTTTCTCATCAAAATTATCTTCACCTTCCTTAGATGGTTCAATTACTTCCAAAATTGGGTTATTGCTTGTATTCAAATTGATAAGGCTATCATAATCCACATGTGTAACCCATGATTCATGTTCAACATGATTTGGAAGGTGTGAATTTTCTTGGCCATAATTTTCAACAATGTCATCCGAAACAGATTCATCCTCATAGAATTCATCTTTTGGTGAGTCAAGGGTTTCCAATTTGTCACATGTTTCAATACTAGTTGGATCTAGTACTCCTTCCTTGCCTAAAATCATATTCTTATGAAAATCATTAAAATTGATTTTAGAAACATCTTTTGAATCAAGATGAGTATTTTGAATTTGATTCATACTTAAGAAAGATGGTTGATATTGCATAGTAGGTTGAGGATTTTGAAATTGATTGAATCTTGGGAATGATTGTTGATTCTGAAATTGATTCATACTTGAACTTGGTTGAGGTGGATAAATCATTGGATGGGTAAAGGATGTATTAAATGATTGAATATTATACGATCCAAAACCCCCACCATAATTTTGACAACTCAATTGTTGCTCAATTGCCATTGCTTGAGTATAGGCTTGTGTCAAAGATGTGATTTGAGGCATCCCTCGCAAATATGTGGAAATGAGTGGGTCAAGAGCATTTACATATATTTGGAGAGCCATTTCTTCTTGAAGAGCATAAAATGTCACTAATTGACCATATAATCCAAAGAAATTTTCAGAAAATAACTTCACATTTTCACCTGGTCCTTTTTTAATAGTGAAAAACTGCTCATACATGCGAATTGGGTCAACTTGCTTTTTGTTGAATTGATTAAGAAATTTTGCCTCTAGTTGAGCCCAAGAAGTGATAGACCCTAAGGGCAGACTTGTAAACCAATCAAATGCCACTTTGTCCAAGGTGTAAGGGAACATTTTACAAACAACATCATCATGCCAAATTGTTAAGTGATACACAACAAATTTGAATGCTTGAATGTGTTCTCCTGCAGTATTTGTCCCATTAGACAAAAATCGAGGAAGACATCTCTCAAAACCAACGGGAAAATAATTTTGAACTCCTGGTATGTTCAATGGGCTACCTGTCATCCACGGTGAAAACATAGCCATTAGTGAATTTTAAAGAATATAACTTTAATATCAAAATTATATTTTTTTTATTTTATTTTTTATTTTATTTTATTTTATTTTTTTTTAAATTATTAAAATCACATTATTCCTGTATGAACAATCAAAGCGTTAGAACAGTGCATAGCAATTCATGTCCTCATTTTAACAGTACAATGGTGTATCGTTAAAAGAGGGTTAAAAATATAATAATAAATAGGGCATGAAATATTCAAAATTTAAATTCCTATGGCATTTAAATCAATCTAAAATAAACCATTTCAGGCCCTCCTTCTAGCACCAAAATGTTGAGTGGTATTTTCACACACTTGTGAAATTACACTCTTCCTTAGGATTTGGGTTCCAAATCCCCTCTTGCAAAGAAGTTAAACAACCAACTTCTCCAAGGTCTCCGTTGTATTAGCATTTGCAACTGTGTATTAATAATATCAAATGAAGATAATCAATTTAAATGCTTGGAACACCTTAGTGATTGCAAGTAACTGTAAACAAGGGGCAATGTAGATTTATTTCATCATGCAGCTTTAGTGATTGTTCATTCTTTTTTAGATTTTGTAATTTTTAAATATTTATTTCAACTAAGTTGAACCTTCTGGAAAATAAAATAAAAATGAAACAGAAATAAAGAAAATTAAACATTGAACACGTTCAGTCTGATGCTATCCTATTCCGACAAAACCGAATACGTGAGAGTTTTGTACATGCAACCTAGCCTATTTGACCTGCAAAACAAACACAATCAAAGTAAACTAGGTGCTAGCTCCAAGGGTTTAAAATAATTTTCAGATTGCAGACATTCACATGAAATAACCCAAAACAATGGCATGTATTTCAT
Organism: Wollemia nobilis; assembly: GCA_028583015.1. NCBI lineage: Eukaryota > Viridiplantae > Streptophyta > Pinopsida > Araucariales > Araucariaceae > Wollemia > Wollemia nobilis. The sequence goes on from JAQPPZ010000493.1 coordinate 1,879,051, forward strand.
TTATAAATCTGAAATTTGAAAGGAGAAAAATAGAACAGTTAAAATGAAGCATGCAAAAAATTTCTCATCCTTTCTTGCCCATAAAATGCAAATTTTTGAACAATTTTGCATTAAAAAAATATGTCCTGTTACAACAGCAGAATCTCTGGTTTTTCTCAAAACTAGCAAAAGTGGAAGAAAAGCACTCCATAGTAGGCTAAGAACGGCTAATCACCATCAACTCTGCAACCCAATCGCAGCAGTTTCCGACAATCTATGCCTCTACATTTTATACTTGCTGTAAAACTGCTTCTCCTTCCATGACGATTCGTTTCGACTTCTAGATTGCTTCGTTTCACCTTCCCTGCATTTCCATTGCTTTTGATTTTGTGCTCGAGATATTCTCTATGAACTGAAACGCCTCTGTAGCCCTTACAAATGTATGCCATGTGTTTCACACTTTTCTATATGTTCTGTAACGGCCCCATGAAAATCGTGACAAAAATAGCATGTAACTTTGCTCCTTTATTTTCACCGCAAAAATGCGACATGTCGTGATATCGCGATATTTTCTTGCCAACAGCCTTATTCGCCTTGCAACACAATGAAAATGAGACATGTCATGATATCACAATGTTTTTCTGTTAGCAGCTTTGTTAGCCCTCATGCACAGCGAAAATGAGACATGTCACGAAATCGCGACATTTTCCTGTTATCAGACCATGCAGGTGCAACCTGTCGCGAAATCGTGACAAATTTTCTGTTTCGTATGCTTTGGCTGCTTTATGTCGTGAAATCGTGACAATTTCCTCTATCGCTGGGTTTTGCTGCACTTGGCCGTGAAAACGTGACATGTCGCTAAATCATGATACTTTTCTGTTTCGTACACTTTGCCAGCTTTTTGTCATGAAATCGTGACGTTTTTCATCTCTGTACGCCTCGGCTGCTTCCTATCGTGAAATCATGACGCTTTTCTGCTTCGTGCCCCATTTGACTGGTTTGACCGCGATTTTGTGACATGTCATGATTTCGCGACAATTTTCCATCAATGCCTCTTCCTGCTTGCCTGGGCCGCAAAAACGCGACATTTCACGATATCGCAACACTTTTTCAATTTTGTCAACGACGGAGCAACATGTCGCGATATCGTGACACTTTTTCATTTTTTCCAGCGATAGAGCAACATGTCGTGATATCGCGACACTTTTTCATTTCGGCAGCGACGGAGTGACATGTCGCGATATCGCGACAACTTTTCTTTTTCGGCAGCGACGGAGCGAAGTGTCGTGATATCACGACACTTTTTCTCCTTAGTGAAATTTTGCTTTTTTCTTGATTTTTTTTTAGCATCTGGGCTACTGCAGTTTTCTTTGAAAGCATGCAAAAAAGGTGGGTCCCCAATTTTGGGGTGTGTTGTGGATCAGCCACAACAAACAACAAACCCAAACCCAAACCCAACCATGTCCCACCGAACCAATATGGTGGACAAACTAGTAATCTTGAAACCATGGTGAAACAGTTAGTTTCCCGCATGGACCAAATAGATCCCTACCGTCCCTCGTACAATTATTGAGAAATATGTAGTCAACCTTTAGATCCTATAGTTGTAGCACATCCATATCCTAAATATTTTCCTATGCCTGTCTTTCCCATATATAAAGGAACGAAAGATCCCATAGAGCATCTTCGTATGTTTAGGATAGCATGTCATGATATATCACATGATGACTTGTTATTACTAAAAATGTTCCCGAAGAGCTTGGGATGAATTGCATTAGAGTCGTATTATCAATTACCCACTAATTATTTGAGGAATTTTGAAGAAAATGCCGAGTGTTTTGTTCATCAATTTAGTGCCTATATCGAAAGACATGTGACCATTAAATATTTGTACAACTTAAAATAGGACAAAAATGAATGCTTTGCTAATTTCCTATCTAGGTGGAGAAAATTGATAGGAAAATTACACTTTATTTTGCCTTATAGGGAGATGTTGGACATATTTATTAATAATTTGCAAGAGCAACTATCTTATGAATTATCAACTGCTACCTTGACCACCTTAGATCAGGCTATAGACTTAGCCCAAAGAGTGGAAGATGCTCTCATTAGGAGATGACAGCTTAAAAAGAAATACGATGAGAAAACATCCAAAAATCAATATAAGGATAAACAAGTTGTGGGTGATGGAGTCATTGATAGCAAAAATATTGCTAATGTTAATGTTGCAAAGACAGAAGAGAAGTTTGTACTGAAACCTCCTGATAGACCTCCTCAAGAATTTACTAGGTTAAATCAACCTTTATCAACTATTCTATCGCAATTATTAGAACGAGGCTTGATTCAATTACCAAATATCTAGGAACCTGATCCAACTATACCTAGATACAGAGCAGATTTACATTGTGACTTCCATAGAGGACCTGGACACACTACCAACTCTTGTAAAAGATTAAAACATAAAATATAGGACTTGATTGATAACAATGAGATAGAGGTACAAACCTTTCAACCAAAGCAAAATCTTCCTAAAAATTCTCAACAGAACACCACACAAAACCAGAATCATAACGCTAATCAGTCATTAGACATATTTCAACATCCCTTACCAAAATATGGTAAGGAGGTGGCTAATCAAATTGAACATCATAATGTTCCTCCTCCTACCCGATATGTCGGAACTATTAGTGGGAATTTACCTACTCATGAGCCAAAAATATTTGACACAACTTTATCCATGGTTACAACCAGGCCTCTATATAATATTTAGATACTTGATCTTAGTGATATAGAATATGAGACTAAGAGTGATATGGAAATCACATCAAATCAATCGAATAGTTCTAAAGATGAATCAGATACTATTCACCCTATCACAAGTCATATGGTTCTAGAAGAACCATTTCCAAGAAAAGTCACTACTAGACCATCGTCCCACCAAGTACTTGCTAATGACTTAGCTATAAACACTAGACCAAGACCCATTCATCATCTGTAGAATAATATTGTGGGTACCATTGAAGCTGTTACTAGACAATAGGCTCAAAATTCTCAACAAGATCAAATGCAGAATGGGGGATCAAATCCATTTGTTTTGAATGTTCCTAATAAAGGGAATCATGCACCTAATGTTCATCCTAAACCTCCCTATAACATTAATGAACAATTATCAAATATTACAGCTAGAATTTCCCTTTTGGACCTCTTAAGATCTTCTCCCACACATAGAGATGAATTAATGCTCACATTAAGCCAGATGATGGTACCAAAAGACATTCACCCTCAAGACATGGCCAATACTATAATAACTCATGAAGTTGATTGTATTGACTTTCGGGATAGAGACATACCGCAACATAGTTTACATAAAGATAACCCCTTATATATTACCGCCTTAATTAGATATGTAGCATTCAAATGAGTTTTGATTGATAATGGTTCATCTTTAAATATTTGCACTTTTGACTTCTACCAAATATTTGGGTTTAGAAGTGAGGAAATGAAAAGAACTAATATGATTATAAAGGCTTTCAATGACAAAATACAAGAAATGTGTGGGGTTATTACCATTCCATTACAGGTTGGTCCAAGAACCTTGGATACAACTGTGTTTATTGTACATTGCCTTGCATCGTACAATATACTCTTGGGTCACCCTTGGATCAATGCAATGTGAGATATTCCCTCAAATTTACATCAATGTGTTAAATTCAAATTTAAGAATCAGTTGGTTACCATTCATGGTGATCCAAGACCCTTTGATATGTGTGCATTGGCAGAACCTATTGGAGTTAAATTTTGCCTTGATTTCTCATCCACACATACTAATTCTCATTACCCATCTAAATGTGTGAAACTCACACCCACAATGTCATCTACCTCTTCTCCATCAAATGCACCTTCACATATAGCTCAACCATCTATTGAAAAAACCGCATTAAGACCTAAGAAATATCCTAATCCCACAACCAATGTCTCTTGTTCTACTCTTATAACTTCTATACCTATAATAGACCCATATATTGACACCTCTACACTGTCTACATCCACCAAAGTCATATTTTATGCATCAAAATACATAGTAACTTTTCCTTCTACCTCTTATGCTCTTACTAACGAGATCTTTCCTGATCTATCTAAAATCCTTATATCAGAAGAAAAAAATGTTTCTATGCAAGATTCCCTTGATTTAAATAATTTGCCACCATCTCCTCATACCTTGAGCCTCCCACAACCTATGGGAAGTATTTACCAAGTTGGGATTTGTGCCTTTATTTATAAGGGATATGACTGGGGTAGAATACCTAGAAACATCAAAACTCATTATGATAGATATGCTCAATGTTATTTTACTAGTGAGTATACTAAAGCCAAACCTATAATGCTTAAATTGGGATATAAAGGGAAAGGTTTGGGACCTTTACATAATGGTATGAAAGAACCTTTTGAGGTAGAGACATGGCTCGCCCGATGTGGTGTGGGTCTATTTTCTAGTAAGGGTTAGCCATTCAAGGATGATGACCATCTTATATGTTACCAAGATTATTTAGATGAACACGATGTTTTGCATTTAATTAATAAGCCATTCACGTGTAATATGCTATCTATAGCTTATCCTGAGATGATCGCTGAATTCAATGATGAGTTGGAGGGAGATATCTTCCATGATGTCTCCGTTGAGGAATTATTACATAACAAATTTTATTTTGATGGATCTATACCTAGTATAGCCTAGCTTGAGGCCACGACTCCTCAAGATGAATTATCCAAGATAACCTTGGAATAATTACAAGAATTGGGTTTTTTACTCGCCCCACCTAATTTTGAGATATATCTACAGATGGAAGTAGAAAATTTCATCATAATTAACATTGTAACCAAGGATAACCCTCACATAATCAACATCGGATCAGAATTGATTCAAGAAAAATAGGATAAATACATTGTATTTATTAAAGAATATGTAGATGTCTTTTCTTGGACATATGAAGATATGCCAAGTTTAGACCCTTCTATAGTTATGCATCACCTAGTAGTCCATCCGGATGCTAAACCTATTAAATAGAAACTTAGAAAAATGCATCCTAAAGTGGCCTTATTGGTCAAAGGAGAGTTAGAAAAATTCATAAATGTTATTTTTATACAAGCCATTGATTATGCTGAATGGATCTCGAATGTAGTTCCAGTAACTAAGAAAGAAGCTACTAAGGTTAGGGTTTGTACAGAATTTAGAGATATTAATGTTGCATGCCCTAAAGACAATTTTATCCTTCCCAATATGGATAAGATCATTGATTTTACTACTAGGAGTGGAATGATATCCTTAATGGATAGATTTTTTGGTTATAATAAAATCAGGATAGCTCCTGAAGATCAGGCTAAAATAGCCTTTATTACCCCTTGGCGGACCTTTTATTGGAAAGTGATGCCATTCGGTTTAAAGAATGCAGGTGAAACCTATCAACGAGCCATGACTTATATCTTTCATGATATGATACATGATATACTACATGATTATGTAGATGACATTATAGCTCGTTATATTGAAGAAGATGATCATTTAGATGACTTGAGAAAAGTATTTAATCGGCTAAGGGAATATCTTATCCGCTTGAATCCAGCCAAATGTATATTCAAAGTTAAGTTCGGTAAATTATTGGGGGTTATAGTTTATTTACGTGGCATCAAAATTTACCCTCTCAAGATTGTGGCTATCACTGATATGCCCACACCCATAAATATATCTGAATTACGGAGTCTACAAGGTAAGCTTCAAGCCATCCGTCGCTTCATCGATAAGTTGGCAGATAAAACTGGACCCTTTCTTAAGCTTCTTAAGATGTATATTTCTTTCCATTAGGACAATGAATTTCAGGAAGCATTTGATCTCCTCAAACAATATCTTCTTAACCCATCTGTACTTTCACCACCTAAACCTGATCGCCCATTTATCTTGTATATTTATGCTTCAGATTTTGCTTTAGGAGCTATGTTAGATCAACTTGATGATGAGAAGAAATAGCATGCTAATTATTACATTAGAATAATATTAATTAGTTATGAAACCCACTACATAGCATTAGAGAAGTTATGTCTAGCAGTCATTTTATACATAGAAACTATGCCATTATATGCTCAGTTATAGAATATACATTATTGCTAAATCCGATCCCTTACGGTATCTCATGAGTCGACCTTATTTATCTGGTCGCATAGCAAAGTGGGTTCTTGTGCTAAGCGAGTTTGAACTCATGTTTATAGGACAAAAGTCTGTTAAGGGTCAAATCATAGTAGATCAATTAGTTGTTGCACCCTTAGAGTCCACCCATCCCCTCATCATTGAGTTTCTAGACGAATGCCTTAAACTAGAGGCAGATCATTCAAAGCAATGGTCCTTATACTTTTACGAAGCTCGATGCATGAGTGGGGTTGGTGCAGGTATTATTTTAATATCTCCATAGAAACATCTCATACCTCTATCCTTTAAATTAATGTTTGCTTGTACTAATAACACTACTTAATATGAGGCTCTAATCCTTGGATTATGAGCTACCATGGCACTAAAAATTAAAAACCTATTAGTTTTTTGTGATTCTCAACTTGTTATAAATCAAATTAATGATGTTTATCAGACCAAAGATGATAAATTGTGCCCATATAAAGCATATGTATTACAATTAATATCTTTATTTGATCAAGTTACCTTGGAAGCTATTCCTAGAACTAGCAATCATGCGGTTGATGCCATGGCCATAGTTGCATCTCTTTTACCCTTGGAGTTAGATGACGAATATGCTACCATCATTATTCGTCGACTCTAGGAACCCGCTTCAATTAAATCATGCTTGGAACCTCTGGACGTGTTTCTAATCAATGAAACTACTCCCAAACTTTGGTACACTGACATCCTCAATTTTCTTCAAAATGGAACCTTTCCTGAAGGTTTTAATAGAAACCAATATCGGTTATTACGTAGACGAGCAAGTCGCTTCGTCATAATTGGCAATACATTATATAGGAGATCTTTTGAAGGTATCCTACTAAGATGTTTGAATCTAGAAGAGTCTAGATTAGCTTTGAGTGAAGCCCATGATGGATCTTGTGGGGGACACTTTAGTGGTAACGCCATTGCTAAGAAAATCCTTAGGATAGGATATTTTTGGCCTACCATGGAGAATGATGCACATGATTACATGCGCCATTGCGACAAGTGCCAGAAACACGTTGACCTTGTCCATGCACCTGCACAAGAACTATAGGCTATTTCATCTCCTTGGCCCTTTTCAAAATGGGGCTTAGACATTATTGGAAAAATCAATCTTGTGTCATCTGATGGACACAAATTCATTATAACCGCCATCGAGTATTTTATGAAGTGGGTTGAAGCTATGCCCTTAGCTTCTTGCACTGGAACCCAAGTTTCCAAATTTATCTTTAATCAAATTATTTGTAGGTTTGAAATTCTTGCAAATCTCATCTTGGATAATGGAACTTGTTTCAAAAATAAAGATGTAAAGAAACTATGTCAAAAATATAAAATTCAACATCGTTGGTCCACTCCCTATTATCCTCAGGGTAATGGCCAAGTAGAAGCATCTAATAAAACATTAATTAAAATCCTCAAAATACTGGTCAATAAATCTAGCCGAGATTGGCACATTCAATTATATCCTACTTTGTGGGCTTATCGAACTAGCATTCCTACTCCCACGGGCACTTCACCTTTTGTTTTGGTTTATGGCATTGAAGCTATTTTTCCCTTTGAATTAGAAGTTCCTTCTTTGGCTCTACTACTTCAAGATACCGAAGTAGGAGATGAATATCGTGTTGGCAGATTTAGTCAGCTAGAACTCCTAGATGAGAAGTGCATCAATGCTTTGGAGCATCTTCGAGCCTACCAGAACAAGCTCAAACGAGCATATCTTAAGAAATTTCATCATCGATCCTTTGAGATCGGCGACCTCATCTTAAAAGAAAATAAAAAAAATACTAATGCAACTAAAGACCTTAAAGGTAAATTTGAACCTAACTAGCTTGGGCCATATATTATCACTGCTAAATTTGGATCGGGAGCATATAGATTAGCTACCTTAGATGGTAAATATCTTAAAGAACCTATGAACATTATGCATCTTAAGCGCTATTATGCATAATTCTGGTAATTTTGTCATTGTATATATTGTACATCTTGTCTCATTTTAGTAAATTCATATAAATTTTTCAAAAATAGTAATATTATGTATTCTCTCCATTCATAAATCAAAATCAAAATATAAAAACATCAAAATCTTCAAAAACATCTTTTATTTTTGCACCTGTCAATTTCAGTTATTTTGGATAAATTAGCATTTATTTGGAATCCCTCACTTTCACACTCACATGAATAAATATCTTGATCTTATTTGGTATGATTATTAATCTCTCTTATATCAAAATCCACAGTTGAATTAAATAAAGTTTTGAGCATAGAGAATTGATCTTGTTATTTACTTGAACCAAGTATACCTTTTCACATTAAAATGATTTCATTGCAAATTCAAAATGATGCTACATAGTAGAAGTGGTCTCTTGAGTGAAAAGTTTCCCCTGCTATCCTATCATGCACATGGTCTAGAATCTTTGAGAATTGACAAAAGGACAAGCTCACCCCTACCCAGAATAAAAATCCCTTGCTCTACAACCAATCCGAGCAAGTATCCCTAGTATAGCAAGAAAAAGAGAAAAAGAAAAGCAAGAAAAATCATGAGAAAAAGAGAAAATTATTCAGAAGCATTATCATTTTGTACCTTCTCAGCAATATTTCCAGCATTATCTCAGTGTCAAGCAAAAATACAAAAAAAAAAAAAGAGCAAAAGAAAAGAAAAAGCAAAAAGCAATAAAATCCCTTCCCCTACCCTTTGAAAAGAAAAGAAGGGTGAATGATCTTGAATCCCTGGAATTCTCAATTATTCGAAAACTGTGAGGTAAGCCCCATAACAGGTGGTTTGTGCCCAACCCGCTTGGCCTTGGGTAACTCCTAGCGTGGTGATATGTTTGTTACATTAGCGACCTTATTTTGTACAGACCTATGTCTGCTTATGGATCAGCTAGCTCTTGATGACCTGACTTACATAGTAGTTTGGTATGGTTATATGCATATAAATCATGGTCAACGAACACTCATTTGGTTAATTCAAATTACTTGTATCAATTTATCTTGCTCAAAATTGGTAAATGAACAATACAATTGCACACACATTTGTGTTTGAGAGATTTTGTATCATTATGATAGATCAAGATTGGTAATGAACTCACATATGCACATGGGGTTCCTTATAAATCTAAATTTTGTCTTTGAGATAATTTAAAATATTTATGCAAATCTTCTGGAATAATTTGATTTTCTTACTTGAGAACATCTGCTTAGCGTAAAAACAATTACATACATTTTTTTTTCAAAACCCAAAATTTCTTTCAAAATCTAGCAATAAAATCACATTTATATATTTTTGACTTTCACAACGATGGTATAGTTCCTAAACCTAAATTGGAATTTTATGCCTAGTGCAAGTCCTCATCTTATATTTTTTGTTTATCTTAAACTCCAAAATCAATTATGCAATAAAACTATTATATCAATTTCTTCTTGGGATTTCGCGATGATGGTATAAGTCTATACCTAAATATTCTATGCCTAGCGCAAATCATCATTTTAATTTTATTTCCCATTTATTTAATCCATAAAATCATATGGCTTAAATCATTATGTTACACAATTATGCTTTAAAAAGAATGAAAACCTTTTCTATTTTATGTTATTATGTCAACATTCAGTTTTGCGACGATGGTATAATTCCTAGGCAATTGTTCAAATTTCTATCACACTTAGGAATTTTATGCCTAGCAAAAATCATATTTTTAATATTTCATGCATAATATTTTCATGGACATCTGAAAACAAATCATCACCATCATCATTTTTTTCATCATCACAACACAAAAGTCTTAAGAAAGTCTCTTAAGCACCCTTTTACTTTTAGCAATATTTCTCTACTGGGATTAGCTTAATGACCTAGTGAGCGGCGACTCCATGAAATGGTCATGTAACAACGACAATGTCCTTTGAAATTATTGTTAGAAGTCACTTTATTTTTTCATTAAATCACACCACAACAACCAATTTGTTTACATCAAATTATTTCATTTAAATTTTATGGCATGACATAAAATTATAATATTTCCAACGACATAATTACATGAATAATCAATCAACAATTAAAATATTAAAGCATCATACAACATATGCACAAGTCATATCACAAAAAGAAAAATATATATATATATATATATATATATATATATATATATATATCAAGAAATATATATACATCATATCAAAATGGATTGGTATGCCACAATCTATACCCTAGCATACTCAATCCTCTCAAAACTATGCAAGTCTACAATCAATATGCACCTAGTCTCGAGAAGCCCTCGAGCTCTCAGCCTCATCTCCTCTCCCACCCTGAGGTGGAGGAGGTGGTCCCATCACAGTCCGTCCTGTGTCGTGGGTCCTCGATGTTGATCGTGAGGATGTCCTCGACGACCCCATCCTGATCGGCTCTATAATGTTGGTTGGCAGCTATAACCTCTGGCCCTCTAGAACCAGCTAGAAGTATGCTCCATGATAGAACATGGTCTGAGCAATAGCCCATGCCAACTCCTGCATGCTCGCCCCTCCACTCTGAGCCCTAAGTCATGTAGCCTCATCCTACAGTGTCTGCACCTGAGCTCGTAAGCGGGCATTCTCTACTCGGAGAGCCACCATCTCACTGCTCTCCCCCACCTTGACACCCTTGCCCTTATTGGGTGATGGTGGCCTCTCCCTCTACTGAGAAGGGAGCCCCTCCTCCCTCCTCTCTAGCTATTGTGGTCTCTCCGGAGCTTGTGGCACTCTTTGATGTCTCTCCTAAGGAGGCCATTGCTGATCCCTCCCTCCATGACTCCTCATTGCATCAATGGTAGCCTAGCACCACCTCCCCATCCATTGCACAATAGTGTGCATCGAACCCTATGCCCTCGTCATCCGAGGAGGGTGGATGCCTACATACCAGGCATCATATCCATCAGCTACCCTAGCATCATCCCCATCCACTGGCTAAATGGGGGCATCGTCAACATCCTGACTATAGAACCGCTACATGTCTGGAGCCTCGCTTAGTGTAGTATTATCCTAGACCATTCAGGAGTACTCATAATCCCTAAGAGAAGGGATCCCCTGTTGTAGACTGAATTGCATCAAAACTTGGTCATAGCGATGGAGCTCTACCTCTTCCTACTCCATCCTCAACCAGTAGACTCGCCTGATGCGAGCCAGCTCCTATCCATCCTCTCCCCATCATGGATGATCTCTCGATGGCCTCCAGGTGATCTAATTAGGGATGAGGTCATCTAGAAACCTCTGGGACATCAACAGATCTATCCACCATTGTGACCCTCTCTGGAGCCACCAATAGAAAACTTGGGGTCTCTCTCGGTCAACTCATGTCAATGGAAGCCCTACCATCCTCCGTATCACAATGTGCTCCTAGAACCAAACTTGTAGCAGTGATGTTAGCACTAGACATCGACCTCCCTTGTATACGACCCCATAAATAGTCCTATACAATTAGCATAGTACAAAACTACCCTAAGAAAACTTGTAGCCATGGTACCTCATGTCACAAACCACATCTGAGAGGAGCCACAGTAACCTGTAACCGCTCTGGTGGCATAGAATTAGGCCACCCAACACCCCTACCAAAACTCAGGTCAACCAAGATGCCCCAGGCATCTACCGCCAAGACTCAATGTTCACTCCACCCTTCTCCAGGGTAAAGCTCAGATCTACGCACAATCACATCATAGCATGGCCTTGATTGGTCGAAGGAGTCATAAATCACCCATGTATGGGGATCCTCAAGATACTCCATATATCCTATAGAGTGTGAGCCATCTCCCCTATCGATAGCCAGAAGTAGGATGATCCTGGATACCATTTCTCTGCTAGGGCTATCAGTAGCCCCATGTCTGTAGGAATTTGTGGCATTTCTGCCACATGCTATAGTCCAACCTCTACTAGTCTATCGCGCTCGACCTAATCGAGCGCATATACATCATCTTTGAGCCCCCCGTATTTCCATTCTTGAATCTTTAGTAATACTCTCTACAAAATAAACAATAAAAAAAAATCATTAGTATATAATCATTAAAATCAATTAAAATTAATTTCATCTCATAAAAAAAAGATATCATCCATTATTGAACGATATCGTACTAAATTTAGTAAAATTGTCCTTGGTAGGACCAAATCGTCTCCCTTTTGTTCAATTTAGGGATCATCCTTTATTGGATGAAATTGCCCTTGTATCCCCAATTTTGTCCTTAGACAAAATCGACAATATAGGGATGATTTCAACGAAATTGGGACGATTTTGTCTCGACATCATCGACGGCCTAAAAACGGTCGCGATGCCCAAAAAAATCAAAATTCAACTAAAAAATTAAATAAATCAAGTTAAAAACATAATAAATTGAGTTTAGAACCTTACCCGCAACCTGCGTCGGACCTTTGTCGATCTATGTGCTATTTCCACCATTTCGCCTGCAGAGCTCTGAAACAGTGAAAGTGAACTGTAAAAATGAATTAGGGTTTTATCCTATTTTTCTTATTTTTATTTAAAAACAACATTTTTAAAATTTTTCTTTTTCGTGATTTTATCTCAAACGTTTGATTTGGGTAAAAAATCGGAGGGGGCACCATAGCAAGCAGCTATACGATTCGACCTATAATCATCGTCTAAAAAATTGAATAAATTTTTGCCTTCTCGTAAAGCATGAAGAACTCGTATTTAATGCATTTTCTTCAAAAAATTCGCTAAAGAGGGGGAAATATGTAGCACCCTAGAATTGGCGTAGTTAAACCATCAATAAAAAGATCAAAAATTTGAATTTTAACCCCGAAACCACTCTTTAACTGCTCACATCATTTTTCACACCATTTTTAGAAATTTTTTTGACCATTGGACGATATCGTCGCCAATATGACGATATCATCCCATATCGAACGAATTCATCTAGGACAGAACGTCCAGATGATTTCATCCCAAAACCAAATTTTTATAATTAGATTCTATTTCAACAACCTTTCCAACTCAGGCAGAAGCGTGTTTGCATGGTTGGAGATTCCTACATTGGAGATCTCCTAGATTGGGATGATCCCCAACCTCCTAACCTCACTCTAATCCTATATAAACTTGGTATTTTACCAGTTTATCCCCCTGGCTGATCATTTCCCTGCAACTTTAGTTTTTTGCTATGTTAGAACATCCTCGCCCCCATTATTTGCATTTGTATTTTTAGATTTTATTGTAGGTTTTTACTATGTTTTAGCCGGAGGAAGCTCGGATCATCGCAGGCGATCCAACATGATTTTAGATGATACTATCGAGATCGGTGATGATCTTGTACAATTGCAGATGATTTTGACTGTAGTTTATATTGGGGGCAACCAGAGCCCCGAGTTTGCATTTTCTACCTTTCTCTCTTATTTAATTATGCATTAGATTGATTTATTTCTATTCTGCATCCTAGAGTTCACCTCATTTAGCATATTTGCATGGTAAAATTTAAAATCAGTTATTAAAACAGTGCATCCCATTTGATTTGCTAATATAGATTTATTATTTAAGCATCTATATTATTACTTCTATCATTTTTGCATCATTCTAGTAATTGCATTTTTGGTTTTTGGTGTCTGTTTCCATGATTGCAGGTTTCTGATGAATTCGTCTGACGAATTCATCAGGTCACCAAAGATCTTATCTGATCTTAGATGATCGCCTATGATTTGGGACAATTTTGTATAATTACAGATGATCCTATCATATTCGAGATGATATGGACTCCTACAAGCTTTAGAATCTCCATCAAACATCAGGAATCAGGTGTATTCCTCTCTATTTCACATAGTCTTTATATTTAGGATTCATTCATGTTTGTTGTCTTCATATAAATCTAAAATTTCATATAGAATAACTTAGATTAATTTTGGACAACCTAGGAATATGAATGATTGAATATAAAATGAACACATAAAACCCATTCTCAACCTAGGCATGGAAACTGCCACTCAAAGTTTCCTGGTGAACCCCACCACCCATCAAAAATTCATCCTTATATCCATCCCCCGAGAGGCGCAACCTTCAAAGGGCCTCTCCATCTGAGGTATTGTCCCATCCTTCTCGCATCCCCATTCCAGGGCATGAATCCTTTAGCCCGAAGGTAAGGGTGCAAAAAATTTGGGTGATACACACCATCTACATCTTCATCCATCCCACCCTCATCATCGGTAGCCGTAGAGATGCCTTTGACATCATTAGATCCTCCATCGAGGAACATGTCAAAAAGGCCCATTGATGATATTCCACCTTTAGTTTCCACCATATCCATGGAGGGGATTCCTTGTTTAGTAGATGTGGAATCATCTCCAGAGGTTCACATTGATTCACCTCAAACCCCACTTCCATCTCATTAACCTTTGCGATCCCAAACCACAGTGCATATGTCTAGTACAAGGATAGGAGAATATCTAGTGAGAAATGTCACAACAATTCCATCCATAGAGATAATGCAAGATATGGGTGACCTCATATTCCCATAGGTAGAATTGTGCCTCTTGGTCTACCTCCCAATCAAACTAATTTCATATATGGAGGTTTAGAGTATGGAGCTTTCTCAATTTCTCTGAAAGTAGAATATGATGAACCTTTTTTGGAGAATGTAAACTATTTTTTGAATCTAAAATATGCATTGTGGTACTTATATTGCTATAATTGGCATGGTTTTAGTTTAGGCCTATATGAGTAGGGTACTCATGTCCCATGTCATCCCCAATATCAGCTACCTTATGATAAATCTAGGTTGGGACATAATACGCCAGTACCGTTGGGCGTCCTCATAGATAGTCTAGAACACATATGTTTGGGTTATTAGGATAAGCTTGCACACAATACATACACTAATCCAAATTATATTCATTCCTTGGGTCATTATTTTCCCATAGATATGATAGATCAAGGACTATCCAATGATGTTGCCCAACCCCATGAAGTGAGGGAAAGCTCGCATACCTTGAAATATGATAGTGAGGAAGAGGATCAAGGTCCTCATCATGAATGGATGAGTGATTATGAAGATGACTATGGCATCGCACCAATAAATTGTCATAGCTTAGATGATGAACATGACAGGGTGTTCCCCTTGGATGATGAGGATGAATATTATATTTGTATGTTATTACCTATCCAAGGTCTCATATGATGCCAAATCTTACCACAAAAGAGAAAGCATTTCCTCTTATGCATGGGCCACCACCATTTATTCCACTTCCACCAGAGCCACCCCCATGGGTTATGAGACTACATTAGGTATCTAGACCCACTCATCCTAGAATAGGAGATCATGTATCCATAAACATAATTTCTATAGATTTAACCACACCACTGATAGATCCGAATAATCCATCAAAGCCATTGCATCTTGACATTGAGGCAATTGACCTTGATCGAGGATATTATATCCCATCACCATCAGAGTATTGAACTTGCGAGAAAATGTTTTAGTCATTTCTATTTTCTCCAAGGACCACTCAAATTTTTTTTCAAGTTGAGGTTGATCCTAAATTTCCTATGGATGAAGCAAACCCAGATGATGACATTCACTTGATTCCCACTCCACATAAATTGGAATATGGGTCTCATATGTCAATTGAGCCAACAATTGACAAGGATATCAATACAAATCCTGATAATCCTATCCGCAGTTGAACAAGATGATTTCACACAATCACTTAAAGAAAGGATGAATGCTTTTGCTTGGTCTTATAAAGACATGCTAGGACTGGACCCAAATCTAGTCATGCATAATATTACATTGGACCCAAAGATAAAACCAATCAAGAAAAATTTGTGCAAGATGCACCCAACAGTAGCCTTAATGGTGAAATATGAATTACGAAAGTTATTGGATGCTGATTTCATCATCTTAGTAGACTATCCACCATGGGTTTCGAACATGGTTCCCATCAAGAAGTTTTATGGGAGGATTCACATTTGCACTGACTTTAGAGATCTCAACAAAGCAATTCCTAAGGATGAATTTCCCTTAACAAACATTAATGCATTGGTAGATGCTACAACAGGACATGAAATGCTATCTCTCATGGATGGTTTCTCTAGATATAATAAAATCTATATTAATCCAGAAGACCAAATCAAAATGGCATTTACAACACCTTGGGGGACATTCTGTTATAATGTCATGTCTTTTACCCTTAAGAACACTAGTGCCACCTATCAACGAGCCATGACGTATATCTTCCATGACTACATGCATAAGATTTTGGAGGATTACATGGATGACTTATTTGCAAAATATTTATTTCACCATGAGCATATCAGTATATTATGTAAGGTTCTATATTGCCTTATTAAGCACAATTTTAGGCTTAATCCCAAGAAGTGTGTCTTTGGTGTCTGTTGGAGCCAAATTTGACTCAACTTTGAAACCCCTAATTTAATTTTTTTGGTTTCAATCAAAGTATCCTTAATGTTGGTCACTGCTTGAGTTGTTATGAGTTTCTTAAAATAATTCCATTGATTGGTTTGATAAAGTATAAACCTAAAATTTTAATAATCTGTGTCTCATTCTATTAATCAAAGTACCTCAAAGTGGATAGCGTAGAAAATTTCAAATTAAATCCCTAATACAAAGTCTGATCTTCATAAAAAATAAGTTCCTTTGGGCTTAAACTAACTTTAAAATCATAAAGTCCTAAGGTATTCTAAAGATAAGGGAATAATTAATCATCATGGTCTAAAAGTCTAAAAAACCTAAGTACGAAGCAAAAAATAATTAAAACCTAAGGTTAGGCACCACATTAAGCTAAAAAGCAAGCATCTCAAGGTTAATCCAAGGGACACGCTCGATCCAAAAAAAAATTGGACGATAGCACATTAATAAAATTGAACAAGGGATAAGCCAAAGATCAAAGCCTTGGTAAAAGTTAAAGAGTCTACATATTAATTTTAATTAGATGATTGCGCTTTCATCAGGATAAATCTAACACTATGCAATATTCAAAAAGTCAAAGGTTTAAAGAAATTTGGCATAGGTCAAATAGTCAAGTTAAAATTTTAGCAAGTTCGACAAATCGGACAATCGCACCCATGCAACATCTAGATCAATGGTCATGCATGCTCCAAATTAGTCACCAATTAAAAACCATTATAAAAATAATGTGCCCCCCATTAGATTAATCATCAGGCTAATTAAGAGGATCGAATGACTGTGCTCAATCAATATTTGATCTAACGGTGGCACATTCACTAAAGATGCATTGAAGTTTTTTAGACCTTGTAAGATTAATTAAAATGGTTAAAATAAATTAATGAGGGTCTAAACACATTATTTAATCATCCCATTTCAACTTAATTAGGATTAATATTATGCACCTTTGGGTAAACTAACTCGTAGGTTGACTAAATTTGACGGCGATGCTTATCTCCACTTAGATCCAATGGCCGCACCAAAATCATGAACGGTAAGATGTCAACGAAGGTAAAGTTAAATACGTGATTAGAAAGGGTCTAATACATTGCATAATTACCCCCATTTTGTCTTAATCATGATTAATAAAAATCAAAGAGTTTATTTTTTGGCTATATAGCATGCATCTTACAAGAGATCCAATGATAGCACCCGAACAAGCCCAAAGATCAACAGATGTGAAATTCAATGGTGGTGACAAATGATCCAAAGTAAAACAAAATAATTAAATAATGTATAGATCTAACAGTGGTGCTCATATATCCCTGGATCCAATGGTGCGCATGCATAAAAATAAGTAGAGGTTAGTCTAAACAATCGATTAGTCAATCCAAGGTACATGTGTTTTTCCCCTTTGTTAATAATTACGTGCATGTGTATGATCCAACGGTCGTGTACTATCACAGTAAGATCTAATGGTCATCGCAAAAGGGTAGTAAACATATTATATGGTACCATCACTTAATACGAGTTGTTAATGTTTAAAAATATGAATATTAACAATGGATTATCATGATTAAACGAGGACCAATAAATTGTGTTGCTTCAAATGTTTATATGTAGACAGGTATACTAACTATCGTGCAGATCCCTGGAACATCAACGGTCATGCTAATACCTTTCAAGAAATCTGATGGTAGCGCACACCCTAAAGATAAGTCAAAAATGTCTAAGAACATCAGAAGTAGCCATGATAGAGCTTGAGAAGATTATAAACTGGAAAAATTTGTGTACTCATTTGTAAGGAAGATTCGATGGACCAAGCCCCTAAGAGAAGGATGATCACTACAAAGAAACACCCTCAACATATACCAAGGTAGAAATCAAATAAGTGATCCACTCATAGCAAGGTACACTGAAAGACGATTATGAAGATCGATAACCAAGATAGAGTCAAAATAGTATGCATAGAAGCTATGAATCTAGAAGAATACTCATGGAAGGAAAGATTCAAAGAAATCATAAAAAATCCCATGTACAGTACCTGGGAAAGAACAAAGTAAACCAAATGAAAGACAAATATTGATGCTCAAGCATGCCACCAGATCATGTGTTATCTCACTAGAATAATGGCGTACGACAACATGAGACTACAAAGCATAGTCACAAGCTTATAAATAAGAGACAATAAGGAAGATTTAAAGCATCAGCAAAAGAAAACAATGAAGCATAAAGGATTCAAATACTATCATTTTATGTTCTACAAATACTTAAGGCGAAGGAATCATGTGAAGAAAAAAGCATGGCTTCAATTTTCAAAAATTCATTCAATCCGCACTTCGATGGAATATAGTTACCATGGGAGCACTTCGATAGAGTATAGTTATGGAAGTAAATTATAGGTGCTTCCAGATCTTGTTGTCCACTCCCACCTTCTTCCTATTTAACCCTGCCCTCATCCTCTTGGGCATTCCTCCTTTACCATCCTAAAATTTTTTCTAGTATGCCACCCTCATTCACTACCGCCTCCTACCATTTACCCCCCGACATTCCATCCATCAGACCCTTACCATCATTACTTCTTCACTCTATCTCATGATCAATGCAACTCCATCTGTTTGCCACTAGCACGCCACCCCTTATATTCACCATCACATCAAGTAACCCTCTGTTCCTTGTCTAGAATTCATGATGATAGCCTGGCTAGTCACTAATAACCAAGCATAGTGGCCAGGAAAAGCAGAACAAAAAGAAAAAATATAATGTTTAATCCTTAGTTTCTAGGGCCAACCAAAGAGAGAAAAAAGGCCAAATTAAAATAAAAAATAGCTCCCTTAAGTCCAGAGAAGAACCTTAATAGTAATTTTAGAAATGCACTAGCTGGATAACATATATAATGGATTAAATTAGATGTTGACAAGTGTACAGTTAAAATTAAACTAGAAATAACAAAATCAAGAACCTGAAGCTATAAAAGAAAGCAACGGTGTTCAGATTATGCATAAAGCAATTAGAGAATATATTTTTTGCTAAGAGGTATACTTGAGTGCCCGGTAGTTGTGCTATTGTATTTCCTTTTTGTGTCTATTTTCCTTTATTCATTCTTTCTTACTCCCCTTGTTGTGTAGGATCATATGATAGGCAAGAGTTCAATAAGCTGATAATATTTCTAGTATTATTGATCCTAGGATTCAGAGACTCTTCTGTTATTAGATTTAAATAAGGATAGTAGGAGATACCTGTTACATCATTTTAATGGAGTCTTCTTCATTGCATTGATGTATTCTATTGATAAAAATAGATTTTAAAGGCATCCTACCCACTCTGCATGTAATATTTCATAAATCAATACAATTCTGAGTTTTATTCCTATCATTTATTTGTCTTGGTATTGTGTGTCACTGTATAATGGGTTACATTATTTGAATGCATTATATACATTTATTTCGTTGGTTAACTCTTGATTTTATTGTGATATTCGAATGATATTAAGAATACCAATTTTATTCTCCCCTTCTCTCAGTTTCATATTAAAATTGTTTTTAAATTGCTACAATAGCCCAATGAATCTAGGCATCAGTCTACATAAGGCATAATGAATGGTTGTTTTCATGCTTGGTCACTTTAATACATATAGTATAATATAAATATGGAGCATGCAAATTAGAAGTTTAATTAAATAATTATCGTTGGGGTTTCCTTACCGATTTTGTAGTCTTCTTTAGCAATATTTGTGTTTAGCAGAACATGAGGCAGGTCAACCAGTGCCTATAATAGCTCGTTAGTTTCAAACGGATTCTTGTAGCATGAAAATCAAAATCCTAAGGATGCAAGAATTGGTTCCAATAGTTTTTTTGTGCCATTGTTGGGGATGAAATTATATGTTAAGATCATATCATATTAATTTTGTTTACCGAATGACATAATTTTTAAACAACGGGTGACCAATTTGAATAAAGAACATTTGTTTTGATTTTCACTATTTTTACGTTCTTTATTTTACCCAATTCCCATTTCTTGATTTTCTTGAATTTCCCCAAGAACCCACTCATATGAGGATGAGAGATGATATCAAGCATTCTTGACAAGAGTATACAATGTTCTTTCTGCACTCCAGTGCTGGCGAATCTACTAGATGAAACCAAAAGAAAAATATAAAAAAGGAGAGAACAGAACATACTGGTAAACACCAGGAGAAGCAGTAAGGAGCTATTCTCGAAACTCAAAAATCTAGAGGTATTTATACATACCCAAAAATCACCATTTTTAATAATTCTACATATTATAGTAGATCTAATTATAGCAATATAAAGTACGTAAAGAAAAATTAGAATATTATTACTACTGATATTACTGTTGATGAATGTGTAAATCTTGTTGTAGAAGATATATACAATTGTTCTCATCATATAATAAATAGTAATACTATAGTAGATAATCAATATGATTACATTCAGGGTACTCATAACCATATCCCTATAGGTAGCTCTCCTGTGAAATTAAATTCTATAGTAGCAATAGCTTAGGGTAATGTTCATTTGTAGAGAACTAACAAATATAGGCCTTTTGTATTACCAGCAAATTTAAATGCCTTACCCAATAAATCTCACAAATAATTTTTTAGGAAATAGTGTAGTAACTGGAGAGGATCATATCAAAAGTTTCTTATATGCAATGGACAGTCTAGAAATTGAACATGAAGATGTAGTATTAAGATTGTTTCTACAGAATTTAGAAAAATATACTAGAGAATGGTTTAATTCCCTTCTTAACAATGATATCCTAGATTTCACCAAAATGGAAGAGGTGTTCCTAAAGAATTATGGTGAAAGGAAAAATGAACAATCATTTTTAACTGAGCTAGACACTATGAAGAAAAAATAAAATGAGGTTGTTAGTGATTTTAACAGAAGATTTTCAAAAAAAAGAAACAAAATCCCTACCAACCTCTGGCCTAGTGATATTCAATCTATTTGTTTTTATAAGAATTATTTTCAAGGAGAGTTTAACTATGAATTAAGGCAAGAACAAGCCACTACCATTGATGGTTGTATGGAAAAATTAATGGATATGGAAATAATATGCTTGACAGTGGTAAGATGAAGCCTTATTATTTAGAGGTTAACATGATTGAGGGAAAACCTAAGAGAGTGGCTATTGATATACAAAGAACTGACATTGATCCTATGGATAATTTGACTAGTCAAATGATAGAAATGTTCAACAACATGAGTAACAGGTTAGTGAGAATTGAAATAAATGGAAATAATGGTGAATATTCACAGATAGAGTGACCACATGTTGACAATCATTCCCCATTCAAGAAAAATTACAACAAGAATTGGGGAAACAACAATGGTTTTAAATAAGGAAGTAGGAATAGGGGTAATGGGAATAACAACTAGAAAATAGAGATTTTGATAGGGATCAAAACAATGTCCCTAACCTAATGCCATCTGCCAATGTAGCTGAAGGTTTTCATTTATTTTTCTCTACTTGTGATGCACCTCATAACCTTGATGTATGTGGGACACCTGAGTGATCAATGTAATGTAGATATGCATGCAGAATCCGAAGAGAATATAAGAATCAATACATGTTGGTCCATTAAATATGAATCCAGAGAAAGGTTGTTTGAAGAAGACATGGATAAATATGCTTCAAATCATCATGCTTAGATATTAGTAACTGAAGTAACTAAAATATTGCAAAAATCACATGAGTCAAGATATGATAATATGAAGCAAGGGAAATTGATTCCCATTACTCAAGAGGTTGAAGAATTAGAGTCAATCCACATTTTAAATTTGAGGAATAGAACAGTCCCTGAAATAATAGAGAAATTATCTACAAATAAAACAAGAAGATAAAATTTCACCAATAAAAATATCAGTAAAGAAAAAATTCATAGGAACCCTAACAAAATTACTCTTGAGGTAATAGAATCAATAGAATAAGTCCGCAAATAAGAAAGTAATAAACCATTTGATATAAAAAAGATAGAGTTTGATGTTGGGTCAGAAATCAGTAAGAAAAAATTTAATATCATATTTAGTGAACATATTAAAGTTCAAACATATAGAGAATAAGTATGAAGAGCTTTTGGATTAGTAAAGCAGAAAGAAGACCCTACTTGTCATGCTGCTAGACAAAATCAACATGATATAAGATCACCATCTTCTATCATACCCTTCTATGTGTCATTAAGATATAACTCAAATGAAGGGGAAAGATATGTGATTCAAAATTGCATGCTTGACAGTGGAGCTTCACATAATATCATGCCTAAGCTAATAGCTGACAAAATGGGATTAATATGTACTAGAGATTCTACTCTTGTTTTTGTAATGGATAGCAGACAAATTCCCTATGTAGGGGTGATAAATAGATTATTAGTTTTCCTATACCAACACCCCAAAAAGGGAATTATCATGTATGTAGCAGTAGTTGATGTTGACCCATTATTCTCACTATTACTCAATAGGCATTGGGTAGAACAACTAGGGGGATAAATACAACTAGACTAGTCTTATGCTACCATCCCCATATTAGATAAGGAGAATATAATTTTGAGAAGGGAACCATTAAACAAACACTCCATAGAGGTAATTAAAATAAATGAAACCATGATTAACTTAGTTAAATCTATGGAATAAAAAGGGATGGGAGTCTATTCAATATGGCACAACCCATTCCTGATGGAAGTACCAGATGTGAAAAACATGGATCCAGAAGATATGAGAATAAATGATGCTGAATCAAATCAAGTATTAACCCAAGAAATGTGGACCATGTCATTTGATAGGGCTAAATCCCAATCTGGAGCTGGTGCAGGTGCAGGTGTATATTTAATAGATATTAAAGGAAACTACCTTGGTATCCCTTACAGATTACAATTTCCTTACACAAATAATGTAGCTAAGTATGAAGCTTTACTATTAGGGCTAAGGAAAGCAAAAGAGTTAGGTATTAACTACTTAACTATAACAGGAGATGCAAAAATTATTATACTACAAATAAAAGGCAAATATCAGACCAAGAATTCTAGATTTAAGAAATATAGAAATGCAGTACTGTAAGAAATTGATAATTTTTTGGCTTTAAATATTTCATATATTACTAGAGAATAAAATCATGTTGCAGATCTCTTAGCTGTGAATGCCTCAGGTCTAGATCACCCAAAGATAACTACATAATATATGGACAGGTTTCCAACTATCTTAGTCTATAAAACTTCTATGCCATATAACATAGTCTATCTTCAGGTATTTCAAGATGATATAGATATTAAGGATTTTAGGACTTTGCAAAATTAGTATGCAGATGTCATCTATGATGAAAAATATGAAGAAAAGCTAAAATATCAAATAGGAGAACCAGTAGAAGTAATCCAGATGAAAACTAATAGAATACCCAAAGTATTGGTGTCTCTTGAAAGCCTATTTGACAATTTTGAGAAAGCCTGTAAACCTATACATAGATAAGTGATATCTAAGGATATTAATTGTATCGCTCCAAATTTTTCACACCCTTACCTTCAGGCTATAGGATCCATGCCCAAAAGGGGGATGTGAAAAGGATGGGACAATACCTCGGACTGAGAGGCATTTTGAAGGTCTTGCCTCTCGAGGGAGGTGTATAAGGGTGAAATTTTTACGAATGGTGGGTTCACCAGGAAAATTTTGAATGGCAGTTTCCACGCCTAGGTTGATAGTGTGTTTGATGTGTTCATTTTTATGCTTGATCATTCAACTCCTAGGTTTGGTCGATATGAATCTAAACTATTCTATATGCCAATGCAAATTTAAATGAATACAAAAAACAGAAATGGATGCAAATAACAGAGAATATGCTAACTAGAAGAAGTCACACCTGATTCTGGATGTCTGATGGAGATTCTGAGTCTTGTAGCAGTTCAAATCATCTCAATTTGTACATAATCACCTAATATTTCTTGGGATCATCCCAAATCATAGTAGGTCATCTAAAATCATACCGAATCGTCTAAAATTTGATGAATTCGTTAGAAAAATTCATTAGAAACCTGCAATCACAAAAATAGACACAAAATACCAAATATGCAAATACAGAAGCAAGGGATAATGGTAGAAATGATAGCAAACATGCCTAAATAATAGTGTGTAATAACAAATGAGGAAATGTAGTAAATTTCATGATTGATTTTACCTTTATCATGCAATTATGCTAAATGAGGTGAACTCCAAGATGCATAAAAAATAATAACTTAAAACAGTGTAGAGATATGTTATGAAAAATGCAAAAAACCTTTAAGAGAATGCAAAATCTAAACTCGGACTATCCTCAATCTGGACTACAGTCAGGATTGCCTCCAATCATACAAAATCATCCGCAATCGTCCGAGATCATCCAGGATGATCTAAGCTAGCTTCGACTAAAAAACAGTAGAGTTCTTGCAATAAAAAAAAATGCCAAAATACCAAATGCAAGCAATAATACGAAGGAATAAGGAGCTAACTCTGCAATGAAATCCTATCAACAAAGGGGTTGGGGGTTCAGGGAGACTCAGCAAGAATTAGGTAGGGAGGTAGGGAGATTCAAGGAGATAAAGTAGAAAAATCCTAGTTTATATAGGATTAGGAAGGGGTTTGGGAGGTTGGGGATCATCCCAATCTGGGAGATCTCCAACAGGGAAATCTCCAACTGCACAGACATGCTTCTGCCTGAGTTGGAGAGGCTGTTGAAACATAAGCTAATTATGAAAATTTAGTTTTGGTATGAAGTCATCTGGACATTCTATTCCAGATGAATTCTTCAGATCAAGGACAATTTCATCTAATCTGAGATGATATCGTCCAACGGTCAAAACAAATCCTAAATATGGCACGAAAAATAGGGGAAGTGGGTAAAATGTTGTTTAATGGGCAGTTTGGGGTTGAAATTCAAATTTTAATATTTTATCTGTTTATTAAGGTTTTAACCATGCCAATTTTAGGGTGCTACATTAATATTGGCTCAATGAAAGAACCCAAAATATTGAAAGTAGACATGGCACTACCTGCTAAAGAAAAAGTTGGATATATCAATTTCCTAAAAAAGAACAAAGAACATTTTGCTTGGACCTATGAAGATCTCAAAACTTTCAAAACGAGTGTGATGACACATATAATACCCTTGAAAAAAGAGGCCAAGCCATTTAGACAAAAAAAATAAAGTACAATCCAACTCTGCACCTAGTAATGCAAAAAGAGGTACAAAAATTGTTGGACTCCAAGATAATAAGAAAAGTTAGATTTTCCTCCTGGATATCCAACTTAGTACCAGTTAGAAAAAAAAATGGGGACATTATACTATGCGTGGATTTTAGGAATTTAAACAAAAGCTCACTAAAATACAATTACCCATTTCCTAACATGGAACAACTGTTCCAAGCAATAGTAGGTTCAACTAGATTGTCCCTGTTAGATGGATTTTTAGGGTACAATCAAATTCTGATAAATCCATATGATAGACACAAAGCATCATTCACCACACCTTAGGGCACATTTGAATATTTAATAATACCTTTTGGATTGATGAATGCAGGTGCTACTTTCCAAAGAGCAATGGACTTTACTTTTGAAGGACTAATTTTAAAAATTGTAGTAGTGTACTTAGATGATATCACATTTTTTCTAAAAACTCAGAAGATCATTTAGAATATTTGACTATAGTTTTTTCCCGATGCAAGGAATCTAGAATCTCTCTAAATCCAAAAAATTGCATATTTGGAACTACACAAGAAAAATTGCTAGGCCATATAGTTTCAGAAAATGAAATAAGCATTGATCCAGAAAGGATAGAAGCCATTTCTAAAATTCCTCCACCCAAGAATCTAAAAGGGGTAAGGTCATTTTTTGGAAAAATAAACTTTATCAGAATATTTGTCCCAAATTTTGCAAAAATGACCAAACCCATAAATGATATGGTGAAGAAAACTGGAGAAATAAAATGGACATTAGAAAATATGAAAAAATTTAACAATATTAAAGAATCCATATCAACCACTCCAGCTATAATTTGCCCTGATTATGCAAAGGATTTTAATATCTATTCATATTCTTCTAAACACTCTATTCTACAGTCCTTTCACAAAAAGATAATGAAAATAATGAAATTCCAATAGCCTTTATGAGATCAGGACTAAAAGGATCAAATCTTAAATACACCCTACTAGAAAAACATGCCTATGCAGTCATCCAATATTTAGAACACTTCAAAGGTATATTTGGATCAAAAAAAGTTTATTGTTGTATTCCATTTATAGCAATAAAATATATCTTTTCTCAATCAGAGCCATTAGGAAGACGAACAAGATGGATGGTAAAACTTTTGCAATATGATGTTGAATTCAAAATAATTAAAACAGTCAAAGGGTAGGGTTTAGCTAAGCTGTTGGCTAACAAAGAAGCAGGATCTAAAAATATTCTTACCATAGATCATACACATGATGATAGAAGAATAAAAAATAAAGAATGTAAATAGTATGAAGAAATTTTGTCATACTTACAAATGCTATATTTTCCTAGAGATATGACAATAAATAGAATGAGATCAGTCAAAATTCAAGCTCAAAAGTATTATATACAAAATGGAGTATTATATTGGAAACATCTTGATGGAGTGTTATTAGTCTTCTTATATGAAAGATAAGTCCCAAAAATAATTAATGAATTTCATAATGGTTTCTATGGAGGACACTTTGCTCCAAAAGCTACAACAAATAAAATCATGAGAGTAGGATATTATTGGCTATTTATTTTTAAGGATGTATATAAATATGTTAGAAATTATCATAAATTCCAAGTTTTTATAGGGAAAAAGCATCTACCAGCCATGCCCCTCAAGCTAGTAATCATTGAAGCACATTTTTCTCAATGGGTTATTGACTTCATTGGAGAGATAAAGCCTAATTCATCTGGCCAACATAAGTGGATTATAAATGCAATAGATTACTTCATGAAGTGGGTGGAAGCTGCACCTTTGAGAACATCTACAACTGTTGTAGTCATCAGATTCATAGAATAAAACATCTTGACCAGGTATGGAGTTCCAAAAAATCTTATTACTGATAATGCTCAATATTTTGTGTCATATGAAATGGTAGAATTCTATGTTGAATATGGAATTGAATTATCTCATTATGATAATTATTATCCCAAAGAAAATGGTTTAGCTGAGTCATAAAAAAAAAATGTAATAACAAGAATAAAAATGTCATTAGGAAAAAATAAAAAGGGACGAGGTAGTGAGCTTACATTCAATTTATGGGCTAATAGGTTTTCTATTAAAAGAAATACATGAAGAACCCCCTATGAGATGGTGTATGGAGAAAAATCCCTACTTCCCTCAAAAATGGAAAAAATGGCACTTTCCCTTTTATTGCAATATCATGAAAACCCTGATCCCATTCAGAGAAGGCTTGACCAAATTATCTTGTTAGAAGAATAAAGAAGAGAGACCCTCAATAGAATGATGGAACAAACCTAGAAAACTATAAAATTATTTAATAAGAAAGCCAAGGGTACTCCTTTTTCTCAAGGAGATATAGTCATCTATTGGGATCCTAAAAATTATAATCATGGTGAAAAGAGTAAGTTTGAACCTAAATGGATTTGCCCATACCAAATTGCCCATGTTATCATTCAGAATACTTACAAGCTATAGACTTTACAGGGAGAAATAATGGTTATCCCTATTAATGGGCAACACCTCAAAATGTACAATCTCTATTGAAGGTGTACTTACAAAAAAGCATTACACAAAAAAAATATAGAAAAACAAAAATCCAAAAATAGAGTGGTGTATTTTGTTAAATAGTTAAGCTTCCATTTTGTTCTTGAATAATTTTGAGTTTACTGTACACAGGATATCTTAGTTTAATGAATATACATTACTATTGATTCCACCAAAAACAATTATAAAAAAGGATATTTATTTTAGATTCTGATGAGCTTTACAATTATGTCAAAAATGAGTGTTTATGCAATAGTTGTTTGATATGAGATGAAACAGATAGAAAACAAAGCTGATTGAAACATCATGTCAAGCCTAAAATTACAAATGATACTTAAGGTGACTTCAAAGGTCTAAAGAACTAAGTTATCTTTGAGAGGGTAGTTGAGCCAAAAATTATTACACTCATATTTTATAGCCAAAAACTAATCCACAACTCAAGCATACTTATTGCATAATTTGCTTATATATCTAAACATTTCTCTCATGAGAAAGAAAAAAATTAAGTAAAACTGAGTCACTACCTGAGATATCTTAGAAAACCTCTACCAGGGCTATAGAAGCTTGACTGGTAGTAGGTTAAAACTAATATGGGATTAGAAGCAACTCCACCGAGGCTATAGATGCCTGAATGGAAATGGAGCCCTACAGAATGGTAAAAAATTTTAAAGAGTGAAATCACATATTAGGATTGGCTATTTTTCTCATATATGGTAAAGTTTTGAAAGATTTATAAATCCAAAAAAATAATGCACAAACACACACATGGGAAAAAATATGATGAAACAAATTGCTGTGACAAAACCTATGTAATCATATCTTATGACTTAGCTAAAATAAGCATTACAATATTTGAAAATAAAACTCATGGATTTTTACAATTTCTAGCCTTTGTTTCCAAATTGAATGAAAAGGGATCTACAGTTTTTCATACTCTACTTGCTTTGATATCATGTTATTCATAATTTTTTTTCAATATATAAAAAAATGTTAAAGAAAAGAAAGAAAAAGAGGAAGAATTTTTTTTTCTATTATGCATTTCAAGTTTTACTTAGCAATCAAAATTTTGTTGTTTTTTGTTAATTTTTTTACAAAATAAAACTAGGAGATTCTATGGTTTTCAAGTGCTTCATGTTCTCAACACATTGTCCTAGTTAGAGTCTATGTTGGAGCTAAATTTGACTCAACTTTGAAACCCCAAATTTAATTTTTTTGGTTTCAATCAAAGTATCCTTAATGCTGGTCACTGCTTGAGTTGTGAGTTTATTAAAAGAATTCCATTTATTGATTTGATAAAGTCTAAACCTCAAATTTTAATAATGTGTGCCTCATTCTATTAATAAAAGTACCTCAAAGTGGATAGGGCAGAAAATTTCAAATTAAATCCCTAAGCAAAAGTCTAACCTTCATAAACAATAAGTTCCCTTGGGCCTAAACTAACTTTAAAATCATAAAGTCGTAAGGTATGCTAAAGATAAGGGAATAATTAATCGTCATGGTATAAAAGTCTAAAAAACCTAAGTCTAAAGCAAACATTAATTAAAACCTAAGGGTAGGCGTCCCACTAAGCTTAAAAGCAAGCGTCTCAAGGTTAATCCAAGGGCCACACTCGATCCAAAAAAAATTGGACGACAATGCATTAATAAAATTGAACAAGGAATAAGCCAAATATCAAAGCCTTGGTAAAAGTTAAAGAGTTTGCATATTAATTTTAATTAGACGATTGCGCTTTCATCAGGATAAATCTAACGACTGTGTAATCTTCAAAAAGTCAAAGGTTTAAAGAAAGTTGGCATAGGTCAAATAGTCAAGTTAAAATTTGAGCAAGTTCGATAGATCGGATGATCGCACCCATGCAGCATCTAGATCAATGGTCGTGCATGCTTCAAATTAGTCATTGGTTAAAAACCATTATTAAAATAATGCACCCCCCATTGGATTAATCATCGGGCTAATTAAGAGGATCGAATGACTACACTCAATGAATATTTGATCTAATGGTGGCACGTTCACTAAAGATGCATTGAAGTTTTTCAAACCTTGTAAGATTAATTAAAATGGTTAAAATAAATTAATGAAGGTCTAAACATGTTATTTAATCATCCCCCTTTCGCCTTAATCAAGATTAATATTATGCAACTTTGGGTAAACTAACTTGCAGGTTGACTAAATTTGGTGGTGGCGCTTATCTCCACTCAGATCCAACGGTCATGCTAAAATCATGAATGGTAAGATGTCAATGAAGGTAAAGTTAATTACATTATTACCAAGGGTCTAATACATTTCATAATTACCCCTCTTTTCGGCTTAATCATGATTAATAAAAATCAAATATTTTATGTTTTTTGCTATGTAGCATGCATCTTACAAGATATTCAATGGCAACGCCCAAACAAGCCCAAATATCAATGAATGCAAAAGTCAATGGCGGCGACAAATGATCCAAAGCAAAACAAAATAATTATATAATGTATAGATCTAATGGTGGTGGTCATATCTCCCCAGATCCAACGATGTGCATGCATAAAAATGAGTAGAGGTTAGTCTAAATAATCGATTAGTAAATCCAACGTACGTGTGTTTTTCCCCTTTGTTAATAATTATGTGCATGTGTATGATCCAATGGTCACGTACTATCACAGTACGATATAACGGTCATCACAAAAGGATAGTAAACATATTATATGGTACCATTGCTTAATACGAGTTGTTAAGGTTTAAAAATATGAAGATTAACAATGGATAATCATGTTTAAATAAGGACCAATAAATTGTGTTGCTTCAAATGTTTATATGCAGCTAGGTATACTAACTATCGTGCAGATCCCTGGGACATCAACGGTCATGCTAATACCTTTCAAGAAATCCGACGATAGCGCACACCCTAAAGATAACTCAAAAAGGTCTAAGAACATCAAAAGTAGCCATGATAGAGCTTGAGAAGATTGTAAACTAGTAAAATCCGTATATTCATTTGCAAGGAAGATTCGATGGACAAATATCCTAAGAGAAGGATGATCACTACAAAGAAACACCCTCAATATATACCTAGGTAGAAATCAAGTAAGTGATCCACTCACAACAATGTACACCGAAAGAAGATTATGAAGATCGATAGCCAAGATAGAGTCAAAATAGTATGCATAGAAGCTATGAATCCAGAAGAATACTCATGGAAGGAAATATTCAAATAAATTAGAGAAAATCCCATGTACAGTACCTAAGAAAGGACAAATCAAACCAAATGAAAGAAAAATACTAAAGCTCAAGCATACCACCAGATCATGTGTTATCTCACTAGAATAATGGCATACCACAAAATTAGACTATAAAGCATAGTCACAGGCTTATAAATAAGAGATAGTAAGGAAGAGTTAAAGCATCGACAAAAGAAAACAATGAAGCATAAAGTATTCAAATACTATCATTTTCTATTCTGCAAATACTTAAGGCGAAGGAAGCGCATGAAGAAAAAAGCATGGCTTCAATTTTCAAAAACTCATTCAATCTGTGCTTCAATGAAATATAGTTACTAGGGGAGCACTTCAACAAAGTATAGTTATGGAAGTAAATTATAGGTGCTTCCAGATCTCGTTGTCAATTTCGACCTTCTTCCTATTTATCCCTGCCCTCCTCCTCCTGGGCATTCCTCCTTTACCATCCTGAAATTTTTCCTAGTATGTCGCCCTATCTCACTACCGCCTCCTACAATTTACCCCTTGAAATTCCATCCATAAGACCACCACCATCCTTACTTATTCACTCTATCTCATGATCAGTGCAACTCCATCTGTTTACCACTGGCACACCACCCCTTGTCTTCACCATCACATCGGGTCCCCCTCTGTTCCTCATCTAGAATTCATGATGATAGCCTAGCTAGTCCCTAATAGCTAAGCATAGTGGCCAGGACAAGCAAAATAAAAAGGAAAAAAATAATGTTGAATCCTTAGTTTCTAGGGCCAACCAAAGAGAGAAAAAAGGCCAAATTAAAATAACAAAGAGCTCCCTTCAGTCTAGAGAAGAACCTTAAGAGTCAGTTCATAACCGCACCAGTTGGACAACATATAGAATGGGTTAAATCAAATTTTGACAAGTGTACAGTTAGAAGTAAACAAAAAATAACATAATCAAGAACCTGAGGCTATAAAAGAAAGTAGCGGTGTTCATATTATGTATCAAGTAATTAAAGAATAGCATTTTTGCTAAGAGGTATACTTGAGTGCCTGGTAGTTGTGTTGTTGTATTTCCTTTTTGTGTCTATTTTTCTTTACTTATTCTTTCTTCCTCCCCTTGCTGTACGGGATCATATGATAGGAAACCATTCAAGAAGCTGAGAATATTTATAGTATTATTGAGCCTAGGATTCAAAGACTCTTTTGTTATTAGATTGAAATAAGGAGAGTAGGAGAGACCTGTTACATCATTTGAATAGAGTCTTATTCATTGTATTGATGTATTATATTGAGAAAAATAGAGTTTAAAGGCATCTTGCCCACTCTACATGTAATATTTCATAAATCAATACAATTCCGAGTTTTATTCCTATCATTTCTTTGTCTTAGTATTTTTTATCACTGTATAATGAGTTACATTACTTGAATGCATTATATACGTTTCTTTCATTGGTTAACTCTTGATTTTATTGTGATAGTTGAATAATATTAAGAAAGACAATTGTCTTCTCCCATTCTCTTAGTTTCATTTTAAGATTGTTGTTAAATTGGTATAACAACCCAATGAATCTAGGCACCAGTCTACATAAGGCATAATGAATGGTTGTTTTCATGCTTGGTCACTTTAATACATATAGTATAATATAAATATGGAGTGTGTAAATTAGAAGTTTAATTAAAGAATTGCCGCTAGGGTTTCCTTACCCATTTTGTAGTCTTATTTAGCAATATTTATGTTTAGAAGAACATGAGGCAGGTCAACCAAAGCCTGTAATGGCTTGTTGGTTTCAAATGAATTCTTATAGCATGGCAATCAAAATCCTACAGATGCATGAATTGGTTCTAATAGTGTCACATCTGGTAAAATTTTGGGATTCATAGTCTCCAAGTGAGGCATAGAGGTAGATCCAAACAAGGTCAAGGTAATATTAGAAATGCCTCCCCCCACAACCATTAAGTAGCTACGCAGCTTGCAAGGAAAGGTCGCATCCATAAAATGCTTCATAGCATAATTATCGGATAAGTGTCGACCCATGAATAGGTTGCTACACAAGGGGGTCTCATTTCATTGGGATGAAGAATGTCAAAATGCCTTTGATGATATTAAGCAATACCTAGCTTCACCACCCGTATTGGCTCCTCCATGACCAGGAGTGTCATTCTATTTATACATCTCAGCTACTGAGTTGGCATTGGGCACCATGTTGTCCCAAAAGAATGAATTTCATAAAGAACAGGCTACATATTACATTAGCCACACATTGGTCAACTATGAAATCAAGTATGCATACGTTGAGAAGCTATGCTTAGCAGTGGTCTTTGCCACTAAAAAGCTACGCCATTACATGCTCAATCATACCATGTATGTCATATCTAAAGAAAATCCATTGTGATATATGATGAGTAGAACATATCACAACAGTCACATGACAAAATGGATAATGTTGTTGATGGAATTTGACCTAGAGTTCATTGGAAAAAAATCAATCAAAGGATAGGTCATAGCCGATCAACTAGCAGAGGCTCCTCTCCAAGATGACCAGCCTCTGAATGTAGATCTTCCCGATGATGGAGTGTTTCATATCTCAGAATCACTTGATTCTATAGAGCTTGAGTCATAGGTGGACATAACTCTATTCTTTGATGGGTCTAAATGCGAGCAAGGGGGTGGTGCAGGTATCATGTTTTTCACACTGCAAGGGGCTCCAATACCTCTTTCATTTAAACTTGATTTCTTATGTACCAACAACAATGTCGAGTATGAAGCCCTCATCATTGGTCTTCAGATGACAATCACCATGAAAATTACAAAGTTAAACATTTTTGGTGATTCCTTGCTCATAGTTAACCAGGTTAAAGGGATATTCTAGTGTAGATGTCCCATATTGCAAGCCTACAAAGCCCTAGTGGACAAAATTTTAGAAAAATTTGAATGGTATGATATAGAGGCACTCCCTCATTCATCTAATCATTTTGTGGATACAATGGCTTCCTTAGGGTCGCTAATCCCGCAAAACCCTTCAGATGATATCATGACTATTCAAGTAAAAATGCTAGCACAATCTACGACTAAGCGTGATGAGCATAACGCCACACCAGATGTTCACATGATTCAGATTGAGCCTTCACATGAAAGGTTCTCTCAACTACACAATTATTTGAATAACGCCCAATGGGGGACTCTGTTCCCTCAGAATTATTTTGATACTAGCATAACACTATATCTTCAAGTTCATTCTCAATCAACATTCGCACGAGATGAACATCAAAAGGATTGCATGATTCATAATATTGAGGCTTCTTCAAGGCAATATTGGGCCACACAGATTAAATATTATCTTAAACTAGGAAATATTCCACCTAGATTGTCGCATGCCGCAAAGTGAGCATTTAAACAAAAGGTGGAAAAATATGTCTTATTAGGAGACATAATGTATCATTAGAGTTATGAAGGTATCCTCCTTCATTGCTTAGACTCACAGGAGTCGGCTTGGGCCATTTCCCAAGCACACGATGGTACATGTGGTGGTCACTTTAGTGGCATGGCCATCACCAAGCGCATTCTTTGCATGGGCTATTATTGGCCAACTTTAGAGCAAGATTGTTGTGCTTATGTAAAGAAGTGCGTGAAGTGTCAACATCATGCAAATTTGACACACATACCTTCACAGGCCTTACAACCGATTCAATCGGTCTAGCCATTTGCACAATGGGGGTTTGATTTAATTGGGAAAATCTCACCTACCTCTTTGGGCCATCACACATTTATCATAATGACAACCGAGTACTTCAAAAAATGGGTGGAAGCAATTCCCCTTACCACTACGACTGGACCTCGCATTGCGGAGTTCATGCTACATAATATCATATGTCATTTTGGTATTCCATCCAAAATAATATCGGATAATGGAACACCCTTCAAAAATAAGGATGTGCATGCATTAACAACAAAGTATAACATAAAGCATAGCTTTTCCATGCCCTATTATCCATAGGCCAATGGGCAAGCAGAGGCATCAAATAAAATAGTAGTAGCCATCTTGAAGAAAACCATTCAAGGAAAATCATAAATATTGGCATAATCAATTACCTCTTGCCCTTTGGGCCTATCGCACTAGCATTCGGATGCCCACTGGGGCAACTCCATTTTCACTAGTGTATGGTGTTGAAGCCATCATGCCTCTGGAGTTAGAGATTCCATCATTGTGCATTTCCATGCAAGAATTCATCGATGATGATACAACTAGGCAAGCTCATTTAGATCAGTTAACGTTACTTGATGAACGACGTGTAAATGCCCTCGAGCATCTACATGTTTATCAGGAACGTCTTAAGAGAGCTTACAACTTGAAAGTACACCAGAGAGATTTTCAAGTTGGTGATTTAGTTCTAAAAGAGAACCAACAAAACTCAAATTTGCCCTCCAATTTGTGAGACAAATTTGTAGCAAACTGGTTAGGTCCATTCATCATTACAAGCCAGATTGGACCTAGAACTTATCGCCTAGCATCCATCGAAGGAAGTGAAGAGCCTGAACCAATGAATGTTAGTCATTTGCAACCGTTTCATGCTTAGAGCACCAATAAAATACCCCTAGGTAGTCTATGACACTTCCTTAGTGTCGATGACCATCTAGGTCACCTAAAATGCTCCTAGGCGGTCAATGACCATCTAGGTCAAATAAAAATGTTCCTAGACTATCTACGATCATCTAGGTCAACCCTAAAATCTCCAAAGGCATCTATAATCCCTTTGGTCACAACCAAATACCCCTAGGTAGTCTATGACACTTCCTTAGTGTCGATGACCATCTAGGTCACCTAAAATGCTCCTAGGTGGTCAATGACCATCTAGGTCAAATAAAAATACTCCTAGACTATCTACGATCATCTAGGTCAACCCTAAATTCTCCAAAGGCATCTATAAGCCCTTTGGTCACAACCAAATACCCCTAGGTAGTCTATGACACTTCCTTAGTGTCGATGACCATCTAGGTCACCTAAAATGCTCCTAGGTGGTCAATGACCATCTAGGTCAAATAAAAATACCCCTAGACTATCTACGATCATCTAGGTCAATCTAAAATCTATAATTTATCTAGGTCAAATAAAAATACCAACTATCTATGATCATCTAGGTCAACCCTAAAAGCTCCAAAGGCATCTATAAGCCCTTTGGTCACAACCAAATGCCCCTAGGTAGTCTATGGCATTTCCTTAGTGTCGATGACCATCTAGGTCACCTAAAATGCTCCTAGGTGGTCAATGACCATCTAGGTCAAAATAAAAATCTCCTAGACTATCTACATCTATAGGTATCAACCCTAAATTCCCCAAAGGCATCTATAAGCCCTTTGTCACCCTAAAACTCCTAATAGCACAATATACAATCTAGGTAAAATTCAAATCATCTAGTAAAAAGCATCTATAAGCCCTTTGGTCCCCATAAAACGTCCCTAGGTGGTCTATGACCATCTAGGTCAAACTAAAACGTTCCTAAGCAATCTACGATTGTCTAGGTCAATCCTAAAATCTCCAAAGGCGTCTATAAGCCCTTTGGTCATACCAAAAGCCCCAATGGCATTCATTAAGCCCATTGGTCAACCTATATATACATATATATAAAAAATTCAAAAATATCATTAA
This sequence comes from Wollemia nobilis, assembly GCA_028583015.1. Classification (NCBI taxonomy): domain Eukaryota; kingdom Viridiplantae; phylum Streptophyta; class Pinopsida; order Araucariales; family Araucariaceae; genus Wollemia; species Wollemia nobilis. The sequence goes on from JAQPPZ010000493.1 coordinate 1,916,171, forward strand.
AATCATCAAAATACAAAAATATTGCTTCATTACACTTCATCTAAATTGCATTAGGCATACTCATCATTGCATTATGCATCATTCAAAATTGATCATACATGTCTAGCACCAAGTCTGTACACTAGGCATATATTAAAATCATTGTTATTATGAGTCAATATTACCACATATTTACATTACATATACCATTTACATTCACATTCCATATTATATGTCTGTTTCTCATCACTTAGCCATTGTTAGTAAAACATAGTTAAAGTTTTTGGTCACTCAACCATATCTAGTTGTCTTCTCAGATTTTGTAGAAAGCTATCATGATTTTTAGAAGGTAGAATCCTACTTAGATAATGCTTGGTATACATCAAAATCCCAACACATTTTCACATTAATAAATCCAAGTCTAGCACAAGGAAATATGAAAACTATAAAGTGGTCTAGGTTACTTTCAAGAGAAAAGGTTATCTTGCTCATCCCCCTATGTGAATGGTTCAAAGATGCTGAGAATTGAAAAAAGGACAAGTTCCTCCTTACCTAAAATCCCTTGCCCTACACTGGGCAAGTATCCCAAAGAGAAAAATCAAAATAGTGATTATTATCACTTCAAAAATATGCAAAAACAAATAGTGATTATTATCACTCTAGAAAAAGCAAAAAGAAACAGTGGTTCTCACCACTACTAAAATCCCTTGCTCAACAAATAAAAATGAGCAACTCCCTTGAGAAAGTCAAAGTTAAAAGAAAATAAGGGAGTCTTGAACTTGAATCCCTGGAATTCTCAGCATTAGAGAACCATAAGGTGATCCTCATTACAGGTTTGGTGGATAGCCTACTTGTCAATGGTGGTAGCCTCCCGCATGATGATATGTCTATCACTTAAGCAACTTGCTTAGGTATAGACCAATGTTTGAATGTGGATGAGCTAGCTTGTTGTAACCTAGATTACCTAGTAGTCTAATCCAACTAAGTACAAAACTCAGGATAATGAGACTCGCAGAATGATCTCTAGTACCGATGGGCTGAGTGAATCCCATTTGCACTAGGGTAACCTTATGCGTTATCATGGTAATGAACTCACATGCACACACAGGGATGTTGATTATCTTGGTTATCTTAGTAGGTGCATACTTTGTCAAAGGATCTTGCATAGTTATTATATGACTTTTGATTAGGTAACTAGAGTGTTTGAGTCTCTTCAAAACTATCAAATAATATCATATCACATTACATTATCCATTTCATTTTTACATCATGTTGTCACATATTTGTTAAAATTCCCAAATCCATTACATAAAATGTTAGAATAACATGAAAATAACAAAGATACATTTTGTACAGTCTATGGTGCTAGCATATAATGCATCAAATAGTCATCATAAATCCATCATACAAAATTAAATCACATCAATCATTACATCAAATCATACACATTTTTTCCTTATAAACTTTTGTTTTTTAAGTGATGTTCATGAAATAGGATAGATACCGGGTAAATATTAGCAATAATATTTAGATGACCACTGACTATTTTATGCATATATTTTAATTTACAAAAGCATATAGAGAAATCTTACACATCTACATATCATCAACTCACATCATCTGATAAATACATGCATCCATGGTAGACATTTATCAAAAGCATCATAAAGCATAGAATAAGCATACATATCACAAAGCAGTAAAATATGACATAATGATCAAAGCAAAGTCATACACATATATGTCCATATGTAAAAGCCAAAAGCTACATCATAGTCCATAAACTACCCGTAGGCTACAATAAAAGTGAGTCCTCAGACTTCACAACCCAAAAAGTCCAAAAAGCACCATCAGAGTCTGCTAGCCATGGTCATGCAGGACCGGTACCTTGACTCTCTCCTCTACCCTCAGTGTGAGTCCATCGTGAGCTCCTAGACCTACTCCCCCCTGACCTACTACCTCCAGACACCTCCATCCTCTATGCAGAGCTTAGAGCCCTCATCCACGTAGATGACTATCCTGTCTCGCTCCTCTGGCTACGCTATGATCCAATAGCTAATGCCCGATCTAGTATGCACCCCTTAAGGTGCACTATCTCATCCTCCATCATATCCATGTAGGTGTGCTCCTCTCAACATTGAGTCTGATAGGTCACCACCAAACCCTAGAGATGTACCATCTCCTCCTGCATCATGGCTAACTCACCACTATTGGACTCCCCATGGCTAGGACCCTATCCATGAACCTACACCTGAAGCATAGCTATCAACACTACCTACCTCTCCATATCAAGCTGTGCACTCTACACCTATACCTATAGTAAATCTTGATCACTCCATAGCTCCACAATCATGGCATCTCATGCTACTAACTATGCCTACATATCCTGATCTCCAAGGTCATCCTCATCAAAGCCTACTAGATCCTGTACATCAATCAACTCCACCCTATCCATTGACACACACTGATGCACAAATCGCTCACCTATGTCTACCTCCTCATCATCTAGAGACTCACCAAAACCCTCCTCATCTAGAGCACCCCTAGCTGCATCCGTTGCCCTAGTAGTTGCATCCCCACCTAGTGGTCCCTCCCCTTACCACTATCATATGACCCACCATGCATCATACTCCTCTATAGTGCCTACATCATCTAAATCAGAAACTACCACCTCAAGATCTGACTCCTCTCCTAGTGCCTCTACAACTAGCCATGCTAGAGTCTTCTCATCCCCATAATGATGGTAGACCATCGGCTCCCTAGGAAACCCCTAGCATAGCCTAAACTATCATAGCACATGATCATAAGAGAAGTACTCTCACTCTATCCCATGTCGACCTATCAACCATCTACCTCACCAAACTCGATGTAGTTGTGTCTCAGCCTCCCTCTAGTCAGGACAATCCTTGTAGGGCCTCCACTCGATGTCTACCACCCTAAGCCATGCAAAAGCCTCTGCGTAGTGCTCAACCTCCCCAACATGTCATCGGCTCTAGCCTACCTCATGTGACCTCTTCCATAGCTCTCCATAGCCAATATCCCTATCTAGTAGCTCTGCTCGAGTGGTCCATGGTAGTCCCCATGGTCTCTCCATAATAATATGTTGCCAAGCCCAAACCTATAGTAGAAAGCTATAGCCCAAACCCTTCTACCCATGAGAGTGGATCTCATATAACTCATCATATAGCTATGCTAATAAAGTAGGACCCCAAGCCATCACTATGGGCTCATCCTCTGTACAATCCACAAGAGTGAACACCAGCTCTAGTAGGTTCCATGGGAACCTAGCACCTGAAGAGTCGGGTAGCAACATGTTGCTGATCAAGGTCATCAATAGGGCATGCTTAATACCAAGCACACCATCCTGATACCATGAAGCCACTAATATCCCTCTACTGAGAAGATCAACCATTGCATCCTCCCAGCGCGCCTCGAAGTACCTCCGCACTACGACCTCTCATCGCTCTGTAGGAGAGGATACTATCGGGTGCCCCTCTATCAGAATACGTAGTATCTGATATACATCCTCTAATGTCACTATCATATCCCCCATAGCTAAATGGAAAGTATTAGTACGAGGGTCCCATAGATCTATCAGTGTAGTCAGATAGGCGTGGTCGCCCACCATGGGATCTAACCGTGTAACATGTTTTAGGCCAATGGCATCGAGCCATCACCAGTATATAGTAGTAAAATGGTCTCTAGTGACCTGAAAGAGAGTCAAAACTCTGTACCGACTCCTAACTATCTGCTCATGTAAAATAGGGTGTCAAAAATGCCCTAAAAATGCATAAAATAACCTTAAAAATACCAAAAAAATACCTAAAAATAGGCCCTTTTTGGCCCATTTTTTGGTCGTCCCACCCAGGGACGGCCCCCAATTTGGTAGCCATCCCACCCAGGGATGGCCACCAGTGACCATCCCCTATAGGGACGGTCCCCAAAAATGGGTAAAATAGGGTCAATTTGACCCCTAAAATTACCCTAAAAACCCTAAAAATCACTAAAAATTTGGCATTTAACCCTAATTTTTTGCATCTAAAACATAAATAAAAGCTCAATTTCATACATTTCACTACTCCTAGGGTTTCTTAACCATTAGCATAGGTGTAGTATGAAAATTGCAGCAGAAATCATAAAAACACAATAAAATAGGGCAGAGAAAGACATGTGGTTCATACCCGTTTCGCACCGGCTCCACCGCCTGTTGCATCCACTGGCTGGATCATGTTGTAGGTTGATATTTTTATAGTTCTCCACTTTAGAATATCACTCTCCTACCTCTCTCCTCTCCAACTTCTCCAAGAAGAATGAAAAAAATGAGCTCATATGCCCCATTTTGGGCTTATATAGCTCCAAAAGAAGCCGACCGCCCCTAGGTGGGATGAGCGCATAGTTGGCTGGCTATCCCACCCTGGGATGGTCATAAATACTGTACTCATCCCCCTAGGATGGTCACAAAAAAATTGCATTAAAAAAGCTTAAAAATATCAAAAAAAGGGTCAAAAACCCACCAAAAACAAGGCAGAAAGGTCACCAAATTAGGAGGGATCAAGATTGAACCTATAATATTTTTGGATGCATTAAAAGTCTCTATTTTACTCCCCAAGAAGGCCTCCATGGCTGGACCACTCCACGGGAATGAAAATTTTAGCCTTTTGCTTCCAGAAATATTCATCAAAATAGTCAAAAATCCCCTTCAAACAGGTATATAGTACCATGGGCAAAATAGAGAGTTACCCCAATTAAGTCATATGTGTCAAGTGACTCATCGCTTTATCATTGGTCATGCCCTCATCGACTCATCTCTTGAGGGGGTAGTCATAATAATGAATTCAAAAATCGAATCAACATTAAAACACTCAGAAGTGTAAATTCCATGCATTCAAAAGAATCTTGGCTAAAGATAAATTTTCAAGCCCATGCTGGGGCAAAGAATCAGCATAAGAAACAAACAAATAGGCTTGACCTCCTTGAAACCTTAGGAATTGACCCATGTAAAGGTTTACAAGAACACAAGGCACCAAGACCTAGTATACCCTAAGCCCCATAAGATTGTTACTACAACACGGCTGAAAGGTATACCCAAAATTGATCCTTCGACTATGTCAATAGCAAGGATTCCAAGAATGTATGCTCTTTCCACAATGGAGGCATCCAAATTTGATTAGGTTAATGAACAACCTTAATCATTTGATGATTTAGTGATCTATTTTTTCTCAGCGCTTTGTTGCACATAGCGCATCCCAAAAAGGGGCATCTGTAGACACCTAAATCATGTAAATCAGATAAGACTACCAGTGCATCACATATGCCACTCTTATCGACATCATATGGCCCCATTGGGCACCCCTATAGGCTTGCATAAGGCTCCAAAACACATTTTGGAAGCTTCCTAGCAGTTTAGGGCAGTTTTGGGACACTTCCTTGTGACCGTCCCACCAAGGGATGGTCACAGTTGGTGACCGTCCCACCCAGGGATGACCATCCATAACCATCCCTGGGTGGGATGGTCCCTAAATAGACCCTTGAAAAAGTCAAGATACATGTGAAATGGCAATCAAAGACTACCATTTCCATGTCTAATCACCCCAAATTGATTGGGGACCTGCCATTAGAGTCAGGGACTACAAATTGGGAGCCCCAAATGGGTAACCTTCCCTCACCAATGCATGCCAAAGAATTGGACAAGTGGTGGCACCTGCCTCGCATGGAAAGACTTGCCCCTTTGCCCTAGATGCCCTTTTGGGCTATAAAAAGAGGTGCATTCACCCATTTTAAAAAGGAGGAGAGTTGAAGCATTTGAGCAATGAAGTGCTGCCCAATTCTTATCCTCACCTTTTGCAAACCAAACTTTACCCCCCATTTGACCTTGAAACCCTCTTCATTTGAAGGCACTTTTAGGGGCAATAGGAACCTATCCAACAATTCCAAACCAGCCAAATTGAAGGTAAATTTGGCCCCATCTACTGACAACACCCCTAAACCAATTTTGGACCAAATCCCAATAGCATTGGTGACAAAAATAGGCCAGATTTGTAACCGCCCCACCTGGGGACGGTCAGTAGTCATAGGTGTCACACCTAGGGATGGTCAGAAAATAGCATGGAATTTGGGTAAAATTCCTCCATAGACCCCTTAGGAATGCTTAGGTGAACCCCTGGTCCAAATTTGGTGAAGTTTGGAGCAGATTTGATGGCAGATTTGAGGTCTCCAATGTTGCAGGTTTAGGTGTCCCTATCAGGGATGGTCACTATTTTTGCATACTTTTACCTTGAATATTGTGTTTAAATCTCTCCAAAAGCATTTATATTAGATTATATTGCATTTATACAACATTTAGAACAATTTCCATGTGTTATAGATTAGTTTTGATGTTGCTAGATTAACTCCTTTTTCTATGTTTTCAAGGCTTTTATTCTATAACACATGTGCTACTAACTCCTTTTCAATCCCTTGTGTGTAGGTGCAGGTATTCTAGATAGAAGGGAGGAGCTAAAGAGGCAAGGAAAAGAAGCCCAAGACTAGCTCTCGATTGTGGGAACATGAGATTCACACCATAGAACATCACTTTAAGTCCCTTTCAAGGGATTAGATCCCTTGCACATTGTAATGTTGAGATGTATCACATTTGTAAAAGCCCTCAAGGGGATGTATTGTAATCATATTTGAAGCTATGAATGAATGAATAGAAGGAGAAATCCACCCTCTTTATTACATACTTTGCTTCATTTCAATAGATTACATGTTTATGCTCTTTTCCCTTTCAATGCTTTTAAACTGCTTTACATTGCAATAAAGTGCCCTTAAGGCGATGTAAATTTTGCTTCTTCATATACCATAGCTACTTTTTCCAATATCTATGTGATTATATCATTTACAATTTTTATGGATTCAAATACATTAAAATATAAACACACAAGAATACAAATGATTATCTCTTTTAAATATTACTGGTTCCTAAATTTTTTGATATGTTTATGATTTGTTGCTTTTGTAAAGAATCTATTTCACATGTTTTGAATATTTGTTGATTTAACTCTCAATTGTTAAATGGATTTCACCTATACACTCACAAATTGACAACTGGTAATTAAACTCTGGTCACGTGAACCAACCAAAGTATAGATATGAAGCCCATACCTAATAAGGGAGCATAGGTCCTACCAGTCCTCACCCATATTGACTGTGGGTAGTGATACACCCTCCGAAGAGGAGTACGCACAATTTTCCATGGATAAGATAGTTATTGGATTTGTCCTTAGCCAAAAATAGGGTACATAAGATTTTATCCAATGGATAGATATGAAACCCACCGTCATTGAACTCTATCGATGGTTGGGGATGAATTCCAACTCACTAACATTTAAAAGAGACGTGGTGTGTGTGGTTTATTTTATGAGTAAATGAAAGTAAATAAAATAGCACTAAATGAATTTTCACTAAATGTATAAAAATTATTTTAATTTCAGATTTTAGATGCATATATAAATAGGTAACCTACAACTTTTTAACCTATAAGAAAACCTAACCTTTAGCCAAGTCACACGCAGGAAAACCACTCAGATTGCATGTCTAAAATTGTTCATTTTTCCTATTTTTCTTTACTTTATTATTTAGGAATCTAGAAAGGGAAAATTTAGCTTTCAATAAACTACAAAAGACATGAAAAACTTCAAATTACCCTTTTCTAAACAACCTAACTACAAATTGAGGGTTTAGGAACTTACCTTGCCTATTTTAGAAACTGTTCTTTTTGGAATTTTTGCAAAAAACTCATGGTTTTGTTGGTGTCCCTAGGTGGGACAACTATAAATTTGGGGGTTGTCCCTAGGTGGTATGGTTGCTATGACTATCCCTATAAGTTACAATTAGGAATTCAAGGGTCGTTTCAGCTCACAATGGCCAGAACCTGCAACATCAAAAGTGCAAAAATAAGAAAAATATTAGCAAAAATGAAAAAATAGGGCAAGGGACAAGGGTCCCACCATGATCACCACTAAAGCAATGATAAAAATAGCTATGCCTAACAAATTGAATTGAAATACATCTAACATAATTATTTAATTAAAGCATGCAAAAGAAAGATAATAAAGTGAGTGACTAAAATGACAAATATATTAAAGTAAAAGGGGGGGTTCTCGTTGTATTTATTAATTCATAAAATCAGTAGTTACAATACATCCTCTTGAGGGCTTTTCAATGTGATATATTTTAATTTACAAAAATTGAGGGATCAAATCCCTTCATGAGCTTAATGACATGCTTCCAGTGTTCTTCTCATACCCACTATATAGATCTATCTTTGGGCTATGTTTATTCAGCTCCTTAGCTCCTCCCTCATGCATGGAATACCTATACCTACACACAAGAGATTGAAATATGTTAATAGCATATGCATTTTGTAGTGAAAACCATGAAAAGTATGCATCTATGAATATAAAAATTATTTATGACTAATATAAACTACAAAATGACTTGAAAACTTAGTATGATGTTCATTATGTGATTTTGTAAAGATCTAAGTGGAAACCAATGTGGGATTATTTGTAGAACATGTGGCCATTCCTAGGAGGGAAAAATAGGACTACAATCATAAAAATAATATCTGACCTATCAAAACTACTCAAAACTTCATCAAATTTGGAGTATGATGTTAATCTAATGCTATAGAATTGAACTACACAAAAATTAGATCATAATAGTGGGCCAATTCATGGCCATCCCTAGACATTCCAAAAATACATGCTAACTATCCCAGGGGGTACAACCACAAAATAGGATGGTTTTTACCACCAATTCAACTTAGATATGGTCAATAATTCTCTTAGAAATGTTGTCATCAAATTTGGTAAGTTAACTCTCAGAATTGATAGGTTTTGGAACAAATGAACATGTCCTAGAATGCCCTGAAAACACCTTTTATTAAAGAGTTTTCCATGGCAAATAGGTGAGAAAATATTGAGGGAAAATATTGGTATTACTTCGAGGTCAATAATTTCAAAAAATCCTTTTTTTTTTTAATTGGGTGAAAACACCTCAATTTAGCCTACCATTGGATAGAATATACCCCATCAAACCTTTCTTCACATCATGTCGTGATATCGCGACTTCTTCCCTTCTTTAGCTCTGATGGCATTTCTTGTCGTGATTTCGTGACTTCATTTCTTCTATTAGCATCAACGGCGCAACTTGTCACGATTTCGCGACATCAACATTTTGGTCGCGATTTCGCGACACCTTCCCTAGTGTGGAGGTTTGCCAGCTCTCTATTCTTTTCTTCTTGGACCACCTCGGTAAATATGGATTTCTTGTAATCTCTCTTTTACAAGGTTCAGGGACATTTCAACACCCTTTCTACCAATCAAAAAAAAAAAAACACCTCAATTTATAGCCCTTGGAAATCTCTTTAATCAAAGGTATTTTCAGGGCATTCTAGGACACGTTCATTTGTTTCAAAACCCATAAATTCTAAGATTTAACTTATGAAATTCAACAAAAACACCCCTAGGAGTATTATTGACTATATCTAAGTGGAATTGGTTGCAAAAACCATCCTATTTTGTGGTTTTCCCCCCTAGTACGGTTAGCAAGTCTTGTTGGAAATACTAGGAAATGCCATTAATTGGACCACAATATTGATTTTATTTTTGTATAGATCAGTTCTATAGCATTATATTAAAATAATATTAAAATTTGGTGAAGTTTTGAGTAGTTTTGATAAGTCAATTAATGTTTTTGCGATTACAGTCCTAATTACCCCTGCTAGGAACGACCATAGGTTATGCTCACAATCTCACTTTGATTTCTACTTAGATATTTACAAAATCACATAATGAACATCATATTAATTTTTCAAGTCATTTTGAGTAGTTTATATTAGTTGCAAATAATTTTTATATTCATAGATGCATACTTTTTATGGTTTTCACTACAAAACACATATGCTATTAACATATTTCAATCTCTTGTGTGTAGGTACATAAATTCCACACACGAAGGAGGAGCTAAGGAGCTAAATAAATGTAGCCCAAATATAGCTCTATATTATGGGTATGAAAATAACACTGGAAGCACACCATTAAGCTCATTAAGGGATTTGATCCCTCAAGTTTTGTAAATTGAAATGCATCACATTGAAAATCCCTCAAGGGGATGTATTGTAACCACTGATTTTATGAATTAATAAATACAAGGATAACCCCCCATTTTAATTTAATATGTTTTCATTTTAGTCACTTACTTTATTGTCTTTATGTAGCATGCTTTAATTCAATAATTTCATTAGATGCATTTCAATTCAATATTTTAGACGTAGCCATTTTTCTCCATACTTTAGTCATCTTGGGCTATTGCCCAAGCACACAATGGTATATGTGGTGGTCATTTCAGTTGCATGGCCATTGGAAAGTGCATTCTTTGCATGGGCTATTATTGGCCAACTTTAAAGTAATATTGATGCGCTTATGTGAAGAAGTACATCAAGTGTCAACACCATGCAAATTTGACACATGTACCTTCATAGGCCTTACAACCAATTCAATCAGTCTGGCTATTTTCATAATGGGGGTTTGATTTACTTGGGAAAATCTCATCCACCTCAAGCCATCACACATTTATCATTACAACTACTAAGTACTTTAAAAAATGGGTGGAAGCAATTTTCCTTACCACTACAACTGTACCTTGCATCATGGAGTTCATATTGCATAATATTATTTTTTTTTTTGGTATTCTATCCAAGATAATTTCAAATAATGGGACACCCTTTAATAATAAATATGTGCATGATTTAACATAAAAATATAACATACGACACAAATTTTCTATGCCCTATTATCCACAAGCTAATGGGCAATCAGAGGCATCTAATAAAATAGTAATTACAATCTTAAATAAAATCACTAAGAAAATTCATAAGGATTGGCATAATCAGTTACCTCTTGCCCTTTGGGCTTATCGCACTAGTATTTAGACTCCCACTAGCGCAACTCCATTTTTACTAGTGTATGGTGTTGAAGCTATCATACCTTTAGAGCTTTAAATACTGACACTATGCATATATATGCAAGAGTTCATAGATGATGATACAACGTGGCAAGCTCATCTAGACCAACTAACTTTGTGTGGTGAGTGATGCATGAATGATCTTGAGCGTATACATGTTTATCAAGAGTGCCTTAAGAGAGCTTACAACATAAAATTCCATCCTAGAGATTTTCAAGTTGGTGATTTAGTTCTAAAAGAGAACCAACAAAATTCAAAATTTCCACCCCATTGACGGGATAAATTTGTGGTAAAATGGTTAAGTCCATATATCATTACTAGTCAGATTGGACTTGGAACTTATCGTTTAGCATCCATTGTAGGAAGTGAAGAGCTTGAACCCTTGAATATCAGTCACGTATGATATTTCCATGCTTAGAGAACCATACCCTATCTAAAATATTCCTAGGTGATCTACGACCATCTAGGTCACCCTAAAATACCCCTAGGTGGTCTACGACCATCTATGTCACCCTAAAATACCCCTAGGCTATCTACAACCATCTAGAACATCCTAAAATACCCTTAGGTGGTCTGCAACCATCTAGATCACCCTAAAATTCTCCTAGGTGGTCTACAACCATCTAGATCACCCTAAAATATCCCTAGGTAGTCTACGATCATCTAGGTCACCCTAATATACCCCTAGGTAATCTATGACCATATAGGTCACCCTAAAATACCCCTAGGTAGTCTAGGACCATCTAGGTCACACTAAAATATCCCTAGGTAGTCTACGATAATATAGGTCAACCTATAACACCCCTAAGATGTCTACAACCATCTATATCAACCTAAAATACCCCTAGGTGGTCTACAACCATATAGTTCAACCTAAAATGCCCCTAGGTGGTCTATGACCATATAGGTCAACCTAAAATACCCCTAGGTGGTATACGATCATCTAGGTCACCCCAAAATGCTCCAAAGACATCTATAAGCCCTTTGGTCACCCCAAAAACCTCCAAAGGCATCTATAAGCCCTTTGATCACCCAAAAGCCCCAATGGCATTCACTAAGCCCATTGGTCAAACTGTATATACATATATATCAAAAATCCAAAAACATCATTAAAATCATCAAAAACATAAAAATATTGCATTGCATTGCATTTCATATCATTTCATTATACCATCACTTGCATTAGGTATCCTCACCATTTCATTGTGCGTTGTTAGAAGTTGATCATACATGTCTAGCACCAAGTCTGTACACTAGGCATCTATCACAATTAAGGTTGTCAAAAAGTCAGTGTTACTACCTATTTACATTATATTTATCTTTTCCATCCACATTCCATATTGTGTGTCTATTTCCCTTCACTTAGCCATGGTTCATAAGCCATATTTAGGGTTTTCGGTCACTCAACCATATCTAGTTTTCTTTTCAGATTTTGTAGAAAGCTATCATGATTTTTAGAAGGTAGAATCTTGTCTAGATTATACCTTGTATATGTCAAAATCCCAACATATTTTCACATTAATAAATCCAAGTTTAGCACAAGGAAAGATAAATCCTACAAAGTGGTCTAGGTTACCTTAAGCAAAAAAAGTATCTCGCTCATCCCCTCATGCGAATGGTTCAAAGACTTTGAGAATTGACAAAAGGACAATTTTATCCTTACCCAAAACAATAAAAATCCATTGCTTCACACCAAATTGGGGAAATTATACAAAAGAGAAAAATAAACAATGGTTATTACCACTAAAAATCTTCAAAATAAATAGTGGTTTTTTCCATTACAAAAAAATAGTGGTTATCACCACTACCAAAATCCTTTGCTCACCATAACCAAGGGAGCAAATCCCCAGAGCAATTCAAAGATAAAATAAAATAATGGAGTATTGAACTTGAATCCCTAGAATTATCAGTATTAGAGAACCATAAGGTGATCCTCATTACAGGTTGGGTGGCATCAAGCCTTATTAGAAATGGCGGTATCCTTACGCATGATGATATATCTATCACATAAGAAACTTGCTTTTGTACAGACCAATGTTTGCATGTGGATGAGCTAGCTTTTGGTATCCTGTATTGCCTAGTGGTATAATCCAAATATGTACAAAACTCAAGATAATGATACTCATAGGGTGATCTCTATTATAGATGGGTTGCATGGTGAGAAAAAATAATGTCTCAAAAAATAATCATCTCTTCCATAAATTATCAATCCGGTAAGTCCGTAAACTTACGAGTGTCACGCATAGTATATGCCTGCAGTGTGAGGGAATGAATCCATATGTACATTATTTAGTTTTTTGGGGATGTTCATGCATTTGAAAGTTAGCCAAACCAAATAAAATAAGTGAAAAAAATTAAATAAATAAAGTATGAACTAAAAATAAAGTGCTGAAAATAAAATACAAGGAAATAAAACACAAAACTAAATTAATTAAAGTAGAAAATAAAATTATAAATCTAATCTACTGAAAATAAAGAACTGAAATTAAACAGAGGAGGCCTACTATAGGGAGTGGGCCCAAGCTCCCACAAATAGTCCACCCGGCTAGCTACGTAGAGCTTGCTTGAATAAGAGGAGTTGCACTCTTAATAATTTAGACAAAGAATAAAATGAGAAATAATTTTTGTGTAATATTAATCATTGATATCCATTCATCTGGCCTACATATTTATATAAAGTGCAGCCAAATCTTGTTAAAATGAAAAATGAATCTATTTTAATCACATGATGTGATTAGTTATAATTGGTTTCTACACAAATTTTATTATTATATTTTAAAGCATGTATGTTCACCATAAGGATAAATATAAAATTCCTTAGGTGTACATAACAAAAAAATCCTAAACTAATGCATCCTAAAAATAATTTCGTAAGAGATTTACAAGGTCAATCGGCCAATCGGTTGATAATAAAAAAAAATACTTTATTCTATTTAATAAATGCATGATTAAAATATCCCCCTTTGTCTTCACATGCAACAACCTCCATAGCCCCTTGGTCAACCTGGTCAATGTTGACTTGGTCATATGGCATCTCCAATGCGGGTGTCTCCAACATATGGGAGTAAGGCACCAGTAAGGTGCCTCCCATGTATGGGAGTAAGGCACTAGAGTAAGGTGCCTCCCCATGTATGGGAGTAAGGCACCTGAGTAAGGCACCATAGTAAGGTGCCTCCCATTTATGGGAGTAAGGCACCTACTCCATATACCTTAGACACAATTAAGCAAAAGAATTCCATGTCCATTTTGGATGTAGACTGGGAAACACCATATCAGTAGCAAAACCTACAATTATACACATTTTCAACTAAAAAAACCAGTCAAGCATAATACTAGATTTTCTATTAATTATATGCATAAGTTAAATAAAAATATATTTCTAATGCTAATTAAACCAATGATGATGCCCCTTAATAATGCATATAAAATGAGCATTTCTGGTTCTCATCATCCCCCCATGCCAAAATATTGTCACATCCTCATGACAACAACCCTTGAAAAATTAATAATATTTTTTTTCTTTGTGTTGTTTCATTGAGCGCTGATGTGTTTTCGTCGACATATTTTATTTTTCTCTCACTTCTTTGTTTTAGGTAGTAGATTTCCATTCCGCTCTAGAATTGAAACCGAAGTGACATGAGAAAATCATTTTCTTGGTCTGCTGTCTTTTCTTTGAATTTCCATCAAATGCCATTCCACTCCCACAACTATGTAAGACTTTCATGGATTTCCATCCTACTCAAGAATTGTAGCATAAAGAGAAGTGTTGCGAGATAAACTGTAATTGCTTCAGATTGGAATGGGTTTTCTTCTTTTGTTCCTCCATGAATCTACTACTAGATTAGAATTAAACATATTTATTCCACTCTAACCTCCATCTATTTCCTAGTGGATTGCATTCTGCTCTCACTTATTTATCTTGGGCAATGAATTTCTATTCTGATTCTAAATTAAACCTGGAGTGACATTATACTTGGATTTCTCTAGATTTCGAGTCCACACCTCCTCCTATGTTAACTGAAGTGGAATATTGTCTACATCCCTATTTATTTTTCTTAAGCAATGGATTGCTACCTATGTCCCAAATCTGAGCACTCATCATTCCACTGTAAAAAAAACATTCAAACTCTTGGATTGTAATTTCACTGCCGAACTCAATTATCATTACTCTTGATTGTTGCATGTATTCCTACGCCATCCCATTATAGTTTTAAAATATTCAATAATTTTTTTAAAAATCATTTCAGGGTAATGAATTTTTCATATCCAAGGCATGTCATGTGACTAAACTCTACTGGGAGATTTTTATGAAGAATTTATGGGGCATCTACTGATTTTAGCATAGAAATTATTTTTAAAATAACCGTACACATAATTAACAAAAAACTCAGTACATACCTGGGTGAATTTCACAAATTTTGATATGTTGATATGTATAATGCTGATTGTGCAAAATATATTCATGTTGCCTATAATCATGGTGCTCCAGAATATTTGTGATGTTGGTGGATCTAGAGAATTTTATTTTATTTTTATTTTTAATATATTTTTTTTCTCTGGCTACCTTAATCATCCACATTGCTAATTATCTTTGTTGTTATTCCTTTGAGCATTGCTATTCTAGAAGTTAAGCTAGTCATGATCAACCATTAAATTACGGGTAAATAACCAAATCACAACCACCACTGAAATCATGAGGTCTCTTTCTCCTCTGGGAGTCAAACTCGTAATGCACACCCAAAACATAGCCAATAGTGCGTATGCTAAAAACTGCGATGGCAGGGGAATTTTTTTCATGAAAGTAAGTGCCATATATTTGATGAAAATAGGTAGGTGAACCTTGATGTACATACATCTGCACTATATTCAATTTTATCCATTGATGCATTCCTCTATAAGTGTGGATTTTTTAAAAATTCTAGCATTATAGCCATAGTTTACCATTTTTTTTCTTTTTAAATCTTCAGCATGAGCCCTCTTCTGTTGGTGTTCTTGTACAAGCTCTATTTCTAACTTGAATTTCAACTAGGACTCTATCAAAAGAAGATTTTTATTTATGGAATATTATGTTTCACGCAAATCCTCCCCCACTTAAATTTGTGATGTCCTCATCACTAGTAACAGGTCCCTCTGTGCAATAGGTCTATAGCCCTATAAACATCAGGTCTCATATTGATTAACAAGAAAACCAAATCTAGGGAGAAGAAGTTTAAGCACTACTATGTGGAAAGTGGATATGCAGTTCTCTTCTCTAGGAAGAGCTACAAATTCTTTTTAATACTCTTCGCTTTCCCAACCATCCATTTTTTTTAAATGGCTTCTCATAGAAGTTATGTGTTTCTAGCAATGAGCATCAAGGCGCCTTCTTACTATTGAGAAGTCAACAATCACTGATGTGTCTACTATTGTAGAGTTGATCAGGCTCTCCAAAACTTTTCTCATACTGCATCAGCATCTGCTTCATCCAAGCATAGAGGTGGGTACCTCTTCCCTTTGCAGGAAATTAACACCCACGTCCATGCCCAAATGGGGACTATCTCCTTCAAATGGAAACAATCAAATTTCTACCTTTAAAAAAACATGCAGGTTCATGGATGTTGGGCCTATTTATGCCTTGTCTCCCAAGATGCCTATTTTTTGTACAATCAAGCCACTTCCCCTATGAAAGAAAAATAATTGTAGCACACGAAAGCAGAGAAAATTTTATGCTAAGTAAGAAAGATTCTATGTGGCTTTTTATTTTTTAATCAAGGCACCCTTGACACATGACATCAAGGTGTTTTTCCCCTTTTTTTTTTGGTGATCAGGTGTCTCTGCTCATGGACATTAAGGCATCACTTGAGGAGCAAGACACGTTCTAGAGTAAGGTGCCTACCTCAATAAGGCGTATCGATAAGGCACATACTTGAGTAAGGCACCTACCTTAGTAAGGTTCCTATCTCACATCATTAAGGTGCCTACCTTAGTAAGGCATCTCACTAAGGTACCTTAGTAAGGTGCCTACCTCAGTAAGTCACCTACTTGAGTAAGGCACATGACTAAGGTGCCTTAGTAAGGCACCTACCTGAGTAAGGTACCTACATGAGTAAGGCACCTACCTTAGTAAGATGCCTACCTCAGTAAGGCACCTACCTTAGTAAGGTGCCTACCAGATTAAGGTGTCTGCTTGGCACCTTCTTGAGTAAGGCACTCCTAAAAACTATTGGTATGGTTTGGGGTCTCCCCCATGTCGATGTCACCTCATGTAAAAATATCACTTCACCAAATTTGACATCTCCTTATTTATCTATATCACACTTCATGTTGTCCTACAAAACATAAAAAACTAAACTAAAGGCATTAAAATAAAATTCTAACTAATTTTTTTTCATTTATTTTGCCATGACCAGATTAGATCTTGTTTTTTTTTTCATAATTTGCATCAAAGAATAGAATGTCAACTACAACAATGTGAGCTGGGGATTTTAAAATTAGGTGGCCAAGCTGGAGAACTATCACTGATCCACCTTGGGAAATTGGTTGAATGTGTTGTGTACTGGAACATCTTCTCCATAAATCTATTTGTGAGAAATAATGAACTCTATCCACTATGACATCTAATTTCTCTATGATTTCAGATCCTCACCATCTCTTTGCAAATTTGGCATTCTCTTCCACCATAGTGAGACTCTATCTCTTCTCTATATTTTCTTTTCCCACATATTTTAACAGAATGAAAATGCTACTATAAAAAACCATAATATTGGCACTGTGCATTAAAAGTGGAGGTTGTGTATAATTGAGCCAGGAAACTATGCAACCTGGTGTGCAAAAATTACGTTCCATGTACCACTATGAAGGATTTATGATAGCCAACAGCTCTAAACTTTTGCAACACCCAGCTCCTCATTAACAACACGTATAAAAATATTTTAATCTGGATTTTGATATATCTCAAGAGCACTAACTCTTTCAATGTATTGTAGGGATCATTGTAATTAAAAATAGCTTTGTGCATAATTATTTTCTCACCGTGTGCTCTTGAACGTGTCATTTTTTCAATTGAGTAGCCCTGACACATGTGCATCTGAATCAAACTGATCTCCCACTCTAAATTATTTCCTTTGCAGGTAGAATTAGAGTAGCACTATGATATTCTGATTCATTTCCTGAAGTGAGGATAAAAAAAAAATCATCATCATCCACAATATGTGTCAGTTTTTCAGATGTGATGCTTCCTTGAGATGCCTCATTGATATTTATGTGTTGTTTTTCTTTGACCACTATGAGCTCCATTTATTGTGCTTAGGTACCATATGTCATTCTTGTAGATATTTGACATCTAATTTCTTCTAGACTCCTCCCCTATTTTTATTAGCTACCGGTTTAATATTTCTCATTTCCCTTCTAGACCATGTTGGTCCTCGGGAAAGAGGATACTCTCTTCCAATAAGTAGCAAAAAAACTTTGTTTTTGAATTTCTCTTAATCTTGGAGTCTTTTCAGTAGATGATTTATTTTTCCATGAACACTACAACCAACATTCATTGTGTTGTTGGTGGCATTGATGAAGGTGGGGTCTCCCCCATGCCTACATATAAACTAGTCTTCTAAAAATCATCTCCTTCTTGATCCACTAGTTTGATGTGTTGTAGCATGAGAAGAGTATTTTCTTTCATGGCCTCACAACCAAACTCTTTCAAGGTAATGATAAAATGTGCAGGCTAGTAAATGACTATCTATAGGCTAGAAACCTAAAGAAAACATGGCATAGCAGTCTATTAAAAACACATGCTAGTTTCTGATTCACTAGGTCACCTTAAGTGCAAGTGAAGAGCATACTCCATAACAAGGTGTTCTCTTTAAATTATGCTCTATCATTTTTCTTGCATCATTAAAATAATTTGCCAATATGTTGCAAAGCGTTAAGCCTGTAAAAAATTTTCAATCATTAAAACTAAGCTTTTGGAGGTATAATTTCCCAATAGTTTTTGTATAAAAACACATCCCTAAAAAAATTCAATTACATTAGACCTGGGTTGTGCTATTTATTTGATTTCTTGAAACCATTCATAGCATGATGGAAATCCTTCATTGCCTAATTTTATATTTTTTTCAACAACACAGTTTATTACTACTTCTACACTTAATATGGTACATCAGATTCATTCCCGTATTTACCTAAGAAGCTAGTAAATTTAAACTATTGCCTATGGTATTTGGCTGTGACTATTCCAGAAATTGTTTTGATCTTGTAAAAAGATCCTTGGTGGGCTCACACTTCTTAGGTAGAAGATCTATAGGTATTTTAAAATGATATTTTTATTTGACCTATAAATCATAACACTACAATTTTGAAACTCCATGGCAATAGTGCGAAAATAGTGAGCATAAATTATGTCTCGAAAAACAATCATTTCTCTTCCATAATTTATCAATCTGGTAAGTCTGTAAACTTACGAGTGTCACACACAATATATTTTTGCAGTTCAGGGGGAATGAATTCATTTGTACCTTATTTATTTTGGTGGGGGATGTTCGTGCATTTGAAATTAAGCCAAACCAAATAAACTAAGTGCATAAAATTAAATAAATAAATTATGAACTAAAACTAAAGTGCTGAAAATAAAATGCGGAAATAAAATGCAGGGAAATAAAACACAACTAAATTAATTAAATCAAGAAATAAAATAATAAATCTAATCTACTGAAAATAAATAACAAAAATGAAACAGGGGAGGACTACTACAGGGAGTGGGCCCAAGATCCCGTAGATAGTCCACCCGACTAGCTATGTAGAGCTTGCTTGAATAAGAGGAGTTGCACTCTTAATAATTTAGAAAAAGAATAAAATAAGAAATAATTTTTGTGTAAGATTAATCATTGATATTTATTCATCTAGCCTGTGTGTTTATATAAAACATAGCTAGATCTTGCTAAAATAACAAATCAATCTATTTTAATCACATGACGTGATTAATTACAATTGGTTTCTACACAGATTTTATTATTCAATTTTAAAGCATGTATGTTCACTAGAAGGATAAATATAAAAATCCTTAGGTGTACATAACAAAAAATAAAAAACTAATGCATCCTAAAAATAATGCCTTAAGATCTTTACAAGGTCAACCGGCCAATCGATTGATAATAATAAAAAATACTTTATTCTATTTAATAAATGCATGATTAAAATATCCCCCTTTGTCTTCATGTGCAACAACCTCCATAGCCCCTTGGTCAACCTGGTCAATGTTGACTTGGTCATATGGCATCTCCAATGTGGGTGTCTCCAACATATGGGAGTAAGGTGCCAATAAGGCACCTCCCATGTATGGGAGTAAGGCACCAGAGTAAGGCGCCTCCCCATGTATGGGAGTAAGGTGCCAGAGTAAGGCGCCTCCCATGTATGGGAGTAAGGTGACAAAATAAGTCACCTACTCAATATGCCTTAGATGCAATTAATAAGAAGCATGCCAGGTCCATTTGGGATGTAGACTAGAAAACACCATATTAGTAGCAAAAATTGCATTTATACATAGTTTCCACTAAAAACACTAGTTAAGCATAATACCATATTTTCTATCAATTATATGCATAAGTTAAATAAAAATACATTTCTAATGCTAATGCCCCTTAATAATGTATATAAAATGAGCATTTTTTGCGCTCATCACTGCATAAATCCTATTTGGCACTACGGTAACTTTATGTGTCATCATAGTAATGAAATCACATGCACACACAGGGATATTGAATATCTTGGTCATCTTAGCAGATTTATACTTTGCCAAAAAATCTTGCATGGTTATTATACAAATTTTGATTAGGTAACTAGAGTGTTTAAGTCTTCTAAAAATCCCAAACACACCACATAACATCATATTATTGATTTTATTTCATACCATTTTATCACATGTTTTTTAGTTTATATTTTCACAAGCCATTACACAGTGTCATGATAACATTAAAATGATAAGAAAATTTTGTACAGTCTATGGTGATAGCATCTAATATGAGAAATAATTTTTATAATGCATCATACATATTAACAAATCATCCATTTCATTATGCATATAAACATGTGCATAAATCAACGAATCACATCATATTACAATACATGCATACATGATAAGCATCCATCACAACATCATAAAGCAAATATAAGCATTGCATACATCTCATAAAGTAGTAAGAAAATACATGATGATAATAGAAAACTCATATATATATATATATATATATATATATATATATATATATATATATATATGTATGAAATCCAAAGCTACATCATCATCCATAAACTACCCGTAGGCTACAATAAAGTGGGTCCTTAGACCTCATAAATCCAAAACATCAAAAAGAGCCATAGAGTCTCAAAAGCCATGATCACACAGGATCAACACTATGAATCTCACCCCCACCCTTAGTTAGTGTTCGGTGAGAACTCTTATATCTACTACTATCTGAAATTTCTACCCTCTATATGGTTTTGGGAGGCCCCATCCTCACAAAATACTATCCTATACCACTCCTCTAAATTTGGTGTAATCCACTAGCAGAAGGACGTGCTGGTATACGCCCCCTAAGGTGCACTATATCATCCTCTAAAACTTGGGTTAATGCTTGCTCCTCATGAAAATGAGCCTATAGGTCCCCTACTAAGACCTAGAGTTGTATCACCTCCTCTCATAGTCTAGTCATCTTGCTACAACTAGATCCCCCATGGCTAGGGATTTGTCCTCCACTCTGTACCTAAAGATTAGCTATCTCTACTACATTCTTTTCAATATCAACCCATGCACTCTGCACCCGTGCCTATAGGAAAGCTTTCTCCTCTACATGCTCCCATCTACTTTCGATAAAATCACCCCATAGCTTAGTAATAGTAGCATCTCATGCTACCAACTATACCTAAAAATCTTGATCATCAAAGTTATTCTCACCAAAATCATCTTGAGATCCCCTAAATCAATAATATATACCCACTTATCTACTACTCGGTGATACACATGTCACTCACCTATATCTAGCTCCTCATCATCTAGAGCCTCATCATGACCCTCCTCATATATAATATCCTTGTCAGCCTCCCCTACCATTGTAGTTGCATCACCCCTTAATGGCCCCTCTCCCCACCACTAGCGAGTCACCCACAAAGAGTCATACTCTATTGTAGTCCCTATATCATCTCGAATAAAAATTTCCACTACAGGATCTAACTCCTCTTTCAATACCTCAACCATAGGACAACTAAGTATCCTATCATACTTGTAGTGTTGGTAGACCACTGGATCACCAGGAAACCCTTGGCATAGCCCAAACTATCATAGGACTTGAGCATAAGGAAAGTACTCTCATTCAGTCCCATGTCACCTAACTAACCATCTCCCTCGCCTCACTTTGTGAAGCTATGCCTCAACATTAGACCACATTGGACAATACCTGTAGGGTCTCTAAACCACATCCTCTTACCTGAGTCATGCAAAAGACTATGTGTAGTGCTTGACCTCACTATAAAATAGACAACTCTAACCTACCTCCAGGTCTCACTACCATAGAATCCCATAACCTATCTCCCTATCTAATAGTTGTGCTCATTTAGTCCATGGTAGTCTCCATGGTCAGTCCATAGCAATATGATACCATTCGTAAACCTGTAGTAGAAAACTACACACTAAGCCCTTCCACCCTTGGGAGTGGATCTCACACAACTCATCATATAACTGTACGATTAATGTAGGACCCCAATCCATCACTAAAAACTACTCTACGATGCACTCCACAAGTGTGAAAACCAAATCCAAAAGGTTCCAGGGGAACCTGGTGCTAGATGAGTCTGGTAGTAGAATGTTGGAGATCAAATTCATCAATGAAGCATGTTTAGTAGTCATTATATCAGCTTGATACCATAACTCCACTAGTATACCTCTACTAGGGAGGTTGCATACTGCCTCCTCCTAGTCTCCCTCAAATTATCTCTACATAATTGCATCTCTTCGATCTCAATGAGTGGATACAATAGGTCACCCCTCTATTGGAATCGGTAATATTTTATAGAAATCCTCTAGAGTCATCGTTATCTCTCCAATAGGTAGGTGGGATATATTTGTACAAGGATACCATAAATCTATCAAGGTGGTCAAATAACCTTGATCGCCCACCATAGGCTCTAACCATATCACATGCTTAATATCGATGACATCAAGCCATTGCTAGTCCTCCTCTGTCATGATGTCCCTAGTGGTCTAAAAGATATTTGGACATAAATACCAAATCTTTATTGATATTTCCAAGGCAAATAGGTGAGCAAAGGTTAAGGGTAAATATTGGTAGGCACTTCATGGTCAATAATTACAAAATCTATTTTTTTTTTTACTTGGGTGAAAACACCTCAATTTATAGCCCAAGAGGGCATAGGGGGTAAAGGGGAAATTTTGGGAATGCAAGGAAAGTGTCACCACTTTGCATTACCTTTGCCATGCATAGGGTGGAAGATGCTTCCAATTTGGACCTCCAATTTATAGGCCCTAATGGTCATGATAGCCTTCCAATCTATCATGATTAATTGGGTGGGATAAATGGTAAAAATTTATTATCATTTGTCTTGTACTTTGACTTTTGAGGGGTCTATTTCATGTTCGTTCCATCCAAGATGGTTGCTAGTGGCCATCCTTGGGTGGGATGATCATAAAATGTGACCATATTGGGGTGGAACGGTCATGGCTATATGCCCCAAAACCTTTCAAAAGTAGGGTAAACCTTCCCAAAAGTGGTTAGAAGCCCTAATTAACCCTTGAGGGTTACCCAATGGGGTCATATGATGTTGATAAGAGTGTTACATTAGTAATATTATCTGATTTACATTATTTTAGTGTCTATAGATGTCCCTTTTTGAGATGCATTGTGTCCCACCATGATCACCACTGAAGTAGAGAGAAAAACAACTCACCTAGAAGATTGAATTTAAATGCATCTAACGTGATTATTAGATTAAAGAATGCAAAATAAATATGATAAAGTAAGTGACTAAAATTATAAAAAAATTAAAGTAAATTGGGGGTTCTCATTGTATTTATTAATTCATCAAATCAACAGTTACAATACATCCCCTTGAGGGTTTTTCAATGGGATACATTTCAATTTATAAAACTTGAGGGATCAAATCCCTTCATGAGCTTAATGGCATGCTTCTAGTGTTATTCTCATACCCATAATATAGATCTATCTCTGGGCTATGTTTATTTAGCTCCTTAGATCCTCTCTCATATGTGGAATACCTGTACATACACACAAGAGATTGAAAGATGTTAATAGTATATGTATTTTGTAGTGAAAACCATGAAAAGTATGCATCTATGAATATAAAAATTATTTGTGACTAATCTAAACTACTCAAAATGACTTGAAAACTTAATATGATGTTCATTATGTGATTTTTTAAATATCTGAGTAGAAATCAAAGTGATATTTTGAGCATAACCTATGACTATTCCTAGCAGGGACAACTAGGACTATAATCACAAAAACATTAATTGACCTATCAAAATTACTCAAAAATTCACCAAATTTGAATATGATGTTAATCTAATGCTATATAATTGATCTATACAAAAATAAAATTAATATTGTGTTCCAATTCATGGCCATCCATAGGAGTTACAACAAGACCTACTAACCGTCCCAAGGAAAATGACCCCAAAATAGGGCGGTTTTTACCACCAATTTCACTTGGATCTGGTCAATAATCCTCCTAGGGGTGTTTTCATCAAATTTGGTAAGTTAACTCTCAAAATTTATGGGTTTTGGAACAAATGAACGTGTCCCAGAACACCCTAAAAATACCTTTGATTAAAGAGGTTTCTAAGGCAAATAGGTGAGAAAATGTTGAGGGCAAATATTGGTAGCACTTCATGGTCAATAACTGCAAAATCTCCTTTTTTTGAATTGGGTGAAAACACTTCAATTTATAGCCCAAGAGGGCCTAGGGGGCAAAGGGGTAATTTTGGGCATGCAAGGAAAGTGCTACCACTTGGTAATGCCTTTGCCATGCATAGGGTGGAAGAGGATTCCCATTTGGACCTCCAATTTTTAGGTCCTAATGGTCATGAAAACCTCCTAATATATCATGATTGATTGGGTGGGATAAATAGCAGAAATTAATTTCCATATATCCCACCCTTTGAATTTTGATGGGTCTGGGTCATGGCTGTCCCACCTAGGAATGGTTGCTAGTGGTCATCCCTGGATGGGATGGTCATAAACTATGATTGTTCTAGGGTGGGATAGTCATGGCTATATGCCCCAAAACCTTCCAAAAGTAGCCCTGATTAACCCCTGAGGGTTTCCCAATGGGTCCATATGATGCCAATAATATTATCATATTATTAGTCTTATCCGATTTACATGATTTTAGTGTCTACAACTTACCTTCAACATGTTAGGGTTTCGATGACACCAATGGGCGGTCGAGATTAATACATGATGAATGACTAATATTATAACTTTGATATATGACATGGATCAAGTTAAATGGATGGATGAGATTGAGATGTGATGAGTGGTTGTGATTTATTCATATATAAATATATAAATATAAATATAAAAAATATTTATATTTAAATATAAATATAAATAAATAATGAACATATGTGATTGGATGATGTGTGGAAGACAAGTGGTGAGGATTTGGTGTCTATAGATACCCCTTTTGTATCGTATTGTGTCAAACACAATGTGGTGCAAAAACAAGAGACACTTGGTTTGGTGAAGCGACTTACTTCTCTTGGAGTGCAAGAAGATCCTGAAGATAAAAATTATGGTTGTAGCTTACCCTCTCAATTGGTGAATGAGTGAAAAATGAATCTCAAAAAACAATTGACATAATTATGGGTGATAATGTGGATATGAATTATGTAAATGTATTTTAATAATATAATGTAAAATATGGATGATATGAATGATGTGTTCTATTTTTGCCCCAAGAGAATAAGGGGTTTTTGACAATGTGGGTTATATGAATGATGTAAATGTGGGTGATAAGGTATTATATTTTTTCCCCAACATATGAAAGGGTTTTTTATGCTATGGATGATATGAATTATGTAAATTAATGTATCCCAATATGGTAAATCAAAATCAAATTTGGTTACCCCAAGTTTGGGGTGGTTTTGTGTTGTTGAAGAATATGCCTTTTGGCGTCATTGAAATGCAAATTGATGAAAATGCAAGATGACATGGGGGATGGTGACCATGTAGTGACTATTGAGAAATTCATTAAATGAAAACCAATAATACTAATAGTATTGTATCCATGATGACTGTGGGTGTAAAAGATATGATGTAATGAAAGTTATCCATGTTTCAAGCCCTATGGACAAGGCCATCAATGACAGTGTTTGAGAAAATTAATATGAGCATAGTCTCACTCAAAAAATGAGGGACCAAATAGATTTTTATTTTTAAACATGAGAAGGTTGAATGATTTTATGGGTAAGAATCCTTATGGTGATCTACCCATCCTACCGAATTGCATGGATAACCAATCACTACAATCACTAGGGTAATAGAGTAAACCACTAGATACAAGGTTCACTTGAAAATGTGAGTGGAATTGGAAAATGTTGAATGGAAATGAAATGATAAATATAATTGGAAAAATGGAATTATGATGTATGATGTGGAATGGATATGGAAATGCAGTGATGAGTGAATTGGACAATTTTGTGAAATTTGGAATTATTTTGAGACATTTTGTAGCAATTTTGGTCATGTTTTTGTGACTTTTGGTTGCAATCAAAAATTGAATGCTAAATCAATTCATTTGTTACAAAATGTGATGCAACAATGTGATGAATGATGAAAATAGTGAATGTGGTCATTTTTTGTGAATTTTTGGACTATTTTGAGGTATTTTTGAATATTATTGAGCAATTTCGTGACTTTTGGTCACAAACAAAAATTAAGCACCCAAAATAGTTTATGCTTTCACAAAACATGATGTGATGATTAAATGGATGAATTTTGGAGTGATTTTATGGGGGTTTTCTACATTTTTAAGCCTTTGGAGTCCTTTTGTAGCATTTTGGAGATAAATATTGGCCAACATCCACATCATGAATAGAAATGGGAGAGCGTTTTCCATTTAGCAGATGCTAGAAAGTATTTGACTATGACCTGTAGATGTCTTATGGTATTTATGTAGCATAAAATAGTTATAAAAATACTACAAAGGTAAAATTTGATTCATTCTTGCATTCGCAAGTTCTAGAAGTTGCATCTGAAGGAGAGTGAGTGAGTGAGTGAAGAAGCATAAAGGCGTGAACTGATGGTGATGGAGGGAGTGGTTGCAGTAGTAGGCATGGAGGCACAGGTGGCTAAGGTAAGTGCCCTTGGCACTCTTGTTCAGATTTTTGAAATGTTTTTTTTTGTGCAAAGAATGTGCTAGTAATGTATTTATTGTTGTGTTATGTTGTAGTTGAGAATCTTGGAGGTTCGACACTGATTCTCACCCATCATACTAGGGGTGATAAAGGTGCTATAGAAGGATAATTGGGATTGGTTGAAGTGGGTGGGATTAGTTGAGATAGCAAAAATTGAGGTGGTGAGGGCTAAGGAGAGGTACATTTCTACCTTGGAAAAATTAGGGGATCTGAATAGGGGACCTTCCAGCTATCGATAGGGGAGGTGATAATGAAACTCAAATATGTAGACTACATATTTCAAGTGTCGGTGGAGGTTTTGTGTGTTCATGTTGGGCATGATAGGGAGTATGAAATGAGGTATATGTTTGGAGATAGATGGAGGGATGTGAACATCTGAGGTGGAGGGATTAGGTATTTGGATATGTATGTGAGGAAGGAGTTGGAGGCCCTACCCACCTTGGTCATGTTCTTGTTGGCCAATATATTAGTGCCTAAAAGTACCAACTATTAGTTCCCATGGAATATGATTAGTCTGGTGTATGATATGATCAATGAGCCTCAAGTGTATGCATAGGTGCCTATGCTACTAGTGTAAATATATATGGAGTTGTATGAGGTGAAGAGGTGGGGGTAAAAGGGATTGGGTTGTAGTGTGTTGTTATAATATTGGGACTAGGGGCACTTTAGTGTACCTCATCCCATGGGCCTATCCTATGAGGAGTGGGATAGAGATCAACCCTATGTATTGAGATGGTGGATAGATAAGGAGGTTTAACCAAGCCATCTTGGTAATAATGGCTAGGAGTGCATGGATCTATGGGTAGGTTTGACATTGAATTAGGTGTACTAGAGGCCATGGTGGGAGGCTAGGTGACATTTTTATGGAGAGAAACTATGGTAGGTTAGGTAGGCTAGATGGGTGGTTGGGTGAAATGGGAGTGAGATGGATCTGATCCAATTCTTATGGATGCTATTATAGTTTAGGTTGAGGCAAGGAGTACTTGAGGCTCCTGTGCTCTATAGGCATTGGGTAGATGAGTTGAGCGTGCCATGTGTGGAGTGGTGGATGGACTATGAGGATAATGAGGAGATATATCTCCTAGATATAAATGATACCAGGTACACCATGGAGTATGATGTATGGTTTACTTCACAACCACCATGGGTATCGATTTAGGTTGTTGAGGAGGATAGTGGGGATGATGGGGAGATAGTAGAAGAGGTCGAGGATACTTTCTAATGTTAAATATATCATAGATATAGAAGTCGAGTGAGGCATACAAGGGGTGTAGTAGAGCAACCTATAGATATTAGAGGTAATTATGGTGATGGGGATGATATGGAGAAGGTTTTGGAGAGACCTCTAGGTTGGAATGAGGAGGAGTTGGTAAGGCTTGAGGCTGAGTGACACCATATCTTCTAGATGGTGGTAGAGCAGGATGGAGAGATGGCTCGACTATGAATGGATCTGGAGGTATGGGTGGTGACAGGAAAAGGATCAGATATGATAGTGAGGCTCCAAGAAAATCTAGCATAGAGAGACTCCTATAAGAGGTATGATGTACTATACATGTGATCCCAAGAGAGGTATATCCAGGATTTAGAGGATCCATTTATGTGGCAACACATTGGGCTACCAGATCGACCCTCTTCTTTTGTAGTGGATTTTGTTAGGTGTAGTGACTCTAGGCATAATGACTCTAGGTTTAGGGCTCCTTCAGGGTCACAAGAGTCTACTTTTGGACATTCATTAGTACCTTGGTTCATTTTTTCTATATGAGTCTTGTTTCTCCATTGTATATAGCCTTCAAGAATTCATTGTACATACAATTTATATATCTATATATACATGGCTTTTATTTTGTGTTATGACTCTTGTGTGGATGTGTGTGTGAATGCATATGTGTGTGATGGATGTCAATGTAATGATGATGTGTATGCTTTATGATGATAATGCAAATGAACTTACACTCTAATGATCATTTGTAGTTTAGATTTTCTTGACAATTTTTTATCATTGTTGTTTAATTAGGGGTACCAAAATGGTGGTATGTGAAGTGAAAGACTCATGCAATGGTAGGATAATGACATGAATGGTGTTGTGGATTATGGATGACTGATTTAGAATTATTTTTTAGATACTCAAACATAGTAGTGATATCTAAAAAAATCACTAAGTTTTATATATTTTCTCTAAATAAAATGTGTGTGCAATAAAATGTTCAATTACCAGATCATGAGCATGGCAATGACTCAAGACAATCAAGAACCAATGTGTGTGCAAATGATTTCATTAACCCATATTGAGTAAGTTGATATGAAACCTATCATGGAGGAGATTGAGAAGCTAGCTTATCCTTATGTGTAGTTAGAGGTCTCTTCAAGAGAGATGTGTCATCACACTCCACTACCAGTCAAGCATCTATAGCCCTGATGGAGGTTAGCTCCATAGTCCAATGATCTAATATCTAAGATTTGGGGATTCAGACTACCTAAGCATCTAGATGGAAATGTAGTTCTATTCTTACGACTTGGAATTTTTGGTGTATGATGTGGAAAAGAGTTAGATATTTGGGGAATCAAATTCTCAACCAAGGTATGATGAGAATTTAACCCTATCCATACTACTAATTCTTTTGTTTGATAGTGGTGAAGACCATTATTTTTTATTTTGGACTATGTGCGTAATGGAACAAGCAAATATGACCTTTTTTTATTTGAGGTTCAACCCAATCATGGTGTTATCCCTCTTTTATACAAGATGTTTGTAAATGTATGAGATGTGGTTGGTTCAAGAGTGTTAGAGTCCATTTCTAGAACTTAATATTTTCTTAGTGAAAATGTGCCTTGGTCCTAGAGAAAACTTGACATGTATTGGAGTTTGCTTGAAATACCAGGAGTGGTTGAGTGATAGAAAACACCTAAGGATGATGGAAATGTGTTTTATAAATTGTTTTTTAACATGTGAAATGGTGCAATGAGATGGATATGAACTTGGGGGTGCCTCTTATTAAGGCAAAAAGATTTATTGGATCAATTATTCTCTAAATTAACAAATTACCCCTAATATGGTGGATGAAATGCATTGAAATGATAATGAATGTGTTTGTACAATGTGGATGTATGCAATGCAATGTGTGGTGTGTTTTTGTTTTTGTAGCCATGTATATATACATATATGTAAATCACATTAAGCATAGAACACTCTCAAGTGAATGATGTTAAGTGGTTTGGGATCTTCTACTCCCTTTAGACTAGAAAGTCTATATGTTCCTTGATCCATTTTTTGGGTGACAATGTATGGACCTAACCAATTAGCAATGAATTTATCATGAATATGCGACAATGCATTGGTGTTTTGTTTATTTTATTTGAGGATAATATCTCCTAATTGGAATTCACATAGATGGACTTTGGCATTGTAAGCACACTTGAGGTGATCTTAGTATACTCATAAATATTCTAAGAAATTAATTCACCTTTCATCAAGGAATGTAAGTTGATCAATATGTGCTTGTCTAGTTGTATCATCATCTATGAATTATTGCAATAAAATTCATAGTGAGGGGATCTTGAGCTCAATAGGTATGATTGCTTCATACCATAGACCAATGAGAATGGTGTTGCCCCAATAGGCATGTGGATGATTTTTTGATAAGCCCATAATGCCAAGGAGATCTAAGTGTGCCAATATCAATGATTTTATTTGAATAATTTATTGAGAATATAAATTAAGATCTTATTGGTTGCTTCAACTTATCCATTTATTTGTGGGTATTAAGGAGTTGAGAAACTATGTTGGATATTATAATTTTCACAAAGTGCTCGAACATTCTTGTTTTTGAAAGATTTACCATTATCAGATTTTGAGGAGATACCAAAATGATAGATGATATGTTGAAGTATAAAATACATATTTCAAGGTCTTTTCATGCTAGTTAGAGGAATTTCCTTGATCCACTTTGTGTAGTATTTAGTGGCTTTGATGATGAATGTGTGTTGTCTTGAGGAAGGAGGCAAGATTTTACCAATCAATTCCAAATCCCATTGTGAAAAGGGCCAAAGAATCTGAATAGACTATACATATTGTGATGGCACATGAGTTAAATTAGCATGCTATTGACATTATTGACATTTCTTGACATAGGTGCAATATTTGCATTCCATGGTGGGCCAATAATAACCTATGCATAAAATGCACTTTGCGATGGCCATTCCACTAAAATGACCATCACAATTACCATCATGAGCTTTAGATATTTATCTTTGTACCTCTACAGGATCAAGACAATGTAGGAGGACTCCATCATATCCATGTCTATACAACACGTCCTCCAAGAGAGTGAAATGAGCTACCTTTTAATTGAAAGTTTATTTGGCAGTTTATGACATGTCATATGGGAGTGTTACAAACTTGAGTAAGGTTTTTATTTGGCTAGAACAAGGATCATATGACTCTATGTGAAGTAAGTAAACATCATTCTCATATTTATATTTAGCATGGGAAATTATAGATTTGGATATTGTTGTAACAATCAATGGTTGTACCTCTCCTATGGAGTTCTTTGGAATCAATGATCCTAGATAGGCCATTGCATCTAAAAATCTATTATTCAATCTAGGCAAGCTATCAATTTTATACCATTCAAATTTTGCAAGCAATATCATTGCTACTTCATGATAAAGTTTTAAGATCGGTTCTTTGCCTTGGTATTTTCTATTTACTTGACAAATGACAAGTTGAGAATCACCAAATATCCTTATATGCTTTATCCTTATCTAATGTTTCTTGAAGTCTTAATATTAAGGCTTCATACTCTATATTATTGTTTTTGAATGGAAAATCAAGTTTGAATGATAATGGAATCTGTACCCCTTGGGGTGTATGAAACATGATTCCTACACCTTGTCCTTTTTCGCACTTAGAACCATCAAAGAAGAGTGTGATATCGACATCTTCCTTAGGAATGACATCTTCTTATTGTTCAATTATGGTAAATAACAAATCATATAGGAGCTGAATAATCAATGGTTGATCACTAGGAAGTGGAGTTTCCACAAGCTGATCGTCTATTACCTAACCTTTAATGGATTTTTGGCTAATGAACTCAAGATCAAATTTAGTTAGGAGCATTATCCATTTTATGGTGTGGGTGAGATCAAGATCAAATTCAGTTAAGACTAGTGGAGAATCCAAGTATTGCTTGATATCATAAAAAGGTTTTTGAAATTCTTCTATCCATGAGAATTTCACCCCCTTTTGTAGCAGGTGATTGAAATACCTACATTTTTTAGAGAGTTGTACAATGAAATGATGTATCGATTGGATATTTCATTTTAAACTATGCAACTCTTTCAATTTTTTTGGGGGAGTCATCTCCATGATGACCTTGAATTTGTTTGGGTCCACTTTAATGCCTCTATTGGAGACAATGAATCCTAGTAGTTTACCTAAGATGATACCAAAGACACACTTCTTGGGGTTCAACCTTACATATGCTCTAGCAGTATATCAAAGACTTTGTCCAGGATACCAATGTGCTATTGTCAGGTTTTAGATTTTTCCAAGAGACCATTCACATAGTATTCAATGATCTTATGCATGTAATGATGGAAGATGTATGTCATGGCACATTGATATGTGGCACTTGCATTTTTAAGGCCAAAGGGTATTACCTTGTAACAAAAGGTTCCCCAAGATATGAATTTTATTTTGTGTTGGTCAGTAGGATTAATTTGAATATGATTATATCCTAAAAATCCATCTATTAAATAAAGCATTTCATGGCCAGTGTAAGTATCAACAAGAGTATCTATGTATGGTAGAGAAAATTCATCCTCATGACACACTTTGTTAAGATTGCAAAAGTTAGTGCAAATGTGTATCATCTCATTAGGTTTACGAATGAGTACCATATTTGAAATCCACTCAAGATAGTCAATGGGTATAATGAAACCCACATCTAATAGCTTTTGAAGCTTTTCTTTGACCATGAGGGCAATGGTAGGATACATATTTCTTATTTTTTGTTTGATTGACAAGATTAGGATGCAAGGTGATATTGTGGACAACCAATTTAGGGTCAAGGATTGGCATGTATTTTTAGGACCATGTAAATATGCCCTTCTTCCTCTTGAGAAAAGCTATCAATTGCTCTTGTTCATCGAGGATTAATATTTTCAATTTTTTACAATTTATGGATTATCCACGTCTGAACTAAGGTTCACATCTATGGTATATTCAATGGTAACCTTCCTCAAGCTCATGATATGTTGGGATTAGATGAATGTCATCAATGACATTATCAAAATATTATGGTTTAGTCTCTTCCATGTCTACCTAGAAAACCTCAATATTCGAGGGTGAAGGTGAGGGTGAAGGTGGAGGTGAAAGTGAAGGTGGTAGAGGAATGTAACCTAAAACTAAATTGTCATTTACTTCTTGATATGGAGTTTTAATGATTTTATGCATACCCTGTTTATGTCATCTTAGGTGGTATCCTTGCCAATTGACTTTATGAAAGTATCGTGAAGGAAAACCGGTCATGCATTCTATGTTGGCAAGGAGTGGTTGTGTAGGTTCATCTAGGGAAGGTGGATTGGATGATGAATTAACCCCACCATATATGAAATTGATATTATTAGGTGCTAAACCCATATTGTACACTACTTCTATGGATAATTGTGGGTCATGTGGCTGACCATAATCACTAATAGTTTGGATGCTTAGCAATGTAGCTATGACATATTGGACCACGTATTTGACAATGCCAAGATTGGTGAGGTGGATTGCAACCTGTGAGGATGTGGATGAGGTGAATGGAGTGAATGTGGAAGTGGAAGGCTCATGGATGACTTGTGGCTTAGTAGTGGAAGGGATGAATGATGGAATGTCATATCATAGTTTGTAAAATAGACTTGTGAGACATATATTGGTGTGGATGAAGATAGATTTTTTTGAGGGGTTTGATGAATGGTTGATGATGCTGATGTGGATGAAATTATATTAGATGTATGTTGAATGGGTTATGATGAATGAGTGATGATAATGGGTTATGTTTATTTTGATGATGTGGACGGTGTGGATTGGGATTAACCACATGTACATGTAGTCGACTGTGATGAAGGTGGGAGTGTGGAAGTGAAAGCTTGATGTGGGGTAGTGATGGGAAGCTCCTAAATAATGGAAGATTTGGATGTATAATTGGTGGATGTTATGGTTTAATAGCTTAGGAATAGGTGGGTGGATGGAAGTGTGGATTCGTATGGATTTAAAATAAATTTGTAGTACTTAAATGGTTCGAAATGCACTGGTATGCAATGGACCTGTCCCTCATGTACATATTTTAAGCATTGATGTAGTATGGAAGGGACACATATCATCTCCCTAATCTAGGGGCATCCAAGGAGTACATTGTAAGCCATGGACCCCTCCAGGATGTGGAACATGGTATGCAATTTTTTTACCCCCACTTCTATGGGTAAAATGATAGTGCCAACTATGGAACAAAGAGCATCATTGAATGCTCAAGGTAAATGTGGATTTTGTTAGGTGTGATGGAAAAATATTGAGATATTAAAGGAAGGATGTGGTGATGATGTTTATGGATGAGCCCATGTCAATTAAAACTCATTTAAATGGCTTCCTATAAACTTGATCCATAATATGTAGTGAAGGTTCCACCGATTCTGATGAAATTGATTTAATTTCAAAATCATAGAATGTGATGGAAGGTTCCATGCACATTCAAATACTCCCCAAAAAATTGTTGAAGGCATTAGTGTCTTGGGATTGGAGTTCAATGGACTTTAAAATTTCCATTAATGCTTCACAGTTTGGGGGAAATTATTGTATTATCTCATAGATAGATAATTTGGCTGAAGCCATTTTGAGGCTAGTTGTCAACCATCTACTTAGTGAGATGATGGATATTTGTGAATAATTTGGGGGATGAAATGGTTTTGATGGGTGATTTGGAAGGTGAATGGATTGGGATAATTTTGTAGAAAAATAGATGGGTGATGATGAATTGGTAGGTTGTCGATGTGTGTCATTAATAGCATCATTTAATCTTATGATTTGTCAAATTCGGGGTGGTGTCCAAGGCTATCTACGATAGAAGGTTAGGGCAGATTACAGCTCAGACATTTAGATTACAAGCATTGCTTTGGTGAAACAGATGTTGGTTTAGCCTTTTGGTGTCACACTAAACCTAGTCTGTAGAATGGAAACTAAATTAACTTGTAGGAATTGAAAACTAATTACAATTGCAATAATTGAGATGACAAAAAATTAAACCTAATTACTTTTGCAGAATGGAAGTTGCTTGAAGTAAACACAATTCAAACACCTATCAGTGTTCTATTATAGAAGGTTGTCAATCTTCTATCATAAAAAAAAAAAGAGAAGAGGAAACTTGTAAAGTTGCTAGAAATAAAGAAACAATTACAATGCTGCAGATTACTTTAATTGTTGAAACATGTATCAAGGAATCACAAATTAACTACTCTATCACCTGTCACACATCTATGCAATCTGAAAACTCATTCTTAAACATGGAAAAAAAAAAAAAGGAAAAAAAAAAAAAATAAATCTTAAAGCTACAACAATGGTTAGTGTGAAAAAAATAAAAAAAAAATATTCACCTAAATTCTGCTACAACAAAGTTTAGGGAAAAACCTGTCAGTCAGTCCTTCTCCTAGGCCTGGAAGTGGCCCTTGCTTCCTTTATAGAAGAAGGTATAAGAGATCTTCTACTTACTAAATACTAACACACTCATACATAACAATAGATGATGGAAAACTGCACTTTATTTATCTGGAAAATAACATTACATTTCCTGTAGGACAATCCTGCTGCACACTGTTACACTTTGATATCTACTGCATCTATCTCCTATTTCCTAATATCTTAGCTCAACCAATGAGGGATATATTATTTATATTGTCTTATTCCTACTCTACATGCCCAAAATATCCTATTTGCTATTTTACATTGATTTGCCAATCAAATCTGAAACTGAATTAGTCCAATTTAGGACAAAACTATTGTAGCATCTTTTATTGGCCCTTGGAATGCATGTCTAGTGGTGGGAGTGCATTGGAGGAGGTTAGAAATATTCTTATACACCTGTATCCACCTTAAAATACCTTTTACCTACCATTTTGGATGCCCAAATATTTGTTTGACTCAAATTGGCCACTTTTCCCCCTTATTCTAAAGCATCTTTAGAATAATAGGTTGTATATTTACTTTATGCTCAAATGTATTTAAAATAGCCAACCAAGTAGGTGTAACCAGGTAGGATGTCTACCCTATCCCTCAAAAAGTGCTTCCAATAATTTTTACATGCTTTGAGTAATAAATTCCAAGCCCTGCCATTCATTGGCTACTGGCTAGAATTTATATGATAAATTATTGCATTTTCTAGCTCTATTGCATAGTTGTAAAATATTGGTGCTTCTTGAAAATTCAAATTAATTAGCACATGGGAAAACATTAAAATATCAACAAGAAGGATTGCAACTTAGCATATACCTATTTGCTACTGAATTTATACACTTCAGTCACCAAGTAACCATGTTGAAACTATGCAATAGTGTTGCACAATTGTCTCTGCTCTATTATACCCTATTGTTGCCCATTTAGACCATGTGGGAATGCTTCTAAAATAGGTCAGATATCTTCTTTAGTCCCTCTGAACTCATTCCATATATTTCCTCATGCTTTTCTTGACAACTTCAAGGTGCTCCTATAAAGTGACAACTTGTTGATTTTTATATGGTTGTTTTCTGTAGATTTCTAGATTTATGATAGTCCTAGGAATTTGGCTCCAATGTGGATTTCAAACAAGTTTAAAAGGTGGGAAAACATTCAAACATCATTGTGAAGTTAATGGACATTAGCATACCACATTTGGCTAATTGAAATGCATGTTTTATTTGCTACTTAATCAAGAAAGAACAGTCACAAAATGCTTAAAAATAGTCAAAACAGGGGTATAGTGTTCCTAACATAAAATCATGCAAACACTTAACAAATAATATATTCTAATCAACTATTTGGCAATTAACTTTGTCATGTTTGGTAATATGGCAATTTTTTATATGTCAAACATAGTGTAACAATGAGGTATTTCTAGGCCTCATCATCCCCCCCAGCTTGAACTGATGCATGCCCTCATGCATCCTAGTAGGCCATAGTAATATGCAGGTTTTATCCTTGTGAAAAACATCCTTTGCCACCTGAGAAATATTTGCAATTTTTTGACAAATGATAAGGATGCTGCAATTTTTGAAATTGTTGCAATTTCCTGAAAAATGGTTCAAAATGTTGAAAATCTGAAAGTACTGCAATTTTTGAAAATGTGATGAAATTGCTATACTTTTTTTTTTGAAAAGTCACATTACCTGCTACCCAAGAAATTTCTCCTTGCTGCACTACACCAAGCATTTTGCAATTAAGCACATGTATTTCACTTGTCTTGCAATTTTTCAATTTCTGTAGTTTCTGCAATTTTTTTATTTTATTCTTTTTTTATCCTGCTCTTTATTGCATTTTTTTCAATTTTTTTATTTTCAACTTGCAATTATTTTGACTTCTGCACTTTCATCCTTCAATATTGCAATTTCTGCAATTCCTGCAATTTTGACTCTTTTTCTGCCCTTCTACAAGTTTTAGTGTTGCAAGGTACCTCTTAAAGGCTTGGTATCATGTGATTCATCTTGCAATAGCCTTATTGTATTTTTCTAATGGAACCATATTTGGTAGATGCACTACTACTAGTGGAATTTTCTATCTTGACAATATTTCAGCCTGGATACCTATTTTTGTTGTTTTGCACCTTTGAAACAAAATTGACAAAAATTCAATTTTGAACCTTTTTGAGGGATGTACTTACTTGTGGTGGGATGATTTTGAGCTTTAGGAACCTCAATATTTGATGTGCCCTACTCTTTTTGCTATTCTATAGCATTTTCAAGAATTTTGGCATAATTTCTTTCATTTCGAAGATGTCCCTGTTCATTTCGAAGATGCTTCGGAATGAGACTGTCATTTCGAAGATGTGTCAAAAACATGCCAAAATGGCCTCCTATGCAAAATTTAGCTGCATATTCTAGTGTGGGCCCATATCTAGGGTGTGTAAGCCTTCCATAACATCAAAAATCTCTTCTCCATCCTTTTTTTTAAATGTTATTCTTTGTTTTGTATGTTGTTTTATTGCAGTAGGAGTAAAATAGAATTTTCAGGTGCATTTTCCAGATTATCCTCTTCAGATTTATGAAGCATTTGTGGGGTATCAACTTGTAGTTCTCCTTCTGAAAGCTGCCCTACTAATTCAAATAGAATTTCTGCCATGTCTATCCCAAAATCAGGTTTTTTTTCACAGTTTTGAAGTTTCCATGCAACTAAGGGCAGAAGGGGGTGTTTCTTGACATTTTGAACAACATGTTCCATTTTTTTCTAACTTGCCAATATTGTATGAATAGTTTATGCCAAATACCGATTATCATACACTAAATGCTAAATGCTTACTATGACTAAATGCAAGAAACACATACCTTACTATCATGAAAATTTATCATGCACTTGACAAGCTGCTTTCGATGATTGTTAGCAAGCTATCTAAAAACATAAACATAACACATGTGCAGTGTGAGATTTGTACAATGGTGGAACAGAAGTGGGTGGATCAACTCAAGGTATTGCATGTCGAAAAACTGGTTTTCATGCAAGCCAACTCAATAGTGCCTCAAGGAGGTTTTCACTATTGAATTATTCATTTTTTTCATCATTTTTTTCTTTTTTCTTTTATCTTATTTTTTTATTTTTCATCAGAAGAGGCTGCCATTTCTGGTTTTCAACCAACTTCTATATTTTTCAAGGGCTTCAATGAGATAGAATGTATCTCATGAGGCTACAATGAGAGATAATTTCTCTCATTCTTATTTGGATAAGAACAATCCTTATTCTGCAAAAAGCACATCAATTTTTCTGTATGAAAACATCTTTTTCTATTGAAAGTTGCAACAATGATGCAACCTTCCTTCCATATGAGTAGTAAGAATCTTATGATGTCATCATTACCTCTGTATTGCTGGAAATGAAGTATTGACCTCATTAGTTCTTCTCTCTGCTGAAATTGATGCATATCCTCATGTATCTTCATTTTGTGGGACATGCCTTATGCTGCAATTTTTCTCTTTTCATTTTTTTCTCTTTTTCTTTCATTTTTTTCTTTTCTCTTTTTTTCTCTTTTTTTCTTTTTTCTTTTTTCTCTTTTCTCTCTTTTTCTTTTCTTTTTTTTTTTCAAGATTCAAAGATATGATCATTTGGAATCTTTGTCAGAAGAGGAAGCCTCTTCTATCTTATGCAAATGTAACTGTGTGAAATATCGAGCAAATTCCACCTTTGTTAGTGGTTTATGGTACAACTGTAAAAGATGTCCATTTACCACTAATGTCCTCCTTGAATCATCAACTGAAGAAAGTTGAACAACTTCATTCTCAAACTCCTCTAGTTCATCCTTGCTGCTCTTAATGTGATCATCATGCCACATTTTCCATTTTTGTTGAGTGAACTCTATTTGGTGAAGTGCTTCCAACCAAAGTTCATCAAATGCATTCAACTACAAAATCTATTTTTTTGTACCTGCAACAACTCAATGCCAACTGCTAAAGATGCATAAAGTGTTAGTAAAGCATTAGGATGTTGGATCAATACATCAAACAAATTTGCTTCCTGGTTTTTAGTCAACCAACTATTGTTGTTCAAAGGTTGTTTTGGCTGCATTTCAGTTTGTTTTGTACCAGGATGTTTTGAATTGGTTCTTGGAGAATGATGCATTAATGAATTAAGAGAGCAATGATATGGTGGAAAAGAATGGAAAATATGTGTATGTTTACCAAAAACAATTCTTGAAAGAATTAACTTTGATAAATGATAATGAAAAGATGAGAAAAAATGATGACATCCATGTGGTAAATGAAGAAAACTATTTTGTACTGGAATGGGTGACAAATTTTCAAAATTTTGCTTTTCATCATTCCATAATAATTGTTGAACAGTAGTTGGTTCATCTTTAAAATCTGAAATATGAACATTTTCAGCAAAAACAAACTTTTTGGATGAATCCAACTCTTCTTCATTATCCTTTACAACTATGGAGGCCAAAGTTGAAATGTTCTTTTCATTTTCCTTATATGTTCTAAGAAACTGTGGGCTTCCTAGACAATCATACTTAGGTGGAGTAAGTTTTCCGGCAAGCAAGTCAACTAATTTTCCACCTTTTTGTATGGTTTCAGGATATACTTTCTTCTTTTTTCTTGGTTTCCTAAAACACATTTCTTGAACAATCTTATTAATGATTGGTACATATTTAATAGCTTGAAGTAAAGGGATTTTAATAGTTAAATGTTCTAATTCCTTTATCAAATCTGATTGTGAAGATGTTATTTTTGATATCTCAAACTGTTCAAAATATGGTACTTTCTTTGATGAGTTATCCTATGGGAGGTCTTCTTTTTCTTTTTGATATTTCAGTGTAGATTTATTTTCATGTTCATTCTTTTTAACTCCCATTTCTACACTAATAAGTGGAATAGGTTCAAGCAGTGGTTTACCTAAACACAACTGAGTTTTATCACAGTCACTAGCATTCATTATGGCTGCATTTTTTGATTCAGCCATAGAGACAGGGGTTGCCTATTTAACCATGTTGGGATTGGCCACAGGTTGAGCTGAAAACAAAGGTTGTTTTGCTTTTTGTTGTTGTTGTCCCTGAGAGAAATTATAGGTATGAGTAGGCAACAAGTTTGATTTCTATTTTTGATAATGTTGCTGCCCTTTGTATAGTTTTTGTTGTTGTACCCATTGATATCCTTGTAGTTTTGGCTGCAACCATGGTGGATGATGTTGATTCCATTGTTGTTGCACCCAACCATGTTGAGACCATTCTTGGGAATATGCCCATGGTGGTTGACTCCAACATTGTTGAAGTGGACCTGAAGCAGACCATGGCATATACCAAGGATTATTTCCCCAATGTGCAGGAAATTGAGAAGCATTATGATATGGAAATTTATGAAAATTATTCCCTTGTCCTTGTCCTACAAAATTGAGTTTTTTCATAGGTTGAGACTATTTTTCAAAGACACTTTTGAGTTTTGGCAATAAACTACACTGATCTATGGGGTGTCCTTTTTGACAAATGCTACATGTAGCAGGTATAAATGTTTTGTTCAAAGGACAGTCATGAAGAGAGTGTTGCTTCTCACTACATTTTGAACAATAGATGACTGAAGGTTCAGTAGATTCATTCTTTTCATCTAATATTTTATCAAGATGTACTAAAATATTAGTCTCTTTCATGCATTCTTTCAAATCATGTTTATCATTACCAATTTTATGTTTTCTATGCCCTGAATGAGAGTAATTTTTACAGAGTTTAAGGATTTCCTGAAATTCAAGTGCATTTGCATCTCCTCTTCCCAAGATATCCAATGCATCCCTAGATTCATCTTGCAATCCCCTTAAGAATATGACTTTGCAAATTTTAGGTTCAACACTTCCACATCTCTTATGAACAAAAGAAAAATTGTCTAGATAGTCTTCTAAGATTTCATTTTCCTCTTGTTTCATTGTAAGAAATTCATCGTTTTGATTCTTGACTTGACAATATTCTTGGTATCTCTCCAAGAATATGTTTTCCATCTCATCCCAAGTTCTAATTGAATCAGGTTCTAAGGTAATAAACCATCGTAGAGCTAACTCTTTAAGAGTGGAAGGAAATAATTTGAGCTTTTGATTGTCATTAGTGTAATCATGAGCTTGACATACAATTTTAAACTCAAATAAAAATATATCAAGGTCTTCAGATGTAACTCCCTTGAAATTTGGTAACACTGAAGGTGAAATGACCTTCATGGGAGCATTTTGATTAGGATCTAATTGAATTGGGTTTTGAAAAGTTTTG
Source organism: Wollemia nobilis (assembly GCA_028583015.1). Lineage (NCBI taxonomy): Eukaryota > Viridiplantae > Streptophyta > Pinopsida > Araucariales > Araucariaceae > Wollemia > Wollemia nobilis. Next base: position 1,958,537 of record JAQPPZ010000493.1, read on the forward strand.
GTAGGTGCACTAGTTGCACTAGGGTGGAGCACATTGCTGGCTCTCCTTGGATTCTCTAGTGAACCTTCCATTATAGGTTCCCAAAAACAATTATAAATCTTGTCAAATTGTCCTGATTGTATGGATTTGTCAAGAGAAAGTGGTGTTGAACTACTGATTTTTCCTCCTTGTAATGATTTCTCAAAGGATCTTGCAGTGCTTGAAGTGGATGATTGTGATTCTTTGAAAATTCCAACATTTTTGGAAATAAAAAATTTAGACAACTTTGACATAATTTCAACCTCTTGTGAAATTTTTCTTCCTGTGGTTTCTTGCTTATTTTCTAAATGGTATGAAATGCAACTATCAAAAACTGTTACTTATACCAGTCATTTATCCAGATTTTACTCTAAAGTTCACAACTTAGCACAATTAACCATTATTGGGCTACTTTTACCTTCTAACAACATCGTGTTCCCTGAACAATGTGCCAAAAATGATGTGTGTCATTAATAGCATCATTTAATCTTATGATTTGTCAAATATGGGGTGGTGTCCAAGGCTATCTACGATAGAAGGTTAGGGCAGATTACAGTTCAGACATTCAGACTACAAGCATTACTTTGGTGAAATAGATGTTGGTTTAGCCTTTTGGTGTCACACTAAACCTAGTCTGTAGAATGGAAACTAAATTAACTTGTAGGAATTGAAAACTAATTCTACAATTGCAATAATTGAGATGAAATAAAATTAAACCTAATTACTTTTGCATAATGGAAGTTGCTTGAAGTAAACACAATTCAAACACCTATCAGTGTTCTATTATAGAAGGTTGTCAATATTCTATCACAGTAGCTGACAACAAAAAGGAAAATGCAAGAACTTGTAAAGTTGCTAGAAATAAAGAAACAAATACAATGTTGTAGATTACTTTAATTGTTGAAACATGAATCAAGGAATCACAAATTAACTAATATATCAACTATCACACATCTATGCAATATGAAAACTCACTCTTAAACATGGAAAATAAATCTTAAGGCTACAACAATGGTTAGTGTGAAACAAATAAAGAAATTGACAAATATTCACCTAAATTCTGCTATAGCAAAGTTCAGGGAAAAACCTGTCAGCCAGTCCTTCTCCTAGGCTTGGAAGTGGCCCTTTATTCCTTTTCCAGAAGAAGGTATAAGAGCTATTCTACTTACTAAATACTAACACACTCATACATAACAACAAATGATGGAAAACTGCACTTTATTTATCTGGAAAATAACATTACATATCCTATAGGACAATCCTACTACACACTGTTACACTTTGATATCTACTGCATCTATCTCCTATTTCATAATCTATTAGCTCAACCAATTAGGGATATATTATTTATATTGTCTTATTCCTACTCTACGTGCCCAAAATATCCTATTTGCTATTTTACATTGATTTGCCAATCAAATCTAAAACTGAATTAGTCTAATTTAGGACAAAACTATTGTAGCATATTTTATTGGCCCTTGGAATGCATGTCTAGTGGTGGGAGTGCATTGGAGGAGGTTATAAATATTATTATACATATTTATCCACCTTAAAATACCTTTTCCCTACCATTTTGGATGCCCAAATATTCGTTTGACTCAAACTGGCCACTTTTCCCCCTTATTTCGGAGCATCTTCAGAATAATAGGTTGTATATTTTCTTTATGCTCAAATGCATTTAAAATAGCCAAACAAGTAGGTGTAACCAGGTAGGATGTCTACCCTATCCCTTAGAAAGTGCTTCCAATAGTTTTTACATGCTTTGAGTAATAAATTCCAAGCCCTGCCATTCATTGGCTATTGGTTGGAATTTATATGATAAATTACTGCATTTTCTAGCTCTGTTGCACAGTTGTAAAATATTGGTGCTTCTTGAAAATTCAAATTAATTAGCACATGGGAAAACATTCAAATATCAACAAGAAGGATTGCAACTTAGCATATACCTATTTTCTACTAAATTTATACACTTCAGTCACCAAGTAACCATGCTGAAACTATGCAATAGTGTTGCACAATTGTCTTTGCTCTGTTATACCCTATTGCTACCTATTTAGACCATGTGGGAGTGCTTATAAATAGGTCAGATGTCTTATTTAGTCCCTCTGAACTCATTCCATCTATTTCCTCATGCTTTTCTTGACAACTTCAAGGTGCTCCTATAAAGTGACAACTTGCTGGTTTTTATATGGTTGTTTTCTACAGATTTCCAGATTTATGATAGTCCTAGGAATTTGGCTCCAATGTGGATTTCAAACAAGTTTAAAAGGTGGGAAAATATTCAAACATCATTGTGAAGTTAATGGACATTAGCATACCACATTTGGCTAATTGAAATGCATGTTTTATTTGCTACTTAATCAAGAAAGAACAGTCACAAAATGCTTAAAAATAGTCAAAACAGGGGTATAGTGTTCCTAACATAAAATCATGCAAACACTTAACAAATAATATATTCTAATCAACTATTTGGCAATTAACTTTGTCATGTTTGGTAATATGGATGTTTTTTATATGTCAAACATAGTGTAACAATGAGGTATTTCTAGGCCTCATTAGTTGTGGAGACACACTTTCTTGAGGTGCTATAAGAGGTTGAAATATTTGTTGTTATGCATTTTATTGATTGGTGTTTATTTGACCCTGGGTGAATACATGAATAGCCCCCATAAAACCTTAATATTGTTGTACATGATTAACTTGGTTAGGAGTTATAGTTTTTGGTCCCCCTATTATCTGTTGTTGTTCCTCATGATGATGAAGTGGTATTTAGTATATACCAAGGTTTTGGTTTTGTTTGTCCAAGGGACTATCAAACTTGATGGTCCCTAACTCTATCAAATATTGCACCATGTGTTTAAACATAAAGAAGGTGTTACTGTCATACCCTTTATATTTATGAAAAGAATAAAAAAATTGCTCCTTATAGTTCTTTCCATGTTTAACTTGATCTTTTGGTATGATTTTGGACAAGGCAATAGCGTTGGTGTCATACAACCTATGGAATAATGATTAGGAAAATGTGTGAAGATGCAGTATTATCAAGCAGATTGTTGATGTTGGTAAATTTCCACAGTTGGCATTGTGTTATAAAATTTTAAGGGTGGGGGAACCGCTTTATAGGACACTTTTTGTAGTTATTGTTGCATTGGTTGTTATTGTTGAGTCATTGTTGGTTGACTCAGGACCACTTGATTTACTTGACTTGGTTTTAATTGGCTAGAATAATTTCCTTTTTATTGGCCTTTATTTTGCCATTCTTTTTTCTTTAGTTTTATATTGCCTTCTTGGATTTTTATCTCTTCAATTACACAATCTTGTGTGAGAGCTTCATCAAATTTTTTGTGTTTTCGTAGTTGTAATAACAAAGAGATGGGTTTTAGGTAACTCCTTGTGAACATTTAGGTCAATTATTCCATTGGTAGGGAGAATGGGAACTTGGTGATAACTTCCCTCCAATAGTTTACAAAATCATAGACTGACTCTTCTTCGAATTGTCTAAGATTGTACAGGTTAGTCAATGTGGTTTTTTTATGAACATTAAGGGAAAAAATCTCCAAAAATTTATATAGCAATTGTTCAAATGTGTAGATATTGTAGTGTGGTAGATGATTATACTAGTCTAAAGAATCTTCTCCCAATGTTTGAGGAAAATTTCTAAGCATCATAGCATATTGATCTTGAATCTAAAAGCATGAGTGGATGAATGTGCTAACGTGCTCTCTAGGATCATTGGTCCCTTTAAATTTGTCAAATTTTGGTACTATGAAGTCTATCGAATATGGTGGTGATGGTTTCAAAAAATATATAGGTTGATTGATTAGCTATCTTAGGGTAGGCTTCTGATACATCCTAGGAGTATGCAGAATCAAGCTATAAATATGTTGTTGCATTGCTTGGATTTTAGGATCTTCCCCATGTGTATGAAGAACCTAAATTATTTGATGATTGTGTTGGGGTGAGGTATGTGGAAAGGTGAATTGTCGATATGGAATGTGAAGTTGATGGTCGGACGTATTGAAGGGTACTTTATGATGTGAGGCATGTTTTTGGTATTGGTGCTGGAATAATTTTTGTTGATGGAGTGGAGATGAAGTTTTAGGAATGTGGATGTGTTGGGTTGTGGAAGTAGGGTTGATATAGGTGAATGGAGATGTGGGTATAACAACCTAAGAAGATGATACCCAAGATAATTTAGGTGTAAAGTAGATGTGTTGGCTTGGAATAGAATGGGGTTTGAAATATGCTATCTGTGTTTGTTGTTGTGAATAATAATGAGAATCTTGTTGGTCCATGAGAAATTGGTTGAGGTGTTTCCATGCTTGTTGTATGGCAATTTTTCAAGAAAATTATGTGGGTGTGATGCAGGTGGATGAGGGTGAGGTGTAGGTGTTTTATGTGTTGGTGTATGTTGGTAGAGGGTAAGTTGTGAAAAGGAATCATAATATAATGAGGGGTAGTGGATAGAATAGTAGATGGAATCTATGAGGTTGCATTGACATGTGTTTCATAGAGTGTATTGGTATAGGTATATGTGTAGACACCTAAATCATGTCATGCTTAGGGGAGCTACTTACATATACACACTAATAAGATCATAAGACATAATATTGGGCTTTCCAAGTATCAATAGTGGTTCTCACCACTCATTTGGGGCATTTTCAAGCCATCCAAGCATGGCTGCTCAAGCCAAGAGTGACCATATCCTAGCCGCTCAAGCCTAGAGTGGTTAGACCTTAGCCGCTATAGACCATAACGGCTAGATCTTAGCCACTGTAGACGATATCAGGTAAGCCATAAGAAGTGGTTTACTAAAAAACAAGCCCAATATTAGGCATAAGTGGTAGTTTGCATGTAATAAAGGTGAGTGGGAGTGAATTTGCATTCCTTTGAATGACTAGTTTGCATAGAAGACTCATGTGGGTAGTTATATTTTAGTTAACTGGCCTTCAAATATAGACAGTGGATAAAATCTTCTCATGCTAACTTGCACTACACATGAGGAATTCATTTCTAGGGCTTGGACATAGACCTAGGGTTTCACACTATAAAATGTGCAAGCCTAAGAGCACCAAGAGATCCTTATGACATATAAGAAATATTTTATCACATCAGGGAGAGAGACATCTTCTTGAGGAGAGATTTCAAGACTTGGAGAGTTCTCTTTGAGAACACGTGTGCAGTAGAGCTTTGAAAAATCAAAGAGCATAATACCTACTTTCTTCAATATCATATCATAGTCTTTGACCCATAGCTTTGGGGCAAAGAGGGCAAGGTTTACTTTAGCGACCACTATCTTGGACAGTGGCCCGCATGCTTAGTTTAGATAGACATAACATCTTTATTTTATTTTCTTATATCATTAGCATAGATTTACATGATTTCATGGCATTGTTTTATAATATTTTCATTACATTCTTTGATTAATAACAACCTCATCCATGGAGGGAATCTCAGACACCTAAAAGTGTGTTTTTGTTTCATTGCTTACAGGGCCACAGTTACATCAGACAAAGATTACACATACGAGAGCAAAAGGGATCACTCTAGGAAATTGAACTAGAGAAAGAGGCATCTGTAAGCCCTCATACATTTTTGTGTGCGAAACCAAGAATCTTTTATAAGCACATCACCTCTTTGCGAAAGGGGCATTCCTTTCCCACTTGTAATTTATAGTATCAAAATGGGTATCCCCAAGAGGGACCGACATGTAACCAAGATTCAATATTAATAAAGATATTTGTCTTTTGTTATTTCATGTTATTTGCTTTTTCCTATTGTCTTTCTATTTCATATTTAGTATTTTAAATAAGCATTAAAAGTAGGGTTTTCATAAAAGGGACAGGTGTGCATGTTATCAAGGTCGCTACAGATGGCGATCACAGTGGGACAACCACTAATTTTTCATTTTCTACTGGAATACTAACTTAATTTTATGTGCAATTGTAGCCACTTTGAGCTATAGCAGCCAAAAACTAGCCGCTCTAAGCTACAGTGGCCATAAATTAGCTGCTTTGAGCTACAATGGCTAGAAACTAGCTGCTCTAAGCTACAGTGGCCATAAATTATCTGCTCTGAGCTACAACGGCCAAGAACCAATTGCTATGATCAAAAATAGCCAAAGCTAGAGTGTAGTAGAGGTAAAAACATAAACTCTCTGATATGGATCAATGGTTGGTATAGCTTCTCTATTACTTTATAACTTTTTGTCTGCTTTTGTGTGTTTAAAATAAAAAACTTAAAGCACATTTATGTTTAGAAATTGAAATAATTAAGCATTTCACATATCTTAGATCTTCTTTTAAAATTTTCCACTAGGCATTGCTAGGAATAGTGGCTTATGCCTAAAATGGTCACCCTATAATCCAACGTGCTAGACATTGTATGTTGTTTACTTGCTTTGAGGCCCTACTAGAGGCCATAGTTGCATGAGATAAAGTGCGCTAATACAAATCATAGTAGTTCATGAATATTTTTGAATATTGAAACATATTTTTACATTTAGGCATATAGGAAAGACTCATTGCTACTATATGATGCACTTTATGTTACACAAGCTTAAAATGAACACCACACATGCACGTCTCATTTAAAAATTGGAGAGTTGGATTTCATCACCAACCTTCAATTTAGTCGAGTGACATTGGAATTCATCTCCTTCCACTAGTTTACCCCTTAGAGCTTCCTAGAAATAGATTGGGAAACTTACTTATAATGACACTCAGTTATTTGTGTTCAAACTGTCTCCCACTATTGGAAAAATTATTGGTTTAGAGTGGAAGAGCTAGGCAAACCCCCCATTGGGTCTTCAACAGTGTACCCTAGCTTCTTTTGAGAAAATCATGTTTGGCACGAGTGTAATTTATTTTCACTATGGATGAGTCTTCTCATTCTTAATCCAATAATAAAGAAATCAAGAGAACAACACATCAAAACACATCAAACAATTTAGGGCATACTCAAATCGGTAATCAAGATAAAAATTTGTTTGGTATTGTGTGGTCATTCCTAAATTGCAAAAAGTATCAATTCATAAAAAAACATGGTCAAAACAATAAGTAAACACCCTTGGTTTGATGTTGAGGGAGAGACATAAGTAATTCATACCCATAGGTAGAGTCATAGTAATGTTGAATGACCTCCCTGTAAGACCGTGAGACGTAGCTCCATGAGCCTAAGGGATGATAACTCAACACTTGGGGGATCTCCTCAATAAACCCTAAGTAAGGAACCACATCATGGAAAAAAATCACATAAACAAAAAGAGGCTTCACAACCATCCTCATCAAGAAGACATGAGGAGACCTCAAGGGCCTCATCTAAACACATAGAAACATCTCAAAGACATGAGTAAGATTCAAGGGCTTCCTCCTAACATGGAAATAAATAAGGTTCTAAAACCCATTCTTCACATAGGGATGATGAGACTGCCACATCTCCATCCACATGGAGGAAGCATGTTGCCACCAAGCCCTCTTCATCAAGAAGGCAAACAAGAATTGCAACACCTCAAGACTCATGAGAAACATATGAAATAGGTCTACCCACTAAAGGGAAGGAAACTAGAGCTACATCTAGTCATGGGAATCATATAGAAGAAACCCTTCACACAAAAGGAAATATTCCCATATACTATAACCTCATAGGATTAAATGGGACCCCACAGGACCAGCCGTGGAAAATAAGACAACTAGAAAGGTTGGATTGATTTCCTACTCAACCAACCCAAAGAACTATAACTACTAAGACCTCTGCATTTGGAATCTCATAAAATGTGAATTCTAAGCATACCTCCCATTCTGGGGGTACCTCAAAGCAACATCATAGAAGACACATGGAGTCTTATCATAGGGATACTCAAAAGTACATTGAACAAGTCACATTAACTAGCAAGAGTACAAATACAACAAAAATCCCCTCAAGAAATCTGTGAGTCAAGACAAAAAGAATAGAGTTATATAAACATGAGTCTTCTAGGACAACAAAAATTGATTGAATGAGGTGGTTAGAAAATGCATTACGTAAAGAGCAAGATTTAGTGGAAGCTCTCAAATAAGAAATATAAAGAGAAATACTTTTGCGCCAACATGACGAGCATTTAAGAGAGCAATCTAAACAACTATCTCTTCACAATTTATAGATAAATGGTGGTGACCACCAAAGAACAAGACACGCTGACTCACCTAAGGAAAGAAACACTAGAAAAGATAGCCCACAATGAAACCCCCCATCAAATCATGAGCAAAATCCAACTAATGGGGGAGGGAAAACATAACAAACCAAGATCACAATCTTGAGTCCCTTCGTAGGAGGGAGGAAAATGGAACAAATCAAATAGATAGAGAGTTACCTACATTGCCAATGTGAATAGGCTTACAAGAGGAGGAAATCCATGCATCAAAGGCATTTCAAGAGCTTGCTAAAAAGATGAAAACTTTTGAGAAACAAGAGGCAACTAGGAAATCACCAACATTGAGCAAGATACACAATCAACCATTGTTCCCATCAATACCTAGCCCTCCACATCCTAAGAACTTTGAGATGCCTAGATTAGAAAATTCTAAAGGTGAAGAGGATGCATAAGAGCATGTCACCAATTTTACCAATGCCTATTTTCATATTGAAGATAATGACGCTCTCATGCTAAGAACATTCATAATGACATTTTTAGGTGTTGCCACTCAATGGTTCAACCAACTACCTAAGCATAGCATAACAAACTTTGAATAACTAGTAAATGTATTCTTGAAGCATTTCTCCTTTGGTTCTAAGAAGAAGGTGAACCTTTCAAACCTGGCTAACTTGAAATAGTATGATGATGAGCCAAAAATGGATTATTGGAATATATGGAGAAAATCATGGTAAAGTTATCATTATTTGTTACCACAGAAGAGATCATTCGTATGTTTACCAAAATTTATTCTAAACATATCTCCATCTTGCTACAACTCCAATAGTATCCTTTATTTGAAGAAGCTTTGGCACAGGCCAAGCTCATCGAAGAGATAAAAATAGATGAGGGAACCATTAAGATCTGAAACAAAAAGGAGTGGAATAAGAATGGTAAGAATGACAAGTAAAAGTAAAAGTAGGGCAACCCTGCTCTAGTAAATAAATTCATATTGGCTACACCCAAGGATGGGGGTTCATAACAACCATAGAACTATCAATCACATCCCCTACCAGCCAACTATGACCAAAAGAACAATCAAGAGAGAAACTAAGAATGCAAACCACATCGTTATTTCACACCTCTGACAGAATCAATGCAATCAATCTTTAATTAGTTGAGCGAGGCTAGGAGGATCAGATTTCTTAATATATCTCTTATAGATCCCAACCATCCTAAGCCAAAAGGATATAGGGAAGATCAATTTTGCCCTAATCATAGGATACCAAGGCATGACATTGAGGCTTACATTGGGTTTAAGCATCAAGTGCAAAACATTATTGAGGTAGGAGAACTCAAAGTTGACAACCCACTGGATCTCAATAATAGAGACATGGGCATATACAAAAAACCATTTCCCAATCATGAGGTCCCTTGAGAGAAATGGGTGCAAGTCAATCAGGTTTGGGCTGACATACCTACCACAGATGCATTGGGATGGTTGAGATCATTAACATAACAATAAGGACTAGGTGGTATGGTCAACCACAACTACCTGCAAATCCCATGAACATCCCAGCCGCTCCTAGGCAAAGGCAAGACAACCTTCCAGGTCCACCAACGAGACCTTTGGTAACTATGCAAAGTATATTGAAGCAAAACCTATAGATGACTCCAGCCCAGTTATCCATCTATGAGCTCATATAATAGTCCCCAAAGCATAGGGAGACTCTAATGGAGATTTTAAGAACAATTGAGCTTCAACCGCAAGATGTGAATGCATTCACTCACTTTGTGGGACAAGTGCAAGAATGCCAAGAACTTATAATTTGATTCTATGATCATGATATTAAGACAAATTTTACTGCCTTACTGGACACTCCACTAAAAATTGTAGTAGCCATCAATGAATTACCTTTCAAGAGAATTTTGGTTGATACAGGTTCATAAATTAACATCATCACAACTACAATAGAGCACCTCAAGATACCCAAGACCAATATCATTCTAGGAACTTACACATTGAGAGATTTTAATGATGCTTTATGCAATACTATGGGAATGATAGTCCTACCCATCAAGGTGGGGCACAAGACCATCCCCATGATGTTTCATGTATTGGAAGGAGCTATGTAGTATAACATACTCTTAGGGAATCCTTGGATAAGGGCCATGAAGTGTGTGCCTTCGATCTTGCACCAGCGTGTAAAGTATGTGCACAAAAACAAAGTCTATGTGGTTCTAGCCAATGAAGAATATTTTAAATACGTCAATCAGATGGATATTTTAGGAGAATTTATGATCCCTTCTACTCATATATACGTGGAACATTCATCCCCAACCACACAAGTGGATAATAAATAAAAAGGGGTAAGAAAAGATCCATGCACATCAACACCTCATGGTGCACTCAAGATAGTCAATGCTTCTAAAGTATCATCAAAATCAAAACCAAAAAACAATTAGAAGCTAAAGGTACCCTTAGTTAAGTAAGAAAGGTCCAAAGAAGTGCCAACTATAGCCATTGCTAAAATGCGAAGTCCTATGGAAGAGGAAGATCCTCAAAATCAATATGAAGATAGTGATTATCACCCTACTTCGCCAGTATCATCTGTAGGGCCATCCACATCGCATGCATCAATACACTCAAAAAGTATGGGCATAGGGGAGTACCTTCTGCAGAACATCACCTTTACGCCTATCATTGAGTCTACATAATATGTAGGGAGTCCTAAAGACTTGAATCCTATAGTAGGAATAGTAGTTCCACTTGGAATCCCTCCCAACCAAACCAATTTTGTCTATGCTAGCCTAGACTGTGCCCATAATTCTTCAGATATAGAAGAGGATGGTGATGAATTATTCATAGTCAATGTTTTTTACCTCTCTAATCTAGAGTTTTTTCTAAGATACTTTGAGCATTGCTATTGGCATGGCTATGGCATTGGTGTATATGAGTAGGGGCACAGGAGGTCTTACGAGCCACTATATCAGCTTCCCTTTGATAGATTTGGCATAGGCTATTATAGCAGAGGTCGAGATGACTCGCTTACAACAACATTGGAAAGATTAAGCATTCGATTAGGAGAAGACATTGAATTCATTCCTTATCACCCCCTAAGAATAGCAAATTTGAGCAATAGAAAAGTGGCCATGATAAACATACTGCCTCCATAAACTTATCATCCAAACACGTCAGTTGATTCCACCCCAAAAGGGTACAACTCATGGGATGAGGAGAATGGATATGAAGCAAGTGATTATGAGGCACAACTTGGCTTAGCCTATCAAGTGCCTCACTATTTACAAATATTCACATGGTCCATCCATGATGAGAGTGGATATACATCAGATGAAAGTGGCTATGAATCATAGGACTCAACAAAAAGAGTTTATCTAGGCCTAAGCCATCAACCACTAAATTTGGGGTGAGAAGAAAATACAAATGGATTCTTCATAAGTGACAAAGAATATGAAGATGAAACAAATATGTCCTACTTGGGGTCAAGACATGAGCCCCTTATTTTAATGCTGCATACAAATGCTAACGATTTCTGGATAAGTGATGATGACTTTGAGGATGAGACCGAGATGGCTTATCTTGGACCTCACCACTTATGTCAAGTCAATGAGCTAGTAGAGAGAGAAGTAGCACTTTGTGCCATAGACCCTCATCTCTAATTTTTGGGGAGACCTATTGACCTAGTAGCCATTCATCGGATGGTTAATCCCCCTCTTCCTACATTCAGAGAGTAGTTAGAGCCCAATGATCCCATTGTTCACCCTGCTCATGGGCCAGATCCAAAAATTCCCATTCCTCCAGAACCTCATCATGAGTATGGAAGGGAAACCCCTGAGACAATATTACATCCATGTGGTCCTGGTTATTTCATCCCATCCATAAAAATGATCTCCATTGATTTGAACACTCCACTTCATAATCCAACAAATCCTACCAAATCATTGCATATTGATGTAGATGCTATCAATTGGGATTGCCCTAGTTCACCCATAGAGCTAGAAGACCTCTTCCCAAATGAAGATATGTTATATCCATTCCATTTTGCATTAGGTTGTGCATATGACATCTTCCATGTTGGTTTGGAACCTAAGTCAGTAGGTCCTATGAATCCCATCGATGATATTCATTTGATACCCACACCTCATCAGCTAGAGTATAGGTCACATATGGCTATGGAATCCACTTTCAAGGTGGACATCAGTGATGATCCTACCCAACCAAGGAAATTCAAGTTTAGATAAAGTCTATCTCCATAGGAACAAGCCATCTTGATTCCTCTCCTAAAGGAGAGGCCAAATATTTTTTCTTTTACTTACAAAGACATGCTAGGGATAGATCCAAATTTAGTCATTTACAAAATTTCATTGGATTCCATGAAGAAGCCATTCAAGCAAAAATTGAGGAAAATGCATCCAACCATCACTTTGATGGTGAAGAAAAAATTACAAAAACTATTGGATGCAGTATTCATAGTTCCTATCAACTACTCTAAGTGGGTGTCGAACATGGTACTCATAGGGAAACCTGATGAAAGAGTCCGTATCTGCATGGATTTTAGAGATTTAAATAGGGCAACACCAAAGGATTCATTCCTATTTCCAAATATAGATGCTCTTGTAGATGCAATCGTAGGTCATGAAATGCTCTCCCTAATGGATGGTTTTTTTGAATACAACCAAATCTGGATTAAGCCCAAAGATCAACATAAAACTACTTTCATTACTCCATGGGGAACATTCTATTACAAAGTGATGCCATTCAATCTCAAAAATTTTGGTGCCACATATCAGTCAGCCATGACATACGTATTCCATGACTATATGCATAAGATATTGGAATATTACATGGATGACTTACTAGCCAAGTCCCTATTGCAATAAGAGCATGCCGAAGTCCTTAGACAAGTCTTCGACCAACTCATAGAACACAATGTCTAATTGAATCCTAAGAAGTGCATATTTGGCATAAATTTTAGCAATATTTTAGGATTCATCATATCCAATAGAGGCATCAAAGTATATCTTGCAAAGGTAAAAGCTATACTGGATATGGTCGCCCCTAACAACATTAGGGAGTTGAGGAGCCTACAAGGCAAGATGGCACCCATAAAAATATTCATCATGCAATTATTAGAGAAATGTAGACCTATGAATAGGTTGCTATGCAAGGAAGTCCCATTTCATTAGGATGAAGAATGCCATCAAGTATTTATAGATATCAAAGCTTATCTAGCAACACCATCGATATTGGCTCCACCAAGGCTAGACATACCATTTTTACTATATATCAGCTACTGATTTCGCATTGGGCATCATGTTAGCCCAAAATAATGCATAAGATAAAGAGCAATCCATATATTACATTAGTCACACCTTTGTGAGCTATGAGCTAGGATATGCGTATGTTGAAATGTTGTGTTTAGCAGTGGTCTTTGAAACTCTAAATTTATGATACTACATTCTGAGCCATACGACCTACGTCATATAAAAATAGAATTCTTTGCAGTACATGATGAGCAAGACATATCATAATACACGTACCGCAAAGTGGATCATGCTATTGATATAAATTGATCTAGATTTCATAAAAGTCCATTGAGGGACAATTCATAGCAGATCAATTAGCAAAGGTGCCTCTTCAGGATAACAAGCCTCTCACCATAGAGTTTCCTGATGATGCGATCTTTGCATTATGAGATCCACCAAAAATTGAAGAACCTAAGAGAGAAAGATACATGTCATTGTTCTTCAATAGTTTGAAGTGTGAATAAGGAGGTGGAGCAAGGATTGTCTTTATCACACCGCAGGGAGCTCCATTGTCCTTATCATTCAAAATAGACTTTTCATGCACAAACAACAATATAGAATATGAAACATTGATCCTAGGACTCCAAACAGCCATATAAATGGGCATTAAAATATTGAATATCTTTGGTGACTCCTTGCTCATAGTAAACTAGGTCAAAGGACTCTTCCAATGCAGGTGCCCACTCTTGAAGAATTACAAGGAACTTGTTGACAATTACTTTTCTTGGCTAGAATGGCATGACATCGAGGCAATCCCTCGTACATCGAATAGAATTGTAGAAAACATGGCCTCTTTGGGATCCTTAATCCCTCAAAATCCATCTGCTTATTTTACTACCGTTCATGTAAAAGTACTTTCACACTCAACAATACACTGTGAGGCTTTTGACAATCAAGAATCAGTCAACATGATCAACATCAAACCAAATCAGGATTGGTCCTTCATAGCCAGATATTTCTTACAAATAACACCTTGGGGATCTTTGATCTCCCAAGGACTTGAAGATTGTGGTGCGACCATATACCATAGAGTTGTTCCTCAATCCGTGTTCACTACCTCAAAAACTTAGGAAGAGCAAGTTGTCTATTCTATAGAAGTTGTGGCCTATTAGGATTGGCCTTCCCAACTGTAGGACTTCTTAAAGATTTGAATAATGCCTTAAGGTTTGTCACATACTAAAATGTGAACGTTCAAGTAGAGAGCAACAAGATACATATTGCTAGGATAAATCCTCTACATACGAGGATATGATGGAGTATTACTCTATTTCCTTGAGCTCCAAGAAGCATCTTGGACAATTTTGAAAGCTCAAAACAGAACATGTGGAGGCCATTTCAATGGCATAGCCATCATTAAGCGCATCTTGAGAATGGGTTACTATTGGCCCATAATGGAAAAGTACTGCTATGAGTATGTCAAGAAATATAGTAAGTGCCAACATCATGCAAATCTAACACACTTACCATTGCAAGCTTTGCAGCCCATCCAAGCAGCATAGCAATTCTCGCAATGGTGACTAGACTTGATTGAGAATATCTCACTCCCATACTCAGAATGATACACATTCATAATAACAACCACAGAATACTTCACTAAATGGGTAGAAGCAATCCCCTTAACATCAACAACTAGACCAAGGATTGCGGAGTTTATACTCCACAATATCACAAGTCATTTTGGGGTCCCTTATAAGATAATATCGAATAATGGGTCATATTTCAAGAACAAAAAGTGCATGCTTTAATTAAAAAATACCACATTCAGTAAAAAAATTCAATGCCTTATTATCCGCAAGCAAACGGGCAAGTGAAAGCCTCAAATGAAACAATAGTCTCCATTTTGAGGAAGACAATGCAAGAAAATCACAAGGATTGGAAAATGCAGTTGCCTCTTGCACTATGGGCATACAGGACTAGTATACGGATGCCCACTGGGGCAACACCATTTTCATTAGTATATGGCACTAAATCCATCATGCCTCTAGAGTTGGAAATCTTGACTCTACGCATAGCATTAAAGGACTTCATAAACTGTGCGACAAGGCCACCTTGATCAATTGATGCTTCTTGATGAACTTTGAGTCAATGCTTTAGAGAATCTTTGTATTTACCAAGATTTCCTTGTGTGAGCTTACAATAGTAAATTCCACCTAAGATAATTCAAAGTTGGAGATCTAGTGCTTAAATAAAACCAACATAATTCAAATCTGCCATCGCATCTGTGAGATAAGTTCACGGTAAACTGGGTAGGTCCATATATGATTTCATAGAGAGTTGGACTTGGATCATACCACCTTATATCATTAAATGGTGTTGAAGAGATTGAACCTCTCAATATCATTCACTTAAAGGCATTTTATGCATAAAACACAAAAAAAATTCAAATATATCATAAAACATAAAACATTCAAACATTTCATAGAATTCAAAAACATTCAAATATGTCAAAATTAAAAATAAATAATAAAAACATAAAATTCAAAAATTTAAATCAAAGGCTCCAAGGGTAATTCAAACCGCTTGGTCAAATCCCAATACAATCAAAGGCTCCAAGGGTAATTCATACCGCTTGGTCAAAAATTAATCAAAAAGGCTCCAAGGGTAATTCATACCGCTTGGTCAAAAATCAATACAAAAATCTCCAAGGGTAATTCATGCCGCTTGGTCAAAACCAAAATCATCAAAGGCTCCAAGGGTAATTCATACCACTTGGTCAAACAACAATTCAAAAGGCTCCAACGGTAATTCAAACCGCTTGGTCAAAAAATCAAATCAAATGCTCCAAGGGTAATTCATATTGCTTGGTAAAAAATTAATACAAAGGGTCCAAGGGTAATTCATACCGCTTGGTCAAACATCAATTCAAAAGGATCCAAGGGTAATTCAAGCCGCTTGGTCAAAAATCAAATCAAAGGCTCCAAGGGTAATTCATACTGCTTGGTCAAAAATCAATCAAAAAGGCTCCAAGGGTGATTCAAACCGCTTGGTAAAAAGCAATAACAAAAGCCCCAAAGGTATAACAAGCCCTTTGGTCAAATTAATCAAAAATACAAAAACAACATAAAATTAAAAAATACAAAAACAAGTGCACTTCACATTTTGCATCCACATCATTGCATTGCATCTTCACATACATTACAATTGTATATGTCATGAGAGCCTTAAAAGTGATACCATATTTTTTTGCACAATTCATTCATATCCATACGTCCATCCACATGTGTGTAATTGTGTTTTTCAACACGACCATTATGTGTTGCTATACATAATATACTAAGGTTTTTCAGTTAGTCAACCACACCTAGTAATCTTATCAAATTTTGAGGAAAACAACTTTGATTAGTAGAAGATAAGGTCTAGCTGTAAATCCTAGGATATTCAAGATCCCATCACTAATTGAAACACTAAAATCCTAGTTGGTACAAAGAAAATATTAAAGCTACAAAGTGGTCTAGGTTACCTTAAGTGAAAAAGATTATCCTTGCTTATCCCCCTGTGCAACTAGTTTAAAGGTGATGAGAATTAACAAAAGGAAAAGTTTTACCTTATCAAAATACCTTTCTTACATCAAAATAAGCAAAAATCCCAAAGCAAAGTACATATTCAAAATGCCAAGCATACAGTCCATATTTCAAAGCAAAAATCTGATACATAAAAGAAAATCCAAAAAAAAAAATCAAGCTCAAAAAAAAATCAATAAAAAATAAACAGTGATTTTCATCACTACGTATGAGCAAAATAAAAAGTTATTATCATCACTACCAAAAAAATTCCCACTCAAAGAAAAAAATCAAATCAAAATAAATAGTGATTTTCATCACTACATATGAGCAAAAATCCAAAGCCAAAAAGAATTCAAAATAAGGGAATAAATCTTGAATCCCTGGAATTCTTAGCATTGTACAAAACTAGAAGGAGAAATCCTTACGTATGACGATATGTCTATTACAATTGCTTCATGCATTTTTATAGACCAATGTTTGAATGTGGATGAGCTAGCTTAGGTAACAAAATATTACCTAGTGGTATAGTCCAACTAAGTCCAACATAAGGATGAGATGAAAACCTGAGGATCCCTGATCTTAGCAATGGGCTGAAAGAATCCCGCCTGACATCGAAGGAAATGCTTTATTTCTATCTCAAAATAAACAATCACATGCACACACAAAGATAATGAAAAACTAGGTCCATGGTAAAATCCTTACTTTTCAAAAATCTAAGTGGTAAGTAGACAGCTATTGATAGGGGAACTAGAGTGTTTGAATCTTCGAAAAGCCCCAAAATTTTTTAAATAGCAACAAATCATAAAATCATTCACACGATCACTTTTCTTTATAAGATTCTATAAATTAGGAGGTATTAACATAGTAGGACAGATACTGCATATATATTAGAAATAGTATATAGATGGCCACTGACTACTTTATATATTTTAATTTACAGAAACTTATCAAGAAAATACATTACATACCATTACATATCATATATGAATACTTAATAAATTCTTATGATAGGAGTGATTATTTAAATTCATGATTATTTCTTTACTTTTTGTGGTATCACTCATTAAGATTGTCAATGTCATATACATTTCACATGTTTTAAGTGATTAGAGCATACAGGTTCATTTATACCATTCCATCACATAAGTTAGATGCATATAATTAAAGCAAAAATTAAACATGCATTTAAAAATAATAGTTGCATCCATGAAAACAAGTCATTAATCATCCATAAACCACATCATAAAACATATAGGCAATATCCATTTGCATACCAAATCATAAATTCATCATTCATCATCAAAATACATCACATCATATCATCAAATCATATAAGCATCTACACATCCATATAAACATCTTCAAATATCATCTATCATCTAGCATATTCATCAAATCATCATAATACCATCATCACATCATATCATAAAACAAAAAAATAACAAAAATATAAGCAATAAACAATACACATAATGAGTCATAAAAGGTAAATCTATCATAAAAGTATGTGTGTCAAGTCCAATGGATATACAAAAATACCCGTGCGCTATAGTCATGTAGGTCAATCGACCTAAAAATGGATCAAGAACTAAGTAGAGCATCAATCAAATGTCGGTCCTGAGCCCCCTACACCATCTCCTCCAATACCACCTCCCCCTATGGAAGTATTATGAGTCGAGTGATGTGAGCCTGTAGGTATCTCTATTCAAGTTTAGGTCCACTAGCTAGGATGGGGGGAATACTATCCTGAGGTAGAGTGCCCGCTGACCTGGGAACCACCTACACCTATTGGATCCTTAAGGACAAGCCCATGCCTCCTGATATGCATCTAAAGGAGGATAACATGATTCGTAAGTCCTTAGATTTGCACCTCATGCTCATCCAACAAGGACTGAATTCATCCCACATCTACCCCTGAGCCTATTATTGGAAACTCCTATGGTGTAGAAGTAGGAACAACAAACTACATCCTTACATTGCCACCTCAAATAGTAGCTTGCAAAGCCTGTATCTGTGCTATGAGCTACTCAATCGTAGCATCTCGTCGTTATACCTAGATCTTAGTAGCCTAGAGCTTAGCCTTGACTTCATGCAATTGTTCTCTTAGAGGATAATATCTCTCCTCAAGCTCTAACTCCTCCTCCTCCTCCTCCTCCTCAAGAACATAAGGATCCTCTATTGCCACCTTCTCTATCAACTGGCCCCATACCTTGGTCCTGGCCCGAACTGTCTGTCTTGTTGGATCTACACCATCATCCTTGTACCCTAGACTATTGATGCCATGCCACATCTGATCACCCCACCACTGAGAGTAGGCCTTTGTAACTCCCCTAGCCACTGTAGGGTCTACAGCTGGGGCATACTCCTCATCTACAATATTTATGACCTATTGTGGAGGTAGATCCCTCTCTACTATGAGGTGCCTACACAATAATGGTACCAAGGGCACATCCTATTGCAATTCATACTGAGAAAGAACCTAAGAGTAGAAGAAATACTCTCGAATGGCAATTTTATGATCAACGAGCCATCGTTCGTGTTGTGTCTTCACAGTAAAACTAACTGGATCATCCCAAACTAAACACTCATAGTAATGTCGTCACATGACATATCCAACCAATAGTCTAGTGAAAGCATTAGTGTAGTGGGATAGATCCCCTACAAAAATGTAGGTCTTACGCTCCTCATGCTCCTGAGCCCATTTGGTAGCATAGCATTGTGTCTGAGCCTCAATAGATGTAATCTCAGATAGGATCCCCTTAGGAAATTCTAATTAATGTGCTCCCATCCCCAAACCTATAGAAGAAAACTAAAAGTAATGCTGATGCATCCCTTTTGACAGATGTGGTACAACTCATCATAGCACTAAGCCAATAGTGATCTACCCCATGCATATATGATAGGCTCCTCGCTATCCAGTAGAACTTGCACCATAACTAGGAGGTTCCAAGGGAGCCTCAAACCTGAACAATATAGGATAAGAACATTCCTGATCACCATCAGCAACACAACATGCCTTGCTATGAAAACATGAGCATCATACAAAGACTTGATAGATACTCCCATGGATCCAGTCTCCCAGAGATCCTGTGTAGAGCGTGATCCAAACACCTAAGCATATGTAGCCACCTGATCAGTAGTGGCTGACAAAACAATGGGCACCCCATCGAATGGGATCCAAAAAATCCTGTAAACATCCTCTGGCATGATAGTCATATCACTAGGAAGAAGGTGGAAGGTGTTTGTCTGTGGGTCCCAATTATGGGCTAAGGCCATAATATAATCTTGGTCAGCCATTATGTGGGGAAACCTGATAACGTACTATAGCCCAGGAGCCTTAAACCACTCCAAGTCAGTGTCATCAAATATAGGAAGCAATTCAAGTAGGAGCTTCGGGTCCCGAGCTCGAGCAGTCAAGATCTAAACAAAGCATAAGAAGAACAAAACATAACTACAAGTGAATCTAAGGCATGATTCATAATAAGCATGAAAACGGTGCAAAAGATTACAAGTTACTCTAAATTTAAGCAAAAGAAGAATAAATTGCACCTAATAAAGCAAAGCAAAAATTCAAATTAATAAAAAAAATCATAAAAATCTATACGCAAAATGCAAAAATAAGGCTTAATCTTTAGCTGTTGTTGCCTACAGTGACCGAAACCTAGCCGCTGGAGGTAGCAATGGCCAAGGCCCAACAGTCAAAATTTTGACCGTTGGGATTCAATCTTGGTCACTCTGAGTGATATTGGCTAAGAGCCAACCACTCTGAGCAATAGTGTCCAAGGGGCGGTACGGCAAACCCGTGAACCCTTGGCCTAAAAATAAAAAAAAATTACAAACTTAACAAAATGACAAACAAAATAACAGATGGAGGGAAAGCAAAAAAATTGGAAATCAAATCCCCTACCATATATCAAAGTAAAGCAGTTCCTTCCATGAGCTCTGGTGCAGCGACGACGATTGCAACTTTGGTGGTTTTAGATCATCAAAATGTTCCTTCCATGAGGGAAAGTAAAGCAGTTCCTTCCATGAGGGAATAACAAAAACATCAAATAAATACACTTTGGTGGTTTTAGATCATCAAAATGTTCAAAATAACAAAATAATTCATATAAAATCATAATATCAAGTAGGCCTCATATCTAGTTACCTACTCTATCCACTCGACGATTGTAGTGATTTGCACTCCATGTATTTCGATGATATGAGTAGGCAACCATAAGGCCACTTGGGACAAAAACAATTCATTTTGGAATTACGATATGTCACCCTCCAAACCTGAAGAATATCAATATGGTCAGATTGCTCCACGGGTGTGAAGGGGTCATTCTAATTCCCCTATGACATCAAAAACATTAAGTTAAAGTGATACAATCTAGGCATAAATAGAATCACTCATCCTAACTCCCTAAGAAGGCTATTGATAGTCGTACCACTCCTCGGGATAGGGATGGATGATTATCATAATAAATTGGAATCACATTTGGATGTGGGATTTCCCATTAAAAGTAGCAAATGCTAGAAAGTAACTAGATTAGTCATATTGGTCAAGCAAATTTTTGCTTCAGTCATTGTAATTTCTTCACCAATTCATTGTGTGAAAAGGTAGTTCAAAACTTCAGCTTAATCATAATCAAAATCAACAAAATATCATTCGATCATAGCAAAATTGTGTTCATCCTATGAATCATTGCATACAACAATCACAAATTTCCCTTGTTTGCTAGGAACGTAAGTAGACATGACATCTTCAATTATAGCTCTCCTACCGGTTGGAATTGTTGTAGCAGCTGAATCTACCTGATTGAGTCTGTGGAATGAGTGCAATTTAACATGCAAAAGCCACTGAGCTAAGTCCTCTGAATGTTGAGGCAATTATTCAAGGGATGCATGCCATATTGCATTATTTGGCCATCCAACGTTGATCATACCATTGATCACCATACACCCTACAAACAGATCAGTCTACATTTTTGCTCAGCATTGTGTTTTCCACATAGCACATCGCAAAAAGGGGCATCTATAGACACCTAAATTGTGTCATGCTTAGGGGAGATACTTACATAGACACACTCATAAGATCATAAGACATAATATTGGAATTTCCAAGCATCAAAAATGGTTCTCACCACTCATTTGGGGCCTTTTCAAGCCATCCAAGCTTGGCCCCTCAAGCCAAGAGCGACCAGATCCTAGCTACTCAAGCCTAGATATGCTAGACCTTAGCCGCTATATATGATAGTGACCAGATCTTAGCCACTGCAGATGATAGTAGCTAATCCATAAGAAGTGGTTTTCCAACAAATAGGCCCAACCTCAGGTGGAAGTGGTAGTTTGCATGCAATAAAGGTGAGAAAGAGTGACTTTGCATTCCTTTTCATGATCAGTTCACATAGAAGACTCACATGGGCAGTTAGATTTTAATTAACTGGCCTTCAAATATAGACAGTGGACAAAATCTTCTCATTCTAACTTACACTACGCATGAGGAATTCATTTCTAGGGCTTGGACATAGACCTAGGGTTTCACACTATAAAAGGTGTAAGCCTAAGAGCACCAAGAGATCCTTATGACATATAAGAAATATTTTATCACATCAAGGAGAGAGACATATTCTTGAGGAGAGCTTTCAAGACTTGGAGAGTTCTCTTTGAGAACACGTGTGCGATGGAGCTTTGAAAAATTGAAGAGCATAATACCTACTTTCTTCAACATCAGATCATAGTATTTGACCCATAGCTTTGGGGCAAATAGGGTAAGGTTTCCTTTAGTGGTTGTTATCTTGGATAGTGGCCCATAGGCTTAGCTTAGATAGACATAGCATATTTATTTTATTTTCTTATATCATTAGCATAGATTTACATGATTTCATGGCATTGTTTTATCATATTTCTGTTACATTATTTGATTACTAACAACCTCATTCGGGGAGGCAATCTCGGACACCTAAAAGTGTGTTGTTGTTTCATTTCTTGTAGTGCCACAGGTACATTGAACGAAGATTACAACATATGAGAGAAAAATGGATCCCTCTAGGAAATAGACCTAGAGAAGGAGGCATCTGTAAACCCTCATACATTTTTGTGTGCAAAACTGGGAAGCTTTTATAAGCGCATCACCTCTTTGTGGAAGGGGTATTCCTTGCCCACTTGTAATGTATAGTATCAAAATGGGTATCCCCAAGAGGGACCGGCATGTAATTGAGTTTCAATATTAATAAAGAGATTCGTCTTTTGTTATTTCATGTTATATGCTTTTTCCTCTTATATTTCCATTTCATATTTGGTATTTTAAATAAGCATTGCAAGTAGGGTTTTCAAAAAAGGGACCAGTGCGCACATTCTCAGGATCACTACAATATGGGATGGAGGTGATTTGGTTGCATGCTGGTGGAGGAGTTTGATTTGAAGGGGTGGATGTTGCTTCAAAAAGAGGGTTGGTGTAGACTTGGATGAAGTTTATGGGATGTGAGTAGATAGGTTCCAACTGAGAATAAGAAACTTGGCTATGTGGAATATGAAGTGGTTCTAGAACAATATTAGTTGGTCTTAAATAAGCTCCAACCTTTTCCATGTCTATGTAGGTGGTGCGATGGTTAGTTAGTGTAGAAGGCTCAATTTCTAGGATGGAGGTGTGAATGGGTTCATGCATCACATCAACATTCAAAGTGAATACAGTGTGTGAAGGTCATGCAGATAAACCAAAATAAATTATATGTATTGGGATGGCTAGGTTAGCCACCTAAGTGACTAGGGAAGAAGTGGAATACTCCATGGATGAGGTTGGTCCTTGTCTCATGGCTCTAGCTTGATTTTTGGTCAAAATCATAAGCTATAGGTAAGGTAGAGGTTGTGGGTGTGAAGAATGTGTGTGAAAAGGTGTAATGACAATGAAAAGCACATAGAATCAAACAAACAATTGAATCATATGTCTTGTAATTATTTTTTTTGTGTGTGTGGTTTGTGTGTTTTGATGTGCATACCCTAACCCTAAGATAAATATGCAGGATGTATTTCTAAGGTGGATGGCAAGTCAAAATTTTCCTGGTGATGAAATATAGAAAAGTCACTCATGGGTTACTAAGGTGTTTATGGGGTGAGATAGTGGATGGAGATGAAGCCCACCATCATTTATCTTGATCAATGGTTGATGATGAAGTCCAACTCATTGATGTCAAAAGTGAGGCATGTAATTATGTGTGATTATTTTTAGATTTTTGATGTCAATGGTGTTCATACAATGCCAATAAAACCACTTTTACTTAGCCAAGTTGGTAACCAAGAACACTAATACCAAGTTTCTCAAAATAATCTAGGTTACACCTCTTAAGATCCACCTTGAATTTTCAAGTGATTCCAGTAGTGGAGGGTTCACCTAGGTCTTCCACCCTGAATAAGCAAGTGATTCCAATAGTGGGAGTATGCTTGAGTACCAATGAATTTCTCTAGCTTATAAAAGTAAAAATTGGGAGACTTTAGCCTAAAGTTTAGCTATTTATTCTTTTTTAATTTTATTGCAAACAACACACAAGGTAAAAAGTAAAAACACCACAAAACAACAAAAAATTGAATCTAGTGTAATGAATGTTCTAATGCAACTAATATGAATGCATAAGTGTAGATCTATCCTATGTGTAAACTATATGAAGATATGTTTGTGAATGCCTAAGATGCAAGATGTGTTGCTTTTTAAATAGAAAATAGATATCTTCTTTTCAATATTTCTTTAAAAGCAAAGAAAATGGAGGTGGGGTTTGATCAAGACTTACCAGGAAGCCTACGTATTTCTTCTCAACTCTCATATACATGGTGAAAATTCTTGTGACATCCCTCAAACATGGTAGGGCATTTGTGTGATCATAGATCAAATCATGCTGCTTTAACCCTAGTTTTGCAATTTTTGCATGATCGAATCTTCAAAAAATTGCAAAAAAAATAAAAAAATGTAGATAAAAAATGTTGACAAGGTATATTAAAATAATAAACCCTTTAGGGGTTTTATCGTGATCACCATTTTGTAAAGTAAAAATGAACAACACCAATAAAGTAATATATCAAAGCAAATAACACAATGTATGCACAAAATGATAGATCTGATTTATTATGACTCAAGGAGCCTAGATCTCCAAATTAAACAATATATTTATCCCAAATATAGTGTTATAATACACTATTGATTTGGTACAATATTACAATGAGTGGGTCTGAAACCCTTGTTAAAAAAAATGCTAGTATCTTCGATTCGTCTTCATTTCAAGCAATTTGTGAGTGGGCTTTTGCATATACCTATGGGACCACTCTGTCTACAACAACCATCAAGTAATATGTCTCATATAACCTACACATAAATCAAAACTTAAATAAGTTAGTAGTATATGTGAGGTCTCCACTGTGTCAGACCATCTGAACAAAAAATCTATAAACCCTAGGTGTAGTAATCATGAAATGCAAGTGAAACATAGAAAATGTAAGTTGTAAAGCAAATAATACTTTATACCTTGTCAAAATAATACCTACAATGTTGGTCTATGTTTCTACTTCTATGATCTGGTAGTGCATAAACACTCGTGGTATTCGAGGGTTTGCCAATGGTAAACCAGAGGCTGAGAAATGTCTTGGAGCATTTTGGAAGGGTTGTCGATGGCTTGCAACATTGTTGGAATTCTTAATAGTGTTTGAGAAATGACCTAGAGTATTCAAGGGTTTTGGGGAGGTGTATTGTAGAACTAGATCTGGTTCGTAGGTATTTTGGTGACATAAATGAGGAATATGGTGGCAATGAGGAGGGAGGATGTTAGCAAAATTCTAGGGTTTTTGTTAATAATGGATGCAAAGGCTCCAAAGATGTGTAACCTCTAGAATCAAAAAATTAACCCCTTAACTATTTAACCTTATTCACAAAATTGAATGCTCTTTTATAACTTCCCTTCAACATGTTAGGATTTCAATGACACCAATGGGTAGCCAAGATTAAAACATGATGAATGGCTAAGATTATAACTTTGATATGTGACACATATCAAGTTAAATGGATGGCTAAGATTGATATGTGATGAATGGATATGATTTATTCATATATATATATAATATTTATATTTAAATATAAATATAAATAAATATACATATATATAAATAAATAATGAATGGTTGTGATTGGATGATGTGTGGAAGACAAGTGGCTAGGATTTGGTGTCTACATTTACTTTCCAAGAGATAGTAAGGATTTGATATTTTTCCTTTTCTTATATTATTTCTAACTTATCCTTTCTTTGTTGTAGGTTTTAATCCCTTGGGAATGCTATATTATCCAACTTTGAAGATATAAACTTGAGAATTTTCCTTTGGATACTTTAAAAACTTAAATGTGGTGCTTTTAAAGACTTAATAATAAGCTAATGTGAACTTTCAAATAATAAACATTTATAGCACCAATATTGCATACCTTTTGGTCTCCTTTTGTAGCTAGGTTTCTTGGTGATTTGATTCACCAATTTTCTGCCCTAAATTTGTAAAAATTGCAGCTCCAATTCTTATTGCTTTGCTTCCCTAAACTTTCTAATCTTGCAGCTCTTATTTTTGTCCAAATCAGCTCAAAAAATCCTCCAATTCATAGCTCTATGACTCTTCAATTTACTACCCAATATTACTTTCTAAAATTGTTAACTGTCTAAATCCTTCTCCTTTAGATTCCTGTCCAAAACTCCTTTGTTTTACAGATTCTAATTCAGATAATTCCTTTTTTGTTTTGCTTTTCAAAAACCTTTCTAAAATTCCCCTTCTCCAAAATGTAGCTATAATATATTCTCTTAAATCTCCTCAAATTTGCAACTTAATACTTCTTCAAAATGCTGCTTCAAGAATTAGTTTCATTACATTTATCTTTTTATCCAAAAACAACAATCAATTCCTTCAAATCATTGCCTTATTTTTCTGCAAATTTCTCCTTCAATTTGCTATTCAAGGACCTTTCAAAATCTACCCAAATATTCTAAAAAATGTAGCTTTATTTCACCTCCAATTTGTTGTTATGTGACTCTTCAACTTTTGCTATGAAAATAAGCAATCTTCTCCTTTGCAAATCAGACTTTGAGACTTTAATAGAATTCTTCAAATCTCTCAATTAGGTCACCTCTTCTACCTTATTTATCCTCTTGAATTCTAACTTCAAAGATGGCCTCTTTAGTTGGCATTTTTCTCAAGAATTTGAATGTCTTGAGATCTTCAAGAATCCTTTCTAAAATTTGGTAACCCTATTGCCAAATCCTTTTTCCTTTTGGTCTTGTTATCATATGGTGACAACTATCCCAAATTCTTATTTTCAAGAGATACTCCTTCTTGCAGTATTCTACCTTGACCCTTCAATTTTCCTCCAATGGCCACTTCTTCAACTTTCTTCAATAGGGATTTTTCTAGCCTTCTTCTTTCTCATTTCAAGTTTTTCTAGAGATCTCTTCTTTTGGGTATTCAAATTATGTAGCTTCTCAAATATTCAATAGGAATTTTCTTATCCCTTCAATATAGTGACTTCCAAATATGAAAGTTCTTCAATGGGACATTTTCTTGGATCTCCTCCTTCTTGATCTACAGTATTCAATATTTTATAGGGACCTCCTTTTTTGGTCTCCTTAATCTTCAATATCCAATATTCTGTGGGGACCTCCTTCTAGGTCTCATGAATATTCAGTATCTATTTTTTGCAACAAAGAACTAATCCCTACATGAGAAAAGCACATAGAATTTTAGGCAATCAAAGATGAAATTCTTCTCTATCTATTGTAGTAAGCTTCTCAACTTCTAAAAAATACTATTCTATATCAAAAAATGTATATGGTAGCAAGTAAATTTATGCAAATCTCTAGATATCTATAAATCAATAAACATCACTAGTTATCCTTCAATCTAGTGGAAAGAGATCTATGATGAATCCTATTCTTCACTAGTTTTCCTGCAACCCTGTGGAAAGACTCTTAGGCAAAAAGGAATTCTAAAAATAATAAAAATGAAATCTCCCTATATCCTCTCAATATTCTTGTGGATCTCCCTATATCCTATCAATATACCTTGTGCTTTGATACCACTGTTAGATTTTTATGTTAAAACACTTAATGAAATGTAACCACAATGCATAAAATGAGCATGCAATATTAAATCTATGATAATGATAATATAATAAGCATGTAAAAATCATAAGAAACTTCTATAATAACTCATAAAACTACCATTAATGAAAGCTCACAAAAATAGGATCTTCATACATAATGTGGAGATATCAAATGCTCCATTCTTCATATATGCTCTACATTATATCTAACTTGAGCATGTACTCTACTCTAATGTGCTCTTGCACTATCTTTCATTATCTCTACTACAAAGGCTAGTATATAATAGAATATGACTCTTGGCCTTCTATACTCCTATGACACATCATATCCCTATTTATAGACTTATGTACACATGTACAACATGCACATTCACATCATCAGGTATCTTGGACATTCTAACAACACTTGTTCATTTATTATATTGCATAGAGTAACTATTCAAGTCCTAATCTAAGACACACTCCTAATCTAAATATGTACCCAAGATGGTACATTAGCATGTACCAAATAATGCAATATATTCCAACAGTTTTATTCTTCTTCCAATGTCTTATTTTGATCTTGAGTAAGATCTTTCCAATCATTAGGTGGAGTATATGGCTGAAATATACTTTTCCAAACTCCCTTCCATACAAATATCCTTCTCATTTGATCTCTCCAATACTCAAAGTTGTCTCCTTTGAATGTAGGTATATTTAAGGATGTATTTTTTTCCATGATAGAAAATGAATAACCACAAGTATTTCTGATCCAAAATCTTATAAATGATGTTGTAAATCAGAAATATTCACTCTCTCTTGTCATAGCTTCACCTGTAAATTTTAAAATCACACAAAAAACTCTACTCTGATACCAAATGAAAGTTCTTGAGGTGGAGAGATTAAAAAAAAATAACAATAAATTGATTCTGATATAAGACAAAAATAACATTAATGGAGCATGGATATCACCCAAAAATGGTCCAGGAGTGTAAATATTCTTAGCCAAAAGCTCCAATTTTAACAAACTATGTTGTTGGTCCAAACCAAAAAAATAAATCTAGAATTGAAAAAAGCGCACAAATATAAACTTAATAGTGCACATGAAAAATTATGATTCTTCTCTAATTTAAAAAGAGTCCAATTACAAAATATATAATGATCAATCAGCCTTGATCATGCAAAAAAGCTAAAAAATTTAAAAACTAGCTTTTTAAAAAATGCAACCTTTGTTATGCCACTTTGCATGTTATTTTTTATTTAATTTTAAATTAACTAAAATTCTTAATTGGTACGAATAAAGCACCAAATTTAATATATTTTTGCATGTGCTTTATTTTAGTTAAAACTTATATAATAATTTAATAATTATGGGTGAATTTTGACATCACCCTCAACACTTCTTTCCTTTATGTGATCTTAGGTATTTAGTTAAGGAAATGGAAACTTAGGGCTTGTCTTTCATTTTAGAAGAATTTAATTTTGAATTGTAGTATTCACTTCTAGTTTTCAAAAGTAAAGAAATATTGAATTTCACATTAAAATTTTTAAAATAAAAACATTTTTATGTGCTTTAGTTCCTAAACATGAAAATCCAAAAGAATTATTATAGTTGTATTTCATCTTCCTTAAACAATTAAAATATAAAATTCATTTCTTTGAGTTATTGGTTTTTAAGTTCCTAGAAAAGAGAGATGGAATTATATTGCACTCTAGTCTTCCTTTAAACCTTGAAATTATGAAATGCATTTACTTCATTACATTTAAAAACAAGGAGCATTCCTTTATTTTGTATTTCTACTAAACTTCTAAAAGCAAAACCAAAAGAAAATATTTTCTTTATATCTTAGTTTCATATTAGGAATTTTATCTCCCTAAAATAGTAAAGAACATCTTAATCCTTGAAATATTCTAAATATAAAAAACTAAAACATTCCTTCCCCTACGTATTGAAAAGCAAAATTCAAAGTATCATCTTTAATTGCATTGTAATATTTTGAAAAACAAGCAAAGCATTTTCTTTTCATTGAACTTTTCAAAAACAAAATATAAAATAAATGTTCGTATTGCATGCT
Organism: Wollemia nobilis; assembly: GCA_028583015.1. Taxonomy (NCBI): domain Eukaryota; kingdom Viridiplantae; phylum Streptophyta; class Pinopsida; order Araucariales; family Araucariaceae; genus Wollemia; species Wollemia nobilis. The sequence continues at coordinate 1,988,651 of JAQPPZ010000493.1, forward strand.
ATTAAATAACAAATATAGAATGAAATTAGTGTATCTTAATAACAATATTATATTTTTGTGTCCTTAGCATGCATATAATAAAATTAATATTTATGTAATAAAGTTTCCATCCTATACCTTTTCTATTAAAGTAAAGTGAAACCAATTCAAAATTATCGGTACATTTACTATTTATATTGTCATTCTTCTAATCTCTACATAATTGAAGACGTTGATATGTATTACAAAAGTGTTCTAGAGATCATTTGCAGGTCATAATAACCAACTCAAAAATTCTTTAAAACTATTATTATCTTTAAGTAGTAGCATGACCAGGGTTATGCATAAGGGGTTGGACCCAAAATGAACTTGTAAAAAAATGGTGAATCCTAATTGAAATCAAGGTGAATTCTAAGAAAATCAAATCAATCATCTTCACACCAAAATTTTGGGGAATTTTAAGCTCTAAAAATTAAGATCATTTTTGGGGTAATGTTTTACCTATTAAATCACCTGATAACTTTATAAAAATACCACCTGATTATTATAATTTTATGATTTTTGGCTCCAAATATTTGTCTATATTAGTTTGTATACATAAGTATATGAATATGTGCTCAAGAGCACAAATTTTGGAAAAATAATATCAATTTGTGGTGATAGTTGTCTATCATTGAAAAAAACTAAAGGAAAAAGGAACGAAAAAATAGTCATATGGGTCCATCAATATGATGCAATTGTGGATATTTTATTGTCTAATCACATTTACACAAAAGAAGAAATACCATTGTATAATCCTACCTACCAAAATTCCACATCCCAATATATTATTTTTTAAGCCAATAAATTAGTTATTCATCCACCTTAGCCAACCACACTTGGTCAAATACCAAACCAACAATGACCCACACAAACCCACTTTATGGTATACCCTTTGATTAAATAACCTCAATAATATTCTAATTTATAAAATCCATTACTCTAATGGTATAATGAATCTACCTCCTACACTTAGTGTGCAAAATGCACCTCCTATAAGTGCTACTTCAATGCAATGTCCTCTAGATCTAGTTTATGCAACACACCCCACCTTCTTGCTAGTCAAAATGTAGGATATTTAGCATAAATATTTCCAAACCAAATTTAATGTATCATTAAAAATGCACATATTGACTAAAAAAATGGGGATATAGGTGATCCTAAAAACACTTAAGGAAAAACACTACTATAGGACCTAAATACCACATACTTAGCAATTTTTTGTAACATCAACTAAGTGTCCAAGAAAATATCCTAAGCAATGTTAAACTCCACAAGGGTACAAAATCCATGGTCAACACAATAAAAAAAATCCTAGAATAATTCAAAGTTATAGAATTCAGATAAGCAACACCAACACATGGTAAATTTCCACAGTGGAAGATCATAAACATGCTAGTTTTAGCAAAGAGGTGGCTAAGTGTTGGAAAGGTTAAAATATGTTAGAAGCCAAAATTTGTAGTCAACATAAAGTGGAATTTGGAGTTGTAGATTATATAAATCAAGAGGTAAGGTAGAGTTAAAACCAACCCAATGCCAATGCAAAATAGTAATTTCATGATCAAAATGGTCAAATCCGACTTGGTGGAAACTAAAGTAATAGATTTCACAAAAATCCCTCAAAAGCCATGAGAAATGCATTTCATAGTCAGTGCAATCAAACATGGCTCAACAGAATTTAAAGTTGTGTATTTTTTGAGAGGATGCAAGGCACCCTAGAATGCATACTCTATGGTCAACATAGTCTAACTTGACCCGATGGAATTTAGAGTAGCGGATTCCATTCAAGAGAGGAATGCAATGGGATCTGAGGAGTGCAATGAAAAAGACCTAAGAAGATAAAATATCACTATAATAAAGACTCACTTGCATTTTTAGTTGTATATCGATGACAAAAATTCTTCTCAAGAACAAAGGATGATCTATATTAATATATGCACAACTTGCAAAGCTTATAAGTGCAATGTTCATTGAGTACAACTTAATTCTTGTTCTTGAAAATCAATGAGAGGCTGCCACCTCAGTATTTTGCTGATCTAGCAAGAAATTCCTTGAAATATTTCTAGTTTTTTTTACTATCATTGTAAAATCTATATAATGAGGTTGAACCCTCATGTTTAAGGATCGGATATAGAGTGTTTTTTTCATATATTACTATAATTACTGTGAAATCAATAGGATCATTACTTGAATGTTTACCTCTAGATCTTATCTTCATCAATTTTTAGTTTATTCTATGAATGCATTTCTATTACTACTGTAATTATTAGTCAATTCTAATGATATTAGATTGCTTATTTGGAGCACCTTGGAATGGTTCATGCCTAAAAAAATGCTACATAAGACTTCTATTTTGTTACTCTAAGTGTTGATCTAATTCTAATATCTAGATTATTTGCATTTTATATGTTTGAAATAGTTTTCTAAGCATTTCCTTATTTTTATGGTGGAGATACTGAGTTTTGATTATTGTTAGTCTCAAGTGTGGCATAATGGAAATGTGATTGATCAGCGAATTCTTGCTATTTTTCAATGTTGTTAGCTCTATACAACCATTATTTTATCAATTATTTTCTAATCCTTATCTCATTTCTATCTCTAAAATTACACATTATTTTGAGTTTAATTGAGTCAACACTTGAATTGGTTGATAATGTATACTGACCTACTCTGGAGGTTAGATTGAATTTAATATCTAATCCATCCAATGTCAGGGTTTGAGCTATGATTAGTGGGTATGCACCTCCTAGAAGTCAAATATTTATAGTCACATCTCAAGGTTCCCTTTATGTTAGTTTAGACCCCAATAGTTCTTGCACGCCTAGTGGGACACCAAAGACCCGTTATATTTCCCCTTACCCACTTCTTTATTGATAATTCATGAAGAAATCAATATTTAGTGAGTTGTCTTGACATCATTTAGTAGAGAAAGTAAATTCACTTGGTGACTATGTTGGGGAGTAAAATCAAATTTCATGACCATTTGCCTTTTAAAGAACTGTTTGTAAAATGATATAGCTCCCATTTTTAATTCTAAGAGCTCAAAGGCCTAATGGATTATCACCATTATCCTCCATCGTATGAATTTTGTCCCTTATACATACCAATTTTATATGAGATTCACAAAATTATCCTTAAAAATTTTCCCATTTATCAAGGGAGAGAAAACTACAAAAGAGCATTACCAAGACATAGTGTCCTTGTCATAAGTCTACAATATCAAGTTTGAAGATGTTATGTTAAGATTATTGGTCTTATATTTGAAAGGTAATGTTTTTATGTGGTATAATACCTTGGATTGTGGTCGTATCAAAACGTGGGAGTATCTAGTCAAAGCCCTTATGGATGAATTTGATGATCGTGGAGACCCCTTCCTACTTGTCACTTAGTTTTCATTCATAAAGAAGTACCTTCAAGAAAGTATTTCTGAATTCAATGTTCATTTCAAAATAATGTGGAATAGAATTCCCTAATAATACCAACCCTCCCACCCTCATGCATACTTGTATTATATTCATGCACTGCATCTTGATTTGAGTCTCCTGATCCAACAATCTAAATTTGAAGGGTACCCATAAGTGTTTCAAGAGGCCATGAGGGCAAAAAATATGTTAATCACTATAGGAAAATCCCCCCTATAATAGTAAATACATTTTTATCTAGCCCTCCAATACCCCTCTTATTTAGCTAAAATATAAAAAAAATAGAGTTGTGGGCTGATAAAAAGACTAGTGGTTTGTTATCAAGTCCATGGATTAGCCTGGTGATTTCCATTCAAGATTCAGAAGAAATTAAGTAATACTCCCAGTACTATGGGAGAGAGAATGATTCACCCCTTGATAAGATGATGCCACTGAACTCTATCTCCCACATCTATTCTAAGCCATGACATGATGAAGGTTGGGCTAAAGAAGATGAAGAAGGATAATGTTCAAAACCTAAAGGGGTTACTAATAGTACTAGTCTACTTGCAAGCCCAGTTCCTTTTTTTAGTATGAAGTAGGCAGTGCAATAAAATTATGGCTACATAAGTAGTGTAAGAATTTCTAGTGCATACATAGGCTCTCTAACAGATTATTCTGGTAGTATACATATTATGTTACAAATTCCCATTCAAAATGAAAGGGTGTAAGTGCAGATACCAGAATGTATCTTGGTAGAAACATCTTTGAAGGAAAGGAGAATTGAGGCCTTAAGGGACTTGTATGTTCCTGCAATAATTTTTGAGTAATGAATGAAAAGGGTGTATCAATTTTAGGACCTATTTGATGAGTCATCTCAAACAAAGCAAAGCTTGAGGTAAGATTTGTTGGTACATTTAGAGGTCAATTTGGTTAAGCTTTCTTTAAGAAATATAGTTTGGGAAAGTAAAAGGATCCCAAGGAGTAATGCTCTAGGTCTCTATGAGATACAACCTAACCCATGCTATGTATCATTTGTTGTTGAAAAGAGAATGGTGCACAATTTCTTAGTAAGCTCAGGAGCTAAAGTACCCATGATGTCGTTCCAAATATGTAAATATTTGGGGCTAATTATTGAAAAGATGGAACCAAAATATTTATAGTTTAAAGGGAAATTTATTAAGGTTCTTGGCATCATATAATATTTTTTTATGATGTTGTGGGGGCTACCTAACTTATTCATGGTACTAGATATCATGGTCATCAACATTCCTCCACTATTTGGCATTTATTATTTTGAAGTTTCAATAGAACCTTTTGGTTTTTTTCTTGAGGAGGAGATCAACAACATTCACATATTTGGAGAAAAAATAAGTGTTAATATTTCTAACCAAGATATTCACCCTTTTATAATTGAATATTATAAGTAACCACACATCAGTCCTCCAATGACTGTATGTGATTGTGCGATAACAGAAACCCTCCTTCAAAGAGACCCATCAATAAGATACCACTCTAATGAAGCATTGGTTAAAGTGACCCTCTTAATTACTCATGAAGTGTCAAGAAGTGTTTTTTTATGGTCTAGAAGCCATTTTAATAAAGAGATAACGAAATAAGAAATAAAGGGTTCATGTCATCAAAGGCATGAGTGTCTTGAGATAAATCCTTTGATCGTATCCTACCAGTGGGAGAGATATTTTTTAAGTTAAAAACTAACACAAGTGGAAATTGATCTCTATGGCATAAGATATGAATTTTCATGCCATAATTACATTTTAACAAGTAAGATTTACTGAGTACATGGTAAAATATTTAAGGATAAGTAAAATTTTAGAGCCATTTGGTTCAAACATTGCAGATTCATAGGGTAGAGGTATGAGAAATATTTTAATCCAGGTGTATGCATATGTGCCACATTTTTATGTATATAACCAATACTTAAATAAAATGGCTGACTACAACTATAAAAATAAGGTAAAAGTAGGTTCACATGAAAGCACTAGCCTACCATTTTATATTTTTTCTGAAGATAATAAAGGGGATCTTCGAATTGAGGACAGAGGATAACATCCAAGATAGAAGGAATATCATCAAAGTTTTGATTTTTTTATGGTTTAACTCATGATGAGGTCTTCTAAATATGTTTCCCAATGGATAATATATAGTAAAACTAGAGGCTTGATGAAAATACCCTGAATAATACTCTATGTGAAATAACACAACTTGACTAGGGTAAAGGATACGGTGAGAATGCGAATGCTAGGTGAAGCAAGTTAAGTACTTTCTAGATCTAAAGTTAGTATTTTTACATCATCAATTTATGTCATGTTTTCTCAAGTCTATAAAAGGATAAATACTAATTTGAAAATAGTTTGAATTCTGATATGGGTCATAATCGACAGACCAAATATGGCAGAGGAAATCTTGCTTATATGGGAGAGGTATTATTTATCCTTAATGAACACCGTAAGCAAAGCAAAGGAAAAGAGGGATTTTCAATCTATCTACCTTGGAAACAATATTGCACCTTGATGGATTATACATATGGAGCTCGCACCACTATGGATTATGCATACACATATATTTATGGTGCATAACTCCTTGTTTTTGTGTAACTCCAATTCCCTCTACTTGTTTCCCTTCTTCTTCGTTTCCCTAGCACATTAGTTTTATTTCCTCTCATACCCTTGAATATATACCATATACCCCTTCTTTTAAGTCTTTCCTTTGTGTATTAATATGGTGGCCATGTTTGTTTTTATTCCTAGTTTTGCCAAATCACCACCATTTCATGTGTATTATGAGTTTTATTTTACCTCACTCTACTAATTTTTGGTTTAATCCCATGATATTTTCATCCATTTTCCATTCTCTTTTGATCTTCTTGATTCCAAGTTTATTGTTCTTCCCCTCCCTTTTTGGTGGTTCCTTCCCTCCTTCATGATTGCATCATTGCTTACCTCAAATTCTACTAAAATTTTAAGTGGATAAGGCTCTGAGTTCTTTACCTTTGCAAGAAAAGTTCCTCAAGAGGCACCAAAATATAGGGTCTAAAAGGCCACATACTTAGCAATTTTTTGTAACATAAGCTAAATATCCAATAAAAGCTCCTAAGAAATGTTAAACTCTGCAAGGGTATAGAATCCACGATGAACATAGTCAAGCAGGACCTAGCGGAATTCAAAGTTGCAAAATTTAGAGAAGTGACACTAGCACACAGTAAATTTCCATAGTGGAATATCATAAACATCTCAGTTTTGGCAAAGGGGTGACTAACTTTCTGAAAGGTTAAAATCCATTGGAAGCCAAAATCCATAGTTAGTGCAATCAAACAACGCAAAGCAAACTTTAGTGTTGTGGATTCTAAAATGTAGGAGGTAAGGTAGCGTTAAAATCCACCCAAGTCTAATACAAAATAGTAATTCCATAGTCAAAATGGTCAAATCCAACCTGGTGAAAAATAAAGTAGTGGATTTTTTAGAAATACCTAAAAATCCATGAGAAATGCATTCCACAGTTAGCGCAGTCAAACCTAGCTTAGTGGAATTCAAAGTTATAGATTTTGTGAGAGGATGCAAGGGGCCCTAGAACACATGGTCAACACAGACTAACCTAAATCGATAAAATTTAGAGTAAAGGATTCTATTCAAGAGAGGATATAGCATAATATGAGAATATAGACTCGCTTGCATTTTTAGTTGTAGATCGATGGAATAAAATATTCTCAAGAAAAAAGGATAATCCAGATTGACCTGTAAACATTCCAATCTTGGAATTCATTAGAGAGCCAAACAACTTACCAAGCTTAGAAGTGTGATGTTAATCGAGTATGGCTCAATTATTATTCTTGAAAACCAATGAGAGGCTGACACGTCAACATTTTGTTGATCTAGAAAGAAATTCCTTGTAATGTTTCTAATTTTTTACTATCATTCTAAAATCTATATAATGAGGTTGAGCCTTCATTTTTAAGGGTCAGTTCTGGAGTGTTTTATTGATATATTATTGTAATTGTTGTGAAATTAATAGAAGGAGCATTACTTGGATTTTTACCTCTAGATCTTATATTCATCAATTGTTAGTTTATTCTATGAATGCATTACTGTTACTGTTGTCATGATTATTCAATTTTTTTGATATTGGATTGTTGCTTTGGAGCACCTTGGAATGGTTCATGCTTAAAAAAATGATGTAGAATAATTCTATTTCTATTAGTCTAAGTTTTGATCTAATTTTTATATTTTTATTAATAGCATTTTAGATGTTTGAAATAATTTTTTGAGCATTTCCTTATTTTCAAGTGTGGTATACTGGAAATGTGATTGATCAATGAATTCTTGCTATTTTTAAATGTTGTTAGCTCCATCCATCCATTATTTTCTTAAACATTTTCTAACCCTTATCTCATTTCTATCCCTAAACTTACATATTATTTTGAGCTTAATTTAGTCAACACCTGAATTAGTTTATAAGGTACCAACCTACTCTGGAGGTTGGATTGAAGTTAATATATAATCCATCTAATGCCAGGGTTTGAGTTTTTATTAGTGGGTATGCACCTCCTAGAATTCAAATATTCATAATCATAGTTCAAGGTTCCCTTGATGTCAATTCAGAATCCAACAACTACCTCTAGCTAGTTAGGCATAGTAGAGCATGTAAGATCTAAATCCTCCTAACAAATAAATTAATTATTAAGGCTTGCATTACCATCTTAATTTTCTAAATATATAACCTTATTTGAATCAACTACGGGGTTATCAGTATCCACTATCTCATCTTTTTCATTATCATTTTCCTCACTATCCCCGATACCAATACCCTTAATATCTTCTATACCCACCTATGGATTATGTGACATGCCCTTAACCACCACCGCAATATTAGTATGGTCAAACTCCTCATCCACCATAGGTTAATCTAATTCCTCCACCTATATCCCAAAATAAAATTCCTAATTGGATCTATCAAGGACCATTGAACCTAGTGGTTCCCCCATTCTCCATATCACTATGAAATCCTTATCTACTTTTGAAATTAAATAAAAATAAGATGACATTAGATCACCCTATTTATTTTTCTAAAAACAAATCAATCCATCACATTCAAGAATAGGATATAATGGTATGCTTATTAATTTAAAATTTATGTGATAAGATTACATTCTAGTATAGAGGAATACTAGATACTTTTGTTACTAGTTTAGCATCAATTAAATAACATTTTATGCATATATTTGGTAGTAGGGGTGATTGTTATTCTATTTATTCCAACTAAATACAATGAAAAGACATCCCCAAGAAAAATACATAATTTTAACACTTGATTCTTGAGGACCTTAAATCTAATTGCATAAAATATTACAACTAATAAAAAGAAAGCATTGCCTTTCTACATCAAGTGTCTGTAGTTTGATCTAGATTTAATGGTTTGTAATGATAACCATCACACCCTAGCTATGGAATTTTATGGAGTTGCACATGTAAAAGATATTTTTATTAAAGTAGGATAACTACCTCTAGCCCCACCTACGACCAATGTTACCCATATTACTCAAAATTTATTAGCTCTTGTTCTATACCCCCATTACACCCATTCCAAAACCTTAATTAAACACTATGACTAATTCATAAGCATAACCATACATTAAATTTCATCTTGTAATTAACACATTATAAACTATTATTTTTTAATTATAGTTTCTAGCCCTTTCTATTTTAGCCAACAAAAATAATTATTTATCCAATAATTTTGTAATATGCAAGATATTAGAGGTTATTAAAACTTTGGTAAATTGGAACAATGATAAAAGGAAACAATTGAGACAACCCTAGAACTAGAAATCATGGAAAACCTAATACCTCACTAAATGTCAAGTGCATCAACAAGGCTACGACCAAGAAAAAATTCAAACCCATAACTATATGGTGAATGCCAATTTAGTGGTCAACACATTTTAGTATTTTCCATGTAATGTGATGTATTATCCTATAGAATATGTTGGATCCATAATAAATTATCAAGCAATCCAATAAGACCAACAATAATATTTTCAACATGCCACTATCTTAATCAACCAACCCACATACTAAAAACCTTAACCACAACAGTCATATTCCATCCTACCTAATCCTAACAATGTTATCCTGATTAATTTTAGTATTATAAAAATAAATGAATAGTCCATATTTGAAGATGATGCTATATACACTAACTAAAAAAGGGGTGAAACTATGGGTAAAATAAAATCTTCTAAAGAACAACCTACTAAAAAATAAAATTTGACAAGTAATGGAATAATGATACTTAGGAGAAGTAGGACATCCTTACACTTAAAGGGCCAATAGTCTCACAAAAAGAAAAAGAAGTTATTGAGAAGGATATTCTAGGTCTATGATTTTCTTAGTGGTGTGTTTAGTGTCCTAGACTACAACCAAGATTGGATGGCTTAGAATTTATTTTGAGCAGACCTCTATAAGGTTGGTTCCTTATTGTACAAAGAAAAGAAACAAATAAAAGAAGACTAAATATATAAATGGAGGTTAGAGAGAAATATAAAGGAGAGAAATTTAGATTAATGGGTGGATGGCATTCAACTAAAAAAACTACCATATCCCATTGAAAATACCATGCAATTTATCTATATATAGGGCCTAATAGACTAGCTACCAAATAAAGAATTGTAAAATATAAAAAATAAGCACAAATCATGCATTCTACCACTCCAATAGTCCATAGTGATAATTCAAACAATAGATAAGGCCAAATAGATTAAACCACCTATAAAATTATGAAAAAGTGAATATAACTATGATGATAAAATTCAATGCATCCATAACATTCCAATAGCCTTTAGTAATAATCTAAATAGAAACTTAGGCCTAATAGAATAGACCATTATCAAAGCTTTTACAGAAATTTCTAGAGACTACAAAACATACATACACATAAGAATTCTACAACACATTACTAGTAGAGGTCAAAAAATAAGGTATTTAATTAAGTAGCAAAGAAAAATTACATATTTTACAATAGGCAAACACTCAAATTATCAACCCTCATATTAAGGATGATTAAGCTACTTACAGTTTTTATAATGTCATAATCCTAGATTAATCATTATATAGATGGCCTCTTTAGGTCTGATACATGTATGTGTAGCCTGGAGTAGTCCAAAATTTAGGTATAATTAGCATGGTCTCTCCTAGTATTGATACATGTATGTGCATCCTAGAGTAGCACAATATTCATGTATAACTAGCATGATTGAGAAGAGTGGTTATCACTTTCCTACTTTATCTAAGCTAGCTATCTTGATCTTATAGTCAATGACACTACTTAGCAATCATGTTTCCTTAGAAAAATCAATCCTCTTGATCATGCTCAACGTTTTTCCCATTGTATTATACTAACATGCCAACTATCAAATTTTTAGGCAACTCCATTCATAATTACTATGGGAAGTTGCTATCATTATAGGTTTTAGAATATTGATTGTTGTTTTCTTTCCTAACCACTTTGATCTGGGTAGCTAAGGAATGACTAGGTGGTCTGAGATTCTAATGCATATGATTCCCACTAAAAGGGACTTGAATTATAGCCTTTTCTCTTTTGTCTTCATCTACTTGAGGTTGCTTATTGCTAGGGCCTAAGAGATATTGTCATAAGTTCTAATTTTTTGAGATAACATCATCATTGGAATTCCTTGGCCACTCTTCCTTTTGGAATCATGACTAGCTAGAGCTCTTATGGTGTTGTGTTGACATCATCATTTAAAAACTCTATCCACCTATATCTTATGGCCACTTGAACATTCCATCCACTTAGTGATCAAGATTTTGGGTTGGCTAAGTCTTTTGGAAACTTTAGTCAATGTCACCTTTGAATTTTATTGGCCACTTTCCTTTGTTGATGAAGAGGTTTTTAGAAGAAATAGTCATACTTGTATGCCTTAGTAGAATTTTAGGCCTAGTAAAATACTAATATATTTTGGTCAATCATATATCAAACCCAATAATGAGTGTAGATCCTAGCCTTAGCAAAACTTTACCAAGATGATTCACCAACAATGTTTACAAGGACTTATCTATGTGGACCAAGTATTGGCCCACATTAGTGGTGCATCCTAGGGAATTTTTCTCACAAAAAAGGAAAACTCAAATAGATTTATCATTGGTAAATGGATTCAATGTAAAGGAAAACAATAAGTATTTAGAGGGGAGAATCACTTGGGGTTTCCATGGATTTGAAAGAGGAAATGGATAAATTCTTAGAGGGTATGAGATTATTTAACTTTAATAGAGACTTTATCAGATGCGTTGGAATATACCCCTATTTCAATTATATCCCATCCATAAGAAAATATGGGATTCATCATGATAGAAAGAGGAGGAAAAGAACAATAGGTGATAGATAATAAAAAGAATCTACTCTAGGAGTGGAATGTAAAAAATTTATGGCTAGGAGGTATGAGGAAGGTGACATTTTAATGATCAATTATAGGAAGAGGAATTAATGAGGATAAGAAGGAGAGAGGGAAATAGGAAATGGAAAAAAGAGGAGGATAAAGAGAAGAGAAGAGGAAGAGAAAGAGAAGAAATTGCATATATTTGAATGGTAGTTTCTTTTGGAGAGTAGGCTTCCTCCTAATGATATTTTGTAATAACTTGAACCAAATTAGGACAATGATAAAGTGCCTCAAGAAAATGTTCCACACACTTTGAAGATTGGAACCCCTTTCGGGTGCTTACTACCTTATTCTTCATGGCATTGCATAGAAAATTCTCTTAAAGGCTATATGTGACTTCATGGCATCCATAAAGTTTTGAGACATACATAGTTACTATTCTTAATACATAATTATTGTGAGCTTTGTCTAAGTTATTGATAGCATATTCAAAATATAACCAACCATGTATACTTTTATAGTCTTTTCTGATAGCTATGATATTTTAATGATCAAGCATGCTTTGTCATGTTTAACAAAATTTCCAAAAAACTTGAGTTTATACAAGTGGTTTGATCATAGGCCTTGCTTCCTAGAACCAATAGCCTTTTTACATCACAATCTTTTATTTATTTACTATTTATGAATACCATGTTTTTATTTTTCATGAAATGTCTTATATTGATGGGATCATGTGCAAGCTATGATACTTTTAGAGGGATGGGGTTCCAGTGGCTTCATTCTATTTTCTGCCTTTATTTTCTAGCCCTACTTAACTTTTTTGATTTGAGAAGTGCCTTTTAGCTCCTATTGTATTAAAATTTCTACCAATTATTTTCTCCTTACTTGATTTTTGATGCTTCACAATTGCTTTTGAATGAGAGCTATCAGATATTTTTATATGTACTAAATTATTCTATTTATCTAGCTTGGACTATCTACTCCTTTTAATTCTAGATAAAGGAATTGGAAGATTGTATATACCAAAATAATTTTATTTTATTCTATTATTGGGGCAAGATTTTCAATCTATAAAATTTTTATTTCAAAGCACCTAGGATGTGTGTGTTTCTATAGACTATAAAATTCATCTAGATAATGTTTTGCATTTACCATAAATTTTAATGGAAATTTCGATTTCATCTAACAAGCTCTAACAAGCTTACCAACCTCTTAGAATTATCCTCTTATTCTCTTTCTCTTTTATCCTTGGGCTTAACTCTTTTGCTTTTTTTTTTTTGTTATTTTAAAATAGCACTAGGGTGTATGGTGAGTTGCAAACCCAATTTCCAAAAGAGGGTAGATGTATCTTCTAGCATACCTATTAAATTAAAATATGTACATGTAGTTACAATTTGGGTGCAAACCATTCCAACGGAGGAACCCTTTTAGCTATCACTGAGAAGGTTCTCGGGTTCCAACCCATGACAAGGTATACCTTAGCTATCATTGGAAATGCTATAATTCATCATATTTCTAGTCTAGTGGATCAAAAAAAATTTGTGGTACAAAGAGCTTCAAACATTCTTACAATAGTCATTTAAGACCCTCCCTTGTGAGCATCTTTGATATTTCCACAACATCGATAAATTGAAAAATTGATGGAGCCTCAAGTCCATTTTTTATTAGCTTTGAATGGTAATATGGAACTTACCAATGTATTTACTCAAGAGTTATGAAATTCTGAGATAAGGGGTATCCTTATATTGACTTATCCATCTTGGAAATTCATTGAAGCTACTTGTCTAGTCCATCCCTCTTTTCTTCACTTCTTCTCTAGACAACTCATGCAAAAGGACTTTTCAACATCGTTGAATCAACAATCAACATGATAAACCTTTCAATATATGTATGTGATCTATATAATGCAATTTTTAAAATTTTCTTTGTGAGAATAGTATATTGCTGCCTACCTAGCCAATGGCTTTATTACATTTAGTTGTTATCAAATATATTTACATACTACCAATTTACACAAAAAAATTGTGTGCCTTCTCACACCAGCTTTGTTTTATGTTGTTGCTTAAAACAAATTAACAATGACCAAACCATATCATATTGAACTCTTGCTTTTATCACTTGATAGTTGTCTAGAACATGTGGCTTGTTCTAGTGGAGAGTTTTTAGATGGTTGAATTTAAGAAAGAATAATTTCCAAAGACTATCTAGCATATAGATTTGGAAATTAACAAATATATTTTACCTTTAACTCATGACTCCTTTTCTAGATTACCCATGTGTTTTGGGTCTTGCACCAGATTTATATCTAGCTCTTCATGATTTTTTGGGCTGATGTGCATTGTTTCCTTGGAATGGAGAACATAAATTCATCAGCTATTAGCAATATTTTTTCTTTCCCTTATTTTTTGGATGTATTTTCTAGAACATCTGACCTACTAAGGTATCAATATAATTGTATATTTACTTTGAGGTCTGTTGAGTTTCCAAGTTTAAGTGAATCACTGCATTGGGACCAAGCAAGTAAAATTTATTCTCTAGTAATTGCTCTAGGTTTTCCAACCAATCCTCTATCTCCACCTTCGTATGATCTAAAGCATAATCAACCATATAAAATTCCTAATCTTCATACCTTTATATGTGATAAAGGCTAAGTGTAACACCCCTATTTGGACATGACTATTTTTGTGCTTTGAACTATGTATTAATGTTAAAATTTAATGCAGTCTCCTTTATATATGTTGGAATGATGCATCCATTTAGAAACTTGGAATGTGGTACTATTGATGTATTTGTGGATGCAAGACCATGTGCTATCCTTTGTAAGACCATATGAAAACCACCTACAAGAGAGAGAAACTTAGGAAAATGATGAGAATGACTAGTTCATCAACAAATCAGGGTAACATAGATATTTGTCCTTCATGTAGATGCATATCATGTTTGTTTATTTCAATAGTTTTGCACCATTGGACTAGGAAGTTGCTTGAAATGAGTCCCCTTAAAGTACGACAGTAATAGTTTTTTCTATATTAATATAGAAAACTTACTTAAGGATAAAATTATTATATAGAACATGGTGAGAGTGTATTAATTCTTGTTTATGGCATATTTATTATTTGGGATGAATTTCTTTAGATTCAAGAAGTAATTATTATTAAACTTGGAGTTATGTAAATAAATCTAAATATTGGCCTTGAATATTAATATTAAGGTTTTAATTCTAAGAGATTATTTTAAAATAACCACTAAACTCTTGCTTTAATAAACTTAATTAATATCCACCTTGCTACGTAAGGGAGTGGCTCTTGATGAGAATCAAGTGGTGCTTGGAAGAACATATTCTTGAGCATTATTTGTAACACCCATGCACCAAGGTATACCATTTCTATTTTTCTCATTAATATGGTGGAAATGTTGTTGTTGGTTGGTGTATCAAAGGAAAGAGTGGGAGGATTGTTATAATAAATAGGCAGAGGTTCAGATCAAGCACTACGTAGAAGCAAAGAGAGAGCTCTTACCAAGTGGTTTTATGTGTACCTTATGTTAGATTTATTATTATCTAGTTAATACTTTTCTTGTATGATTTTATGTGCTTGATTTATCTCTTCTTCAATGGTTGTAAGTTGTGTGTATACCCACACTATCTATTGAGTTATGTTTGTGAATACTTTGATGTTATACTTTCTTTATTTCTTTCTCAGTCTAGCATGTATTTCTTATTATATTTCTTGTGGAAGGTGCCTTGTTGGAGAAACTTAAAGCATTGAGTGGATGGTTTTCATCCTTTATCCCTTGAGTTAGCTAAAGCATAGGGTATATGGATGACGTTCCTTCCTATCTACATGTCACCTTGGAAAAGCAAGTTTTAGGGACATAGATTAGGGTTTTCTATGTGCCACATGTGATTTTTGAAGTTGGCTATGGTTTATCCTTTGGCTACATTGATTAATGTTTGATTTAATCAAATACCTTACCTTTGGCTTGCACTGTGTTGTGGTTGGTTTTCTTGTGCTCTTTGCTATATTGGTTGACGTTGATGTACCCAACACTAGATTAGGTCTGATTTTTTATTTAGTTAGGCACTTTTCTAATGTTTGTTTATTATGTTCTTGGATTTTTATTTGGTTCTAAGCTAAGGTTTAAAGGTTTTCTGATTTCTTATTTAAGTGATTTTGGCTTGTGTGAAATGTGGACCTTTTTAAAATTTGTTCATGCACCTTGGTTTTGGATTTAATATTTATGCTTGGTTTCCTTATGTTTAATAAGCACTTAAATGGTAACCTTAGAATAACTTGGTTAATGCAATATTTGATTATTGTTGTGTGAAAAGTTGCTTGTTATCCTTTTTGTTGTAAGGAGATTTATTTAAGTTGCTTGTGCTTAATGAATGGAAACTATTATTATGTTGATTCTTGAGACTTGGGATAGTAAAATAATCATCTTAAGAGAAGTATGGGATTCTATTTGTTTAATGCTTTATGTGTTGAAAGGAAAGCTTCTACTTTGATTCTTGAGACTGATGATAGTTTAAGAAATCATTGAGAGAGAAGTAGAGTTCTCTTCTTGTAGCTTGCTTATGTTATGATGCATGGTTGCTTGCATTTTTTGAATATGGCATGTTGTTAGTTGCATTGCATGAGAGAGTTGTTCTGATCCCTAAGTATACCTCATAAAGACTATGGTGGTTTTTCCCATCATGAAGAGGTTGTTAACTTACGATTGGATCAAGGATATTTGGTTATGGCTTCTTAGAGCTTGAAGGTTTTGATGTTGTGGTAACTCAAGATTTTGTAATGATTAAGTTAAACATTTATATTGGTTATTGTACAATGTAATATTATGTTGTCTAATGGCAACTTGGGGTTGCACTTTATGCTTTTTGAGTAATATCTTGAGATAGTTGCTAATGTGTTCCATTAACTAATTGTAATGCATGCTTATGTTAGAGATATAGGTTATCTTGCTAATGCATAAATGTTGATGGAAAGCATTTGAGATTTAAGCTTTGATAAGTGCATAGTTTGGTTTATGGTGAAGAGGAATTTATTTTATGCTTTACATTTGAGATGAATATTGCAATGCACTTTTATGCTTAATGCTTTGGTTTATCTTTATGGTAAATGATGTTGTTCTATCCTTGGGGTGGGTAGACTTTCCTCTTGCAAACCATGAAACCCAATCTTGGAAGGAGTTGCATGAATGCAATAGCTAGGTAGATGAGAGTTCTAAAAGTAATTGTGATAATGCAATAGTCATGATCTCATGAACCTAGAAGGAGTTATGTGTATACAATAGCCAAGGCACTTGTGAGTAGTCACATATTGAATGAGTAGGATCGGTGTGTGAGAAAATCTATTCATAAGATAGAAGTGGTGACTCCTTGATTGTGTAGGATACAAAGATCATGTTAATTGCCATCAAAGTGGAAATAACCTTAGTTAGCCCATGGAGGCATGGTAACTAAGCACCAAGAATCTATATCAAATAACCTATCTAGGAGGAGCTAGAGTCAAGTTAGGGAATTGGAATTTTCCTTTTAAGTGTTATGGGACTTAAAGGATAATCCATATGCCATGGTCACATGGTCCTATATCGAGGAGGGTGTAGGAAATGTGGGGGGACCACTTATGGTATCCTTCTAAATGTGTAGGTTTAGTAAGGTGAACCCCATAAGTTACGAGATTTGGCCTCTCCTATCCACTAAGTGTCATCTACAATGACTTGGAACTCAAATGTGGTGAAGCCTTGTATGCTAAAATAAATATAGTAAGGGTGTCTCCCTTGAGAGCCTTTATTTTGTAAGTGCTCTTCAAAAAAAATTGGGTTGGTAGTTTTGGGTTGTTACATTTGGTATTAGAGCTCTAGGTCATAGGGCTAGAAGCTTATGTGGAGTGTGTTTGGGTTGAACCTTGACTTGATGTGCCATTTTGGGTTGACACCTTACATAAAGATAAGAGTGATCTTAAAACTTTATCAACTAAGAAATGATAATGTGTGTTAGTTCATAAAGTAGTATGAAGCTAACAAGATGTAAGTACAATTATGGGAATTGTAGCTTACCCAACTCCTTTGTATGAATACGAAATAATGCCTATTCAAAAAGGAAGTTTTTCAAAGAAAACCAAATCAGTTGCACAAGGAGGAAGTGCAACACCAAAGTTTGGGTAGATTGGGGATCTTGGTAAGAAAACTCAAAAAACAACCCCCAATGAGAGACCTGAGACGAGTAAACTCCAACTAAAATATAAGAGGAACAGTGAGATTTGATGGTAGAATAGAAGATATCTCCTCCATAGTTAAGTTGCTTCATGAACATTTGGAGTAGTAGTAGAAAATTATTTATACTTTGGTTAGTAGAGGGACTAGTACTAGAGATGAGGTAGATCGACAGGAAGCCAATCATGTCCGAGGAAGCCAAGAGAGTAGAGCTCGTATTGAGGCTGAGTTAGCCAAGGACCTTAAGAATGTTAAGGTAAAATATTTTAATGTGAAATACAAAGGGGATGCAACTAAATCTTGTTTAAAAGAATTAGAGACCTTCTTTTCCATGAAGAAATACTCTTTTAATACTCATACTGTATGGGCTATCCTTCATCCTTTGGATGCAGACCTAGAATGGTTGGACTCTTTTTGTTTAGGTAAGAAGATCAAAGGTGTAGATCTTAAATGGTATAAATTTGTAGAGGTTTTTAAGGAGAGGTTTCTTACTGAAAAATTTTATGGTTGATGAGTTTGAAGAATTTTCTACTCTTCAACAAGGATCATTCTCAATAGAGGTGTATTTCCAAAGATATATGAAACTTTTGAAGTATGTTCCCGAGTATGAGAACAATGAACACCTTAAGGTGCATATGTTTATTCTAGGGTTGGACCCTAAAATAAGAACTATAATTAATCTTCTTAAGCCAAAAAATCTACAAGGGGCTTATGAATTTGCTAGGTAGGAAGAAGCTAATATTCAAATCAAAAAGATGTTCTTCAATTATTCAAGATCAATCAAGTCTAAAAAACAAGAACTAAGAAAAATAAAGAGCAAAGGATTAATGAAATGGGAGAAGGATCAAAATAAGAGGATCAATGATAATCCTAATTTCAACAATAAGAACAATGTAAGCAAGAAGAAATTTTATCAGGACAATTTTAATCCTAGTCCTCCATAGTAGAAAGCATCAGTACAAAAGGAAGAGGTAGGGGAAATGAAATAGGAAAGGACCTAGTCATCTAGAGTAGTATGCTACATCTATGGAGGTTCTCACTATACCAAAAATTTCTCTCAGAGAGTAGAGTCTAGTCATATATAAAAAGGATTCATTCTACTCTCTAAGAGAAATTTTTGGCATAGTGAGGATCCCCATAGATCGTGGAGCTATAGATAGTTTTATTTCCACTAGTATTATCAAGGATATGTTAGAAAAACATGGATATTTGGCACAAGGGTGGAAATTCGAGTATGGTTTTGGGAAAACCTACTCAGTGGATCAATGCTTACCTACGGATGAGATAACTCTACCTGAAGGGTCCACTATATGGCACTTGTATGTGGCACCCCTTCATGATTTTGACATCATCCTGGGGATGGATTGGTTGAAGGCTCATGGAGCCTTAATAAACTTCCAAGATAGGTGGATGGATTTCATCGATAAGGATAAAAGGAGGGTAAGATTTCAAAGTAGTCAAGGTTCTTTTCGACCCCACTTGCTTTCAGCTATGTAGTTAAAGAAAGCCATCAAAAGAGGTAGTATGCTTTACGTAGTGAAGATCAATGGTAAGATTGGAGAGAAAGGGGATGAAGAGGTTTTTAAGAAGCATCCAATTCTTCATGAATTTTGGGATGTATTCCTTGAAGACCTTCCAGGTTTACCTCCTAAAATGGAATTTGATTTCACTATTGAGCTAATGTCGAGAGCTAAACCCATTTCTAGGACACCTTACAGAATGACTCCAATCGAGATGCAGGAGCTAAAGGTGCAACTACAAGACTTATTGGATAAGGGTCTAATCAAACCAAGTGTGTCCCCTTGGGGTGCTATGGTGTCATTTATGAAAAATAAGGATGGATCCTTGAGGTTGTGCATAGATTATAGAATGTTGAACAAGGTGACCATTAAAAATAGG
Source organism: Wollemia nobilis (assembly GCA_028583015.1). Lineage (NCBI taxonomy): Eukaryota > Viridiplantae > Streptophyta > Pinopsida > Araucariales > Araucariaceae > Wollemia > Wollemia nobilis. Next base: position 2,008,595 of record JAQPPZ010000493.1, read on the forward strand.
TATCCTATACCTTAGATAGAGGATCTATTTGATCAGTTGAGAGGAGCTACCATATTTTAAAAAATAGATCTAAGATCAGGGTATCACCAATTAAGGATTAAAGAAGATGATACCTCAAAGATAACCTTTAAGACTAGATATGGGCACTATGAGTTCACAATGTTGTCATTTGGGCTGACAAATGCACCAACAACTTTCATGAATTTGATGAATAGCATGTTCAAAAAATATCTAGATCAGTTTATCTTAGTATTCTTAGATGATATTTTGATTTATTCTCATTCTAAAGAGGAACATGACCAACATCTTAGGATGGTGTTGGAAGTTTTGAGGAAAAATCATCTCTATGGAAAATTATCCAAGTGTGAGTTTTATACTTTGCAAGTTTAGTATTTGGGGCACATTATCTCAACAGAAGGAATTATTATGAACCCAAAGAATATTGAGGCTATTTTAAATTGACCTCCACCTACAAATGTGACTAAAGTTAGGATTTTCATGGGACTCACAAGCTATTATAGATATTTTGTGCGAGATTACTCTAAAATTTCCTATTCAATCACAAATCTTCAAAGGAAGGAAAAGAGTTCAAATGGATGGATAGGTGTGAGACCACATTTGATGCTCTAAAAAATAAGTTGAAAATAACACCAATCCTCAAGATTCTAGATCCTCTTGGGAAATTTACCATGTATAGATGCTTCTTTAGAAGGTTTGGGTGGATTTTTGTCTTAGGGAGAAGCCATAGTGGCCTATTAGTCTAGAAAACACAAGAGGCATAATGTAAATTATGCCACCCATGACTTGGAATTGGTAGTGGTTGTGCATGCCCTGAAGGATTGTAGGCATTACCTACTGAGTGGGCCATTTGAGCTAAGAATAGACCATCAAATTTTGAGGTACATTTTCACCCAACCTATGCTAAATGCAAGATAGAGAAGATGGGTGGAATTCTTAGCAGAATATGACTTTGGTATTGAGTATATCAAAGGACTAGAAAATAAGGTTGCTAATACCTTGAGTAGGAGAAGGCATATAACTGCCCTAACTTGGAGCTATATTGATTTGATGGATAGGGTTAAGGAAATACAACTGCAATACCCATTTTGCATAGAAATGTGGACTCAAAAAAAAAAGAAATCCTAAATATGGTAAGGGTTTCAACCTAAAATATGAGATTTTATGCTTTAAATATCGGGTAGTTATACCCAAATCAGGTGACTTAAGGAGAATTATTATGCAAGAGGCACATAATTCTCCCTATTCCACTCATCTGGGAGGGTAAAAAATGAGAGAAAATATGAAAAATATCTTTTATTGGCTCAGGATGAAGTGAGATATCACTAAATTTATTACAAGATGTTTAGAATGCCATAAGGTGAAGGCAAAACATCATCACCCAGCTAGAAATTTATGCCCACATGAGATACCTATGCAAAAATGGCAGGTAATCTCTATGGAATTTATTGTGGGATTACCAAATAATAGGTTCCAACACAATTCTATCTTAGTAGTGGTTGATAAGTTGACCAAGGTCACACACTTCATACTAGGGAACATCAAGGATGATGCACCGGTAGTGGCAAATAAGTTTACCAAATAAATTTTTAGTTTAGGGACTCTAGGTTCACATCTAAATTTTGGCAAGCTCTTCACTATGTAGTAGGCACTAAGCTGAATATTAGTTCTACATATCATCCCAAAATAGATGGTCAGACTAAGAGGGTCAACTAGATTTTGGAAGACATGCTACGCATGTATTGCATGGACCAAAAGTCTAAGTGGGAAGAATTTTTGTATCTTGTTGAATTTACATACAACAATGGGTACCAAGCATCATTGGGGATGTCCTTGTTTGAAGCCTTGTATGGAAGAAGATGCAGAACACCTCTATCATGGGATAATCTAGAGGATAGGGTGATGATCAAACCAGATCTTTTCCGAGAGATGGAGGAACAACTTAAGGTAATCTAGCTTAGGCTCAAAGAAGTGGTTGATCACCAAAAGAGATATGCTAATCTGAAAATATCACCAAAATAATTCTTTGTGGGAGACAAAGTATTTTTAAGAGTAAAACCCATGAAAAGTGCCATCAAGTCAACTAAGTTGGATCCTCACTATGTTGGGACCTTTGAGATCATTTGTAAGATCATCCCAATAGCCTACAGGTTCACTTTGCCACCCAAGCTATCAAATATCCATGATACTTTCCACATATCCCTACTTAGGAAGTATGTTGTTGATCCTACTCATATGTGGAATGTTTCTAACTTGTAGATGATAGACTCCACAACCATTGAGGTGCGACCAATTAATATTATGGGGTTTTGTTCCAAGAGGTTGAGGAAACGAACCCTAGATCAATGTAAGGTCCATTAGAATCGATATTCTGAGAATTGTGCTACATGGAAAAATGTTAAAGTTATGAGGCAATAATTTCCATATATTTTTGAATAAATCATGTATGCTAATTTTGTAGGAAACATAGAGGACTATGTTTAGTCCAAGGGGGTAGTATGTAACACCCCTATTTGGATAGGACTCTTTATGTGCTTTGAACTATGTATTAATGTGAAGGTTTAATGGCATAGTCTCCTTTATATATGTTGGAATGATGCATTCTTTTGGAAACTTGGAATGTGGTACTATTGATGTATTTGTGGATGCAAGACCAGGTGCTCTCCTTGGTGGGACCATATGGGAAAATCATCTGCAAGAGAGATATACTTAGGAAATGATGAGGATGACTAGTTCATCAACAAATCAGGGTAACATGGATAATTATCTTTCATGTAGATGCATATCATGTTTAATTATTTCCATATTTTTTTACCATTGGGTCGAGAAGTTGCTTGTAATGAATCTCCTTAAAGTAGGATGGTGATAGCTTTGTCTATATTAATATATTCCATTTACTTAAGGATAAAACAATGGTGTAGAACATGGTGAGAGTGTATTAATGCTTGTTTGTGGCATATTTATTATTTGGGTTGAATTGCTTTAGATTTAGGAAGTAATTATTATTAAACTTGGAGTTATGTAAATAAATCTAAAGCTTGGCCTTGAATATTAATATTAAGGGTTTAATTCTAATGTTGGATTATTTTAAAATAACCACTAAGCTCTTGCTTTAATAAACTTAATTAATATCCACCTTGCTATGTAAGGGAGTGGCTCTTGATGAGAATCGGGTGGTGCTTGGAAGAATGTATTCTTGAGCATTCTTTGTAATGCCCATGCACCAAGGCACACTATTTCTTCTTTGTTCCTTAAGAAGGTGTATCATAAGGTAAGGTTGTTGTTGGTTGGTGGATCAAATGAAAGGGCAAGAGGATTGTTATAACAATGAGGTATAGGATCAGATCAAGCATTATATAAAAACAAAGAGAAAGCTCTTACCAGGTGGTTTTTCTTGCACCTTATGTTAGTTTTTTTATGATTTGGTTAATGCTTTTATTGTATGCTTTTATGTGCTTGCTTTCTCCCTTCTTCATTGGTTGTAAGGTATGTGTATATCCACACTATCTATTGATTTATACTAGTGAATGCTTTGATGTTATGCCTTATTTGTTTCTTGCTTAGTCTAGCATGTATTGCTTGTTATCTTGCTTGTGGAATGCACATCATTAGAGATCCTTTGAGTTTTGAGTGGTTGGTATGCATCCTTTCACCCTTAAGTTCACTAAATCATAATTTATATGGATGATGTTCCCTCCTGCTTGCATGTATCCTTGGCTAAACAAGTTTTAGAGATGTATATAAGGGTTTTGCATGTGCCAAATGTGATTTTTGAAGTTGGATATGGTTTAATATCCTTTGGATACATTGATTAATATTTTATTTCATAAAATACCTTCCTTACCTTTGGCTTTCACTATGTTGTGGTTGGTATTTGTGCACTCTTTGCTATGTTTTTTGATGTTTATGAACCCATCACCACCTTAGATATGATTATTGATTTAATTAGGTACTTGCCTAATGTTTATTTTATTATGTTATTGGATTTTTATTTGGTCCTAAGCTAAGGTTTAAATGTTGGCTTATTTATTGTTTAAGTGCCTTTGGCTTGCATGAAATGTGGACCTTTTTAAAAGTTGTTTGTGTGCCTTGGTTTTGGATTTAATATTTATGCTTGGTTTCCTTATGTTTAATAAGCACTTAAATGGTAACCTTAGAATAACTTGGTTAATGCAATATTTGATTAAAATTATACAAAAAGTTGCTTGTTATCCTTTTTGTTGTAAGGATATTTATTTAAGTTGCTTGTGCTTAATGAACAAAAACTATTATTATGTTGATTCTTGAGACTTGGGATAGTAAAAGAATCATCTTAAGATATGTATGGGTGTAGACACCCAATTTTGATACACCTAGCCAAAAGCAACACCTCATTAGGACATCCTAACCATATCAATTTGGACATCAAATTTAGTGTATTTTATCAATACCTAAGCTTATCAAAAACTTATAAATTACCTTATATTCATAAGCCTATTGATCAAGTGGAAGGTGAAGAATAAAAAGTGATAGAATATGAAGATTAATTGTAGTAATTAACCACTTAATTATACTTTATATTATATTAGACACAATAAGAGGAATGAGTGAGTTGAGGTTTAGCAGGTGCAATGAGAGTGAGGGTTTGAATTTTTTGGGTAGGAATCTCAGCCAAGGTGGTAGAGGTAGAGCAGGTATAGAAGGGGTAGGTGGGAACCTCAAGCATGAATCAAGTGAGTATATAGAGGAATACAGTCAAGCTATAATAAATTTGGAGGTGGGCATCACACGAGGGCCTGAACCTCCTCAGAAAGACCCCGAAAAAAATATACAAAGGAAAAAGCGGGACCCAAGAAGTGGTTATCTTTTGCTGAGACTCTTAGAGGAAAAATAAAGGAGGTTCTCTCTCTTCTGCCCCTAGTTCTAGTAAATAATAAAATTTTAGCCCCGACAAGTTCCATGAGCCATTTTCTTTTAATGGAAGAATTCTCCCTGGTAGGCAAGTTTTTTAGAGGTAGGTCAAACATGGAGACTATCAGGGCTTGGGCAATGGGTAAATGGTGACTGGTAGGTAGCTTTGATTTGGTAACTCTAACTTGAGGGTTCTTCATTATCTATTTTAACAATATTAAGGATGCTAACCACATTTTAATAGGATTTCCTTGGTTTCTAGGAAAAAGGAGCCTTTTTCTCAGATGATGGGGTGAATATTTCGACCCTAAAAAGAAAAATATTAACATTTCCACTATTTGGGTTCATCTCCCGAGTCTACTTGCCTAGTTATTCAATGAATATTGGTTGTAGGGCATAGCTAGAACTATAGGGGACCTGATATCCATTGACCATGTGACCTTGGCTAGGACAAGGATGACTCATGCACAAATATATGTAAATGCTAATTTGAATAATGAATTGCCAAGGTTTGTGGAGCTAGAATATGGATAATACTATAGAAAATAGCTGGTAGAATACAAGAATAGATCGATATTCTATGCATAATGTAAAAATCAAGGAAATATATGCAATCAGTTCCCTAACCTGGCAATGAATAGAGAAAATCAGAATTAGGGAATGCTAGATAGAGGAAATTTGAGGAGTTTCCCTAGCAGAGGCAATTTCAATCAAGCAACCTATGTCAACCAAAAAAAAAAAAAAGAGGGTGCAAGGTCCCAACAAGACAAAGAAAAACAATAGGTTGTTGGAAACCAAAATACTCAGGTAAGTTCCAGTCCTCTAGTTTCAAATAAATTTTCAATTCTATCCAATATGGGAGTAGGAGGATTATCAGAAGACATGGAATCCCAACACCTTCAAGCTAACATTTCTAACTCTCTCGAATCCCCATCCAAGTCAGGATCCTCAAAACCTAATACTAAAATTACTGTAAGCCCCATGGGCATCACAAATCCAAACCCTAATGCACGATCTCTAGAATCCACATCCAAGTCAAGATCTTTAAACCCAAATGCTAGAAATACTTCAAGCCCAGTGGGCATCCCAAAACCAAACCCTAATGTTAAAGAACTTAGGAAGAAATTTTAGGCATTGGAAAATAAAAAATCTCATCTCCCTAACATCATCACTAGGAGCCAAGTAAATCCTACTGAGAGGCCATCCTGCAGGCCAAGGGAACATAGGAAAAAAGGAGAATATTTGGATGTAGGGGTGGAGATATGTGAAACTCTTCAGACTGAGGAATATGGCAGTCTGGTTCTACAACAAATCACCTCCCATCATTTTATTCCTAAACAAACTAGGAGCACTGTGAAGTCTCCTATAGATTTTGACAATGAAAAAGAAGAGGGAGAATATCAAATGCTAAGCATCAAAAAATTAAAACTGATAATGACATTGCCAATGGAAAACAAAGAACCTTGTTTCAACAGGTTATTCCAGGTTCTGAAGACAATAAATTAGGAAAACCCCTCAAGGGAGGGGGAGAGGAAGAAATCCCAAACAATCTAAATGAAGTTCCTCTCATGGAACGTGAGAGGCCTCAATGGCCTGCCCAAACACAGGGAAGTCAGTATAATAAGAAATCAAGTGAATCCAACTATTATCATGTTGCAAGAAACAAAAACTAATGAGATTCAATCAAAAAAATAGCAAAAAAAAATTAATAATCAAGGGGAGATGGTTTAAAAATTATCTAGAGGATCATCTGGAGGCCTTATGACTTTGTAGGATCCTTTAATAGTAGAAGGCACCATTATTGAAAAATATGACAGGGTTCTTAGTGTTTTATTTAAGAAAATAAACAGTAACAGGTCATGGATCCTTTCAAATATTTATGCCCCAAATTCAATTCAAGGGAGAGCTCTACTATGGGAGTACTTAGGCAATCTGAGTGAAATCTTCCATAATGTCCCTTGGATTTTGGCTAGGGATTTTAACACTCCTCTTTACCCTTCAGACAAAATGGGTGGAAATGGACCACCTATCAGGAGCATGGATGAGTTTAATGAATTTGTGAACTCCAACATGTTGATGGATGTAAAACTTAGAGGAGTGAATTATACCTGAAGCAATCGACGGATAGGGTGTCATCTCATTCAAGAAAGGATTGATAGATTTTTTCTATCAAATGAGGCTACAACTTTGTTAAGTGATTCTACCCTACAAGCCCTTTCTAAAATTGCCTCTGATCATAATACTATTTTTTTGGAGATCCATAACTCTCTGTCCTTCAAGAAACCTTTCAGATTTCAATCTATGTGGATCAAACATTCTAGTTTCAAAGATAACATAATTTAGTGGTGGCAACAGTCTGTCAGGGGTAGTGCAGCTTTTAAACTTGCTGGAAAATTAAAGTTTAAGGAAAAGCTTCGAAATTGGAACAAAGAGGTCTTTGGGAACCTCTTTGAAAATAAAAAATAGTTTGTTGAAAGTTTGAAGATAATTGATCAGAGTATCCAACATGGTGATGCTGATGAAACTACTAGGCAGGAAGAACGAACAAAACTAGTAGAGGTTCATAACATTTTTTCTTGTGAGGAAATCTATTAGAGGCAAAAATCAAGGGCTATTTGGTTGAAATATGGAGATTCAAATTCCAAGTTTTTTCACATCACCATGCTTAGAAACAGAAGCAATAACAAGATAATTTTTTTTTTTTAAATAGATGGTTCTATTACTCAAGACTTAACATAAATAAAAAAGGAGGCAGTAACTTATTTCAATTCTATCCTTGGTCAAGAATCACAGTGCAATGAGGAGGCCAAAGATATTCTCTTGCAATCCATTCATAGCATAATAAATGAGGATATAAACCTTAAGCTTCTAGCTCCATTTTTTGATGATGAAATTAAGGAAGCCTTGTTTAGCATGGAGCCAGACAAAGCCCCGGGACCCGATGGCTTTCCCCCTCATTTCTATAAAGCTTTTTGGTAAATTGTAAGTGAGTATGTAATTTATACTATCAGATAATTTCAAGCAAGCAATCATATCCCAAAAGGTATCAACTCTACTTTTATTTTTCTAATTCCTAAGAAGCAAACCCCTGAATCTATGGCTGACTTTAGGTCAATCATTTTGTGCAATGTTTCTTACAAGATCCTAACTAAAGCCATTGCAAATAGAATGAGAGATATTCTACCCCGCATCATAGATCCATGTCAGGTAAGCTCCTGGGTAGGTCAATATTTGATGAAGTTATCACAGTTCATGAAGTTCTGCACTCTGCTCATAAGACTCACAGGTCTATTTTTTTCCTCAAGCTTGATATGAACAAAGCATTTGACAGGCTAAATTGGGACTTTCTGATTGCTGTCCTCCTTATGTTTGGTTTTCACCAGCAATGGGTTAATTTGATCAAAGAATGTATTTCTAAAGCATGGTTATCTATTCTATTTAATGGAAAAATTATTGGTTACTTTCAAAGTCGTAGAGGAATTTGGTAGGGCGACCCTATCAGCCCCATGTTATTCATCATTATGGAAGAAGATTTAGGCAGAACCATAAAAAATGCTTGTAGTTCAAGTCTAATATTAGGAATCAAGGTAACATCTCTCACTAGGGTTGTTTCTCACCAAAAAAATTTCGATGATACCCTTATATTGACTAAGGCATCAGTGGTTAAGGTTAAAATAATTAAATACTTCCTGCAACTCTATGAAAATGCTGCTGGTCAAAAAGTTAATTTTAGTAAAAGCAAGTTATATTTCTTGAACACCCCCATTCAGATGCAAGGAAGAATTATAGAAATTTTAGGGTGTGATATAGAAAGCCTCCCCACTTTGTATCTTTGTCTCCATATTTTCATTGGTTCTCTGAGAGAGTCAATGTGGTACAGGGTTATTGAAAGAATTCAAAAAAAACTTGCTAGATGGAAAGGTCATATTCTATATCAAGTAGAAAAACAGAACCTCACTAAGGCCTCTCTTCAAAGAATTCTAGTCTATTTCCTCTCCATTTTCAAAGCCCCTGTGAAGGTTTTACAGAAAATTGTGAAACTCCAAAAAGAATTTTTATGGACTGGATCAGAGGAGAAAAAAAGGATACACCTTGTAGGATGGACCAAAGTGTGCAGACCCAGGGAAAATGGGGGCTTAGGCCTGAGGAGAACTGGTCATATAAATTTAGATTTACTAGCTAAGAAGGTGTGGCGTCTCATTTCTGGTGAATAAAATGAATGGACAACTATCATCAAATGAAAGTATATTCAAAATATGGAATTTCTAAGTGACTTAGTTCCAATAAGAGGTTTTGCTTTTTGGAAAGCAATTCTTAATTGTAAGGAAATCATAAAAAATATGTTTAATATGGGGTTTAGGCAATGGTGAGAGGATAAATTATTGGAATGATAGGTGGGCTAAGGATGAACCACTGATGCAATATCCTAACTTAGCCCGAATCAGAGATATCACAGAAGAACTCATTGGCAGAAAAGTCTTCCATTATATGGTTGAGGATAGAGGTAGAATGAAGTGGAAACAAATAAGAATTCAAGGATTTCAAGTGGAATAAAATGATCTTTGTAACATTCTCGGGAAATAGTTTATCCCCATGAGACCCAAGGAAGATCAAGTGACCTAGGCTCCTACAAAAAATGGGCAGTTCATTGTTAAATCAGCTTACAAGCTTATGCTTGATGATGAGGATTTTGTCCTCCAAAAGGACTTAGTTTGGATAAAAAATTTAATTCCAAAAATTGCAATATTTTCATGGTTGGTTATCCAAGGAAGAATTATAACCATTTATAATATGATGCATAAAGGTATTTGTATCACTAATCATTATTATCTGTGCAGGGCTAATTGGGAGACCATTTATCACATTTTCCTTGAGTGTCCTTTTTCCTTGACTATCCTAAGTGGGGTTTTTCATGCCTTAAATATTTCATTGGTTAAACCAGCCACCATACTTGATTTGTTCATCCAATGGCCTTGCCCCTTTTCAAGCCAAATACTTAGATAAATGTGGAAAATTTCTATCATTCACTATCTTTGGCGGGTGTGGTTAGAAAGGAACCATAGAATCTTTAATGAGTCTATCCATGATCATCAAACTATCATGCTAGGATCCTATCCTTTGCCAATGAGAATTTGAACCTTATCCCTTTTGATAGCTATAAACCTCATCTGTAGTAGACCACGATTGCTCAATATTTAAGCTTAACCTTGTTAGATGAGTCTGTGCCTAGGGTAGTCAACCCCAGAGCCAATGTTAAGTGGTCTCCACCTCCTATGGGTTGGTTTAAACCTAATTTTGATGGAGCATCTAAGGAAAATTTTGGTAGAGTAGGCGCTAGTGGCATTGTGCAAGATCATAATGGGAATATTATGCTTGCATTTTTTGAATATTTGGGAACAAGGACAAACAACGAAGTTGAAGCTAGAGCTATGTGGAGAGGCCTTCAAATGACTCAAGACTTAGAAGGCAATTTTATCATAGAAGGAGACTCTATGCATGTTATAAATCTCCTCAATAATTGGAAAACACCTCCTTGGAGGATTAAAATAATTGTTGAAGAGGCTAGGATCCTTTTCCAGGGAAGACAGGATAGAAAATCCCAACATGTCTTTTGGGAAGCTAACAAAATTACTGATAAGCTGGAAAATTTGGATGTCGATGGTGATGGAATTTTAAAATGGGAACATAGTGTCCGAAGTGTAGAGGAGCTTATTCAACAATAATTCCAAGAATGATAGTCGAATTTATGAATAGGGAAGACACTGTAAGTTTGAAGGCTAGGATTATTCCCATCTCTTTTTTGAATTGGACTCATAATAAAAATTATCTGAGTTGTCAGTCTTCGTGGATGCTTCTTGGAAATACCACAAAGACTAATGGGGATATTCACATGTCAGATAACATGGCTCCTAGTCATATTAGTAATTTGAGGTTGGTTGATAATCATAGGGAAGGAAAGAAATGACAATATAAGACTTTAAACCAAAGCCACGTGGACCACTAGATAGCCACCGCCATAAATCTAGCTAGTAGGTTCACTTCTCCAAGGCTGATTGTCCAAGATAGTATATGGTACCAAAGCATGTCATATAGGAAAGAAAGTAATTATCAAATAATTATTAAGAGTAACTATCAATATAGAGCTTGTGGGAGTTTTTTTCAGTACTCTGCTATGTGTTTCTGCAACTTCTTTTTTCTCCATTGTCTCAAGGAAGGGATTTGTGTCTGTTTATTTTTTTTAATTATGATGCATGTGTGTTTTCTTGAGGTATACCCAAAATGTTGTATGAGAAGTTTCTTTTTTATAACAGGCTATGTGCCTTACCGGATGTAATGGCTTTGGCAGCATGTAGATTTTACATATATAGGATCCTTAGTAAGGATATGTTCATCAACAACCCTGGGCTGATTTTTGTAAAAGGTTTTGGGTCAACCTGTAAAACCCGGTATTAATGCTATTGTATCTTATCTACCAAAAAAAATAGGGTTTTTATAGCCATAAAAAGTAAGGTCATCTTTGATACACATTTTGACCCATAAAATAATCTCAAAACTTTACAAAACCACCACCATTATATCAACCTTGAAAAGAGATTTCCAACGAGTATAAATATGCCTATATTTGGGTAGATATGAATGCCTAAAACTATAAAATAAATCTTGTTGTCGAGAACCAAATTTTTTAGTGGTGAATTTTTCTAGGGGTGAATTTGGCAAAAGTTCAAATTTCAAGATTCAAAAGGTCAGATTTGCCTCCTTACCAAATTTGCCACTTAGATAACCAAATTCTCTAGTGGCAAATTTGGTCGATATTTCTGAATTTTGAAAAATGAATCAAAATATTTGGCACAATCCAGAAGGATGTGGATTGAAGTCCTTTATCCTCTACCATTGGTCCCACACACCCTAGTAATGCACTATATGCATTAACTTCACATTGATCTTATCCAAATTTCCCCCCTAACTCCCCTTCTAAATCCTATTTAAGGAGGTCTTTGGGTAGCCACTTGACATGATATTTCATCATAGAAAATATTTGTTACTATTTTATAGCATCTTATATTTCATAGCATCCTCCATTTACAAGATTTCCTCAAGATTTCTAAGCTTTCATCAAGCATTTGGAGCATTTTTGCAAGCATTGGAGGTAAGTCAAGCAAGGCAAGGAGGACTTTGGGGCAAGGAGGTCACCATTGGAGGCAAGAAATATAGCTCTCCTAGATTCTTTCTTCTCTCCTCCCACATTTGCTTCATTGCATTTTTACCTCTAGGTTGTAGCCTTGCTAACTTATTTGCTCTTCACTTATTTGCTCTTCTTTGGTGCATAACTACATTTATGCTCTAATGTCTCTTTCAGGGTTCTAATCCTTGTTTTGTAGCCTTTTACATTACTTTTGCAGCCTTCTAACATTGTTTTTATAGCTTTCTCTTCAATCATAACACTTCTATTTGGTTTCTAACACATATTTTTTAGGTTTACATTGACTTGCATTCATTTCATCATCATATTTTAGTCATAATCCTTTGTTTTTGCAAGGTATTGTGACATTTTCTAAAATATTTCATATTACATTCCTTGTTGTCCTTTATTTATAGTATTTTTTCCTATAATTGAAAGCATACTAACATCTCTATTTACATTCCATACCTCTTTAATTTAGCATTTCTTTCATTCACAAGCATAAATCTAGTTTTTGTTCTTTCTTCTTACAATTTCCTTCCATGCATTACTTGTAGTTTTACATTGCAAGTTATATATATTTCCTTTTCATTTCTCAAGGCCAAGTGTGGAAGATTCAAGGTTGTTATTGCCTTGCTATCTCATCCTTTGGAAAAGCAAAAAACACCCTCCATTGTAATCCTTCCTTTCTTTAATTTGTTGTTGTAGATTTCATAAATTCTTGGGTAGCACTTTACATGTTTTTATCAATTTCATTGATCTAACTCTGTTTAATGCTAATTTGCTTTCATGAAAAGTTATATTAGCTATCATTTATCATTCCTAACATCATAGTATTCATTTTTTACTCCTTTGCACTTTTGTTTAATTGAAATTTCAGCTATATTTAGTGCTTTCATCACTTTTTGCAAACATCTTAAATTATTCATTAAATTATCTATTTTAACAGCTTATATCCCTAATTTTATCAATCATAGGCATAGAAAACACTATTAAGATCATTCCTCTACAAAATCTAGGCAAAACCCTATTGAAATGCATCAAAATAGACCTCTAAAATCATTAAAAACTTATCCGAAGATAAAATTTATCACTCTCCATAGTCATAGCAAATTTGGAAACTAGAAAACACTTAGAATCAAATTCGCCACTTAGAAAAAAAATTCTAGTGGTGAATTGGCACTAGTGATGAATTTGGCAAAAGGTTAAAAATACATTCTAGGAGGTAAGCATACTCAAAATTTTCATAAACATGGGGTCTAATCAGTTGTAAATATAGCCATTCATCTTTCCCAACCCTCAAACAGACCCCCCAAAGTAGAAATTCTAATATTTTTGGTGTTTTTGTGCAGATACCAAATTTACCACTCCCTAGTGGTGAATTTGGTAGTATTGGTGAATTTGACATTTTTAGTGGTGAATTTGGCAGAAAATATGTAGGAGAGGTAAGTCAACAACTTGACACTTCCTTAGCCCTACATTTTCATATTTTCTATGTTTTACCCCTATTTTCTACTATTTTACATATTCAAATCACATTTATTTTGGCAAATTAAGGAATATTAACTAGAAACCGTAATTATTTACAAAATATTATAATTGCTTTACAAAATATTTTGATTTTATAAAAAAAAAAAATTCTAAATTGTTCAATTAAGGAACTTTAGGCTAAATTTTAGCTCCTTGATAATTTTAAAATATATAGGCAAAGAATCAAAAATCATCTAGTTGCATTAGGCTAGCTTGTCTTCTTGCATTCATCTCCTTGTTTTACCTTGAAATATCAAAATCTCCTTAGTTTAGCTCATTCAAACTTGAAAAGCATATAGGATAGCTCTTGTATTCATGCATTTGTGTGATAAAAGCTTAGCATTGCATTTAGATGATCATTGATGATTTAGGTTTAAATAATTGTTAAGGCTCGAAAAAGAGTCGAGATAGATAGAGATCCAAAACCTTAGGTATTTTCTTTGAATAAACCCATATAAAACATCAATCAAACAAGCATAACATCAACTCTCTACACAACCTAAGAAAAAACATTGAGTAGGAGTCTAGTTGTGTTGAGAATATTTATATTCTCGAGGTCTCCTTTGGAAAGAGACTCTCAAGTGGGGAAGCAGATATTCTAACGAATCTCCCTCATGCACACTTGACATTTAATTAGACTTAAGAGGAAAGAAGACCAAACCTTTTCCACCATCTACATATTTGGTGAACTTGACGTGAACACTCCTTTTGCCTTAACAAAGATAAAATTTTGTTAAACTTAAACAAGATCATCTAATTTTCTTGTTTAGCTTACATCACATTAAACAAAGATAACAAGAACATAACCAATTATTAATCCTATTGGGGGAAGGATAATGACCCCTTGAGTAAACTGAAGTACAAACCTTAGGGGAGAAATCTTATTTGGCTAGTATATCATGGTGGATTAGCGAGAGTCATAAGGAGGGCTGCTTTTCAAGGTGACATAAGGATTTCAAAATATCTTCTCTTCTTTGCTATAACTACTCTGAAAACAAACCTTTAATAAAATCAATCAACCCTCTCTTTCCAAACCTTACTCAATGGCCATTTTCTTAGACCTTACAAGTTTATTAAAATGGATTGTCTTCCTTTTTCAAATATTTCTAAAACCCAAAACATACTATACAACTCATAAAGTAGCTACCCATCCAAAAATTTTGGTGGAATATTATGAAGAATCTAACATCCACAAAAGTCCAAATTCCAACAAAGGAGATAAATATGTCATTCTTCTTGACTCTTTAATCTCCTTTCATGATGACCTTAATCATATGATAACCTCTTTGCAAGAGCATATAGATGTTATCAATGAATTTCTTAACAATGATCAAAAGAAAACAACCTCTAAAGCACTTAGTCATACAACATATTTTTCACAAGAATATGAAACTATCATCCAAGAATTCCTTGATGATGAGATTCATAACAATGATGAAAAGAGAACTCCTAGTTCCCTTAATCATATAACAACCCTTTCACAAGAGCATGAAGAAATTATCAATGAATTTCTTGATAACATTAGCAATGAACAAGACATTCCCTTAATGGAAGATTCCATTAAGGATTTCCCTTTAGAATCTAATGTTGATAAATTGCCCTCTCATTCTACTCCAATTTCCATACAAAATAATTACAATAAACAAAACACTCCCTTGAGGAAGGATTCCCCTTTTCCTCCTAATTCCATTTACACACAAGATACTCCAAACCTCAATGCTTTACAACCTAATCCTATTGTTGAAAATATTAGGATCCAAGGTGCTCAACCTTCAATACATCATCATTCCTTATCTCAAGATGAAATCTTGAGAGACAACATAAGTTACCCCTTATCTCAACAAGCCAACATGGAAAACACCCCTACATTAGGGGTGCCACCTAGTGCTTCAATCCCTCATCCTTTCACCAACACATCTCCTAGTTCCATAAGTGCAAATGTGAGTCTAACTCAAACCTCTATCTCTCCTACCACTTGTCCTACATTTATCAAACCTCTTGAACCAAGTAGTCTAGGGATAAGCCATAGGATATCACCTTTGATACCATCCCTTCCAACATCTCCATATTATCCTTGTGTTAGTTCACAACCTTCTTTGATCATACCTCAAGCACCTTCAAAACCACTTCTCCATGACTATCAAAGCATAAACTCTAGGCTAGAACAATTAAAAAATCAAGACTCTAAATTAGAGCAACTAGAGCAACAAATAGCCTCTCTCCAAATATCCTCTTCCAAGTCTAAGTATTCCTATGAAGACTTGTTCAATCAACCACTAGATCCTACCATAGTCAGTCATCCCTTTCCTTCTAACTTGAAGATACCCAAACTTCAAACATATGAAGGAAATAAATATCCTATCAAACATGTTAGGCTTTTCAAAATTGCATGTACTAACATTGAACATGATGAAATATTGTTACTCAAAACTTTTCCTAAAAGCCTTAGTGGCCCTGCCTTGGACTGGTATTTCCAATTACCAAGGCACTCCATCAAAAACTATAGAGATTTTGTTGAATTATTCATCAAACAATTCTCCATTTACATTGAAGAGAAGCCCACACTTAGTGACCTTCTTGAACTCAAACAAACTCAAGATGAGAGTCTCCTTGACTTCCTAGCAAGGTGGCAAGCTTTGGTATGGAGGCTTGAATTTGTCCCTCCACCAAAATAACTCTTAAACATCTTCATAAGAAACATCAATGAACAACTATCCTTTCACTTAGAAATATCCAATGTGTCTTCCTTCGAAGATGCCATAGAAATGGCCAAAAGGGTAGAAACCACCCTCCATAGAAGGGGGAACTTAAAGACCTATACTTCTAAGGAAGTAGAGAAATATTCCCCTTACCCAAAGGAGGAAAATGAGAACATACATGGCATAGGCAATAAAGTCATAAATACTCAACAAATCAACAATATCAATGCTACTACCAATCCTCAAAGGATTGTTATACAACTAAAACCAAAACAAAACTTCACTACATTAGATCAATCTCCTACAACTATCCTAACACATATCCTTGAAACTAAGATGATAGAACTTCCACCTATCAAGCCTATCAACCTTGCAAAAGGGAGAACTCATTCATCCCATTCTCATGAACATTGTGCCTTCCATCACATTAATGGCCATGCAACCAATAATTATAGAGGCCTTAAAAATCTAATCCAAGACTTGATAGACAATGGAAACCTTGACCTTAGTGGTTCTAGTTTCCAACCTTGCTTAGATCAGGATCTTAGAACCTTCCATGATCCATCACCCATCCATAACCAAGGAGAAACAAACTATGCTTGCTCCAACAATACCCCATATTCATCAACCTTTTCCATGAAATCCTTTTAGCTCCTTGTCAAAAACATAGGTGCATTAAGGTCCTTCTGGGTCATCCTGATAGGATAAGGATGTCATAAGCATAAGGTCCATCCCAAGTGGTAGTATGCTTTTTCACTTTAGCTACACCATACCTATAAACCATTTGAAATAAATAATTATCCTTTGCTAGGTCATAACCACCCTTTTCAATCCACATATCTTCTTAACTACCTACTCACATGACTATTTGCATTGGCTCCTCATCTGCATGGTTGCCTTTCATAATTAGCTTGTCGCACATGCTTAGTCATAAAATCAATCCCCATCATCATTCACTTAGCCATATTTTTTCCAACCTAAACATAAATCATCAATCTCTATCACATCTTTATCAAACTATTACACTCTTGCAAACCACAAAACTCTCCTTACCATAAGAAGAGTACATCCACATAAATGCCACTACAATAATCTCAATCTTCCTCCTTTACACATAAGGACACAAATCAAAATACATTAAAATTATCCTTAACATTAAATATTAATCAACAAATCATCCTTTATTGGATACATCAAATACATATATCTCATACCTATTCCTTTAACACATTACATATTTTTGCCCTCATCTAGGGGTAAATAAATACCTTGAAACATTGCTTAGACATTTGACCAAGGATGGATCATCCTTGGAAACACTTTATCATAACCTACAACACCCTTTTCACTTAAAGGAACATAAACATTTAAAATCCCCCTTTTCAATTAAAGGGATAAAACATTTAAGAGTCCCCCTTGGGGAAATCATTTAAAGCCCCCCTTGGGGAAATAATTTAATGTCCCTCTTGAGGAATACACATTTAAAATTCCCCTTATGGTAAGCATTTAAAGTCCCTATTTATGGCATACATATTTAAAGTCCCCTTGGGGAAATCATTTAAATTCCCTCTTGGGGCATACACATTTAAAATCCCCCTTGGGGTAAGCATTTAAAGTCCCTTGTAGTAGCAAGTCATTTAAAAGTCCCCCTTGGGCATATTCACATGAAAATCCCCCTTTGTGACATTAAAAAATAGGAACCCCATTTAGGTTATCATCACATGATGTATATACATATCTTGTATCACAAACCTAATACTCCTTATGCACTTGTATAAGGATTAATCATTAGATAAATTTCATCTCAAAAACATGGCCCAAGCATTGTTGTATATATTTTTCTTTTGTACATATCATATCATATCACCATGCTAAGTCCTTCTAGCAAGCTAACTAAGTACTTTGGGCAAGCTAGCTAAGTCCTCCGAGCAAGCCAACTAAGCCCTCCAAGCAAGCTAACTAAGTCCTCTGGGAAATGCTAACTAAGTCCTTTGAGCAAGACAACTAAGTCCTTTGAGAACATGCTAATTAAGTCCTTTGAGAAATCTAACTAAGTCCTCTAGGAAAGTTAGTTAAGTCCTCATGGAAAGTTAACTAAGTCCTCTAATAAATGCTAACAAAGTCCTTTGGGTAACTCTCAACACTATCCAAGTGATATTTGTACATATTTTTCTCACTTGGATGCATCATCATTTGAAACACCCTTTAAGTGTGTATCCAAGGCCACCACTTAAGGGTGAATCAATATCAAACCTTGTATATACATCATGTAGACCTACCCCCACTCATAGGGACATCAATTCTAAAACCATAAGTAGGCTCATCCAATCATACACTCTTTTACAATCAATCATCATCCTAAACAACTCACCCATTTTCAACTCATTCCTATCATCCCCATGTAAATTGAATTCATTAATTCAATTTTGGCCTCCCCTCTAAAGCCCAAGGAGGCACACATGGTGCATGGTAGCATTTAATGCTTCCCAAAATACAATCCTCAACATTACTTTAGACAAAAATATCTTCACTCCAATACTCCTTGCTAGTCTATAAATAGGCTAGGGGGCATCTATCAATCATATTCTCTCCCTCATGATGATAACAAGATTTTGTTCATCATCATATTTTCTTAGAAACTTGTGGAACATAACATCCAAGGCATATCATCACTTTAAAATCAATGCATCTACAAAATTATATTTACACATACTTGGGGGTATCTCATTCTCCCAAGTTTCTATCTTATCATTCAAACACCAAAATACATATCCATCCATGTCTTCTCCCCACTTGGGGGTAAGTATCAAAGAAACTATACAAACCATTATTTTACAAATATATATCATAAACATTGTCATTTCACATCATATTAAGCATGCCATCACATCCAAATCACAATCTCATCGATTGCCTCCCATAAAACCATGTGGTTTATGTCTTGGGCATTCTATCAAACACAAAACAAAATCTCACAAACTATTATTTAAATAGGTCAATCAGACTATGAGGCTCCCTCGATCCAATATCTTGTGAGCATACAATCATTTGCAGGCTTCATCAGACACTAAATCAATATTGTCTTCATAGCTACCTAGTCTTCTACAATAATAGGCCATCCACGAATCACATTCTCTTCACTAGCTACTTGTCTAATAAGATGTTGGATTAACAAAACTCTACTTTCCAGCTAATTTATTATGCAAGTACATAATAACAACAAAACTCAAAAGACTACCTATTGAGATGGTTAGATATTCTCTATCTGTTCATACAAATATCAGTCAATAGATAGAGAACTTCCTCCATATTGATATACTACAACAAACTATCACTTCTCAAAAATCATTACATCTAACAAAACAAACACATCCTAGTTTCCTATACTTCCTAATGATTTATGGGCCAAAATAGATGTTATATTTTCATCTGCAACAAGATCCTTTAGACTAAGGACCATGCTATCACATGGACCTCCTAGAAAAGAGGATTTATTTTTCCCATATTCTGTGCATATACAATTCTTTGTACACACACCGAGCAAGAGAGAAGGGTTTCTTCTTCTCTTGGATCATCCATATGGGAGCGTTACCCTCAGTCTAAAAGATTTTGTTTACCCTACAAACTCTCAAATATTTCAACACATCAGATGTGCTCTAGGCACCAACTCCATGCCTCATGTGCATGTGAATATTTTCATATGATATTGGACCTGCATCCCTAGAGTTCATCTTATGCATTCAAAATTTTAGAAGCAAACATTCTTAAAACAACTCAATTTACACAATAAAAGAAAAATTACCTCCTAAAGGCAAGCTTATTTATCATGTCCTCATAAATTGCATACTTACAATTACATTATAAATACGTCAATATAGGGCATATGATCTTTAATATAACCCTAACTGATAGCTTTTACAAAAAAATATAAATCAATATCACATTATCATCTTTACCAAAGAATTTGCTTTCAAACGATGGGGAAAAATAAAAATATAATGGAATTTGCTAAATCATCTCGTAAATATCAATAACATTACATTACACTACACCATATTTTCAAGAAGCATTCCATTACATCACAAAACATTTACAAACATCATATCATACTTTCAAAAAGCACTATAAAATACTGCAAAACCTTTTGCAATCATCATTTCATTACTTTGCAAAATGTTTGCAAAGGATAACAAAAGCATTTTCAATCATCATTACTTTGTAAAAATATTTGCAAAGTGTAGAAGGCTATGGAGACCACACATCTATTGATATTGCAATAGAAAGAAAGAACACATGTAATCTAAGCATACATTTGATAACAAGAAGGAAATAACAAAAAGGGAAGCTCTCTTTATTAATAAAATGAGTCTTATTACAAATTTATCCCTCTTAGGGATACCAAAATATTGATACAATTGTTACAATTAACAAATAACCCCAAAATGGGGGAATATGTGTTTCAATTGGTCTTCATATCTCCATCAAACTGCTTAAGGGCTTATAAGGATGCCTTCTTCTCTATTCACCAAGAGGAACTTGATATTGATGATGCCTTGAAGCCTACAAGATCCTGTAACCTGCATTCATGAAACAACAAAGCATAATTAAAAGCATATGAGGCCTCTCATGATGAGGCTTTTATCAAGAAAATACAAGAAGTATGGCTAATATTGAAAGAAAACATAAATATATGCAAATATGCTTACAAAATAGCTAAATTGATGCAAAGCATGCTTGAAAACAAGTAGATCTAGCTAATCTACCATGTAATTTGTAAGAAAAGCATGAAATAGAGCTAATCTAAGAAGATTCTTGAAATATAGCAAATATGACCAAATGAAGGTAAAGTTACCTCTAATATTGCTAATTAACCGTTCAAATATATAAATGAAGACTAATCTAAGCTAGATTAACCTATTTGCATAACTAGAATGGAAATCCTACGGCTAAAATGGAGGGAAATGAGCATCAAACCCTAGCCATGGGTGCTTGAAGCAGCTGGCTTTGTTAGCCATGGCTGATAGCCACAACTAAGGGACAACTCTTCTTTCTCTCGAAACCAGGGCCTAAAACTCCTAATTCCTCCAAGCAATTGATGATCAAGGGTCACCTCGATGTTCTAGAATATATTGGTGGTGTAATTCATCTAAATTTGTAATGGATGTGTGTCAATTGTCAAGCTTGCTCCTCAAGCTCTTGAGATCTCCATTGTTGCAAGGTTGATGATCAAATTTGATTTTGGTAGCATCTTGTTACTCTTCACAAGGTGCAATTGGCTCTCCAATTCGATAGGGCTTCACTGCATTAAACTTGGAAACTCTTCTATATCTTCTCCCCAATTTGGAGGGGGTCTTATAGCCTATCCAACTCCTCATCCTAGCTTCCTTGAGAAGCCAATATCAAGAACTGATAGGTTGGAGCAGTTGGGAGGAGGAATCCAGAAGCTTCCTCGCTCAAAACCGCTTGAATTGGTTGCAAATATAGTTGTAACAACCAATTTGACTCAGCTCGAGAGGCCAAATCAGTTATAGAGCTAGCCATAGCTCTTAAGCACAACTAGCACCCTAGCCATGGGTGTCAACCATGGCTGAGATCTTAGCTATGGATGCCATCCATGGCTAAGGTTGAATAGGCCCAGGATGCCTAAATTGAGTGGTTAAAACCATTGCTTTGCCTTGGAAAGGTCCAAGATCATTCATATGGTCTGCAAAGATGCCCATATGAGTAGTCTCCTAAACATGATGTGTTTTAGGTGTCTACAGATGCCCCTTTTGGGATGCGTTGTGGGAAAACACAATGTTGAGTAAAAATAGACCACCTAAAGCCATGTTGTAGGTTGAATGATGATCATTGATCTGATCAACATTGGATGCCCAATCCTGCAAAAGGATGCACATCTTAGAATCATTGCTTCCAATAGGATGGAAGGCTTAAATTTGTAAAGCTTTCATGTGTCCAATGGTGATCGGGTAGCGTCAATGCTACTATTATTTTGATAGGTGGAGAGCTTCAAGATTTAAACTAGCATATTTGCTTTTATCCCAGAAGAAGGGTAAGCTTATGATAGTTGTTAGCAATGATTCGTAAGACGAATGCAATTTGACATGATCGAGTGATCCTTTGTTGATTTTGATTATGATTGTTGATATTATGACTACCCCCTCAAGAGACGAGTCGATGAGGGAAGGACAATTAATAAAGCGATGAGTCACTTGACCAAGATGAATAATTTGGATGATTTAAGACTTTTGCATTGTGTTATATGGCAAGGCCTATTACAGTCATGATTTCAACCATTAATAGTAATTGTACATCTCTATCCCATGGAGCAATCCAACCACAATGGCCTTCTTAGGGAATCAAGATGATAGCAATTCCAATTAAGCTTATGTTGAATCACTTTGTTCGATGATCTGCTAAAAATGTCATAGAAGAAATGAAATGAATACCTCATTTCTGTGGGGCAATCTGACCGCCATGGCCTTCTTCAGGATTGAAGTGAAGACATTTCAATTCAATGATGACTAATTTACCCCAAATGGCCTTATGGTGATTTACTCATCTTGCTAGATTGCATGGAGCGCAAGTCGCTGCAACCGCCAAGTGTATAGAGTAAAAACTAGGCATATTTGAATTTTTATTTATATGATGTTTTTTTGTTATTTTTGCAAATTTTGAGGTTTTTGGATCATTTAATATTTTTAATTTTACATTTTAAAGCTCCTCATAGTGAAATTTTAAGAGAATTTATTGTTGTTTTCTAGCCACGATTGTTAGCTGCAGCTAATTTTGATAATTTTCTTAGCCAATTTTGACACCCACGGTCGGTGAAACCTTAATCTATGCCCATGTATGACACCCATGGCTAAGGGCAAAATTAGAAATATAAAAGGATTTTTAGAGTTTTTTATTTTCATTATTTCTAGGTTGCAATTGTTACAGTGAGGGATCTGAGAGGAGAGAATATTTCTGATTTGGAACACTGGTAAAAACCCAAGCAAAACCCCGATGATGGACCAATCGGAGGCATCTGCTATTCTGGTGCTTCTAAGGTAGCATCACAGTCTCTCTTATGCAAATTTACCCAATTTAAAATGAACCACATTAAGTAATGGGTAAAACTGAACCTCATTAAACTTATTGGTAATGAACCTCACCCTAGTTAGGATTAGATCTAGGTTAGATTAGTGGGTGGGTTTAATTTTTTTGGGTTTCTTAGGGTGGGAATTGACCTCGAACGAGGTCATTCCCATAGCCATGGGTGGCAGTCATGGCTCCCAATTGACCAATTGGGGGTCGTGATTGTTAGCCATGGCTGAGTTCAAACACCAACGGTCAGAAAATTGACCATTGGTGCTAGTTGCGGGTGACAACCGTGACTAAGCAACTTTAGCCAGATTTTTAATTTTTCTTGGTTTTTGACTTGATTTAATTGATTTTTTTATTTTTGCAAGTGTTTATTTAAATTTTTTTAGATATTTTGTATGGTTTGTTGATTTTTTTTGACATTTTGAAGTATTTTTAGATTTGTTTTTACTTTTGAAATATATTTTCATTGTTTTTGATATTTTGATTATTTATGTTATTAATTTCTCTTCGAATTTGACTGCACAAGCATGGGATTCTAATTTAGTTTGCGAGCTCCTACCCCAGCTGCTCTAGGTAGACTTATATTAGTTTAGGGTTGTGGGCCTTAGTTATGTACTGTGACTACTTTCTATCCAGGCTGACCAAGCCTATATGACTACTTTAACCCATCATTGGGATGCATGGACTAACACCTTTTATCTTTCAACTAGGGAGATGATGATCATGCTAGAGGATGTTTATCGCATATTACACATCCCTATTGATGGAGAGACCATCACTTCTTCACTAACCAGGGTGAAGGCTGTTATTTTTTGGCAGATATTTAATGCTAGGAGTGATAAGGTGCTAATAGATACAAAGCATGGTGGGGTGCCTATTGAGCACTAGTATAGGGCACATGTATTTACACAGTGGCAAGCCATCCTTATGCACATCATTATGAATGCTGTGCTATTGAATAATTCAAGAGTGAGGTTTCCTTGGAACCTCCTAGATAGAATGTAGGACTTTCTATCGAGACCATGATGTAGCCATTGATATTATCATGGGAGTGCTCTCTTTGCACAACCATATGACAAGATCTACTGCATCACATAGTAGGGGCAAGCTAGATTTGGGTGCATCCTAATACTATAGATCTAGGATTGGAAGTACATCAGGATAGAGCATCCTGGAGGGTTGTCCCAATAGACTGTAAATATACCAAATGCATCTTAGTGCTATAGAGCTTTCTAGCCTCAAGAGGTAGAGACTTACTAGAGTAGGTCTCATGCAAGATGCTTGTAACACTACATGGATAGATTTATATCACTATGAGTGGGCCATATTATCTAGTACCCTTACCTAGATTGCCCTACATAGGAGAAGGTATACCACTATTTGATGTAGACCATATGTGACCATTGGGTCATCGAGTGTAAGCCTGAGGTGTGAGAGTTCTTCCACTTCTCTTTCATCACAAAATAGTTTGGAGTGCATTAGGATATTCTAGAGGAGCCAATCCTCTACCACCACCTTAAGGTAGAGACTCAGCTAGCATGGCCATAGGTGACCCCTTTGGGAGAGGAGGATGATGCATTCTAGGATTTAGGGTTGGCAGATACTAGCACTACTCCAGATTATGATGCTTGGTGGATGACCAGGCTATGGTAGGGTAGTGGTCCCCTAGGGAGGTCTAGGGATGGGGAGGCTACCAAGGTAGTGGTTGAGGATCCAGAGGGGTGACGAGTTCACCAAAGGATAGAGGGGGAGTGGGGCCAAGCCACTACAATAGAGGAGGGAGCCCGAGATGAGGAGGAGGGTGAGGAGGAGCCTGACGATGAGGTGTCATAGCTTTAGGCCTAGGTCCATAGCTTATAGTTAGATCTACAGATGGATCAAACATAGATCTTGGAGAGAGATACCTCCATTGCCACCCTACATGATCATATGAGTACTCTCCAGGCACAAATTATAGTAGGATAGACTCGATTGTGGGGGTTTGAGGAGGAGTGGAGTACCCTCCAAACATAGATCAAATATAATTTTACAGAGATAGAAAATATCATTACACAACGAGATCTAATCCAATATCATATATAATTTAGAACTACATATCAATATATTCTTAGGATCATGAGGGGAGGTCCCTCGACTTATTAGGCTACACCTTCAACTCTAACTACTCAAGGACTAACAATTGCAAAGGATAAAACCACTTTATAGGTATGGATAACTACACTATAGGGATTAGTCAGTCAGTATGAGGTGTGGTGCCAATGTGATGGTATATACACTATGCAACTAGAGGGACCAGTGGCTATGCTAGGGGCACTCTACTAGAGTGGTCTATGATAGGTGAGTCCAAGATTCGAAGCAATTTTGGACACTCCTCAATGCATTCGAGCCACAGGTCAAGGGCATGATCTGAGAGATCCATGAGCATGAGCCACAGGAAGCCTCACAGAGAGGGCATAGAGGAGGGAGGTGACTCAAGTGGTGCAGGCCATGCATGATTATAACTTTAATGACATTGTATCATTTTTTAGTGTAAGGTTAGATGACCTACACTATTGTAGCCTACGAGTATTTTGATGTACCTCTATGTATACATTTTGACACACATTATATATATGATATGATATTTGATTATGCTTCATTATGTGTATCATTTTATTATTTTTATGTTTATGAGATGCACATGGATGCAATGTTGATATGATTTGATTATTGCTATATGATGTGATGTATTGATGACATGCACTAGCTAGATGATGTATGATTAGATGTTGTGATCTAGATGTGTAGATGGACTACTTATGTATGCATATATGGATGCAATATGGGATGTTAAATGCATGTTTAATTTTGATTTAATTGTATGCATCTAATTTTATTGTTATGATATGGTGAATGCAATGTATGTAATGCATTATTTACATGATGGTGATCTAATGTAAATGAACTTGTATGCTTTAATCACTTAAAACATAAGGAATGAATGTAATATGTGTTTAACAATCTAATGGATGACACCACAAAATGTATAAAAATCATGAATGAAAATGTTAACTCTTATCATAAGAATTAATCATTTAAGCATCCATATGTGAGATAAGATGATGTGAGATGTATGGTTTTCCTTATAAGTTTTGTGAATTAAAAGATATGCACAAAATAGTCAGTGGTCATCTGAATATCATTGTTGATATCCATCCGGTATCTATCCTATTTCATGAACATCCTTTAATAAACAAAATATCATAAGGAAAATTGATGATTGATTGATGAGATGATTTGTTGCTATAAGGGATTTTTGAGGTTTTCCATGAGACTCAAACACCCTAGTTGATTAATAAAAAGTTGTATAATGACCATACAAGACTCTTGAAAGACCAAGTTTTTGTTATGAAGACCAAGATATTCATTATCCCTGTGTGTGCAAATGAATATATTAGATGAGACATAAGACTACCTCATTTCTAGGTGGGATTCATTCAGCCCATTGTTGTAATGAGGATCACCAAATGTTCACCATGATCCTAAGTTTGGATGTAGTTGGACTAGACCACTAGGTAATACAGGCCACCTAAAGCTAGCTCATTTGTAAATTGCTTAGAACTACCCCAATGCTAGGCGGGATTCATTCAACCCATTGTTGTATTGGGGATCACTCTATGGTTTCAAGTAGTGACCATTCTAGGGATTCAAGCTCTTCACCCCCTTCTTTTCTTCACATTTATTGGGATACTTGCTCATGCTTAGTGATGAAAATCACTGTTTATTTTGCATTTATTTTATTTTTGAGCAAGGGATTTGTTTTTAATTTTGGGATTTTGCTCATTTTTATGTAAGCAAGGGATTTCTTGGGTAGGGGGGAGCTTGTCCTTTTGTCAATGATCAACACCCTAGACCATGCGCATCACAAGATGAGCAAGTAAAAACCTTTCACTTAAGGTGACTAGGACCACTTTGTAGTGTTCATATTTCCTTGTCCTAATTAGGATTGTTAATGTGTTTAATTAGTGATGGGATTTTGATATATGCTAGGTGCTATCAAAACTAGACCTCATATCCAAAAGCAAAGATAGCTTTCTACAAAATTTGAGAAGATCACTAGGTATGGCTGAATGACTGAAAAACCCTAGTATATTCCTTATAGCAATAGGAAGGGTTGTGTTGAAAAACACAATTACTCACAAGGGTGATGGATGATGATGATTTATAGATGCATGATTTAGAATACAAACATGGTGTCATTTGTAAGATTGTAAACACAACCTATCCTAATGCAAGTGCAATGGATGGACATGCCTAATGCAATGCAATTAAATGAATGCATATGTAAAATGAAATGCATAATGTAAATGTTTTTGTATTTTTGATGTTTTGAAATGTTTTTGAATTTTATTAATTTTTGATTTGTTTGAAATTTTTATTTTTCAAATGTTTTGAAATTTTGATTTATTTGAATGTTTTTGAATTTTTGAATTTTATGTGTGGAATACCTTAAGATGAAGAATGTTGAGAGGTTCAAGCTCTTCAACACCTTCAAGCGATGTTAGGCGATATGTTCTAGGTCCTATCTTCTCTGAGATGATATATGGACCTAACCAGTTGGCCACAAGTGTGGTGATAGGTTTGAGTTCTATTGGTTTTCTTTCAGTACAAGATCCCCAAATTTAAAGTCTCTCAGATGGAATTTATTATTATAAGCTCATTTTAGGTGTTCCTGATAAACGTGAAGATGCTCAAGGGCATTCACATGACGTTCATCAAGAAGCGTCAATTGGTCGAGGTGAGCTTATCGCGTAGTGTCATCATCGATGAACTCTTTCAATGCGATGCACGTAGGGTTGGAATTTCCAACTCTAAGGGCATAATGGCCTCAATGCCATATACTAGTGAAAATGGGGTTGCCCTAGTGGGCATCTATATACTAGTCCTATAAGCCCATAATGCAAGGGATAGCTGGATATGCCAATATTTATGGTTCTCTTGAATAATATTTTTCAAGATAGCTACCACTATCTTGTTAGAAGCTTCAACTTACCCATTTTCTTGCGGATAGTATGGAGTCACAAAACTATGTTGTATATTATACTTAGACATCAAAGCCCTTATAATTTTATTTTTGAATGATGTTCCATTATCCGATATGATCTTGGATGGTATCCCAAAATGACATATGATATTGTGAAGTATGAACTCTGCAATATGCACTCCTATTATCATTGTTAAAGGGATTGCTTCCACCCATTTTGTAAAGTACTCAGTGGCCATTATAATAAATGTATGTTAGCCCAAGATGGGGGAGAGATCTTACCAATCAGATCAAAACCCCACTAAGAAAATGGCCAAGCCGCTTGAATGGGCTGTAAGGCCTACGATGGCAAGTGCATAAGATTAGCATGATGCTGACATTTGATGCATTTCTTGACATACACTATGCAATCCTTCTCCATAGTGGGCCAATAATAACCCATTCAAAGGATGCACTTGATGATGGCCATGCCACTAAAATGGCCACCACATGTACCATCATGAGCTTGTGAGATTGCCCAAGTTGATTCTTGGAGCTCAAGGCAATGAAGGAGAATTCCATCATAGCTTCGACGATACAAGATGTCTCCTAGCAAGACATACTTAGTCACTTTCTATTTGAATGCTCATTTTGTGGCACATGATAATCCCTGGGGGATTATACCAAGCTTAAGGAAATCATGTATTTGCAACATCCAATCCTGATAGGCAACAACTTCAACTGACTGAATGACATGTTCCACTGTAGTTCGACTTGTACAAAATATGATTGGAAAACTACCTTATGGAGAATAGTAGTACCATTCTCTACAGGACCCTACGAAAGCAAATATCCCCAAGGTACATTTTTTAGAAAGTCTCTGGCTTTGTAGAACCATTCATGGGTTGGTTCTATTTGAATCATGTAGACTGATTCTTGATTGTCAAAAGCCTCATGCTGCATCATAGATTGTGATAGCATTTT
This sequence comes from Wollemia nobilis, assembly GCA_028583015.1. NCBI lineage: Eukaryota > Viridiplantae > Streptophyta > Pinopsida > Araucariales > Araucariaceae > Wollemia > Wollemia nobilis. Next base: position 2,037,987 of record JAQPPZ010000493.1, read on the forward strand.
CACTTGAATGGTAGTGAAGTCAGTAGATAGATTCTGAGGGATTAAGGATCCCAAATATGCCATGGTGTCTGCAAATCTATTGGACGTTTGAGGGATTGCCTCAATGTCATACCATTCTAGCTAGGCTAGATATGTGTCCACAAGCTCTTTATATACCTTCAGAATGGGACATCTACACTGATAGATCCCCTTAACTTGATTTAAAATAAGCAAGGAGTCACCAAAGATATTTAGCTTTTTGATCTTCATGGTGAGCATTGTTTGGAGACCCAAGATTAGGGCCTCATATTCAACATTATTGTTAGTACAAGGGAAATTGAGCTTAAATGACAAGGGCATTGGAGCACCTTGTGGCATGAAGAACATAATTCCTACACCACCCCCTTGCTCACATTTGGAACCATCGAAGAACAAAGACATATCTACTTGATTATCAAGTTCTTCAAGTTCTGGTGACTACGATAATGCAAAGACTGCATCATCGAGAAGCTCTATGACAAGAGGCCTATGATCCTGAAGAGGAGCCTCTACCAGTTGATCTGCTATGACTTATCCCTTGATAGAATTTTGACTTATGAATTCTAGATCGAATTCGATCAATAGCATGATCCACTTCATAGTACATGTATTATGATACATTTTACTCATCATGTACTACAAAGGATTTTGTTTTGATACTACATATGTCATATGGCTTAACATGTAGTGGCACAACTTCTTCATCACAAAGACTACTGCTAAGCATAGTTTTTCCACATATGTGTATCACAGCTCGTAGCTAACCAGAGTTTGGCTGATGTAATATATTACCTATTCTTTGCCTTGCACGTTCTTTTGGGCTAACATGGTTCCCAATGCAAAGTCAGTGGTAGATATATAATAGGAATGGCACCTCTGGTCGAGGTGGAGCTAAAACTGGTAGCATTTCTAGGTATTTCTTGATCTCAGAAAAGGCCTCTTGATAGTCCTCATCCCAATTAAATGGGACCCCCTTGTGTAGCAATCGATTCATGGGTCAACATTTGTCCGATAACTATGCGATGAATCACTTTATGGATGCTACTTTGCCTTGTAGGCTTCTCAATTCCTTGATATTAGTTGGAGGATGCATTTCTAAAATGGCCTTGACCTTTGTTGGGTCAACTTTGATCCCTCATTTAGAAATGATGAATCCCAAGAGTTTTCCTGATGTTACACCAAAGATGCATTTCTTGGGATTCAACCTGACATTATGCTCTATCAGGTGATCAAAGAATTTTTTGAGAACCTCGGCATGCTCTGAATGTAGCAATGACTTCACCAATAAGTCATCGATATAATCCTCTAGGATCTTATGCATGTAGTCATGAAAGATATATGTCATGGCCCATTGATATGTGGCACCAGCATTTTTAAGACCGAATGGCATAACTTTGTAGAAAAATGTTCCCCATGGCATTGTGAAAGTGGTTTTATGCTAGTCTTCGAGTTTAATCCAAATTTTATTGTAACCAAAAAAATCATCCATTAGGGAGAGCATCTCATGACCTACAATCACGTCTACCAGAGCATCGATATTAGGCAATAAGAATGAATCCTTTGGTGTTGCCTTATTGAGGTCTCTAAAATCCGTACAAATATGGATCCTTCCATCAGGTTTTCCTATAGGTACCATGTTTGATACCCATTCTGGATAGTCGATGGAAATGATGAATTCTACATCCAACAATTTTTGCAACTCATATTTAACCATCAAAGCGATGGTTGGATGCATCTTCCTGAGTTTTTTCTTCACAAGTTTCTTGTTGGGATCCAATGAAAGGTTATGAGTAACCAATTTTGGATCTAATCCTGGCATATCCTTGTATGTCCAAGAAAAGAGATCAGGTTTCTATTTCAATAGAGGAATGAGGGTGGCGTGCTCCTCAGGAGATAAGCTCTCTCCAAATTTAACCTTCCTTGGATTCATGGGATCTTCGTTGATATCCACTTCGAAGGTTTCCTCTATTGACATGTGTGACCCCTCCTCAAGATGGTGAGGCATAGGGATCAAATGGATGTCATCCACTAGGTTTATAGGTTCCACATCAGAATTACCCTCAGTATGATAAACATCATATGCACAACCTGGCACAAAATGGAATGGTTGTAACATTTCTTCATTAGGGAAGAAATATTTAGGCTCTAAAGGTGAATTGACGTGATCAAAATCAATGGCCTCAGGATTGAGGTACAAAGGTTTCAAAGGATCAGATGGATTGTGGAGTGGAGTGGTCAAATCAATGGAGATCATGTTGATGGAATGGATGAAATCTCCAAGACCACATGACATAGACTCTACATCTCTATATTGATCCCCACACTCTAGATGTGGCTCAGGAGGTATGGGGATAATTGGATCCTCTCTAGGAATAGGTGGGATGATTGGATCATCCGATGGAAACTCTTGCCTTTTAGTTGAAGGCTTAGGGAAGACCATGTGATAGATTTCATTCAAGTTCACTAGTCGGATTAGGATTCGAGGTCCTAGGAAGACTGTATGGTACACTTCTTCCATATCTACCTAGGGTAATAGATGATGTAAATGTCAAGGGCCTAAGTAAGCCAACTTGGTCTCATCTTTGTATTCCTCATATTATGAGAAATGCTCATCATCATCTTCACCAGAATTACATTCTAGTCCACTACTTTCAGGGATGGATTCTAAATATCCTTCCTCAAAAGTATCTTCTGATTCAGGCTCTACTATTATACCAAGATTTTGGGTTTCAATGCCAGTGTTATCGATATATATATGGTTCCTAATAAGCCAATCAATTTTTGGCATACCATCTAGACTAGCCTCCACCAAGATGTTGTCATGATAGATCAAAGGTGGTTCTATGGCAACCATAGTCACCGACTAGTCACCTATTCAAGAATACGAAGGGTTAGGATGGTAGGGGTTCCAATCGATATCATCTACCCCCATGCTTAGGTTCAGGTGATCTAACGATATAGCTAGAAGCTCATCCTGACCTCTTATGTCATAGCCCAACCTGAACCGATCAGTTGGAAACTGATATCATGGTTCATATGGAGTTTGGCACCCTTGTTCGAATAGCCCTAAATCATAACCATGCCAATGGTAACGCTCAAAATATCGAAGGATGAAATTTAGGTTAGATAGATAATGAACATTCACTATGAATGGTTCATCATCATCTTCATCTATAGGTGTACGATCTGCAAGTTGATCTAGGCCTCCATAGATGAAGTTGGTTTGATTGGGTGGCACCCCCAGTGGTACCACCATCCCTATAGGAAAGTGATGGGCTTGAGGTCTGCCCATATCCTATGCAGATTTGATGAATGGCGTGAAAGTCACATTCTACACTAGGTATTATACTAACTTAGGATTAACCAAATGTAGGTGAGGAAGGATGAGGTACCTCCTCGACTTCTTTCTATGAGTCTCCCTCCTCCATGGGATTTGGGACCTCGATAGTCACTACATTGGGGATTTATTTTGACTCTTTTTCACCCAATACTACCTTTAGCTTTTGATCATTCCTAAGCATCATCGATGTTGTAGGCTTTGCAAAAGTAGCTATTGTATGTGCAGATGGTCATGGGGCCGATGTTGAAGGATCGATGCACACTTCCTTTGATTTACCCTTTGGATGCCTGATAGGTGATGTAGGTCTTACATCCAAATGCATTGATGGGAGGATAAAATATCCTAACAAATCTACTTGATTAACATACTTGAATGGCTCCTCATTCGAAGGAACCACATGCACTTGCCCCTCATGTACATATTTGATACATTGATGTAATATCGAGGGTACACACTGCATCTCTCTTATCCAAGGCCTACCTAAGAGAATGTTGTATTGCATCGCACCTTCAAGTACATGACACATCATCGAGATGGTCTTCAATCCCACCTGGATAGGCAAAATTATAGTACCCACTATCGAGCATAATGCATCGTTAAATGCTCGTAGTGTGAAAGTCGAAGGCACAATATGCAATTTAGGCAATTTTAAATGTGCCAAGGCCTTTGTGGTAATAATTTTGATCGAAGATCCTGTGTCGATCAACACCCACTTGAAGGGTGTGTGGTTTACACATGCAATAATATGAAGCGGTGGGTCCACTATAGCAGTAGAGACTATTTTAATTTTGTGATCATAAAATTGAATCACAGGCTCTTGACACTACTGCACATGTCCCACAAAATTTGTGAATGCTTCTGGATCTTGGGACTGTACTTCTATGGACCTCAGAATGTCCATGAGCATCTCCCTATGCCTAGGAGACTGTTGAATTATCTCATAAATTGATAGCTTTGTCGAGGCCATCTATAGGCTTTGAATAAGCCTATTTCTTATGGTCACCACCAGTCTAGTTGGTGGGCTTGGCAAGTTATTTTATGTTGGCCTTTGAGGGGGTACAACTTGAATTATGACTGGAGTAGGAGGAGGATCTAGCTGATTATATCTCCTGTTCCTGGTGACAATGTTCACCATGCCAAAAAAGCCTTGTGTGGGTGGTTCGATCCACACTTGATTCACTTGTCCGACATTATTCCTCGGAGGCTCATGGTTTGGTAGGGGATTTTTGAATATCCCCATGTTCTGATTATCTAGAGCCTGAGGATTATCAATAATCAACGCGTTCCTATCAATCATGTTCTATACAAGATGTTTGAAACTATGGCATCCTTCGATGTCATGCCCTTTTTGTCTATGGAATGAACATAACTGATCTTCCCTAAATACTTTCAATTTAGGTTGATTAGGATCGATTAATTTGACCTCGGGTAAAGTTATGGTGTTCGCCTCACACAATTGTTTGAATATTGATGCCATAGTCTTTGACAGTGGCGTAAAATGGCGAGGAGGATGCTGCTCTCTATTCTTACCTTTCTTATTATTGTTGCGTTGATTGTACTATGTAGGGGGAGGTTGATCCTAATAATTTTGAGGTTGTTGGCCTTGATTCCCCTTTTTTGATTCAACACCACCTGATTTACATGTGCAGGTTTGGCTTATGGGTGTTGGTTCTTTGTATTTTTATTATTCCACTCCTTTTTAGTCTAGAGTTTCAAGTCACCTTCTTGCAAATTTGATATCCTCTATAACCTTGGCTTGAGCCAAGGCCTCCTCAAATGTCTTGTTGTGGCTGATCCATAACTAGCCCCAAAACTTGGGGATCCACATTTTTTCTTTGAGTTTGGTTGGAAATTTTGGTTTCATTGATAGTCTCTAGGTGTCCTCCGCAAGATTATACGAGTTTTGGTTGTACTTGAGAGAATTGTTTTCCATAAGTTGGTAATAAAGATGCCCTGGTCTACATGATTTTTTAGGGCCACCTTTGTTTGCTTGTAATTATTTTAAGGGGGTTTGGTGGTTTTTGTTTTTTGAATTGATTTTAATACTTTGAGTTCAATCATATCATTCTTGTTTGAAATCAATTAATTCATTTTAATTTTAAAATTTAAAAATCACAAAAGGAAAAAAATAAAAAATAAAATAAAAACAAAAAAATAATATAGTATCTTTTATATATACATTTGTTTTATATATGTATATAAAAGATGTTTAAATAAAGTAATATTTATATATATATATATATATATATATATTAATATTAAAACAAAATAAAAAATAATTTTTTTTTTAAAGAAATAAATAAATATATATATACATGTCATAAGCAAATATACAAATATGTCTTATATATTTGTACATGTATGCATAAAGTAAAGTCTTGTCTTAAAATTTAGATTAATTTGTAATGTTAAAATATTAATTTAATGTTATAACTTTAAGGTAAGCATTTTGTATGGTATTTAGGTGTCTTACTAATTTGTCATTGTTGATGAATGCAAGATTTCAAAGACGTTAACATGGAAAACGAATGGAATAGGCCGAACACCTACATAGCAAACAGAGATAGTGATACCCTAGTGCTCTAAGATTATGTGGGTCCAACGTGGATACATAGCCAGATGTGGTACATGCCATTTCGTACATCACCATGATTTTATATTTTGAATAGAGGAATGTTGTCTTTGATGTGGAAAATGAGGGCATATTTCATGATGCCGAACGAAGGTTCATCAAATTTGAATGCCAAGAATACTTATGAAAATAAGGATTGGAATGGGATTTCATAGACATAATGACACCAGCAATAATTTTACTAGCATGGAACATTTGATTGGAATATTGATAGTGGGCATTGAGAAGCCCAGTTATGTGGATGCTCAGTGTTGGAGACCGTAGGATGACTTGGCGATTGTGATGATGTCTCGAGAATTGACATAGGTGATAGCAAAAAAACTAAGGGCATGGATACACGATGAACCTGGTATAGTTTTAGAGTAGATAAAGTTCAACATGGTCAAATACGAGAACATGATGATGGGGATTTTCATTTTGTATATGGTACTCGGATGATGCCACAATGCTCGCTCAACATGGGCATTGCATTGTGTCAACGTGGTTACAGGGACTTGCAGGGCAAGATGGCAAAGATGCTAACTAAGCTTATGGTAGGATAGCTAAAAAACACCATTGGGTTTCATATAATAGTAAGCTTCACTATATGATGATGTGGATGTTTGAGCTTGGTTCTGGATCAAACCCTAGATGAAGTGAGACACCAACGAATGATGCATAGCAAAGTATAGTCACCTATTGGATGCAGCAGTAGATAGTATAAATTGAAGGTATGATAGCATAGAATTCCAAAAAGGACCAATAAATGATGATACCTAATAGAGATATTTTATAGGGTTGGAAATTAGATAAATACGCAACGCTCATTTTAAAATGCAGTCTCCACATGACAGGTATGATGAAGCTCCACGGTGGCCCATCGACAGAATGAACACGATGATGTTGTATTCATTGGATGAGATAGGCAACACCCAGTGAATCTCGATGGATGGTGGACTACATCTAGAGGCCAAGTATAGAGGGTAGTTAGCCTTAATCTAAAATAGTGATAGTTTCAAAAGGAGTTATGAAAATATACATTCATGCCAGGGGAGTTTGGTTGTTTTGTTGATCATTTTATGAATACAACCACCTACTGTAAAGAGAATTTGAAGGTCTAGTTGTGAGGTCCCATGCGGTACAATGCACATGAAGACATACCAAATGCATATAATTCATGGTGGACCAATGGACGTAGAGCCATGTTGGCAAGAGTTGGAAGTCATGGCGCTTATGAAATGGATTGAAGCCTGACAAAATTTATTGGTCAGTATATTTTGGTGATGAAGAACCTCCATGGTGGATAATCAAGAACACGACTAGGTGAGTGGGGGCCATGTGATCAGCATAAATGGTTCTTGGTGTAAGCCTATTACGTCCACAGTAGACAGACAGTCATGGACAATGGATGCATAATCTGAAACAACGTCAGAGAGAGTAACGGGTTCATAATGAAGGTCCCACCAGGTTGATTAATAAGGAAGTGTTATCATGGATGATATGTAACGTAAATTAAATGAGTGGATTGTTATGGAATGGATGACCTTATTAACGAAAAGAAATATTTGATGGTGGAGCTTTATTTCATATAAGAACAAAAATACTTTGGTGGATAAGGATAGCTTTAGTGATATACATGGCCAAAGGTGCGAAAAGATGCTTGCTTTGATACGTGCAAAGGCCAAGAAATAAAATGAGGAGGTGTAGGGTATTTAATAAAACAAAGGCCCATGGTATTATGAGGAGAGTGTATAAATATTATTAATTCATAAGATTTAAAAGTGTTACATGAAAACACTTTCCTTGTTGAGTTGAAAGGGTGTGAAAACCAAATCAATGTGGAAATAAAGAAAATATATAGAATGGAAGATAAAACAAAATAGAGGGAAATGAAGGGAAAAAATTTCTACGCCAAGCCAAAGGAGGGAAATAAAATATTAAGGGACATAATGCAAATTTTAAATACAACAACGAAATGTTGAAAGGGTGTTGGAAATTGTTTGGAAACAATGTTGCAGATTTGATGGACCTGTTTTGGGATTGTTTTTCCTTCCACTACTGGGCTGTTTTTTTCCACATTATGCCTATTGAGGGGCTGTGATTTTCTGCACCCAAAATAAACACTGAATATATTTTATTGCAATATGATGGATAAACCCATATTTTATGCATTTTAATGGTTAATCCTATTTTATTTCCATTTTATTGCATTTTTTTCCTTAGAAGCTCACACCACGTTAGTTGTTGATTGCATAAATTATGGATAATGCTAATGCTAGTTTTTGTATAGAATTTACATGCTTGCATGGTTTGTGGAGATATCTGAAGTTGCAACATTTTTAGTTTTTGTTTTTTATTTTTTTTATTTTTCTAACTTTATTTTTGCAGATTGTTTTTTAATTTTCGAACATTAAAATAAAAAATTTAAAAATTTCAAACTCCAAAAATAATTGCATGGTTGTGTAGGGTATACTTCAGAGTTCCATTTTGCACTTAGATGCTTTTGCTTCTGAGTCATTTCATATTTTTAAAAATTAGTCAAAGTTACTATTTTTATTGCAGATTTTGAAAATACGAAATTTCAGAATTTGCATTTTGGGGCCAAATTTAATTTTTTCAGTCTTATATTTCATTCATGAGCCTATGATGACATTTCCTTCATGAAAATTTAATTTCATTGAAGGGGCTATGTTTATGGCATTCCACAAATTAGCATATTGGGAGCAATAAATGCACCTTTCTTTATAAAAATTCTGATTTTATCAAAGAGAGGTAATTTTGCACTACATTGAAGGTTATTATTTTAAAGCATCAAATTATTCTTCTTTATAAAAATTTTGATTTCATCAAAGAGGGATAATTAAAATGACATTTTAAAGCCTCTATTTTAAGGCAATAAATTATTATCTCTTTGTGAAAATTAATTTCACCAAAGAGGGATAATTTATTAATCATATTAAAGGCTATCTTAATCTCCATGATAAGAAGCTACATTTGAGGATCCTATTCATCATTTCAAATTCACATTCATAGATAGATTTAATATTTACTTTCATGTTTAAAGTAGGATTTAATGTAAGATAAAACTTCATTAAAATCCATTTAATAAGGGAAGATAAAATTTACCTTAAAATCTTCAAGATAAAAGGAACTAAGGATTACATCGTGGTCATATGAGGGCCAATTCACATTTACTTTTATTTTGGTTTCATGAACAACCATTAAAGTAGCATGGTAAAATAAACCAACACATGCCCCTTGTTTATAGTTACTTGCAATCACTAAGGTGCTCCTAGCATTGAATTAATATATTTTAATTGAGATTACTAATATACATATGCAAATGCTAATATAGCAAAGACCTTGGAGAAATTGTTTGTTTAACTTATTTGCAAGAGAGGGTTTTGGAATCCAAAACCTAAGGGGGAGTGTCATTTCACAATTGGGTAAAATTTAAACCTCAACATGTTTGATATTGCTACAATTGCAATAACAGTGAGATGTGTTTTACACAACTCTTGGTGAACATTCGAGTCAATTCAGTAGTAGAAATGGAAAATGGGAGCTTAGCCATTAGCTTTATCCATATGTTACCAAAATTCATGATTGGATCATCATCATACTACTTTAGAGATACCAAGTCAGTCAAATTGGTCTTTTTATTGATGCCAAAGGAAAAGCGTTCAAGAAATGTGTTTGCTAGTTGTTTGAAGTTGGTAATGCTATGCCTTTTCAATTGGTTGAACCATTCTAGGATAGGGCCTAAAAGGGTCATAAAGAAGGTTCTTAGTAACAAAGCATCATTAATTTGTATTTGGAATTACATGTTTATAAAGCTCATGACGTACTCTTGCATGTCTTCATCACCTTGAAATTTGTCCAGCTTGGGCATCTCAAAATGATCGAGATATGCTGGACTAGGAATTGAAGATCATAGAGGTGCATTCTGAATTTTATTCAAGGTAGGCTTTTGATAAGCTATGCCTTATTTATTAATAGCTCTTACCTTTTTTGCTAATGATTTGTCTGCTTGTGAGGATAAGATTTCCTATTCTCTAAGAGGTCTCTATGGATCTACTAGAGGTAAATTATTTTTGGATTGATGTGGAGTATTGGGATCATATTCCACATCTACTAAGGATATTTCAAGATACTGCTACTCTTGTTCATCTCCTTCTGACTCTACGTATTGGGTACACCTAGGTTGTTATAAGACATGTCATTGTAGTGTATTCTGGGTCATATGGTGAGTACAAATTTTAGATCAGTTAGGGTGCATTTTAGGCTATGATGTAGCACGTCTTTGGTTATGATTCCTATACTAACTTTGAGGAGGAATAATAGCTTGAACTAATCTATCTTCTCTCTTTGCATGCTCCTTTTAATCTAAAATGTGTTTCTCTTGCATGCGCTACCCATACAAACGTTACCTAAGCAATGTTTGATATTGAGTATACTTATTCTTGAGGTGATCACACTCTACATGCACATCTTCCAATTGTTATTGAAAGATACACTGCATCTATTCTAAGACCAACCTCTGAGATAGATCTAGATGATTGATAGTGTGAGGCCTCAAGTTTTTTAACTCTGTTCAAGGGGATTTATTAGTGTGAACCCCAATAAACTTATCCACCACACTCTTGCCCTTGTCTGTGTAGATGGCATTCAAATTATTTTGTAGTTTGTTCTCTATGCCCATCTATGTGGATAGGGCACATACACTACGAGACCACTTTGAACACTACCCTAGCTCAATGGTATGCCTATGCGTGCTCTCACTACATGAACTCCCAGAGTGAGAGTGAGCATTAGAAGTATTACAACCTAGCCACATTTAAAATTTTTCTAGTTCATCAAGTTGCCTAGTATTCTAGGGCTTGTTAGGTTGTGTGCCATTGGCTCCAAGTGTGGCAAGATCTATCATGAAATTTCTAGGTCCACTAGGGTTTGGAGTTTTTAGGGACTTGCACTCTGATGTAGCTTGATATTCCTACCCTTTATTGGGTGGATTATCTCTTTATCTACCATGGGATAATAGGGGCTTTGATCCACCCTCATATCTATCCCATGAGGAGTGTATGTTACATCCTTTGACTGGGGTGTTCTAAATGTAATCCCACACATTGAATTCTCACCTTTGATGCCTACCAAACATAATTCGAGAGAATCCTGTGGTAAATGTTCCAATGCATTAGTTTGTGTGTCTGCTAGAGCTTCAGCCTCCACCTTAATTATCTTTCGAGGTCATCCTCTCCGTGTGTTGACCATAATGTGAATTATCTCTTTTGTTAATTTTAGGGAAAATAAATAAAACAAGCGTTTTTATCTCTTTTAAATATTCTTTGTGAGCCCTAAACTATTTTGAGAGTTTTTGTTTTGTTGAATCATAAAATATCTCTCATCATTTTTTAAATTTTTTTGATGATATACTTGTATAGTTTAAGGGTTTTCACCTGTATGCTCACAGCTCGACAACCGACAATGAAATTCTGGTCACGTAAACCCACTAAATTATGGATATAAAGCCCATATCCAATTAGGGAGAACAGGTCCTACTGGTCCTCATATAGTCTCACTTGGTCAATGTTATACCCTTTGAAGATAAGTACATGCAAATATTTCAAGCTACATTAGTTCTTGGATCCAGTATTGGCTAAAAATAGGGTTCATAGGATTTGAGCCAATGGATGGATATGAAACCCACCATCATTGGTCTCTATTAATGGTTGGGTATGAATTTCATCTCACTAACATTTAAATGTGACATGGTGTATGAGGGTTCATTTTAATTTTGCATAAAAAGGAAAATGCATCATAGAGCATCCATGATTTTTCCTACATGCCTAAGAAATTAACATTTTAATTTCAAAGAGGATGCAAAATTAAATGCTTTTTTAGATAATATAATGCAAAATTATATGAAAAAATAGCCTTTAGATAGGCCCCAAGCATGAAAAACCTACCACTCAGTCTAAATGCTAGCTACTATTTTGTAACATAGGCAACAAACTTTGCCATGGGACAGAAACATAGCTAAATTCTTAGCCATGGATGATAACCATAACTAACAATGCTAGCTACTGTTGTCAACCACAACTAATAGTAGACAAGGCAATTTTCATTAATTTTCCCTCTAAAATTTGGCTAGATGATCTAATTAGCCTACTGATAGGAAAAAACATAGAAATAGAAAATCACATAGAAGGGAAAAGTACCTAGAATTCCTCATTTGATGAAGAGACATGTTGTCTACTATATTTTTCTCTATTTTTTGCTAGCTACAGTTGTCAAGCATGGCTGAGATGCTAGCCATGGGTGTTAAGCATGGTTGAAACTACGCGTCATGGCTTTCAAGCACGACTAAGACTTGCAACACAAAAATAGAGGAAAATTAGTAAATGATAGTGAATTTTATGCATTTCCATCATGATAGCCATTGTAGAAGGCTATGGAGACCACACATGTATTGAAATTACAACATAAAGAAATATCACATGTAATATAAGCACACATTTTATAATAGGAAGGAAATAAGAAAAAGGGAAGCTCTCTTTATTAATTAAATGAGTCTTATTACATATTTCTCCCTCTTAGGGATACCAAAATATTGATACAATTGTTACAATTTAGAAAATAATCCCAAAATGGGGGAAGATGTGTTTCAATAGGTCTTTATATCTCCATCAAATTGCTTAAGGTCTTATAAGAATACCTTCTTCTCTATTCACCAAGAGGAACTTGATATTGATGATGCCTTGAAGCCTACAAGATCCTATAACCTGCATTCATGAAACAACAAAGCACAATTAAAAGCATATGAGGCCTCTCATGATGAGGCTTTTATCAAGAATATACAAGGAGTATGGCTAATCTTGAAAGAAAACATAAATATACACAAAGATGATCAAGAAATAGCTAAATTGATACAAAATAGGCTTGAAAACTAGTAGATCTAACTAATATAACATGTAATTTATAATAAAATCATGAAATAGAGCTAATCTAGGAAGATTATTGAAAACTAGCAAATATGACCTAATGAAAGCAAAGTTACCTCTAATATTGCAAATTAACCAGTAAAATGTCATCTACAGTGCTAATCTATGCTATATTAACCTATTTGCATAAATGGAATGGAAATCATACTACTAAAATGGAGGGAAATAAAGATCAAACCTAGTCATGGGTTCTTGAAGCAACTGGCTTTGTTAGCCACGACTGACAACTGAGATTGAGGGATAACTTTTGTTTCTCTCAAAACCAGGGCCTAAAACCTCTAATTCCTCCAAGAAATTGATGGTCAAGGGTTGCCTTGATGTTCTAGAATATATTGGTGATGTAATTCATCTAAATTTGCAATGGATGTGTTTCAATTATCAAGATTTTTCCTCAAGATCTTGAGATCTCCATTATTACAAGGTGGATGATCAAATTGGATTTTTGGTAGCATCTTGTTACTCTTCACCAGGTGCAATTGGCTCTCCAATTTGATAGGGCTTCATTGCATTAAACTTGAAAAATTGTCTAGGATTTCTCCCCAATTTGGAGGGGGATATTATAGCCTATCCAACTCCTCATCCTAGCTACGTTGAGAAGCCAAGATCAAGAAATGATAGGTTGGAGCAGTTGTGAGGAGGAATCCAGAATCTTCCTTGGTCAAAACCACTCAAACTGGTTGTAAATGCAGTTGTAACAACCAATATGACTTAGCTCAGGAGGCCAAATAAGTTATAGAGCTAGTCGTAGCTCTTAAGCATAGCTAGCACCATAGCTATGGGTGTCAACCATGGTTGAGATCTTAGTTGTGGATGCCATCCACGACTAAGGTGGAATAGGCCCAGGATGCCTAAATTAAGTGGTTAAAACCACTGCTTTTCCTTGGAAATATCCAATATCATTCATATGGTCTACAAAGATGCCCATATGAGTATTCTCCTAAACATAATGTGTTTTAGGTGTCTACACAAAGGATCATAAAAAAATTAGATAATATTTCATCACATTGCAAAATTTTTACAATCATCTCAAACATCATTACATTACATTGCAAAATATTTTGCAATCATCAAAGCATTACACAACATTGCAAAATATTTTACAATCATCAAAGAATTACATTGCAATATATTACAATAATTATTTCAATACCTTGCAAACAACAAAAGCATTACAAAATATTTGCAATCATCACAAAAAATTACATTTTTTTTTGCATTTAGCCTCAAAGATATCAAAAGCATTATCAAAAATCATTTTAAATCTTTATAAAAGGCTTGTAAATAATAAATTTCTTATGTATGCATTCAGGTGTTATCAGATATTCCACTTAAATATTGATAAGAATCAACATAATACTATCTATGTAGTTAGGTGTTATCAGATATACCACTTGAACATTGATAGGAATCAAAAAAATATTATTTACGCAATCAAGTGTTATCAAAGATACCACTTGAACATTGATAAGAATCAATATTATCCTATCTACATAGTCAAGTGCTTGCAGAGAGCAACACTTGAACACTTATGAAAATCAAATATTTTATCTACACAGTCAAGTATTTCAAATAAAATTACACTTGAACATTGATAAGAAGCAAAAATTTCATCTACGTAGTTAAGTGTTTCATAGAGAATGACACTTAAACATTGATGAAGATCAAAAAATATTATCTATGCAGTTAAGTGTTTTATAAAGAATGACACTTAAACATTGATAAGAATCAAAACAACTTATCTATGCAGTCAAGTGTTTCATAGAGAATTGATACTTGAATATTTTATCTATGCAGTTAAGTGTTTCATAAATAATGAAACTTAAACATTGATGAAAATCAAACATCTTATCTATGTAGTCAAGTGTTTCATATAAAATGGCACTTGAACATTGATAAGAAGCAAAAAAATCATCTATAAAGTTAAGTGTTTCATAGAGAATGACACTTAAACATCGATGAAGATCAAACATATTATCTACGCAGTCAAGTGTTTCATAAAGAACGACACTTGAACATTGATAAGTAGCAAAAAAAGATATATATCATGTAAATATTGTAGGTACCTCATCTACATAGTTAAGTACTTGCAGAGAGAAACACTTGAACATTGATGAGAAGAAAAACAAATATATCATGTACATACTATAGGTGCCTCATTATGTCTTAAATTTATTCATGAATATGACACCACAGGATAGCATTTAAGCATAGTGATATTAGGGGTATCCATTTTACCTCCCAAACACATGAATATTCTTCTAGATTAGGTCTAGAGATCATCGCTCATAGAAATACATCTGAATTATTATCTATCATTCAAAATTAAATACATATCTCAATAGTGAAATCACTCTCCCTTAGCATTTAAATCATCATCAGGTCCATAAGACCTTCACTAAGAAAAATCAATCAAATTTGCCATCACACAGTCATATACATCACACAATCATAATACATCATACAATCTCAATAATTAATACATCAATACAATAAAATTATAATGTCATCAAATTCAATTTGGGGGTATCCATGGGGTAATTTTTTCCCATGGAACAACTTTTACAACATAACAACAATGCATCATAGTGTCAAAATTGAGTTTTACTACTTAAATTTTGATGCAATCCCATAGGCATCACATAAAAACTAGGGCAAAATATAGACACCCAATTTTGACACACCTAGCCAAAAGCAACATCTCATCAAGACATCCTAACCATGTCAAATTGGACATCAAATTTGGTGTATTTTATCAATACCCAAGCTTATCAAAAACTCATTAATTACCTTGTCTTCACAAGCCTCTTGATCAAGAAAATGAAATCAATCATCTTCATGCTTAAGTCTGGGGTGTTGATAGCCCTAAAATATAAGTTAATATTTGAGATAAATTTTGAACTATCAAATCATCTAAAAACTTCACAAAACCACCACCATTAGATCGATCTTGAAAAGAGTTTTCTGACGAGTATAAATATGCCTTTATTTGGGTACATATCATGCCTAAAATTGTAAAACAAAATTTGCTATCCAAATCCAAATTCACCACTAACCAAATTTTCTAGTGGTGAATTTCGCTAGTGGTGAATTTGGTAAATATTCAAATTTTAAGATTCAAAAGGTTAGATTTACCTCCTTACCAAATTCACCACTCGGGTCACCAAATTCACCAGTGGAAAATTTGGTCGACAATGGTGAATTTGTCCAAATGACTTAGAATATTTGGCATGATCTATAAGGATGCAAATTGAAGTCCTCTATCCTCTACCATTGATCCCACACACCCTAGAAATGCACCAGATGCATTAATTTCAAATTGATCTTATCCAAATTTTTCCTCCAATTCCTCTTCCAAATCCTATTTAAATAGGTTCTTGGGTAGCCATTTGACTTGAAATTTCACTGTAGCAAATCTTTGCTAAAGATTTTCTAACATCTTATTTTTCATAGCATCCTCCATTTCCAAGCTTTCCTTAATCTTTCTTCAAGCTTTCTAAGCTTTCATCAATCATTTGGAGCATTTTTGCAAGCATTAGAGGTAAGTCAAGCAAGTCAAGGAGGTCACCATTGGAGGTGAGAAATATAGCTCTCCTAGATTCTATATTATCTCCTCCAAAATTTTATTCATTACATTTTGTCCTCTAGGTTGTAACCTTGCTAACTTATTTGCTATTTTTTGGTGCATTTCTACATTTTATGCTTTAACTTGCAGGGTTATAATCCTTGTTTTGTAGCCTTTTACATTACTTTTGCAGCCTTTTAACATTTTTTTTGTAGCTTTCTCTTCAATCATAACACTTCTATTTGGTTTCTAACATCTCTTTTGTAGGTTTACTTTGACTTGCATTCATTTCATCATCATATTTTAGTCATAATCCTTTGTTTTTGCAAGGTATTGTGACATTTTCTAACATATTTCATATTATATTCCTTTTTGTCCTTTATTTATAGTCTTCTTGCTTATAATTGGTAGCATACTAACATCTCTATTTCCATTCCATGCCTCTTTAATTTAGCATTTCTTTCATTCACAAGCATAAATCTAGTTTTTGTTCTTTCTTCTTACAATTTCCTTCCATGCATTACTTGTAGTTTTACATTGCAATTTATATATCTTTCCCTTTCATTTCTCAAGGTTAAGTGTGGAATATTCAAGGTTTTTATTGCATTTCCATTCATCCTTTGGCCAAGCACAAAACACCCTCCATTGCAATCCTTCCTTTATTTTATTTTCTACTGTAGATTTCATAAATTCTTGGGTAGCACTTTACATGTTTTTATCAATTTCATTGATCTAACTCTATTTAATGCTAATTTGATTTCATGAAAAGTTATATTAGCTATCATTTATCATTCCTAAAATCATAGCATTCATTTTCTACTCCTTTGTACCTCTTTTTAATTGAAATTTCAATCATATTTGGTGCTTTCATCACTTTTTGCAAACATCTTAAATCAATCATTAAATTATTTGTTTTAGTGGCTTAGATCCTGATTTTATCAATCACAGACATGAAAAACATTGTTAAGATCATTACTCTATAAAATATAGTGAAACATATATTTAAATTCATAAAAATTGACATCTCGTTTAATTAAAAATACGTCGTAGGACCAAATTCACCACTTTGCACAGTTTGTGGCAAATTTGGTAACCAGAAAACACTCGAAACCAAATTTACCACTCAGCTAGTAATAAATTTGTCAAAAGGTCAAAAATCCATTCCAAGAGGTAATCATAATAAAAATTTTCATAAATAAAGGGTCTGCTCAGCCACAAAGATAACCATTCATATTTCCCTATGGACTATTATGCACATTTACATTATTAAATACTTTGCACATTCTAATAATACTTGTGCGTTTATTACATTGCATTACTCACACTCTAATCTAAGGCACACTCTTAATCTAAAGATGTACCCAAGGTGGTACATTAGCATGCACCTTGTATCTTGTTGCCTGTGGTAGCTTCTCCTTATGATTTGGTTATAGTTGCTCAAACATCCTTTGATATTGCTAAGAAAATTCTTCACTTTACCTCCTAGTTATCAAAGGGTACCATAGATTATTTAAAACTTATCCACTTCATTCTTGTTGTTTGGCTTGTTCTTTAGATGAGTTTGACTTTTTCAATATTTTTTTACCTTATTTGAGGATATGAGGCCATTTCTAGATTTTTGGCTTAGTTTATTTCTTGGGTTACTCCCTTCTTTGTTCTATGATTTCCAAACCTTATAGCTTTCAAGGATATGATAAAAATTGATTTTCCCTTAGATCTGATTAATATATTGGCTAGACTTGATATAAAATGCTCCCTAACTACTAGAATTTTTTTTATTCCATTAGTAGACCCACTAGATCATCTGATTTTTCTTCAAAATATTAAACTATAGCCAGTTGGAATTGAATCTATTAAACTTGGTAGGTGTTAACATTGTGATAATTTTCAACTACTAAAAACTAGTACTCATTCAAATCTATGGATGCTTCTTGCTCTTGAATCCTGAAAATATAAAATTGCTCATTGGTAGCTATTAAAATCTCTTGGTCCTCTAAGACATAGGGTAATCCTTCTTGTTGGTATTATTAAAATATTTACTTAGTACTCTACCACTCCAATATAGTAAGCTTATCTATCATGTTCTAGATTGTAGCTCTTAGCTCTTGTAGTTTTGTAGATGCCTCTAAGTCTAGAATGTGTAGGATAGGTACAAAAATAGTTGGGTTAGAATACTAAGGGTATAATTTAAGTGATGTAGCTATTGAAGAAGAATATAGGTTTAGAGAGGATACTTGTGAGCTTATCTGATAGATATAAGTCACATTTGATATTATAGTTCTATGGGAAATTTTTAAACTAATATGACTGTATTTTTTGCTTCAATGATAATTTGAAAACTTTATAGGAACATCATATCATTAGAATATTAGATTAGAACCCCTAAGTCTAGGGAAAAATCATGGAGGTAGTAAATGTAGTCTTGGGCATGCAATGAATTTATGTCTTGAGGGATTCTACCCCAGGTTTTGTTGAACCAAATGTTAAAATTAGTGACACTTTTATAGGTATACCTTTGGATCGATGGAACTAATTTAGTAGTATGAAATGGTCCCCTTCATCATTGAAATCTAAAATGAAGGTTTCAACAAGATCAACATATGTTCCTATGTTGTTTTCTTCTAATGAGTTGTACCATACCAATATTTTTCCTTTAAAAGATAACACCATAAACCTTTCCATCATATCTTCATAGGTGATATTGTAGACACTTAAAACATGTCATGTTTAGGAGACTACTCATATGGACACACCCAAATACCATATGAATGATCTTGGACCTCTCCAAGACCTAGTAGTTGTCCTAAAAACTCAAAAATGGTAGTTCTAGCCTATCCAGGCTTAGTCACTATCAAGCATAGTGGCCACCATACCTGGTCACTGCAACTAACAATGACCACACTTGGTAGATAATCTAAATAATTGCTAGCACCATGCACAATCTATCCATGAATACATGCCCAAATAATGTAGTCTGACTACACCTTGCATTGATTACAGGAATATTTTGGTGAGGAACTCCTAGAGTTCCTCCTAAAAACCCCTTCAATGCCAATTTGTGATTGATGTTTTTCCTCGGGATGGTTAGTTGTATGCAAATTTGGATTTTGGCTTCTCTAGGAATCCAAGATCTAGATCTAGATCTAAAACAAGGATGGTCTGCATATGGACTCTCCCAAGCAAATAAAAAGATCCATGAATATTAGAATTTTGTGTAGCGAAACCCTAAAAGTTTAGAGAGTGGATCCATGCCCCATTTGAGGAGCAACGAAGAACTATCTGGCTAAGCTATGTCTATGCACTTGCTTTCAGATTTGTTTACTCTTCACCACCCATAAGTGTACCAAACACAATAGGCGATCCTTGAACATCAATTGGAGCAAAGAATATAGTGCTACAACCCCTGGTTCATGAGAAGAAGAGCTTCATTTTATGATCGCTATCATTGACAGTGGCCTGCAAGTATACCCTAGAGTTTTCAGATATTAATTTCCTAGTTATAGATTAGATTTGATTATTTATTTGATTTATTAATTATTTTTGGCTTAGATTTAATTTTATTAACACATTTACACCATATTTTTGAGTTTTCTATGCATTTATTGCTTAGTTTGTACTTGCATTTTAATATTACGATGCTTGTATATCATGTTTATTAGATATGCTAATAAGAGACTCTTCTAGAGAGGCCACCCATGCTACTAATAGTGTTATGTTGTTTCTATGTATGCAGATTATAGTTTTATAGGACCAATCAAAGGCTTTCAATGCATATGATCCCTCCAAGGCAAGAGAAGGATAAGGAGGCATCTATAAGCCCTCATAAAATTTCATGTGTGAGATCGGGATTCCTATGGAAGCACACCACCCCTTGCAAGGGGACATATTTACCATTATTCTGCCTGTATTTCATTGTATCAAATTCGGTATCCCTTAGAGGGATCAATATGTAACCAAGATTTGTAAGAATTAATAAAAGATCTATCTTTATTTATCATTTCTATGTTATTTGTGCTTCATGGTATTTAATTTTGATATAATATTGCAAGTAGAGTAAGGGTGCATGCTTCTTGGGATCACACAAATGGTGATCATGGTGGGACCCTCACCAGGTTTTTTTTTCTATCGATTTACTAACATTTTCATGCATTTTTTGTGTGCAATTTTAGCCCCTCTAGTCAACAACGGATAGTAGATCCTGAACTCTTTTGTAGTCAGCGACCAGTAGCAACCACTCTAGTCGATAGTAGTTAGCAAAAAAAGTGTAGCAGATGGCAGCTCTTTCATCAACATATGATGATTTTAGGTTTTTGTTGTTCCCTAATTTTTTATTTTTCTCTGTCTGTAATTTATTTTAGAAAACATCAACTTAAATTATATTTTTAATAAGGAAAAATAATAAAATATGGAAGTGAAATGCATTTGAAGCTTCTTAGATTTTTTTAGCTTTCCTCTAGTCGTTTCTAGGAATAGTGGATCTCTATTTTGAGGTTTGCCCTAGTCTCCAATGGTCTAGGATTTTTATGTGTTTAAGATTGCTTTCATGTGTCTCAACTAGAGATCGTTACATCACAAAGTAGAAATTTCATTGTATAAAGTTCATTTAGATCAATTAGAGATGCATTTTCTAAAATTAAACATTATTTTTAGGCATATAGAGAAATATCATGAGTGCTCATTGATGCATCATTTTTCTAAAATCTAAAAAGAACCCCACACATCACGTATCACTTTAACATCAGTGATGTTGGGATCTCACATCCAACCTATTGATCGATACCAATAGTGGATGTCATTACCACTTGGTTGGCTCGCTTGAAAGAGTATCATTGGGACTTGTTCATGGCCAAGGCCAACCCAAGAACTATCCATACCATGAAAAATAGCATGCACTCCTCCTTGAGGGGTGTATCACTATGCACAGGGTGTTGGGTGAGGGTTGGTAGTACCTATGCTACCTCATCAAGTATGGACTTCACTACCATATATGACTTGTGCGAGTATATAGGTGTTTTCCCTTTAACAATATGAGTATACCATCCAATGAAATACAAAACATATGACACAAGGTATTCTTTATATACAATGCATAAAAACACACAAAAAAGCTTAGAGAACACACATTAATCCTTAAATGAGATAAATATTTGTTTATTTTATGGTTTGAAATTGATATAAGAAGATAATTCATAGTAATTATGGTATACACGTAGAGAAAAATACCCTCGGTCAAACACCAAGGTAGAAATTGGTGCTCCCCATATTCTCAATCATAATGACATTGAGCCACCCACCCACAGTGTCACTAGATGAAGTTAATAAAGTCTTAGGGGTGACAACTCAACCCTTGTGGGGACTCCTCAAGAAAACCCAGTGAGAAAGCCATATTTTGGTTCCTCTCAAGGTAGACATGAGGAGGCCTCAAGGCCTCCCTCATCACATAGACATGAAGAGGCTTCAAGACCTCCATCATCACATAGATATGTAGAGGCCTCAATACCTCCATCAGTACATAGACATGTGAAGGCCTCAAGGCCTCCATTAGTACACAGATATGTGGAGGCCTCTAGGCCTCCATCATAACATAAACATGTAGATGCCTAAAGGCCTACATCAGTACATAGAAATGCAAAGGCCTCAATACCTCCATCATCATATAGACATATGGAGGCCTAAAGACCTCCATCATTATATATATATGAGGAGGCATAAATATCTCCATTATCACATAGGCATGGAAAGGCTACAAGGCCCCAAAATTCATAATATACACTTAGGATATATCAGCCCACTAGGGGGTAAGACACTAGGCTTACATCCAATCATATACTAGGAGAATATTATAGCGTCCTTGAAGATGGGAGGATACCCCTAAATTATGATCTCATTAGTGCTAATGGGAATCCATAGGATCATCCTTGGAGCACCAGGTAGCTTGACAATTTGGATTGAGTTCCCTTGATACTATCTCCAAGAAGCATTGCTACCGCACATTCTACTTTAGGAAGTTCAAATAGCATAACTAATAGGTACACCAATGAACCAAAGGAAGATTCAAATTGGCCCTGCAACACATACACTACCTCTGACTAGGGGGGTATACAACACAAATCATAGTGTATAGAGCAAGTCACCCTGATAGACAAGGGCAATAACATATTAGGAGCCTCTTCAAGAGGCCTATCCATTAGAACTCCTCACATGGAGTTAGAGAGGCATGAACATTTAGTGGTAAGTTAGTATAACTGCATATGTAGGTTAGAAGAAGCATTGCATGATGAGAAAGAGTACTTAGAAACCCTTGAGCAAGAAGCATAAATGAAAAGGTGTATGTGTCTACATGAGAAACACTTGAGGGAAGAACATATAGAGTATGAAGAGCAAGCTGAAATACTGGCTTGGATCGACTTGCACATAGGTGGTGAGCAATACCAACATGATAGACATGCCAATTCTTAGCATGAGAGACACACTAGACAAAGGGATGAGCACACTCACCATGCCTCACAACATCAAAAATACCTAGATACTAAACATACACAACTTAATGAGGAATAGGTAGGGATGGAATATCAAGAGTAGATATATCCTGAACCTCTATCTGTAATCATGGGATATGAATACAAATGCTCAAATTAGGAAAACATGGGATTACCTCCCTTACCACTGCAAGTAAACCTTCAATAACAAGAGATTATTTCTTTGAAGGTATACCAAATACTCAATGAGAGAGTTAAATATCTTGAGAAGTAAGACACGGTTGGGCAAAAGCCAAATTTGAGAAAAATACAAAACCAACCTTTGTGCCCCTTAGTTGCGAGTCTTGCATACCCTAGGCACTTTGAGATACATAGGCTAGATAAGTTCAAAGGATAGGAATACATGCAATAACATGTTACAAATTTAATGAATGCGTGCTTCTAGCCTGAGTAGAATGATGCCCTAATACTAAGGATGTTAATCATGATGTTATTGAGTGTAGTAATTCAATGGTTCAATCAACTACTCAAGCACAACATCATCAACTTCGAGAAACTGGTGAATGTATTTCTTGAATGCTTCTCCTTTGGCATCAAGAAGAAGGTGAAATTATCCTATCTAGAAAAATTAAAGCAATATGATGATGAGCCAGTTATGGAATATGGAAATAGATGGAGGAAAATCATGGTGAAACTACCATTCTTCATTTCCACTAAAGAGGTCACCCAAATGTTCACAAATAGCTACACCAAACACATCTCATTGCTATTACAACTACAATAGTATGAATCATTCAAAGAAGCCTTGTCTCAAGCCAAGCTTATAGAGGACATAAATGTTGATGAAGGAGACCTCAAGCTCCAAAACAAGGAGTGGAATAATGCCAACCATAACAAGAATCAACAGAAGCAGGCCAAGCCTGCTCAAGTCAACTAGGTTGTTTTAAACATGCTAAAGGGAGGCAATGACCAAAAACCAAAGAACTATCAGTCTCACCCCCACCATATAATTACAACCCAAATAAAAACCAAGGCCAAAATAAGGAGCATAGACTACCTCACTATTTCATGCCTCTATATGAATTTATGAAATCAATATTTAATCAGTTAAGCGAGGCACAAAGAATAATATTTCCTGATGCACAACTTCTTGACCCTAATCATCACAAGCCCAAGGGATATAGGGAAGATCAATACTGCCCATATCATAGAATATAGGTGCATGATATTGAAATATGTATCAAATTCATGAATGTTGTCCAAAACATGATTGATAAGGGTGAGTTAAAATTTGACAAACCATTAGCACCCGATAAAAGAGACATGGGTATATTCAGGAACCCATTGCCAAATCATGAGGCCCTTAGAGATCAAGATGCCCAATTCAACTAGGTCTAATTTGAACCACCCACATAGGGGTACATCAAAATGGTTGAGATAGCCAACGTGGCAACTATGAGTCGACGATATGGTCAACCAAATCCTCCAATGGCTCCTATTCATATCTTGGCTATAATTTGATAGAGACAGGTGTAAAACAACCCCCCAGGTCCACCAACATGACCTATTATAACTATCTAGAGTATACTGGAACAAAATATATAAACGACTCTGGACAAGTTGTTAATTTATGATCTCATACAACAATCTCCTAGGCATAGGGAGACTTTTATGGAGATCTTGAGATTGATCAATCTCTAGCCCCAAAACCTAGATGTGAACACATATTTTGTGGGGCAAGTGTAGTAGTGCCAAGAGCTAGTGATTCATTTCAATGATCACAAAATAAATGTAGTGCCTACTACCATAGCAGACCCACCTTTGCATATCATCACATTAATCAATGACATACCCTTCAAGTGGGTTCTAATTGATACAAATTCATAGATCAATATTATCACAACAAAGGCTATCGGGCACTTAAAGATCCCTAGGTCCAACATTGTCCCAACCTCCTATACATCGAGAGCTTTCAATGATGCACTTTGATCCACAATGGGTATAGTTTTTCTACCTATTTAGGTAGGGAAAAAGACCATCCCCATGATATGTCATGTATTAGAGGGGGAAATACAGTACAACATCCTCATAGGGTGTCCCTGCATAAGGGAAATACAATGAATTCCCTCAATATTGCACCAATGCATCAAGTAAATGCATGAGGGATAATTTTAGGTGTTCCATCCGATAAAGAGCCATTTAAATACGTGAATTAGGTTTAATTGTTGGGAGAATTTGTCCTTCCATAAATACATATATACATAAGGCCTTCATCCTTGACCATGTAGCTAGAAAACAAGAGCAAATCAGTGCAGGGTGACCCATCAACATTGGCACCACCTCTGGCATCTAAAGCTACTGGCACTTCTAAGAAGCCATCAACATCTAAAGTAAAATATACTCAGAATTTGAAAGCATCCCTAGTGGAGGAAGGACCTAAGGAAATTCCAACTATAGTAGCTACAAAAATTCCAAATATCATGGAGGAGGAATATCCATAGGATATAGCCAAGGAGGTACTTCAAATTGCCTCACATGCTTCATCAACAATATCATTTGCACTGTAGGTGATAGTTCACTTAGCCAACATAGGGTTAGGTGAATATCTTGTGCAGAATGTGCAACCTTGGGAAGTGTGAACCACACTTACACTACTTGCAATGTTATTATATTAAATTAAAATGAAGAAATACACAAGCACATATAACACAAAAGTAATAAGCAAAGAGATATTATTTTATTAATGCTTCTAGATCTCGATTACATTTACATTCCTCTGAGGGATACTCATTTTTTATACAATCTATTACAAGTGGAATAATGGTTAATGTATCCCATGCAATGGAATGGTGCACCTCCATAGACCTCCTAATCTCACACACAAAACTATTCGAGGGCTTATAGATGCCTCCTTCTCCTGGTTCCATCCTGGAGGGATCTCATGCTCTAGATACCTTGAACTGATTCTATGAACCTGTATCTACATGCATAGAAATAATAGAGCACAATAAGTAGCATGAGAAACCTCTTCAGATGAGGATTTATGTTATAAAATCTGATAAACCAAATAAGAAATCATAATAAGAATTAAAATATAGTAAATCTAAGCCATCTACATACATGAATCTCAAAAATATTGATATAAATGTTGTGAAAGAACCAGATCTACACTAAAACTATCTAATAGAACAAGGAAAATTAAGTATCTAATGCTACAAAAAAATAAAATAATTGTTCTAACTCTAGCTACTACTACTCAGAGTGGATATGCCTATGGCCAACTATCGAAGACAGCGGCCATGATCCAAAAGGTTTACCTTCGATTACATGGGTTTTGACCGTTGATCTCTTCACTTGAATTGATGTTCAATGGTAACTGGGTGTGTCTCTTACCCTAGTTGGTAGTTGGGAATGATGTATTTGAATACTGATGCATGGAGGTGGCTCAACCAAATGGTGCTCTAATGCTCCTCAAGGGGCATAGATTGGCTCTCCATTTTGACAGGGCTCCGCTACACACAATTTGAACTCTCTCTTTTTTTGCCTTCCTAGTTTTAGGTCCAGATCTAGGTCTTGGCTTTCTAAGGAAGCCAAGCTCTAGATATGCATGTCAACTGACTATCCCAGAGGGATGGTTCAGTCTTGGATTGGCATGGAAGGGGTAGTTAGGAGGAACTTTGGGAGTTCCTCATCGAGATCCCTTTGAAATGCATGTAAACTACCATTACCACCTATGATTTGGGTAATCCCTCATGGCAATTTATGTTTCAGTCCTAGCCACTATCATTGATAATGACTAAAAGTGGTCACTCTAAGATTTAGTAGCCAGGTTTATCAACTACTCTAATTGATAGCAACTAAGCCTGAATGGGCTAGAACTGCTCCTTTTGTGTGGTTAGAACCACTACTTGCTCTTGGAAAGGTCCAAGATGATTTATATGGTCTAGGAATATGTCCATATGAATAGTATCCTAAACATAATGTGTTTTAGGTGTCTACATATACCATTTTTTGGTATGCACTATGGGAAAACATAGTGTAGAGAAAAAATAGACCACCTAGGGTCATATTGTAGGTTGTGTGATGATCATTGATCTGATCAGCATTAGATACCCCAGTCATGAGAAAGGGCACAAATCTTAGAATCATTGCTTCTAACATAATAGAAGGCTTAAATTTGTAAAAGCTTGCACTCGTTCATTAGACAATCAGGTAGCTTTAGTACTACTATAGGTCCGAAATGAGGAGAGATACAAACTTAACTATCATGTTTGCTTTTTGCCCTAGTAAAGGGTAAGCTTATGATAGTTGTAGGTAATGTTTCGTAAGATAAATGTAATTTGACATGATCAAGTGATATTTTATTTATTTTTATTATGATTATTGATATTATGACTACCCCCCAAATTATGAGTTGATGATGGAAGGACAATAAAATAAGCGACGAGTTTCTTGACCAATATGAATGATTTAGACCCTTTTAGAGGTTCTCTTTGTTGTTATAGTGTAGTTTCCATCTCAGGTGTGATTTCAACCATTTAGTATTAATTGTACATCCCTATCCCATGAAGCGGTTCGGATGCAATGGCCTTCTTAGGGAATTAATATATAGCAGTTCTATTTAAGTCTATGTTGAATCACTATGCTTAATGATTTGCTAAAAATGTTATAGCATAAAGGAGATGAATTCTCGCTCCCGTGGGGCAATCCAATCACCATTGCCTTCTTGGGATTGAAGTGAAGCTTCTCAATTCCACTATAACCAATTTTCTCCAAGTGGCCTTATGGTAATTTAATCATCTTACTGAATTGCATGGAGCGATAGTTGCTGCAACCACCAAGTGTATAGAGTAAGTAACTGAATACGAGGCTCAATTGATATTTTTTTTATTATTTGATTTTCATGTTTATGTAATGCAGTATTATGATTTTTATGGACCACTAGGTGAAGAACACAAGCTTATACTGAGAGGGGGGGTGAACAGTATAAGACCTCTTTTTAATTTTTCCTTTATACTTCAAAACAATAAAGCAATATATCCAAAGCAATATCAAAGCAATGCACAAGATCATCCACAAAGTGACACAACAATTTACGTGGTTCATCCACAAAACTTTTCTCTAAAAGTTATCTCAAAGTTCTTTGGGAAACCTTCCCAATTACAATGTTTATGAGCCTCGGCTCAAAGGAGAAACCTTCCCCCAATCTGAATTTATGAGCCTCTGCTCAAAGGAGATACCTTCCCCTACCTCTGCTCTGGCTAGTGATCCTCTAGAAGACCTCTGCCTCCGTTGCCCTTAGCAAATGGAACTCTATCCACAGAAGACACCTATCTTCCCTGCTCTGGCTGGAGACCTCTGTCCTCAACTCTATCACCTCAAAGCTGGTCCTCGAATTTGCACTAAACACAGTCCTTCGGTCTAGCACAAATGTCCTCGTCCTCTGTCTTTGATCTACACCAAACACAGTCCTTCGGTCTGGCACAAATCTGTCCTCAGGTTCTTCTCATAGAACCAATGCACCTCTGTCCTCAAGTTCTCTGATAGAACTATCAACCTCAGCTTCACAAGTCCTCTCGCTAGGACCTGTCCAAATCTGCTCACAAGTCCTCAACAAACCCCAACCTCTACAAGTCCCCAATGGAACCTGTCCAAAACCTGCTCACAAGTTCATCAAGAACACTTGCTTGGCATGAATCCACAAAGAGAATGGTTAGAGACCCAATGTGATTCATCCACCTCATAGAAGCATAAAGAGAATTGTTAGAGACTCAATATGATTCATCAACCTCATAGAAGCATAAAGAGAATTGTTAGAGACTCAATATGTTCTATACTTAACTCCCAATCTCAATCTCAACTCAATCTCAAATCTCAAAAGAATAAGATAGATGTAGTATGCTTTTCTCAAGAACATGAAACACAACCCAACAATTGCCAACCATGCAATATCTTATATAACAATGATACTCATGTTCTTTCCAAAACCAATATCTTTTCTCAACCAATTGGGCTTCAACAACAATGCTCATAGACAAGGTTTAACCAACAACATTCAACTCAACATTAACCTTGAAGCATTCAACCAATCATCACAAGAAAAGGAAACAAGTAGAAATCCTTTTCCCTCCAAAGATATTTGAACAAAACATCCACCAACACAATATCACCAAATGCAAAGAATAACTTGTTCAAATCAACTCAATGGAGTAAGCCCAATATCATGACTCAAGTAAAAGCAATTACTTGATCAAACAACCTCTATGGAAGCAACTCAACCATCAACCTCAAAATAGCCAACCAAGGGTTTCACCATCTCAAAGCAAGTACAAGACTTACAAACATAAACCCTAGTGCACAATGCTTCCACTACCCCAAACCAGAAATATGCATTCTCCAAAACTCTCATCAATGATAACAATGCATAAGTAGTCTTCAACAAACCAGAAACTAGGACTTACACCCAACCAAAGGAAACCTTGTTGAATACCTTTTCACTCCAATCTTATTTCAGGAAAACATACACCAATCATACTCATAAGAAGAATGTGCCCATACCTTATTGAAGTGAAGGAACCCCTTTGGAAATCTGCCACAATCACAAAATTCTTTTGCCAATCTTCACAAAGGTTAGTAGATCACAACATAATCAACATTACTCCACTTTTCAATAATCATCACCAAGGTCTTTAATTGCACAACTTCCTTATCTCTCCTAAAACCACTTGTACCATAAAATAAAATAAATCACAACATTGCATAACCTTATAACTCCCAAAACCACTTATACCATAAAAGTAAAATAAATCACAACATTAAAATAATAATAAAAAATCTTTATAGCATACCTTTTATTGCAACAACATATTTAATCTTCCTTCACTTTATAACTCCCTTAATCAATATAGTCTCACATGCTAACCTTTCAACAACGGATATTAAATAGCATACCTTTTACCTTTTATTTGTTTTGACCACCAAAAAGGAAGCTCAGGGGATTCGACCACGGGACTTATGTTCCCTCAGCACATTAGCTCCAAATCAAACCACCAAGTGAGATCTACTCCCATGTGAGAATTATGCTCATGCTATTTTATTTAACCCTGTTATCTTCTCCAAGCAAACCTTAACACATTCCTTCATCGGTAACCAATACAAGAGGCCGATTCCTTTTACTACTATGTCATCAACATTTCTATTACGTTATCCAAGGAGCTCACTACAGCATCACCAAAATCATAGATGCATTCGCTATTCAAAACGTAACAGTTCTTCCTGGGTTTACTTCGAGAAACAAGCTATTATGAACAACGCCTTTGATACCTTATCAAACAGTGACGAACTTCCAACGCACTCCTTTTTATTTCAGCGTCATCCAAATTTTTGTACGTTGTTGGTCAGAAGATAATGCAGTGATAAATAACCATTCAAAATGTTTAGCCACTCTGGGAATGCGAGTCAGCCGTAATCTCTCTCAACCGGAGCTTCTTTCTTGAGGCCAATAATGTCATGGATACCACCAGGAGTTTGTCTGCTTCGAAAACCGTGTTGTCTCTTATGCTAGAATCGCACAGGAATTTCCTCCATCCGTGCTAGGCGTCGAACGATATCACAGGAGCACTGATTTTGACTTGATGTCCTCTATCCTTGGAAAATGCTGAGCATAAGCAATAGTTTTAGCACATCAATTTATTTCGAGAGACATTCATTAATCTTCCTCATACTTTTGCCCATGCAATCGTCTGTCTCCCTCCTTTGCTGGCGCAGACGATGTCGAAAACAAAATGCCCAAAAATTGATATCGAATCCTTCACCTGCTTTAATGAAAACCATTGCCACATTTTATATGCACTAAGATGCATTTCCAAACACGTCGGCCCTTTCAATTTAATTTTAATATTTAAATTTTAAATAAATAAAATTTAAACTAAATATTTAAAATTAAATATCTTCATCACCGGGGCACCTTTTTCAACGAAACGAAGAGCCAACTTGGGTTTTAAGAAAAACCCATTTCAAATCTGGTATCCATGGTTTTAAATAAAACCTTTTATTTTGACTGCCTTGGTTTTCACAAAAACCCTTCCGCTTCTTGACATCAATGACAACATCAACACTTGAGCAAAGGCAATGTACCCAATGTACCCAAAATTGCCAACAATCTCCCCCTTTGTCATTGATGGCAAAACTTTACTAAAAACACATCTTCAAGAGCCAAAACTGAAATCACTCTCTTTGAAGTTTTGCTCCCCCTGACTTGAAGCTTTCCTCTTCACTTGAAGCTCTCCCCCTTTGTCATCAATGGCAAAGGGCCACCTTTGGGGCTCGGAACTAAGAATGAGCCTCTTAGCTTAGTCCCTCCCCCACCTCCTGATGAGGTGATTAATTTTGGGATGGGAGTAAAACTCCCATTAGGCACTCGATCATCATCGGCGTCTATAACTTCCTTGTCGGGCCTTCTCTTGAACTCTTTGTCCATATTCCTATTCCTCGTCATTGTTCTGATCCTTGGACCTGATCATGCCACTGTTCCCGTTCTCGTATCCTGGAATTTCAGCTCTACATTGTCTAGCTATGTGACCTTCATTGTTGCACTTGTAACAAGTAACAATGTTATTTCTTTGAGGTATACCTATTCTTTGAATCCACCTGTTCTGACTAAACCTGTTCCTATTGTTTGCCTTGCAATGAACTGCCTTGTGCCCAAACTGATTGCAAGAGTAGCAATACCCATAAAAGAAATCACCACTTCTGAAACTGTTATTTACCTTCTTCATCTGAGCCATGCAATGTACAACCATGTGACCAAACTTGTGACAAGCAAAACATCTGCCTTGAAACTTTCCTTTATTTGACTTCTTAGGTCCTGAAAACTTCTCCTTCTTCTCATTCCAAAATCTGTTTTCTGTTTCTATGCATCTATCATTCAAGGACTCATGATCTGAAATACTTTCCTCATTAGAACTCTCTTCCTTTTGAAATCTCTTACTAGACTCTCCAACTTGTTTCTTGTGAGGCTTAACAAAACCAAGACCTGTTTTATCTGTTGGATTTCTTTGACTTTGGATGAGAGACTTAACCTTTTTGGAGCTTTCTTGAAACCTGTACAACTTATCCTTGTACTCTTTATTTTCCTCTTTCAACGAAGCCATTTTTTGTTCTAATTCACTATACTCAAGCACCTTAGATTCTAACTCATTCTTGAGTTCTTGTGCATTAGCCATAGAGACATCAAGACTTTCTATAAGTTCATCTCTCTCCATACAACATTCATCTAACTTATCCTTGAGTCTAGCATTCTTCTTTCTTTCCTTTTTCAAAGCACTAAGAGCACTAATAAGTTCACCTTTAAGATCTACTTCACTTTCCTCTATATGTTTGCTTTTAGAATCATCAAAGCCTTTTTCAGATTTCTTATCACTAGAGGTGCTACCCTTTTCAAAAACCATACATGCATCTTCCTTATCATTTTCTGAAGCATCCTCATACATACTAGCAACCAAATCATCATTTGTGCAATCATCCTCAAGGTGACCAAAATTTCCACATCTAAGACATTTCATGATAATGAATCTATGTTTTGGTTCTTCCTCTTTTTTCGATATGAACAACATCTCATTTTCATTATCACTTGAAGAACTTTCACTATCACTACTAGAACACTTACTTGCTTTGTCTAGGTAGAAGCTCTTCTTGTGCTTGTGAGAATACCTCTTTCCTTTATTGTTGTGCTCATCTTTGTTCTTCCTTTGATGCCTATGCCTTTCAGAATCCTTGCTCTTACAATCTTGTTTATCTTCATCACTTTCATCCTTGGCAACAGTACAGTTAGTAGCATAATGACCAAACTTTCCACAATTGAAACATCTTGCATTTTTCATACTTTTGTGCTTTCTAGAGAACTTGCCTTTCTTGCTGTAATATACCTCTTCATCACTAGAAGACTCATCACTATCTTGAAGCTGATTACCTTTGGAATAATCCATTGTGTTCTTTACTAGCTTTTCCTTCAAGCTGTCAAACTTTTCGAAGGAACCGGCTCTGATACCAATTGAAGAACACAAGCTTATACTGAGAGGGGGGGTGAACAGTATAAGACCTCTTTTTACTTTTTCCTTTATACTTCAAAACAATAAAGCAATATATCCAAAGCAATATCAAAGCAATGCACAAGATCATCCACAAAGTGACACAACAATTTACGTGGTTCATCCACAAAAATTTTCTCTAAAAGTTATCTCAAAGTTCTTTGGGAAACCTTCCCAATTACAATGTTTATGAGCCTCGGCTCAAAGGAGAAACCTTCCCCCAATCTGAATTTATGAGCCTCTGCTCAAAGGAGATACCTTCCCCTACCTCTGGCTCTGGCTGGTGATCCTCTAGAAGACCTCTCGCCTCCGTTGCCCTTAGCAAATGGAACTCTATCCACATAAGACACCTGTCTTCCTTGCTCTGGCTGGAGACCTTTGTCCTCAACTCTATCACCTCAAAGCTGGTCCTCGAATTTGCACTAAACACAGTCCTTCGGTCTAGCACAAATGTCCTCGTCCTCTGTCTTTGATCTACACCAAACACAGTCCTTCGATCTGGTACAAATTTGTCCTCAGGTTCTTCTCATA
The DNA here is from genome assembly GCA_028583015.1 of Wollemia nobilis. NCBI lineage: Eukaryota > Viridiplantae > Streptophyta > Pinopsida > Araucariales > Araucariaceae > Wollemia > Wollemia nobilis. The sequence continues at coordinate 2,071,617 of JAQPPZ010000493.1, forward strand.
GAACCAATGCACCTCTGTCCTCAAGTTCTCTGATAGAACTATCAACCTCAGCTTCACAAGTCCTCTGCTAGGACCTGTCCAAATCTGCTCACAAGTCCTCAACAAAACCTGTCCACAACCTGCTTACAAGTCCCCAATGGAACCTGTCCAAAACCTGCTCACAAGTTCATCAAGAACACTTGCTTGGCATGAATCCACAAAGAGAATGGTTAGAGACCCAATGTGATTCATCCACCTCATAGAAGCATAAAGAGAATTGTTAGAGACTCAATATGATTCATCAACCTCATAGAAGCATAAAGAGAATTGTTAGAGACTCAATATGTTCTATACTTAACTCCCAATCTCAATCTCAACTCAATCTCAAATCTCAAAAGAATAAGATAGATGTAGTATGCTTTTCTCAAGAACATGAAACACAACCCAACAATTGCCAACCATGCAATATCTCATATAACAATGATACTCATGTTCTTTCCAAAACCAATATCTTTTCTCAACCAATTGGGCTTCAACAACAATGCTCATAGACAAGGTTTAACCAACAACATTCAACTCAACATTAACCTTGAAGCATTCAACCAATCATCACAAGAAAAGGAAACAAGTAGAAATCCTTTTCCCTCCAAAGATATTTGAACAAAACAACCACCAACACAATATCACCAAATGCAAAGAATAACTTGTTCAAATCAACTCAATGGAGTAAGCCCAATATCATGACTCAAGTAAAAGCAATTACTTGATCAAACAACCTCTATGGAAGCAACTCATCCATCAATCTCAAAATAGCCAACCAAGGGTTTCACCATCTCAATGCAAGTAACAAGACTTACAAACATAAACCCTAGTGCACAATGCTTCCATTACCCCAAACCAGAAATATGCATTCTCCAAAACTCTCATCAATGATAACAATGCATAAGTAGTCTTCAACAAACCAGAAACTAGGACTTACACCCAACCAAAGGAAACCTTGTTGAATACCTTTTCACTCCAATCTTATTTCAGGAAAACATACACCAATCATACTCATAAGAAGAATGTGCCCATACCTTATTGAAGTGAAGGAACCCCTTTGGAAATCTGCCACAATCACAAAATTCTTTTGCCAATCTTCACAAAGGTTAGTAGATCACAACATAATCAACATTACTCCACTTTTCAATAATCATCACCAAGGTCTTTAATTGCACAACTTCCTTATCTCTCCTAAAACCACTTGTACCATAAAAGTAAAATAAATCACAACATTAAAATAATAATAAAAAATCTTTATAGCATACCTTTTATTGCAACAACATATTTAATCTTCCTTCACTTTATAACTCCCTTAATCAATATAGTCTCACATGCTAACCTTTCAGCATCGGATATTAAATAGCATACCTTTTACCTTTTATTTGTTTTGACCACCAAAAAGGAAGCTCAGGGGATTCGACCACGGGACTTATGTTCCCTCAGCACATTAGCTCCAAATCAAACCACCAAGTGAGATCTACTCCCATGTGAGAATTATGCTCATGCTATTTTATTTAACCCTGTTATCTTCTCCAAGCAAACCTTAACACATTCCTTCATCGGTAACCAATACAAGAGGCCGATTCCTTTTACTACTATGTCATCAACATTTCTATTACGTTATCCAAGGAGCTCACTATAGCATCACCAAAATCATAGATGCATTCGCTATTCAAAATGTAACAGTTCTTCCTGGGTTTACTTCGAGAAACAAGCTATTATGAACAACGCCTTTGATACCTTATCAAACAGTGATGAAATTCCAACGCACTCCTTTTTATTTCAACGTCAACCAAATTTTTGTACGCTGTTGGTCAGAAGATAATGCAGTGATAAATAACCATTCAAAATGTTTAGCCACTCTAGGAATGTGAGTCAACCGTAATCTCTCTCAACCGGAGCTTCTTTCTTGAGGCCAGTAATGTCGTGGATACCACCAGGAGTTTGTCTGCTTCAAAAACCATGCTGTCTCTTATGCTAGAATCACATAGGAATTTCCTCCATCCGTGCTAAGCGTTGAACGATATCACAGGAGCACTGATTTTGACTTGATGTCCTCTGTCCTTGGAAAATGCTGAGCATAAGCAATAGTTTTAGCACATCAATTTATTTCGAGAGACATTCATTAATCTTCCTCATACTTTTGCCCATGCAATCGCCTGTCTCCCTCCTTTGCTGGCGCAGACGATGTCGAAAACAAAATGCCCAAAAATTGATATCGAATCCTTCACATGCTTTAATGAAAACCATTGCCACATTTTATATGCACTAAGATGCATTTCCAAACACGTCGGCCCTTTCAATTTAATTTTAATATTTAAATTTTAAATAAATAAAATTTAAACTAAATATTTAAAATTAAATATCTTCATCACCGGGGCACCTTTTTCAACGAAACGAAGAGCCAACTTGGGTTTTAAGAAAAACCCATTTCAAATCTGGTATCCATGGTTTTAAATAAAACCTTTTATTTTGACTGCATTGGTTTTCACAAAAACCCTTTCGCTTCTTGACATCAATGACAACATCAACACTTGAGCAAAGGCAATGTACCCAATGTACCCAAAATTGCCAACACTAGGTGTGCTTAATGGTCCATTTTTAGGTACCTTATGCAGATAAATTGGATCAATTCCTCTCTATTTTATGGCCATTTTTAGGTCCAGTGACCCCTAATTGCCTCTTCATGGTCATTTTCAGGTCCAACAACCAGCAAGTTCAAGCTGTTGATTCCAAAAGTAATCAAAGAAAAAATTGAAAATATAAAATAAGCTTTTAGGGTTTGACTTTTTATTGTTGCTAGTTGGAAATTGCACTTTTGAGCTTTGAGTTGAGAGTGACTGACTATGACCTGGGACACTACCAAATATGTTGCTAACTTGTATGCCATGGCCAAGTAAGGGGAGGCATCTGTGAGTGGGGGAGTCGAATCTTCATGGGTACTTTGTCAAACCCTAATATTTATTTAATTTAGTAAAATGAACCTAATTAATTAATTTGGTAAAGGAACCTCATTAAACCCATTGGAAATGAATTAAACCCATAGGCTTAGTTTAGGATTTAGATAGATGGTTTTCCTTTTGTTCTAGGTTTTTTTGAATTTTTTTATGTTTTTGGGTTGAGGGGGAACATCATTGGCATGTCGCTCTATGGCCACTGACACTCATAGTGGCCCCTAGTTGCTAAAGAGGGGTCACTGTCACCATCAACGACCAACCCAAATTTCAATGGTCAAATTTTTTATTGTTGGTGGCTAACTGCTATCGGCTTCAGTGAATGTTGTGTGGCCACTCCTGGTACGAGCAGCTATGAGGCCTTAGGTTTATTTTTGAAATTTTTGAATTTTAAAGCATTTAATTGATTTTTTTGGAGTTTTGAAGTGAGGATTTTGATTTTTTTGAATGATTAGGTGCATTTAACCATCATTCTTATAGCCTTAAGCTATCTTAGTTTTATTTCATACCATTTTTTTTAGCTTGCAAGTGCATTTAATTTAGGCATTTATTTTACACTTCTAGATTTTTTTTGCATGGGATCAGGACCCGAAATTGCTTGTGGATATTTTTACTATATGGATGACACGGACTAGGGTTGTCTTGATGCTTGTGGGCTCTAATATGTTACCAAGATTCTGATGATCATGTTGTATTAGGCCTACCTTACTACCTTAGAACACAGGTGGGACTCTAGGACTAACACCTTTCATCTCCCTACGGGAGAGATGACCATCACACCAGAGGATTTCTATAGGATCTTCTTGATCCATTTTTATGGAGTTTCCATTGTCTCCTCCCCTACTGATGATAGGGAGGTTGTATTTGAGAGGGTCTTTGGGACACATGCAACTGCTACATTTTTTGATTGTCGTTCTTATGGGATCTCAATGGATCAATGGTACTAAGAGGATGTTTTCTCTTAGAGGTATGCAATTTTGCTTATGGTTATCTATAATATACTTCTACCTTACTACTTTAGAGTGATGTTCCCATGGAACCTCTTAGCTATGGTCCAAGACTTTATGGATAGCACATAGCCTGTCATTTATGCTTGGGGGAGTGCTTTATTGGCATAGTGCTATGATGAGTTGTACCAGATTCAATGTTGTGGTTGAGCTATTATTGCTTATAGCTTGCTCCTCCATATCTAGGGATGGGAGCATATCAGGGTAGACCATCCAAGAGGACTACCTATCAATTTTACTGACATAGTATATGTAGCTCAGTGTTATGGCAACTTATGGCCTTGAGAGTGTAGGGAGTGCAAGAGTCGATACTTCATAGGGGATATTTCCCATTATATGGTGACTTTGATTGGTCTACAGGCCCAAGATATTATTTGGAGACCTTATCATGATTGCCCTACCTGGGAGGAGATAGATAGATTTATAGGTCATAAATGACATGACGGATGGGTTATCAGTTGCAAGGATGACATCAGGGAGCTCTTTTACTATTCATGGGTGCTCCAGTAGTATGGCATGTAGTAGGATGTACCTTTACAGCCTATCTTGTATAGGTGGATTTACATAGAGAGGGATCTTCCATTGCCCTAGATTATAGAAGTTACGAAGGATGATGACCCTCTAACAGTATATGAAGGTATTGCAGATGTTAGGGTGACAGAGGTGTATACCCAATGGTGGGTTACATGGCTTTGGCATGGTAGTGGTAACTTGGGTAGGGACAAATATGAGGCAACTATGAGGGAGTATCCTAATGGAAATTGAGTGTGGAAATAAACATAGGACTAGGGATAGGCCATAGAGTAGAAGGTAGTAGAGGAGCAGGATCTCCAAAGGCATAGGAGGAGTTGGCTCTAGAGGAGCAAGATTCCCCTCTCCAAGCTTAGTTGCATTGCATGGAGGCTGAGCTTTGGTTAGCTTAGATCCAGATTCTATAGAGAGATTCTATAATTTTTAGGCTTTAGGCATGGGTTTAGAGCTTTGATGAGGAGAGTATCACTCTACAAACATAGATAGACTCTACACAACTCAGGATATACGAGCTTACTTCTAAGAGGGATGCTACTAGGGGATAGGTTGTACCAGCTATACAACACCTTAGAGACCTATTGGGATAGATGTAGATATCTACATGGACTCCTATCAGAGGATTGAGAGCAGTGCACCCTAGATAATGCCTACATACTTGCATTGGAACATGAGGATAGGTTGTTGGACAATTTGATGTCAAGGCATGAAGTTGTCATTGATGTCAAGGATGTAAGGAAAAAATATTATTCTATGAAATAAAGGAAAGGACCATGGATCCTAAATTAATGGACTAAGGGTTTGATGACTACTTAAATTATTTAATATTTAAAATTATTTAAATTTAAATTTAAATATTGTAGATACCTAAAATGTGTCATGTCTAGGTGACTACTCATATGGGACATGCTAGAAGACCATATGGAAGACCTTGGATAGATACCAAGGTATAGTAGTGGTTTTTACCACTCAATTTGAGAACCTTTGCCTAGTTAGTGCTAGCCGCTACTGACACCCACGGTTAGTATATCTAACCACGCCTGTCAATCGTGTTCAGGTATAAAATTTAGTTGGCCTTCATCTGATCCAAAATCAGTTGCAACAGCAAATTGGTTGTGGATTGGAGTGGTTTGAGTGAGTAAGGTTCTGGATCCTTCAATACAACAAGCTTAACCACCCAATATTGTTCTTGGATTCCTCATAAAGCCACCCCTAGCCCTTGGAAAATGATATAAAATCCCCCTCCAATTTGGAGAAAGATATAGATGAATCTTGAGTTGAAATGTAGTTAAGCCCTATTGAATTGCATACTCACTTACATGCATTGAGAGGAACACTTTTGCTACCCAATTGGAAATAATTTACCATGGAGGTCCTAGGAGGATAGGAGATTCAATAAGCAATAATTCATGCAATCCATGCACCAACTGAGCAATTCAACCACCAAATATGTTAGAGGACACAGTAGTGACCCTTGATCATCAATTCCTCAAGGATAATTGAATATTGAACACCAAATTAGGAGGGCAATAATATTTCAAGCTCAGTCACAGCTATCATCCATGGTGGGTAGTGCTCACCATGCATTAGACCCATGGTCAAGTTGTCATCTTTAGTTTCCTTATTTTCTAGCTGTAGGATCTGTTTAATTGCATTATATTAGACATATATCATGTTAATTTGTTTTAGCAGAGACTTTAACCAGTGCAATTAGATATTTTAGTCATTTCCCTTCACTTTTGTAATTATGGCACTAATGTTTCTTTTCATGCTTTCATGTTTTCATGCTTTCAATTTTGCAATTAGGCCAATAGGTAGCTAGATCTACTTTTGCTTATATGCTTGTAGCAATATTTTTAGGTTTAATATAAGTTTAGTATGTTTCTTGCACTTTCTTGATTTCATGATAGTAAGACTATCTTTTATGCAAATACCTCCTAAAATCCTCATCAAGAGAGGCCTCTTTTGTTGCTAATTGCTCCTTGTTGTTTATTGCATGCAGGAATAATAGGGTTTTGAGATGCAAGGCAGAAAATACCTCTAATCATGGAGAAGAAGGTCATCGACACCTTGGAGTAGTTCGTGTCATTCTAAAAAGTCTACGGATTATACCTACCCTTGCGAGGGATTTCTCATGATTGTAACATTGTATCACATTGGGTATCCCTAAGAGGGACAAATTTTTAACCATGAATTCTCTCAATTTTAATAAAAGACAACTTTCTTTTGGATATCTCAATCTTGTCAATTTATGTATGTTTTTTATGTAATTTTCAATTGTTACTAGATTAGATGTATGCTTTTTAGGATAAGACATAAGATGATTATGGTGGAACCTCCATATTTCATGCCATGAATTATTGACCTCTATTATTTTTTTTATGATAGGTGCTCACTGCGGTTGACAGCCACAGTAAAAATTTGTCACCGCAGTTGACACCCACGAGCAATAGTGGTCACCATACCATAAAGTTGTGGTTAGATTCTAAAAAAATAGACAATAGAGGAGTAAAGCTTAATTAGATGTGGACCTAAGGTAGGTGTGATTGTCACCTTATGTTTCTATTTGTACTCTATAAATTTCTAGAATGCATAAATGTTAGACTAATTAGGGAAGACAACAAAATTAGCAATATGTATATGAGTTCGTAGGTATTTCTCTTTTTAGGTTTTTACTAGGTGCTGCTAGGAACATCAAACCTCTGAGTGCAGTATGCCCTAGTATCCAAAATTCTAGAACTTATTTTATGCTCTGTTTGCTTATTTGAGGCCCAATCAGTGGCCATACCATCATTAGTATGCATTTTCAAAATATCATGTAAAACTAATCATGCATACTTCCTTAATTTGAAACGTTCCTTTTTCTACACTGCATATTGAAAAGAATCATTTGAATGTTGTATTATGCATATTTATTTCATGCAAATTAAAAAAAACCACACACACCATGATTGACATTAAACACTAGTGAGTTGGAAGTCACATCCAACCAGGGTTTCAATGATGGTGGCAGTGATTTCCATCTATTGGCCCAACTCCCATGTACCTTATGTTATATACCAATACCAAACACAAGAACCATTTGTAGCCTAGAAAATTTGCATGTACTTCTTTGTGGAGGGTATAAAATTGACTGGGTGATATTGGGTGAGGGTATGGTAGTACCTATACTCCCTACCCAAGTGTGGAAATTCATTTCCGCACTTCGAGGGGATTACGTGACCTGGAGTTCATAGCCAGGTTGTCGAGCTGTGAGTATATAGGTGAAATCCCTTTAATAATTTATAAGATCATCAACATATTGCAAACATGATAAGAGTTACTTTACTGATACAATAAATTAAAAAAATATCAAACAGTTTAAGGCTCATTTTAAAATATTAAAAAAATATAATCATCATTATATTCTTTGCATGTTAATAAAATTTAAATATAGACATAATATACACAATGGTGCAAACATGGAGAGTTTTATCTGGGCATATACCTAAGATCGAAGCCTAAGCTCCACCTAATGCACAATACGATTTAGAATACCCTCAATCACATAATCCTCCTAGACATCATTCAACGAGTATTAGAGGGGATAATTATACATGAGGGGATTTCATAGAGAATACCCCAATTAGAGGAAGTAATAGACACTCCTCTAGACATAGATTAGAGCAAAGGACTTCCCAGAATGGGGGTTATACACATGGTAGCATTTACCATGACCGCATTCCATGTGCATCTATGGGTTCCACTAAATAATATGTCATCGAGGGATCCAGATTAGTACCCCTTTGACCTGTAGCTAAGGGAGGCTCATGACCTCCACCATCCAAGTATAGATAGGCTCAAGATCCATCCATTTAGGGGAAACTAGATGGGACCGTTTCTAAGAGTAGGCCCATGTAGACTCCCTATAGGGATGAACCATGTAAGTTCACCATAGATATGTCAAAATTAGGAGCTAATGGTATACCACCTCATGAGCCTTGGCATAGTAGATAGTTAGACGGTCTAGATAGAGTCCTAGGGTATCTAGGATATAAGCCTACACCTACACCATATCAACCTATGAGTTAGTGTAGAGAAATCACCATTAGGACCACCCGAGAACTTGGAGAGTGATCTAAGCATTCTCGTGACATACGTGCTCCTGCATCTCATGCAGGCACCAAGTATAGGAGACATATTGAAAAAAATGCCATATTTATAGACAAAGGCAAGAGTGTGGAAAATTAGTCCATTGGAGGACACACCTATAAATTTCTCGAATAGAGTGCACACACCACAGGCCTTAGATGATCAATCATGTTGATAGATATCATAAATTGGTGTTATAACAGAGGTAGTAGATTCTCCAAGACCAATTAGAGGATGTTCATGTAGAGAAATAGCACCTCAAAAATGAAAACTCTTAGAGGCAGAGGTTCATAAGACAAAAATTATATGAATAGCACATGTGTGAACAATGCATCCTTTATTATAAGGAGTGTGTTGAGAGAGAGGATCAATTGGCTAGCACTGGTTTACCTCCTCACAATGAGATCAGGGAGCATGTCGATAGACAAGTGGCTTCATAGATCGATTTATACCTTGAGTACATAGACACACATACTTGTCATACGGCTCAGCATAGAGATCGACATCTAGAATCTAAAAACATGAGCATAGGAAGTATGAGGAAGAAGTGGGAGAGGAATTAGAATAAGAATATCCAAAAATCTTCTAATTTGAGGAGGAGGATGAGCCTAGTCCACCACCTTGGTATAAGAAGAATCCACCTCCGAAGGTGCCTCCAAGGCAATCTTGAGAGGAGTTCCTTTTCTCACAGGCCTATAAGGCCTTAGAAGAGAAGGTTAAAGCCATAGAGAAGCAATTTTTGACTTATCAAAATCCTACCTTGAACAAAATCTATAATGAACCTCTATGCATGTCAGTGCCTATTCTAGCCTATCCTGAGCATTTCAAGATGCCTTGGTTGGAAAAGTTTCAAGGAGAGGAAGACGCACAGGAGCATGTAACAAGTTTTCTAGATATGTGTTTTTATATTGAGAGCAATGATGATTTACTCCTACGCATGTTCATTATGACCCTATCAGGCCTAGATCAAGAGTGGTTCAACCAATTAAAGAGGCACAACATCACTAGTTTCAAATAATTAGTTGATGCATTCCTTGAACGCTTCTCCTTCAACATCATGAAAAAGGTAAACTTATCTAACCTAGCCACTTTAATGCAACACAATGACAAAATAGTGATGGATTATGGAAAACAATGGAGGAAAATTATGGAAAATCTACCATTCTCCATCCCATCCTCTAAATTAACTCGAATTTTTATGAATATTTATGCCAAGCACATTTTTTTGTTGTTGTAGTTGCAGTAATACCAGATATTTGAAGAGGGTTTCACACAAGCCAAGGTGATAGAGGACATCAAGTTAGAGGAGGGTAAATTGAAGCTCAGAAATAAGGAGTGGCACAAGAAAATCACTGAGAAACAATAGGCCAAGTCGGCCCATGTTAATCAGGTAGTGTTGAACCTTCATAAATGGGATAAGGGGCAACAACAACAAAACTATCAAGACCAACCTCCTCTTGCACAATATGAGAAGTGCAACAATAATCAAATGGGTAAAAATAAGGAGAAACATCCACCTTGCATATTCACTTAGTTATCAGAGTCGTTGGCTTTGATTTTTCATTAGTTATGCGAGGTGAAGGTTATACATTTACCCAATATCAAGTTAATGGATCCTAATCAGCCTAAGACTAAGGGCTACAAGGATGATAAATATTGTATCTTTCATTCATCAAAATGCCACAACATTGAGGTATGTTGGTCTTTCAAAAATATTATGCAAAATATGATTGAACGAGGTACTCTTCTTGTTGAAAACCCACAAGCACTTGACAATAAAAATATTGGGATTTACAAAAATCCTCTACCAAATCATGAGGAACCAAAGAATATTTTTGGCCAAGTCAACCAAGTACGCATCGAACCACCAACCCAAGGGTTTGTCAAAATGGTTAACATTTTCATAATACATGTGAGGTATGAACAACCAAATCAACCTCAAGCACTAATTAGAGTCCAAGTTGTACCTCCTCCAAGGCCAACCCAACATGTGCCAGGCCCACCAACTATATCAGTGGTGACGATCAGGAGTAGGTTGGTCCAAAACCTATAGATGACTCCAGAAAAGTTGTTGATTTATGAATTGATTCAACAGTATCCCAAGCACAGGAAGATGCTTATGGACATATTAAGATCCATAGAAGTGCAACCTCAAGATCCTGAAGTGTTTACACACTTTGTGGGGCACATGCAAAATTCTCAAGAACCGGTCATATAATTTCATGATCATGAATTCAATATGGTTTCCACTATTATAGTAGACCCACCACTTCATATTATTGCATGTGTGAATCACAAACCATTCAAGTAGGTTTTGATTGACACAAAGTCATAAATAAATATTATAACTACCAAGGTTTTAACTCACTTGAAATTTCCCAAGATGCATATCATCCCTTCTACCTTCACATTGAGAGCTTTCAATGATTTATTATGCTTAACGGTTGGTACTATAGTTTTACCTATCTAGGTAGGATTGAAGACCATATCGGTGATGTGTTACGTAATCGAAGGTTCTATGCAATACAACATAATTTTGGGAGGTCTTGGATCAGAGAAATGCATTGAATCCCTTCTATTCTACATTAATGTATCAAATACGTTCATGAGGGATAGGTTGATGTGGTGCCTTCAGATGAAGAACCCTTTAAATACATGAATCTAGCATATTTGTCAGGGGACTTTGTGCTCCTATCAATGCACCTAGATATGTAGCCAGCATCGCTGATCAAAGAGCTAGGAGGTAAAATAAAAAAAGTGTGTGCTAAACCTGCAATGTTCGCATCTCAAATATTAGAGCACATGACAACTACTTCTACCAGACCATCTGCATCTATGATGCATCAGGATGATAGGAAGTTGAAAGTAAATGTGAGCAAAAAAAAGATAAAGAAAACACCTAAGATAGTTATCATTGAATCCCCTACTCCGATGGAAGTAGAGAAAACTCAAGGAGAAGTCGAAGAGGCACCTCAGCCTGCTTTACCTGCATCTTTAGTAGGGTCATCTACACCATAGGTGATCTTCCATTTGGTTAATCCTATATTAGGAGAATATATGCAGTATCCATCATCGAAAGTGATGGACCAAACTATGATTCTAGAATAGATGACACTGAGTTACCCTCAAGAAATGATCAATTCGAGGATGAAACTAAGTGGGCCTACTTGGGTACTACACTCTTGCATCATATTTTACCTTTGGAATCAATGAATATGAGCGAAGAGACCTTAAATGACAATGATGGTTATCAAGAGATAGCCTACATGGGGCCTCATTTGGAGCATCGCCTGATTCCATTAGGTAGAGACAAGGATCCTTATTATGATAGTGATAATGAAGATGAAATAGAGAGAGCCTATGTAGGACCTTCCTACTTGCATCATAGTAATGTGCCATATACTAATGAGGAGATGTACAAAGAGATCAATCTCCATCCTCAGATTGGGGAAAGACCACCAAATATAGATGTGATTTATCACATGGTGTTTCTTGATCTACCAACGTACATGGAGATCCTTGAGCCCAATGATCCCATATAATAGTCTATTCATGAACCAGATCTAGAGATACCCATACCCCTAGAACCACATCTCAGGGATGGAAGTTTTGCTAATGTTGAGTCACTTTCACATGGTCTTGGAGACATAATCTATTCCATCAATATGATCTCCATTGATTTCACCACTCCACTCTGCAATTTAGTCAATCCTTCCAAGTCATTGTGTCTTAATTTAGAAACTATTGATTGGGATCACATTGATTCATCCTTAGAGCCTGAATATTTCTTCCCTAATGAGGAAATACTACAACCTTTCCATTTTGCACCAGGTTGTGCAGATGATTTTTATCATGATGAGGATACTTCCAATAAGGAACCTATAAACCCAACAAATGACATCCACTTGATCCCTATGCCTCATCAGCTTGAGGAGTGATCCCATATGTCAGTAGAGGAAACCTTTGAAGTGGATATTAGTAATTATCCCACTAATCCTAAGAAGGTTAATTTTGGAAAAATTGACTCTTGATGAGCATACCAACCTCATACCTCTATTGATAGAGATACTTGATCTCTTTGATTGGACTTATAAGGACATGTCGGGTCTAGATCCAAAATTGGTCACTCATAATATTTCACTAGATCTATAAAAGAAGCCACTCAAGTAGATACTTAGGAAGATGCATCCAACAATAGCCTTAATGGTTAAGGACGAGTTGCAAAAGCTACTGGATGTAGAGTTTTTTATTTCCATCGACTATCCGAAATGGGTATAAAACATGGTGCCTATAGGAAAACCCGATGAAAGTATCCATATCTACACAAATTTTAGAGACCTAAATAGGGCAACACCAAAGGGTTTATTTCCATTTCCAAACATAGATGCTATTGTAGACACAATTGTAGGTCATGAGATGCTCTCCTTAATGAATGGTTTTTTGGTTATAATCAAATTTGTATTAAGCTCGAAGACCAACATAAAACCATGTTCATAAAACCATGGGGGATATTCTATTAGAAGGTTATGCCATTCAGCTTGAAGAATGTTGGTGCTACATATGAGCGGGCTATGACATATATCTTTTATGACTACATGCATAAGATCTTAGAATATTATATCGATGATTTGTTGGCAAAGTCATTGCTACATGAAGAGCATGCTGAGTTCCTGAGAAAATTCTTTGATCACTTGATAGAGCATAATATCAGGTTGAATCCTAAGAAGTGTGTATTTGACATAACTTTAGGAAAGCTCTTAGGATTCATCATTTCAAAATGAGGCATTGAAGTTGACCTAGAAAAGGTCAAGGCTATTTTAGAAATGCGTCCCCCCACAAATATCAAGGAATTAAGAAGCCTAAAGGGAAAAGTAGCATCCATAAAGTGATTTATCACATAATTATCGGATAAATATCAATCCATGAATCATATGCTACACAAGGGGGTCCCATTCAATCAAGATGAGGATTTTCAAGCAGCCTTTGTTGAGATTAAGCAATATCTGGCAATTCCACCGGTACTAGCTCCACCAAGGCTAGATGTGTTATTTTTGCTATATATATCAATGATGGACTTTGCACTAGGGACCATGTTAACCCAAAATAATTTTCAATACAAATAACAAGCCATATATTACATTAGCCAAACCTTGGTCAGTTATGAGCTAGGATATGCATACATGGAAAAGTTGTGTTTAGCAGTAGTGTTCACTACAAATAAATTATGGTACTATATGTTAAGTCATATGATGTATGTCATATCAAAACAAAATACTTTGTAGTATATGATGATCAAGACATATCATAATACACGTACTAAAAAGTGGATCATGCTACTGATAGAATTTTATTTGGAATTCATAAGCCAAAATTCCATTAAGAGACAAGTCATAGTTGATCAACTGGCTGAGGTACCTCTCAAGAATAGTAGGCCCCTCACTATAAAGCTTCCTGATGATGTAGAATTTACCTTATCAAAAGCATCTGAACCTGAGGAACCTGATAACAAAGCTGATACGACCTTGTTCTTTGACATTTCAAAGTGTGAGCAAGGGGGTGGTGCAGGAGTAGTGTTGTTCACACCACAAGGAACTCCAGTACCCTTGTCATTCAAGTTGGACTTTCCTTGCAATAACAATATTGCTGAATACGAATCCCTAATTTTGGATCTCCAAATAGCTATTGCCATGAATATCAAAAGGCTAAATATCTTTGGTTATTCCCTTCACATTTTTAACCAAGTTAAGGTATTATTTCAATGTTGATGTCTGATATAGAAAGCTTACAAGGATCTTGTTGATATGTATATAGCTCAACTAGAATGGTATGACATTGAGGCAATCCCTCGTTCATCCAATATATTTGTAGACACAATGGCATATTTGGGATATTTAATCCTTTAGAATATATCTATCGATTTCACTACCATCCATGTAAAAATGTTATCACATTCTGTTGTGGAGCATGAAGAATTGGATAACAAAGATTCAATAAACATGATTCATGTAGAACCAAACCATGAATGATTTTACAGAGCTAGATACTTTCTCAAGAGAGTGTCCTGGGGGTCTTTTATCTCACAAGATCTGATGTGGAGTGGTACTACTATTCACCACAAGGTTATTTCCTAGTTTTCATTTGCAAATATGGAACTGCAGGGGGAACATGTTGTATTGTTAGTTGAAGCCGAAGCTTATCATAACTGGATGTCACAGATACATGACTTCCTTAGAATTGGTGTAATACCTTAGGGATTATTGCATGCTACAAAGTGCACATTTAAACATAAAGTGACAAAGTATGTCTTGTTAATAGACATATTGTACCGTAGAATCTATGATGGAGTTCTACTTCGTTGTCTTGAGCCCCAAGAGTCATATTGGATAGTTTTGCAAGCTCACAATGGTACGTGTAGTGGCCATTTTAGTGGCATGGCTATCATAAACCACATCCTTCACATGGGTTATTATTGGACCACTATGGAGAAGGATTGCAATGTGTATGTTAGGAAATACATTAAATTCTAGCATCATGCTAATCTTGTGCACCTGCCATCATAGGCCTTACAACCCATTCAAGTGGCTTGTCCATTTGATCAGTGGGGTTTGGATCTCATCGGTAAGATATATCCTCTATCATTGGGCCGATATACATTTATTATTATGGCTACTGAGTATTTTACAAAGTGGGTGGAAGCCATTCCCTTAACAACAACAACTGGAACACGTATTGTTGAGTTTGTACTCACTAATATCAAAAGTTATTTTGGGATACCATCCAAGATAGTTTTGGATAATGGAATGTCATTCAAAAATAATTGTGAGAGCTTTGACATCTAAGTATAGAATCAAACATAGTTTTGTGACTCCATATTATCCGTAGACAAACGGGTAAGCTAAAGCTTCAAATAAGATAGTGGTCTCCATATTGAAAATATGGTACAAGAGCACCATAAATATTGGCACATCCAACTACCCCTTGCATTATGGGCTTATAAGACTAGCATTTAGACACCCATTGGGGCAAATCTATTTTCACTAGTATATGGTGCGGAGGCCATTATACCCTTAGAGTTGGAGATTACAATGTTGCGCATCATATTGAAAGAGTTCATCGATGACGACACTATGTAAAAATCTTGTTGAGAAGCAACACACCCCCACTGAAAAATGAATTTCCATCATTTGAAAACTTTGAGCTTTCATTTTGCAGTAAGGACCCTCTTGATATTTTTCAGGTTTTAATTTCAAATTTGCTTGCCTCCTTTTTCAAGTTGTGCTTTTATTTGCATCTGGCTTTGATTTATTCCAGAGTTCATTTTTCACATGTTAGAATCATTGCTGATTAAAGGAAATCTTTCACCAGTATGAAAAAATGCAGATTCCAGATAGATAAATTCATTGAAAATCAAAACTTTCCATTTTTGGCAAAGTAACAAAATCGTGACACTTCCATTTTTGGCAAAGTAACGAAATCGTGACACTTCCATTTTTGGAAATGTCGCGAAATCGCGACAGGTTTCAGGAAAATCCGCCAAGTCAGAAAAAAGTCGCGAAATCGCGACACTTCCATTTTTGGAAATGTCGCGATATCATGACACTTCCATTTTTGGAAGGTGTCACGAAATCGCGACGGGTTTGAGTCGGAGGCACAAGGCATGAAATCGTCGCGATATCGCGACACATTTTGGAAGAAAGCTGCAAGGGTGAAAAATGTCGCGATATCGCGACGAGTTTGGAGAGAGAAAGCATGTGCGTACGGAACGGCATGATTTTGCGACATGTCACGAAATCGCGACATGTCACATTTTCGCTGCTGCAAGAGAGAAAATGAACTAAGTCCTGGAAACGTCGCGAAATCGCGACACTTTCCATTTTTGGCAAAGTCATGAAATCGTGACACTTTCCATTTTTGGAAATGTCGCGAAATCGCGACAGGAAGGAGCAAAAGGGAACAAGGCACGAAAGGTCGCGATTTCGTGACATGTCACGAAATCGTGACATGTTGCATTTTTGCGGCTGCGAGGAAGAAAAAAAGACTAAGGCATGAGGGAGGTTGCGATTTCGTGACATGTCGCGAAATCACGACATGTCACATTTTCGCGGCACGTGAAGGAGGAAAGGCACAAAGGCGCTGAAAGGGTTGTGATTTCGCGACATGTTGTGAAATCGTGACGTTGCGAAATCGTGATGTCGTGAAATCATGACATTTTTTGCAGGGGGAGCCCAGGGCGTACGGACTGTCATGATTTCCCGACATGTCGCAAAATCACGGCAGGTCCCGGTCGAAGCAAAGGAAGCAGAAGCGAGCAAGAGGAATTAAATGAAAATCGACTAAGGCATGAAAGTGTCACGAAATCGCGACACGACGCAGTGGAAAGGCAGAAGGAGCGAAGGGTGTCACGAAATCGCGACATAGTTAGAGAAGGAAGCGCTAGGGCAAAAACAGCAAAATGAAAAGTTAGGAGCAAAGAAATGAAGCGAGGCTTGGATGTCACGAAATTGCGACACGCCAAGGGCGGGCAGAGCTTAAGGTACGGACCGTTGCGATTTCGTGACATGTCACGAAATCGCGACGGGTCCAAACCAAAAATAAAAGGAGCAAGCAAGGTAAGGTTTCAACGATGGAAAGGAAAGGCTGCCAAGACAAAGCAGCCAGAAGAAGCACTTAAGGGCAGAAGTGGTCGCGATTTCACGACGTGTCGTGAAATCGTGACATGTCGCATTTTTGCGGCCATGAGGAAGAAAAGCTGCAAGATGCTGGGGAACGTCACGATTTCGCGACAGAGACAGGAAAACAGAGCAGAATGAAAGACAGCTGGAAATGGACACGTGTCGCAATTTTGCGACACGTGTCAACTCAAAGCAGACCACGTATCAGATAAATAGAGCTGACATGCAAGTGAACATTAGGGTTTTAATCTGATTTAATAATTAAAGTTTTGATTTAATATTTTTAAAATACTAATCCATCTTTTGTTCTTTCATGCAGGAAGCCATCTGGCACTTACATGATAACGGAGAAATGGCCATAAAGACAAAGTCAAGTGCAAATTAATCAAAGACGGCCATATTGAAATGAGAGATGCCGGGAATTGTTGTTTCATCCAATTTTTTTCAGATATGGCCGCAAAGAGGCTTTACGGTGATTAAGCAGCTGCCCATTTAATGGAGTATGTCGAAAATTGGCTGGAAAATGGAAATATCTACACACAGTTACCAGAATTTGCCGGTGAATGTATTTAATGATAATTTATGGTAGAATTAATACTTTGCAGAGATTTTCAACTCAGGGATGGCTCTGCGGAGATGAAATGTCAGGAAAGTGGTGACTCATCCAAATTTTCGAGGGAATTAATGAGGGCATTTACTCATAGTTGCGGGTGAATGCAAGTGGCATTCGAATTCTGTTTTCTCCATTTATGGCAAGTGACTGCACTGATTTGCAGAATGGTTAAGTTTTATCCGAACTTTGTTTTAAAAGGGCTTATATTTTAAAACCCGGGTACTAGGGTTTAAGATGATAAGATTTACGGTTTGAGAAGAAGATATTTCTAAAATATCAGGGTCTGTCCTGAGTCTATAAATACTTCTTCTCAATGTAATCGTAGAGGGCGGAGACTTAGAAAGAAAAGGCTATTGAAGCAATTTCTTGCAAATCTTGTTAAATACTTTATTTCTGGACTTGGAGTTGATGTGCTTTTGTTCTCTGTGATAGCATGGCCAGGAGCCTAATATTTTGTAGATTGTGATAAGTTCATCTTCTTTTGTTATCCGTTTCTTTAAAGTTTATTAAATATATGTTGTGAATCTGTGTTATCAAGATTAAATATGTTGTTGGGCTTCATTTGTTCTATTGTATGATAGGGAAAATCACATATTTAAGGTTCAAGTTTGTTCTAATTGCTCTGTCCTCACTGTGTGAGCTATGCTGCCGATGAGAAATATCAATTTTAACGGACTTCCATTTTGTTTATGATTTTCTTTCAGATCTGTTCCATCTCTGCCTTATGCTCTTAGTAGAAAGTGATCTTAGAAAGTTGGACACTTTCTTCTTTGATTTGTTCTGTTGTGAAGCTGATAGTATAAATAAAATTGGTAGTTTTGTTTTACAGATAAGTTTGATAAACTTCTCTTTCTACCTTACCCTACCCTCTTTGTTTTACCGTGAAATGATCCATTTTTATTTTCTTTTAAATTTGTCATTTATTTAAATCTACTGACCCATAAGAGCTAGATCAAAGAATTAATTTTAAATCTGATTGTCAACAAGTGACAACTTCTAGACATTATTGAACAAGTTTAGAGCCTGTTGTAAGGTAACAGACAGTCCATATTGAAAACTATTTCAAAAGCAGAAAAGAGTGAATAGACATTCAACCCAACTCTGTAACTCACACCTTGGATAACCAGCTAGATCCTAAAGTGAGTGGGATTTATCTCGTATAAGTGTTATTAGAGTTTCATGCTCATTCTTCACAGGGTGTGTATAAAATTTGGACCAACATTTAAAAATGGCGCTAGAAGGAGGGCCTGAACTTACATTCTTAGTGCGCTTGAGTTGAGAAATCTGACTGTATGTGGTACTTGACAAATGTTGTATTTTATCCAAGGTCTGGTAGCCAATTTTCCTTCCTCCTCAGCCTTTAAAATTTTGTTGTTTGAGTTTTTGCCCAATGCAGTAACTTAACACCAACATTTAAAAATGGCAAGTCTGGTTAGGTGCCATCGCTTTGAATATTCCGGGTATAGCCCATGACCCGCCTAGAAATCCGGAAAGATATCTCCCCAGATATAAACATGATGGGACAAGGACAACAGAGGAACATCTGCTAGCATTCAAGAATGTTTTGAAATTATTAAATATACAACATGAAGATGTTGCTTGCATATTGTTCCCATTCACTCTCTAGGAAGGAGCTTATGACTGGTTTCTAAATCTCACTAGAAATTCTGTTACTAGTTGGAATGACCTAGAGAAAGTTTTTATATCACAATTTGGGGAAGTGATAGACCCCAGTGTGTTATACCAACAATTTTTTAGCATCAAGAGAGAGTCGGGAGAAACTATCAGGTCATTCAATATGAGGTTCCAAAGAGCTTATGGTAGAATGACTGGTCATTACATCCCAAATGCAAATCTGGCCTTAGAAATCTATAAGAATGCATTGGATTCAGTGACCTCTATTTTTCTCAAGAGAGACATCAATATCACAACTTTGGCAGGAGCTTATAAAGAGGCTTTAATTCTTGAAAGACAGTTAGGACCTCAAATTTTGAGCAGTCCTTTAATATCCTATGTTACACAGAACATGCCTATTTTGGATCCCATTCCACATCATGAGTTAGTACCAACATGTCATGCTCTACCCAAGGAGACTCCGTTAATCGTAACATCCACTCAAGCATGTGCAAAATATAGAGAAAGGTTCTGACAAGTTCAAAGTGGAAGTGCTTGAAGTAAACATTTGTGATCTAGCATTACCCAAATCTGAAGTTTTTCCTGGTGAGTTAAATTTTCCTAGGAACCAAAGAAATATTGATATTTTTGGTTCATCCAAAAATAGTACAACCAGGGTTTCAGGTTCTTTCACTTTTCCCGAAGAGTCAAAAAGTCTTGTAGAGACTCCTATGGATGAAATGCAAGATTTTCAACAGTTCAAAAGGGACAGTTATAATTTGAGATGTGAGAGTCCAAAACTTAATAATGATCCTTCCTCATCAGAGGATGATGAAAGTGGGATTCAATATCACTATGTAGAATTAACTGAGGAGAAGGATAACATCATTGATGATATGAAGGAAATTGAAGCTGACATCACCCTCCATGAACTGGCCCAGATTTTTGAACAAAAAGATAACTTGATTGAAGCTTACTCTGGACCACCTATTGAATTTCAAGAAGAGGAGGAAAATATAGTAAATGTGAATGTGGTCAACCAACTTGGAATAGGTGAAGAGTCTCAATATAAGCCTGTAACTACTGAACATAATATCAAAGAAAAGGTTGTAAACTGTGTTGATGCAGATATTGGATCTTATAATTTGGTAGCTGAGAAGGTGAGAATAATTACAGCTCTAATCAATCACAACAATGATGTTTGGACGTTACACATTGATGGGGTTAAATCTAAGCAAGGCTCAGGTGAAAAAGCAAATTATGAAAATTCTGCTAGAGGGATAAAAATTGAAGTCTTGGATATTGAAGCGGTAGAGCAACCACAAAATGTTCAAGTTGTTAAGAACCAGGACATACGGATAAAATATGATCTCTTTCAGTTGTCACATAAATCTGAAGATGTGGTGGTCTGGGTCTATAAGGGCTTTAAGGTATTTGATCCTGGGGGTTTTTACATTTCGTCCTTTTGAAAGAATTCTCGCAAACCCTTCAAGTAGAAGCATAAACATGTTATCATATGATTTGTTATTATATGATTTGTTTAAATTGAAAGAGTTGTAGATTTGTTTTTCGATGGGACAAGATCCATAAAAAAAAATATAAAATAAAAAAAAGGAGAGAGGGAAGATGGTAAACACAAGTCTTTCCCAAGTAGTAAAAAAATTTGGAAGCATAGTTTGGAGTGCATTTCGTCAACAGGACTTGAAAGGTAATTTTTCTAAATTTACTTGCAAATGGTCAAAAAAATTTTAAGGCACTAGTTCTCTCGCTTTTCCATCTCGCTACATTTTTTGAGTCACAAAGAAGTTGTAACATGTGTATACATTGTAAATAAGCTTTAAAGTTGTTTTATTTCCTTTAGTGCCTCGTACAGCTTTTATTTTGTTTTATTTGATTTTGTTTTATTTTAAAGTCTGTACAGTGTTGTTTTATTTTAAATGTCTATACAGTTTATTTTGTTTTTTAAGTTTCAGTTTATTTTAGTTTTCCTTAGAAGTCTGTACAAAGTTCTTTAGCTTTTAAAAATTATGTTCTTTAACCTTTGCCTGAGCATCAATGAAAAAGTCAACCTTCTAAAGATTGTTTCATTCTGAGTCCAAAATCCAGTGTTCATTATCATAATTGTGAGATAGTCTGTTTGAACTGAACAATGGAACTATTTTTTTAGTCAGAACAACAATGGAAGGATGATTGGATTTTGTGTCTTGCTTGCCACAGTTGTTTTAATTATAAAGAAACTGCTATGCTGTTTGGTGGGAGAAACTCCCAGGGAATCCAAGAAAAGTTGGTTATAAGAGGGGACTATGATTCATGTAATTATTTGAGTATCCACAGAGGCTATCAGTGCCCAGGCTGAAGTAGTTCCAGATTGATGAAATATTAAAAGAAAATTGTTATTCCTTTTAAGGCTTTTCAGATGTTGATGTATTTCAAAAGAAAGAGATGAAAGTTGAGCAAGACAACATGAAATTGGCACTCTGTTATTTCCAATATATATATATATATATATAAAAGAGATAAAAAGAAAAAAGAAAAAGAGTTATATAATGAAAGAGGCAGCCAAGACTTCAAAAGATGTTTTTCTTCTACCAAGTTGTAGATTCTACCTTACAGTTGTAAATCTGGGTCGTGTAAATCTAAAGGGTAACTCTGTCGGGGCTGTGAAAGGCTAAACTAGTAAACAAAGCTCTACTCGGTTTCCCATTTTTACAATCTAGAAAAGCTGATCAATCCAGAGTTCAACATTCGAAGGCCCAATCATTCTTGAAGAAAGTTTTATACGCTTGTAATTGCACATCAGAAATCTTCCTTAAATGATTCAGCCTAGTATGTCCTTGGGAAATTTTAACAACTATCGGTTAGTAGTCAATTTATTTTGAAGAATATCTGTGGCAAGGCAAGATACATGGTCTATGTTGTTTTGAAACTAGAGTCCTGGGTTCTAAAATAATGCCACTATTTTACCCACAGATATCGCCATTTGTTGAGAAGCAACACACCCCCACTGAAAAATGAATTTCCATCCTTTGAAAACTTTGAGCTTTCATTTTGGCAGCAGGGACCCTCTTGATATTTTTCAGGTTTTAATTTCAAATTTGCTTGCCTCCTTTTTCAAGTTGTGCTTTTATTTGCATCTGGCTTTGATTTATTCCAGAGTTCATTTTTCACATGTTAGAATCATTGTTGATTAAAGGAAATCTTTCACCAGTATGAAAAAATGCAGATTCCAGATAGATAAATTCATTGAAAATCAAAACTTTCCATTTTTGGCAAAGTAGCGAAATCGCGACACTTCCATTTTTGGAAATGTCACGAAATCGCGACAGGTTTCAGAAAATCCGCCAAGTCAGAAAAGTCATGAAATCGCGACACTTCCATTTTTGGAAATGTCGCGATATCGCGACACTTCCATTTTTGGAAGGTGTCGCGAAATCGCGACGGGTTTGAGTCGGAGGCACAAGGCATGAAATCGTCGCGATATCGCGACACATTTTGGAAGAAAGCTGCAAGGGTGAAAAACGTCGTGATATCGCGACGAGTTTGGAGAGAGAAAACATGTGCGTACGAAACGACGTGATTTTGTGACATGTCGCGAAATCGCGACATGTCACATTTTCGCTGCTACAAGAGAGAAAATGAACTAAGTCCTGGAAACGTCGCGAAATCGCGACACTTTCCATTTTTGGCAAAGTCACGAAATCGTGACACTTTCCATTTTTGGAAATGTCACGAAATCGCGACAGGAAGGAGCAAAAGGGAACAAGGCACAAAAAGGTCGTGATTTCGTGACATGTCGTGAAATCGCGACATGTTGCATTTTCGCGGTTGCGAGGAAGAAAAAAATACTAAGGCATGAGGGAGGTCGTGATTTTGCAACATGTCACAAAATCGTGACATGTCACATTTTCGTGGCACGTGAAGGAGAAAAGGCACAAAGGCGCTGAAAGGGTCATGATTTCGCGACACGTCGTGAAATCGCGACGTCGCGAAATCGTGACATTTTTTGTAGGGGGAGCCTAGGGCGTACGAACTGTCGCGATTTCGCAACATGTCACGAAATCACGACAGGTCCTGGTCGAAGCAAATGAAGCAGAAGCGAGCAAGAGGAATTAAATGAAAATCGACTAAGGCATGAAAGTGTCACGAAATCGTGACGTCGTGATTTCGTGACGTCACGAAATCGTGACACGACGCAGTGGAAATGCAGAAGGAGCAAAGGGTGTCGCGAAATCATGACACAGTCGGAGAAGGAAGCGCCAGGGCAGAAATAGCAAAATGAAAAGTTAGGAGCAAAGAAATGAAGCAAGGCTTGGATGTCATGAAATCGCGACATGCCAAGGGTGGGCGGAGCTTAGGTACGGACCGTCGCAATTTCGTGACATGTCGCGAAATCGCGACGGGTCCAAACTAGAAATGAAAGGAGCAAGCAAGGTAAGGTTTCAACGATAGAAAGGAAAGGCTGCCAAGAAAAAGTAGCCAGAAGAAGCACTTAAGGGCAGAAGTGGTCGTGATTTCATGACGTGTCGTAAAATCGCGACATGTCACATTTTCACGGCCATGAGGAAGAAAAGCTGCAAGATGCTGGGGAACGTCACGACTTCGCGACATGTCGCGAAATCGTGACATGTCACGTTTTCATAGTAGAGACAGGAAAACATAGCAGAATGAAAGACAACTAGAAATGGACATGTGTCGTGATTTTGTGACACGTGTCAACTCGAAGCAGACCATGTATCAGATAAATAGAGCCGACACGCAAGTGAACATTAGGGTTTTAATCTGATTTAATAATTAAAGTTTTGATTTAATATTTTTAAAATACTAATCCATATTTTGTTCTTTCATGCAGGAAGCCATCTGGCACTTACATGATAACGGAGAAATGGCCATAAAGACAAAGTCAAGTGCAAATTAATCAAAGACGACCTTATTGAAATGAGAGATGCCAGGAATTACTGTTTCATCCAATTTTTTTCAGATCTGGTTGCAAAGAGGCTTTACGGTGATTAAGCAGCTGCCCATTTAATGGAGTATGTCGAGAATTGGCCGAAAAATGGAAATATCTACACACAGTTATTGGAATTTTCCGATGAATGCATTTAATGATAATTTATGGCAGAATTAATAGCTTGCAGAGATTTTCAACTCAGGGATGGCTTTGCGGAGATGAAATGTCAGGAAAGTGGTGACTCATCCAAATTACCCGAGGGAATTAATGAGGGCATTTACTCACAGTTATGGGTGAATGCAAGTGGCATTCGAATTCTGTTTTCTCCATTTATGGCAAGTGACTGCACTGATTTGCAGAATGGTTAAGTTTTATCCGAACTTTGTTTTAAAAGGGCTTATATTGTAAAACTCGGGTACTAGGGTTTAAGATGATAAGATTTACGGTTTGAGAAGAAGATATTTCTAAAATATCAGGGTCTGTCCTGAGTCTATAAATACTTCTTCTCAATGTAATCGCAGAGGGCGAAGACTTAGAAATAAAAGGCTATTGAAGCAATTTCTTGCAAATCTTGTTAAATACTTTATTTCTGGACTTGGAGTTGATGTGCTTTTGTTCTCTGTGATAGCATGGCCAGGAGCCTAATCTTTTGCAAATTGTGATAAGTTCATCTTCTTTTGTTATCCGTTTCTTTAAAGTTTATTAAATATATGTTGTGAATCCATGTTATCAAGATTAAATATGTTGTTGGGCTTCATTTGTTCTATTGTATGATAGGAAAATCACAGATTTAAGGTTCAAGTTTGTTCTAATTGCTCTGTCCTCACCGTGTGAGCTATGTCGTCGGTGAGAAATACCAATTTTAACGGACTTCCCTTTTGTTTATGATTTTCTTTCAGATCTGCTCCATCTCTGCCTTATGCTCTTAGTAGAAAGTGATCTTAGAAAGCTGGACACTTTCTTCTTTGATTTGTTCTGTTGTGAAGATGATAGTATAAATAAAATTGGTAGTTTTTTTTTACAGCTAAGTTTGATAAACTTCTCTTTCTCGCCTTACCCTACCCTCTTTGTTTTACCGTGAAATGATCTATTTTTATTTTCTTTTAAATTTGTCATTTATTTAAATCTGCTGACCCATAAGAGCTAGATCAAAGAATTAATTTTAAATCTGATTGTCAACAAGTGACAACTTCTAGACATTACTGAACAAGTTCAGAGCCCGTTGTAAGGTAAATGCATGATCCATATTGAAAACTATTCCGGAAGCGAAAAAGAGTGAATAGACATTTGACCCAACTCTGTAACTCGCACCTTGGATAACCAACTAGATCCTAAAGTGAGTGGGATTTATCCCGTATAAGTGTTATCAGAGTTTCATGCTCATTCTTCACAGGGTGTGTATAAAAGTCGAACCAACAAAGCTCACCTAAATCAACTAAAACTACTTGATGAACATCATGTGAATGCCCTTGAGCACTTCCATGTTTATCAAGAGCATTTAAAATGAGCTTACAATAACAAATTCCATCTGAGATACTTTGAGGTTGGTTATCTTGTGCTGAAAGAGAACCAACAAAACTCAAACCTGCCACCAAAAATGTGATACAAATTTATGGCTAACTAGTTAGGTCCTTATATTATCTCTGATAATATTGGACCTGGGACATATCGCTTGACATCGCTCAAAGGATTTGAAGAGCTTGAACCTCTCAACATCCTTCATATTAAATTTTTCTATGCCTAAAACCATAAAAAGGGTCCAAAGGCATCTGTAAGCCCTTTGGTCAATTTCAAAAGGCTCCAAAGGCATATATAACCCATTTGGTCAAAATGCAAAAGGTTTCAATGGATTTTTTTAAATCCCTTGGTCAAAATATAAAATCCATAAAAAAATTGGAAAATATCAAAAATTAAAAAATATTTGCATTTCATGCATGTCATTTTTCACATGCATTTCATTTTTGCATTGCATTAGGCATTTCCATCCGTCACACAATTGCACTAGGATACATTGTGTTTTACAATATGACAAATGACACTACGTTTGTGTTTCAATATTGCATAATTGCATTTTAATCATGCATCACCCTTGTGATTAATTATGTTTTTTTAACACAACCCATTTTTTTTCTATGAAGAATATACTAAGGTTTTTCAGTCATTCAACCATACCTAGAGGTCTTCTCAGGAGTTTAGTAGAAATATTGCTTTGCTTTTGTAGATGATGTCTAGTTTGTATAGCCCTTAGCATATTATAATCATATCAATAATAAACAAAATAAACAATCCTAATAAGGAATAGGGGAAGATGAACGCTACGAAGAAGGACCAAGTATCCTAAGGTGAAAAATTTGTTCTTGCTTATCCCCCTATGCAAATAGTTTGGGAAATATTGACAGTTGGCAAAAGGACAAGCTTGCACCTTATCCAAATAAATCCCTTGCTTACAAATGAAGGAGAAATATCTAAGAATGATATCCCTGAAAGATATCCCAAAGTGAAATTTCCAATGTGAAATATCAAAGTCAAATCAAATCAAGATCAAGTTCTATCAAAGAAATCAAATTAGTATCAAATCCCTTGATCAAAAATAAATTACAAAAAAAATAGTGATTTTTATCACTTTACATGAGCAAGTATCCCAATAAATTGAAGAAAAGAAGGGGGTAAGCTTGAAAACAACCAATTCTCAAAAATCCCCAAATAGCAACAACCAATTCTCAATGCAATCATCAAATATCAAATTTCTCTTTATAAGATTTTGTTTATTAAAGATTGTTCATGATATAGGTTAGATACCGTATGGATGTCAAAAATGATATTTAAATGACCACTGACTATGTTATACATATTATTTTAACTTGCAAGAGATTATGAATAGAAATGTATCGCTCCAAATTTTTCACACCCTTACCTTCAGGCTATAGGATCCGTGCCCGGAAGGGGGATGTGAAAAGGATGTCGCGGTACCTCGGACTGAGAGGCCTTGCGAAGGTCCCGCCTCTCAAGGGAGGTGTATATTGGTGATTTTTCGACTGGATGGTGGGTTCACCAAGAAACATTTAATGGCAGTTTCCACGCCTAGGTTGGGAATGTGTTTTATGTGTTCGTTTTAGCCTTAAGCATTCAAATCCTAGGTTTGGCCAAAATGCGTCTAAGCTATTCTATATGAAGATGCAGATTAAATGAATACAAAAAATAGAATTAAGACAAAAAAACAGAGAAATTACAGAATATTAAAAGAAGAATACCTGATCCGGATGTCTGATGAAGATTCTGATTCTTGAAGCAGTCAGGATCGCCTGGAATTTGACAGGATCGTCTGAGATCAGACAAGATCGTCTGAGATCTGACGAATTCGTCAGAGACCTGCAAACAAAGAAATAGGTGCAAAACATAGAAAATGCAACTATCCTAACAGAGGGAAATAGTGTAAAATGACAGCAATAATATCAAACTGAAACTTAAAAATAGAAACAAGAATGAATTATGCTAATTAGATAATAATTATGATTTAATCATGCATTTGATCTAGATGGGTGAACTCCAAAATGCAGAATAGCATAAAATACTGAATAAACTAGCTAATTTGTAGAATAAAACAACAGAGAAAAGATGGAGAAATGCAAACTTTAGGCACTGATTGCCTCAATGTTGACTGCAGTCGAAATCGTCTCGCATTGGTACGAAATCATCTCTGATTCGACAGGATCGCCTCCGATTCGAACAAGATCGTCGACGACGATGTAAGCTTGCTCTGGCTGAAAAACACTAAGGTACCTGCAACAAAATTGTATAAAACTACTGCAAAATAGAAACTTAGGATGTTTTATCGTATGAGAAGTCAAGTTACATAGGAATTATCAGCCAGGGGGTGCTAAGGGGAGGGCTTAGGATTAAATAGGCTTAGGAGGGAGGTTAGGAGGTTGGAGATCATCCCTATTTGGGAGATCTCCAATGGGGGAGGGTCTCTAACGGCATGCAGACACGCTTCTGCCCGGATTAGAGACCCGTTGGAACAGAAGCTAATTGTGCAAAATCAGTTTTGAGACAAGATCGTCTGGACGTCCTAGCCCAGACGAAATCGTCAGATCTGGGGCGATATCGTCTGATCGGTGACGATATCGTCAAACGGTCAAAACAACCTCTAAAAATGGCATGAAAAAGGGGGAAACGGATTACCCGTGGTTAACGGGCGGTTTGGGAGGTTAAAATTTGAATTTAAATTATTTACTAGAGTAAATGTAATTATTAAGATTTTACTGCGCCAATTTTAGGGTGCTACATTTTGCCCCCTCTTTAGCGAATTTTTTGAAGAAAATGCGTTAAAGATGAGTTCTTCTCGATCTACGAGAAAGCAAAAATTATTCCCATTTTTAGGTGACGATTCTTGGTCGAATCGTACGACAACTTACTATGGTGCCCCCTCCGTGTTTTTACCCAAATCGAACGTTTGAGGTAAAAACGCGAAAAAGCAAAATTGTTAAAATGTTTTTAATTATGTTTTGAATAAAATTAAGAAAAATAGGGTAAAACCCTAATTCATTTTTACTGTTCATTTTTCCTGGTTTTAGAGCTCTGAAAGCAAAAATGGTGGAGACGACGCACAGATCGACAGAGGTCCGACGCGGGCTACGGGTAAGAGTCTAAACTTAGTTTAGAATGATTTAATTTGAATTTACATGCTTTTTAGGTGAATTTTAAATGAATTTTGAGCATCGCGGCCATTTTTGGGCCGTCGACGTCGTCGAGACGAAATCGTCCCGATTTCGACGAAATCGTCTCAAGTTCGCCAATTTCGTCTAAGGGCGAAATCAGCGAAAGGGGGACGATTTCAGCTTGCGAAATTGGAGACGAATATGCTCAAATTTGGGACGATATCGTCCAATAGTGGACGATATCATCATTTGATAAAATTGAACTTATTTTAACTTGCATTATTAATCACTTGAATTGTTATTAATGATTGTTTGTTGTTTTGTTGTTTATGTTGCAGAGAGGATTGCTAAAGAGCAGGGAATGGAAATATGGAGGTTTGAGAGATGACTTGGCCGCTCTAACATAGGCAGAGTGGGATCAGCTGGCACAGGTCGACTTACAGCATGTGGCAGAAATGCCACAAGTGTCTACAGACATGGGGCTACTGACAGCCCTAGCAGAGAGGTGGTATCCGGGTTCTTCCTATTTTTGGCTACCGATAGGGGAGATGACTCCCACACTAGAGGATGTATGGAGGATTCTGAGGATCCCCATACAAGGACGGTTGATCACTCCTACGGCCAATCAGGGCCATGCTATGGGGCGGTTGTGTGGTGACCCGAGCTTCGCCCTGGAGAAGGGCAGAGTTAACATCGAGGCACTGCGTCAGATGCCTGGGGCATCTAGACTCACATAGGTTTTAGCTGGAGTGGTTGGTGGACTTCTACTGTGCCACCAGAGCGGATGCAGGGTACCATGGATGCTAGCAGATGTGATCTACGATATGCGAGACCATGGTTACAGGTTTGCTTGGGGCAGCTTTGTTCTATGTCGATTGTACAAGATCCTGCATGGGGTCATGTACAAGGGCGGCCGATGTCTAGTTATGACATCGCTCCTACAGGTTTGGTGCTGGGAGCACATTATAGTGCGGAGGCCGATAGGGCTTCCTCTGATAGGGATTGATGGGGAGAGGCCCCGAGTTTTCTACTGGTGGCTCCGGAGAGGGTCACAATGGTGGATTGATCTATCGATGTCCCGGAGACTGCTGGATGACCTTGTCCTGGATCAGATCACCTGGAGGCCATGGCGAGAGCACCCAGGGTGGGCCGAGGATGGACAGGAGCTAGCTCACATTAGGCGAGTTTGCTGGTTATGGATGGAGAGGGGAGAGGTGGAGCTCCACCGCTACGACCGAGTTTTGTGATAGTTCGGTCTACAGCAGGGGATCCCATCTCTCAGGGATTACGAGTTTTCTTGGACTATCCGGGATAACACCACAGTGAGCGGGGCTCCAGACATGCAGCGCTTCTAGAGTCAGGACTCGGACGATGCCCCCATTCAGCCAATGGATGGGGATGATGCAGGGGTAGCCGATGGCTACGATGCCTGGTACGTAGGCATCCGCCCTCCTCGGATGATGAGGGCTCAGGGTCCGATACATGCAGTTGTGCATCGGATAGGGAGGCGATGCCAGGCAGCTATGGAGGCGGCCCAGGGTCACGGCGGGAGAGAGCTGAGGAGGCCACAGGAGAGGCCATGGCAGCGGGAGAGGAGGGCAGAGAGACCCCCTTCTCCATAGAGAGAGGCCACCATCGCTCGATAAGGGCAAGGGTGTCGACACAGGGGAGAGTAGCGAGACAGCGACTCTTCGAGCGGAGACGATCCATCTCCAGGCACAGGTGTAGACATTGCAGGACGAGGCTGCATGCCACCGAGCTGAGGTTACATAGCTCAGAGACGAGATTGCATGCCTCAGGGCACGGGGCGGAGGAGCGAGCACATAGGAGCTGGCACGGTCGATTGCTCAGACCACGTTCTACCAGGGCATCTACTTCCAGATGGTGCCAGAGGGTCAGAGGGTACAGCTACCAGCCGACATTGCTGACCCTATCAGGATTGGGTCATCGAGGACGTCTTCTCGATCGATGACTAGGACTCGCAGTACCACGCATACTACGATGGGGCCACCTCGTCCACCTCAGGGCGGGGGAGGAGATGAGGCTGAGAGCTCGAGGGGTTCTCGAGACACTGCACAGAGGACATTTGATTGAGGGGATTGAGTAGGCCAAGATATATATTGTGGCATACCAATCCATTTTTGAGATGATGTACATATTGTTGATATATATAGATGAGATATTTTTTGATCATATGACTTGTGTTATGTGTATTTTTATGATGCTTTTATGTTTGATTGATTAATTTGATGATTGGATTGAGGATTCATGAAATTATGTCATTTTGAAAATTTATAATTTTGATGTCATGCTATAATATTTTAAATGAAATAATCTGATGTAACAAATTGGTTGTTTGTGATGTAATGTGATAAAAAATAAAAAGAGACTTCTAACAATAATTTCAAAGGACATTGTCGCTATTATAGACCATTTCATGGAGTCGTCGCTCACTCGGTCGTCAAGCTAATCCCAGTATAGAAATATTGTTAAAAGTAAAAGAGTGCTTAAGAGACTGTCTTAAGACTTTGGTGCAATGGTGCAAATGATGATGATGATGGTTTGTTTTTCAGATTTTCATGAAAATAGTATGCATGAAATAATGTTAAAATGATTTTTGCTAGGCATAAATTCCTAAGTGTGATAAATTTTTTGGATAATTCCTTAGGAATTATACCATCATTGCAAATTTGAAGGTTGACATAATGACATGAAATAATGAAAATGTGTTTGTTTTTTGTTGAAAAACATAATTGTATAACAGAATGATTTAAGTCATATGGTTTTTCATGATTTTTAAATAAATGGGGAATAAAAATTGTTACAATGGTTTGCGCTAGGCATAGAATATGTAGGTATAGACTTATACCATCATCGCGAAAATCAAAGAAGAAAATAGATAGTTTTATTGCATGGTTGATTTTTAATAAACAGAAAATATGAAGATGAGGACTTGCGCTAGGCATAAAATTCCAATTTTGGTTTTGGAACTATACCATCGTCGCGAAAGTCGATAATATATATATATATATATGTTTTGATTGGATGGTTTTGAAAGGAATTTTGATTTTTCTATTATGCATATAGTTGTCTAAACAACTGTACTTGAAAGAAGAAAATGAATTATTTCAAACAATTTGCAAAAATATATTTCAAAGTATTTTAAAGACAAAATTTAGATTTATAAGGAATCCCATGTGCATATGTGAATTCATTTCCAATCTTGATTTATCATAATGATACACAAAATCTCTCAAATATAAAATGTGTGTGCAATTGCTATGTTCATTTACCAGTTTTGAGCAAGATAATATGATACAAGTGATTTGAAGAAACCAAATAAGTGTTCATTAACCATGATGTAGATGCATATAACCATACTAGACTACTATGTAAGTCGGATTATCAAGAGCTAGCTAATCCATAAGCAGACATAGGTCTGTACAAAAGAAGGTCGCTAATGTGATAGACATATCGCCACGCTAGGAGTTACCCAAGGCCAAGCAAGGTTGGGCACAAACCACCTGTTATGGGGCTTACCTCACGTTTTCGAATAATTGAGAATTCCAGGGATTCAAGCTCATCAACCCTTCTTTTCTTTTCAAAGGGTAGGGAAAGGGATTTTATTGCTTTTGCTTTTGCTTTCTTTTGTTTTCTTTTCTTTTTCTTTTGTATTTTTGCTTGATAATTGAGATAATGCTTGAAATATTGTTGTAATGATATAAAATAACATTTTGTTTTTTCTCTTTTTCTTGAACTTTGCTTTTTGTTCTATACTAGGGATACTTGCTCGGATTAGTTGTAGAGCAAGGGATTTTTATTCTGGGTAGGGGTGAGCTTGTCCTTTTGCCAATTCTCAAAGATTCTAGACCATGTGCATGATAGGATAGCAGGGGAAACTTTTCGCTCAAGAAACCACTTCTACTATGTAGCAAAGCATGGAAATTACAAATATAATCATTTTATTGTGAAAAGATGTGCTTGGTTTAAGTAAATAACAAGATCAATTCTCTATGCTCAAACTTTATTTAATTGAATTTTTGTGGACTTTGATATAAGAGAGATTAGTAATCATGCCAGATAAAATCAAGATTATTTATTTTTATTTTTTTTGAGTGTGCAAGTGAGATATTCCAAATAAATGCTAATTTATCCAAAATAATTTGAAACATATAACTGCAATAATTGTAAGAAAATATATATAAATGATTTTTGAGAAGTTTTGAGAATGTTGACTCTCTCTTTCTTCTTTGTTTGGTGTTTCGAAAGAGTCAAGAATATTGCTGTTTTTATATTTTTATCATTATTTTTTTATTTTTGAACAAAAAATTAACAAGTGCCATAAATAAATGCAACAAATAGTTTTGAAGATTTTGATGATTATGAATGTTTTTGGTGTTTTTGAATTTATAAATTGAAAGAAATACAAGATAGTGATTTTGAACAAATATATACATGGATGAAATGACCAAATTTATACATAGTAACGTTTAAGATGCAAAATATTCATGGGTTCTTTAAGTTCTTTACCATCTAAGGTAGATAATTTGTATGCTCCCGATTCAAATTTAGCAGTAATAATGTATGGTCCAAGCCAGTTGGGCTCAAATTTACCTTTAAGGTCCTTAGTTGCATTAGTATTTTTTTTATTTTCTTTTAAAACAAGGTCGCCGATCTCAAAGGATCGATGACGAACTTTTTTAGCATATGATCTTTTAAGCTTGTTTTGGTAGGCACGGAGATGCTCCAAAGCATTGATGCATTTTTCATCTAGGAGTTCCAGTCGACTGAGTCTGCCAGCTCGATATTCATCTCCTACTTCGGTATCTTGAAGTAGCAGAGCCAAAGAAGGAACTTCTAATTCAAATGGAAAAACGGCTTCAACACCATAAACCAAAACAAATGGTGAAGTTCCCGTGGGGGTTCGAACACTAGTTCGATAGGCCCACAAGGCTGGATATAACTGAATGTGCCAGTCACGGCCAGTTTTATTGACCAATATTTTGAGAATTTTGATTAAGGTTTTGTTAGATGCTTCTGCTTGACCATTACCCTGAGGATAATAGGGAGTGGACCAACGATGTTGAATCTTATATTTTTGGCATAATTTTTTAACATCTTTATTTTTGAAACAAGTTCCATTGTCAGAGATGAGATTTGCAAGAATTCCGAACCTACAAATGATTTGATTAAAAATAAATTTAGAGACTTGTATGCCAGTGCAGGAAGCTAAAGGCATAGCTTCAACCCACTTCGTGAAATACTCAATGGCGGTTATGATGAATTTGTGTCCATCAGATGACACAGGATTGATTTTGCCAATAATATCTAAGCCCCATTTTGAAAAGGGCCAAGGAGATGAAATAGCCTGCAGTTCTTGTGCAGGCGCATGGACAAGGTCAGCATGTTTCTGGCACTTGTCGCAATGGCGCACATAATCATGTGCATCATTCTCCATGGTAGGCCAAAAGTATCCTATCCTAAGGAGCTTTTTAGCAATGACACTACCACTGAAGTGTCCTCCACAAGATCCATCGTGGGCTTCACTCAAGGCTGATTTAGATTCTTCTAAATTCAAACATCTTAATAGGATACCTTCAAAAGATCTCCTATATAAAGTATTGCCAATTATTACAAATCGACTTGCTCGTCTACGTAATAACCGATGCTGGTTTCTATTAGAATTGGCAGGGAAAGTCCCATTTTGGAGAAAATCAAATATATCCGTATACCAAGGTTCAGGAGTAGTTTCATTGATTAGAAACACATCCAAAGGTTCTAAGCATGACTTATTTGAAGTGGGTTCCTGGAGTCGATGAATAATGATAGTGGCATATTCGTCATCTAACTCCAAGGGTAGGAGAGATGCAGCTGCAGCCATAGCATCAGCTGCACGGTTGCAAGTTCTAGGAATAGCTTCCAAGGTAACTTGATCAAATAGGGACATTAATTGTAAAACATAGGCCTTATATGGGCATAGTTTATCATCTCTGGTCTGATAAACTTCATTAATTTGGTTTATAACTAGTTGAGAATCACCAAAAACTAACAGATGTTTAATTTTTAGCGCCAAGGCAGCTCGTAATCCAAGGATTAGAGCTTCATACTCAGCAGTATTGTTGGTGCAAGCAAATGTCAATTTGAAGGACAGAGGAATAAGATGTTTTTGTGGGGATATTAAAATAATACCCGCACCAGCCCCACTCATGCATCGGGCTCCATCAAAGTATAAGGACCATTGTTCAATATGGTCTGCCTCTAATTGAAGGCATTCATCAAGAAACTCAATGATGAGGGGATGGGTAGACTCTAAGGGTGCAAGCAACTAATTGATCTGCTATGATTTGACCCTTAACAGACTTTTGTCCTATGAATGTGAGATCAAACTCGCTTAGAGCAAGAACCCACTTGGCTGTGCGACCCGATAAATAAGGTCGACTCATGAGATACCTTAAGGGATCATATTTAGCAATGACATAAGTTTTCTGACTAAGCATATAATGTCATAATTTTTGCGTAGCAAACACGACTGCTAGACATAGTTTCTCTAATGCTGTATAGCGGGTTTCATAACTGATGAAGGTTCGGCT
The DNA here is from genome assembly GCA_028583015.1 of Wollemia nobilis. Lineage (NCBI taxonomy): Eukaryota > Viridiplantae > Streptophyta > Pinopsida > Araucariales > Araucariaceae > Wollemia > Wollemia nobilis. Next base: position 2,107,353 of record JAQPPZ010000493.1, read on the forward strand.
AATATAATAATTAGCCCGTTCTCTCTTTTCATCATCAAGCTGAGCTAACATAGCTCCTAAGGCAGAATCTGAAGCTGAAATATATAGGAGAAATGGGCGATCAGGTTTAGGCGGTGAAAGCACAGGTGGATTAAGGAGGTATTGTTTGAGAAGTTCAAAAGCTTCTCTACATTCGTCGTCCCAATTAAAAGGGACATCCTTCTTAAGGAGTTTAAGAAAGGGACCAGTTTTGTCCGCCAGCTTATCGATGAAGCGACGGATGGCTTGAAGCTTACCTTGTAAACTTCGTAACTCAGATATATTAGTAGGTGCGGGCATATCAATGATAGCCGCAATCTTGAGAGGGTCGATTTTGATACCACGTAAAGAAACTAAAACCCCTAATAGTTTACCGGACTTAACTCCGAATATGCATTTTGCTAGATTTAATCGAATAAGATATTCTCGTAATCGATTAAAAACTTTTCTCAAATCATCTAAATGATTATCTTCAATAATAGAGTGAGCTATAATATCATCTACATAATCATGTAGGATATCATGCATCATATCATGAAAAATATAAGTCATAGCTCGTTGATAGGTTGCACCTACGTTCTTTAAGCCAAATGGCATCACTTTCCAACAAAAAGTACCCTAGGGGGTAATAAAGGCTGTTTTAGCCTGATCTTCAGGAGCTATCCTGATCTGATTATAACCGGAGAATCCATCCATTAAGGACATCATCCCACTCCCGACAAGTAAAGTCAATGATTTGATCCATGTTTGGAAGAGGAAAATCATCTTTAGGGCATGCAACATTAATATCTCTAAAATCTGTGCAAACCCTAACTTTGGTAGCTTCTTTTTTGGTAACTGGAACTACATTTGAGATCCATTCAACATAATCAATAGCTTGTATAAAGACAACATTCAAGAGTTTTTCTAACTCCCCTTTGACTAGAAGAGCCACTTTGGGATGCATTTTTCTAAGTTTTTGTTTAACAGGTTTAGCATCCGGATGGACCACTAGATGATGCATGACTACAGAAGGGTCTAGACCTGGCATATCTTCATATGTCCAAGCGAAGACATCTTCATACTCTTTAAGGAATGCAATATATTGCTCTTGTTTTTCTTGACTTAATTCTGATCCAATATTGATTATGTGAGGATTATCCGTAGTTCCAATATTAATTTTAATGACGTTTTCTACCTCCATGTGTAGATCTCTTTCAAAATTAGGTGGGGCGGGTGAAACGCCCAATTCTTGTAATTCTTGTAAGGTTAATTTGGATAATTCATCTTGAGGATTAGTGGTCTCAAGTTGGGCTATAGTTGGTATAGAACCATCAAAATAAAATCCATTGTGTAACATCTCTTCAACAGAGACATCATGGAAGATATCTCCTTCCAACTCTTCATCGGGGTCAGCAATCATTTCAGGGTAAGCTATGGATAGCATGTTACATGTAAACGACTGATTTTTTAGAGGCAAATCAACATGCCTATCCAAATAATCTTGATAACATATGAGGTGATCATCATCTTCAAAAGGAAAGGGTTGACCCTTACTAGGAAATAGGCCCACACCACAGCAGGTAGGCCACGGTTCTACCTCGAAAGGTTCTTTCATGCCATTTTGGAAAGGTCCCAAGCCTTTCCCTTTATATCCCATTTTAAGCATCATGGGTTTAGCTTTAATATATTCATTGGTAAAATAACACCGAGCGTATCCCTCATGATGAGTTTTGATATTCCGAGGGATTCTTCCCTAGTCATATCCTTTATAAATGAAGGCACAACTCCCGACTTGGTAAGTACTTCCCATAGGTTGTGGGAGGCCCAAAGTACGAGGAGATGGCGGCAAGTTATTTAAAAGAATTGAATCTTGCATGAAAGCATTTGTTTTTTTTGATATTAAGATTGTGGATAAATCTGGTAAAAGTTCATCAGAAAGAGCATAAGATGTAGAAGGATTATTCCCTATATCTTTAGATGTGGAAGAGATGATAGTTGTTGATAATGTGGAAGGTATGATAGGTGTGTCTATAGGTTTTGAATTTATAGGGATTGAACATGAAGGATTGGTTGTAGATTTAAGATCTTTTTGAGGTTCTAGAGTGATTTGTTTAGAAGATTGTTGATCTATATAGGAGGATGAAATTAATGGAGGGGAAATAGGTGAAGTTATGGGTGTGTGTTTCACACGTTTAGATGAAAAATAAGAACTAGGATGTGTGGATGACAGAGCGGGGCAAAATTGCACTCCAACAGGTTCTGCCAAAGCACACATATCAAAGGGTCTAGGGTCACCATGGATAGTGACCAACTGATTTTTAAATTCAAATTTAACACATTGGTGTAAAGTTGATGGGACCGCTCGCATCGCATTGATCCAAGGGCGACCCAAAAGTATATTGTACGATGTCGGGCAATGTACAATAAACACGGTTGTTTCTAGGGTTCTAGGACCAACTTGCAAGGGGATGGTAATAACTCCACACGTTTCTTGTGTTTCGTCATTAAAAGCTTTGATAATCATATCAGTTTTCTTCATTTCATCACTTCTAAAGCCAAATCGTTGGTAGAAGTCAAAAGTGCAAATGTTTAGAGATGAGCCATTATCAATCAGGACTCGTTTGACAACTACATCTCCAATTAGAGCAATAATATATAAGGGATTATCCTTATGTAAACTGTGTTGTGGGATATCTTTATCCCGAAAGTCAATACAATCAACCTCTCGAGTGATGATAGTATTGGCCATGGCTTCAGGTTGAATGTTTTGAGGTACCATCATTTGGCTTAATGTAAGCATCAACTCATCCCTATGGGTAGGAGAAGATCTTAATAAATCCAAAAGGGAAATTCTGGTTGTAGTATTGGATAATTGCTCATTAATATTGTAAGGGGGTTTAGGTTGAACATTAGGAGCATAATTCCCTTTATTGGGATTTTTCAAAACGAATGGAGCTGATCCATCATTCCGATTTGGTTCTTGTTGAGAATTTTGAGCCTGTTGTCGGGTAACGACTCCAATGGTACCTACAATGTTATATTGAGGACGTTGAACTGGTCTCGGTCGAGCATTTATGGCTTGTTCATTTGAGAGGAATTGATTAGAAGAGGGTCGAGTAGTAACTCTTCTAGGAAATGGTTCTTCTGGAACCATAGCATCTGTGACGGGTTGAATAGGATCTGATTCATTTTCAGAACTATTCGATTGGTTTGAAGTAATGTCTAGTTCACTTTCAGTATCTGATTCTATATCACTAGAATCTGAAGTTTGAAAATTATGTAAGGGCCTGGTCGTAACCAGGGATAAGGTTGTGTCAAATATTTGAGGATCCTGAATAGGTAATTGTCCGCTAATGGTTCCTACATATCGGGTAGGAGGAGGAACATTATGATGTTCGATTTGATTGGCTACCTCTTTACCATGTCTTGGTAAAGGGTGTTGAAATATGTCTAATGTTTGATTAGCATTTTGATTTTGATTTTGGGGAATGGTCTTTTGAGCATTATTAGGAGCATTTTGTTTAGGTTGGAAGGCTTGCACCTCCATTTCATTATTATCAATCAAATCTTGTATTTTATGTTTCAACCTTTTACAAGCGTTGGTAGAGTGTCCAGGTCCTCTATGGAAATCACAATGTAAGTCAGCTCTGTATCCGGGTATAGTTGGATCAGGTTCCTGGATAGCTGGTAATTGGATCAAACCTCTTTCGAGTAATTGAGGTAAAATAGTTGATAAGGGTTGATTTAATCTAGTAAATTCTCGAGGAGGCTTATCAGGAGGTTTCAATATAAATTTTTTTGTTGTCTTCGTTGCATTGATATTAGCAACATTTCTATTGTCAGTGACTCCGTCACCAACAACTTGTTTGTTTTTATATTGATTTCTGGATGTTTTCTCATCATCCTTCTTCCTAAGTTGGCCTCTCCTAATGAGGGCATCTTCTACTCTTCGAGCTAAATCTATAGCTTGATCGAAGGTAGTTAAAGTAGCAGCTGATAGCTCATAAGATATTTGTTCTTGTAAATTATTGATAAAAATGTCCAACATTTCCCTATAAGGTAGCACAAAGTGCAGTTTTCCTGTCAATTGCCTCCATCTAGCTAAGAAATCAGCAAAACATTCATCCTTGTCTTGTTTTAAGTTGTATAGATCTTTAATGGTTACATGCCTCTCGATGTAGGCACTAAATTGATGGACAAAAGATTCAGCTGTTTCTTCAAAGTTTCTCAAAGAATGAGTGGGCAATTGATAGTACCACTCTAATGCCATTCCACCTAAACTTTTTGGGAACATTTTTAGTAATAGCAAGTCATCATGTGATATATCATGACATGCTATCCTAAACATGCGAAGATGCTCTATGGGATCTTCGGTTCCTTTATATATAGGCAAGATGGGCATGGGAAAATGCTTAGGGTATGGTTGAGCTACAACCATGGGATCCAAAGGTTGACTACATATCTCTCGATAATTGTACGAGGGACGATAAGGATCTATCTGGTCCATACGCGAAGCTAACTGTTTCACCATGGCTTCCAGATTACTAGTTTGCCCCCCATATTGGTTTGGTAGGGCATTGACATGGGTTTTGTGAGCATATGATGGAGGGACATGAAGATTAGATGCTATGTTACTATTGTGTAAATTGTTGGTAGGAAAGGTGTTATGAAGGAATTTTGAAGTGGTATTATGTTGTATTCCAGATTGTTGAAAATTGGTGTTTGGCTTCGTTTTAAGTTTTTGTTTACTTGAAGCATATTGCTCAATAGTTTGGCGAAATAAAGTAGTGAAGGAAGTTTTCTTTTGTGTGGGAATGATTTTAGGTTGAATAACAGGTTCCTTAGGAGGTTGGGAACCTGTTGTTTTGACATGTTTTGCATCATAGTGACCATATCTGTATTGGATGGCCCAGCCTTATCACTTTCTTGATCAATGAAAGACAAGGGATTAGTGCGCACATCATACATATGTTCCATGGCTGCTTGAGTGTCACTAATCTGCCCTTTATCAATACGAACTGCCACATTAAGGGCGTCAATGTTATCATTGAGAAATTTCTGAAAATGATCTACGTTGTCAAAAGCAATAGTTCCATCTAGAGCTACTCTAGGGGATGAGGGTCCATCCTCTTTAACACTTTCTTCTTGTTCATTATCTTCACCTAGGTCATCTTCTGGTTGATCTAGAGTTTCTCCTTCCGGAATTGGATCTTCAAGAAGGACATTTGGGTCTCTAGTTTTATCTTGTAACCAATCTTCTTCTTCTCCTTCAGTTTGTTTACCATTCCTAAGTTTAGGCATTGTGCCTTAATTTTAGATTTCAGCAAAAAATATATATATATATATATATATATATATATATATATATATATATGCAACAAGCTTAAGAGGTATATATTAATTATATACCTACTACAATATTTAAAATGAAATGTTTAAGTTTTTGCTATGTTTTTTTTTTAGTTTTTCTTTGTTTTTGAAATAATATTGTAAAGACAACAAATAACACAATAAATGCAAGAAATAAGACTGAAAGTAATAATCTAGTTTTCTATAAACAATTTATAAATATCATTAATGGGCTCGAGTTCTTCAGGAGTCATGAAGTGTTCTTCTTCAAATTGAAAGTTTTCTTTTAAAAATTTAATGAAAAGAGCTATAGTGATATTATCTATCTCAGATGCTGGTTGATAGAAGTAAAGCTCGTGGCAATACTCTCGATATAACACAGCTCGAGGAACTCTATTCCATCTTTCCCTATCTGTAAGAACAACCTCTTGGTCTTCTACAAGACCTAGGAACTGGTGTACAATGGCTACGTTCTCGAGGTATTCCTCGAAGGTGAACAATTCTGAAGATACAAGAGCTCTCCTATAAGCTAACCATCTATGGCAGGCTCTCTGAAGTTCATGATAAAAGACAAGTTGATGAGGATCCAAGATTCTATCTAGGACTAGCCTCTTGATTTGTTTAAGTTTTGTTGACCTAGATGAAATGACACTAAGTCTTCTATCAAGTTCGTCCCACAAGAGTTGATTTCTATCTGTTTCAGGCACACTAAGTACAGAATTGATTTCTATGGCTGCCAAATGGTTTTCTACATTTATAGTAACTGCTAATATTTTCTTAGGAGCTACCATCTAAACATGATATTAAATTTAAATGATCTAAAATGCATCTATGTTTTAGTTGTTTTATTTTTTTTTGTTTTTGTTTTCAAAAGGTTTACAATGCATTCACGTCGGGTTCACCAAAATGTATCGCTCCAAATTTTTCACACCCTTACCTTCAGGCTATAGGATCCGTGCCCGAAAGGGGGATGTGAAAAGGATGTCACGGTACCTCGGACTGAGAGGCCTTGCGAAGGTCCCGCCTCTCAAGGGAGGTGTATATTGGTGATTTTTCGATGGATGGTGGGTTCACCAGGAAACATTTAATGGCAGTTTCCACGCCTAGGTTGGGAATGTGTTTTATGTGTTCGTTTTAGCCTTAAGCATTCAAATCCTAGGTTTGGCCAAAATGCGTCTAAGCTATTCTATATGAAGATGCAGATTAAATGAATACAAAAAATAGAATTAAGACAAAAAATAGAGAAATTACAAAATATTAAAAGAAGAATACCTGATCCGGATGTCTGATGAAGATTCTGATTCTTGAAGCAATCAGGATCGTCTGGAATTCGACAGATCGTCTGAGATCAGACAAGATCGTCTGAGATCTGACGAATTCATCAGACGAATTCGTCAGAGACCTACAAACAGAGAAATAGGTGCAAAACACAGAAAATGCAACTATTCTAACAGAGGGAAACAGTGTAAAATGACAACAATAATATCAAACTGAAACTTAAAAATAGAAACATGAATGAATTATGCTAATTAGATAATAATTATGATTTAATTATGCATTTGATCTAGATGGGTGAACTCCAAAATGCAGAATAGCATAAAATACTGAATAAACTAGCTAATTGCAGAATAAAACAATAGAGAAAAGATGGAGAAATGCAAACTTTAGGCACTGATTGCCTCAATGTTGACTGCAGTCGAAATCGTCTCGCATTGGTACGAAATCGTCTCTGATTCGACAGGATCGCCTCCGATCTGAACAAGATCGTCGACGACGATGTAAGCTTGCTCCGGCTGAAAAACAATAAGGTACCTGCAACAAAATTGTATAGAACTAATGCAAAATAGAAACTTAGGATGTTTTATCGTATGAGAAGTCGGGTTACAGAGAATTTCAGCCAGGGGGTGCTAAGGGGAGGGCTTAGGATTAAATAGGCTTAGGAGGGAGGTTAGGAGGTTGGAGATCATCCCTATTTGGGAGATCTCCAATGGGGGAGGGTCTCTAACGGTGCAGACACGCTTCTGCCCGGATTAGAGACCCGTTGGAATAGAAGCTAATTGTGCAAAATTAGTTTTGGGACAAGATCGTCTGGACGTCCTAGCCCAGACGAAATCGTCAGATCTTGGGGCGATATCGTCTGATCGGCGATGATATCGTCAAACGGTCAAAACAACCTCTAAAAATGGCGCGAAAAAGGGGGAAACGGATTACCCGACGGTTAACGGGCGGTTTGGGAGGTTAAAATTTGAATTTAAATTATTTACTAGAGTAAATGTAATTATTAAGATTTTACTGCACCAATTTTAGGGTGCTACAAGAAACAATACATCATTGCATCTCACATATGGGTATCCATTTGATTAATTCCTATAATAAGATATAGCAATTGCAATCCATGATTGTTATACATTTTTTAGTGTCATCCATTATATTGTTAAATCCATATTACATTCATACATTATGTTTTAATTATTAAATCATACATGTTAATTTTCATATATCATCATAGAAAAATTATGCAATACATACATGGCATAAACTATGTCATAACAACATAAATTAAATGCATACAAACTGAAGCAAAGCATACATGCATTTAACATAAAAATATTGCATTCATATGCACCCATAATAAGTAGTACATCTACATACATAACTCATAGCATCTAATAATCTATCGTAAAGCTATCTAGTGCATGTCATCCATACATCACATCATATAACATTAAATCAATATAAGCATTGCATCCATGTGCATAACATAAACATAAAATACCAAAAATAAAGTACACATGTAATGATATGAATTGTCATATCATATATATATGTGTAAAATGTACATCATAGTGGGGTACATCAAAATACCCGTAGGCTATAGTTGTGTAGGTCCTCAGACCTTACACAAAAATGGTACACCAAGTAGCAAAATTTGTACCATGCCAATGTTCTAGCTCTGGCCTACACCCTGTGATCTCCCTGTGTCAGAGCTATCTCTGCCTTCCTCATCTGCATCCCTAGGGGTATGCTATGGAACCTATTGTGGGTCCTAATGTGGATCCTATGCTCAGCCTAGACCAACTATACTCAATGCACATGAATCGGTCCTTTGACTATATCGAGCACTATATTGCCTTATCTCCCTTGTCCTAGTCATGCTTCAATGAGATCCTATCATAGTGGTACTCATCGGAACCTACCCACCTAGCAGCCTAATAACACCCTCTAGCTAGGCATTACTAGCTACATCTATTGTATTTTGATTATTACCCTCCTCCATGAGGGTACGTAGACTCCTAATATCTACCATTGGATCAAAACCTACAAGTCCTATAGTAGATGGTACTATGAGAGGTTCCATGATAGCCTATGTAGGTGAGGGAGCTACCCTCGCCATCCTAAGTAGGTCCTACTCAATAGTTAATGTGTCTAACATATCCTGTAGAATATCATGTTGGCTAGTGATCTTCTCAATCTTGGTATATGTTGTAGCCACCCATACCCAAAGATTTTCCCTCTTCTCCTTATAGCTGCTCCACTAGATCTGGCCATGAGATAGCTTTACCTCTAGAGTAGTGATAGTAGTATCCCTGTGCATGAGTCAAGTGTGAAGTGTCCCAATATAAGTTTGGATGTTGGAAACATGTACCCTCAAATGTTCAACCTCACTATCTTGAGGTGCCTCACCCTCCTCAGATACCTCATACTCTACCTCTACCTATGGGCCCTCCTCTGTAGTGGCCCCTACATCCCATATGCCCTCAATCCTCTGATGGACCCTACATCCATGAGGGTCCACCTTTGTGCTCTATCCTACAAATTTGTATAATGGTAAACCTATAGGTCCCTCTCTATGCCACTATAGGCTAGTCCACCATGCATGATAATCAATAGTAGTGCTTGCATCTTCTAGGCCTAACTCCTAAAAATCGTCATCATCACCCCCTAGTGGAGCCACTTGGGGCCAGGTTAGTTCCCTCTCTAAGACTAGACATCTATAGATAGTGGGCACCTCTAGGACATCCTACTGAATCCCAAACTACCTTAGGACATGAGAGAAGTACTGATACTCATGTATATCAGCCTTACAACTAATAACCCACCTATCTCTACACACCTGGTGTCAGTATCTATCCACCTCTATCCAGGCAGGGTAGCCCATGTATGATAGTAACTCTATCTACTCAAGGTAGAGCTATGAAAATTGAGTGATATAATAATCTAGGTCTCCTACATGAGACCTACTCCTGAACCCCTCATGCTCTTGATGCCAGCAGGTTGTATAGCACTTATGATCCTCATTAATAGCAGTGATCTCTAGTGGTAAATCTATGAGGTGCTCTATTAGAATATTCTACTAGCCCCAAATATGAATAAGTAGACTACAATAGATACCCACTCTACTATGGCATGTAATCTAGTACACTTGTGATATATTTGCACTAGAAGGGTACTCCCCCATTCCAGAATAAGATGTCACTCGATCAAGTTGATCATACCTCCCTAGTCCTAACTAGGAGGTTACAAGGTAACCTCACACCTAATGAATCTAAGAGGACTATCTAGGTGATCAAGTGCATAAACATGGCCTTCCACTATAAAAAGAATCCATCATGGTACCACTCCTCAACATGAACACCACTATGGTCAATGCAGCCTTGAGCCTCAACACTTTGTTTGTCAAATATCACATCAAACATGATCTTCCTCACTGTGGTAGGAGAGGAGGTGATGGCCTCGCCATCAATCAATAGGTGGAAGTTGTGGTAGAAATCCTCCATAGTAGCAATTATTTCACCCATTAGAAGGTGAAATGTAATGGTCTACGCATCCCAACGATGGGTGAATGCAGTCATATACATATGATCCAATCGAATGGTAGGGAGTTCCAAGAAATACTAAAACCCCACGGTAGCAAACCAATCCCACTCCACATTAGTGAGAGTGCGACATAAGTTATGAATGATATCAGTCTCCCATGCTCTATTCATAAAGGTATGAGTGAAATAAATCAAATAAATAATAAAAACAATTAAAAATGACTAAAAAATGGTAAATAAATCAAAAAATCTCATAAAAAGGTAAAAACATGCAAAAACATGATTGAAAATTTCAAAAAATCAAATAAAAGGAGCGGTTTGAGTGAGGAAGGTTCTGTATCCTTCCATCCAACAAACTCAACCACCCAATATTGTTCTTGGTTTCCTTATGAATCCACCCCTAGCCCTTGTGAAATGATATAAAACTCCCCTCCAATTTGGAGAAATATATAGATAAATCTTGAGTTGAAACACAATGAAGCCCTTTCGAATTGCATACTCACTTGCATGTATTGAGAGGAACACTTTTGCTACCCAATTGGAGATCACTTGCCATGGAGGTCCTATGATACTAGGAGATTCAAGAAACATTAATTTGTGCAATCCATGCACCAAATAAGCAATTCAACCACCAAATATTTTAGAGGACACAATGGTGACCCTTGATCATCAATTCCTCAAGGAGAATTGAAGATTGGATACCAAATTAGGAGTGCAAGAACATTTCAAGCTCAGCCATGGCTATCAACCACAGTGCATTAGACCCATGGTTAGGTTGTCATATTTTGTTTCCTTGTTTTCTAGATGTAGGATTTGTTTAATTGCACTAAATTAGACATATATCATGTTAATTTGTTTTAGTAGAGATTTTGACCGGTGCAATTAGAGATTTTAGTAATTTTCCTTAAATTTTTCTATTATGGCACTAATGGTTCTTTTCATGCTTCCATGCTTTCAATTTTGTAATTAGGCCAATAGGTAGCTAGATCTGCTTTTGCTTATATGCTTGTAGCAATATTTTTAGATTTAATATAAGTTTAGTATTTTTCTTGCACTTTATTGATTTCATGCTAGTTAAACTACCTTTTATGCAAATACCTCCTAAAATACTCATCAAGAGAGATATCTTTTTTTGCTAATTGCTTCTTGTTGTTTATTGCACACAGGACTAATAGGGTTTTGAGATGCAAGGCAACAAATGCCTCTAATCATGAAGAAGAAGGTCATCGACACATTGGAGTAGTTCATGTCATTCTAAAAAATATGTGGATTATACCTACCCTTGAAAGGGATTTCTCATGATTGTAACATTGTATCACATTGGGTATCCCTAAGAGGGATGAATTTGTAACCATGAATTGACTCAATTTTAATAAAAGACACCTTTCTTTTGGTTATCTCAATCTTGTCAATTTATGTATGTTCTTTATGTTATTTTAAATTGTTACTAGATTAGGTGTATGATTTTTAGGATCATACAAATATTTAAATCTTTTAATTAAGTTTGAGCACCAATGTACTAAAGGTACTGATGGTTAATTCTAAAGAGGTTTTAATTTTAAAATAATATGATTTCTTAAGTGGGCCAGTTATTATTCAACAAGAGCCGAAAATTTATGAGTAATAAAAAAAGATACTTGAATTTAACCCTCACCGATGTCACAAAAGTTTGGGAATTTCGGTGGCTTCTTTCCACCCGCTGAAACCTCCAATCATGAAGGATATACAATATATAAAAAGGGTCCAATGTTTCAAAACTAAAAGTGTGCAAAAAATTTAATTGATAGCTATCAAGAAATATTTGAGTGCCAGAAAACATGACTGTGACATAGAAGAAAATATAGTGGCATGGAAATCAAATCATGGTTAGTCCTTTGCTACAGTGCATTGACAAGACAAGTAAAACCAGAATTGCGATAAGCTAGGTTCGTCTAGAATTTAAAAATTTGATACATTCAGGGAGGTAGAAAGGGAGTGAACCAGTGATGCGAAAATAGTAATTGCATGCATATCGAGGAACAATAGTAGAAGTGGTGGACGTGCTTGTAACATGAGGGTTAACGAATAAAATCCCGTCGACATTCCTATTAAAGGTAAACTATGAAGAGTATAAATAAAAATATGTACTCATATGTCTCATTTGTTGTAATAGTGCAAGTGATAGAAAGAAGATTTGAGGACATTATACATCGTTGGTTTGAATCTCGCAGTCGGTAGTTTTAGTAGAGGTAGATTTTAATTTTAGTTGTAGCTAGAGGAACAAAATAATAATCCCTAGAGCACTTGCTATTATCATTGGTGAATCCAAACTAGTTGGTACCCTAGAAAATGCTTGTTTTTTGGAGGTTTCTTGTTCGAATCATGTAGATACATATTTTTAAAAGGTATTCCATAAAGTTCTTTTTGATGGATGGTTAAAATTTAGGAGATATAAAGGTTTTTTCTAAGGGATCTACATTTGTGATTATTTTAAAAATAAAAATAGATATAGAGTTTGTGGAGTTATAAGGTGTGAAGTAAATTAAGGAATTCTATTTGAGTTTTGTGGTATTGAATATTATTTGAAGATGGAGTGATAAGGTGTATTTATGAGTTGCTAATTATTTTGTACTATCACCTAACTTCCTTGAGATCGTCAAAGTATTATTTGTGGTTGAGTCAGGTTTTGAAGTCTACTCCTTATCAAGAAAAAATATATGGGAAAATTATTCCTTGGCTGAGTTGATTGGTGGTTTTCTGAAAAATGACTTTGGAGTGAAAATGACTTAATTAGGTTTCCTTATTGAGTGTGTTTTGAGTTAATGCTTCAAAGTTTTCTAGAATAAAGAGTTGTTGATAAAATATTGTTTTATAAGCTTTGTTGTTGAAGCCATTGGTTAAGTGAGGAACTTGAACTAGGGTTTGTAAATATCATGATTATCATTGTTATGTGAATATTATTTTATAATCATTGTTATTGAATCCATCGATTGAGTGAAGAACTTGAACTAGGGTTTGGAAAGATCATGAGTACCATTGTTATGTAATATTGGTTGATAAGCATTGTTGGAAACATTTTGAGTGAGTTTTCTTGTACTTGGACTAGGGTTTGTGATCAAGGATTATTTCATTGAGTGATTTATTGAGTAGAGTTGCTTGAGCCTAGTCAAGTGTATGTGTGAAGTGATAGTTCAAGTTATATGAAAAAAATTGTTCTATATTCTAAATTGATTTGAGAAAGAGGTTGAGTGTTGATGAGTGTGAAACATATTGAGTCTCTAAAAATTCTTTATTTGTTTCTGTGATAAAAGAGATATTGAAAGTGATTGAAAGTTAGTTAGTGTGAAGCATTTTGAGTCTCTAACAATTCTCTATATGTTTCTAATAGAGTGATTGAATGTGATTGAGTATTGAGGTGAATGTGAAGCATATTGAGTCTCTAACAATTCTCTATATGTTTCTAAAAAAGTGATTGAAAGTAATTGAGTATTGAAGTGAATGTGAAGTATATTGAGTCTCTAAAAATTCTATTTATATTTCTATGATATTGAATAAGTTCTAGTGTGGACTTGTTGAGCAGATTTGAGGCAAGTATTTGAGAAGACTTGTGGACAAATTTGTATGAGCTTTTGTGGAAGCTTACAATATATATTGAGAGCAGATTTAGATAAGTCCTAGTGAGGAATTATTAAGCAGATTTGGACAAATTCTTGAGAGGACTTGTGGACAGATAAGAGTGATATTTTGTGGAAGCTTACAAGGTAGATTTGAGACAAGTCTTTGAGGAGACTTGTGAGCAGAATTGATTGATTGATTTGTTCAAACCTTTAGTGAAGGTTTGGGGAAAATCTAGTAGTGTTTATTTTTTATTGGATCAAGATTTGTGTTAAGGCTTGAGGATAAATATTGAGGATAAATTTGTGTTATCCTGAAGGACTATGTTTAGTGCAAATTAGAGGATAGATATTGAGGATAAATTTGTTCTAGATCGAAGGACTGTGTTTAGTGCAGATCAGAGGATAGAGACTGAGGATAGATTTGTGCTAGACCAATGATTGTGTTTAGTGTAGATCAGAGGATAGAGATTGAGGATAGATTTGTTCTAGACCTAAGGACTATGTTTAGTATAAATTTGAGGACAGGGTTTTATGCAGATTTAAGAACAGGTTTGGGCAAGACCAGAGACATATATTAAGTAGATTTGTGCTAGATTGAAGTATTGTGTTTAGTGCATATTTGAGACAGATCTTTGAATGTGATAAACTATAGAGGATGAAAGTCTCTAGTGGATAGAGATCCATTAGCTAGGGAAATGAGGATAGGTGTCTTTAATGTATAGAGATCCATTAGCCAGAGCAGTGTGGGTAATAGTTCTCCTAGAATATTACCAGTCAGAGCTAAGGAGAAAGGAGTTCTCTTGTGGATAAAGATCCATGAACTTGATTAGGGGATTGGTGTCTCCTTTGGATAGACGTCCATAAACATTGTAATAAGGAAAGGATTCCTAAGAGATTTATTAAGAAAATTTTAGTAAAATATTTTCTCTGTGGATTAGCCCACATTGGGTGAACCACATTAAATTGGTGTCTTTATTGTGTGTGATGATTTATGCATTGCTTTAGTTATTACTATTTATATTGCCATTGATTATATTGGATAATACTATTTGGTAAATAAAATTAAAAATTTATCTTATACTGTTCAAACCCCATATTAGTATAATCTTGTGTTCTTCAATTGATATCAAATATGGTTCATTCAAAAAAGGTTTAACAACTTGAAGGAAGATATTACAAGAACAAAAATGGCAAAAAAGGCAAAGGCATAACCATGAGATACAAGAATAAAAGAACACACATGGTCATGAAAGAAAAGGAATATGAATTCAATATTATTTTTTAGGAGGAAAAATGGAAATAGATTCAAGAGATGAATCAATTAGTAGAGAAAATATTAGATTGATAAAGTTTTGCATCAGATGTAGGAATACAGGTCACCATGCAGCTTATTGTCCACAAGAAGGTGAAGAATATTTTATTTATGGTCAACTCGATCATGATGTAGGTTAATGCAATGGGTTTAGTAGCGGTGAATATGAATATGATACTCTATAAACTAAAGTCCTAGAGGTTGGTTCAGAAAAATAAAATAGGGATAATAAAAACAGGTATGAGGAAGAAACTTTATTTTCAGTAATAGAAGAAAATACTCTTATTGAAGATCAAATAAAAGAGATAAATTTATAAAAATAAAATGAGGAAGCTAATATTAAGGAACTTGTTAAGTTGAAAAGGGAGAAATTATAATTAAATTCTTAAATACAAGAGGATGAGAAATGTAAGACTAAGTTTGTACAAGATCTCTCTGACTTGAAAGTTAAGGTTGAAAAGGCAAGGAAAGCTGAAAATATATGGTTGAACAATCAAAGGTAAAAGAGAAATAATGTAAAATACTTGGTGTTGATCTCAAATAATTAATAAGGGAGAACTCAGGATTATGGGTTAAAGATCAAGAAGATGAGAAAGCAAAAGCAAAGTTTCTACAGGAACTCACCAATTGTAAAATCAAGGTTGAAGAGGCAAGAAAAATTAAAGAAGATATGGCCAAAAAATTAAAGATAAAATATATAGAGTGTGAAATATTAGAACATGATATAGTTTCTATAATTCTGGAAGTAAAATTCTCTAAGGACAAGCTACACAAGTTTGAGAAAAATTCAAATACTTTGGACAAGATCATCAATGCACAAACATCACCAGTCACCAAAATAGGAATTAGTTTTGAAGAAGAACAAGGAAAAAAGGAAGCAGAAAGAGGAGAGTCAAGCTCAAGCACTAGAGAAGAAGAAGTGTCAAAATAAGTAAGTAAAAGAAAGAGTGAGACTTCTAAGGATAATATGGACAATATAAATTTCAATAAGGAAAGTAACAATGCACAAATAAGGAACAAATAGAACACCAATTGGAATATATTAAGAGAGACTAAGAGACCAATGAGGTCAAGATAAGGAAAATTTAATGGAATATGTTTCTCATGTCATAAATTTGGGTACATGGCTTCACAGTGCATGACACATGAAAGACAAGAATATTGGAACAGACAGATTTTCCATGGGTATTTCTACTCATGTAATCAGATTGGTCACAAGGCAATGAATTTCATGGTTCATGACAGAAAGGGATATGGCTTCACCAGGAGAAATCCTAAGATATTTGGACCTCCAAGTAATAATAAAATTAAGTGTTATAAGTAAAATAAATATGGACACACAAAAAAATGGTGTATATCAAACATTCTATAATAAAGCATGAACAACAACAGGAACAAGAATATGGATATGGACAAGAAAAAGAATAGGAACAAGAATATAGACATGAACAGGAACATGAGTATGGACATGAACAAGAATAGGAACATGAATAGGAATAGGAACATGGACATGAATAGGAACAGTCAAAGGAATCATAAGGATCATCTGAGAAGGAAAGGGGATAAAGGTAAATATCAGTGCTTGCTAGGAGTAGAAATACTCCCACTCCATAATTAACCACCTCAAGAGGAGATGGGGAGGGTATAAGCTAAGACACTCATTCTTAGACACGATACCCAAATGTTACCCTTTGCAATTGATGTCAAAGGGGGATATATTTGAGTAAGGGGGATAAATTTGGTATTTGAGTAAGGGGAAGATATATGGTTTAAGGAGAGAGCAATTTCCCAAGGGGAGTAAAATAAAAATGTCAAGGAAATGGTAAAAAGATACTGGGTTGTCATCAATGACTAAGGGGGAAATTGTTGGACATTTTGATGTCAAGGCATGAAGTTGTCATTGATGTCAAGGGTGTAAGGCAAAAATATTATTCTATGATAGAAAGGAAAGGACCATGGATCCTAAATGAATGGACTAAGGTTTTGATGACCACGAGAGTCATTTAATGTAAAAGACTTAAATTATTTAATATTTAAAATTATTTAAATTAAATATTTAAATAATTTAAATTTAAATATTTAAATATTTTAATTAAGGTTGAGCGCCAATGTACTAAAGGTACCGATGGTTAATTCTAAAGAAGATTTAATTTTAAAATAATATAAGTTCTTAAGTGGGCCAGCCACTATTCAACAAGAGCCAAAAATTTGTGAGTAATAAAAAAAGAGACTTGAATTTAACCCTCCCTAACGTTACCAAATTTTGGGCATTTTGGCAACTTCCTTCAACCCATCGATACCTACAATCATGAAGGAGATACCATATATAAAAAGGGTCCAATGTTTCAAAACTAAAAGTGTGCAAAAGTTTTAATTAATAGCTATCAAAAAATATTTGAGAGCTGGAAAATGTGACTGTGACACAGAAGAAAATATAGTGGCACAAAAATCAAAGCATGGTTAATCCTTTACTACAGTGCATTGACGAGAAAAGTAAAACTAAAATCGCGACAAGCTAGGGCTGTTCAAAATTTGATAATTTTATGCATTCGAGGAGGTATAAAGGGAGTGAACTAGTGACATGAAAATAGTAATCATATGCATATCAAGGAATAATAGCAGAAGTGGTGAACATGCTTGCAACACAGGGGTTAAGGGATAAAATTTGTTAGTCTCACAATGACACTGAGAGGGGGGGTGAATCAGTGTAGCTCTTAAAAACTTGAATCTGCAATTCTTAATGCCTAAACAATGAAAGCTTAAAACTCAATAAAGCAAATATACCAAAAGAGCATCACACAACACAAGATGTACCGAGGTTCACCAGTTTTGGCTACTCCTCAAAATTGACTGTTTGGACTCCCATCCAAATCCAACCTTTGCAAAATAACAATTTTACAATCAATTTACCAGCACCCACTGGAAGGAGCACCAACCCCTGATTTATCTACAACAACAGAAAGGAGCACCAACCCCTGATTTATCTGCACCAACAGAAAGGAGCACCAACCCCTGATTTACCAACACCAACTGGAAGGAGCACCAACCCCTGATTTACCAACACCAACTGGAAGGAGCACCAACCCCTGATGCCAAGCACCAACTTGGACTTCTATTCTGAAACTAGAAGATTGACATAAAGATACCTTCACTTTTACAAGACCCTAACTAGTCTATTGCTTTCTCAACATTGCCCACTCTTCACACAACACACACCCTGCTCGCTCTCCTCTTGCTCCCTTCGCAAGATTAACTCCACCTCGCTTTAATCCCGAGCGCTCTCTCTATTTCAATAGCACTTTAATTCTCCATGCAGACCTCCTTTTATAACAAAGTTTTCACTCTATTTTTAACTTCCATATTTACGCATGCAACCCATAACTGCCCTGTAACTATCGTTCTAACTTTAGTTCACTGTTCTTATTTTAGCTGCATGATATTTCTTCTATAACGGCCCCTGTAACTATCGTATAACTTCAGTTAACTGTTCTTAATTTAGCTGCATGATTTTTCTTTGTAACTACCCCTGTAACTATTGTATAACTTTAGTTAACGGTCACATATCTTATTTCGGTTGGGTTCTCTTCTTAGTTCGTGCCAAGGTGACCTATCATGAAATCGTGACACTTCTGCCTCTTTGTCCTCTTCTTGGCTTGTACCCATGAAAACACAACATGTCACGATATCGTGACACTTTCACCTCCTTGCTGCTTTACTTGGTTTGTACCCAAAACACAACATGTCATGATATCGTGACACTTTCACCTCCGTACTCTTCCTTTTTACTTTTGTCGTGATATCGTGACACTTCTACCTTCTTACTTTCTCTCTCCTCCTATAGTCATGAAAATGCGACATGTCGCGATATCGCGACACTTTTCCTTCTCGGCCTTCCTGCTCTTTTCAAGTCGCGAAAATGTGACATGTCACGATATCGTGACACTTTTCCTTCTTGGCCTTCCTACTCTTTTCAAGTCATGAAAATGTGACATGTCGTGATATCGTGACACTTTTCCTTCTCTGCCTTCCTCTTCGCTTTGGACCGTGAAAATGCTACATGTCATGATATCGTGACACTTTTTCCTCCTTGCATTTTCTCTTCGCTTTGGACCGCGAAAATGCAACATGTCACGATATCGCGACACTTTTTCCTCCTTGCATTTTCTCTTCGCTTTGGACCATGAAAATGAAACATGTCACGAAATCGTGACACCTTTTTCTCTCTCCTATTTCTCTTCGCTTTGGACCGCGAAAATGAAACATGTCGCGAAATCGTGACACCTTTTTCTCTCTCCTCTTTCTCTTCGCTTTGGCCCGCGAAAATGAAACATGTCACGAAATCGTGACACCTTTTTCTCTCTCCTCTTTCTCTTTTCTTTGGACCGCGAAAATGAAACATGTCGCGAAATCGCGACACCTTTTTCTCTCTCCTCTTTCTCTTGCAATATGTCATGAAATCGTGACACTTTTTCTACTTGTCTCTTTTCTCTTCCAACATGTCACGAAATCGTGACACTTTTTCTTCCGTACTATCTCTCTTGCAATATGTCGCGAAATCGTGACACTTTTTCTACTTGCCTTTTTCTCTTCCAACATGTCATGAAATCGTGATAGTTTTTCTTTCGTACTATCTCTCTTGCAATATGTCATGAAATCGTGACAGTTTATCTAGCTTGCACTTTCTCTCCGAACATGTCACGAAATCGTGATAGTTTTGCTTTTTTGCTTTCTCTCCAAACATGTCACGAAATCGTGACAGTTTTGCTTGCTTGCGCTTTCTCTCCGAACATGTCACGAAATCATGAAAAATTTTCTCTTCTCAACATGTCATGATATCACGATAGTTTTTCTTTCTCTCAACATGTCGCGATATCGCGACAATTTTCTTTCTTCTCAACATGTCGCGATATCGTGATAGTTTTCTTCCTTGTGATTTTCTTTTGATTTTTAGCATATGGGCCACTTCGATATTTTGGATAATCATTGTACATACTCTGAAGAACCTCTTAACTCTTGTCCACTTGCATCAACTGAACTCCTATCCACTGCATCAACCGATCTATCTGAGCATCAACCGATCTGTCTGACTGTGTTGACAATAATGACAATATTGTTGTTGCACCTTGCTCAACAATCTCCCCCTTTGGAATTGTTGGCAACACACGTGCAATTTCTTGTAAATCTTCTCCCCCTTTGACAATAATACCAAAGGGCTGCTGCAGACTCCCCCTGAGTCCATGCACAACATTCTCAGGCACACATTATTACAGTTAGCAAAAATTACAAACATGAGCAAAAAGATAATCAAATATATAAATGCTCCCCCTGAGAATGTGGTCCTGATAGCTAGTCAGTTCTTGGGAAGCATGACCACTCCCAATTTATTGCGAAGGTATCCGCTACTGACTGGTGGACCTCTCTCCAATTGTTATATTATAGAAGACTCTGTCTCTTTCACTGACTGGTGGACCTCTCTCCACTTGAAGAATCCTCACTCAGATCTATCTTCAACTGTGTTGGCTGCTGGATCTCTATCCATTGAGACTCTGTTCTCTATACTCTATCAATAGGCTCACACAGAACCTACTTAACAAGCTCACATAGAACTTGTCCAATGTTGAATAACAAGCTCATACAAAACCTGTCCAAATCTGCTCCAACAAGCTCACTAAGAACCTATCCGAAATCTGCTCTAGAAGTCTGTCCCAACACTGTCCTCAAATATTTCCCAAAGGCCTTCTCAAAGGCTCAATCAATCATGCTCAAGTAGTATTCAAAATGAACTCAACAATGAATGACAATCTCAAATCAAATCCACTTCATAGAAGCATAAAGAGAATTGTTAGAGACTTAATATCTTCTAACCTCAATCTCAACTCAACATAGAATGATGGAATAATTTATTTCAGAGAACATTAAAAATCACTTCACACATAACTTGACTAGGCTTAATCAAATCAACTCAACCAATCATCACCAAGCTGGAAACCATCTGGCTGCTCAATATAAACCTCTTCTTCAAGCTTCCCATTTCAAAAACGCTGATTTCACATCTGTCAACAAAATTGACAAGTGACTCACACTTGTACCAATTTTTGTCCAACACTGTACCAACACTGCAATTTTACTGCCAACTCTGTGCAAGCATCAAACACAGTACCACAACACCAACCAAATCCCTTCTTACATTTTCAACTTGGTCTATGTTTTCTACAGTCACCGCTGGTCACACCTTACTTTCAACTGTTCGAATCAGGAGACAATATTTTGTTAAACGCTTCACGGCCAACTATAGTGCACCTTACTCAAACTCATACTTTTGGACCGTTACCTCTAGCGTTGGAACCTCAATCTATGTGCAGTCATCAACTCTCGATATTCTGCTTCCTGCTAGGGCATATGTCAGGGCTACTCAATGTCTTAGGCGAACGTTCTTCACGTGATTCCAGGGAGCATTTCTCCTCGCTGCGATCAAGGGATTCCTCGGGCAATATCTCGCATTCCTCAAATAATGCAAGACTTTCTTAGGTGCATAGGCATCTTGTCCTCCTTGGCGCTTCACCACCTGGGCGCTATTCTCTCAACGTCTCTGCCTTGCATGTGCCACTTGGCACTCTTGACCAACTGGGTGCTAGTGCCACTGTTTGCTTTGACTCTGGCATCTCTTTGACAACTGCTACTTCTTTAGAGAAAATTAATGCTCTCTTATACCAAACGATGTGTTGTATTTTTGGTTAAGAAACGCACGCCTTCCCCCACTCACAACATGGATTCTATTTTATCTGCAGATTGGGAATGTTACAGAGCTTCAAATGCCATATGCTTCCATGACACGATGACCTGTGCTGCATGTTCTATCTCAGATAACGCCTATCAGTCGTTGCATCGAAAACCTAGTTGTTCACCATGTTGTTCTACTGAAGCACATCAGTTTGATACTATATAAAAAACTCCACAAACATCTACATGAACTGGAACACATTTTGACAACTATACGACAACTCCCTGACTACTTTCCTTTCATCCTCGGATAACCACACAAATACATAGGAGCATTAAAATAAAACTTTAACATTGCTCCCCCTGAGGATGTGCTACCTGGAGCTGCTTAGTGCAATAGAGGAGTAATCTCCTTCAGTCCAAGGAGACACGATTTCCTCTCTTCTTTCTTTCTCCAACCTTTCTTGAACTTGGGCTTGAGTTTTTCAACTGCATCCCTATTTTGAACCTTTTCGTGAACTTGAACATTTCTCTTGGGTGGTTGTCTCTTGTGCATCCTTGATGGATGATTATTTTCCTTTCTTTGATGCACATGATTTCTTCCTCGTCTGTGTTGCATTCTTTGTGTCTGATGAAATCTGTTGTCTTGCCTTAGATTAGATACAAAAGTTCTTGGACAAGACCTTGCTATGTGCCCATGACCATTACATTTAAAACATTGCACATGGTGTTCAATCGAAAAAGCAGATGTATTTCTATCATCATAACTCTTTGATCTATTATTCAATCCACAATAAATTGCCTTGTGACCATAATGGTTGCATCTAAAACAATAGCCATTAAAAGCATTATTATGAATAGAGTGAGAGTGATAGAACCTCTTTTGTTGTGGTTGCTTTGTTGTAGATCTCCTTTGATATTTTCTTCCTTTTGAAGATTCAACTTCAGACTTTTCTTGCTTCGATCCTTCAACAGTGAACTTCTTCTTCTCTGCATATTTGGAAGATGAAGGTTGTTCAGCTTTACATCCAAGACCAAGCTTAGACATGGGGCTTCTTTGTTGCCTTATCATTTCATCTAGCAACTTTGTGCTCTTCTCAAATTTGAGATTTGTATTGGCCTCTTCTAGTTGTTTCTTCAATAAAACAATCTCCTCTTCTTGTTTGTAGCAAACAATCTCTTCTTATCGACCTGAGCCACCTTGACCCTCGAGCTAGACCAGAGCAGTTTGCTACATACATCGACTTTATCATCCAGGTGTGACTTCAAGGCTTCTTCTATTTTCTTGGCTTTATGAATTTGTAAGAAGAGATCTTCAATCTTATCCCCATATTCTTCCAACTTCTTGGACAGTATTTTGTTATTTTTCCTTTCTATATTCAACTCTTCAAGTGCAGCGATCAACTCACCTTCTAGATATACTTCACCCTCAAGGTTTTCATCACATGCTTCAGAGTTCACTCCTATCTTTTCAAAATTCACTCCTATATTTTCTAGTTCAATTTTCTCTTCCATAGGAACTGAAACTGACTGAGATGCCTTATTTGAGGAGGATCTATTCTTCTTACCCATTGCGTACTAATCCAAGATCAACCCTAGCTGATTTAGCCTGATAAGGGAAACTGGCTCTGATACCAATTGTTAGTCTCACAATGACACTGAGAGGGGGGTGAATCAGTGTAGCTCTTAAAAACTTGAATCTGCAATTCTTAATGCCTAAACAATGAAAGCTTAAAACTCAATAAAGCAAATATACCAAAAGAGCATCACACAACACAAGATGTACCGAGGTTCACCAGTTTTGGCTACTCCTCAAAATTGACTGTTTGGACTCCCATCCAAATCCAACCTTTGCAAAATAACAATTTTACAATCAATTTACCAGCACCCACTGGAAGGAGCACCAACCCCTGATTTATCTGCAACAACAGAAAGGAGCACCAACCCCTGATTTATCTACACCAACAGAAAGGAGCACCAACCCCTGATTTATCTGCACCAACAGAAAGGAGCACCAACCCCGATTTACCAGCACCAACTAGAAGGAGCACCAACCCCTGATGCCAAGCACCAACTTGGACTTCTATTCTGAAACTAGAAGATTGACATAAAGATGCCTTCACTTTTACAAGACCCTGACTAGTCTATTGCTTTCTCAACATTGCCCACTCTTCACACAACACACACCCTGCTCGCTCTCCTCTTGCTCCCTTCGCAAGATTAACTCCACCTCGCTTTAATCCCGAGCGCTCTCTCTATTTTAGTAGCACTTTAATTCTCCACGTAGACCTCCTTTTATAACAAAGTTTTGACTCTATTTTTAACTTCCATATTTTCGCATGCAACCCGTAACTACCCCTATAACTGTTGTACTGACTTTAGTTCACTGTTCTTATTTTAGCTGCATGATATTTCTTCTGTAATGGCCCCTGTAACTATCGTATAACTTCAGTTAACTGTTCTTAATTTAGTTGCATGATTTTTCTTTGTAACTGCCCCTGTAACTGATGTATAACTTTAGTTAACGGTCACATATCTTATTTCGATTGGGTTCTCTTCTTAGCTCCACCAAGGCGACCTGTCATGAAATCGTGACACTTCTGCCTCTTTGTCCTCTTCTCGCTTGTACCCACAAAAACACATGTCGCGATATCGCGACACTTTCGCCTCCTTGCTCTTTACTTGGTTTGTACCCGTGAAAACACAACATGTCACGATATCGTGACACTTTCACCTCCGTACTCTTCCTTTTTACTTTTGTCACGATATCGTGACACTTCTGCCTTCTTACTTTCTCTCTCCTATGTTAGTCGGAAAATGTGACATGTCATGATATCGTGACACTTTTCCTTCTCGGCCTTCCTACTCTTTTCAAGTCGCAAAAATGTGACATGTCACGATATCGCGACACTTTTCCTTCTCGGCCTTCCTGCTCTTTTCAAGTCACGAAAATGCGACATGTCACGATATCATGACACTTTTCCTTCTCTGCCTTCCTCTTCGCTTTGGACCGTGAAAATGCTACATGTCACGATATCGCGACACTTTTTCCTCCTTGCATTTTCTCTTCACTTCGGACCGCGAAAATGCAACATGTCGCGATATCGTGACACTTTTTCCTCCTTGCATTTTCTCTTCGCTTTGGACCGCGAAAATGAAACATGTCACGATATCACGACACTTTTTCTCTCTCCTCTTTCTCTTCGCTTTGGACCACGAAAATGAAACATGTCACGAAATCGCGACACCTTTTTCTCTCTCCTCTTTCTCTTCGCTTTGGACCACGAAAATGAAACATGTCACGAAATCGTGACACCTTTTTCTCTCTCCTCTTTCTCTTTGCTTTGGCCGCGAAAATGAAACATGTCGCGAAATCGTGACACCTTTTTCTCTCTCCTCTTTCTCTTGCAATATGTCACGAAATCGTGACACTTTTTCTACTTGTCTTTTTCTCTTCCAACATGTCGCGAAATCGTGACACTTTTTCTTTCGTACTATCTCTCTTGCAATATGTCGCGAAATCGTGACACTTTTTCTACTTGCCTTTTTCTCTTCCAACATGTCATGAAATCGTGACAGTTTTTCTTCCGTACTATCTCTCTTGCAATATGTCATGAAATCGTGACAGTTTATCTTGCTTGCGCTTTCTCTCCGAACATGTCATGAAATCGTGACAGTTTTGCTTGCTTGCGCTTTCTCTCCGAACATGTCACGAAATCATGATAGTTTTGCTTGCTTGCACTTTCTCTCCGAACATGTCGCGAAATCGTGACAATTTTTCTTGCTTGCGCTTTCTCTCCGAACATGTCATGAAATCGTGATAGTTTTTCTTGCTTGCGCTTTCTCTCCGAACATGTCGTGAAATCGTGACAGTTTTTCTTCTTTCTCAACATGTCCTTTCTCTCCAAACATGTTGTGATATCGTGATAGTTTTTCTTTCTTCTCAACATGTCGTGATATCGCGACAGTTTTTCTTTCTCTCAACATGTCGCGATATCGCGACAGTTTTCTTTCTTCTCAACATGTCGCGATATCCAGTTTTCTTCCTTGTGATTTTCTTTTGATTTTTAGCATATGGGCCACTTCGATATTTTGGATAATCATTGTACATACTCTGAAGAACCTCTTAACTCTTGTCCACTGCATCACTGAACTCCTGTCCACTGCATCAACCGATCTATCTGAGCATCAACCGATCTGTCTGACTGTGTTGACAACAATGACAATACTGTTGTTGCACCTTGCTCAACAAAAATCCCA
Source organism: Wollemia nobilis (assembly GCA_028583015.1). Lineage (NCBI taxonomy): Eukaryota > Viridiplantae > Streptophyta > Pinopsida > Araucariales > Araucariaceae > Wollemia > Wollemia nobilis. The sequence goes on from JAQPPZ010000493.1 coordinate 2,133,407, forward strand.
TCAGTATTCCTCTTAAAGGTAAATTGTGAAGAGTATAAAGAAAATGTTGTACTCATATGTCTCATTTTTTGTAGTAGTTCAATCGATTGAAAGAAGATCTGAGGATGTTATACGTCATTGGTTCAAATCTCATAGTTGGTAGTTTTGGTAGAGGTAGATTTTAATTTTGGCTACAACTGGAAGAACAAAATAATAATCCCTAGAGTGCTTGTTGTTCTCATTGGTGAAGCCAGCGTAGTTGGTATCCTAGAAAATGCTTATTTTTCAGAGGTTTCTTGTTCAAATCACATGGATACATATTTTTAAAAGGTATGCCATAAAGTTCTTTTTTATGGATTGTTAAAATTTTGTAGATATAAATATTTTATTCTAAGGGGTATACATTTGTGATTATATTAAAAATAAAAATAGATATAGAGTTTGTGGAGTTATAAGGTGTGAAGTAAATTAAGAAAGTCTATTTGAGTTTTGTGGTGTTGAATATTATTTGAAGATGAAATAATAAGGTGTATTTATGAGTTGCTAATTATTTTGTACTATCACCTAACTTCCTTGAGATTGGTAAAGTATTATTTGTGATTGAATCGGGTTTTGAATTCTACTCCTTATCAACCAAAAAAGTATGGGAAATTCTTCCTTGGTTGATTTTATTGGTGGTTTTCTGAAAACAACTTTGGAGTGAAAAGGACTTAATTAGTTTTCCTTATTGAGTGTGTTTTGAGTTAATGCTTCAAGGTTTTCTGGAATAAATATTTGTTGATAAAATATTATTTTATTAGAATTGTTGTTGAAGCCATTGGTTAAGTGAGGAACTTGAACTAGGGTTTGTAAATATCATGAGTATCATTGTTATGTGAAGATTGTTTTATAAGCATTGTTGTTGAAGCCATTGGTTGAGTGAAGAACTTGAACTAGGGTTTGGAAAGATAATGAGTATCATTGTTATGTGAGATTGGTTGATAAGCATTGTTGGAAATATTTTGAGTGAGTTTTCATGTGCTTGGACTAGGGTTTGTGAGCAAGGATTATTTCATTGAGTTATTTATTGAGTATAGTTGTTTGAGCCTAGTCAAGTGGATGTGTGAAGTGATAGTTCAAGTTATATGAAATAAATTGTTCTATATTCTAAATTGATTTGATAAAGAGGTTGAGTGTTGATGAGTGTGAAACATATTGAGTCTCTAACAATTCTCTATATATATATATATGATAAAAGAGAGATTGAAAGTGATTGAGAGTTAGTGAGAGTGAAGAATATTAAGTCTCTAACAATTCTCTATATGTTTCTAATAGAGTGATTGAAAATTGAGGTGAATGTGAAGCATATTGAGTCTCTAGCAATTCTCTATATGTTTCTAAAAGAGTGGTTGAAAGTAATTGAGTATTGAAGTGAATGTGAATCATATTGAGTCTCTAACAATTCTCTTTATGTTTCTATGAGATTGGACAAGTTCTAGTGTGGACTTGTTGAGCAGATTTGAAGTAAGTATTTGAGAAGACTTGTGGACATATTTATGTTAGCTTTTGTGGAAGCTTACAATATAGATTGTGAGCAGATTTGGATAAGTCCTAGTGAGGACTTATTGAGTAGATTTGAAAAATTTCTTGAGAGGACTTGTGGACAGATAAGTGTGAACTTTTGTAGAAGCTTACAAGGTAGATTTGAGATAAGTCTTTGAGGAGACTTGTGATTAGAATTGATTGATTGATTTGTTCAAACCTTGAGTGAAGTTTTAGGGAAAATCTAGTAGTGTTGATTTGTGATTGGATCAAACTTTATGTTAAAGCTTGAGGATAGATATTGAGGATAAATTTATGCTAGATCGAAGTACTGTGTTTAGTACATATTAGAGGACAGAGATTGAGGACAGATTTGTGGTAGATCAAAGCATTGAGTTTAGTGCAAATCAGAGGACAGATATTGAGGACAGATTTGTGCTAGAACGAAGGACTGTGTTTAGTGTAGATTAGAGGAGAGAAATTGAGGAAAATTTTTTGATAGACCAAAGGACTGTGTTTAGTACATATTTAAGGACAAAATTTGGTGTAGATTTGAGGACAGGTTTGTGCCAGACTAGAGACAAATATTGAGTAGATTTGTGCTAAACTGAAGGATTGTTTTTAGTGCAAATTTGAGATAGATATTTGAAGGTGATAAAGTATAGAGGACGATAGTATCTAGTGGATATAAATACATAAACCAGTATAGTGAGGTTATGTGTATTTAGTGGATAGATATCCATTAGCCATAGTAGTGGGGGCAATAGTTCTTCTAGAATATTACCAGTTAGAGGTAAGGAGAAAGGAGTTTACTATGGATAGAGATCCATAAACTTGATTAGGGGATTGGTGTATCCTTTGGATAGAGGTCCATAAATATTTTAATAGGGAAAGGATTCCCAAGATATTGATTTGAGGAAATTTTAGTGAAATATTTTCTCCATGGAGTAGCCCATATTGGATGAACCACATTAAATAGGTTTCTCTATTGTGTGTGATTATTTGTGCATTTCTTTGGTTATTTCTATTTATATTACCATTGATTATATTGGATGATACTATTTGGGAAATAAAATTAAAAAGTGATCTTATACTATTCACCCCCCTCTCAGTATAAGCTTGTGTTCTTCACAGGATTCGAGGAGGTCATCTTCCAGATAGGCCTATAGCAAGAGGGTCACACAAGATTGGGTGGAGCACTTTAGGCTAGTATTCAGTGTGGTATAGCCATAGTACTATGACACAAACAGAGTAGACTTCAGGGGCTAGCTCCCACTACACTCACAAAGATAGAGCTGAGGTTGGAGGTGAGGCTGAAGGCACAAGCCCAGCTTGATGTCTTTATTATACTAGATTTATTTTTGAGTGTAAGGTCATATGACCTACATCATTGTAGCCTGTAGGTAGTTTTGTACCTTCATGTACTTATTGGACACATATATATATGATATCTACCCTTTGAGACTCAATGTATACTTATGTGTTTTGGATTTTATGTTTATGTGATGCAGTACTTATGATTTTATGCTACATGATGTGATGTATTGATATGCATTTAGCTAGATGATAGATGTATTCTTTAGATGATGTGATTTATATGTGTGGATGCATTATGATGATGGATGTATATATGGATACAATGCTTATTATTAAATGTATGCTTAATTTTGATTTTATTGTATGCATATAACTTATGTTGTTATTGTATGGTGAATTGCAATATGTGTAATGCAATATGATGATGATCTAATGTAAATGAACATGTATGCTTTAATCACTTAAAACATAAGGTATGCATGTGATATGATTTTAAAAATCTAATGGGTGACACCAAATCATGAATAAATAATAACTCTTACCATAAGAATTAATATTTAAACATCTAAGTGTGAGATGATATGATGTGATATGTATGTACTTTCTTTATAAGCTTATGTAAGTTAAAATATATACCCAAAATAGTTAGTGGCAACATAAATGTCATTGCTAAAATTCATGTGGTATCTATCCTATTTCATGCACATCGTTTAACGAAAAAAACCTCGTATAGAAAGTTGATGATTTCATTGATGGAATGATTTTTTGCTATGAGGGGATTTTTAAGGTTTTCCATGAGGCTCAAACACCCTAGTTGCTCAATAAAAAGTTGTATACTAACCATACAGATATTTTTAAGGATAAATTTCCTATTATGAAGACCTAGATACTCATTATCCCTATGTGTGCAAATGAATATACTAGACAAAACATAAGCATACCCCAGTGTCAGGCAGAATTTATGCAGCCCATTACTGTATTGGGGATCCTCAAATGTTCATCCTGATCCTCTTTTGGACTCATTTGGATTAGACCACTAGGTGATACAGGGCACCTGAAGCTAGCCCTTCCACATGCAAACATTGGTATGTACAAAAGTAGTATGATAATGTGACAAAAATATCATTGTACGTAAGGATAACCTTACGGTTTTTCAATATCGAGAACTCCAGGAATTCAAGTTCAATACTTCCTTATTTTCTTCATATTTATTTGGGATACTTGCTCATACTTAGTGACGAAAATCACTATTTATTTTGAATTTTTCTTTTATTTTGAGCAAGGGACTTATGTAGTGATGATAATCACTATTTATTTCATTTTTAAATTTTGATTTGTTTAGGATTTTTGCTTATTTTTATTAAAGCAAGGGATTTATTTAGGTAGGGGTAACTTGTCCTTTTTCTAATTCTTAGTATTTCAAAATCGGTTGCACGGGGGGATGAGCAAGATTAACTTATAACTTAAGGATACCTAGTACCACTTTGCAACATTCATATTTCCCTTGTTCCAACTAGAATTTTAGTTTTTTGATTAGTGATAGGATTTTGAAATATACCAAGTGCTATCAAAACCAAACATCATCTATTAAAAGCAAAGATAAATTTATATAAATATTGATAAAACCACTAGGTATGGCTGAGTGATCAAAAAACCCTAGTATATTCATTATACAATGGAGGGGTTGTGTTGAAAAACATAGTTACTCACATGGGTTAGATTATGATGGATTTTGAAGATGCATTATTGAGGTACAAACATGGTGTCATTTGTAAGATTGCAAACACAACCTATCCTAGTGCAAGTGTAATGGGTGGTCATGCCTAAATGCAATGCAATTAGATGAATGTAAAATGTAAATGTTTTTGTATTTTTGTGTTTTGTAATATTTTTGAACTTTTTATGTTAATTTTTTTTTGTGCTTTTATATTTTTTTGTTGAAAAAGACTTATGTTGTTGTTGAGTGGTATTTTCACCCAGTTGTGAAAGTACAACTCTCCTTTAGGATTTGGGTTCCAAATCCCCTCTTGCAAAGAAGTCAAACAAACAACTTCTCCAAGGTCTCCGTTGTATTAGCATTTGCAACTGTGTATTGGTAATCTCAAATGAAGATAATCAATTTAAATGCTTGGAACACCTTAGTGATTGCAAGTAACTGTAAACAAGGGGCAATGTTGTTTTATTTCACCATGAAACTTTAGTGATTGTTCATTGATTTTTTTGGATTTTGTAATTTTTAAATGTTTATTTTAAATAAGTTAAACTTTCTGAAGAAAATAAAATGCAGAGAATGAAAATGCAATGCAGAAAACAAACTGAAAATAAAAATGCACTCAGTATGATGCTATCCTGTTTCGACAAAACCGAAGATGTGAGGTCTCCATGCATGCAACCTAACCTATTGGACTTGCAAAACATGCACAATCCCCATAGACTAAGTGCTGGTTCCTAGGGTACGAAATAACATTTCAGATTTCAAATATTCGCCTAATGTAACCCAAAAAGATGGCATTTAACATTATCTATAAATTCGAAATCTGAAAAATGAAAGAATAAACATTAAATCCATAGCATGCAAAGAATATCTCCTTCTTTCTTGCCCACAAGATGCAAATTTCTGAACACTTCTGCATTAAAAATATGTCATTTTACAATAGCAGAATCTCTGGTTTTTCCAAACCAGTCTGTGGAAGAGAAACAACTCAAACAGGTCCAGAATGGCCTTCTCGCCTTCAGCTCTGCAACTCTGCTTGCAGCGGTTTTCGACCCCCTTCTGGCCTCTTTGAATGGCGTATTTAAACTTCTGAACAAATTGCTTCTCCTTCCATGACGGTTCGTTTCATTTTCTGGTGGCTGCTCGTTTCACCTTCCCTGACTGCGTGTGCTTTGGTTTCCATTTTGTGGCCCTTCGCTGCATTTTCTCCTCATTGGCTTGCGTTCGTTTCCCTCCATGTGTAACGGTCATCTTGAATGATCATGTAACGCTTTGTCTTATTCATTAGATTTTGTCCTTATGTCCACGTCACTATGCAGGTCCGTTACCTTGGCGAAACTGGAACATGTCGCGATATCGCGACACTTCTTGTTCTCTCCTTTTTGCTTTTAATCATGAAAATGTAACATGTCACGATATCGTGACACTTTTCCCTTCTGTCTTCTGTTGCTTTTAGCCACGAAAATGCAACATGTCGTGATATCGCGACACTTTTTTTCTTTCTTGCTTTTGAATCACAAAATGCAACATGTCACGATATCGCGACACTTTCTTCTTTTGATCTCGAAAATGCAACATGTCACGATATCGTGACACTTTTCTTTTCTTTTTGCTTGATCTGAAAACGCAACATGTCGCGATATCGTGACACTTTTTCTCTTTGCTCTCTCTTGCTTTGAATCGTGAAAATGCAACATGTCGCGATATCGCGACACTTTTTTCTTTCTTGTACGGTCACAAAAATGCAACATGTCGCGATATCGCGACACTTTTCTTTTCTTGTTCTTTCTTGTCTTGTATGGTCATGAAAATGCAACATGTCGCGATATCGTGACACTTTTTCTATTCTCTCTTTGCTTTAACATCAAAATGCAACATGTCACGATATCGCGACACTTTTTTTTCTAGCTCTTTCTCTTTGCTTTGATCGCAAAATGCAACATGTCGCGATATCGCGACACTTTTTCTCTTTTGTCGCGATAATGCAACATGTCGCGATATCGCGACACTTTTTCTATTTTGGCCGATGATGCAACATGTCGCGATATCATGACACTTTTTCTTTTGGCCGCGATGGTGCAACATGTCACGATATCGCGACACTTTTTCTATTTTGGCCGCGATGGTGCAACATGTCGCGATATCGCGACACTTTTTCTATTTTGGCCGCGATGGTGCAACATGTCGCGATATCGCGACACTTTTTCTCCTTGTGGTATTTTGCTTTTTTCCTTGATCTTTAGCCTATGGGCCACTTCAGTCTTCTTGGAACACATGCAAAAAAGGTGGGTCCCCAATTTTGGGGTACGTTGTGGATCAGCCACAACAAATGGTGACTCTACTGGGAAATGCTCCTGAGCATTTCGGTGAGAACTCAACTTGAAAACATAGACTCAAATACAAGCGTCAAAAAATATCCCAAGAATGAAACTAGACGAGAAATACATGAAGCATTAGAATTATTAAGCATCAGCTCGGTGTGTGCAATGTGCTTCATTCCCTATCATTTGAAACTTGATCAACATTCCATTGTTAGTTTCACTTATGATTCGTATGCAAGGCTATGAATGATTTGTGCAGGATTTGATGTATGATGAAGATGCTAGAGATATAACAACCTGCTTTGCAAAGGCTCAGACCTTCTAGTATCATGAACAAACATATCAAAACTGTCAAACCCTCTTAGGACCAAATATATGTATACTGAATTAATTTATTAGATCCCAAAGTTGGTTATGTGTCACTACCATCTTGAACCCATGTGCAAGTGTAAGTGAAATCAGAGCTTTGGGGAATAGGATTCCCAACCTAAGCGAGATGGGAATTTAACCCTATCCTTACTACTCTGATCTGGAGTTCATTACCTCATCTTGAACAAAATGATTTAACCTGTTATGGATGAAACTGTCAAGCTAGCCTGTCCGTTTGAGCAATCAGTGGTCTTGCTTTTAGACAAGACATGTTGCCACGCATGAGCATACTCCACTGCCAGCCAGGCATCTATAGCCCCGATGGAGATTAACCTCATAATCCATGATTTGGCTCTACTTTTGATTTCTTGGACCTTGGGGATGACTACCCATCCTTGCAAGGGACATGTAGTACGATCCTTCCAATCCAATATTAATAAAGAAATGAAAAATATTTACTTTGGAATTTCAGATTCTTGAATGGGCAAAATAGAAGCTTTGGGGAATAGGATTCTCAACCTAAGCGAGATGAGAATTAGACCCTATCCTTACTACTCCATGAAGGTCAAATCAGAGCTTTGGGGAATTGGATCCTCAACCTAAGTTAGATGAGGATTTAACCCTATCCTTACTACTCTGATTTTAGGCTTTAAGCATTATGGGAGTGGTAAAAACCACTGTTTTAAGGATTATGTTGCATGATGGGACAGACACGAAATATTCCTTTCGCCTCACCTTTTCTTCCAAGTATGGTTTTGACCATTTTGCTCAAGATTCTCTTTAATATGCGTAGAACGTGCTTGGTTCAAGATAGTTCGGGCATCAGTTCCCAACCTTAGGATCCTTTTAATATATGTTATGTAATAACCCTAAGAGGATTCGACACCTTTTCAATGATTGCACATGAAATGAAGATGCAACTGAGATGAAATGTATATGCAATGCGGAATGTAATATGAGATATGAATGCATTGCTCCTTTTGAAATGCGGATGGAGATATATATCACCTACTTTACCATAATATGAAAAACTCGACAACTTCATGCATCACAAGTTCCAAACGATATTCTTTAATGTGTTTGCAATATTCGTGGAGCTTTCGCAATACAATTCTGATGTTTCATATTCTCCAAGTCTTAGTCAACATTCATAAGGACATAAGTTGACAAACCAAAAATGTCCAAAGGACCAACACACAAAACTTAAAACCAAAATGAAATCCATTCCGAAACCAAAACACGAAAACCAAAAGTATATACAAATGTACAAAAAGTTTGGATTATCATTTTCCCGGATCCCAAACCTGATTAGAATTCTTTAAAAGATATATGACGTGATACGCATACCAAGTTTTGCAGGAATCCAACAAAAACAAGATCAAACCAAACAAAGAACCAAACCTCCACTTGCCCCTCTCACCATACCAATTTGATTTAATTTCATTAATAATCCTATGGTGGAGCTTCAAGTTTTCAAATTGATTAGACAATGATTGATATTCAATTCCTTTATGTCTATTCTTTAAGGTGCAAATTTCATAATTCCATTCATGATTTAGAACTAGGCTTTCTTTATTCAAAATGAAATTTTGTAAGCAAGAGCCTATTTCTAAAAATTTCAAAGCTAATTCATTTTCCATGTTCTTAGACCAATCAAAATTGTGCAACAATTTACAAGTATCTAGGATATTTACTAAATGGGGATCATTAAGAATTTTTATCCTAGATTCAAGAATTAATTGTTGATGAATTTGATTTAGCAATTTAAGTGCATCAAGCTCCTTTTCATTCATTAAAGTAATGTTATCAAAGGTGTGGTTAGAAATTAATCCTTGTTCTTCATTCACCTTCAATGGCATTTCATCATAAATATCATTTGAATTATACAAATCTTCACCAAAATCTTGGATGTTTGGACACAAAGGTTTAGATTTTACCTTTTTCACATTTTCATTTACCAAGATTTGGTGAGGATTTGCAATTTCCTCTTTTACCTCATGGTCTTCGTATTCTTCATTGATTACTTGTTCATCAAACATACCAAAATTGGGCACCCAATTAAAAACATGCCCATCCTTTTCAACCCTCAAATATTCTTGGTCAAGGTGTATGTCAAGTAACTCATCTTCATGATCAATCGCTTTCGTTGCTTCCAATAGATCAACCACTTTGTCATTTAATTCCAATTCTTTGTTCACTATCCATGGTATCTCTTCCAAAACATCCTCAAATTGTATAGGAGTTGTACTATCTTCCTTTGAGTAGGCGATTATGTTGTCCTGTATATCAATTGGCACACAAGTTTCATTAGCAGTTTTGGAGTGAGTGTAGTCTTCCCACTTCTTCCACGAATCATAGTAGTCATCCTCCAAGTTCAAGTTGTGACGTTCAACTACTTCTTCAACATCTTCCAATTCATCAATGTGCTTCTCATCTAATTCATCTTCACCTTCCTTAGATGGTTCAATTATTTCCAAAAGTGGGTCATTTTTTGAATTCCAATTTATAAGGCTATCATCGTCCAAATTAGTAACCCATGATTCGATTTTATCACAATTTGGAGGGTGAAGAATTTTTTGATCATTAATTCCAAGCTTCTCATCGAGAGTGTCTTCCAAGAACAAGTGGTGAAATTCTATCATATCTTCAAATTCATTTATTGATTTTCTTACAATTTCACTTTCAACCACTTCCCTGTTCCACGATTTCATCCTCTTCTTCCTCATTCTCACTCTCTTGACGATATAGAGTTTCCACCACCAAAATGTTGTCCTCTCCTTGTTGATGTTGGGGTGGACCCTCATTTGGCACAAGTTCCAAATCATCCACTTGAGCTTGGAGACAATGGGTATATCTAGCAATTTCGGGACAATTCCTTTCATTATGCCCCTTTGTATTATGCAATCTACACCCCTTTTCCCATGCAAAATCAGAAATATTAAGAATGGAACTAGAGTGACTTGGTCCTGTAGAAGTATCTATCTGATTAGCAATAGGGGAAGGCACACCCCCATTGTTTGGCTTCGTATTCCACTTTCTCCCTCTATTGTTGAAATTTTGATTTGGGTGAGGGGCATGGGATTCATACTTCTATTTTTGAACCAAATCATTACTCAATTTGTGAATCATATTTTTGAGTTCTTCAACCTCTGAATAAATCTCTTTTGGTTGAGCTATGTTATTGCTAGTTCCAATAGGATTTGCGTAATTGGTGAGATCTTGACTTAACATTTGAGTTGGATTTTGAGCCACTTGATTTGCATAGGGATTCACACTTTGAATCGGAATTGGATTGGGGAAAGGAACTATAGCCTGAGAATTAACCGGACTGGCTCCTTGCATAGTCTGTTGACTATTTTGCAAAAATGAAGGAATGGGGGGAATGGATGTGATCGGTTGAATTGGAATGGGTGCGTAAGCGGGTGTTGATGAATATGGTTGTTGATAAGGCACAACATTTATGCCTGATATTTGTGGTGCCATGATCTGATTCATCATAGGAGCTTGACCATATGGACCATATTGTCCTACCATAGGCATCCGGGAAAACCCATAACCCTGTGGTGTCATTTGTTGTTCAATGGTCATAGCTTCATTGTAGGCTAGAGCAAGCGTGGTAACTTGAGGATTTCGCCTTGCAAACATTGCCGTCATAGGATCCAATGCCCCAAAATATATTTGCAAAGCTACTACGGGATCAATGGCAAAATGTCGAATTGCTCTATTATAGCACTTCTGAAATCTTTGATTAAAAGTTCGGATTGGCTCACCCTGGCCTCTTTTGCATGTAATGAACTGATTATAAATGATTGTGGGATCTAATGGTGACCTGAATTGGTTGACAAACGCATTCTCCATTTGCGTCCATGACGTAATGGAACCAGTAGGTAAGCAAATATACCATTCGTAAGCCACTTGGTCTAAGCTCATGGGGAAGAGTCTACAAGCCACATCTTCATGTTGAACGTGCAATCTTATCAAAACATCCCTATAGGCCTGAATATGTTCTTCTGCGGTCCTTGGGCCATCCGGTTTGTATTTGGGCAAAAATCTCTCTATATTCCTAGGGATCTCATGAATATCCCCTGCAATATTCAAAGGAATGTTATGGGCTCCGTACCAAGGAGGTGGTGGAGGTTGGGCCATTTGATTCAAAATCGATGATGATAACCCTACAAGAACCTGACAAAACTCTCAGTACCTCAAAGAAAACTTGCGACAAAGAAAATCCTGTAATTAATGAAATTCAAAGAATAACTTCCAAAATCAATTTGTTAGTCATGAAAGAAGGAACCATGACAAAGCAATATTCTAAAACAATGCACAATCAAAACACCTTATTCCAAACATCTTATTCCTGTATGAACAATCAAAAAGCGTTAGGACAATGAAATAAACCAATTCAGGCCCTCCTTCTAGCGCCAATCTGTTGAGTGGTATTTTCACCCAATTGTGAAAGTACAACTCTCCTTTAGGATTTGGGTTCCAAATCCCCTCTTGCAAAGAAGTCAAACAAACAACTTCTCCAAGGTCTCCGTTGTATTAGCATTTGCAACTGTGTATTGGTAATCTCAAATGAAGATAATCAATTTAAATGCTTGGAACACCTTAGTGATTGCAAGTAATTGTAAACAAGGGGCAATGTTGTTTTATTTCATCATGAAACTTTAGTGATTGTTCATTGATTTTTTTGGATTTTGTAATTTTTAAATGTTTATTTTAAATAAGTTAAACTTTCTGAAGAAAATAAAATGCAGAGAATGAAAATGCAATGCAGAAAAAAACTGAAAATAAAAATGCACTCAGTATGATGCTATCCTGTTTCGACAAAACCGAAGATGTGAGGTCTCCATGCATGCAACCTAACCTATTGGACTTGCAAAACATGCACAATCCCCATAGACTAAGTGCTGGTTCCTAGGGTACGAAATAACATTTCAGATTTCAAATATTCGCCTAATGTAACCCAAAAAGATGGCATTTAACATTATCTATAAATTCGAAATCTAAAAAATGAAAGAATAAACATTAAATCCATAGCATGCAAAGAATATCTCCTTCTTTCTTGCCCACAAGATGCAAATTTTTGAACACTTCTGCATTAAAAATATGTCATTTTACAATAGCAGAATCTCTGGTTTTTCCAAACCAGTCTATGGAAGAGAAACAACTCAAACAGGCCCAGAATGGCCTTCTCGCCTTCAGCTCTGCAACTCTGCTTGCAGCGGTTTCCGACCCCCTCTGGCCTCTTTGAATGGCGTATTTAAACTTCTGAACAAATTGCTTCTCCTTCCATGACGGTTCGTTTCATTTTTCGATGGCTGCTCATTTCACCTTCCCTGACTACGTGTGCTTTGGTTTCCATTTTGTGGCCCTTCGATGCGTTTTCTCCTCATTGGCTTGCATTCGTTTCCCTCCGTGTGTAACGGTCATCTTAAATGATCATGTAACGCTTTGTCTTATTCATTAGATTTTGTCCTTATGTCCACGTCACTATGCAGGTCCGTTACCTTGGCGAAACTGGAACATGTCGCGATATCGCGACACTTTCCTCCTTGCTCTCCTTTTTGCTTGTAGCCACGAAAATGTAACATGTCGCGATATCGCGACACTTTGGCCCTTTCATCTTCTGTTGCTTTTGAATCACGAAAATGCAACATGTCGCGATATCGCGACACTTTCTCTTTTCTTCTCTATGCTTTGAATCGCAAAAATGCAACATGTCGCGATATCGCGACACTTTTCTTTTCTCACGAAATGCAACATGTCGCGATATCGCGACACTTTTTTTTTTTTGCTTGAATGGAAAATGCAACATGTCGCGATATCGCGACACTTTTTCTTTCTTGTTCTCTCTTGTCTTAATAAAATGCAACATGTCGCGATATCGCGACACTTTTTCCTGTACGGTCATGAAAATGCAACATGTCGCGATATCGCGACACTTTTCTTTCTTATCTTTCTTCTTGTACGATCGCAAAATGCAACATGTCGCGATATCGCGACACTTTTTCTTGTTTGCGCGAAAATGCAACATGTCGCGATATCGCGACACTTTTTCTTTCTCTTTTCTTTGTATGGTCACGAAAATGCAACATGTCGCGATATCGCGACACTTTTATTTTCTTGCTCTCTCTCTTTGCTTTGAATCGCAAAAACGCAACATGTCGCGATATCGCGACACTTTTTCTCTATTTTTGCGATGATGCAACATGTCGCGATATCGCGACACTTTTTCTATTTTGGCCATGATGGTGCAACATGTCGCGATATCGTGACACTTTTTCTATTTTGGTCGCGATGGTGCAACATGTCGCGATATCGCGACACTTTTTCTATTTTGGCCATGATGGTGCAACATGTCGCGATATCGTGACACTTTTTCTATTTTGGCCGCGATGGTGCAACATGTCGCGATATCGTGACACTTTTTCTTCTTTGTGGTATTTTGCTTTTTCCTTGATCTTTAGCCTATGGGCCACTTCGGTCTTCTTGGAACACATGCAAAAAAGGTGGGTCCCCAATTTTGGGGTACGTTGTGGATCAGCCACAACAGGTGCCTTTGGGGATTTTTGGGAGTTGACCAAAGGGCTTATGATGCCCTTGGAGGCTTTTGTGATCTGACCAAAGGTCTTTAAGATGCCTTTGGATATTTTTTGTGATGTGACAAAAGGGCTTTAATATGACTTTGGAGCCTTTTATGATGTGACTAAAGGGATTATTATGCATTTGGGGAATTTTTTGATTTGACAAAAGGGCTTTAATATGCCTTTGGAGCCTTTTGTTTTTACGATTATCTATTATTTTTATGATTTTGAAGTTTATGAATGTTTTATTTGAATGTTTTTGTGTGTTGGTGTGCTTATGTGTGAAATGCCCATATATGAATAATGTTGAGAGGCTTTGGATCCTCAAAACCTTCTAGCAATGTTAGGCGATATGCCCCAGGTCCAATATTCTTAGAGATGATATAGGGACCTATCCAATTGGCCATAAATTTGTCTTGTAGGTGTGGGGGAAGATTTGAGTTCTATTGATTTTATTTAAGCATAATATCCTCAACTTTAAAGTATCTCAGGAATACTTTATTGTTATAAGCTCGTGTTAGATGATCCTGGTAAACACGAAGATGCTCAAGAGGATTTATGTGATGTTCATCTAGAAGGGTCAACTGGTCTAGGTGAGCTTACGATGTAGTGTCATCATTAATGAACTCTTTCAATGTGACACACAATGTAAGGGCATAATGGTCCCAAAACCATATACAAGAAAAAATGGTGTTGCTCTAGTGGGCATCCATACGCTCTTGTAAGCCCATAATGCAAGGGGTAATTTTAGATGCCAATCCTTATGATTCTATTTCATCATGTTTTTTAAGATGGCTACTATTGTATTGTTCAAGACTTCTACTTGCCCATTTGTCTACGGATAGTATGGTGTCGTAAAATTGTGCTGAATTTTATATTTGGTTATTAAAGCTCATACATTTTTGTTTTTGAATGACAAACCATTATTCAATATTATATTGAAGGGGACCCAAAAATTATAGATGATATTGTGAAGTATGAACTCCACAATCTGAGGTTTGATTGTCAAGGTTAAGGGGACCACTTCCACCCATTTGGTGAAGTACTCAGTGGTCATTAAGATAAATGTGTGTTGGCCTAAAGACAAGGGAGAATTTTTTTTGATCATATCGAAACCCCACTGAGAAAATGGCCAAGCTACTTGAATGGGTTGTAAGGCCTGAGATGGTAGGTGCATCAAATTTGCATGATACTGACATTTAACATATTTCTTGATATACTCACAACAATCCTTCTCCATGGTGGGCTAGTAATAAGTCATTCAAAGCATGTGCTTGGTAATGGCCATACCATTGAAGTGGCCGCTACATGTACCATCACAAGCTTACAAAATTACCCAAGTTGATTTTTAGGGCTCTAAAAAATGAATTAGGACTCCATCGTAGCTTTAGCGATACAATATACCACATATCAAGACATATCTTATTACTTTTTTCTTGAATGCTCATCTTTTGGCATGCGATAGTCCCTGTGGAACAATTCCAAGCCTTAGAAAATATTGTAACTAGGATAGACAATCCTGATAGGCTACAACATCAATAGATAAGACAAATTATTCCTTCTATAATCTTATGTGCATAAATACAGATTGAGAAACAACCTTGTGGTGAATGGTGGTACTATTCTTTGTAGGACCCTATGAGATCAAGAACCCCCAAGGCACCTTCCTTGAGAAGTTTTTGGCTTTACAAAACCAATCATGGTCTGGTTCTATATGAATCATGTTGACTGATTCTTTGTTATCAAAAGCCTCATGCTGCATCACTGAGTGTGAGAGCATTTTTACATGAATGGTAATGAAATTAGTAGACATATTCTGAGGGATCAAGGATCCCAAATATTTCATGGTATTTATGAATATGTTTTATGAATGAGGGATTGAATTAATGTTGTACCACTCTAGTTAGGCTAGATAGGTGTAAAAAAGCTCCTTTTAAGCTTTTAGGATTGGATACCTATATTCAAATAGTCCCTTGACTTGGTTGACTATTAGGAGGGAATCACCAAAGATATTTAGCCTCTTGATATTTATAGTGATGGTTTTTTTGAGACCCAAGATTAGGGTCTCATATTCGGTGTTGTTATTCGAGTAAGGTAAGTCTAGATTAAATAACAAGGGAATTGGAGAAACTTGTGGCATGAAAAAGACAATCCCTGCACCTCCTCCTTGCTCACACTTTGAACCATCGAAGAACAAAGTCATGTCGGCTTTGTTTTTTTATTCTTTGGATTTAGGTGCTTTTGATAATATGAATATTGCATCATCAGGAAGTTCTATGGTGAGGGGCCTACTATTCTGAAAAGGCACCTTAGCCAGCTAATTAGATATGACTTGTCCCTTGATGAAATTTTGACTTATGAATTCCAAGTCAAATTTTATCAATAGCATGATCCACTTTGCAGTATATGTATTATGATATGCCTTGCTCATAATATACTACAAATAATTTTGTTTGGATATTACATATGTCGTATGGCTCAACATGTAGTGTAACAATTTCTTGGTTGCAAAGACTATTGCTAGGTGTAACTTTTCTACGTATGCATATCCTATCTCGTAGCTCACCAAGGTGTGGCTAATGTAATATATCACTTGTTCTTTATCTTATATATTCTTTTGAGCCAACATGATTCCCAAAGAAAAATTGATAGTGGATATATATAGTAGGAATGACACGTCTAGCCTTGGTGGAGCTAGAACTGGTGACATTTCTAGGTACTTATTGATTTTATCAAAGGCTTGCTGACATTCTTCATCCCACTAGAATAGGACCCCCTTATGTAGCAGTCAATTCATGGGTTTAAATTTATTTGATAGTTGTGCGATGAATCAATTTATGGATGCTACTTTTCCCTATAGGCTTCTCAGCTCTTTTATGTTCATGGGCAGGACAATTTCTAGGATAGCCTTTACCTTTGCTAGGTCTACTTTGATACCTCATTTGGAAATTATGAATCCCAAGAGTATTCCAAAAGTTATGCCAAAGATGTATTTCTTGGGATTCAACCTAACATTGTGCTCAATTAGGTAATCAAATACCTTCTTGAGGGTATCAACATGCTCTCCATGCAGTAATGACTTAGCCAGTAAGTCATCGATGTAGTCTTCTAAGATCTTATGCATGTAGTTATGGAAAATATATTTCATAGCCTATTTATATGTGGCACCAACATTTTTAAGACAAAATGGCATTACTTTGTAGTAGAATGTTCCCCATGGAGTGGTGAATATGGTTTTATGCTAGTCTTCAAGTTTAATCTGAATATGGTTGTAACCGAAAAAACCATTTATTAGGGAGAGCATATCATGACCTATAGTTGCATCTACAAGAGCATCTATTTTGGGCAATGAGAATGAATCCTTTGGTGTTGACTTATTGAGATCCTTGAAATCCATAAAAATGTGGATTCTTCCATCTGGTTTTCCTATGGGCACCATGTTTGATACCCATTCTGGATAGTCTATGGGAACAATAAATACTACATCCAAAAAATTTTGTAACTCATTATTAACCATCAAAGCGATGGTTGGATACCTATTTCTAAGCTTCTAGTTTCTTTACAGGGCCTAGCAAAAGGTTGTGGACAACCAATTTTGGATCGAGTCCCAACATGTCTTTGTAGGTCCAAGAAAATAAATTTGGTCTCCCTTGCAATAGAGGAATAATTATGGCATGTTATTCTAGATATATGCTTTCTCTAAACTTGACTTTCTTTTGTTGAGAGATTATCATTGATGTCCACTTTGAAAGTCTCCTATATTGCCATATGTGACCCCTCATCAAGTTGGTGAGGAGTGGGGATTAAGTGGATATCATCTACTAGATTTATAGGTCCAACCAAATCAAAATCAAGACCAACATGATAGACATCATGTGCACAACCTAGTGAAAATGGAATGGTTGTAGCATCTCTTTATTAGGGAAGAAATATTCAAGCTCTATAGGTGAATCAGAGTGATCCCAATTAATAGCATATAAATTAAGACTTAATGGTTTTGAAAGATCTGTTGGGTTGTGAAGTGGAGTGGTCAAATAAATGGAGATCATGTTGATGGATGGAATGAAATATCTCGAACCACATGGGTGAAAATCCTCATTAATGATCTACCTTCCATACCCAATATGTGGCTTTGGGGGTATGGGGATCTTAGGATCTGGTCTATGGATAGATGATATGATGGGATCATTAGGTTGTAGTAGCTCTCTAAATGTTGGTAGATCCAAGAAGACCATGTGATAGATGACGTCTAGATTTGGTGGTCTTCCTAGGAAGTGAAGGTCAGGATCTAGGGTGTAAAGTATCACATCTATTTAAAAAATCTAATTGAATTGATGTAATTGTTGAGGCCCAAGATAAGACATATCGGTCTCATCCTAAAAATCATCATTTCTTATGAAGACACCCTCATTTCTACTTACTGGAATCGGGTAGTGGCTTACCTATTAATGCCTAAGATAGGCCATTTTAATCTCATCATCATAATCATAATCTCTTATGAAGAATCCATTGGCATTTACTTTTGTCCCAACCATTTTGCATGCATGTCTTATGAAGGCCATATTAGTCGAATCATCTATCTCATAGCTACTCTCTTCCAAGATGTATCCACTCTCTACATGGCCAGACCAAATAATGTTTTGTAGATATTAAGGTCCATGATGGTATAGTTTGACTTCATATTCATCCTCACTTGAGACATACTCATACTCCTCTCACTCATATCCATGGATTGGCTCATCCTCCCATAGGATGGCTCCTTATGGGCACAATTCAAGAGAGGATTTAGGGTGATACTCATCAGGTGGCATGATATTGACCATGGACACCCATTCGTCACCCAAGTAGTTTCTGATAGGGGGTTGATAGGGATTCTAGTCAATGTCATCCCCAAACCCTAAGCTTAGCCTAGATAGGTTAGCTACCAAAGAACCATTATGGATTTGTATTTGATACCCTAGACCACACCTATTAGTAGGAAGTTGGTACTGTATCGCTCCAAATTTTTTGCACCCTTACCTTCAGGCTATAGGATCCACGCCCGGAAGGGGGATGTGAAAAGGATGGGACAATACCTCGGACTGAGAGGCCTTGCGAAGGTCCCGCCTCTCGGGGGAGGTGTATAAAGGTGAATTTTCGATGGATGGTGGGTTCACCAGGAAACTTTTGAATGGCAGTTTCCACGCCTAGGTTGAGAGAGTGTTTGATGTGTTCATTTTTATGTTTGATCATTCAACTCCTAGGTTTGGCCAAATGAATCTAAACTGTTCTATATGAAATGCAGATTTAAATGAATACAGAAAATAGAATTAAACAGAGAATACAAGAAATATACTAGATTAAAAAGCCATATCTGATCCGGATGTCTGATGGAGGTTCTGATTTTTGAAGCAGTCAAGATCGCCTCTAATATGACAGGATCGTCTGAGATCAGACAAGATCGTCTGAGATCTGACGAATTCATCAGACGAATTCGTCAGAGACCTGCAATCAGAGAAATAGATACAAAATACCAGAAATGCAACTATTCCAACAGAGGGCAATGATGTAGAATGACAACAATAATATTAAACTGATAATTATAAACAAAAATATGAGTGCATTACAATGATTTAATGACAAATTATGATTTTATTATGCATTAAAACTATATGGGTGAACTCCAAGATGCAGAACAATAAGGAATAACCATAGAATTAACTAAATGCAGAATAATGCAGCAGAAAAGAGTGAAGAAATGCAAACTCTGGGCACTGATTGCCCCCAATGTTGACTGTAGTCGAAATAGTCTGTAGAATACGAAATCGTCTCTAATTGCAACGTGATCGTCCGAGATCGTACAGGATCGTCTACGACGATCTGAGCTTGCTCCGACTGAAAACAATGAGGTTCCTGCAAGAAAACTTAGAAAGGCACAAATGCAAATGATAATTCAGGGTATTCTAACGCACACAAAGATCAAATTACAGGGGAATTCAGCCAGGGGTAAGTCAAGGGGAGGGCCTAAGATTAAATAGGCATAGGAAGGAGGTTGGGAGGTTGGAGATCATCCCAATCTGGGAGATCTCCAATGGGGAAGGTCTCTAACGGCGTAGACACGCTTTTGCCCCGGTTAGAGATGTCGTTGAAATAGAAGCTAATTTTGAAAAATTAGTTTTGGGACGAAATCGTCTGGACGTTCTGCTCTAGATGAATTCGTCCGATCTGAGGCGATATCGTCTGATCGGCGATGATATCATCCAACGGTCACAACAAATCCTAAAAATGGCATGAAAAACAAGGGGAGCGGGTAAAAGGCTGTTTAACGGGCAATTTGGGGTTGAAATTCAAATTTTAATATTTTATCTTTTTACTAAGGTTTAACCGTGCCAATTTTAGGGTGCTACATTTTGCCCCCTCTTTAGCGAATTTTTCGAAGAAAATGTGTTAAAGACGAGTTTTTCTCATTTTACGAGAAAGCAAAAATATACTCAATTTTTTAGACGACGATTCTTGGTCGAATCGTACGAATGCTGACTATGGTGCCCCCTCCGTGTTTTTACCCAAATCGAACGTTTGAGGTAAAAACATGGAAAAACCAAAATTAAAATGTTGTTGGTTTTGAATAAAATTAAGAAAAATAGGGAAAACCCTAATTCATTTTTACTGTTCCAGAGGTCTGCAAAGAGAAAAATGGTGGAGACAACGCACAGAGCGACAGAGGTCCGACGCGGACTACGGGTAAGGATCTAATCCTAGTAGATTAGGTTTAATTAATCTTTGTGCAATTCTTGTGATTTAAATTTGATTGTTTGGGGCATCGCGGCCATTTTTAGGCCGTCGACATCATCATCGAGACAAAATCATCCCTAAATCATCAATTTCGTCTGACGACGAAATCGATGAATTAGGGGCGATTTCATCCAACAAGGGGCGATTCCCAAGTTGTGAAATCGGAGACGATTTCATCCTCACAAAGGATGATTTTTCCCAATTTTGGACGATATCATCCAATGGTGGATGATATCATTTTAAACTTGATTTTAAGTTGTTTAATTTGAATGATTTATTAATGATTTTGTTATTTTATTGTTTGTTTTGTAGAAGGGATTACTAAAGAGCCGAGAATGGAAATACGATGGGCTAAGAGATGACATAGCCGCACTTGACCAGGCAGAGCGTGATCGACTTGGACAGGTCGGTCTACAACATGTGGTAGAGATGCCATAAATACCGATTGACATAGGGCTATTGACAACCCTAGCAGAGAGATGGTATCCGAGGTCGTCCTGCTTTCGGTTACCGATAGGGGAGATGGCTCCCACTCTAGAGGACGTATGGAGGATCATGAGGATCCCCATACAAGGACGGTTGATGATGCCTATGGCCAATCAGGGCCAGGCGATGATGAGGCTCACGGGAGACCCGAGCTTCACCCTGGAGAAGGGCGGAGTGAACATCGAGTCGCTACGGCAGATGCCTGGGGCATCTAGACTGACACGGGTTTTGGTAGGAGTTGTCGATGGCTTGCTGTTGTGCCACCAGAGCGGATGCAGACTACCATGGATGCTCTCAGACATAGTCTGCGACATGAGAGACCACGGGCACAGATTTGCATGGGGCAGCTTTGTGCTATGTCGCTTGTATAGGATCCTGCATGGGGTCGTATACAAGGGAGGTCGATGTCTGGTTTTGACATCGCTGCTGTAGGTTTGGTGTTGGGAGCACATTGTGATGCGAAGGCCGATAGGGCTTCCACTGATAGGGGTTGACCGAGAGAGGCCCCGAGTTTTCTATTGGTGGCTACAGAGGGGGTCACATCGATGGATAGATCTGTCGATGTCATGGAGGTTGCTAGACGACCTCATCCCGGACCAGATCACCTGGAGGCCATGGCGAGAGCACCCCGGGTGGGCAGAGGATGGGTAGGAGCTGGCTCGCATCAAGCGAGTCTACTAGCTGAGGATGGAGCGAGGAGAGGTAGAGCTCCACCGCTATGACCGAGTACTATGATAGTTCGGTCTACAACAAGGGATCCCTTCTCTCAGGGATTATGAGTACTCTCGGACTATTCGAGATAATACCACACTGAGCGGGGCTCCAGATATGCAACGATTCTGGAGTCAAGACGTGGACGATGCCCCCATCCAGCCAATGGATGGTGATGATGCTAGGGTTGCGGATGGCTATGATGCTTGGTACATAGGCATCCGCCCTCCTCGGATGATGAGGGTGCAGGGTCCGATGCACACGATTGTGCGACGGATGGGGAGGCGATGATAGGCTGCTATTGAGGCAACGTGGGGTCACGGGGGGAGAGAGCAACGATGGATCCCATAGGAGAGATGCCAGAGGATGGCATGGGCTCCACAGAGGCCATGGGAGACAGGACGGAGGGAGGAGGGACTCCCTTCATAGCAGGGTGAGAGACCACCATCACCTGATAAGGGCAAGGGTGTTGACATAGGGGAGAGCAGTGAGACAGTGGCTCTTCGAGCTGAGGTTGCCCGCCTTCGGGCTCAGGTGTAGACATTGCAGGATGAGGCTACATGGCTTAGAGCTCGGGGTGGAGGGGTGAGCAGGGATGATCTATCATGGTCTATTGCTCAGACCGCATTCTACCAGGGGTTATACTATCACATGGTTCCAGAGAACTAGAGGGTACCATTGCCAGCCCCTATTGCAGAGTCGGTCATGATGGGATCGATGAGGACATCCTCACGATCGATGACGAGGACCCGAGATACAGCCCGGACCTCTATGGGACCACCTCCTCCATGGTAGGGTGGGGGAGGAGATGAGGCTAAGAGCTCGAGAGCTTCTCGAGGCTAGGTGCTAGAGATTTATAGATTTTGAGAGATTTGTTGAGAGGATTGAGTATGCCAGGGTAGAGATTGTGGCATACCAATCCAGTTTTGATATGATGTATATAATTTTTTGATATATATATATGATCTTGTTTTTGATGATATGACTTGTTCATATGTTGTTATGATGCTTTAATGTTTGAATTGTTTGCTGATTGGATTGATGATTCATGTAATTATGTCGTTTGAGATAGTATAATTTGATGTCATGCTGTAAGATTTTAAATGAAATAATCTGATGTAAACAATTGGTTGTGGTGGTGTGATTTGATAAAAAATAAAAGGGACTTCTAACAATAATTTCAAAGGACATTGTCGTTGTTATAGACCATTTCATGGAGTCGCCGCTCACTCGGTCGTCAAGCTAATCCCAGTATAGAAATATTGTTAAAAGTAAAAGAGTGCTTAAGAGACTGTCTTAAGACTTTGTGTTGTGATGATAGAAATGATGATGGTTTGATGATTTGTTTTCAGATTTTCATAAAAAATAGTATGCATGAGATATTAAAATATGATTTTTCTAGGCATAAATTCCTAAGTGTGATAAAATTTTGAACAATTCCTTAGAATTTATACCATGGTTGCAATATTGAATTTGAACATAATGTCATGAAATAGAATAAGTGTTCGTTTGTTTGTAAAGCATAATTGTGTAACATAATGATGCAAGTCACATGTTTTGATGAATTTGTTTTTAAAATAAATGGAACATAAAATTAGAACAATGGTTTGCGCTAGGCATAGAATTATAGGTATAGACTTATACCATCATCGTGAAATCCAAAGAAGAAAATAGATTGTTTTAGTTTTATTACAAGATGAATTTATGATTTTTGTGATAAATAATAATATGAAAATTCTGTTTGAAATTATTATTTTGAGATTTTGATTTTGTAAAAAGGTGTATGTAATTACGTTGATACAAACAACAAATTCTGAAATAAAAGGATAAAATTATTCCGAAAAGAATTACAAAAATATTTTAAATTATCTCAAAGAGAAATATAGATTTATAAGGAATCCTCATGTGCAAATGTGAATTCATTACCGATCTTGATTTATCATAATGATACAAAATCTCTCAAATACAAATGTGTGTGCGATTGTATTATTCATTCACCAATTTTGAGCAAGATAATTTGATACAAGTAATTTGCCTTGACCAAATGAATGTTCGTTGACCATGATTTATATGCATGTAACCATACTAGACTACTATGTAAGTTAGGTTTATCAAGAGCTAGCTAATCCATAAGCTGACAGAGGTCTATACAAAAGAAGGTCGCTAATGTGATAGACATATCGCCATGCTAGGGATTACCCAAGGCCAAGCGGGTTGGGCACAAACCACCTGTTATGGGGCTTACCTCACAGTTTTCGAATAATTGAGAATTCCAGGGATTCAAGCTCATTCACCCTTCTTTTCTTTTCAAGGGGTAGGGAAAGGATTTTATTGCATTTTTGCTTTTGCGTTTCTCTTTTGCTTCTTTTTTCTCTTTTTTTTTGTACTTTTGTATTGTTGCTTGATACTGAGATAATGCTGAAATATTGTTGTGATGAAAAATAACCTTTTTCTTTTTCTCTTTTCTTTGAACTTTTTCTTTTCTTCCTATGCTAGGGATACTTGCTCGGATTAGCTGTAGAGCAAGGGATTTTTATTCTGGGTAGGGGTGAGCTTGTCCTTTTGTCAATTCTCAAAGATTCTAGACCATGTGCATGATAGGATAGCAGGGAAAACTTTTCGCTCAGGAAACCAGTTCTACTATGTAGCATCATATCGAATTTGCAATGAAATCATTTTAATGTGAAAATATATACTTAGTTCAAGTAAATAACAAGATCAGTTCTCTATGCTCAAAACTTTATTTAATTCAACTCGTGGACTTTGATATAAGAGAGATTAATAATCATACCAAATAAAATCAAGATATTTATTCATGTGAATGTGAAAGTGCGGGATTCCAAATAAATGCTAATTTATCCAAAATAACTGAAAATATAACTGCAATACTTCACAGTTTAAGAAGTACAAAACAAAAGATGTTTTTGAAGATTTTGATGATTTTGAATGTTTTTAATTTTAAGTGATGAATTAAAAGAAATACAAGATAATTGTTTTTGAAACGTTTTAAAGAAGTGACTAAAAGGAAATAATATGCAAACAAATATATACAATGATGAAATGACCAATTTTTTATGCATAGTAACGTTTAAGATGCATAATGTTCATAGGTTCTTTAAGTTCTTTACCATCCAAGGTAGATAATTTGTATGCTCCTGATCCAAATTTAGCAGTGATGACATATGGTCCAAGCCAGTTGGGCTCAAATTTACCTTTAAGGTTTGTAGTTGCATTAGTATTTTTTTGATTTTCTTTTAAGACAAGGTCACCGATCTCAAAGGATCGAGGATGAACTTTCTTAAGATATGCTCTCTTAAGCTTGTTTTGGTAGGCGCGAAGATGCTCCAAAGCATTGATGCACTTTTCATCTAGAAGTTCTAGCTGACTAAATCTGCCAAAGACGATATTCATCCCCTACTTCAAGTATCTTGAAGTAGTAGAGCTAAAGAAGGAACTTCTAATTCAAAGGGAAAAATGGCTTCAACACCATAAACCAAGACAAAAGGTGAAGTTCCAATGGGGGTTCGAACACTAGTTCGATAGGCCCACAAAGCAGGATATAACTGAATGTGCCAATCTCGACCGATTTTATTGACCAATTTTTTGAGAATTTTGATTAAGGTTTTATTAGATGCTTCTGCTTGACCATTACCCTGAGGATAATAGGGAGTGGACCAACGATGTTGAATTTTATATTTTTGACATAGTTTCTTGACATCTTTATTTTTGAAACAAGTTCCATTATCGGAAATGAGATTGGCAGGAATTCCAAACCTACAAATAATTTGATTAAAAATAAACTTGGAAACTTGTGTTCCAGTGCAAGAAGCTAATGGCATAGCTTCAACCCACTTCGTGAAATACTCAGTGGCGGTTATGATGAATTTGTGTCCATCGGATGACACAGGGTTGATTTTTCCAATAATGTCGAGGCCCCATTTTGAAAAGGGCCAAGGAGATGAAATAGCCTGCAGTTCTTGTGCAGGTGCATGGACAAGGTCAGCATGTTTCTGGCACTTGTCGCAATGTCGCACATAATTATGTGCATCATTTTCCATGGTAGGCCAAAAATATCCTATCCGAAGGAGTTTCTTAGCAATGGCGCTACCACTAAAATGTCCCCCACAAGATCCATTGTGGGCTTCATTTAAAGCTGATCTAGATTCTTCTAGATTCAAACATCTCAATAAGATGCCTTCAAAAGATCTTTTATACAAGGTATTACCAATAATCACAAAGCGACTTGCTTGTCTACGTAATAACCTACGCTGGTTGCTAGTACAACCATCAGGGAAGGTTCCTTTCTGCAAAAAATTAAATATATCAGTATACCATGGTGCAGGAGTTGTTTCATTGATGAGAAACAGATCCAAAGGTTCTAAGCATGATTTGCTTGAAGTGGGTTCTTGGAGTCGATGAATAATGATGGTAGCATATTCATCATCTAACTCCAAGGGTAAAAGAGATGCAACTGCAGCCATAGCGTCAGCCGCACGATTGCTAGTTCGAGGAATAGCTTCCAAAGTAACTTGATCAAACAAGGATAATAACTGCAAAACATATGCTTTATATGGGCACAATTTATCATCTCTGGTCTGATAAACATCATTGATTTGGTTTATGACAAGTTGGGAGTCACCGAAAACCAATAAACTTTTGATTTTCAATGCCAAGGCAGCTCGTAATCCAAGGATAAGAGCTTCATATTCAGCAGTGTTATTGGTGCAAGCAAATGTTAATTTGAAGGACAGAGGTATAAGATGTTTTTGTGGAGATATTAAAATAATACCCGCACCAGCCCCACTCATGCATCGGGCTCCATCAAAGTATAAGGACCATTGCTCTGAATGGTCTCGCCTCTAGTTTAAGGCATTCATCAAGAAACTCAATGATGAGGGGATGAGTAGATTCTAAGGGTGCAACAGCTAATTGATCTGCTATGATTTGACCCTTAACAGACTTTTGTCCTATAAACGTGAGTTCAAATTCGCTTAGCGCAAGAACCCACTTAGCTATGCGACCAGATAAATATGGTCGACTCATGAGATATCGCAAAGGGTCGAATTTGGCAATAACATACATTTTATGACTGAGCATATAATGTCATAGTTTTTGTGTAGAAAATACGACTGCTAGACATAATTTCTCTAATATGGTATATCGAGTTTCATAACTGATTAAGGTTCTGCTAATATAATAATTAGCACGTTCTTTCTTCTCATCATCAAGCTGAGCTAACATAGCTCCTAAGGCGGAATCAGAAGCAAAAATGTACAAGATAAAAGGACGATCAGATCTAGGTGGGGAAAGCACTGGTGGTTTGAGGAGATATTGCTTAAGGAGTTCAAATGCTTCTTGGCATTCGTCATCCCAATGAAAAGAGACATCTTTCTTAAGAAGCTTAAGAAAGGGTCCAATTTTGTCTGCCAACTTGTCAATGAAGCGGCGAATAGCTTGAAGCTTACCTTGTAAACTTCATAATTCTGATATATTTGTGGGTGCGGGCATATCTATGATAGCCACGATCTTGAGAGGGTCAATTTCAATGCCACGTAAAGAAACTATAACCCCTAATAATTTATCGGACTTAACTCCGAATATGCATTTAGCTAGATTTAGTCGGATAAGATATTCCCTTAACCGATCAAATACTTTTCTTAAGTCATTTAAATGATCATCTTCTTTGATGGAACGAGCTATGATATCATCTACATAATCATGTAGGATATCATGCATCATATCATGAAAGATATAAGTCATAGCTCGTTGATAGGTTGCACCTACATTCTTTAAGCCAAATGGCATCACTTTCCAACAAAAGGTTCCCCAAGGGGTAATAAAGGTTATTTTGGCCTGATCTTCAGGAGCTATCCTGATCTGATTATAACCGAAAAATCCATCCATTAAGGATATCATTCCGCTTCCAGCAGTAAAGTCAATGATTTGATCCATATTGGGAAGAGGAAAATCATCTTTAGGGCATGCAACATTAATGTCTCTGAAATCGGTGCAAACCCTAACTTTAGTGGCTTCTTTCTTAGTTACTGGAACTACATTTGAGATCCATTCGGCATAATCAATAGCTTGTATAAAAATGACTTTCAACAGTTTTTCTAGTTCTCCTTTGACTAGTAAGGCCACTTTAGGATGCATTTTTCTGAGTTTCTATTTAACAGGTTTAGCATCTGGATGGACTACTAGATGATGCATAACTACAGAAGGGTCCAAACCTGGCATGTCTTCATATGTCCAAGCAAAGACATCTTCGTAGTCTTTAAGAAATGAAATGTATTTATCTTGTTTTTCTTGACTCAATTCTGATCCAATATTGATTATGTGAGGGTTATGTTCGGTTCCAATGTTAATTTTTATAACGTTTTCAACTTCCATATGTAAATCTCTCTCAAAATTAGGTGGGGCGGATGAAACACCTAATTCTTGTAATTCTTCCAAGGTTAGCTTGGATAATTCGTCTTGAGGAGTCGAGGCCTCAAGCTGGGCTATACTAGGTATAGAGCCATCAAAATAAAATTCGTTATGTAACATTTCCTCAACGGAGACATCATGGAAAATATCCCCTTCCAAATCTTCATCGGAGTCGGAAATCATTTCAGGGTAGGCTATGGATAGCATATTACAGGTAAAATAATTATTCTTTGGGCACAAAGAATCTTGTTTATCTAGATAATCTTGATAACATACGAGATGATCATCATCCTCAAATGGAAAGGGCTGACCCTTACTAGGAAATAGGCCCACACCACATCGGGCAGGCCACGGTTCTACCTCAAAAGGTTCTTTCATACCATTTTGGAAAGGTCCCAAACCTTTCCCTTTATATCCCAATTTAAGCATTATGGGTTTAGCTTTAAGATAATCATTAGCAAAATAGCATCTAGCATATCCATCACAATGTGTCTTAATATTCCTGGGTATTCTTCCCCAATCATATCCTTTATAAATAAAAGCACAACTCCCGACTTGGTAGATACTTCCCATAGGTTGTGGGAGACCCAAGGTACGAGGAGAGGGTGGGAGTTTATTTAAAAGGAGGGAAGTCTGCATGGCAGTGTTGGCTTCTTCTGATATAAGAATTTTAGATAAATCGGGTAAGAGCTCATCAGTAAGAGCATAAGAGGTAGAAGGAACATTTCCTACATCGTCGGGTGTAGAAAGGATGCCAGTAGTGGATGTGGATGTCATGGTGATATTGACGGGTGAATCTATAGGTATGGAAGATATAGGAGTAAGACAAGAAGCATTGGTTGTCGATTTAGGATCTTGTCGAGGTCCTAATGTGGTTGGTTCAGAAGATGGTTGAGCTGTATGTATAGGTGTAGTTGAAAGAGTAGATGATGTTATGGGTGTGTGTTTCACACGTTTGGATGGATGATAAGAACTAGGATGTGTGGATGACAAGGCAGGACAAAATTGAACTCCAACAGGTTCTGCCAAAGCACACATATCAAAAGGTCTAGGATCACCATGAATGGTAACCAACTGGTTTTTAAATTCGAATTTAACACACTGATGTAAGGTGGAGGGAACCGCTCGCATCGCATTGATCCAAGGGCGACCCAGAAGTATATTGTACGATGCAGGGCAATGTACAATAAACACGGTCGTATCTAGGGTTCTAGGACCAACTTGCAAGGGTATAGTAATGACTCCACACGTTTCTTGTGTCTCGTCATTGAAGGCTTTTATAATCATATCAGTTCTTTTCATTTCATCACTTCTAAACCCGAATCGTTGGTAGAAGTCAAAAGTGCATATGTTTAAAGATGAACCATTATCAATCAAGACTCGTTTAACAACTACATCTCCAATTAGGGCAGTAATATATAAGGGGTTATCTTTATGTAAACTATGTTGCGGGATATCTTTATCTCGAAAGTCAATACAATCGACTTCTCTAGTGATGATAGTATTGGCCATGGCTTCAGGTTGAATGTTTTGTGGTACCATCATTTGGCTCAATGTAAGCATTAATTCATCCCTATGTGTAGGAGAAGATCTTAATAGGTCCAAAAGGGAAATTTTGGCTGTAGTATTGGATAATTGTTCATTAATATTGTAAGGAGGTTTAGGTTGAACATTAGATGCATAATTCCCTTTATTGGGATTTTTCAAAACAAATGGGGTTGATCCATCATTTTGAGTTTGATCCTATTGAGAAGTTTGAGCCTGTTGTCTGGTAACGGCTCCGATGGTTCCTACAATATTATTTTGAGGATGATGAATAGGTCTTGGTCTAGCATTTATAGCTTGTTCATTAGAAAGGAACTGATGAGAGGAGGGTCGAGTAGTAACTCTTCTAGGAAATGGTTCTTCTGGAACCATAGAACTGGTGATAGGTTGAATAGGATCTGATTCATCTTCAGAACTATTCGATTGATTTGAAGTGATTTCCATGTCACTTTCAGTCTCATATTCAGTGTCACTAAGATCAAGTGTCTGAATATTATGTAGAGGTCTGGTCGTAACTATGGATAAAGTTGTGTCAAATATTTGAGGATCATGAACAGGTAATTGTCCGCTAATAGTCCCTACATATCGGGTAGGAGGAGGAACATTATGATGCTCAATTTGATTGGCCACCTCTTTACCATGTTTTGGTAAAGGATGTTGAAATATGTCCAATGATTGATTGGCATTCTGATTCTGATTTTGGGGAATGCTCTTTTGAGCGTTATTGGAAGGATTTTGTTTAGGTTGGAAGGCTTGCACCTCCATCTCATTATTATCAATCAAATCTTGTATTTTATGTTTTAATATTTTACAAGAGTTGGTAGCGTGTCTAGGTCCTCTATGAAAATCACAATGTAAATCAGCTCTGTATCCGGGTATAGTTGGATCAGGTTCCCGGATAGCTGGTAATTGGATCAAGCCTCGTGCTAGTAATTGCGGGAGAATGGTTGATAAAGGTTGATTTAACCTAGTAAATTCTTGGGGTGGTTTATCAGGAGGTTTCAAGATAAACTTCTCTATTGTTTTCGCAGTGTTAACGTTAGCAATGTTTCTGCTATCAGTGACTCCGTCACCCACAACTTGTTTATTTTTGTATTGATTTCTGGATGTTTTCTCATCATCTTTCCTTTTGAGCTGACCTCTTCTAATGAGAGCATCTTCCACCCTTCGAGCTAAGTCTATAGCTTGATCGAAGGTAGTCAAAGTAGCAGTTGATAATTCATAGGATAGTTGTTCTTGTAAATTATTGATAAAAATATCCAACATCTCCCGATAAGGTAACACAAAGTGTAATTTTCCTATCAACTGTCTCCATCGAGCTAAGAAGTCAGCAAAACACTCATCTTTGTCTTGTTTTAGGTTGTACAAATCTTTAATGGTTACATGCCTTTCGATATAGGCACTAAATTGATGCACAAAAGACTCAGCGGTCTCTTCAAAATTTCTCAAAGAATGAGTAGGTAATTGATAATACCATTCCAATGCCATCCCCCCTAAGCTTTTCGGGAACATTTTTAGTAATAGCAAATCATCATGTGATATGTCATGACATGCTATCCTAAACATACGAAGATGCTCTATGGGATCTTCGGTTCCTTTATATATAGGTAGGACAGGCATAGGAAAGTGTTTGGGATATGGTTGTGCTACAACTATAGGATCTAGAGGTTGACTACACATCTCTCGATAATTGTATGAGGGACGGTAGGGATCTATCTGGTCCATGCGAGAGACTAACTATTTCACCATGGCTTCCAGATTACTAGTTTGTCCACCATATTGATTCGGTGGAGCATGAATATGGGATTTGTGAGCATATGATGGCGGGACATAAAGATTAGATGCTATATTGCTATTGTGTAAAGTGTTGATAGGAAGGGTATTATGAAGAAGTTTTGAAGTTGTATTATGTTGTATCCTGGATTGTTGGAAATTGATGTTTGGCTTGTTTTTAGGTTTTTGTCGATTTGAAGCATATTGATCAATAGTTTGGCGAAATAAAGTAGTGAATGAAGGTCTCTTTTGTGTGGGAATGATTTTAGGCTCAATAACAGGTTCCTTAGGAGGTTGGGTAACCTGTTGTTTTTGCATGTTCTGAATTATAGTGGCCATATCCATATTGGATGGTCCAGCTTTATCACTTTCTTGATCAACGAAGGACAAGGGATTAGTGTGCATGTTAAATCCTTCTTCTAGGATTGCTTGAGTTTCACTAATTTGTCCCCTATCAAGACGAACTGCCATATTAAGAGCACCAATATTATTATTGAAGAATTTCCAGAAATGATCTATGTTATCAAAAGTAACAGTTTCGTCTGGAGCCATTCTAGGGGATGAGGATCCTTCCTCTCTAACATTTTCTTGTTGTTCATTTTCTTCAACCAGCTCATCTTCTGGCTGTTCTAGAGTTTCTCCTTCTGGAATTGGATCCTCAGGAAGGGCATTTGATTTTTTTGTTTTCTTTCCTAACCAATCTTCTTCTTCTTCTTCTTCAGCAATTTGTTTACCATTCCTAAGTCTAGTCATTGTGCTTAAACTTAGATTTCAGCAAATATATATATAATATATATATATATATATATATATATATATATATATATATGCAACAAGCTTAAGAGGTATATATTTTAATTATATACCTACTATAATACTTAAAATAAAATATTTTGATTTTGTTATGTTTTTGGTTTTTTTTTTTTGTAACAATATTATAAAGATAACAAACAACACACTAAATGCAAGAAATAATAATAATGAAAGCAATGATCTAGTTTTCTATAAACAATTTATAAATATCATTAATGGGCTCAAGTTCTTCAGGAGTCATGAAATGTTCTTCTTCAAATTGGAAATTTTCTTTCAAGAATTTGACAAAAAGTGCTATAGTGATATTATCTGTTTTAGACTCTGATTGGTAGAAGTAAAGCTCGTGGCAATACTCTCGATATAACACAGCTCTAGGAACTCTCCTCCACCTTTCCCTATCTATAAGAATGACCTCTTGATCTTCTACATGACCTAGGAATTGGTGTACAATAGTTGCATTCTCGAGGTATTCCTCGAAGGTGTACAATTCTGAAGACACAAGAGCTCTCCTATAAGCTAACCACCTATGGCAAGCTCTCTGAAGTTCATGATAAAAAATGAGTTGATGAGGATCCAGGATTCTATCTAGGACAAACCTCTTGATTTGTTTAAGCTCTGTTGACCTAGATGAAATGATACCTAGTCTCCTATCAAGTTCGTCCCACAAAAGTTGGTTTCTATCTGTTTCAGGCACACTAAGCACAAAATTAATTTCTATGGCTGCTAATTGGTTTTCAACATTTATAGTAACTGCTAGTATTTTCTTAGGAGCTACCATCTAAACATGATATGCAACTTAGTAGTTTTCTAATGATTTTAAATGCATCTATTTTTTTTTTTTTTAGAAGGTTTTAGTTTCACGTCGGGTTCACCAAAATGTATCGCTCCAAATTTTTTGCACCCTTACCTTCAGGCTATAGGATCCACGCCCGAAAGGGGGATGTGAAAAGGATGGGACAATACCTCGGACTGAGAGGCCTTGCGAAGGTCCCGCCTCTCGGGGGAGGTGTATAAAGGTGAATTTTTGACGGATGGTGGGTTCACCAGGAAACTTTTGAATGGCAGTTTCCATGCCTAGGTTGAGAGAGTGTTTGATGTGTTCATTTTTATGTTTGATCATTCAACTCCTAGGTTTGGCCAAATGAATCTAAACTATTCTATATGAAATGCAGATTTAAATGAATACAAAAAATAGAATTAAACAGAGAATACAGGAAATATACTAGATTAAAAAGCCATATCTGATCCGGATGTCTGATGGAGGTTCTAATTTTTGAAGCAGTCAAGATCGCCTCTGATATGACAGGATCGTCTGAGATCAGACAAGATCGTCTGAGATCTGATGAATTCGTCAGAGACCTGCAATCAGAGAAATAGATACAAAATACCAGAAATGCAACTATTCCAACAGAGGGCAATGATGTAGAATGACAACAATAATATTAAACTGATAATTATAAACAAAAATATGAGTGCATTACAATGATTTAATGACAAATTATGATTTTATTATGCATTAAAACTATATGGGTGAACTCCAAGATGCAGAACAATAAGGAATAACCATAGAATTAACTAAATGCAGAATAATGCAGTAGAAAAGAGTGAAGAAATGCAAACTCTGGGCACTGATTGCCCCCAATGTTGACTGCAGTCGAAATAGTCTGCAGAATACGAAATCATCTCTAATTGCAACGTGATCGTCCGAGATCGTACAGGATCGTCTACGACGATCTGAGCTTGCTTCGGCTGAAAACAATGAGGTTCCTGCAAGAAAACTTAGAAAGGCACAAATGCAAATGATAATTCAGGGTATTCTAATGCACACAAAGATCAAATTATAGGGGAATTCAGCCAGGGGTAAGTCAAGGGGAGGGCCTAAGATTAAATAGGCATAGGAAGGAGGTTGGGAGGTTGGAGATCATCCCAATCTGGGAGATCTCCAATGGGGAAGGTCTCTAACGGTGTAGACACGCTTTTGCCCCGGTTAGAGACACCGTTGAAATAGAAGCTAATTTTGAAAAATTAGTTTTGGGACGAAATCGTCTGGACGTTCTAATCCAGACGAATTCATCCGATCTGAGGCGATATCGTCTGATCGACGACGATATCGTCCAACGGTCACAACAAATCCTAAAAATGGCACGAAAAACAAGGGGAGCGGGTAAAAGGTGGTTTAACGGGCAATTTGGGGTTGAAATTCAAATTTTAATATTTTATCTTTTTACTAAGGTTTAACCGTGCCAATTTTAGGGTGCTACAGTGTACTATGGCTATAATGGAAGCTGGTGCCCTTGCTCATATAGGCCTAAGCCATAGCCATGTCGATGACACTAATCAAAGTACCTTAGAGTGAACTCAGGATTCAATAAGTAATGAACATTCATGGTGAATGGTTCATCCTCATCCTCTTAAATATCAGAAGCCATATGGGGATAGTCCAAACTAGCATATATGAAGTTAGTTTGGTTAGGGGGAACCCCTAATGGAACTATTATACCCACTAGAAAATTTGGGA
Organism: Wollemia nobilis; assembly: GCA_028583015.1. Classification (NCBI taxonomy): domain Eukaryota; kingdom Viridiplantae; phylum Streptophyta; class Pinopsida; order Araucariales; family Araucariaceae; genus Wollemia; species Wollemia nobilis. Next base: position 2,168,258 of record JAQPPZ010000493.1, read on the forward strand.
CTCTTGGTTGACCCATGTCTTGTGCAAACTCAATAATGGGCATGAAAGTCATATTCTATACAAGATATTCACCTAACCCTATGTTGGCTAAGTGAACTGTCACCTATGGTGTATATGATGTTGATGAAGCAAGTGAGGCAGATTGAGGTACCTCCTTGGCTATATCCTAAGAATATTCCTCCTCCATGGGATTTGGAATTTTTGTAGTTACTATAGCTGGAAGTTCCTTAGGTCCTTCCTTCACTAGGGGTACTTTTAGCTTCTGATTATCTTTTGCTTTAGATGTTGAAGGATTTTCAGAAGTTCCATTATTCTTATATGCAGGAGGTGGTGTTGATGTGGATGGATCATATCGCACTGATTTGCTCTTGTTTTTTGGCTGCATGGTTGGGGATGAAGGCCTTATGTATATATGTGTTTATGAAAGGAAAATGTCTCCTGGTAAGTTAACGTAATGCATGTATTCAAATGAATCTTCATCGAATGACACCATATGAACTTATCCCTCATGCATATACTTGATGTACAAGTGCAATATTGAGGGAACACACTGCATGTCCCTTATCCATGGATGCCCTAGGAGGCTATTTGCATTGTATTGCCACCTCCAAAACATGACACATAATTGGGATGCTATTTTTCCCTACCTAAATGGGTATAATTACTGTACCCACTATGAAGCACAATGCATCATTGAACACCCTTAATATGTAGGAGGTCAGGACAATTTTGGACCTAGGGATATTTAGGTGCCCTATAGCCTTTGTCATGATAATTTTGATAGATGAGCCCATGTAAATTAGAACCTACTTGAAGGGTATGTAATTGATTGAAATTTTGATATGCAAAGGCAAGTCTACTATGGTAGTAGGTACTACCTTGATTTCATGATCATATAAGTGGATCATAGGCTCTTGGTACTGCTGCACTTGCCTCACAAAATGTGTGAACGCATCTAGGTTCTGGGCCTAGAGCTTTATTGATCTCAAAATATCCATCAAAGCCTCCCTATTCCTAGGGTATTGCTATATGAGCTCATAAATTGACAACTTATCCAAAGCCATTTGTAGGTTTTATTCCATTCTACTATAGATAGTTACCATAGGTCACGTTGGCAGACCTAGAGGATTGTTTTGCACCTGTCTCAATCGAGGTGCATCCTAGATATGAATAGGAGCCACTGGAGGTTTTGGTTACTCATATCATCAACTCCTAGTTGCCATTTTGACTATCTCAACCATCCTAATGCATCCTTGAGTGGGCGGTTCTATATGAACCTAGTTGACTTGGGTGCCCTAATCTCTGGGGGCCTCATGATTTGGAAATGGGTTCCTAAATATACCCATGTATCTATTATCAAGTTCTATTTGGTTTTCAACTTTTAGCTCACCCTTCTCAATCATATTTTGTACAAAATTCTTTAATTTGATACATGTCTCTATGTCATGCCCCTGTATTCTATAATATGGGTAGTATTGATATTCCCTATATCCCTTGGGCTTGGGATGATTAGGGTCAAGAATTTGTGCATAAGGAAATCTAATTATTTGTGCCTTTCTCAATTGATTTAATATTTATTACATCGATTCAGATAGAGGTGTGTAATAGCAAGGCAACTGACACTCCTTATTTTAGCCCTGGTTGTTCTTTGGATTATTATTAACTAATGGGGGATGAGCTTGATAGTTTTGTGGTTGCTGGACATTGCCTCCCTTTAACGTACTTAAAATGACCTAGTTGACTTGAGAAGGATTGGCCTACTTCTATTTATTTTTGTTATGATTGGCATTATTTCACTCCTTGTTCCAAATTTTGAGGTCTCCTTCATTAACCTTTATGTCTTCTTGTATCGCTCCAAATTTTTTGCACCCTTACCTTCAGGCTATAGGATCTGTGCCCGGAATGGGGATGTGAAAAGGATGGGACAATACATCAGACTGAGAGGCCCTTGGAAGGTCCCACCTCTTGGGGGAGGTGTATAAGGGTGAATTTTTGATGGATGATGGGTTCACCAGGAAACTTTTGAATAGAAGTTTCCATGCCTAGGTTGATAGTGTGTTTGATGTGTTCATTTTTATGCTTGATCATTCAACTCCTAGGTTTGGCCGATATGAATCTAAACTATTATATATGCCAATGCTGATTTAAATGAATACAAAAAATAGAAATGGATGCAAATAACACAAAATATACTAACTAGAAGGTGTCATACCTGATTCCAGATGTCTGATGAAGATTTTGAGTCTTGTAGCAGTTCAGATCATCTCAATTTGTACGTAATCATCTGATATTTTATAGGATCATCCCAAATCATAGTAGGTCATTTGAAATCAGACATAATCGTCTGAAATCTGACTAATTCATCAGAAACCTGCAATAACAAAAACAGACGCAAAATACCAAATATGCAAGTGCAAAAGCAAGGGATAATGGTAGGAATAATAGCAAATATGCCTAAATAGTAGATTTTAATAACAAATGAGGAAATGCAATAAATTTAATGATTGATTTTAAATTTATCATGCGATTATGCTAAATAAGGTGAACTCCAAGATGCATAAAACATAATGACTTAAAACAGTGTAGAGATATGATATGAAAAATGTAGAAAAGGCTAAGAAAATGCAAACTCTAAACTCGGACTGCCCACAATCTGGACTACAGTCAGGATTGCCTCCAATTTTACGAGATCATCCACAATCGTCCGAGATCATCCGCGATGATCCAAGCTAGCTTCGACTAAAAAATAGTAGAGTTCTTGCAATAAAAATACAAAAATATCGAATACAAGCAAAATAGTGCGAGGGAATAAGGAGCTAACTCTGCAATGAAATTCGTCAACTAAGGGGTTGGGGGTTCAGAGAGAATCAGCCAGGGGGAATCAGGGGGATAAACTAGAAAAATCCTAGTTTATATAGGATTAGGAAGAGGTTTGGGAGGTTGGGGATCATCCCAATCTGGGAGATCTCCAATAGGGAAATCTCCAACCGTGTAGACACGCTTCTGCCCGAGTTGGAGAGGCTGTTGAAATAGAAGCTAATTATGAAAATTTGGTTTTGGGATGAAGTCATCTGGATGTTCTGTTCCAAATGAATTCGTTAGATAGGGGATGATTTCATCTAATCTGAGACGATATCATCCAACGATCAAAATAAATCCTAAAAATGGCACAGAAAACAGGAAAAGTGCGTAAAATGTGGTTTAACGGGAAGTTTGGGGTTGAAATTAAAATTTGAATATTTTATCTATTTACTAAGGTTTTAACAATGCCAATTTTAGGGTGCTACATTTTGCCCCCTCTTTAGCGAATTTTCCGAAGAAAATGCATTAAATACGAGTTTTTCCCATTTTACGAGAAAGCAAAAAATATACTCAATTTTTTAGGCGACGATTCTTGGTCAAATCATACGAATGCTGACTATGGTGCCCCCTCTGTGTTTTTACCCAAATCGAACGTTTGAGGTAAAAAAGCAGAAAAGCAAAAACTAAAATGCTTATTTTTAAATAAATTAAAGAAAATAGGGAAAACCCTAATTCATTTATACTATTCACTTTTACTATTCCAGAGTTCTACAGAGAAGAAAAAATGGTGGAGATAGTGCACAGAGCGATAGAGGTCTGGCACGGGCTACGGGTAAGGATCTAAACCTAGTAGATTAGGTTTAATTAACTTTGTGTAAATTTTTTTATTTGAATTTTGATTTTTTGGGGCATCGTGGCCATTTTTAGGCCGTCGATGTCGTTGGGACAAAATCGTCCCTAGATTGTCGATTTCGTCTGACGGCTAAATCGACGAATTAGGGGCAATTTCGTCCAACAAGGGGTGATTCCCAAGTTGCAAAATCAAAGACGATTTCATCCTCACAAAGGATGATTTTGCCCAATTGGGGATGATATCATCCAATGGTGGATGATATCATTTTAAATTTGATTTTAAGTTGTTTAAGTTGATGTTAATGATTGGTTTATTAATGATTTTGTTGTTTGATTGTTTGTTTTGCAGAAGGGATTACTAAAGAGCCAAGAGTAGAAGTACGGTGGGCTAAGAGATGACATAGTCACACTTGATCAGGAAGAGCATGACCGACTTGGATAGGTTAGTCTGCAACATGTGGCAGAGATGCCACAAGTACTGACTGACATGGGGCTACTGACAGCCCTAGCAGAGAGGTGGTATCCGGGGTCATCCTACTTTCAATTACCGATAGGGGATATGGCTCCCACTCTAGAGGACGTATGGATGATCATGAGGATCCCCATACAAGGACGGTTGATAACACCTGCAGTGAATCAGGGCCAGGCGATGATGAGGCTCATGGGAGACCCGAGCTTCACCCTAGAGAAGGGTAGAGTGAACATCAAGTCACTACAGCAGATGCCTGGGGCATCTAGGCTAACATGGGTTTTGGTAGGAGTTTTCGGTGGCTTACTGTTGTGCCACCAAAGCGGATGCAGACTACCGTGGGTGCTCTCAGACATAGTCTGCAACATGAGAGACCATGAGTATAGATTTACATGGGGTAGCTTTGTTATTTTCCGCTTGTATAGGATCCTATATGGGGTCATATACAAGGGAGGTCGATGTCTAGTTTTGACATCACTACTGTAGGTTTGGTGTTGGGAGCACATTGCGGTGCGAAGGCCGGTAGGGCTCCCATTGATAGGGGTTGACTAGGAGAGGCCCCAGGTTTTCTATTGGTGGCTACAACGGGGGTCATAATGACAGATAGGTCTGTCGATGTTAGAGGTTGCTAGACCAAATCACCTGGAGACCATGGTGAGAGCACCTCGGGTGGGCAGAGGATGGGCAGGAGCTGGCTCGCATCAAGCGAGTTTGTTGGCTGAGGATGGAGCAGGGAGAGGTAGAGCTCCACTACTATGATTGGGTACTTTAGCAATTCGGTCTATAGTAGTGGATCCCTTCTCTTAGGGATTACGAGTACTCCTGAACTATTTGGGATAATACTACACTGAGCGGGGCTCCAGATATGCAACAATTTTGAAGTCAGGACGTGGATGATGCCCCCATCCAACCAGTGGATGGTGACAACGTTGGGGATGTGGATGGCTATGATTTTTGGTACGCAGGCATCCACCCTCCTCTGATGATGAGGGCATAGGGTCTAGTGCACGTTGTGGTGCGCCAGATGGGGAGGTGATGATAGGCTACTATTGAGGTAGCGCGAGGTCGCAGGGGGAGATAGCAATGACGGATTCCATAGGAGAGATGCCAAAGGATGGCACGGGCTCCATAGAGGCCATGGGAGATATGGCAGAGGGATAAGGGACTCCCTTCATAGTAGGGGGAGAGACCACCATCACCTGATAATGGCAATGGTGATGACACAGGGGAGAGCAGTGAGACGATGACTCTTCGGGCTGAGGTTGTCCACCTTCGAGCTCAGGTGCAGACATTGCAAGATGAGGCTACACAGCTTAGAGCTTAGGGCAAAGGAGTGAGCAGGGATGATCTAGTGTGGTCCATGATGTAGACTACATTTTACTAGGGTGTATACTTTTAGCTGGTTCTAGAGGTCCAGAGGGTACAACTGCCAACCAACATTGTAGAACCAGTCAGGCTAGGATCGACGAGGACATCCTCCCGATCGACAATGAGGACCCAAGATACATCCCAGACCTCTATGGGACCACCTCCTCCATGTCAAGGTGGGGGAGGAGATGAGGCTGAGAGCTCGAGGGCTTCTCAAGGCTAGGTGTCTATGGACTATAGATTTTGTAGAGATTGTTGAGAGTATTGAGTATGCCAGGGTATGGATTGTGGCATACCAATCCAGTTTTGATATGATGTATATAATTTTTTGATATATATATATGATATTTTTGATTATATGACTTGTTCATATGTTTTTATGATTCTTTAATGGTTGAATTATTTGCTTATTTGATTGAGGATTCATGTAATTATGTTGTATTGAAATAGTATGATTTGATGTCATGATGTAATATTTTAAATGAAATAATCTAATGTAAACAATTGGTTGTGGTGGTGTGATTTGATAAAAAATAAAAGAGAGACTTCTAACAATAATTTCAAAGGACATTGTCATTTTTATAGACCATTTCATGGAGTCTTCACTCACTCGATCGACAAGCTAATCCCAGTATAGAAATATTGTTAAAAGTAAAAGAGTGCTTAAGAGATTGTCTTAAGACTTTGTGTTGTAATGATGGAGATAATGATGGTTTGATGATTTGTTTTCAGATTTTCATAAAAATAGTAGGCATGAGATACGAAAAGAAATATGATTTTGCTAGGCATAAATTCCTAAGTGTGATAAAATTTTGAACAATTCCTTAGAATTTATACCATGGTTGCAAAATTGAATTTGAACATAATGACATGAAATAGAATAAGTGTTCATTTATTTGTAAAGCATAATTGTGTAACATAATGATGCAAGTCATATGTTTTGATGAATTTGTTTTAAAATAAATGGAAAACAAAATTAGAACAATGGTTTGCGCTAGGCATAGAATTATAGGTATAGACTTATACCATCATCACGAAATCCAAAGAAGAAAATAGATTGTTGGTTTTTGCAAGATGAAAATTTTTTGACCTATGATTTGTGATAAATAGAAAAATAATAATATGAAAATTTTGTTTGAAAGTATTTTTAAGATTTTGTGAGAAGATGTATGTAACTTCTCTTATAGAAACAACAAATTCTGAAATAAAAGGATAAAATTATTTCGAAAAGAATTACAGAAATATTTTAAATTATCTCAATGAGAAATGTAGATTTATAAGGAATCCTCATGTGCAAATGTGAGTTCATTACTGATCTTGATTTATCATAATGATACAAAATCTCTCAAATACAAATGTGTGTATGATTGTATTGTTCATTCACCAATTTTGAGCAAGATAATTTGATACAAGTATGCCTTGTCCAAATGAATGTTAGTTGACCATGATTTATATGCATGTAACCATACCAGACTACTATGTAAGTTAGGTTATCAAGAGCTAGCTAATCCATAAGCTGACAGAGATCTGTACAAAAGAAGGTCGCTAATGTGATAGACATATCGCCATGCTAGGGATTACCCAAGGCCAAGCGGGTTGGGCACAAACCACCTGTTATGGGGCTTACCTCATAGTTTTTGAATAATTGAGAATTCCAAGGATTCGAGCTCATTCACCCTTCTTTTCTTTTCAAGGGGTAGGGAAAAGATTTTATTGCATTTTGCTTTTGCTTTTCTCTTTTCCTTTTTTTTTTTTTTATATTGTTGCTTTTATATTTGAGAAAATACTGAAATATTGCTGTGATGATACAAAATAACCTTTTCTTTTTTCTTTTTCTTGAACTTTTCTTTTCTGCCTATGTTAGGGATACTTGCTTGGATTAGCTGTAGAGCAAGGGATTTTTATTATGGGTAGGGGTGAGCTTGTCCTTTTGTCAATTCTCAAAGATTCTAGACCATGTGCATGATAGGATAGCAGGGGAAAATTTTTGCTCAGGAAACCGTTTCTACTATGTAGCATCATATCGAATTTGCAATGAAATAATTTTAATGTGAAAAGATATACTTGGTGCGAGTAAATAACAAGATCAGTTCTCTATGCTCAAAAATTTATTTAATTCAACTGTGGACTTTGATATAAGAGAGATGAATAATCATACCAAATAAAATCAAGATATTTATTCATGTGAATGTGAAAGTGCAGGATTCCAAATAAATGCTAATTTGTCCAAAATAACTAAAAATATAACTGCAATACTTCATAGTTTGACAAGTACAAAAATAAAATATTTTTTTGAAAATTTTGATGATTTGAATGTTTTTTTATTTTTTTAAGTTATGAATTGAAAGAAATACAAGATAATTGTTTTTGAAATGTTTTAAATAAGTGACTAAAAGGAAATAATATGCAAAAAAAATATATACAATGATGAAATGACCAATTTTTTTTTTATGCATAGTAACGTTTAAGATGCATAATGTTCATAGGTTCTTTAAGTTATTTACCATCCAAGGTAGATAATTTGTATGCTTCTGATCCAAATTTAGCAGTGATGACATATGGTCCAAGCCAGTTGGGCTCAAATTTACCTTTAAGGTTTTTAGTTGCATTAGTATTTTTTTTATTTTCTTTTAAGACAAGATCATCGATCTCAAAAGATCAAGGATGAACTTTCTTAAGATATGCTCTCTTAAGCTTGTTTTGGTAGGCGCGAAGATGCTCCAAAGCATTGATGTGCTTTTCATCTAGAAGTTCTAGCTGACTAAATCTGCCAGCATGATATTCATCCCCTACTTCAGTATCTTGAAGTAGTAGAGCTAAAGAAGGAACTTCTAATTCAAAGGGAAAAACGACTTCAGCACCATAAACCAAGACAAAAGGTGAAGTTCCAGTGGGGGTTCGAACACTAGTTCGATAGGCCCAAAAAGCAGGATATAAATGAATGTGCCAATCTCGAACAGATTTATTAACCAATTTTTTGAGAATTTTGATTAAGGTTTTATTAGATGCTTCTGCTTGACCATTACCCTAAGGATAATAGGAAGTGGACCAACGATGTTGAATTTTATATTTTTGACATAATTTATTGACATCTTTATTTTTGAAACAAGTTCCATTATCAAAAATGAGATTGGTAGGAATTCCAAACCTACAAATAATTTGATTAAAAATAAACTTGGAAACTTGTGTTCCAATGCAAGAAGCTAATGGCATAGCTTCAACCCACTTCGTTAAATACTCAGTGGTGGTTATGATGAATTTGTGTCCATCGGATGACATAGGGTTGATTTTTCCAATGATGTCTAGGCCCCATTTTGAAAAAGGCCAAGGAGATGAAATAGCCTACAGTTCTTATGCAGGCACATGGATAACGTCAGCATGTTTCTGGAACTTGTCACAATGTCACACATAAGTATGTGCATAATTTTCCATGGTAGGCAAAAAATATCCTATTTGGAGGAGTTTCTTAGCAATGGCGCTACCACTAAAATGTCCCCCACAAGATCCATTGTGGGCTTCATTCAAAGCTGATCTAGATTCTTCTAGATTCAAACATCTCAGTAAGATGCCTTCAAAAGATCTTTTGTACAAGGTATTACCAATAATCATAAAGATACTTGCTTGTCTACGTAATAACCTACGTTGGTTGCTAGTACAACCATCAGGGAAGGTTCCTTTCTACAAAAAATTAAATATATCAGTATACCATGGTTCAGGAGTTGTTTCGTTGATGAGAAACACATCCAAAGGTTCTAAGCATGATTTGCTTGAAGCAGGTTCTTAGAGTCGATGAATAATTATGGTAGAATATTCATCATCTAACTCCAAGGGTAAAAGAGATGCAGCTGCAGCCATAGCGTCAGCCGCACGATTACTAGTTTGAGGAATAGCTTCCAAAGTAACTTGATCAAACAAGGGTAATAACTACAAAACATATGCTTTATATGGGCGTAATTTATCATCTCTGGTTTGATAAACATCATTTATTTGATTTATGACAAGTTGAGAGTCATTGAAAACCAATAAATTTTTAATTTTCAATGCCAAGGCAGCTTGTAATCCAAGGATAAGAGCTTCATATTCAGCAGTGTTATTGGTGCAAGCAAATGTTAATTTGAAGGACAGAGGAATAAGATGTTTTTGCGAAGATATTAAAATAATACCCACACCAGCCCCACTCATGCATCGTGCTCTATCAAAGTATAGGGACCATTTCTCTGAATGGTTTGCCTCTAGTTTAAGGCATTCATCAAGAAACTCAATGATGAGGGGATGAGTAGATTCTAAGGGTGCAGCAGCTAATTGATCTGCTATGATTTGACCCTTAATGGAATTCTATCCTATAAATTTGAGTTCAAAATCGCTTGGCGCAAGAACCCACTTGGCTATGCGACCAGATAAATACGGTCGACTCATGAGATATCACAAAGGGTCAAATTTAGCAATAACATACATTTTTTGAATGAGCATATAATGTCATAGTTTTTGTGTAGAAAATACGACTGCTAGACATAATTTCTCTAATATGGTATAGCGAGTTTCATAACTGATTAAGGTCTTGCTAATGTAATAATTAGCACGTTCTTTCTTCTCATCATCAAGTTGAGCTAACATAGCTCCTAAGGCAGAATCAGAAGCAAAAATGTACAAGATAAAAGGACGATCCGATATAGGTGGGGAAAGCACTGGTGGTTTGAGGAGATATTGCTTAAGGAGTTCAAATGCTTCTTGGAATTATTCATCCCAATGAAAATAGACATCTTTCTTAAGAAGCTTAAGAAAGGGTCCAGTTTTGTCTACCAACTTGTCGATAAAGCGGTGAATAGCTTGAAGCTTACCTTGTAAACTTCGTAATTCTGATATATTGGTGGGTGCGGGCATATTTGTGATAGCCGCAATCTTGAGAGGTTCAATTTCAATGCCACGTAAAGAAACTATAACCCCTAATAATTTATCGAACTTAACTTCGAATATGCATTTAGCTAGATTTAGTTGGATAAGATATTCCCTTAACCGATCAAATACTTTCATTAAGTCATTTAAATGATCATATTATTTGATAGAACAAGCTATGATATCATCTACATAATCATGTAGGATATCATGCATCATATCGTGAAATATATAAGTCATAGCTCGTTGGTAGGTTGCACTTGCATTATTTAAGCCAAATGGCATCACTTTCCAACAAAAGGTTCCCCAAGGGGTAATAAAGGCTATTTTGGCCTGATCTTCAGGAGCTATCCTGATCTGATTATAACCAGAAAATCCATCCATTAAGGATATCATTTCACTTCCAGCAATAAAGTCAATGATCTGATCCATGTTGGGAAGAGGAAAATTGTCTTTAGGGCATGCAACATTAATGTCTCTAAAATCGGTGCAAACCCTAACCTTAGTGGATTCTTTCTTAGTTACTGGAACTACATTAGAGATCCATTTGGCATAATCAATGGCTTGTATAAAAATGACTTTCAACATATTTTCTAGTTCTCCTTTGACTAGTAAGGCCACTTTAGGATGCATTTTTTGAAGTTTTTGTTTAACAGGTTTAGCATCTGGATGGACTACTAGATGATGCATAACTATAGAAGGGTCCAAACCTAGCATGTATTCATATGTCCAAGAAAATACATCTTCATAGTCTTTAAGAAATGAAATGTATTTATCTTGTTTTTCTTGACTCAATTCTGATCCAATATTGATTATGTGAGGGTTATGTTCGGTTCCAATGTTAATTTTTATAACATTTTCAACTTCCATATGTAAATATCTCTCAAAATTAGGTAGGGCATATGAAACACCTAATTCTTGTAATTCTTCCAAGGTTAACTTGGATAATTCGTCTTGAGAAGTCGCAACTTCAAGCTGGGCTATATTCGGGATAGAGCCATCAAAATAAAATTCATTATATAACAATTCCTCAATGGAAACATCATGAAAGGTATATCCCTCTAACTCATCATCGGATTTAGAAATAATTTTAGGGTAGGCTATGGATAACATATTGCAGGTAAAAGAATTATTCTTTAGACACAAAGAATATTGTTTATCTAGATAATCTTGATAACATACGAGATGGTCATCATCCTCAAATGGAAAGGGCTGACCTTTACTAGAAAATAGGCCCACACCACAGTGGGCAAACCACGGTTATACCTCAAAAGGTTCTTTCATGACATTTTGGAAAGGTCCCAAACCTTTCCCTTTATATCCCAATTTAAGCATTATGGGTTTAGCTTTAAGATAATCATTAGCAAAATAGCATCTAACATATCCATCACAATGTGTCTTAATGTTTCTAGGTATTCTTCCCCAATCATATCCTTTATAAATAAATGCACAACTCCTGACTTGGTAGATACTTACCATAGGCTGTGGGAGGCCCAAACTACGAGGAGAGGGTGGAAGTTTATTTAAAAGAAGGTAAGTCTGTATGGCAGTGTTAGCTTCCTCGGATATAAGAATTGTAGACAAATCGGGTAAGAGCTCATCAGTAAGAGCATAAGAGGTAGAAGGAATATTTCCTACATCGTCGAGTGTAGAAAGGATGCCTGTAGTGGATGTAGATGTCATAGGGATAATTATGGGTGAGTCTATAGGTATGGAAGATATAGGAGTAAAACAGGAAGCATTGGTTGTAGGTTTAGGATCTTTTCGAGGTCCTAATGTGGTTTGTTTAGAAGATGGTTGAGTTATCTGTATAGGTGTAGTTGAAATATTAGATGATGTTATGGGTGTGTGTTTTACACATTTGGATGGATGATAAGAATTAGGATGTGTGGATGATAGGGCAGGGCAAAATTGAACTCCAACAGGTTCTGCCAAAGTGCACATATCAAAGGGTCTAGGATCACCATGAATGGTAATCAACTGGTTTTTAAATTCGAATTTAACACATTGATGTAAAGTGTAAGGAACCGCTTGCATCGCATTGATCCAAGGGCGACCCAAAAGTATATTGTATGATGCAGTGCAATGTACAATAAACACGATCATATATAGGGTTCTAGGACCTACTTGCAAGTGTATAGTAATGAATCCACACGTTTATTGTGTCTCGTCATTGAAGGCTTTTATAATCATATCAGTTCTTTTAATTTCATCACTTTTAAATCCAAATCGTTGGTAGAAGTCAAAAGTGCATATGTTTAAAGATGAACCATTATCAATCAAGACTCGTTTAATGGCTACATCTCAAATTAAGGCAGTGATATATAAGGGGTTATCCTTATGTAAACTATGTTGCGGGATATATTTATCTCAAAATTCAATACAATTGACTTCTTGAGTGATGATAGTATTGGACATGGCTTCAGGTTGAATATTTTGTGGTACCCTAATTTGGCTTAATGTAAGCATTAATTCATCCCTATGGGTAGGAGAAGATCTTAACAGGTCCAAAAGGGAAATTCTAGCTGTAGTATTGGATAATTGCTCATTAATATTGTAAGGAGGTTTAGGTTGAATATTAGACGCATAATTCCCTTTATTGGGGTTTTTCAAAACAAATGGAGCTGATCCATCATTCTGAGTTTGATCTTGTTGAGAGGTTTGAGCCTGTTGTCTAGTAATGACTTTGATGGTTCCTACAATGTTATTTTGCAAGTGATGAATAGGTCTTGGTCTAGCGTTTATGGCTTGTTCATTAGAAACTATTTGGTGAGAATATGGTCTAGTAGTGACTCTTCAAGGAAATGGTTCTTCTGGAATTATAGAAATGGTGATAGGTTGAATAGGGTCTGATTCATTTTCAGAACTATTTGATTGATTTGAGGTGATTTCCATATCACTTTCAGTCTCATATTTAGTGTCACTAAGATCAAGCATCCGAATATTATGTAGATGTCTGGTTGTAACTATGGATAAAGTTGTGTCAAATATTGGAGGATCATGAACAGGTAATTATCCGCTAATAGTCCCTACATATCGGGTAGGATGAGGAACATTATGATGCTCAATTTGATTGGCCACCTCTTTACCATGTTTTGGTAAAGGATGCTGAAATATGTCCAATGATTGATTGGCATTCTGATTCTAATTTTGGGGAATGCTCTTTTGGGTGTTATTAGAAGGATTTTGTTTAGGTTGGAATGCTTGCACCTCCATCTCATTATTATCAATAAAATCTTGTATTTTATGTTTTAATATTTTACAAGAGTTGGTAGTGTGTCCAGGTCCTCTATGAAAATCACAATGTAAATCAACTCTGTATTCGGGTATGGTTGGATTAGGTTCCCAGATGGCTTGTAATTGGATCAAGCCTCATGCTAGTAATTGTGAGAGAATGGTTGATAAAGGTTGATTTAACCTAGTAAATTCTTGGGATGGTTTATCAGGAGGTTTCAATATAAACTTCTCTGTTGTTTTCGCAGTATTAACATTAGCAATGTTTCTGCTATCAGTGACTCTGTCACCCACAACTTGTTTATTTTTATATTGATTTTTGGATGTTTTCTCATCATCTTTCTTTTTGAGCTGACCCCTTCTAATGAGAGCATATTCCACCCTTCAAGATAAGTCTATAGCTTGATCGAAGGTGGTCAAGGTAGCAGTTGATAATTCATAGGATAGTTGTTCTTGTAAATTATTGATAAAAATATCCAACATCTCTCGATAAGGTAACACAAAGTGTAATTTTCCTATCAACTATCTCCATCGAGCTAAGAAGTCATCAAAACACTCATCTTTGTCTTGTTTTAGGTTGTAAAAATATTTAATGGTTACATGCCTTTCGATATAGGCACTAAATTGATGCACAAAAGACTTAGCGGTCTCTTCAAAATTTCTCAGATAATGAGCAGGTAGTTGATAATACCATTCCAATGCCATCCCCCCTAAGCTTTTTGGGAACATTTTTAGTAATAGCAAATCATCATGTGATATGTCATGACATGCTATCCTAAAAATACGAAGATTCTCTATGGGATCTTCAATTCCTTTATATATAGGTAGGACAGGCATAGGAAAGCATTTGGGATATGGTTGTGCTACAACTATAGGATCTAGAGGTTGACTACACATCTCTCGATAATTGTACGAGGGACGGTAGGGAACTATCTGGTCCATGCGAGAGACTAACTGTTTCACCATGGCTTCCAAATTACCAGTTTGTCCACCATATTGGGTTGGTGGTACATGAGTATGGGATTTGTGACCATAGGAAGGCGGGACGTAAGGATTAGATGCTATATTGTTGTTATGCAAATGGTTGGTAGGAAGAGTATTATGAAGAAGATTTGTTGTAGCATTATGGTGTATCCCAGATTGTTGGAAATTGGTATTTGGTTTTGTTTTAGGCTTTTATTGATTTGAGGTATATTGATCAATAGCTTGGCAAAATAGAGAAGTTAATGAAGGTTTCTTTTATGTGGGGATAACCCTTGGCTTGGCAACAGGCACTCTAGGTGTTTGGGTAGCATGTTGTTGTTGCATGTTTTGGATTATAGCAGCCATGTCCAAATTGGATGGTCTAGATTGATCACTCTCTTGATCAACAAAGGACAAAGGATTAGTGCGTGTGTGATATATGTCTTCTAGGGTTGCTTGAGTATCACTAATTTGATCTTTATCCATATGAACTGCTCTATTAAGGGTGCCAATATTATTATTGAGAAATTTCCAAAAATGATCCATGTTCTCAAAAGTAACAGCTCCTTCTAGAGTTATTTTAGGAGATGAGGATCCTTCCTCTCTATCATTTTCTTTTTGTTCATTTGCGTCCACAAGTTATTCTTCTTGTTGGTTTAAGGTTACTTCTTCCTGAATTGGGTCTTCAAGAAGGGCATCTGGTTTATTTGTGGTTTTTCCTAACCAATCTTCTTCTACTTAAATTTGTTTTCCATTCCTGAGTCTAGTCATTATGTCTAAATTTAGGTTTTAGCAAATATATATTAATATATTTGCAACAAATCTTGGGAGGTATATATTTTAATTATATACCTACTATAATACTTAAAAGAAAATGTTTTGACTTTTTTGTTATAATTTTATTTTGTTTTTGTTTTTATGCTTATAATGACAATAAACAACACACTAAATACAATAAATAACAAAAATAATAACTTATTTTTCTATAAATAGTTTATAGATATCATTGATAGGATAAAGTTCATCAGGAGTCATAAAATGATCCTCTTCAAATTGGAAATTGTTTTTCAAGAAGTCAACAAAGTGTGCTATGGTGATATTATCTGTTTCAGATTCTATTTTGTAAAAATAAATCTCATGGCAATACTCTCGATATAACACAGCTCTGGGAACTCTATTCTATATTTTTCTATCAGTAAGAACGACCTCTTGGTACTCTACACGAGACAAAAATTTATGTAGTACAACTGCATTCTCAAGGTATTCCTAAAAGGTATACAACTTAGAAGACACAAGGGCTATTTTATCTGCTAACCACCTATGGCAAGCTCTCTGAAGTTCATGATACAAAATCACTTGATCGGGATCCAAGATTCTATCTAGGACAAACCTCTTGATTTGCCTAAGTTTGGTTGCTCTAGATGAAATGAGATCCAATCTCCTATCAAGTTCATCCCAAAAAGGTTGAACCCTATTTATTTGAGGTACTCTAAGCACATAAGTAATCTCTATAGCTGCTAATTGATTTTCAACATTTATGGTGACAGCTCATTTTTTATTATAGTCTACCATCTAAATATGACATGCAAATTTTCTTAAGTCTAAATGCATTTATGTTTTATTTTCTTATTTTTTTATTTTTTTAGAAAAGGGTTTTGTTTTCAAAAGGTTTCTGTTTCACATTGGGTTCACCAAAATGTATCGCTCCAAATTTTTTGCACCCTTACCTTCAGGCTATAGGATCCGTGCCCGGAAGGGGGATGTGAAAAGGATGGGACAATACCTCGAATTGAGAGGCCCTTGGAAGGTCCCGCCTCTCGGGGGAGGTGTATAAGGGTGAATTTTCAACGGATGGTGGGTTCACCAGGAAAATTTTGAATGGTAGTTTCCATGCCTAGGTTGATAGTGTGTTTGATGTGTTCATTTTTATGCTTGATCATTCAACTCCTAGGTTTGGCTGATATGAATCTAAACTATTCTATATGCCAATGCTGATTTAAATGAATACAAAAAATAGAAATGGATGCAAATAACACAGAATATACTAACTAGAAGGTGTCATACCCGATTCCAGATGTCTGATGAAGATTTTGAGTCTTGTAGCAGTTCAGATCATCTCAATTTGTACGTAATCATCTGATATTTTATAGGATCATCCCAAATCATAGTAGGTCATTTGAAATCAGACATAATCGTCTGAAATCTGACTAATTCATCAGAAACCTGCAATAATAAAAATAGACTCAAAATACCAAATATGCAAGTGTAGAAGCAAAGGATAATGGTAGGAATAACAGCAAACATGCCTAAATAGTAGATTTTAATAACAAATGAGGAAATGCAATAAATTTAATGATTGATTTTAAATTTATCATGCGATTATGCTAAATGAGGTGAACTCCAAGATGCATAAAACATAATGACTTAAAACAGTGTAGAGATATGATATGAAAAATGCAAAAAAGGCTAAGAAAATGCAAACTCTAAACTCAGACTGCCCCCAATCTGGACTACAGTTAGGATCGCCTCCAATCGTACGAGATCGTCCACAATCATCCGATTTCATCCATGATGATCCAAGCTAGCTTCGACTAAAAAATAGTAGAGTTCCTGCAATAAAAATACAAAAATATTGAATACAAGCAAAATAGTGTGAGCGAATAAGGAGCTAACTCTACAATGAAATCCATCAACTAAGATGTTGGGGGTTCAGGGAGAATTAGCCAGGGGGAATCAGAGGGATAAACTAGAAAAATCCTAGTTTATATAGGATTAGGAAGAGGTTTGGGAGGTTGGGGGTCATCCCAATTTGGGAGATCTCCAACAGGGAAATCTCTAACTGTGCAGACACGCTTCTACCCGAGTTGGAGAGGTTGTTGAAATAGAAGCTAATTATGAAAATTTGATTTTGAGACGAAATCGTCTGGACGTTCTGTTCCAGACGAATTCATCAGATAGGGGACAATTTCATCTAAATTGAGATGATATCGTCCAACGGTCAAAACAAATCCTAAAAATGGTGTGGAAAATAGGGAAAGTGGGTAAAAGGCTGTTTAACGGGCAGTTTGGGGTTGAAATTCAAATTTGAATATTTTATCTGTTTACTAAGGTTTTAACCGTGCCAATTTTAGGGTGCTACACCTCTATAATATTGGCTTGAGCCAAGACTTCTTTGAATGGTTCATACTACTATAGTTGTAATAAAAATGAGATGTATTTTGTGTAGCTCTTTGTGAACATTCAGATGAGCTCTTCAGTGGGAATAGATAATGGTAGTTTCACCATGATTTTACTCCATTTATTCCCATAATCTATAACTAGCTCATCGTCATATTGCTTTAAGTTAGCTAGATCAGATAAGTTCACCTTCTTCTTGGAACCAAAGGAGAAGCATTAAAGGAATGCATTAACTAGTTTCTTAAAGCTAATGATACTATGCTTAGGACGTTGATTGAACCATTGAGTTGCTATGCCTGATAATATCATAATGAATGTTCTTAGAATTAGGGCATCATTCTACTCCAGCTATAAACATGCATTCATGAAGTTGGTAATGTGTTATTGCGCATCTTCCTCTCCATTAAACTTGTCTAGCCTAGGAATCTCAAAGTGCCTAGGATATGCGGGACTCGGGACTGAGGGGCATAAAGGTTGGTTTTGTATCTTGCTCAATATTAGATTCTACCCACCCATGTCCTATTTTTTGAGAGATTTGAATATCTCAGCAAGTATTTGATATGCCTTAAAAGAAATAATCTCTTATTCTTGAAGGTTCACTTATGGTAGTAAGGGAGGTAATCCTGTGTTTACCCAATTTGGCCATCTATACTCATCCCCCATAACCACGGATGGAGGTTCAGATATGTCTACTCCTAAAATTCCATCCCTGCATGTTCCTCATTAAGTTGTGTTTGTTTGAGATCCAAGAATTATTTAATGTTGCAATCCATGGTGAGTGTGCTCATATTTATGTTTGGTGCATCTCTTATTTTGAGAATCGACACATCTCTCATGTTGGCATTTCTCACCACCTATGTGTATGTCAGCTCGAGCTAGCCTTTTTGCTAGCTCTTCATGCTCAGCTCTTTCCTCTCTCAAGCATTGCTCATGTAGGTAGAGGCACCTTTTCCTTTGTTCTTCTTGCTCAAGATTATCCACACGCTCTCACTTAATACACAATGCTTCTTCTAACCTACGTATACGATCAAACCAACCTACTACTATAGGTTCATGCCTTTATAACTCTATGCAAGGATTTCTAATTTTTAGGCCCCTTAGGGAGGCTCCTACTATGTTTTTGCCCTTTTCTATTAGGGTGAATTTTTCTAAATGTTGTGTACCCCCATGGTGAAAAGTAGTGTATGTGTTTTGGGGTCACTTTAAATCTTCCGTTGGTTCATTAGTGTGACTAGTAGTTATGCTATGTGAAATTATTTAAGAAGAATATTTGGTAGCAATGCTTCTTGGAGCTGGTCTCAAGGGAACTTGATCCAACTCATCAAGTTATCTAGTTCTCCATGACTGATCCTGTGGAGTCCCATTAGCACCAATGAGCTCATGGTCTAGGGGTATCCTCCCATCTACAGGGAAGCCATAGGATGTCCTGCATCTATGACTAGGCATAGCCCTAATTTCTTACCCCTCATTGGGCTGATCTATCCTAAGTGTATCATGTAAATTTTGGGATCTTGCAACCATTACATGCCTATGTGATGATGGAGTTCTTGATGCCTACTCATTTCTACATGATGATAGAGACCTTGAGGTCTCTATATGTCTTTGTTTTGAGGGAGGTTATGATATCTTCATATGTCTGTGTGATGAGGGAGGTCTTGGTGCATTCGCATATCTATGTGATGAGGAAGGTTGTGATACCTCCATATATTTGTGTATCGAGGGAGGATGTGATGCCTCTGTATGTATAAATGATGAGAGATGCCATGAGGTCTCCTCATGTCTATATGATGAATGGGGCCTTAAGGCCTCCTCATGTCTATGTGATGAGGAACTAGGATGTGGCTCTCTCATTGGGGTTTCTCGAGGAGTCCCCCCAAGGGTTGAGTTGTCACCCCTAAGACTTATTGAACTTCGTCTAGTGACATTATGGGTGGTCGGCTCAATTCCAATGTAATTGTGAGTGTATAGAGCATCAATTTTTGCCTCAGTGTTGGACCAAGGGTGGTTGATCCATGTGTAGACCATGATGACTATGAGTTATATTCTTAAGTAAATTTTAAACCACACAAGAAAAGAAATCAGATGTTTATCTTATTTAAGGATTAATGTGTGCTCCCTAAACTATTTTATGTGTTTTTATTTTTTGAATATATAAGCTAACTCTCATCGTGGTTTGCACTTTTTTTGGATGGTATACTCAAAATTTTTAAGGGATTTCACCTATACACTCATAGCTTGACAACCTGGTGATGAAATCTAGGCTACATAATCCAACCTATAATATGTGGTAATAACTTCCACACATGGTCAGGAAGCATAAGTTCTGCCGATCCTCACCCAATTAAGCTGTAGTCAGTGATATACCTCTTTGAAGAGATATACCTATAAATTTTCCATGGGTTATGATCGATATTGGAGCTAATATTGGCCAATAATAATGGTTATGTGGGATTTGAGGCAACGAGTGGATATGAAAGCCACCTCACTAATATCTACAAGTGGTTGGTCATGACCTCCAAATCACTAGCATTAAAATGATATGTGGTGTATGGGGTTTTTTTTAGATCTATAAAAAACTATGCAGTAACAAACCTTAATGACTATTTTACTACATTCCTAAAAAGAACATTTTGACCTCAAAAAATGTATCTACAACTGATCTAAATGAATTTGATGCAATTCCTACTTTATGATATTAATGCCTCTAGCTAGGCCACATGCAAGCAAACATAAACACACAAAATCCTAGCACACTAGAGACTAGTTCAGGCCTTAAAAATAGAGCTCCATTGTTCCTAGAAGTGCCTAGAGGAAACTAAAGAAAATCTAAATAAACTTCAAATACAATTTCCTTCCATTTTTCTTATTTTTCCTTAAATAAAAATAAAAATAAAATGTGATTTAAATTGCTATTTTATGGAAAAAATGTGCAGACAGAGAAAGACTATAAAATTAGAGAATGCTACCAACCTCAAATCCTTGTATGATGATGAAATGGTTTCCCTCTACTGTAATTTTTTGCCAACTGATATTGACTAGAGTGATTGCTACTAGTCGTTGACTATAGGAGCATCTAAGATTTTTTGGTAACTATTGACTAGAGCAGCCAAACCTACACATAGAAAAACACTCGAAACATTAATAAAATAATCGAGAACAAAAAAATGGTGGGGGTCCCACCATGATCACCATATATGCGACCCTGGGAAGCATGCACCATACTTATGCTACTTGCAATGTTATTATATCAAATGAAAATGAAGAAGCACACAAGAATGCAAAAGTAATAATCAAAGAGAGATTCTTTTATTAATGCTTCTAGATCTCGGTTACATGTACGTCCCTCTAAGGGATACTCATTTTTGATACAATCTATTACAAGTGGAATAATGGTGAATGTATCCCCCACAAGGGGATGGTGCACCTCTACAGGCCTCCCTATCTCACACACAAAACTATTCGAGGGCTTACAAATACCTCCTTCTCCTAGTTCCATCCTATAGAGACCTCATGCTATGGATACCTTAAGAAGATCCTATGAACCTATATCTGCATGCATGGAAACAATAGAGCAAAATAAGTAGCACAAGAAACCTCTTCATTTGAGACTTTATGTTAGAAAATCTGATAAACCAAATAAGCAAGCATAATAAGAACTAAAATATAGTAAATATAAGCCATATACACACATGAATCTAAAAAATATTGATATAAATGCTATGAAAGAATTAGATCTATGCTACAACTATCTAATAGAACAAGTAAAATTAAGTATCTAATGCTAAGAACAAATAAAATGACTATTCTAACCCTATCTGTTGTTGCTCAGAGTGGCTATGCTTGTGGGCCACTATCGAAGACACCGACCACGACCTGAAAGGTTTACCTCATATTTTATGGGTTGTGACCATCGATCTCTTTGCTTTAATTGATGTTAAAGGATCACTGGATGTGTCTCCTACATTGGTTGGTGATTGGGAATGATGTATCCGAATACTAATTCATGGATGTGGCTTAGTCGGATGATGAGCCAATGCTCCTCGAGGGACATAGATTGGCTCTTTTTTTTTATAGGGCTCTGCTACACACAATTTGAACTCCTTTTTTTTTCCTTCCTGGAAGTCTGCATATGTAGCCTTCATACTTTTAGGTCCATATCTAGGGATTGGATTCCTAAGAAATCCAAGCTCTAGATATGTATGCCAACTAACTATCCAAAAGGGATGGTTCAATATTGTATTGTCATGGAAGGGGTAGTTAGGAGGAACTCTGGGAGTTCCTCATTGAGATACCTTTGAAAAGCATACAAACTACCATTACCACCTATGATTTGGGTAATCCCTCATGGCAGTTCATGTTTTAGCCCTAGCCGCTATCATTAATACTGACTAGAAGTAGCTGCTCTGAGGTTTAGTGGCTAGGTTTTTTAGCCACTCTAATTGATAGCATCTAAGACTAAATGGGCTAGAACTACCCCTTTTGAGTGGTTAGGACCACTTATTGCTCTTGTAAAGGTACAATATGATTCATATGGTCTATGAATGTGTCCATATGGGTAGTCTTCTAAACATGATATATTTTAGTTTTCTACACATAATGTGACCTTCATGCCTATTATTGAGTCTATGTAATACATGGGATAGCCATGAGTTATAAATTTTCTAATAGGGATAGTAGTTCTATTTGGGGTTCCCCCTAACCAAACCAACTTCATCTATGCTGGTTTGGACTATGTCCATACTACTTTTGATATTGAAGAGGATGAGGATGAACCATTCACCACATATGTTCATTACTTATCAAATCTTGAGTTTGCTTTAAGGTACTTTGAGCAATGTCATTGGCATGGCTATGGCTTAGGTCTATACGAGAAAGGGCACAAACTTCCATTCCATTTGTAGTACCAACTACCTACTGATAGGTGGGATCTAGGGTATCAAATATAGATCCATGGTGATTATTTTGTAGTATCCCTAGATAGGCTAAGCTTGGGGTTTGAGGAAGATATTGAATATAATCCCTATCAACCTACTAGAAGAAACTACTTGGGTTACATATGGGTGTCTATGGTCAATATCAAACCACCCGATGAGTATCACCCTGATTCCTATATTTAAGTGCATCCATCGAGTATCATCCTATGGGAGGATGAGCAATACATGGATATGAGTGAGAGAAAAATGAGTATGTATCAATTGAGGATGAAGATGAAACCGTCTTGGCTCATCATAGGCCTCAATATTTACAAAACCTCGCTTGGTCTGGCTATGTAGAGAGTGGATATATTTTGGATGAGAATGGCTATGAGTCAAAGGACTCAATTGAGATGACCTTCCTAAGATATACACACCAAATCATAGGGCCAATAGTAAATGCTAATGGGCTCTTCATAAGCAATGATGATTATGAATATAAAATTGAAATGGCCTATATTAGGCATCAACAAGCAAGTCACTGCCCAATTCCAGCAAGAAGGAATGAGGGTTTCTTTATAAGTAATGATGAATTTAAGGATGACACTAATATGGATTATCTTAGTCCTTGTAACTTATGTCAAGTCAATCTACTTGTTGAGAGAGAGGTGATAATTTGCACCATAGATCCCGATATTCACTTCCTAGGAAGACCAAAAAATCTAGATGTCATCTATCACATGGTTTTCTCAGATCCACCAATATTTAGAGAGATATTATAGCCTAATGATCCCATCATATCATCTATCCATAGACTAGATCCTAAGATCCCCATACCCCTAGAGCCACATATTGGGTATGGAAAATATTAATGTAGAGTTTCACCCATGTGGTCCTAGAGTTTTCATCCCATCCATAAACATGATATCCATTGATTTGACCACTCCACTTCACAACCCAATAGATCCTTTGAAACCATTGAGTCTTAACTTAGATGCTATTGATTAGGATCATGTTGATTCACCCCTAGAGCCTAAATTTTTATTCCCTAATGAAGAGATGCTACAACCGTTCCATTTTGCACCAAGCTGCATACATGATGTCTATCATGTTGGTTTTGACCATGATTTAGTGGAACATTTAAACCCAACATATAACATCCATTTAATCCACACTCCTCACAAGCTTGAGGAGGGGTCACATATGGCAATAGAGGATAATTTTGAAGTGGACATTTAGTGATGACCCTTCTAATCCAAAGAAAGTGAAGTTTGGAGAAATCTTATCTCTAGAAGAATAGGCCATCATTATTCCTATATTTAAATATAGACCAAGTCTCTTTGCTTAGACCTATAAAGATATGCTGGGACTAGATCTAAAATTGGTTGTCCACAACCTTTCACTAGACCCTATGAAGAAACTAGTCAAGAAAAAAATCAGAAAGATGCATCCAACCATCACTTTGATGGTAAAGCATGAGTTGCAAAATTTTTTGGATGTAGTCTTTACTGTTCCCATCGACTATCCATAATGGGTATCAAACATGGTGTCCATAGGAAAACCTAATGGAAGAATCTGCATTTACACAAATTTTAGGGATCTCAATAAGGCAACACCCAAGGATTCATTCTCGTTGCCTAACATAGATGCTCTTGTAGATGCAATTGTAGGTCATGAAATGCTCTCCCTAATGGACAATTTTTTTGGTTACAATCAGATTTGAATTAAAATTGAAAACCAACATAAAACTGCATTCACCACTCCATGCGAAATATTCTGCTATAAAGTAATACCATTTGGTCTTAAAAATAATGGTGCCACATATCAGTGAGCTATGACATACATTTTACATGACTACATGCACAAGATCTTAGAAGACTATATCGATGACTTACTGGCCAAGTCATTTTTACGTGAAGAGCATGTTGAGATCCTTAATAAGGTCTTTGTTTGCTTTAATGAGCACAATGTCAAGTTGAATCTCAAGAAATGCATCTTTGGTGTAACTTCTAGAAAACTATTAGGATTCATCGTTTCTAAATGAGGCATCGAGGTAGACCCAGTAAAGGTAAATTCTATCTTGAAAATGGCCTTGTCCATCAACATTAAAGAGTTGAGAAGTTTACAGGGAAAAGTAGCATCCATAAAGTGATTCATCATACAACTATAAGATAAATGTCAACCCATGAATCGAATACTACATAAGGGGGTCTCATTCTAGTGGGATGAAGAATATCAGCAAGCCTTTATTGAAACCAAGAAGTACCTAGTGATGTTGCTAATTCTAGCTCCACCAAGTTTGGATGTGCCATTCCTGTTATATATCCACTACCAATTTTACTTTGGGTACCATGATGGCTCAAAAGAACACACAATATAAAGAACAAGCAATATATTACATTAGCCACACCTTGGTGAGCTATGAGGTAGGATACACATATGTAGAAAAGTTGTACTTTGTAGTAGTTTTTGCAACCAAGAAATTACATCACTACATGTTGAGCCATATGATGTATGTAATATCCAAACAAAATCATTTTGTAGATACCTAAAAAATGTCATATTTTTTAGACCATGTGACTAAACCTTGGAACCTTCCAAGTGTGAAAAGTGATTTTCACCACTCATTTTGGGGCAGTTTTTGCCCATCCAAGCCCGGCCACTATAAACCAGAGTGGTTGGATCTTGACCACTGAATCTTAGAGTAGCCAATCACTAGCCACTGTAGATGATAGTGGCTAAGATTTAAAATGCAAATTGTTACCAAACTAGCCCAATATCAGGTAAAAGTGGTAGTTTACATGTAATAAGACCGAGTGGGGATAACTTTGCATTCCTCATCATAGCCAGTCTACATGAGAGACTCAAGTCTAGATTTAGACATTAGTTAATTGGCCCTCAATGGTAGAAAAAGACTTAAATTCTCATGCTAACAAATAGTTCATATGCAGGATTCAATCCTAGGGTTTGAGACCTAAACCTAAGCCCATAACACAATATAAGGTGCAAACCTAAGAGCACCAAAGGGGGGACTTTTCATTTATTTAGAGAGAATTTTTTTAGAGATACAATCAAGGATATATTTTTGAGACTTGGATAAATTTTCTTGTAGCGAAGCCCTATCGGATCGAAGATAAAATTGGAGCACATTTTAGGAGCAATGAAGTGTTGGCCAATTAGGAGTTCATAATCTATAGGATATTCAACACATCAGGCATAAACAAAAACCATTTCAACTTTATTAACAATCCTAGATCCATAGCTTTGGAGCAATAGAGGTAGGTTTTCATCTTAACGACCACTATCTCAGACAGTGGCTCGCAGGCCTAGTCTAGGGTTCTTAGCATTATTTTATTTAGTTTATTACATGTATTCACGCTATTAGCATATATATGATTTATTGCATTTCCTCACATTCATAGCATTAGTTTTTATTGTCATTGGGCATATTTCCATTTATCATTAGGGTTATTGCTAACAACCTCATCCAAGGAGGAAATCTTGGACAGTTGAGCATTTGCTATTATTTTTATGCTTGCAGGACTACAGTTTCACTAGACAGGTTACCAATATATGAAATCAAAAGGATCCCTCTAGGATCCTAACCTGTAGAAGGAGGTATCTGTAAGCCCTCATATAGTTCCATGTGCATCATCAAGAAGCCTTTGAGAGTGCATCACCCCTTGCATGGGTATATCATACATCTACTACCCTATTTTGTAAAATATGTATCAAATTAAGGGAATACCTTAGAGGGATCTATATGTAACCAAACTTGAGAAAAGCAATAAAGAGCATTATTTATTCATTTCTTTGTATTTTGGTTGTATCTACTTTTGCATATTTCATTTAATGCATGATTAAGTAAATAATATTTGCAAATAGAGTAGTGGTAGATGCGTCGCTTCCCCAAGGTCTCTATAGATGGCGATCATGGTGGGATGCCCACCAAGTTTTTATTATCTACCACTTTATTGATCCATGTTTTCATGTGCAGTTTTAGCCGCTCTAGTCTGCAATAGCCAAAAATTAGTCACTCTAGTCTATAGTTGCTAGAAATTAGACACTTCTGCTTATAGCAGCCAGAAATCAGTCACTCTCATTGACAACGACCAAAATTGGAGTGTAGTAGAGAACAAAATCTTTGTTATCTGAGCTGGATTAAAGTTTGGTATGGTTCTATGATGTTTTTTTATTGTCTGTCTGCTTCTGTTTTCCTAAAACAATGAAAATTAAGACATTTTGATTTGGTAACTAAGGAATGGAAAGGAAAGAACTTGCATCTTGCATATTTTAGGGGTTTTTTAGATTTCCACTAGGTTTTGCTAGGGACAATGGATTATGCTTGTAAATTCCACCCTAGAATCCACCGTGCTATAAATCATGTGTTGGTTTACTTACTTTGAGGCCCTGCTAGAGGTCATATTTACACAAAATAAAGTGCATCCATGAAACTCATACTAGTTATGCATCTTTCTAAAAACTAAAACATCATTTATATATCAGGAATATAGGAAAGAGTCATTGATGCTATTTGATGCATTTTACTTTATGCAAACTTAAAATGAACCCCACACACGCACACATATTTTAAACATTGGGGAGTTGGATTTCATCACCAACCCTCAATTTAGTCCAGTGACATTGGCATTCATCTCCTTCCACCATCTTACCCCCTAGATATTTCTAGAATGGAATAAGGAACTTATTTATAGTGGTACTAAGTTACTCATGTTCAAAATATATCCCATTGTTGGAAAAATAATTGGTTAAGAGTGGAAGAGCTAGGCAAACCCCCCACTAGGACTTCAGCAGTGTACCCTATTTTCTTTTGAGAAAATCATGTTTGGCATGGGTGTTCTTGATTTCCAGTATGGATGAGTCTCCTCATTCTAAATTAAAAATAAGAGCAAGAAAACAAGAACAAAAATACATCAAAACATAGTAAACAACTTAGGGCACACATAAATTGGTAATCAATATAAACACTTGCTTGATATTGTTTGGCTATCTCTAATTGCAACACAAAATACTAATTCACAAACACAATGGTCAAAACCAAAAGTAAACATCCTCGGTACAATACTGAGGTAGAATCTGAAGCAACACATACCCATAGAGGAAGTCATAGTAACATTGAACCACCTACTCATAAGACCATGGAATGTAACTCCATGAGCTTAAGGATTGATAACTCAACCCTTGGGTGTTCTCCTCTAGAAACACCACCTAGGAAGTCACATCATGGAACTAAGTCACAAAAACACAAAGAGGCTTCATGACCATCATCATCAAGAAGACACGGGGAGGCCTTAAGATCCTCCTCTCAACACATAGAAAATTCTCAAAGACATGAGGAGGCTTCAAGAGCTTCCTCCCCACATGGACATAAAAGGGGTTCTAGACCCAACTATTCACATAGGGATGATGAGGTTTCCCCACCTCCATCCTCATGGAGAAAAGGTGGGACTACAAATCCTTCATCACCAAAAATACACACAAGAGTTACAACATCTCAAACTTCACATGAGACACTTAGAATAGATCTTCCCACTGAGGGGCATGAAACTAGAGCTA
This sequence comes from Wollemia nobilis, assembly GCA_028583015.1. NCBI lineage: Eukaryota > Viridiplantae > Streptophyta > Pinopsida > Araucariales > Araucariaceae > Wollemia > Wollemia nobilis. The sequence continues at coordinate 2,196,506 of JAQPPZ010000493.1, forward strand.
CATATAGTAATAGGCACCAAAAATAAGATACCCTTCATGCAAGAGGAATAATTCCAATAGATCATGATCCCATTGGAGTAAATGGAGCCCCACAAGATCAAATGTGGAAAAAAATATAGTTAGATGAGTTGGATCGATTTCATTCAAGGCCAACTCCTAGAACCATAGCCACAGAAAATTTTGCAACTAGAAGTTCACAAAATGTTACTTCCAAATGCATCACCCAACTTGGGCAATCTTCAAATCAACCCTGTAGTACACATATAGATTCTAGAGGCACTTATCAATACACTAAACAAGTTACATTAACTATCAAGAGCAAAGAAACAGTGAAAACCCCTTCAAGGAATCTATGAGTAAGAACCACAAGAACATAATTAGACAAACATGAATCTTCTTAGACAACGCAATATGAATGCAAGCGATAGTTAGAAAATGCATTGCACAAAGAGAGATAGATAGTGGAAGCTCTCAAGAATGATCAATATAGAGAAAGGCTTTTGCACCAACATGAGCAGCATTTAAAGGAACAAGCTGAGTAGCTAGCTCATATAAACCTACAATAAAATGGTAATGATAACCCAAGAAATGAAAGTACTGAATTACCACAAGAAGGGTGCATTAGGCAAGAAGAAATCCCATAATAAAACCACCACTCAAATCATGAACAAAATCAAATTGGTGGGGAAAGGGTAAACATGATAAATTAGGATCAAACACATCCTGAATCCTCTTGTAGGAGGGAAGAGAATATAACAAGACAAGTGGATAAAGGGTTACCTCCATTACCACTAAAAGTGGGCCTACAAGAAGATGAAATCCTCATCTCAAAGGCATTCTAGGCACTCGCTAAAAATATGAAGTCCTTTGAGAAGCAAGATATGGATTGGAACCAACCAACATTGAGTAAAATACACAACTAGCCATTGTGCCCATCAGTCCCTAGCCTTGCTCTTATGCTAAGAAATTTCATTATGACATTTTTAGGTGTTGACACTCGATGGTTCAACCAACTTACTAAGAACAACATATCCACTTTAGAACAACTATTAAATAATTTTCTAAAACATTTCTCCTTTGGTGCTAAAAATAAGGTGAACCTTTTAGACCTGGCCAACATAAAACATTATGATGATGAGCCAATAATGGATTATGGGGATATATGGAGAAAATTCATGGTAAATTTATCATTCTCCATCCCCACAAAAGAGATTTTCCACATGTTCACCAAGAATTGTTCTAAACATATCTCCCTATTACTACAAATTCAACAACATCCTTCATTTGAAGAAGCCTTGGCACAGGCCAAACTCATTGAGGGCATAAAATTAGATGAGGGAACCATTAAGATCTGATCCAATAAGGAGTGGAACAAGAATTCCAAGAATGATAAATATAAGAAGAAATAGGGCAACCCTACTCTAGTTAATCAAGTCATATTGGCTACACCTAAGGATGGAGCTATGCAGCAATCCCAAAATTATCAAGCATAACCCCCACCAAAAAATTATGATCAAAAGAAAAATCAAGGGTGAAATAGAGAATGTAAGCCACCTTACTATTTTACACCTTTGTCAGATCCAATGCAATAAATTTTCAACTAGTTGAGTGAGGCTGGGAAGATCAAATTTATTGATATACCTCTTTTAGATCCCAACTATCCTAAGGCAAAAGGATATAGGGAAGATTAGTTTTTCCCTTATCATAGAATACTGGGGCATGATATTGAAGTATGCATGGGTTTCAAAAACTAGGTGTAAAATATGATTGAGGTGGGAGAACTTAAATTGGACAACCCATTGGATCCCGATAATAGAGATATGCAAAATACAAAAACTCGATGCCAAACCATGAGGTCTCTTGAGGGTAAGGCACCCAAGTCAATCAGGTCTAAGTCGATACACCTACACATGGATGCATTGGGATGGTTGAAATTGTCAACATAGCCACAAAGAGTAGATGATATGGTCAATCGTAGCCTCCTTTAGCTCCCATTAATGTCCCAGCTACTCTTAGGTAGAGGTAGGGGCAAAACAACGTTCCAGGTCCATGAAACTAACCTGTGGTAACTGTTCGTAGTAGAGTAGAATAAAACTTACAAATAAATCCAACCAAGTTATCTATCTATGAGCTCATACAACAGTCCCCAAAGCACAGGGAGACTTTTATGGAAATTTTGAGATCAATTGAGCTCCAACCATAATATCGCAACATTCACACATTTTGTGGGACAAGTACAACAATGTCAAGAACCTGTAATTCAATTTTATGATCATGATATTAAGAAAATACCTACTGCCTTAACAGACCCTCCGTTGCACATTGTTGCTTTAGTAAATGATTTACCTTTTAAGTGGGTCTTTATCTATATAGTTTCATCAATCAAAATCATCACAACAACAAAAATAAGGCACCTTAGGATACCCAAATCCAATATCATTCTAGGAGCCAACACGTTAAAAGCTTTCAATGATGCTTTATGCACTACTATGGGAATGATAGTTGATGAGGCCTGGAAATGTCTCAATCATAGCATGTTTTGAACATTGAAATTGCCTAAAAACTCTTATGTTCAATCTGATATGCTAGTTAAGTTAATTTAATATGCTGTGTATTACCTGTTTGCATGATCAATGTGTTATAAATACTATATTCTGATTTTTTATAGTTTTTGAATAGTTTTATGTTACTTTGTCATGACTTGCTAAATGAGAAATATGCTTAGGTTGATAACAGCATTTCACTAGTTTTTTTTTTTGATATGTCTCAAGAATTTATTTTATCTAAATCTAGCAAAAAGTGTAAGCAAACTATTATTGTGCAGCAAAAATTGGTTTTCCAATGTAAATTCCATCCAGTTGCCAATAAATGGCAAGGCACGGAATTCAAACATGGAAAGAGATGAAGACCATTGAAATATGATCCTGAGAGATAACCCACCTAAGAAATGCAGATGAAATCATTTGAAGAGCACATAGTTGTTCATTCTGAAGTCTCTTCAAAATGAACAGACATCTTCAGAATGAGAAAACATAGTCTCTTCAGAATGAGTGGACATCTTCAGAATGAGAAACATTCTCTTCGGAATGAGCCACTTATCTTCGAAGTGAGAATAGAATGTGATTTTTGACTTGTTGAAAAATTTTTGACGATGGAAAAATGGAAAGAAATATTGAAAATGGTAAGGGAAAATATCTCCCATCTGACTTTGATGTCCTTTCTGACCAAAGCCACCATTTATGGAAAATATCAAGTTTGATCCTCTTCTAGGATAAACCCAAGAAATACTGCAACATAATAGGATTAGATCTTTAGGATAGAAATGAGATATTCTCAGTTTGTAAGTAGATCTTAGGACATCTATAAATATGGCTCCCATATAGGTTGAGCTAGAGGGAGAGATAATAAGAAGAATGATAGGGGAAAATAGGCAAGTAGTGTAATAATAAGAAAAGTGACTGCTACAGTCCTATAACAGGTTTTTAGCAACAATACTGTAATCATATTTTGAATCAATAAAGTGCACTATTTTTATTCATGTTATTGTGAATGAGTGTGAGTAATATCTAGAGAGAAATAAAGACTCATACCTTCTTCTAGATAAGGAGGCTGGCCACTTCCAGACCTAGGAGGATGACTAACAGCAGGTTTTTATTCTGATTCTGCTGTAGTAGAATAAGTTGTAAAACTTGTCCTTTCATTTCCTTGTAAACAACTAACAGTATTTGCAATCTTAGCTTATTTTATGATTAGGATGATCTTGTGATTAATGGTTTGGTTGTAATCTCCACTTTCATCAAGCTTTCAAATTACTGCAGATTATCATTTCCATAATTTACTATTTTTTGCAATTTATTGCATTTTATGTTTTGTTGTCAACCCCTGCATAGAATATTGACAACCTTCTCTTACAGAGTATTGATAGGACTTAATTCCATGCTATAATTATATTTCCATTACTACAAAAGTAAATAGAATTCCTTTTTGCAATTATAATCAGACTTCTAATTCTACAGCTATTATTTCTGCAACATAATTAGATCTCATTTTGCAATTGTAATTAGAATTTCATTTTTGTATTTAATGTTTAGTTTCCATTTCTACAATTAGATTAAAGTTCAAATTATGCAATTTAGAGATAAAAATGTCCTAAATCCCCCACACAATCAGTTTCACCAATAAGACCTGTTGCTTCCAAATGACCTAAGTTATAGCCCTATTCACTTCTTCTTCCACAAATAGCCTTGTACACTACCATGGATTGAAAAATTCATTGAGAATTAATGATGTGCATAATTAAAATGCATCATTTTGGTGCCATTTCCTAGGAATAATGTTGCTAGAAGGTGAAAATAGTCTAATAGTTGTTGATTAAACTGAGCTGTGAAAATTCAAGATAAAATCTAAATATAACAGTTGGGTAAAGTAACAACTATTGACCTATAATTTATGTCATTCAAGATTAGACATGAATAATCCTAGGGATGAAACAGGTAGAATTATTCAAAATGATCCCTGGCTTGTTCCATTAAGAAGATCTTCATGCCTAAGGGGTGAATCACCTATGTATGAACTACCAAAACAATTGAAACAAAAATCACCAACTTCATCATCATTAGAACATCCTGAGAAAGAAAAATCATCAAACTCATCATCAACAAAGGATCTTGGAGCTCTTGAGAGTGAAATTTGGATAGGTTTAACTGTTCCTAAGGAACAGGAAACTATGGTAGAGGGAGGAAATCTAGATAGGGATGACCAACATGGCTATGTCCATAATGAAGGAGATGATCAAGATATGCCCCAAACTTCCAGAACATTTGAATATCCTATCCGTTTGAATCCAACACAAAAATCCCCCATGAAAACCATTTCACCTTCAGTACTTCCAACCTTTTGAGGTGTTGTATCTGAAGATCCTGATTAGTTTTTGTTTGAATTCAAAGTAGTGTGTCAAACCTATGACTATGTAAATGAAAATAAAAAACTTAAGGTTTTTCCCTCAACATGCAAGGACTTAGCATTACGTTGGTTCATGAGCTTAGAGCCAAATTCCATCCGAACCTAGGATCAAATGGAAACTATGTTTTTAGACAAATATCAGGAGTATTGCCATGTAAGGAACAGGAAAGATGAGTTATTTAGGATTAAATAGGAATATGATGAAACATTAGAAGACTGTCTTGATAGGTTCTCCTTTGTTCAAAGGAGATGTGGACTTGTAGAACCAGAGTTATGCAAAACCATATTTTTGAGAGGATTACAAGATGAATCCATAGAAGTATTGGATTTTATGGGAAAAGGGGATGTAAATACTCTCAGTAATGAGGAAATTATGGATCTCTATAGGAATTACTCTCACACTAAGTAGGTAAGAAGAAAAAAAGTACAAATGACACTGATGTGTAGGACCTAATAGATGAACTTGCAAATTTTAAAACTGATATTCTGGTGCAATTGAACACAACTTTAGGAGAAATATCTATAAAATCAAAAACCATAAAACCTTTGGCAATTTATTTTCCAAGATGTATAAATAAACATGCTTTGCAGGAGTGTCCTTTGAATAAAACATCTATCTCAGCCATTTGTAGTATCTGTTCAAAGAAGCATTTGACTGATAAATGCCACCTGCTACCACAACTCAAAAATATGTTAGAGAGTCAGACTGAGGAACTCAACTATGTTGGACCAAAACAAGGGTGAAATTTCTCTTATAACCAAAATCCCCCTTATTTTCCTAAAAAATTGGGGCATAATCCTTGGACTATGCCTTGGGGACAATCAAAACCACCCCAACGTCCTTGGAATTATTCTCAATGGACAAATTCGGAGGAATGGCCACAAACAAGTTGGAGTAATCTAACCTGGAATCAAAATCAGAATAATCCATCATGGAATAAAAACAACCCACCCTGGAATTAGAATCATAATAATCCACATTGGATGTAAAATCAACCACAGTGGAGTCAGCAATACTAGTCCTATCCAAGGTAGCAAAGAAATTAAGGTCAAACTCAACATTTGTTGCCTGCACCTAATCAATTTTTTTATGAAAAACAAAACCAACCACAACAAACACAACAGGTGAAACAACCTCAAATTCCAGCTCAACTAGTCACTAATCCAAAAAATGTGATACAGGCATCCCATGTCTATGTGGCTAAAGCTGAAGAAAATGCTAAAATAAATGTTCTTGATTGTAGGAACATCTAACTTCGTTCAATAAAAGTTATACCTGAACCTATTTCGACTAAAATAAAGGAAAATGAAAAGCAAGAACCTTTGGAACTAGTTAGAGTTAAACCAACAACTAAAAAAGAAGAAGAAAAAATAGAACCACAGGCAGAATAATTACCTTCATCAAGGAAAATTCCATATCCTGAAAGATTTAATACCACAACAAAAAATTATGAGTCAGACCTAGTCAAGGAACTTATAAAGTTAACTATATCATTGCCCTTATTGCAAGACATTAAGGATATACCAGTGATTAAAATTACTATTCGATATTTGTGCATTAGAAGAGCAGGAAGAAAAAAGAAAGCATTTCCCAAGACTATTTAGGTTGAAAGAAAGATAGCTTATCTCTTGTCCAGAAAACTAGTACCTCCAAAGTATAGTGACCCAAAGAGTCTAGTTATCATAGTTACCATAGGCTCAGTACCAATATCAAATGTCTTAGTAGATCTATGAGCTGCAATAAATGTCATGACCAAGCATATAATGGAACAATTACAGCTCAAACATCTCAGTCCCACATTTATAATTTTAGAAATGGCTGATAGGTCCATTGCAAAACCTAAAGGTATCATTGAAGATGTCCCTATAGAAGTATCTTATTGGGAATTCCCTATAGATTTTTTGGTTTTACAGCCAAGAAATTTAGCACATGGATATCCCATTATTTTGGGAAGACCTTAGCTTGCAACTGTAGCAACCTTCATAGACTACAGATCTAGAAAAATGACTATTTCAAATGGTATTGATCTAAAATAGATCTCTCTGTATCCTCCTTTTTTAGGTCAGTTATGGTTTCCTGATTCATATGAAGAACCAGAAGAGGTTATTTCTACACTAGCCACCTTGGTAGTAAGGGAACACACAAAAGACCTCCATGACATAGAAACTTTAGAGAATGAAACTATCCTAATAAATGTTCTGCATGAACAAGGGTTAGAAGAGGAAGCAATAAATATCCATAAGTTGTTATGGAATGAGGAGAAAAAAATTTCTAAAGGTGAGCCATCTGTACTATCACAGGAAACATCAGTTTCACTACCACATGGGTGGTATAATCAGCTGATTTTCCCTTCTCACTGTTCCATATAGGATATGCTTCCATTAGAAATCAATGAAACATAAACTTATTATTTCCTCCCATATCATCAGTGTCCTCTTAACTCCCTAATCACTAGCTATGAAGAAGTGAATTCAATCCTTCCAAATACAAAACAAATAGAAATCCAGCCAGATAAATTTTTGAACATTAACAGCTGGTTTACTAGAGAAGAGGAAGAAAATTTGATAATTGTTTTGCAGAAGCATGTTCATGATTTTTCTTGGGACTACAAGGATATGTTAGGAATTCACCCTGATATATGCACCCACAGGATTTATACTGAAGAAGTCAAGCTAGTAAGACAACCCCAGAGAAGACTGAATCCTGCCCTAAGGGATATTGAAAAGGAAGAAATTGAAAAAATTCTAGAGGTAGGATTCAATTTCCCAGTTTTTGATAGTCAGTGGGTCTCTCCATTGGTTATAGTTCCTAAGAAAAATAGAAAAATGAGAGTATGTATAGACTATAGAGAGCTAAATAAAGTTACATACAAAGACCATTTTCCATTACCTTTCATAGACCAGGTGTTAGATACCCTTGCTGGAAAGAAATACTTTTGTTTTCTTGATGGATTTAGTGGGTATAATCAAATTTATATTGCACCTAAATATCAAGAGAAAACAACCTTTACCTGTCCATGGGGAACATTTGCCTATAGGGTTTTACCTTTTGGTTTGTGTAATGCCCCAGCAACATTTCAATGAGCGGTCTTAGCAATTTTTTCTGATCTGACTACCAACAGTGTTGAGATATACATGGATGATTTCACAGTATGTGGATAGAATTTTGGATTTACATTAGAAAACCTTGACAGAGTTTTAACTCGCTGTGAAACATACCAATTATCCTTGAATCTAGACAAATGTTTTATGATGATGAAGGAAGGAATAGTTCTTGGTCATCACATCTCTCCTTAAGAAATCTTGGTTGATCCAAAGAAGGTGGAAATTATCAAGAATCTTCTTCCTCCTAAAACTTAGATTGATGTCAGAAGCTTCCTAGGACACATTGGTTTTTACCACAGGTTTATTCCTAGCTTTAGCACAATATCCAATCCCATGTTTTCCCTATTGACTAATTATTATGAATTCTCCCGGACTGCAAGGTGTTAGGAATCATTTGAAGCTCTGAAAGAGAAATTAGTAACTCCACCTATGTTAAGAGGACCTAATTGGACATTACCATTTCACATACAGGTTTATGCTTCCAATAATTTAATTGGAGCAACATTAGGACAAATTGAAAATGGTGAACACTATGCCATCTACTACATTAGCAAGAATTTGACAAGAGCTGAGAAAAATTATACCACAACTGAGAAGGAATTCTTGGTAGTAATTTATGCCATCAAAAAATTTAGTCATTACATCACAGGTTATCAAATATTCATTCACACAGACCACACAACCATTAAGTAATTGATGAATAAGCCTATGGTAAGTGCAAGAATTATTCATTGGTTACTGTTGCTGCAAGAATTTTATATCACAATAATTAACAAACTAGGAAAAGCTAATGTTGTAGCAAATTTCTTGTCCAGGTTGCAGAACACAGAGGAAGGGGAATTAGTTGAGGACACTTTTCTTGATAAAAAAATATTTTCTATATCTGTCCAATCACCTTGGTTTGCAGATATAGCCAATTATTTTTTCACAAGGAAATTTCCTCCACATTTCAATTCAAAATAGAAAAAATAATTGATCAAACAGAGTTCTTCCTTTGAGTGGATTAAGGGTATACTTTTTAAGTGAAGTCCTGACCATGTGTTATGCAGGTGTATCCAAAAGGATGAGGCATATGATATCCTTAGGGCTTGTCATGATGAACCCTCAGGTGGACACTATTCTGTAAAAAGCACAATTAGAAAAATTTTAGGGACAGGATATTATTGGCCATCTCTTCACAAGGATGTGAAAAAGTACATTAGGCATTGTGATGCATGCCAAAGAATGGGGAAACCCACTCATACAAATGAAATGCCACTACAGCCTCAATTGGTTTTAGATCCATTTGAGAGGTGGGGGCTTCATTTTTTAGGACCTATTGATCCACCTTCTCAAGGAAATGTGCATATTCTAGTATGCATTGATTATCTAAAAAAGTGGATAGAGGTGCATTCTTTCAAATATGCTCGTGAAGAGAAGGTTGCTGATTTCTTTTATACTCAAATTTTTCAAATATTTGGAGCTCCATGGTCTATCACCACAGACCAAGGACCCCAATTTGCATCTAATGTCATTAAGGCTTTTACAAAATTATATGAAATCAAACATAGGAAATCATCACCTTACCACCCATAAGCAAATGGCCAGGTTGAAATAACAAATAGGGAAATGGAATGAATATTAAAAAAAATAGTAGCTTTTCATAGGAGAAATTGGCTAGATAAATTACTTGAAGCAGTTTGGGCTTACAATACTACTAGGGAAATCCACTACTGGATTCACACCTTATGAACTAGTTTTTGGTAAAAATCCCCTCCTACCTATTGAATTTGAGCTACTAACATTATGCACAACATTGGAAATTGGGATTGAATTGTCACAAGCACATACAGATAGGATTCTATAGCTGAATGCATTGGATGAACTTCAGTTGGATGCTCTGCACCAAACTAAAGTAATTTAGGAGCAGAGGAAGTTGTGGCATGACAATCACATTCAGCAGAGGAAATTTTAGCAAGGATATTGGGCTTTTCTATTTGATTCTCGTTATGAGGACTTCCTTGGAAAGCTAAGAACTAGATGGCTTGGACCTTACTAGATTGAAGAGGTATTTGATAATGGAGCAGCTTGTCTATCTCCTATTGATAGGTCACAGAGAAAGTTGGTAGTGAATGGACATCACCTTAGGGTGTACCATACACCTCTGACTAAAGAGGAATTCTTGCAACAACTTGACATTTTGGATGCACAACAGGTGAAAAATATTTCCTCTTCCACTTCAATACAATCAACATGATCATGGATTTCAAGAAAAGCAAAAAAAAAAAATCAAAAAAAGCAAAAAATAAAAAGATGAATAAATTATGATTGTGAATTCCTTCATGGGCATGATTTTAGGGAAATCATGAATTCCTTCATGGGCATAATCAGAATCAAGAAAAAAGAGAGAGAAAATGAGAGGTAAAAAAAAAACCAAGAAAAATAAAAGAGAAAAATGAATAGCTTAGCAGTGAAAACCTTTCCTAAGGCACTACTGGGTTGGTATGCATGAAAACCAAATTTTTGGCATGCATAACCTTGAAAATTTTTGATTCGTCATTGTACAAATTCACCAACTGCACTTGTTTTGAAATATTACAGAAAATCTCAACAGTACATCAATAAAGTAGTCATTCTTCAAAACTTGCATTAACTTGTTTTAATCAGGTATATATTTCTTACATTTCTTCATTGTAAATGATTGGTATATAGTATATAACAATTAACCATTAGCATAAAAGGTATCCATAAGAGTTGTCATACTTAAAAAATGTTTTGAGAATGAGAATATTGGTTTCTGCCTAATCTTCGAAACAAGAATGCCAAAAATAGTGCCTGCTATCTTCTTCAGATTAATTGTTGTATTGTCTTTGGATTGAAATTGTCTTTGGAATGACAGTAGAATGAATGTTGCACTTTATCTTTAGAATGAAGCTTTGTCTTCAGAATGAGGATTTACCTTCAGAATGAAGCTTTGTCTTTGGAATGAGGATTTTCATTTGCAATGAAGCATGATCTTCGGAATGGGGATTTGTCTTCGGGATGAAGCATGATCTTCGAAAAGAGGATTTTTCTTTGGGATGAAACTTTGTCTTCGAAATGAGGATTTGACTTTGCAATGAAGCATGATCTTCAAAATGAATACTTTTCTTTAGAATGAAATCATAATATTTGGAATGAGGTATTGATTTTGCAATATATCATAATCTTCGGAATGAGCATTCAATATAATATTTCCATGTGGCATCCAAGGAAGGAAAAATATATGATCAAGTAAAATTCTTTGACTGCATACGATAAATAAACACGTGTCAGTTAGGATATGGTTTGTTTTATCTTGTACCCACTAAGAAAGTACCAGAATCATGGGGATGTGACCAAAAATATGCCACCATTTTTTGCACATAAAAATCTGTGGGCAAAATGGAGGAGTTAAAAACAAGTGAGGTGGATCTGATGGCAAGGACATCTGCGCAACCATTAACGAATAGGTGTTCAGAGCAAAAATATAAATGTGTGCCACCCTTACTTTTGAAGACATATTTTCTAACGTAAAATGATTACGAGGTATAGTGCTAAGATTGTAGTTCATTCTAAAGAAGAAAAATAGGGCAATTGAAAACCTGGAAACAAACCCTATAAATCTATAAAAACTAGAAACTAGTGATCCAACGGAGGAATAGCAGCAGAAGTGAGCAGTTTTTAATGTACCAAAACAAGAAAATGGGGTGAAAGACAAAAATGGAACCAGAAGATACCACCCACCTCCGAGAAAATCTAGAAGTGCTACAAATTTTTGAAGATGGAGGGCTTATGCCATTTTTGGATAAATTTAATGGGTCCTCTGAAGATTTGGCCAACATGTTCACTCAAACATTCATAAATAACTGTCACACATTAACGACATGAAAATTGAGGTAAGCACTAAATTTTTAAGTCAAATTACTAAGCTTCCATTAGAAGGTCTTCCAATTTATAGATCTGGAAAAAATGCACTGGCAAATGTAGTTAATCAATTTCTAGAAGAAAACGATAGGGATCTAAAATACTTAATACACAAAAACACATGCAAGGGGGTAAAAAGAGCTAGCCTACAGGAACCATGGGATGAATTGGCCACATGGGTAATCAAATTTCTAACCTGTGAAGGGCAGTATGTACTTTTATTAGGGCATCATCTCAAAATTTTGAACCACTTAAGACATGGTAGGCAACAGCCAAAAGTTAGGGTAAATCTTCCCCTGTATCTGCACCAGGAGTTGAAAAATATGGGAAAAATATATCAGGAAGGAAAAGGGATCCTTCGACACCATGGTCTTATTAAATTAGTCTGCCAGCACCATTTTAGAGGAAACCCTAGAATATTTGATAGGTTTTACTCTACCTTGAATGATGTAGTTTTTGGAGATGAGGATGAAGAGGAAGAAGAAATAGATGCTATTGCAGATGTTGCAAAAGAAGAAACATAGACTACCACAGAGGCTATTTTAGAGGAAGAAACATAGACTACCACAGAGGCTATTTTAGAGGAAGAAACACACCCAACAGAAGCAATAGAGCACATTTATCTAGAACCTTCAACCTAATGAGGTAAGAAACAAAATAAGAGAGGGTCTGGAACTGGCAATCGAAAAGAAAAATAGAAGAAAGTTCATTTTTTTGAAGTTGTTATTGATCTATAAAAATAGGGGAGTGAAGTGCCTAGCCAAATAGGGGAAGAAACAACAAGGGAAATAGAAGCATCTAAAACTGTCTCCATAATCCCTACTATCACTAGAAAACAAAGCAAAAAGAATAAATTTGCATCAAGAACTAGGAGGTCTATAAGAATCCACTTGAGAGAAATAGTAGAATAGATGATAGAAGAAGAATATGGACAGAGCATTCCAGATGTTACAAAAGTACAACTAGCCCCTAAAGATTTTTTAGAATTCCCTAAACAAATAATTGAGGAAGATACTAGGCAAGATAGTTTTGAAGTGGCTACAGTTCAACAGGCCATAGAAAATGTGGATGCAATCATAGATGGTTTCATGGAACCTCATGAAAAAGACTAGACAAATGAAGTAGAAGATGAGATAGCTTTTGAGCAGCCAACTATAGATGATTTGTCTGTATCAGATTATGAAACAAAAATAGAGAAGGTAGACATCACAGAACAATTGAGAGCAGCAAGAAGTGTTGTCAAAACACAAACCAAATGGATTGAAGAAAAATAAAATATCATTGAGATGCAGGAAAGGAAGATTGTAGAATTATAGCAGGAAGTGGTAGAATTGAGGAAGAGGCTATCATAGTCTAAAAAACAACCAACTATATCCATTGATGAGTATGATTTGGCTCAATTACTTGTGGATTTATCTAGGGCAGATGACTCTATTGAGGCAAACATAGGTGCTCATTCTAAAGCACCCTTTCATTCTGAAGAAGTGCCCTTCCATTCTAAAGCATTGCCTTCTCATTCTGAAGATGCTCCAGAATTGATAAAGAGCATAGAAAATGATATCAAATATGAGTCATAGCAGGAAACACCAGCACAGGAACAGTCCAAGCAACAACATGAAATTGTTCAAGTACTCCTTCAATTAAGGTCTCTGTATTTCAAACTGTTACACCTTAAATAAAAGTAGAGGATAACGGGATACAAGTGGAATTATTGTCTGATGACCAACCAATAGAAATAGCAAAAAAGCGGGTACAAGTGGAATTATTGTTAGATGACCAACCAGTAGAAGTAGCAAAAAAAGGATTTCAGGTAGATCTGCTACCCAAATTTCCACCTGTAGTTAGACCACCCAATACTATATCCCTAGAGCAATATAATGCAGACATAGCCAGTTAGGTGATCAGATATTAGAAGCTTGCCACTAAGGTTGAAAAATTCAAATTGGAAGGAAAATAGTTAGAGGCAAAAGAAACATAAATCAAGGCATTAAAGGAAAAATTGACTAATTTATGTCAGATTGCTGAGTTTTTGGTCCAATTTAGACGACCGACCATATTTTACAGTCTCATTCTAAAGGATAAATATCTCAGATGGCAGGTCATGAGGATTAGCTCATGTCTCCCATACAAATTGGACACAACTACAGATTTCTTAGAAGCATATTTTGACAGCCCTATAGAACAAAAAAATCTCCTATGTGAATTATTTTTACACAGATTCTTTATTCTAGAAGAGGTAGAATTTCACCCTCAAATTTACATAGGAGATGTTCAACTGAGAGTATTCATGTCTACTTTACAAAATTAAATTTACTGGAATCAGTAGAAAAGGCAAAATAAATAAATTAAATTAAGATTTGAATTGTTAGTCAGAGTAGTTTAGCCAAATCATCCAATTATCACCAGACAACATTTCACCATGATGAACAGGGATGATGTAAAGAGGATGTACTTGAACAATTTGAGGGACTGTGTGACCAGATTCCAAAATTTTTGTAATGACAATTTTGTTCCAGCATTATCAATCTGCAAAAATAGATGGGTTGAAATTTCCATTTCTTTATAGAAAAGGGAACCCATCTCCCACATTAATCCTATAATGGTCTATAATAAGGGTAGAAGGAGTGATACAGCTAATTGAAATTATGCAACATCACTTGATAGGTCTCAGATTTAGGCCTCCAACCATCATTACTCCAGTTCCCTTCTATTTTGAAGAAGATCCTCAACCTGATGATCAGTTTGAAGAATGGCTCATAAACATTCAGGAGAATAGGGGATATTATATAGGCACCAAATTGTTCTACAGATCATGGAATCTGAATATGGATATATATGATTCCATAGCCCAACAAAATGCATGAGGACATGCATTTATATAAGTTGGGGGAAAAATAATGAGGCCTAGAAATGTCTCAATCATAGCATATTTTGAACATTGAAATTGCCTAAAAACTCTTATGTTTAATCTGATATGTTAGTTAAGTTGATTTAATATGCTGTGTATTAACTATTTGCATGATCAATGTGTTAGAAATACTATATTCTGATTTTTTATAGTTTTTGCATAGTTTTATGTTACTTTCTCATGACTTGCTAAATGAGAAATATGCTTAGGTTGATAGTAGCATTTCACTAGTTTTGTTTTGATATGTCTCAAGCATTTATTTTATTTAAATCTAGCAAACAGTGCAAGCAAACTGTTACTGTGCAACAAAAATTGGTTTTCCAATTTAAATTCCAACCAGTTGCCAATAAATGGCAATACATGGAATTCACACATGGAAAAATATGAATACCATTGAAATATGATCTTGAGAGATAACCCACCTAAGAAATGTAGATGAAATAATTTGAAGAACACGTAGTTTTTCATTCTAAAGTCTCTTCGGAATGAACAAACATCTTCGAAATGAGAAAACATAGTCTCTTTGGAACGAGCAGACATCTTCGGAATGAGAAATGCAGTCTCTTCGGAATGAACCACTTATCTTCTAAATGAGAATAGAATGTGCTTTTTGACTTGTTGACCAATTTATGACAATGGAAAGAGGGAAAGAAATATTGAAAATATTAAGGTAAAATATCTCCCATCTGACTTTGTCGTCCTTGCCGACCAAAGCCACCATTTATGGAAAAGATCAAGTTTGATCCTCTTCTAGGATAAACCCAGGAAATGTTATAGCATAATAGGATTAGATATTTAGGATAGAAATGAGATATTATTAGTTTGTAAGTAGATATTAGGACATATATAAATATATCTCCCATCCAGGTTGATCTAGAGGGAGAGAGAATAAGAATAATGATAGGGAAAAATGAGCAAGTAGTGTAATAATAAGAAAAGTGACTGTTACAGTCATGTAATAGATTTTTAGCAGCAATACTATAATCATGTTCTGAATTAATAAAGTGCACTATTTTTATTCATGTTGTTGTGAATGAGTGTGAGTAAGATCTAGAGAGAAAGAAAGACTCATACCTTCTTCTGTATAAGGAGGCTGGCCACTTCCAGACCTAGGAGGAGGACTAACAACATGTTTTTATTCTGATTTTGCTGCAAAAAAATAAGTTGTAAAACTTGTCCTTTCATTTCCTTGTAAACAACTAATAGTATTTGCAATATTAGCTTATTTTATGATTAGGATGATCTTGTGATTAATGTTTTGGTTGTAATATTCACTTTCAGCAAGCTTTCAAATTACTACAGATTATCATTTCTAGAATTTACTATTTTCTACAATTTACTGCATTTTGTGTTTTTTTGTCAACCCTTGCACAAAAGATTGACAACCTTCTGTTACATAGCATTGACAGGACTTAATTTCCATGCTATAATTAGGTTTCCATTACTGCAAAAGTAAATAGACTTCCTTTCTACAATTATAATCAGACTTCTAATTTTGCAACTGTTATTTTTGCAACATAATTAGATCTCATTTTGCAATTGTAATTAGGATTTCATTTCTACAGTTAATGATTAGTTTTCATTTTTGCAATTAGATTAAAGTTCAAATTATGCAATTTAGAGATAGAAATGTCCTAAATCCTCCACAAAATTAGTTTCACCAATAAGACCTGTTGCTCCCAAATGACCTAAGTTATAGCCCTGTTCACTCCTTCTACAAATAGCCTTGTACACTACCCTGGATTAACAAATTCATTGAGAATTAGTGATGTGCATAATGACAACTCATCAATAGTACTACCCATTAATGTGGGGCATAATAACATCCCTATGACGTGTCATTTATTGGAAGGGGATATGCAATACAACATCCTCCTAGGGCATTCCTTGATAAGAGATATGAAGTGTGTTCCTTCGATTCTACACGAATGTGTCAAGTATGTGCATGATGACAAAGTCTATGTAGTTCTAAGTGATGAAGAACCATTCAAATATGTCCATCAGGTGGATTTTATAGGATATTTTTTGATTACTTCCATCCACCTATATGTAATACTTTCATCTCCAACTATGCAACTAGATGACATAAACAAAGGAGTACGAAAAGACCCATCCATATCAGCACCTCCTTTTGCATCCAAAATAACTGATGCTTCTAAGAGACCATCAATGTCAAAACCTAAATATAATAAGATGCTAAATGCACCCTTAATAAGGGAAGGAAATCCCAAGGCATTTCTAACTATAGCCATTGCAAAAATTCCAAGTCCCATAGAAGAATATCTCCAAGATCAAGCTGAGGAAATACTAGAACCTACTTTTCCAGGGTCGTCTGTAGGGTCATCCACATCACATGCAATAATACACTTGGCAAGTATAGGGATAGAAGAGTACCTTGTGTAGAACATAACATTCACACCCATAATTGAGTCTACAAGAGACATGGGATGATCAAAATACCTGATACCACCAATGGGAATAGTGGTTCCACTTGGAATCCCTCCCAACTAGACAAAATTTATATATTTTGGCCTGGACTGTGCCCATAAGTCTTCAAACGTATAAGAGGACAATGATGAACTATTCACTGTTAATATTTGTTACCTTTATAATTCTAAGTTTACTCTAATCTACTTTGAACATTACCATTGGCATGACTACAGTCTTGGTATATATGAGTAGGGGCACAGTTGACCATGTGAGCTATAGTAATAGCTTCCCACTAACAAGTTTGGATTAGGCTACCACATCAAAGGTCAATATGACTCTCTAGCAATATCTTTGGACAAATTAAGCTTGGGGTTAGGAGAAGAAATCAATTTTATTTCTTATCACCCACCAAGTACAAGACATATGATCAATAGACAAGTGGCCATGGTAAACATACCACCACCAAAAATTTATCATCCAAACTTCTCAATTGATGCCACCCTACAAGTTGCATCTTGTAGGATGAAGAGTGATATGAAAATAGATATGGGGTAAGTAATTATGAACCATAGGAAAGCATAGCCTATCATGGGCCTCACTATTTACAAAGCCTTACCTGGTTTGGCCACAATGAGAATGGATACATATCGGATCAAAGTGGTTATGAGTTAGATGAATCAATAGAAAGGGCATACCTAGGGCCAAGGTAGTGACCCCATAGCTTGGGGTAAGACATTAATACAAATGTCATCTTCATAAGTGATGAAGAATATGAGGATGAGACAGATATGGCCTACTTGGGGCCAAGAAACGAGCCCCTTGTATTAGGGCCACATACCAATGCCAATGATTTTTGGATAAGCGATTATGATTATGAAGTTGATATTGAGATGTCTTATCTTGGGCCTCACCACTTGTGACAAGTCAAAAGATGGTAGAAAGAGAAGTGACACTTCGTTCCATAGATCCTAGCTTGTAGTTCTTGGGAAGATCTATCGACTTAAATACCATTTACCATGCAATAAATCCCCCTCTACCTATGTTCAGAGAGCTCTTGGAACCCAACAATTCTGTTATCCAGCCTACTCATGGGCTAGATCCAGAGATTCCTTTTCCTCTAGAGCCTCATCGTGAGTATTAAGGGAAAACCTCTAAGATAATATTTCACCCATATGGTCCTAGAGATTTCATTCCATCCATTAATACAATATCCATTGATTTGACCACTCCACTTCATAACCCAATAGATCCTACCAAATCATTGTATCTTGATATAGATGTTATTGATTGGGATCGTACTGATTCACCTATAAAGCCTGTGGATATTTTCCCTAATGAAGAGGTGTTACAACCATTTAATTTTGTATTAGGATGTGCATATGATGTATTCCATGCTGGTTTGGATCCTGAGTCAGTAGGACCTATAAATATTATCGATGACATTCATTTAATACCCACACCTCAAAAACTAGAGGATGGGTCACATATGGCTATATAAGCGACTTTCAAGGTTGACATCAGTGATGATCCTACTCAACCAAAGAAATTCAAGTTTAGAGAAAGTCTATCTCTAGAGGAACAAGCCATTATAATCCCTCTACTTAAGGAGAGGCCTAATATTTTTGCTTGGACCTACAAAGACATACCAGGGCTTGATCCAAAGTTAGTTGTACATAACATTTCATTGGATCCCATGAAGAATATAGTCAAGCAAAATCTAAGGAAAATGCATCCAACCATTGCTTTGATGGTGAATAATGAGTTACAAAAACTAGTGGATGTGATTTTTATCATTCCTATTGACTATTTTGAATTGGTCTCGAACATGGTACCTATAGGAAAACCCGACAGAATAGTCCACATTTGCATAGACTTCAGAGACTTGAATAGGGAAATTCTAAAGGATTCATTCCTAATGCTAAACATTTATGCTCTTGTTGATGCCACTGTAGGTCATGAGATGCTCTCCCTAATGGATGGTTTTTTTGGGTACAATAAAATCAGAATTAAACTTGAAGACCAACACAAAACAGCTTTTATTACTCCATGGGGAATATTTTGTTACAAGGTGATGTCATTCGGCATAAAAAATGTTGGTGTCACATATCAGTGAGCCATGAAATACATATTTCATGACTATATACATAAAATCTTATAGGACTACATGGATGACTTATTGGCTAAGTCTTTATTGTAGTAAGAGCACTCTGAAATCCTTAAGAAATTCTTCAATTGCCTTATTGAGCACAACGTCATATTAAATCCTAAGAAGTGCATTTTTGGTGTAACTTTTGGTAAAATATTGGGGTTCATAATTTCTAAGTGAGGCATTTAATTTGATCCTACAAAGGTAAAGGCTATATTGGAAATGGCTGCCCCTACCAACATTAGGGAGTTAAGAAGCCTATAAGGCAAGGTAGCATCCATCAAATGATTCATTGTGCAATTATCAAAAAAATTTCAAACCATGAATCATTTGTTATGCAAAGGAGTCCCTTTTCATTGGGACAAATAATGCCAATAAGCCTTTGCAAAGATAAAAACATACCTAGAAACACCGCTAGTATTGGTTCCACCAAGGCTAGACGTACCATTTTTACTATACATATTGGCTACTAATTTTTCTTTGGGCACCATGCTAGCCCAAAAGAATGCTTAGTACAAAGAGCAAGCTATATATTACATTAGTCACACCTTGGTGAGTTATGATCTAGGGTATGCATACGTAGAAAAGTTGTGTTTGGTAGTGGTCTTTGCAACCAGAAAGTTGCGACACTACATGTTGAGCCATATGACCTACATTATATCAAAACAAAATCCTTTGTAGTACATGATGAGGAAGACTTATCACAATACATGTACTACAAAGTGGTTCATCTTATTTATAGAGTTTGATATAGAGTTCATAAGCCAAAATTACATCAAGGGATAAGTCATAGCAGATCAATTAGTAGAGGCACATCTCTATGATAGTAAGCCTCTCACCATAGAATTTCTTTATGATGCAGTATTTGCATTATCAGATCCATCAAAACTCAAATAAGCTAAGAAAGAAAGATACATGGCATTATTCTTCAATAGTTCAAAGTGCAAGCAAGGGGGTAGATCAAGGATTGTATTTATTACACCGTAGGGTGTTCCATTGCCCCTATCATTCAAACTAGACTTCCCTTGTAAAAATAATAACACATAGTATGAGGACCTGATCTTGGGACTCCAAATAGCCATTGCAATGGGTATTAAAATATTGAATATATTTGGTGACTCCTTGCTCATAGTAAATCAAGTCAAAGGATTGTTCCAATGTAGGTGCCCACTTCTAAAAGCTTACAAGAAGCTTGTTGACACTTACCTAGCCTGACTGAAATGGTATGACATCAAGGTAATCCCTCATACATAAAATAGATTTACAGACACCATGGCATATTTGTGATTCTTAATCCCTCAGAATCCATCTATGGATTTCACAACCATTTATGTTAAAGTGCTCTCGCACTCAGTGATATAGTGTGAGGCTTCCGATAATCAAGAATCAGTTAACATGATCAATATCAAACCAAATTAGGATTGGTCCTTCAAAGCTAGATATTTCTTGTAAACAAAACCTTGGGTGTATTTGATATCTTAAGGTCCTACGAAGTGTGGTACAACCATTCACCATAGTTTTATTTCTAAATATATATTCACAAGCTCTGAAATGTAGGAGGAACATATCATATTTTCTATAGAAGCTATGGATTATTAGGATTGGCTTTCCCAATTATGGGATTTCCTAAATATTGGAATGGTACCAAAAGGCCTATCGCATGTTGGAATATGAATATTAAAATAGAAGGCAACAAGGTATATATTATTTGGGGATATCCTTTATAGACGAGGTTACGATGGAATGCTCCATTATCTTGAGCCGCAGGAAGCATCTTGGAAAATTGCATAGGCTCATGATGGTACATGTGGTGGTCACTTTAGTGGCATGGCCATTGTTAAGTGCATCTTGAGAATGGGTTACTATTGGCCCACTATAGAAAAATATTGTTACAAGTATGTCAAGAAATGCATTAAATGCCAGCATCATGTGAACCTCACACATTTGCCATCACAAGCCTTGCAACCCATCCAGGCAGCATGGTCCTTCTCATAGTGGGAACTAGACTTAGTAGGGAAGATCTCACTCCCATCATTAGGCTGACATATCTTCATCATAATGACCACTAATTATTTCACCAAATGGGTCAAAGCGATCCCCTTGACATCGACAACTGGACCAAGGATTGTGGACTTTATACTCCACAATATCATAAGTCATTTTGGGGTCCCTTAAAAAATAATATCGGATAATGGGCCATCTTCCAAAAATAAAAGTGTGCATACTTTGATGAACAAATATCATATTCAGCATAATTTTTTAACACCTTATTATCCATAAGAAATTGGGCAAGTGAAATCATCAAACAAAACAATAGTCTCCATATTGAGGAATATGGTGAAGGATAATCGTAAGGATTGGCATCTGAAATTACCTCTTGCATTATGGTCATACAGGACTAGTTTTTGGATGCCCACTGCAGCAATACCATTTTCACTTGTATATGGCACTAAGGCCATCATACCCCTAGAGTTGGAAATTCTAACCTTGTGCATAGCATTATAGGACTTCATAGATGATAACACCGCATGGCAAGGCCGCCTTGATCAATTAATGCTTCTTGATGAATGTCAAGTCAATGCCTTAGAGCATCTCTACATTTATCAGGATCACCTTGTGTGAGCCTACAATAGTAAAGTCCACTTAAGAGAATTCAAATTTGGAGATCTTGTGCTCAAAGAAAACCAACAAAACTCAAATCTACCACTGCACCTACAAGACAAATTTATGGTAAATTGGATATGTCCGTACATAATATCATAAATTATTGGGCCTAGAGCATATCACCTCACATCATTGGATGGTGTTGAAGATCCTGAGCCTCTCAATATCATCCATTTGAAGGAATTCTATACATAAATACAAAAACATTCAAATATACATAAAATACAAAAAAATTTGAATGTCATAAAATTATAAACAAATCATAAAAACATAAAATATAAAAAAAAAACAAAATGCTCCAAGGGTATCTTCATACCGCTTGGTAACCTCAGTCAAAAATTCTCCAAGGGTATCTTCACGTTGCTTGGTCAAAATCAATCAAAATGCTCCAAGGGTATTTTCATGTCGCGTGGTCACCTCAGTCAAAAATGCTACAAGGGTATATTCACACCACTTGGTCAAAATCAATCAAAATGCTCCAAGGGTATCTTCATGCCGCTTGGTCACCTCAGTAAAAAATGCTCCAAGGGTATCTTCACACCGCTTGGTCAAATTCAATTAAAATGCTCCAAGGGTATCTTCATAGCACTTGGTCACCTCAATCAAAAATTCTTCAAGGGTATCCTCATGCCATTTGGTCAACCCTTAAAATCCCCAAAGGCACAATAAGCCCTTTGGTCAAGAAATAATCAAAATCACAAAAAAAATGCAAAATAATAAAAATACAAAAACATTTGTGTCTTACATCTGCATCCACATAGATGCATTACATTCATATTCATTGTATTTGCACATGTTATGATCACAATATTGCAAACGATGCCATAGTTTGTATCACAACCAAAAATACTCAAATACATCTTCATCCATTTATCCATGTGTGTAACTGTGTTTTTCAACACAACCATCCTTTTTTCTATAAAGAATAGGCTAAGGCTTTCTGGTCATTCAACCATATCTAGTGGTATTATCAACTTTTGTGAAAATCCATCTTGATTAGTAGAGGGTAAAGTCTAGTCATGATAATGCCTTGGATATTTAGAATACCATCACTAATTAAAAACACTAAAATCCTAGTTGATACAAGGGAAAGATAAAATCTACAAAAGTGGTCTAGGTTACCTTAAGAAAAAAGGGTATTCCTTTCTTATCCCCCTGTGCGATTGGTTCAAAGGTGCTGAGAATTGGTAAAAGGACAAGTTTCACCCTATCCAATTCAATCCCATGCTTTTACCAAAATAAGCAAAATTCCAAAATCAAGCTAAAGTCAAAATAAAAATAAACAAGTGATTATCATCACTACATAAATCCCTTGCTCAAGATAAATATAAATAAATCAATAAAAAAAAAAACAATGATTTTCATTACTAAGCATGAGCAAGTATCCTAAATAAAATGAAGAAAATAAGGGAATGAAGCTTGAAACCCTAGAATTTTCAGCATTGTACAAAACTGGAAGGTGATCCCCATTACAGGTTTGGCGTACATCCATGCCTGGAAATGGTGAGACCCTTATGCATGACGATATGTCTATCAAAATAGCATCTTACATATGTGTAGACCAATGTTTACATGTGGATGAGCTAGCTTTGGATAACCCAATACTACCTAGTGGTATAGTCCAACCAGGTCAAACATAGGGTTAGATGAATACTTAAGGATCCTCGATATTAGCAATGGGATGAAAGAATCCCAACTGAAATTGAAGGAAATGCTTGAGTTCTATCTAAATATATTCATTTGCACACATAGGGATAATGATCTCGAGGTCCACTATGAAAGCCTTATTTTTCAAAAGTCTTGTATGGTAAGTACATAGTTGTTTATAGGGTAGCTAGAGTGTTTGAGTCTCAGGAAAAGCCTCAAAACTTCCTACATAGAAACAAAATCATCATTCACATCATCAAATTTCTTTATAAGGTTTTGTGAATTAAAGGGTATTAACAAAGTAGGCTAGATATCGTATGGATGTTAGAAATGATATTTAGATGACTATTGACTATTTTATATATTTTAAATTATAGAAGCTTATAAAGAAACTACACACATTCCATACCATTACATTTCACATATAGATGCTTAAACAAATAGTTCTTGTGATAAGAATGATTGTTTACATTCATAACTAATATACTTTCTGTGGGGTCACCCATTATATATTTAAAATCATATCATAAGGATTCCTTATGTTTTAAGTGATTAAAGCATATAGTTTCACTTACATTAGATCAAAAACCATGTATATAATGCATTTCACACATTGCATTTACCACATCATAACATAAGTTGAATGCATACAACTAAAAGAAAAATTAAACATGCATTTAATGAATAACATTGCATCCTTAAATATATATATCATCAATCATCCATCTATACCTAAGATCAGATCATTGCATCCACATACATTACATCATATAGCCATAATCAAAGCACGTAAATCCATATTAGTATCCATATATGCATACATCATAAACCTACCATTAAGTCAACTCATGATACATCACATCATGTCATAGTAATTAGAAACATCTACATAAGAACCCATCTAAAACATCCACATTATCATAAATATCATCTATCATCTAACACATACATCAAATCATCATAATGCCATCATCACATCGCATAAATAAAACAAAAACATAAGCAATAAAGGATACACATTATGAATCATAATGCAAAGATCTCATATAAATGTGTGTATCAAATACATGGATGTATAAAATATCTATGGGCTATAGTCATATAGGTAAGCTGACCTAAAAAATTAAAGTCAAAGTGCATCATGAATCAAACTAGGCTTGTGCCCCCTGTAGCATCGCTCCCTATGGTGGTATCCCTAGGAGAGTGATGTGAGCTAGATCCTACTAGTTTCTCTGTAAGAGTTTGGGTCCTCTACCTAGGCTAGATAGAATACTGCCATGATGTGGAGAACCCATTAACCTATTATCCACTAGCACCTACCATCTCCCTAGGAGTGGCTCCTAGCCTTCTAATATGCATTGAGAGAGTGACAATGTAGGCTTCATCATCAAAAATATTTGACTCATACTCATCTAGAAATGTCTACATCTACCTAGTCTCTACCCTTGTATCTATCTCTATAGGAACATCTGGTGTAGGAGGATCAACAAAAATTTACATCCTAGTAGCACCTCCCCTGATAGTAACCTATAATACCTTTATATATGTCGTGAGTTATGCTATAGTGGCATATCGCTATGCTATAGTGGTGTCATGCTGTTATACTTGGATCTTGGCTGACTAGAGCTTAGTCTCTACCTCATGCAGCTATGCCCTAAGAGGAGAATATCTCTCCTTAGGATCCAACTACTCCTTCTCTTCCTCAGGAGCCTCCTGATCATTTACTACAACCTGCTCTACTAGCTAGCCCCATACCTCAGTCCTAGCTCAAACTCTATGTCCTTCTAGATCTGCTTCTCCATCATCGCCATCATTCTCACAACCTAGGATACCATTACCATACCACATCCAATCCCTCCACCACTATGTTAAAGCACCTATGACTCCTCCATAAACACCTACATAAACTACTAGGGTATACTCATCATCATTAAGCTTTGTAATCTGTGGTAGGGGAAGGTCTTTCTCTATTGTAATGCACCTATATAGGATTGGGACAACTGGCACATTCCCCTGCAATCCATATTGATTAAGGATGTAATAATAGAAGAAATACTATTTGATTCTAACCTTGTGGCCAATGATCCATCGCTCACATTGTGTCCTAGCTATAAATTTTTTTGGATTGTCCTATGTTGGGTAGTCATGATATGGGCATCATCTGGTATCTTGGGACTACAACCTAGTGAAAGGAGCAATATAATGGGGGAGCTCCCCCATAAAAGGATAGCTCTTGTGCTCCTTATGCTCTCAAGCCCATATGGTACCATAACACTGCATCTGACCACCTATAGCTATAATATCAATAGGGAACCCTTTGGGAAGATCTACATGGATATGGTCCCATCCCCATATCTACAATAACAAGCTGCATGCGATGCTGACACAACCCAACCAATGGATGTGATACAACTCATCATAGCATTACACTAGAAAATACCTCCCCCATGCATAGATGATATACTCCTCATTGTCCACCAAATATTGAACCATTGCAAGGAGGTTCCATAGGAACCTCAAGCCTGAGAAATCTAGGATAAGAATGTTGTTGACAACCATCAACAACACCGCATGCCTTGTAGGGAATACATTCACCCCGTACCATTGAAAAATAGATACACTACCATATTTGGTGTCTTGGAAGGCAACCACAACATACCTCCTGAAAACCCTAGCAAATACTGCCTCACGATCATTAGTGGCCAAAGAGACGATGGCCACTCCATAAAAAGGAATCCATAAAATCCTATATACATCCTCCGGTGTGATAGTCATCTCACTAGTAGGAAGGTGGAAGGTATTAGTCCGAGGATCCCATCGATGATCCAAGGCCATAAGGTAGGCCTGATTCGATATAATCTGGGGAAGCCTGGTTGCTTACTATAATCCATGGGCCTTAAACCATGCCCAGTTTGTATCAACCATACGCAGTAGGAGGTCAAGCAAGATCTTTGGGTCCTGAGCCCGAACGAAAAGAATCTAAGGACAAAAATCAAGGCAACGGTGCATTTAAGGCATAAAATGCAATAGAACATATAAAATGGTGAAAATAATGATAGACTATCATAAGTCTAAGTAAAGTAGGAATAAATGAACCTAGTCATGCAGCAAATATTAGAAAAGACAAATCAAAAAATCAAAAAAGAATCAATTAATAAAAACTAAAAAAATAAAAAAAGTCCTAAGGTTCCTGGTTTCTTTCGTCTATAGCGACCAAAAATCAGTCATTGAGGCTGGAATCGTCCAGGCTCCAACGATCAGATTTTTGACCGTTGAGTTTTGAACTGGCCATTGCCATCAATCATGGCCAAGCTGCTAGACAAAATGGTCACTTTGAGTGGTAGCGACAGATACACAACATGAAAAACATGTATACCCTAGGCCAAAAATACCAAAATTTTTGAAAAAACACAAAATGGGGACAAGCCCACCAAATTAAAACCTAAACTAGGCCTATCTACGGGTTCGGTTAGTTGCCAGTAAGTTTAGTGAGGTTCATTTACCGATTAATTAGTGAGGTTCATTTTTACTAAAAAAAAGTAGGGTTAAGGTTTGAGAGAATACCCAAGAAGCTCTAGCTCCTCCACTCACCGATGCCTCACCCTACATAGCCATAATATTTGACAAAAAATGCTCCAAGTTGCAAACTGTCACTTTCTCTCTAGATCTTTGAAAAGCAAATCACCAATTGGAATAATGAAAAGTCAAAACCCTAGGCTTATTTTATATTTACCAAGTTATTCCTAGGCTTCTTCTATTGTTAGTGGCCCAAAATTCTTGGCTGATGAGGTCGAGAGTAGCCAAAAATAGGCTTTTAGGGGTCACTGGATCTGAAAGCGGCCAG
Organism: Wollemia nobilis; assembly: GCA_028583015.1. Classification (NCBI taxonomy): domain Eukaryota; kingdom Viridiplantae; phylum Streptophyta; class Pinopsida; order Araucariales; family Araucariaceae; genus Wollemia; species Wollemia nobilis. Next base: position 2,224,136 of record JAQPPZ010000493.1, read on the forward strand.
AAGCACAATCAAAATAGAAAAATTCCTCCCATGAGGAACAACAAAAAAATCAAATAACAACATTTTGATGGTTGATAATCATAATAATGATCAAAATAATAACAAAAAAATCACATAGAAATAGAAATCTCAAGTAAGCCTCATATCCAGTTACTTACTCTATCAACTCGATGGTTGCAGAGATTTGCACTCCATGCAATTTAATGAGATGAGTGAGCTACCATATGACTACTTGGGGTAAATTAATAATTTTGGAATTATGATGTGCCCCCTCAATCTCAAAGAAGATCAAGATGGTTAGACTACTCCATGGGTATAATGGAATCATCCGAAGTCCCTTATGACATAAAAACATTGAGCCAAGTGATTCAAAAGAAATCCTAAATAGAATCGCTCATCCTAACTACCTAAGAAGGTCATTTATGGCCAGATCGCTCCCCAGGATAAGAATGAGTGATCATCATAAATAGTTGAAATCACACTTGGATGGGGGTTTCTCAATTGAAAATAACAAGTACTAGAAAGGAACCAAATTAGTCATATTGGTCAAGTGACTTGTCGCTTCATTCATTACCCTTCCAACATCAATTCATTGTGTGAGGGGGTAGTTAGCTCTTCAAATAATAATAATCATGAAGAACATGGACTTATACTGAGAGGGGGGTGAACAGTATAAGACTTAACCAATTAATAATTTTAACTTTAGATAGCAGTGGCATCAACACAACATTAATCAAGACAGAAAGCATCACACATTGAAGACCCATTTTTAACGTGGTTCACCCAAAATGGTTGGGCTACGTCCACAAAACTTTTCTCTAAAAGTTATCTCAAGGTTCTTTGGGAGTCCTTCCCAATTACAATGTTTATGAGCCTCGGCCCAAAGGAGATACCTTCCCCCAATCAAGAATTTATGAGCCTCTGGCTCAAAGGAGATACCTTCCCCTCTGCTCTGGAAATGATCCCTCGGAAGATCAACTGCCTCTACCTCTTGCCAGCACGTGGAACTCCTTTCCACCGAAGACCTCCTGTCCTCAATGCTTAGCCTAAGAGACCTCTGCCTTCTATGATCACGTCCACAGCAGCTCAACAACCTGTACCAAACACAGTCAGTCGGTCTAGTACAAGTCTTCCTCTGTCTGTCAGATCTGTCCAACTCTTGAACAAATCAATCCTCTGCATACAAGCCTTCTCAAAGACTTGCCAAATCTGTCCTCGGGTTCTTCTCATAGAACCAATGCACCTCTGTCCTCAAGTTCTCTGATAGAACTATCAAACTCAGCTCACAAGTCCTCTGCTAGGACCTGTCCAAATCTGCTCACAAGTCCCCACCGAAACCTGTCCAAAACTGCTCACAAGTCCCCACCGAAACCTGTCCAAAAACTGCTCACAAGTCCCCACTGGAACCTGTCCAAAAACTCAGCAAGCTCACCAAGAAAAACTTTCTTAGTAGGAAATCACAAAGTGAATTGTTAGAGACCCAATGTGATTTGTCAAACTCATAGAAGCATAAAGAGAATTGTTAGAGACTCAATATGTTCTATACTCAAATCCCAATCTCAAAACTCAACTCAAATCAACTCAGCTCAATCTCAATCTCAAATCTAAAACCCAACTCAAATCAAATGAATAGGATAGAATGTTTTCTTTCAAGAACATGAAACCCCAACAATTGCCAACTATGCAAAGAATCACATAACAATGATACTCATGTTCATTTTCACCATCAATTAGGGTTTCAACAACAATGCTCATCAAACAAGGTTTAGTCAACCAACACCATTCAACTCAACATCAAGCTTGAAGCATTCAACCAATCATCACAAGAAAAGGAAACAAGTAGAAATCCTTTTCCCTCCAAAGATATTTGAACAAAATAGCCACCAACACAATATCACCAAATGCAAAGAATAACTTGCTCAAATCAACTCAATGGAGTAAGCCCAATATCATGAATCAAGTAAAGCAATAACTTGATCAAACAACCTCTATGGAAGCAACTCAACCATCAAACTCAAAACAGCCAACCAAGGGTTCCACCAACTCAATGCAAGTAGCTAGACTCACAAATATAAACCCTAGTGCACAAAGCTTCCACTATCTCAAACCAAAAATTATGCATTCACCAAAAACTCTCCTTAAGGATAACAATGCATAAGTAGTCTTCAACAAACCAGAAAATAGGATTTACACCCAACCAAAGGAAACCTAGTTGAAAACCTTTTCACTCCAACCTTATTTCAGAAAAACATACACCAATCATACTCATAAGAAAAATGTGCCCATACCTTTTTGGAGTAGAAGAAAATTGATCCTTAAAGTTGTCACCACACACAACCCTCAAACTTCCAACCAAGTTAGGGTTAGAACCAAGATAAATGAGCATATATAAAAACTTTCCTTAATACACCTTTTAGCTCCTCTTCTTTAAAAACAACCACCAAAGAAGCCAAAAACACAACAACCAAAACTTACACCTTATATCTCCATTTTTAAATTTAGCATAGCAAAAGACTAATCTCAAAAATACAACCAAAGAAATATCCCCTTATTTCTCCTATGTCTTTTAAACAATGCTAAACAATGCCAAAAATCATATCAAGAAAATAATCACACCTTATAATGGCTGCCCTTGAAGAATCCAAAATTCGTGGCACAAAACACGTTTTAATAAAAACGTGACTAATCCATGCACAGCTCCCTCCACGGGGATCGAAACGCAGACCTCCGCCTACGCAAGGCCCAAACGCAGCCTTCGCTGCCACTAGCCCACAAGGGGCTTACGAAGTCCAAGACGGACTTCCTTCCACATAAACGGTCAAGCTTTCCGAAAGCTTTTCAAACCACGAGCTCTCCTCTTTCGCAGCGTAAACAGAACATTCGATCGTAGCCAAACCAATTAATTGCCTTCGATTTTCCAAGTGGCTTTAACCTTAGGAACCTTCTCATATTTATAGTCCATACGTGGACTTTAGAACACGTCGGTTGCAAAGAAAAGTAATTTCGAATTTAATCGAAATTTGCTTTCTAAAGGGTTTAAAAACCCTTAAGTATTTTTAATAAATTAAAAATAATTTCTCCCTTAATTAATTAAATAATTAATTAATTAAAACCTTGAAGGGTTTTAAATAATAATTAAATAAATAATAAAGAGAACCTCCATTGGTTTTAATAAAAACCATTTAACTTGGTTTTAATGAAAAACCCTTGCCAATGGAATCTCTCCGGATTCTCTTGGAATCTTCCACCTTTGAAGCCAACACATCCTCTTAACATTAATGCCATTTCCTTTTGACATCAATGACAACTCATAGACAAGAAGCTAGGATCTCAAACCCAAAATTGCCAACAATCTCCCCCTTTGTCATTGATGGCAAACCATGCTTCTCAACAACACAGAAACTCAACATAAACAACTCCCCCTGTCTTGAGGCTCTCCCCCTTACTCAAATCTCTCCCCCTTTGTCATCAATGGCAAAGGGTCACCTTTGGGGCTCGGGACTAAGAATGAGCCTCTTAGCTTAGTCCCTCCCCCACCTCCTGTTGAGGTGTTTAATTCTGGGGTGGGAGTACAACTCCCAATTTCTCCCTTAGATACTCAAACGTATCTCTTGGAAGAGGTTTGGTGAAGATATCTGCAATCTGCTCTTTAGTAGGCACATACTCTACCTTGACCTGCTTGTCTTGCACTTTCTCCCTTAGAAAGTGATACTTGATGGAAATATGCTTTGTCCTTGAGTGCATTACCGGATTTTTGGAAATACTTATGGCACTTGTATTATCACAAAGTATGGAGATGGGTTGTTCATACTTGACTTTGAAATCCTCCAAGGTGGTTTTCATCCATAAAACCTGTGTACACCCAGCCACTCCTGCTATGTATTCAGCCTCTATCGTAGATAAGGAAATTGAAGGTTGTTTCTTACTTAGCCAAGAAACCAAACTCTTTCCCAGAAAGAATGCTCCACCACTAGTGCTTTTCCTGTCATCAATACTGCCTGCCCAATCTGCATCTGTATAAGCTGTGAGGGTGAAATCATCACCTTTGGGATACCAAAGCCCAAAGTCCATAGTGCCCTTCAGATATCTGAATATCCTCTTAACTGCTATAACATGAGAATCTTTTGGAGCTGCCTGAAATCTTGCTACTAACCCAACTGCCTGCATGATATCTGGTCTAGTAGCTGTAATATATAATAAACTGCCAATCATAGATCTGTACAACCTCTGATCTGCCACTGGAGATTCATCATCTTTACTCATCTTGCACCCTGTAATCATTGGAGTACACATCGGTTTGTTGTCCATCATCCCAAATTTCTTCAACATTTCTTTGATATACTTTCCTTGAGAGAGAAATATACCATCTTTTGATTGAGCAATATGAAGACCTAAAAAGAATGACAGCTCTCCAATCATAGACATCTCAAATTCCTTCTGCATGGTGTTAGCAAAAACTTTGCACATCTGAGTATTATTTCCCCCAAAAATAATATCATCAACATAGACAACCATAATCAACATATCATCATCTTCATTCTTAATATACAAATTGCTATCTGCCACACCTTTCCTGAAACCTTGCTCATGAAGATACCTGTCAAGTCTTGAGTACCAAGCCCTAGGTGCTTGCTTTAACCCATACAAGGCCTTTTTCAGTTTACACACATAGTCTGACTGTTCTGAGAGAGACACTCCTTCTGGCTGTTCTATGTAGACTTCTTCTACCAATACCCCATTTAGAAAAGCTGACTTTACATCCATTTGATATACCTTGAATGATTTGAAGCTTGAAAGGGCCAAAAACATTCTGATAGCTTCAAGACGAGCAACAAGAGCAAACGTCTCTTCGAAATCAACACCTTCTACTTGAGCATAACCTTTGCAGACTAACCTAGCTTTGTTTCTGACAATCTTTCCATCCTCATTGAGTTTATTTCTGAATATCCATTTTGTGCCAATGACATTCTTGTCCTTAGGTCTTGGAACCAATTCCCAAGTTTCACTTTTCTCTATTTGATTTAGCTCTTCATCCATTGCTTTTACCCAAAACTTATCTGCACATGCTTCACTGAAATATTTTGGCTCAATCTGAGATAATAATGAAACATTTGTAGAATCATGTGAAGGAATGACTCTTCTTCTTGTTTTCCTGCTATTTGGATCACCAATGATCAAATATTTGGGATGATGTTTCTGAACATATCGTGAAGGAGTTTTGGGAAGCGGTTGTTGTCTTTCCTCTTCTTCATCTGAAACCTCTCTGAATTCTTCTTGACAAATTTCATCACCGAGTTCCTTGACTGGTTCTCTTATCCCTGTCTTTTCATCAACTGTTACATTTATGCTCTCTACAACTGTATGAGTTCTTTTGTTGAAGCATCTGTAGGCCTTGCTTCTGTTGGAATATCCAAGAAAGATTCCCTCATCACACCTAGGATCAAACTTACCCAAATTTTGATCTTCCCTTCTGATGAAGCACTTACTCCCAAACACTTTGAAGTATTTTACTGTAGCTGGTCTTCCTTTCCACAACTCATAAGGAGTTTTATGATGATTGACTCTAAGTTGGGCCCTGGTGATAATGTAGACTATTGTACTGACTGCCTCTTTCCAAAAGCCATCTGAAAGTTTTGACTCATTTAACATAGCTCTAGCCATATTTTCAATAGTTCTATTTTTCCTTTCAACTACTCCATTTTGTTGAGGAGTTCTTGTTGCTGAATATTCTCTTTTGATTCCTTGTTGCTCACAGTATTCCACAAATTCATTTGAAGTGAACTCTCCTCCTCTATCTGATCTTAAGCATTTGATTCTCTTGTCAGTCTCATTTTCAATCATTTCTTTGAAAGCTTTAAATTTTTCAAAAGCTTCAGATTTTTCTTTGAGAAAAGTAACCCAAGTCATTCTAGAATAATCATCTATAAACAACATGAAGTAGCTTTCTCCCTGAATGCTCTGAGTTCCGGTAGGGCCACATAAATCAGTATGAATAAGATCCAATGGTTTTGAAGAAGTATACCCTTTTGATTTGAAACTGGTTCTGGGTCTATTTTCCATGTTGACAAGGACCGCAAATGATGTTATGGGGCCTTTTTATTTTGGGCAAGTCTCTAACTGCTTCCTTGTTACTAATATTGACAAGATTATCAAAGCTCAAATGCCCCAATATTTTATGCCATAACCAACTCTCATCTTCTTGAGTTAGAAAACACTTTTCCTTTTTTATCTCACTTAGCATGTAAAGATTGTTTGGAGTCCTTGTAGCACTAGCAATGAGTTTTCCATTTTTTTCTTTACTTATCTCACATCTATCTGAAAAGAAAGATACTATGTGCCCTTGATCACAAAGTTGACTCACACTTAGAAGATTATGTCTTAGGCCTTCTACATAAAGCACATTTTCTATTTTGGATTTCCCATCCAAACTAAGAGTCCCTTTACCACAGATTTTAGCTGACTTGTTATCTCCAAAACTGACTGTTCCTCTGTTTGTTTCTTTTAAGACCAAAAACTTTTCCTTTTCACCAGTCATATGTTTTGAACAACCACTATCAAGATACCATTTTTCTACTTTGTCTTGAGCATGAAAAGCAGTTTGAACTATCATTGACTTAGATTTGATCTCATTTCTCTTTTTAGTGAACTCAAGGCTAGATCTATCCAAACTGCACATCCTTGCTATATGCCCAAAATTCTTGCACTTGTAACACATGACATTTTTATTCATAAGAGGTGCAAAAGAGTTAACATTTTCCTTACTATGGCTATTCAAAGACTTATTGCAATGCATAGCTTTGTGACCAAATTTCTTGCAGGAAAAACAATAGCCATGGAAAGTATTATGTAACCTGTTTTGATGCCTTGGATGATTGTTCTTCTTGTGACCAACTGGAATCCACCGCTCTTCGGGATGAAGATTGATCTTGCTCGAAGACCCTATTTCATGAATGGTGATACCATCCTTCTTTTGCTTTTCACACGGAGTATTCTGTCTGAGAGCCAACTGTTCCAACTTCACTCTAAGAGACATAATCTCTTCTTCTAGTTTCTCGCAATCAGCTTCCTTTTCTTTGAGAGCCTCTGTCAGAACCTGTTCAACCTTCTTCCCTTCTTCAGCTAGAATTTTGAAGTCTATAACACTTTGAGACAATTCTGATCTTGCTATCTCTTCTTCCTGACATTGATGCTTGAGAACAGAATTCTCTTCCCTGAATTTCTCAAGCTTTCTCAAAGCCAAGAAGAATTCACCTTTGAGATCGAACTCAAACTCTTCATCTCTTTCCGAATCTGTATGTTCCTCTGATAGATCCTTCTCCAAGCTGTTAGGCTCTTTCTGGAGAGACCTACTCCTGATACCAATTGAAGAACATGGACTTATACTGAGAGGGGGGTGAACAGTATAAGACTTAACCAATTAATAATTTTAACTTTAGATAGAAGTGGCATCAACACAACATTAATCAAGACAGAAAGCATCACACATTGAAGACCCATTTTTAACGTGGTTCACCCAAAATGGTTGGGCTACGTCCACAAAACTTTTCTCTAAAAGTTATCTCAAAGTTCTTTGGGAGTCCTTCCCAATTACAATGTTTATGAGCCTCGGCCCAAAGGAGATACCTTCCCCAATCACAATTCAAATTAATTTATGAACCTCTGCTCAAAGGAGATACCTTCCCCTCTGCTCTGGAAATGATCCCTCAGAAGATCAACTGCCTCTACCTCTTGCCAGCACGTGGAACTCCTTTCCACCGAAGACCTCCTGTCCTCAATGCTTAGCCTAAGAGACCTCTGCCTTCTATGATCACGTCCACAGTAGCTCAACAACCTGTACCAAACATAGTCAGTCGGTCTAGTACAAGTCTTCCTCTATCTGTCAGATCTGTCCAACTCTTGAACAAATCAATCCTCTACATACAAGCCTTCTCAAAGACTTGCCAAATCTATCCTCAGGTTCTTCTCATAGAACCAATGCACCTCTATCCTCAAGTTCTCTGATAGAACTATCAAACTCAGCTCACAAGTCCTCTGCTAGGACCTGTCCAAATCTGCTCACAAGTCCCCACCGAAACCTGTCCAAAACTGCTCACAAGTCCCCATCGGAACCTGTCCAAAATTGCTCACAAGTCCCCACTGGAACCTGTCCAAAAACTCAGCAAGCTCACCAAGAAAAACTTTCTTAGTAGGAAATCACAAAGTGAATTGTTAGAGACCCAATGTGATTTGTCAAACTCATAGAAGCATAAAGAGAATTGTTAGAGACTCAATATGTTCTATACTCAAATCCCAATCTCAAAACTCAACTCAAATCAACTCAGCTCAATCTCAATCTCAAATCTGAAAACTCAACTCAATATCTAAAATGGATAGGATAGAATGTTTTCTTTCAAGAACATGAAACCCCAACAATTGCCAACTATGCAAAGAATCACATAACAATGATACTCATGTTCTTTTCACCATCAATTAGGGTTTCAACAACAATGCTCATCAAACAAGGTTTAGTCAACCAACACCATTCAACTCAACATCAAGCTTGAAGCATTCAACCAATCATCACAAGAAAAGGAAACAAGTAGAAATCCTTTTCCCTCCAAAGATATTTGAACAAAACAGCCACCAACACAATATCACCAAATGCAAAGAATAACTTGCTCAAATCAACTCAATGGAGTAAGCCCAATATCATGAATCAAGTAAAGCAATAACTTGATCAAACAACCTCTATGGAAGCAACTCAACCATCAAACTCAAAATAGCCAACCAAGGGTTCCACCAACTCAATGCAAGTAGCTAGACTCACAAATATAAACCCTAGTGCACAAAGCTTCCACTATCTCAAACCAGAAATTATGCATTCACCAAAAACTCTCCTTAAGGATAACAATGCATAAGTAGTCTTCAACAAACCAGAAAATAGGATTTACACCCAACCAAAGGAAACCTAGTTGAAAACCTTTTCACTCCAACCTTATTTCAGAAAAACATACACCAATCATACTCATAAGAAAAATGTGCCCATACCTTTTTGGAGTAGAAGAAAATTGATCCTTAAATCTGTCACCACACACAACCCTCAAACTTCCAACCAAGTTAGGGTTAGAACCAAGATAAATGAGCATATATAAAAACTTTCCTTAATACACCTTTTAGCTCCTCTTCTTTAAAAACAACCACCAAAGAAGCCAAAAACACAACAACCAAAACTTACACCTTATATCTCCATTTTTAAATTTAGCATAGCAAAAGACTAATCTCAAAAATACAACCAAAGAAATATCCCCTTATTTCTCCTATGTCTTTTAAACAATGCTAAACAATGCCAAAAATCATATCAAGAAAATAATCACACCTTATAATGGCTGCCCTTGAAGAATCCGAAATTCGTGGCACAAAACACGTTTTAATAAAAACGTGACTAATCCATGCATAGCTCCCTCCATGGGGATCGAAACGTAGACCTCCGCCTACGCAAGGCCCAAACGCAGCCTTCGCTGCCACTAGCCCACAAGGGGCTTACGAAGTCCAAGACGGACTTCCTTCCACATAAACGGTCAAGCTTTCCGAAAGCTTTTCAAACCACGAGCTCTCCTCTTTCACAGCGTAAACAGAACATTCGATCGCAGCCAAACCAATTAATTGCCTTCGATTTTCCAAGAGACTTTAACCTTAGGAACCTTCTCATATTTATAGTCCATACGTGGACTTTAGAACACGTCAGCTGCAAAGAAAAGTAATTTCGAATTTAATCGAAATTTGCTTTCTAAAGGGTTTAAAAACCCTTAAGTATTTTTAATAAATTAAAAATAATTTCTCCCTTAATTAATTAAATAATTAATTAATTAAAACCTTGAAGGGTTTTAAATAATAATTAAATAAATAATAAAGAGAACCTCCATTGGTTTTAATAAAAACCATTTAACTTGGTTTTAATGAAAAACCCTTGCCAATGGAATCTCTCCGGATTCTCTTGGAATCTTCCACCTTTGAAGCCAACACATCCTCTTAACATTAATGCCATTTCCTTTTGACATCAATGACAACTCATAGACAAGAAGCTAGGATCTCAAACCCAAAATTGCCAACAAATCAAAGTCAACCAAAGATCAGTCAATCATATAAAAATTACATTCATCCTATCAATCATTGCAGACAACTATTACAAAATTTTCCTTGTTTGCTGGGTTCATAAGCAAAATATGATATTTTTAGTTTGTATCTCTCCTTCGATCGGATCTCATTGTAGTGACATAAGCTACCCTATTGTGTTTGAGGAATGAGTGAAAGCAAATATGTGCAAGACCTATGCTAAATTAAGCCTTCTAGTATGTTGAAGAAATGATTCAAGGGTGCACGCCATCTTGCATGATTGGGCCATCTAGCATTGATTAGAACAAATATCATCATACACTCTATAAGCATAGATAGTCTACATTTTTTCTCAACGCTATGTTTTCCACATAGTGCATACCAAAAATGGGCATCTGTAGACACCTAAAACATGTTATGTTTTGGAGAACTACTCATATGGGCATTCATATACCATGTGAATAAACCTTGGAATCTTCCAAGTGCCAAAAGTGGTTTTCACCACTCATTTTGGGGTAGTTTTTTCCAATCCAAGCCTGGCCGATATAAACTAGAGTGACTAGATCCTAGCCATTGAAGATCAGAGTGGCCAATCACTAGCCACTACAGACAATAGTGGCTAAGATTTAAAATGTAAATTGCCACCAAACTAGCCTAATCTAAGGTGGAAGTGATATTTTGCATGAAGTAAGGCTGAGAAGGGATAAATTTGCATTCCTCCTCACAAATTGTCTACATGAGAGACTCAAGTATGGTTTTAGACATCAGTTAACTGGACCTCAATGGTAGACAAAGACTTAAATTATCTGCTAACAAATAGTTCATATGTAGGATTCAGTCCTACGGTTTTAGACCTAAACCTAAGACCTTAACAAAATATAAGGTGTAAACCTAAGAGCACCAAATGGGAGACTTTTCATCGATTCAGAGAGACTTTTTGTAGAGATACAACCAAGGAGATATTTTCTTGTAGTGAAGCCCTATCAGATCAAAGAGTAAATTGGAGCATCTTTTAGGAGAAACAAAGTGCTATCCAATTGGGAGTTCATCATCTACAAGATATTCAACACATCGGGTATAAACAATAATCATTTCAACTTCAGCAACAATCCTAGATCCATAGCTTTGGAGCAGTAGATATATATTTTCATCTTAGTGGCCACTATCTTGAACAATGGCCTGTAGGCCTAGTTTGGGGTTCTTAGCATTATTTTCTTTATTTTATTACATGTTTCCATGCTATTAGCATAGATATAATTTATTGCATTTCCTTGCATTCATAGCATTATTTTTTATTACCATTGAGCATATTTCCATTTATCATTAGGGTTATTTCTAACAACCTCATCTGAGGATGCAATCTTAGATATCTGAGTTTTTGCTATTGTTTTCATGCCTGCAGGACTACAGGTTCACTAGATAGGTTACCAATATACGAAAGCAAAAGGAACCCTCTAGGATCTAGACCTAGAGAAGGAGGCATCTGTAAGCCCTCATACAGTTCTTTGTGCATCACTGGGAAGCCTACGACAGTGCATAACCCCTTGCACGAGGATATCATACATTTGTATATCTATTTTGTAAAATCTATATCAAATGAAGGGAATCCCTTAGAGGGATCTATATGCAATAAAGAGTGTTATTTATTTATTTCTTTGTATTCCAATTGTATCTTCTTTTGCATATTTCATTTAATACATGATTAAATAAATAATATTTGCAAATAGAGTAGTGGATGGTGCACCTCTTCCCCGGGGTCGCTACACCTTGTAGTATATGCTGAGAAAGACATATCATAATACATGTACTACAAAGTGGATCATGCTATTGATAGAATTCAACTTGCAATTCATAAGCCAAAAGTCCATAAAGGAATAATTCATAGTTGATCACCTGGCTGAGGCACCTCTTTAAAATAGTAGTCCTCTCACCTTAGAACTTCCTAATGATGAAATATTCGCATTATCAGAAGCACCCAAACCTGAAGAACCTAAAAATAAAGTTGACATAACTTTGTTATTTTATGGTTCAAAGTGTGAGAAAGGAGGTGTGTTGATAAGCAACACACCCCCACTGAAAAATGAGATTCCATCCTTAGAAAATTATGAACTTTCATTTTTTGCAGCAGGGACCCTCTTGATCTTTTCAGGTTTTAAATCCAAATTTGCTTGCCTCCTTTTTAAAGTTGTGCTTTTTCTTGCATTCTAGTTGTGTTATCCAAGAATTCACTTTTTACATGCTAGAATCATTCATGCACAAGCAAAATCTTGCACCGATCCGAGAAAATCCGGAAAACAGTTGCATAATTCACTGAAAAAATCAAACTTTCCATTTTTGGTAGTGTCGCGATATCGCGACACTTCCATTTTCGAAAATGTCGCGATATCGCGACAGGTAAGCCAAAATGCGGCTAAGTGCCAGAAAGGTCGCGATTTCGCGACATGTCGCGAAATCGCGACAGTTTTTGGAGAGAGAAGCAAGCTGTACGGAGGGCGCGATTTTGCGACATGTCGCGAAGAAATGTCGCATTTTCGCGGTAGGAGAGAGAAAGTGGGCTGTAGAATGAAAAATAGGCTAAGTCGCAAACACGTTCCAAAATCACGGTCAACGCATGCAGGTAAGGAACTGTCGCGATATCGCGACGTGTTCTAGAATCGCGGCTGAAAATCGGGATGGCTGTACGGAGGCCAGGAGGGTCGCGATTTCGCGACACGTCGCGAAATCGTGACATGTCGTGTTTTCGCGGCCGACGAGGGAGGAAGTTGCCGATGCGCTGGCAGGGTCGCGATTTCGCGACATGTCGCGAAATCGCGACATGTCGCAGAATCGCGACAGGAGAGAGAAAGTCTTCAGAGGGCCCGAAAGTGCATTTCGGCTGAAACGAGAAGGCTTCCTGGGGTAGCGACACGTGTCAAAGCGTGAATGGGACATGCAGAGGCCGACATGCAAGCTTATTTTGCGATTTTTAATCTGTTTTTAATGTTTTAAGCTTGGATTTAATGTTTATTAAAGTGCTAATATAATGCATCTTTTTGTCTTTCATGCGGGATTCCACTGGCACTTGCGGGACAAGCGGGAAAGGCCATAAAGGCAAAGTTAAAGTGCGGATTTAGTCAAGGACCGCCATGCTAGAGGAGAAGAAGCCGTAAAAGCATTCAATGACAAATTTATTGCAGACTTGATAGCATGAAGACAATTTCAACACAGGGATGGCTTTACGGAGATCAGATCTGAGAGAAGTGGTGACTCATCCGGCTCACCAGTAGAATTAATGGAGGCATTTATTTGCAGCTGCGGATGAATGCAAGTTGCATTTGATTTTTATCTTCTCCACTTATGGCAGTTGACTGCACAGATTTGCCGAAGGGTTAAGTTCTATCCGGACTTTGATTTTTAAATGGATTTTTATTGTAAAACCCGGGTCCTAGGGTTTAAGTGCGATAAGATTTAGGGTTTGAGCAAGATATTTTGGAAAAGATCAGGGTCTGTCCTGAGTCTATAAATACAGATTCTAAATGTAATCGCAGGAGGCGGAGACTTAGAAATAAAAGGCTTATAAGCAATTTCTTGCAAATTTTGTGAAATCCTTTGTTTACGGACTTGGAGTTGATGTGCTTTAGCTTTTACGTGATAGCATGGCCGGGAGCCTAATCTTTTGCGAGTGTGATAAGTGTATTTTCTTTTGTTATCCGTTCCATTTAAAGTTTGTTAGATATATCTTTGTAAATCTGCCAGTTGTCAAGTTTAAATATCTTTGTTAGGCTTCGGTTGTTCTATTATGCGCTAGGGGGAATTACAGATTTCAGGTGTAAGTTTGTTCTAATTGCTCTGTCTTCACTGTGCGAGCTAGGCTGCCGGTGAAAGATACCAATTTTAATCAGCTGCCCTTGGATTTATAATTTTCTGCTAGATCTGTTTCACTCTGCCTTGTGCTCTTAGTTGAAAGTGATCTTAGACTGACTGGACACTTTCTTCTTTGATTTGTTCTGTTGTGAAGCTGATAGCATAGATAAGATTGGTAGTTTTAAGTTTTACAGTTTAATGTTTGATAAGCTTCTCTTTTCTGCCTTACCCTACCCTCTCTTTGCTTTCCGTGAATGATCCATTTTTATTTTCTTTATTTGCCTTTTATTTAAATCTGCTGACCCATGAGAGCTAGATCAAAGAATTCAAGTCAAATCTGATTGTCAACAACTTTTGCAACTACCGAACAAGTTCAAGAACCCCCTGTAAGGTAACAGAGCAGTCCATATTGAAATCTATTCCGAAGTGGAAAAGAGTGAATTGCCATTCGACCCAACTCTGTAACTCGCACCTTGGATAACCAGCTAGATCCTAAAGATGAGTGGGATCCGTCCCGTGGGTGTCTCCGGAGCTTTCCTTGCCTTCATCCTTTCCCGGGGTGTGCATGAAAGCCGGACCAACATCTAATTGGCGCTAGAAGGAGGGCTGAACTCAGTTCAAGTGTTGTAAGGGCATAACAGCAACATTTGAAGGACCCACAGTGAACTCCGGACAGTTTTTAAATTGTCAGTACAATTTTGTAAATTGTCAGTACAGTTTTTAAATTGTCAGTGCAGTTTTTAAATTGTCAGTGCAGTGTTGTCAGTGCAGTTGTCAGTACAGTATTTCAACTTGCTAAAATACAGAACCTGTTCAGAACTGCAGAGTTTGTCAGTACCTGTGAAAACTGGATTCTACATACAGGGTAACAAGGTCCCACCCCGAGTGGAGAGCTCCTTGTCCACTGAATTAGAAACTCCGAGAAGAAGTAGCCACGGAAGAGCCACATCTCTATCACGAGACAGTTTTATCACCATTGATAGTCACTCCAACCGAGCTCCAGAATATCCCTGTTAATCCATTAGCTATGGCAAATTGGTTGGGCTCCACGACTTTGAACATTTCGGGTATAGCCCATGACTTGCCCGGAAGTCCAGAAAGATACCTCCCTAGGTATAAACATGATGGGACAAGAAGCTGAGAGGAACACTTAATTGCATTCAAGAATGCACTGAAGTTATTGAATATACAGCATGAAGATGTTGCCTGCGAGACTCTTCCCGTTCACTCTCCGGGAGGGAGCCTATGATTGGTTTCTAAATCTTACCAATGATTCCATCACCGGTTGGAGTGACTTAGAAAAAGTCTTTGTGTCACGGTTCGGGGAAGTGATAGACCCCGGTATTTTATATCAGCGAGTTTTCTAGCATCAAAGAGAAGCTGAATGAGTCTATTAGATCCTATAATGTCAGATTCCAGAAAGCTTATGGTAGACTCACTGGCTATTATGTACCGAATGCTGACCTGGCATTAGAGATTTTTAGGAACTCTCTGGACCCAATGACCTCTGTCTTCTTGAAGAGGGATGCCACTGTTACCAACTTGACAGAAGCTTATAAAGAAGCTTTAATCCTGGAAAGACAGTTGGGACCCCGACCTTTAAATATTCAACAAACTCCTACGATCACTCGACTTGCTCCTATACTCAATCCTATCCCACATCAGATGATGTTGCCAGTTTGTCAGACTTTACCATCAGCAGCACCATTAGCTACAACACTTGTTGAGAATGTACGAACCCGGTAAAAGAGGCTGACAATGCTAGGATTGAAGAAGTTTCAAAGATTGTTCAAAAGCTGGCCAATGATTTTTTGAGTTTTAAAAGGCAAACTTCTACTGGAGACAATCCCAACAGATATTCATACCAACCAAACAGATTTAATAGGCCCCCATATGAGCCTAATAAAGATTACAAGGGTAAAGCTCATGATGTGAACATCTGTGATTTGGCTCTGCCCAACTGGTGCAGAATTCATGCCACTTCTCAACATGGGGAATTAGATTGTGTGGAATTTTGCAATGCATTTGAAGCTTTGTCAGGAGATTTGATCTCCCCCGAAAATCAAAGAACTACTGAGGGCCCAAGTTCATCTGGACACAGTGCGGCTATGGTCTTGGATTCTTTTTCTTTCCGGGATGAATCTGAGAATGTAGTTGAAATGCCCATGGATGAAGTACAGGCTTTCCAGCAGTACAGAAGAGATAGCTACAACCTGAGGAACAGGAATCCTGAGCCAAATACCACATCAACTCCTCCTGATAATTCTCACAATATTCCTCCTGACCCCTCTCCAAGCAATAATCCACCCCCACCAAAGGGAGGAGCTCAAAGAGTACCAGATGTTGCTATTCCTCCACTTAACAAAGGATATAACATAGTGGAGGATATGAAAAAGATTAAGGCTAACATTACTCTGCATGAGCTGGCACAGATTTCAGAGCAGAGAGACAATCTGATAAAGACATACTCTGGCCTTGTTGCTAAACCTGTGGATAAAGGGAAGAAAATAGCCAATGCCAATCCGGCCATGTACAAGGAAAAGACTCGAAGTTCCCCCATTTTCTTGATTGTCAGAATTTTTGGGAAGAACTTACATAATTGTTTGGTGGATTCGGGTGCATCTGCTAATGTCATGCCACGGCAATTTGTCGGCGAGTTGGGGCTGACCCCAATGAAGTACGAGAGGAGAGTTGTCCAATTGGACAAGTCAGAAGTTAAGGTTGTGGGAGAGCTGCAAAACATTCACATTCAATTGGCATCGAGCCAAGGGCTCAACATAAGATCGAAATCCAAGTTGTGGATATCCCGAGTGGGGTATGGAATCTTTGTTGAGTAGGGATTGGTCTAAGTCTCCGAATGGATATACGGCATGCAGACTTTTCACACATGTGGTTGCCATGGAAGGGTGTGGCTAATCAATTGCGGGTTGACGAGAGAACCCGGTACAAGCACACCATTACAGAGTACAATGCTGCAAATGAGGCTGTCAATATTGCGAGAGGTAGACATTGGTGTCTACAATTTAACAAGCTGGGCACAATGATAAATTTAACAAAGCTCATCCTGTACATACTAATGAAGTTTGGACACTTCATGTGGATGGAGCCGGATGTAAGCGGGGGTTCGGAGCAGGGCGAGTCCTCAAAGGGCCTCAAAGTCGGACATTTTTTATGTCTTACCGCTGCGATTCCCATGTACTAATAATTTAGCGAGTATGAAGCTACGATTTTAGGTTTAAAATTTGCATTGGATAAAAATGTGAAGAACATTCAAGTTTTCAGCGATTCAGAATTAGTGGCAAGCCGAGTCGGGGGTAAGTTTCGGTGTAAAGCCTCTTATACGAAGGGATACAAGCACGAGCTTGGGATCTTGTGGAAGGCTTTGATGCATTTAACTTAACACATATACCCGGGGAACAAAATTCACATGCGAGATGTCTTGGCATCTTCGATTGCAAGTTTAAGGCCATTGGAAGATTTTAAGTGGGATAAGTTTTCAATTGAGCTAGTCCCTGTCCTTCGAGTTCCAAACAATATTGACGACTTTCAAGTTTTCTCGGATGATCAGCAGATTGTGAACTTTCTGCAAAGTACCAATACCTTTGAGAATGCTATAATTGATGAGGGCCAAAGGGACACCACTGATGGAACGACTAGATGATGACGGGGGAATCATGAGATTGAAGGACAACGGAATCCCAAAGGGAATGGTAGAGCTGGAGAGGCTATTCGATGTTGACAAGATCGGGCAAAGGGTGAATTCCGAGGATTATGTGGGCACCACGAGACAATGATACTGAAAATTTGAATGTAGGAAGCTGAAGAGGATCCAAGGAACATCAAGTTGGCAAAGGATTGTGATCCGAGAGATAAAGAGAAATATGATTGATTTCCTGCACGAGTCTAAGGATGTAATGGCCTGGTCATACAAGGATTTAAAGGTATTTGATCCAAAAGTTTACACCCACATCATACCTTTGAAAGAATCTTGCAAGCCTTTCAGACAAAAACAGAGGCATGTTAATGCTCTGTTAGAACCCCTTATTCAGAAAGAAGTGGAGAAGCTCTTGAGTGCAGCAATTATTTTTCCTATCAGGCATTCTACTTGGGTGGCAAATGCTGGTGCCAGTAAGGAAGAAAAATGGAGAGATCCGCCTTTGTGTGGATTTTAGGAATCCGAACAAAGCATCCGAAAAGGACAACTATCCCCTGCCTTCTATGGATGAAGTACTACAGATTGTTAATGGCTCAGAGATGATGTCTTTTCTGGATGGCTTCTCAGGCTATAATCAGATTCTAGTTGAGAAGGAGGATAGAATGAAGACTGCTTTTACAACTAAGTGGGGTACTTTTGCTTACAAGAGGATGCCATTTGGTTTAATAAATGCAGGAGCAACATTTCGAGAGAGCAATGGACCATGCCTTCAAGGGGCTTATGGGCAAATGTATTGTAGTTTACATGGATGATCTAACGAGTCTTTTCCAAATCCAGATTTGACCATGTCAAGCATTTAGAGTCTGTATTTAACAAGTGCGAGAGAGTTTGGCATCTCTTTGAATCCAAAGAAATGCATATTTGGTGTAACGAGAAGGCAAAATGCTTGGGCATTTGGTCACAAAGGATGGCATTTCCATGGATCCGAGGGCGAGTTGAGGCCATATACGGCATACCATTTCCCAACTCCAAGAAAGAGTTGAGATCATTCTTTGGAAAGATTAACTTTGTCGGAAAGTTTATCTCGGGCTTTGCAGAGATAGTTAAACCAATGAATGATATGTTAAAGCAAAGCTGCCCAGATTACTGGACCCATGAAGCTAAGGCTGCTTTTCAAGAAATCAAGACGACCATTAAACAAGCACCGAGTCTTAGTAAGCCCGGATTTCGGTGCAGATTTCTATCCGTACACTTTCTCTTACGAACATACACTTGCTGCAGATCTTGACTCAACGGAGAGATACGGGAGAACATCCAATTGCTTTTAAGAGCACTAATTTGAAGGGAGCTGAACTGAAATATTCCAGATTAGACAAACAGGCTTATGCTTTGGTAAGGGCAGTGAAGCAGTTCAGACATTATATACTCAGAAGCAAAACTCATGCCATAGTGCCAGACCCAGTTGTGAAGTACCTTCTAAGTCAGAATGAGTTGGGTGAACTAAGGGGCAATTGGGTCACCGAGCTGCAAGAATATGACTTGGAGATTAGGCACGCTAAAGCGATCAGAGGACTTGGCTTGTCTAGACACATTGCTGAAGTGCCTCCACGGCAGGAAGTTAATCAATTAAACTCTGAATCTGATGATTGGTATGGGGATATCATTCATCTGCTACAGTTTGGAGTTTGCCCATCCCATTTGAACAGAACTCAAAGGAGAGCATTAAAGTTAAAAGCTGCTCACTATCTCCTCAAGGCGGGTACTACGTACGGGGAGAATTATCTTGGCATCTTCCTAAGGTGCATTTCTCCCGGTGAAGTCAGTGAAGTCATGGCTAGTTTTCATGAAAAACTAGGGGCAGGGCATTCATCAGGATCTGCTACGGCACATAAAATATTAAGAGCAGGCTATTACTGGCCTACACTTTTTAAGGATGCACATCAACATGTCAGAACCTGCCATCAGTGCCAGACATTTGCAGCCAAAGAGGCAAACCGAGCTCTGCCATTGCAACCAGTTGTGATAAACAAACCTTTCATGCAGTGGGGACTTGATTTTGTGGGAGTCATTAACCCGAATTCCTCAGTAGGGCATAAATATGTCGTTGACAGCTACTGACTATTGCACAAGGTGGGTTGAAGCAGCGACCACTACAAGAAGTACAGCCCAGGAAGTGATTGATTTTCTTGAATCAAATGTCATAACTAGATTTGGGGTTCCCCTGAATTTGGTCTGTGATAATGGGCCCGCCTTCCAATCATTGGAGTTTGCAGATTGGGCATACCAGATGGGGATAGTTATCAGATTCTCATCCAACTATTATCCCCAAGGCAATGGGTGGTTGAGTCAACAAACAAGAACTTAATGAATGCCATCAAAAAGTCTGCAGCAGACAAACCCGGGCAGTGGCATACATTGTTGAAATATGCACTGTGGGCTGACCGGATAACACACAAAGTGGCTCTTAAGACCTCTCCCTTTGTTTTTTTGTATGGTACTCGGCCAATTGTCCCCATCTCCTTGAAATTGCCTACCTATCAGTTTGCCTTAGATTATTTTGAAGGTCATGATGATGCTGAAGCCCGTGTTTTAGACCTCACTAACTTGCAGGATGAAAGACTCCAAGCCCTGGAGCACTTCGACGGACACCAAGAAAGCTGTCAAGCGGTGGTTTGACAAGAGAGCCAAGGTGAAGGCTTTCATGTTGGCAGACTTAGTGCTTACGTGGGACAAGGCCCATGAGAAGAAGGGTAAGCACACAAAGTTGCAGCCATTGTGGATAGGCCCCTACCAAATTGCTGAAATATTGGGTAACAATGCTTTCCGCTTGCAAGACCTGGATGGTAATTTTCTGGACCTCCCTGTTAATGGCCAGTACTTGAAGCATTATTTCTCTGCTGTTCCATCCAATGTATCATTTGAGTAAGCTATAAAGAAGTTGTAACATGTGTACATATTGTAAATAGCTCCGTAAGTTTTATTTTGTTCTAGTTTAGTTCTTTTAATAGCTCTGTACAGTTGCTTTAGTTGCTTCTTTTTAGTTTTAATTGGGTGCTGTGTATGTACAGGTTTGTTTGTTAGATTAATCCTTGTTCTCAGTGCAGTTTTATTTTTTATTTTTTATTTTTTTTATTTTTTAATATGTCTGTACAGTTGCATTTTAGTTTATTTCAGTGTTGTTGCAATTTCCCTTTGTCAGTTTTTAGTTCTTTGTGTTTTTAGTTAATCCTTGCTTTTATTTAAGTCTGTACAGTCTTTTCTTCCTTGCAGTTCTTTTTCTTTGTTGTCTGTACAGTTGCAGTTTAATTTATTTCAGTTGCTTTAAGTTATTTTCAGGTCTAGGCAGTTTTAATTGCTTTGCTTTTGTTTTAGCTTATTTTTGCTGCCTGTACAGTTGTGCTTTGCATCCTTTGTAAATAGCCTTGCGGTTTGTTTTATTCCTTTGTCTGTACAGCTGTGCAGTTTTTAGTTGCTTTAGTTTATGTCTATGTTGTTGCAGTTTAGCTTTGTTGCAGTTTAGCAGTTTTAGTTACTTTGCTTCAGTTATTTTAGTTTGTTTCTTTTATTGCCTGTACAGTTTTTATTTTCTTCCCTGCATTTCTTTTTCTTTGCTGTCTGTACAGTCTTCAGTTTTAGTTTTAGTCTTAGTTGCTTGTGCAGTTTTATTTGCAGTCTGTGCAGTTTTTATTCTGTCTTGCTTTAGAAGCCTGTGCCTGTCTTTGGAAGTCTGTGCAAAGTCCTTTGGCTTCTGAAATATTCTGTATTTTAACCTCTGCCTGAGCAATCAATGAAAAGTCAGCCTGCTGAAAATTGTTTTATTCCTAGCTGATAAATCCTCAATCCAGTGTTCATGGTCATCATCCAATGCCCATGCTGTTCACCATTCTAATTATGCCCATGCTGTTCACCATTCTAATTGAGATAGTCTGCTTGCACTGAACTGTGGAACTATTTTGTTATCCAGGATGAAGGTAGAGAGATGATTGGATCTTGTGTCTTACTTGCCACAGTTGTTTTAATGATAGAAAAACTGTTATCTCTGTTTAGTTGGAGGAACTCTCGGGGAATCCAAGAAAAGTCTGGTTATAAGAGGGGACTATGGTTCATGCAATTATTTGGGTGTCACCAGAGGCTATCAATGCCTAGAGTGAAACAGTTCCAGATTGATCAAGTGTTAAAAGAAAATTGTGATTTCCCTAAAAGCATCTCAGATATTGATATATTTCAGAGGGAGAGATATAAAAAAAAAAAGAGGAAGAAAAAAAAAGAGAAAAAAAGAGTTATATATTAAAAGAGGCAGCCAATATTAGATTCTGCCCTACAGTTGTAAATTGGGTCGTGTAAATCTAAAGGGTAACTCTGTCTAGGCTGTAAAAAGCTAAACTAGTAAACAGAGCTCTACTCGGTTTCCCCTTTTACAATCTAGAAAAGTTGATTAATCCAAGTTTATCATTCAATTCAGTCATCCTTGAAGAAAGTTCTATACCCTTTGTAATTGCACATCAGAAATCTTCCTTGAAGTAATCCAGCCTAGTATGTCCTTGGGAAATTTTAACAGCTGGCAGTTAGTAGTCAATTTATTGTGAAGAATGTCTGTGGCAAGGCATGATGCATGGTCTTTTTGTTTTGAAACCAGAGTCTTGGGTTCTAAAATAGTGCTACTATTTTACCCGTAGATATCGCCATTTGTTGATAAGCAACACACCCCCACTGAAAAATGAGATTCCATCCTTAGAAAATTATGAACTTCCATTTTTGCAGCAGGGACCCTCTTGATCTTTTCAGGTTTTAAATCCAAATTTGCTTGCCTCCTTTTTAAAGTTGTGCTTTTTCTTGCATTCTAGTTGTGTTATCCAAGAATTCACTTTTTACATGCTAGAATCATTCATGCACAAGCAAAATCTTGCACCGATACCGAGAAAATCCAGAAAACAGTTGCATAATTCACTGAAAAAATCAAACTTTCCATTTTTGGTAGTGTCGCGATATCGCGACACTTCCATTTCGAAAATGTCGCGATATCGCGACGGGTAAGTCAAAATGCGGCTAAGTGCCAGAAAGGTCGCGATTTCGCGACATGTCGCGAAATCGCGACAGTTTTTGGAGAGAGAAGCAAGCTGTACGGAGGGCGCGATTTTGCGACATGTCGCGAAATCGCGACATGTCCCATTTTCGCGGTAGGAGAGAGAAAGTGGGCTGCAGAATGAAAAATAGGCTAAGTCGCAAACACGTTCCAAAATCGCGGTCAACGCGGTCAACGCATGCAGGTAAGGAACTGTCGCGATATCGCGACGTGTTCTAGAATCGCGGCTGAAAATCGGGATGGCTGTACGGAGGCCAGGAGGGTCGCGATTTCGTGACACGTCGCGAAATCGCGACATGTCGTGTTTTCGCGGCCGACGAGGGAGGAAGTTGCCGATGCGCTGGCAGGGTCGCGATTTCGCGACATGTCGCGAAATCGCGACATGTCGCAGAATCGCGGTAGGAGAGAGAAAGTCTTAAGAGGGCCCGAAAGTGCATTTCAGCTGAAACAGAAGGCTTCCTGGGGTAGCGACACGTGTCAAAGCGTGAATGGGACAAGCAGAGGCCGACATGCAAGCTTATTTTGTGATTTTTAATCTGTTTTTAATGTTTTAAGCTTGGATTTAATGTTTATTAAAATGCTAATCTAATGCATCTTTTTGTCTTTCATGCAGGATTCCACCTGGCACTTGCGGGACAACCGGGAAAGGCCATAAAGGCAAAGTTAAAGTGCGGATTTAGTCAAGGACCGCCATGCTAGAGGAGAAGAAGCCGTAAAAGCATTCAATGACAAATTTATTGCAGACTTGATAGCATGAAGACAATTTCAACACGGGGATGGCTTTACGGAGATCAGATCTGAGAGAAGTGGTGACTCATCCGGCTCACCAGTAGAATTAATGGAGGCATTTATTTGCAGCTGCGGATGAATGCAAGTTGCATTTGATTTTTATCTTCTCCACTTATGGCGAGTTAGTCGCACAGATTTTCCGAAGGGTTAAGTTCTATCCGGACTTTGATTTTTAAATGGATTTTTATTGTAAAACCCGGGTCCTAGGGTTTAAGTGCGATAAGATTTAGGGTTTGAGCAAGATATTTTGGAAAAGATCAGGGTCTGTCCTGAGTCTATAAATACAAATTCTAAATGTAATCGCGGGAGGCGGAGACTTAGAAATAAAAGGCTTATAAGCAATTTCTTGCAAATTTAGTGAAATCCTTTGTTTATGGACTTGGAGTTGATGTGCTTTAGCTTTTACGTGATAGCATGGCCGGGAGCCTAATCTTTTGCAGAGTGTGATAAGTGTATTTTCTTTTGTTATCCGTTCCATTTAAAGTTTGTTAGATATATCTTTGTAAATCTGCCAGTTGTCAAGATTAAATATCTTTGTTAGGCTTCAGTTGTTCTATTGTCTGCTAGGGGAAATTACAGATTTCGGGTGTAAGTTTGTTCTAATTGCTCTGTCTTCACTGTGCGAGCTAGGCTATCGGTGAAAGATACCAGTTTTAATCAGCTGCCCTTGGATTTATAATTTTCTGCTAGATCTGTTTCACTTTGCCTTGTGCTCTTAGTTGAAAGTGATCTTAGACTGACTGGACACTTTCTTCTTTGATTTGTTCTGTTGTGAAGCTGATAGCATAGATAAGATTGATAGTTTTGAGTTTTACAGTTTAATGTTTGATAAGCTTCTCTTTTACGCCTTACCCTACCCTCTCTTTGCTTTCAGTGAATGATCCATTTTTATTTTCTTTATTTGCCTTTTATTTAAATCTGCTGACCCATGAGAGCTAGATCAAAGAATTCAAGTCAAATCTGATTGTCAACAACTTTTGCAACTATCGAACAAGTTCAAGAACCCCCTGTAAGGTAACAGAGCGGTCCATATCGAAATCTATTCCAGAAGTGGAAAAGAGTGAATTGCCATTCGACCCAACTCTGTAACTCGCACCTTGGATAACCAGCTAGATCCTAAAGATGAGTGGGATCCGTCCCGTGGGTGTCTCCAGAGCTTTCCTTGCCTTCATCCTTTCTCGGGGTGTGCATGAAAGCCGGACCAAAAAGGTGGTGAAAGGATTGCATTTTTCATGCCACAAGGTGATGCAATATCCTTGTCATTTAAGCTAGACTTCCCTTACATAAAAAACAACACTGAATACGAGGCCCTAATATTGGATCTTCAAAAAGCCATCACTATGAAGATCAAGAGGCTAAATATCTTTGGTGACTCCCTCCTCATTGTCAACCAAGTCAAGGGACTATTTCAATGCAGATATCTAATCCTAAAATATTACAAGGAGCTTGTTGACACCTATCTAGCCTAACTAGAATGATACAACATTGAGGTAATCCCTCATTCATCAAACAAATTCATATACACCATGGTATAATTAGGATCCTTGATCCCTCAAAATCCATATATTGATTTCACTACCATTAATGTAAAAATTTTCTCACACTCAGTGATACAACATGAGGATTTTGATAATAAAGAATCAATCAACATGATTCATATAGAACCAAACCATGACTGAATCTGTAAATCTAAAGACTTTTTAAAGAAGGCACCTTGGGGGTCCTTGATCTTGTAGGGTCCTATATATAATAGTATAATCATTCACCACAAGGTTATTTCTTAGTTTGCATTTGTGTGCATTGGATCATAGGAGGAACAAGTCATCTTGTCTATCGAGGTTATAGCTTTTTAGGATTGGTTATCCTAGTTACAAGATTTTGTGAAGCTTGGAATTGTTCCATAGGGACTGTCGCATGCTAAAAGATGATAATTTAAATAGAAAGCAACAAGATATATCTTTGTAGGAAGCATATTATATCGTCAAAGATATGATGGAGTCCTCCTTCATTTCTTAGAGCCCCAATAATTAGCTTGGGTGATTTCACAAGCTCACAATGGTATGTGCAATGGCCACTTCAGCGGTATGGCCATTGTCAAGCGAATCCTTCAAATGGGCTATTACTAGCCCACCATGGAGAAGTATTGTTGTGATTATATCAAGAAATGCATTAAATTTCAACATTATGTAAATCTAATACACTTTCCATCATAGGCTTTACAACCCATTCAGGTAGCTTGGCCATTTTCTCAGTGGGGTTTTGATCTAATCGGAATGATTTATCCCCTATCTTTGGGCCAACACTTGTTTATCTTAATGGACACTAAGTACTTCATAAAATAGGTGGAAGAGGTCCCCTTAACCTTGAAAATTAGACCATGCATTGTGGATTTCATACTTCACAACATCATCTATCATTTTGGGGTCCCCTTCAAGATAATCTCGGATAATGGTTCATCATTCAAAAACAAAAATGTGTGGGATTTAACATCCAAATACAACATTTAGTATATTTTTATGAAACCATAATATCCATAGGAAAATGGGCAAGTAGAGTCCTTGAACAAGACAATAGTAGTCATATTAAAGAAGATGGTGGAAGAAAATAATAAGGATTGGCATCTGCAATTACCCCTAGCATTGTGGCCTTACAAGACTAGCATGCAAAAAATCATTGGGGCAACACCATTTTTGTTTGTATATGGTGTTGATGCCATTATACCCTTAGAATTTGAAATTCTAACATTGTGCATCACATTAAAAGAGTTCATCAATAACAAAACTACATAGTAAGCTCACTTGGATCAGTTGACCCTTCTGGATGAACATCGCATCAATGCTCTTGAGCATCTTCACATTTACTAGGATCATCTAACATGAGATTATAATAATAAAGTCTATTTGAGATACTTTAAGGTTGGCGATACTGTGCTTAAACAGAACCAATAGAACTCAAATCTCCCCCACACCTATGAGATAAATTTATAGCCAATTGGATAGGTCCTTATATCATCTCCGAGAATATTGGAGCTGGGGTATATCGCCTATCATCGCTAGAAGGTTTTGAGGAGCCAGAGCCTCTAAAAATTATTCATATAAGGGTGTTTCACTCATAAGCACAATAAAACACAAAAACATTTAAATAAACCAACAAAATATCCTAAACATTCAAAAATTACAAAATTACAAAAACAATAGAAAAATGCAAAAACAAAAGGCCCCAAAGGCATCTTAAATCCCTTTGGTCACATCACAAAAGGCCCCAAAGGTGTATTTTAGCCCTTTGTTCACATCACAAAAGGATCCAAAGGAATCTATAAGCCCTTTGGTCACATCACAAAAGCCTCCAAAGGCATCTATAAGCCCTTTGGTCACATCACAAAAATCTTCAAAGACATCATAAGCCCTTTGGTCAAATCACAAAAATCTCCAAAGGTATAATAAGCCCTTTGGTAAAATCACAAAAAGTCTTCAAAGGCATATTAAATCCCTTTGGTTAAATTACAAAAGGCTCCAAAGGCATCTTAAATCCCTTTGGTCACACACAAAAAGTCCCAAAGGCATCTTAAATCCCTTTGGTCGAAAGTAAAACATAATAGCACAAAAATAGTTTAAAGTCAAAAGGTTCAAAAAATATTCATAATAAGAAAAACTCAAAAACAATTGAAAGCATCAAAAATACAAAAACATTTGCATTTTGCATTCATATAGTTGCATTGCATATAGGCATTTCCATCAGTTGCACTTGCATTAGGTAGGTTGTGTTCACAATCTTAAAAATGATACCATGTTTGTACCTCAATCATGCATCTTCAAAATACATCATCATCTATAACCCATGTGTGTAACTATGTTTTTCACAACCCCTCCATGTTGCTATAAGGAGTATTCTAGGGTTTTCCAGTCACTCAGCCATACCTAGTGATTTTATCAAACTTTGTAGAAATCTATCTTTGTTTTTGATAGATGAGGTATGGTTTTGATAGCACCTAGTATATATGAAAATCCTATCACTAATAAAAAACACTAAGATCCTAGTTGGAACAAGGGAAATATAAATGCTACAAGTGGTAATAGGTATCCTAAGTGAAAGGTTTCTACTTGCTCATCTTGTGATGCACACGGTCTAGGATTTTGGTCATTGGAAAAAATGTCAAGATCCCCCCTACCCGAAGAAATCATTTGATTTCATCAAAACAAGTAAAAATCCTGAAACAAAGCAAAATTCCAAAGAAAACAAGAATTCAAAATAAACAATTATTATCATCACTAAAAAAAATCCCTTGCTCAAAAAAAACAAAAATTCAAAATAAATAGTGATTTTCATCACTAAAACATGAGCAAGTATCCCAAATAAATGTGAAGAAAATAAGGGGGTGAAGAGCTTGAATATCTAGAATGGTCGGTCTTCAAAAAATAATTGAGTGATCCCTAATACAAAAATGTGCTGCATGAATCTCGTCTGGCATTAGGGTAAGCTCAAAGCAATTTGCAAAAAGGGCTAGCTTTAGGTGTCCTATATTGCCTAGTGGTCTTAACCAATTGAGTCCAACTTAGGATCCGGATGAACATTTGAGGATCCCCAATACAAAAACAGGTTGAATGAATCCCACTTGGAACTAGGGTATGCTTATATTTTATCTAATATATTCATTTGCACACACAAGGATAATGAGTATCTTTGTCTTCATAACAAAAACCTTATCTTTTAGGAGTCCTGTATGGTTAGTATATAGCTTTCTATGGAGTAACTAGGGTGTTTGAGTCTCATGGAAAAACTCAAAAATCCTCTCATAGAAATAAATTACATCATCAATCAAATAATCAACTTTCTCTAGGAGGTTTTGTTCATTAAATAGTGTGCATGAATAGGACAAATACCGAATAAATATAAGCAATGAATGTAGATGGTCACTGACTGTTTGTACATTTATTTTAATTTATAGAAGATTATAAATAAAGCACATACATATCACATCATATCATATTACATTTGAAGGTGTAAATGATTAATTCTTATTATAAGAGTTATTATTTATTCATGATTGATTTACATTCGGTGGTGTCACCCATTAAATTTTTGAACTCATATAACATGCATTCCTTATTTTTTAAGTGATTAAAACATACAGGTTCATTTACATTAGATCATTATCACATAACTAATGTATGCAAACACATTTATGTACCATATCATAACAACATAAGTTAGATGAACACAATTAGATCAAATTAAACATGCATTTAAATAAGCACTACATCCATATATACATACATCACCATAATGCATCCATACATCTAGATCATACCATATAAGCATTCATTCATCATATATATAGAACATAAAAATAAATATATCATAGAATATAGCATAAAATCATCATACTACATCACATAAACATAAAATCAAAAACATAAAATACACATAATGAGTCTCAAAACACAAATATCATATATATTTGTGTCAAATAAGTACACAAAGGTACAAAAATGCCATAGGGCTATACCATGTAGGTCATCCAACCTTACACTCTAAAATGCATAATAGGCAAAAGGTATGCTTAGGAGTGGCTTGCACCACTGGTGTCATCTCCACCCTCACCACCCTCTTTGTGAGGTAGCCTAGATTTGGTACCTACTATCCTCTCAGACTAGGCCACTATCCTATGGCTGGGCCACACTGAAGTCTGCCTTGACGTGCTCCACCCACTCTGGTGTGAGCCCCTAATTGAAGACCTCTCTAGAGGAGTACCACCTAGTAACCTGATCATAAGCCTAAGAGTGGCAATATAGCTGGTGTCTCCTACTATGTGAGCCTCATTCTCCTATAATAATCCCAGGATGCATCACATCTCAAACCCTGGATCTAGACCCATCGGTCCTTGTACAACTGGAGCTGGTATAGCCTATAGTACAACATCCCTCTTCATCATGAGTTGCTCCATCCTGAGAAATGCTAATTCAAGCTATCCCTAGAGAGTGGTCCTCTCATCATCAAATCCCTTGAATAACATCTAAAGCATAGCAATAGTGGAGTATTGTTGTAGAATATGAACCTGAGCTACCTGAATCTTAGACTCTTTGTTATGTAGTTGGGCCTAGAGAGGAGATTTATTCTCCCATAGATCTAAGTCCTCCTCCTCCTCAGGAGTTGCCTGCACATCTACTATTGGCTGCTCTACTACATGCTCAGCTCCAACCTATCTCTAGTCCTCTATCCATGCTTGTACTCAACACCCATCAATATCCTTTACATCTATATCATCCACATTCCATCCCAAGTGGTCATTGACTTGCCATAGTTGAGTAACCCACCATTGGGTATAAGCCTCAATAACCTCAATATTACCTACACTCACATCAACTACAAGAGGGTCCTCCTCCTCTCTACAAAAATCCATTTGTATACAACTGGTTCAAGAGGAACATCATGCTATATACCAAATTGTCAAAGTACTCAGGAGTAATATAAAAACTCTTTGATGCTACCCTTGTGATTGATAATACATTGGTCATACCAAGTCTAAGCTATGAACTTATCTACTTCTACCTATGTTGGGAACTCATGATAAGGTCTCCAAATGATGTCCTTGGCTTGTAGGCCAGTTAGAGATGTGTAATGAGAAATATCCCCTGCATGACACCAACTCTTGTGCTCCTCATTCTCTTAGGGCCACCTATATTTTTAGCATTGAGCAACATCAACTATGATAGTAATATCAATAGGTATTCATCCCAGGCGGTTCACCTTGATGTGCTTCCATCCATAGATTTGTATGAGTACGTGTGTAGTTGAATCCTATAGAGCTCATCATAGCATTGATCTAGCAATGCACTACTCCAAGCCATGATGATGGGCTCCATGCTATCTATCAAGTCATAGACCATATCTAGGAGGTTCCATGGGA
The DNA here is from genome assembly GCA_028583015.1 of Wollemia nobilis. Taxonomy (NCBI): domain Eukaryota; kingdom Viridiplantae; phylum Streptophyta; class Pinopsida; order Araucariales; family Araucariaceae; genus Wollemia; species Wollemia nobilis. The sequence goes on from JAQPPZ010000493.1 coordinate 2,254,505, forward strand.
ACCTCACTCTGAAGAAGTTAGGTAAGAGCATGTTACAGATAACATGCATCAAGACAACCTTCCACCATGTGAATACTCTCTCCTAGTACCACCAAGCCATAGAAATCCTACTAGACCAGGTATCAAAGAACACTGCAGCTACATGAGCTCCAAAAAAACTTACAAATACTACATCTCTACCATCAGTAGGGTAAGATACAATAAGGACTCCATCAAAAGGGATCCAAAATATCCTTTAGACATCCTCCGAGGTAATAGTCATCTCGTTGGTAGGGATATGGAAGGTGTTAGTCCTAGAGTCCCATCTATGTACTAGGATAGTAAGGTAGGCCTATTATGACATGATCATCGGTAGCCTCACATCATATTGTAGTATATAGGTATCCATATAGTCCTAGTCTATGTTGTCCATCTGGGGTAGAAGGTCCACGAGAAATTTGGGATCCCGAGCCTACGAAGAAAGAATCTAGAGTGCAAAGTAAATACCTAAATTAAAATGCACTTACAAGCTAAAAGAATGAATAAAACAAAAATGGTGCAAAATAAAACTAAGATAGCCCAAGGCTACAAGCATGATGCAAAATGCACCTAAACATGTAAAAAAAACAAATTCTACACTAAAAAATTGAAAAAAATAAATTAAAACCCATAAAAATCCAAAAAAAACACAAAAAATTAACCTAAGGTTGCATAGCCACTCATTCCAGGAGTGCCTACGTAGTGGACACTAAAGTCGATAGTAGCTAGCTACCAATAATAAAAACAATTTGAGAATTCAAGCTGGTCACTAACGGTGATAGTAGCCCATCTTTGGCCATTTAGGGGCTTCCCTGAGCATTAGCAGCCATGAGGTAGCATGCCAACGATGTCCACCCTCGACCGAAAGCAAAAAAAAATGAAAAAAACATAAAACTAAGCTAGACCCACTAAAATTAACCCTAACCTATACCTATTGACTAGTTTGATTCGTTACCAATGGGTTTAGTTTGGTTAATTTACCAGTTAATTAGTAAATTTCATTTACATAATAAAATAAATAAAGAGCTAAGAGTTTGAAAGATACCCATGAGTCATCGACTCCTCCACTTGTCAAACCCTCACCCTGCTCAACCATGGTGTCTAGTTTCGGTAGCATCCTAGGTAACAATCAATTTCTCTCACCTTAGAGCTAAAAAGGTGCAATTTATAGTTGGAATAATGAAATTCAAACCTTAAAAATTGCTTTTATATTTTCAATTTATGCCTTGGCCACTTTTGGTTTCAGTGGCCCATACTTGCTGGTTGCTGGATCTGATAACAGCCATAAAATAGTAATTAGGGGTCGCTGGACCTGACAAGATCTAGGAAACAAAGAAAAATTCACTCAAAATATCACCATGAGGCACCTAAAAATGGGCCATTAAGCACACCTATCAGTCCAAAAAAATTAGAAATTGAACAAATACAGAAAAATTCATAAATCAAAATACAAAAACAATATTAAATTTTAAATTAACAAAAAAATCAAATAACATCAAAATCTCAAATGCGCCTTGTATTCAGTCATTTACTTTATACACTTGGTAGTTGTAGTGACTGGTGCTCCATGCATTTCGATAATATGAGTAAATTACCATAAGGCCACTTGGGAAAAATTAGTTATAGATGAATTGAGATGCTTCACTTCAATCCTGAAGAAGGCCATGGTGGTCGAACTGCCCCACGAGAACGAGGATTCATCTTGTTTCTTCTATAATATTTTCAATAAATCATAGAATGTAGTGATTCAACATAGGCTCAAATAGAATTTCTATCATCCTTTATTCCCTAAGAAGGCCATTTTGGCTGGACCACTCTGTGGGATAGAGATGTACAATTACTAAAAATGGTTGAAATCACACCTAAGATGGTACCTACCCTTTATCAACAAAGCAAACCTCTAAAAGGGTCCAAATAATTCATCTTGGTCAAATTGACTCATCACTTTATTCATTGTCCTTCCCTCATTGACTCGTCATTTGAGGGGGTAGTCATAATATCAACAATCATAATCAAAATCAACAAAATATCACTTGATTATGTAAAATAATGTTCGTCTTATGAATCATTACCAACAACTATCATAATCTTACCCTTTGATGGGGTAAAAATCAAACATGATAGTTAAGTTTGTAGCTCTCATCCTTTTGGATATATAGTCACACTAAATCCTATAGTAGCACTAAAGCTACCCAATTTCCTGATGGACGTGTGCAAGCTTTTTCAAATTAAGCCTTCCATCCTATTGGAAGCAATAATTCTAGGAAACACACCCTTTATCATTACTAGGGTATCCAATGTTGATCAGATCAATGATCATCACACACCCTACAATGTGGCCCTAGGTGGTCTATTTTTTATTTGTGCTATGTTTTCCCACAATGCATCCCAAACAGAGGCATCTGTAGACATCTAAAATACGTCATGTTTAGGAGACTACTCATATGAACACACCCAAAGATCATATGAATGATATTGGACCTCTCAAAAAGCTAGTAGTGGTCCTAACCACTCAAAAAGGGCAGTTCTAGCCCATCTAGGCTTAGTCACTATCAAGCACAATGACCACCACACTTGGTCACTATAGCTAATAGAAGCCACACCTAGACCCTAATCTAAAAAATGACTAGCACCATGCATATTATGGCCATGAATGCAGGCTCATATCATGCATTTTGACAACACCTTGTATTTCTTATGGGAGTATTTTGGTGAGGAACTCCCAAAATTCATCCTAACTACCCCTTTAATGCTAATTTGTGACTAATGCTTTCCCTTGGTATGTTTAGTTTCATTTAAATTTGGATTTTGGCTTCTCTAGGAAGCCAAAATCTAGATCTGAAATAGGGATGGTCTACATATAGAATCACCTAAGTAAAGCAAAATATCTAAAAATATTAGAAATTTATGCAGTGAAGCCCTAGTAGTTTGGAGAGTGAATCCATGCTCCCTTTGAGGAGTAGTGAAGCATTTTTTGGCTAATCTATGTCTATGCATCTACTTTCAGATCTGTTTCTTCTTCACCACCCATCAGTGTACTAGACACAATAGGAAACCCTTGAACGTAATTGGAGCAAGGAATCTAGTGCTACACCCCCTGGTTCTTGAGGAGAAGAGCTTCATTTCATGGCCGCTATCATTGACAGTGGCCTTCAGGGATAGTCTAGGGTTTTCAGATATTAGTTTCCTAGTTCTAGCTTAAATCTGATTATTGCTTTGATTTATTAATTAGTTATGGCTTAGATTTAATTTCATTAATGCATTTATGTCATATTTCTAAGTTCTATATATATTTATCCCTTAGTTTGTGGTTCATTTTAATATTATCATGCTTATATATCATGTTTATTAGATCTACTAATAAGAGCCTCTTCCAAATATGCTACTCGTGCTACTGATAGTGTTATGTTATTTCTATGCACGCAAGTTACAGGTTTACAGGAAAAATCCAAGGCTTTCAGTGCATAAGATCCCTCCAAGGTGAGAGAAGGAAAAGGAGGCATCTATAAGCCCTTATACAAGTTCATGTGTGAGATCAGGAGGCCTACAGAAGTGCACCACCCCTTGCGAGGGGACATCTTCACCATTATTCTAGCTATATTTCATTTTATCGAACTGGGTATCCCTTAGAGGGACTGATATGTAACCAAGATTTGCAAGAATTAATAAAATATCTTTCTTTATTTATTATTTTCATGTTATTTGTGCTTCATGGTCTTTCATTTTGATATAATATTGCAAGTAGAGTAAGGATGTGTGCTTCCTAGGGTTACACATATATCATATATGGTAGCTAAAGTAGTGACATCCTAGAAGTGCTCATAGGATTACTTTTTTCTACCATCATAAAAGGGCAAATCCTCTAAATAATACCAAGGAATATCATGGATATTGGGGAGACTAAGAGATCTAACACTATTATAGGTTGGAAATATGCATCCCACCATGGCTTTAGGTGGGATGTATTAGGATTATTTATGGATCATAAATCCTCAATAGGTTATTTGAGATTATATGGCATCCAATATTATCATCATGCAATTCTAGAGCTCATTCCTTTAGTGGAGTCATCAATCTCAAATTATTCAATAGTGGAGTCACCAAGTGAATGGGTTTTTATCCACTTATGAGGTCAATATATTCATCAAATTATCAATATTGTGGGGATGTGAGGTGAATGTTGAATTATCCATCCCACAAGGTGTGCCAAAAAATATTGGTCTATGATCCATCAAGTGATGTGATTTTTACACTAGACCAGATCCAATATTGGATGGCTCAAAATTTCTTATAAGCTAACATCCAAAGAAGGTCAATTCATTATTATGCAAAGAAAATAAATAAAAAAACACTAAATATAGAAATGAAGGGTTAGGAGAAAGATAAGGGAGAGAAATGTAGATTAAAGGAAAAATGACATTTTGCTAACAACACTACCACATCTCATGTAAAATACCATGAAACTTATCTACATAAAGGGCCTAATAGACTAGGTACCAAATAAAGCATTATAGAATATAAATTTGACACATATCATCCATTATACCACTCTAATAGCCCGTAATAATAATCCAAATAGTAGTTAAGGCCTAGCATAATAGACCATTGATAAAATTTTACAAAAGTGAATAGAACTATGATGATTAAATGCAATGCATCCCTAACATTCCAATAGCCTATAATGATAATCCAAACAACTCAAGCCTAACATAATAGACCACTATCAAAGATTTTATAAAAATGTACAGAGACTATAAAACATAAATACACATAAGAATTATACAACACATTACTGGAAAAGTTCAAACAAGAAACTAATTCATTAAGCAACAAAGCAAAATTACATAGTTTATAATAATTAAACACTTAAATTGTCAACCCTTATATTGAGAAGAATTAAGCTAGTTATCATTTTTACAATGCATTCATACTAGCTTAATAATTACATAGATGGACTCTCCTAGTACTAATACATGTATGTGTAGCTTGGAGTAGTCTAGGTTCTAGGTATAATCAACATGCTTAAGAAGAGTGGTCATCACTTTCTTACTCTATCTTAGACAACTATCTTGATCTTATAGTCAATGAAACTCCTTGGTATCCATCTACCCTTAGTATGATTGGACCTCTTCATCATGCTCCACTTTTCCCCACTACATTATCCTATCATTCTAGCAATCATATTTATAGGCATTTCCATTCATGATTACAAATGGTAGTCACTATTGTTATAGGTTCCAAAATATTGACTATAATTTTATTGCCTAATTGCTTTTAACTAGGTATCTAAGGATTTATTGAGTTTCCCAAGCTTTTAACATGCATGATTCTTACTAAAAGGTAATTTTCCAAGAGCCATTTCTCTTTTGTCTTCATCTGCTCAAGGTTACTCACTATTGGGGCTTTAGAGATATGGTCGTAACTTATGAGTTTTTAAATTTCTTGGCCACTCTACTTTTTGGACTCATGACTAGACCAAACTCTTGAGGTGTTTTATGACATCATCATTACAAATCATAGACAACCTCTACATTTTGGTCAAAAGGACATTTTGACCACTTTCACCTTTTGGACACTTAGTTATTAAGATTCTAGGTTGGTCAAGCATTTTAGAAACTGAAGCTAATGTTACCTTTAAACTTTCTTCGCCATTGTCCTTTTTTGATGAAGAGGTTTCTAAAAGAAGTGACTCGACTTGCATGTCTTAGCAAAATATTTGGCTTGAAAAAGTACTTTTAACTTCTGGTTAATCATATATCAAATTTTATGAGTGAAAATCCTAGCCTTAGGAAAAATTTATCAATATGATGCTATAACAGTGTTTGCAATGACTTGTCTTTGTGGACTAAGTATTGTCCCATAGTTACCATTAAGAAATATTTAGAAAAAGTCCAAACTAGTAAGGACATATGAATAAATGAGGATAAAGGAACTAAAGCTAAAAATGAAAATGGAGGAACAAATAAACCCATAAATAGTAGGAGTGATAAAGAGAAGGATTATCTCTATAAGTTGGATAAGCACTAACTAAAGTATCTCTCTCTCACTACCAAAGCTTGTGCAATAGCCATAATGCAATACAAAAATTTCATTACATGAAGTGAGAAAAACTCTATATAATTCAATTTTAACATTATCGAAGAAGTGAAAAAATATAGCCTCCAATGTAAGTATGTTTTAGATGTTATCCCTATGTAATTAGTAGGATTTACTCCAAGATGATTTGAAAGAGCAAAAAAAGAATTATGCTAAGGGTAACGACTAGGGTCAACTCAAACCATCATAGCTGATAAAAAAAAATGATAGAAAATCCTCTAGTAGATGTTCAAATAGTGTATCTAATAGATTTAATACCCAGAATCCTAAAATACTAAACCCACCTCCATTCTATGTGACCTTAAGGATTGAAAACTATTTGTTGAAAAGTTGGATAGTCAATCCTAGGGTAGTGATAATAATGATGTCAAAGGAGGTCTATGAAGAGATCGGTGTTAGAATTTGAAATATAAATATTTATTAATATCTCAACATTAGACCTCTTATATATACATACAATGGTATATCTCTTGGTTGACTCTTAGTGTTTCATCTTCTTTTATCTAAAAATCAAGCTTGTCTCAACCTCCCATAAGGTGTAAAAAATAACATAATTATCATCAAATAATATAATAATTATCTAGCATACACCCTTATTACATTATTTGATATAACAAATAATTGAAGGTATCATTCACAACAAAAAATGTACCTTTTACAAAAAATTACTAACACCTAAATTTTGAGGGTAGTAAAAATGCAATTATGGTCTAACTTTGGCTTTAGTTTTAGCTCTTGTTGTAGATCTAGCTTTGAATTTAGCTCTAACTCTAGCTTGGACTTTGGCTATAAATCTTTCCACTAGTCATTTTGAAACTTCCATTTGATGTTTTATCACAGGCTCTATCACTATAGGTTGCTGAGCATAGACCAAGTCACATCTATAAATTTCAATGTAGAAGTCATGTACCTCTTGTTTTTAATCCTCCCTAAATAATCCTAAGATTGCATTGGTTCTTAGGAAAAATTATATTTAATAAAATATAACCATCACTATGGTCAACCACAAAATTGTATCCTATCCTTGATTTCTTTTGAGAATAAAATACTCTTTTGTGGAATTCATTCAACATTTCTCTTACTTTATCCCTTTCTATCACATCCAAACATCTACAATCAACATGTATTTTGTTGGTCATTTTATCATTGTATCGATAATATTTTAGAGAGTGATTATTTTCACCATAAATCTCATAGTAATGCAAATACAACACTTAGCTATTATGTGTCTTGATTATCCACAATGACTACATATTATTTTTTTAATTTTATTGCACAAAGTGAATAGTTACAAAGCATACAAGGAATGGAAAAATCAAATCTGAGACAAAAAATATGATTTTATTACCATAATATTTGATTAAGTTCTTGTCACCCTATTAAAACTATATATTTTATCCAATATAATTTAATTTTAGTAGTGTTTTTACAAATATGCCATGTTCCAAGAGTCAATTTCACTCCAACATTAGCCATATTATATGCTTCCTTATTATATTGCACACATGATGTAATTCTATCTTGGAGAATTATTTCAATGGAATCTTGATAATATTTGTCGTATACAGGATGTTGATGGACTTACAATGACCAAATTTTGATGGTATTTATAATGAGTTTTGGATCACCAAAGCTCTAAATCGAGTCACATCCATTTTATTTTGCTAAAATAAATCCCAATTTTAGAGCATTAGCCTCAACACTATTATTTGAAGAGAGGTCCAATTGAATAGTAAAATTCACACTAATTTTACCATTGAAAAATAAGATACCTCTACCTCCAACAACTCCTAGGTTTCTTTTTGAGATCCCATAAAATAAGAGGGAGTGATCAATAGAGATCAAGAGGACATGATCATAATTTATTATTTTCTTCTTGACATGAATTCTTAGGGAAATATTATTTAATAGGGTAAAATTTTTTGAGGTTCTAGCCCATGGAGGAGAGAATTGGTTCTTGAATACAACATCATTTCTTGCTTTCCAAAAACTCCAAAAAAGATATAGAGGCACCATTTATTTCACTTGTATGGGCCAAAGATGTTAGGACCCCATCCTAAATAATTCTCAATTGCTTATGTAATGACCCACATCCAATGTGGGAACCCACTTATATTGTTATTTTGTAATACTTTTATAATGGTATGTGGCAAGTAAGGCACCTAGACAAGTGGTGCCCTTTTATGTAACTATTATCAAGAATGTAACCGATGTTTGGTAGAATATTCTAGTTCAAGTGGCATTTTGCATATCAGCCAACTCTTGAGCTTAGGGTTAGGGTTGCATGAAGAATTTTTTTTAAAGATATGAAACCATGTACGAATGTATCTTTTGAAAATTAATGAAATATTGAAGAAGGTTTCCCCCTTGAAGAGGCCTACAATTCAGAGTTATTTTGTGAGATTATTTCAATTATGTAATTACTTTTCTGCATAGTATGTTATGTTATTTGATGAATTTTCTATTATTTTTAGTATTTGTGTGAGTGAGATTTATTTTAATAGTAGGTTCCTAACAAGTGTTATTAGATAGATTCCTAGGGTCGGGTTATTTTACAACTATGACAATTCTTGCCTATCCATTCCAATTGTTAGGTATAATTTTTCCTGTGTTTTCTATTTCATGTTTGTCCATATGAAAAAACCAGCAAAACACATAAAAATTTACATTCTTTTTTTAGTTGAGTAGGTTAGAAACCTTATGCCAAAAGTGTTAAAATATTATAGAGGATTTGTTATTGGATAAGCTAGATAGCCCATAAAGCATCTAGTAAAGTGATGGGTGATCAAGCTCCAATACCCAAGCCTTAGATAGCACTTGCGCATAGAATCGAGCTCCCACATATTTTTGGGTACTTAGAGAGACCATCTAGGCTTAAAAATAATCATTCATTAGGAATATTTTTTGGCCTTCTATTATCCATAGTACATGAAACACAAAATCCTAAAATATTACCTTCCTATACTTTCAGAGAGGTAGATAGTGTGCTCAAGGGTATGTGTGGAATCCTCCTTGGATAGTGGCCTAAAATATTGGTTTGAGCACTATTGTTCATCACTACGGTATAACATAGGGCCTATGGGTATTACATACTCCCTTGATTAGTATACCTTGGTTTTGTTAAAAAATTCAACCTATAAAAACAAAAACCAAAAGCCTTCCTATTCTACTAAACCTATAAAATTTTACCACAAAAGTGAGCATATAGAGGAGACTTCCCTATCGCAAAAAACAACTACATGCACCAAATAGTTAGGATAGATTCTGCAAGTATCTATGATAGTCTAAAAATATTCTAGTAAAATTCAAGACAGTGACATTAATAGTCAAGTTAGTGGCAGTAATAGGCAGGTCAATGGTAATAATAGTCATCTATAATAGTCAATAAATACAAAGTGGTCAATGACAAAAATATAACAAATAGTGTTAGAAACCACTTAGTATAGAGAACCCCTAAGTCAATAACTAAACAATGATAGTAGTCATAGTATAGGTGATAGGATAGTGTTAGGCATGGGTAGTAGTTAAAAAAAATAAGGTGAAGTCGGTTGATGTAATACCCAAATTTTGCATCGAACCTCTAGGGGAAACCGACCTCACTAGTAGACTCGTCAAAACAATAGTTCAAAATAAAGTCTAGGATGTTCAGTATTAGTGTTGAGATATATAGCTCATTCTAACCATATTTTCAAGTTGATAACTTTCATATATAACACCCAAGAACTTTTTTGAACTCCTTACTAAAAATATTAAATCCTTTAGTGACACTTCTATTTTTTGTAATTCAGTGAAAGAGGTTCAAGACTTCCCAAAATTGTTGGTGGTACTTGTGGATATCAAAAAGAGGTATACCAATCCATCATAATTTTTGAATCCATTAAGAGAATACTTCATATCCTTACCCAATAAAATCATGTCATAAGGGAAGAGCTTCAAGGCTTTAGAGGTGTCCAAAAACCACTTGGAAGAAAAACTAGTGGAATTCGAGTCCAAATTGCAATGTGGCCTAAAAAGGTTTGAGTACCATACTGAATAATCAGGATAAGGGAAAGGAAAATAAGGGGATGACTCTCCCTCTCACTATGATTGTGATCCTACCTTTAATATGCCTAAGTTTGACTTTCCTAAGTTCAATGGGAAGGATGTAGATGGATGGTTATGTCATGTGGATCAATTTTTTAAACTTCATAATATCCCTAGATATTATTGGGTCCAGATGGCTTCCTTCAACTTGGAATATAAATCTTTATAGTGGTACCAATAGTTGCAACACACCACTCTTGATCCTTCTTGGTAAGAATTTCAGTCCCAACGAATCACTCAATTTATCCCTAGTGAGTATGACAACTTTACAAGAGCATTGACCAGGTTGAAACAAACTTCTTCAGTTTAGGATTACCAAAGTTAATTTGATAAATTGGCCAACAAAAATAGAGGATTGAATGAAGTATTTTTTATGAGTTGTTTCATTAGTGGCTTGAAGGATGATCTCCAGGCCAAGGTTAAGATGTTTAAAATATAAATAATGATGCAATCCATAAGCCTAACATGGTTGGTTGAAACAAAAATTTTATCTCAAAGGAGGATACCTAAATTTAAACCAACCAAACCATATTTTTCTTCCAAGTTCACAAGTAATTAGGAACATAAATCTATCCTCTCAAAATGCTTAACCATCAAGTAAATGGATGTTAGATGAGCCCAAGGGTTGTGCTATAATTGTGATGAAAAATATGTTAGGGAGCATAGGTGTGCCCAAAAGAAGTTGTTCCTAATAGATGTAGAGAAACCTGTAAGTAGTGACCACAATGATGATGAAGTAGACACAATTGAATAACACCCTCAAAATGAAGAGGAAATATAGGAAGAACCTCAGGAAAATTTTTTGGTCCACGCTCTTGCAGGGATTACTACACCATAGACCATAAAATTTGTGGATTTATTCAAATGCCAAAGATTTAAAATCCTTATTTATTTAGGTAACACACATAACTTTTTTGATCCTCAAATTACCAAGCAAACCAATTGTTACATACACATGCAATTCCTTTCAGATTATAGTGGTAAATGGAGGGATCTTACCTTGTAAAGGTAAATGCCATTATGTCAAATTGAAAATTGGGGATTATGACCTCAAATAATATATGTTTTACCTTCAATTAGTGGGATGTGATGTTGTGTTAGGTGCTCAATGGTTGGGTACCTTGGGCACCATCTCATGGAATTTTGTAGAATTATGGATGCAGTTTTCATAGAATGGATAGTCGTACACTCTTCATGGTTCCAAAGTAAGACCTCCTCAGATTATCATTTCAAGCTATATGGATAATTTATTGAAAAAATCATCTCGTGGGTCATTGCATAAATATTTGCAATACAACTGTATCGCTCCAAATTTTTTGCATCCTTACCTTCAGGCTATAGGATCCGTGCCCGAAAGGGGGATGTGAAAAGGATGGGACAATACCTCGGACTGAGAGGCCCTTTGAAGGTCTCGCCTCTTGGGGGAGGGGTATAAGGGTGAATTTTTGATGGATGGTGGGTTCACCAGGAAACTTTTGAATGGTAGTTTCCACGCCTAGGTTGACAGTGAGTTTGATGTGTTCATTTTTATACTCGATCATTCAAATCCTAGGTTTGGCCAAGATGAATCTAAACTATTCTATATGCCAATGCTGATTTAAATAAATACAAAAAATATGAATGAATGCTAATAACAAAGAATATGCTAGCTAGAATGTATCATACTTTATTTTGGATGTTTGATGAAGATTCTGAGTCTTGTAGCAGTTCAGATCGCCTCAATTTGTATGTAATCGTCTGATATTTCATAGGATCATCCCAAATCACAGAAGGTCATCTCAAATCAGATAGAATCATTTGAAATCTGATGAATTCGTTAGACGAATTCGTTAGAAACCTACAATCACAAAAACAGATGCAAAATATCAAATATGCAAGTGTAGAAGCAAAGGAGAATGGTAGAAATAACAACAAACATGCCTAAATAATGGATTCCAATAACAAATAAGAAAATGCAGTAGATTTAATGATTGATTTTAAATTTATCATGCGGTTATGCTAAATGAGGTGAACTCTAAGATGCATAAACTTAATAATTAAATACAGTGTAGAAATACAATAGGAAAAATGCAAAAAAAGCTAAGGAAATGCAAAATCTGGGTTCTGATTGCCCCCAATCTAGACTATAGTCAATATCACCTCCAATTGTATGAGATCATCTATGCTCCTCAACAAAATCATCCATAATCATCTGATATCATCCACGATGATCTGAGCGAGCTAACTTCGACTGAAAAATAGTAGAATTCCTACAAGAAAATGCAAAGTACAGAATACAAACAGTAGTGCAAGGGAATAAGGAACTAAATCTGTAGGGAAATCCGTCATCTAAGGGGTTTAGGGGGTTCAGGGGGGTAAACTAGAAAAATTCTAGTTTATATAGGATTAGGAAGAGGTTAGGAGGTTGGGGATCATCCCAATCTGGGAGATCTCTAATAGGGAAATCTCCAACTGCGCAAACGCATTTCTGCCCCAGTTGGAGAGGCTGTTGAAACAAAAGCTAATTATGAAAATTCGGTTTTGGGGTGAAATCATCTGGACGTTCTGTTCCAGATGAATTCATCAGATCGGGGATGATTTCTTCTAATCTATGACGATATCATCCAATGATCAAAACAAATCCTAAAAATGTCACAGAAAATGGGGAAAGCAGGTAACAGGCGGTTTAACGGGCAGTTTGGGATTAAAATTCAATTTTTTATCTTTTATCTTTTTACTAAGGTTTAACCGTGCCAATTTTAGGGTGCTACATTTTGCCCCCTCTTTAGTGAATTTTCTGAAGAAAATGCGTTAAAGACGATTTTTTCCCGTTTTACAAGAAAGCAAAAATATACTCAATTTTTTAGACGACAATTCTTGGTCGAATCGTACGAATGCTAACTATGGTGCCCCCTCCGTGTTTTTATCCAAATCGGACGTTTGAGGTAAAAACACGAAAAAAAAAATTAAAATGTTGATTTTTAAATAAAATTAAGAAAATAGGGTAAAACCCTAATTCATTTTTACTATTCTAGAGCTCTGTAGGGAGAAAAATGGTGGAGACAGTGCACAGAGCGACAGAGGTCCAGCGCAGGCTACGGGTAAGAATCTAATCCTAGTATATTAGGTTTGATTTAACTTTGTGCAAGTTTTTGGATTTAAATTTGATTGTTTGGGGCATCGTAGCTTTCCTTTCAGATTTGGGGAGGAGATGAGGCTGAGAGCTCGAGGGCTTCTCGAGGCTAGGTGGCTATTGACTACACAGAGATTGTATAGATTTTTGAGAGGATTGAGTATGCCAAGGTATAGATTATGGCATACCAATCCAGTTTTGATATGATGTATATAATTTTTATGATATATATATATATATATATATGATCTTTTTGATATGACTTATTCATATGTTTTTATGATGCTTCAATGTTTGAATTGTTTGCTTGTTTGATTGATGATTCATGTAATTATGTGGTTTGGAAATATGATAATTTGATGTCATCTTGTGAAATTTAAATGAAATAATCTGATGTAAACAATTGGTTGTTTGTGATGTGATTTGATGAAAAAATAAAAAGAGACTTCTAACAATAATTTCAAAGGACATTATCGCTGTTATAGACCATTTCATGGAGTCACCACTCACTCGGTCGTCAAGCTAATCCCAGTATAGAAATATTGCTAAAAGTAAAAGAATTATTAAGAGACTGTATTAAGACTTTGTGTTGTAATGATGGATATAATGATGGTTTGATGATTTGTTTTTAGATTTTCATAAAAATAGTATGCATGAGATACTAAAAGAAATATTATTTTGCTAGGCATAAATTCCTAACTGTGATAAAATTTTGAACAATTCCTTAGAAATTACACCATGGTTGCAAAATTGAATGTTGACATAATAACATGAAATAGAATAAGTGTTCATTCATTTTAAAGCATGATTGTGTAACATAATGATGCAAGTCATATGCTTTTTATGCATTTGTTTTTGAAATAAATGGAAAATAAAATTAGAACAATGGTTTGCGCTAGGCATAGAATTATAGGTATAGACTTATACCATCATCGCGAAATCCAAAGAAGAAAATAGATATTTTGGTTTTATTGCATGATTGATTTTTGATTTTTGATAAACAGAAAAATAATAATATGAAAATTTTGTTTGAAATAATTTTTGTGATTTTGTGAAAAGATGTATGTAATTTCTTTTATACAAAACAAAAATTCTGAAATAAAAGGGTAAAATTATTTCGAAAAGAATTATAGAAACATTTTAAATTATCTCAAAGACAAATGTAGATTTATAAGGGATCCTCATGTACAAATGTGAGTTCATTACCGATCTTGATTTATCATAATGATACCAAATCTCTCAAATACAAATGTGTGTGCGATTGTATTGTTCATTCACCAATTTTGAGCAAGATAATTTGATACAAGTAATTTGCCTTAACCAAATGAATGTTCGTTGACCATGATTTATACGCATGTAAATGTACCAGACTACTGTGTAAGTTAGGTTATCAAGAGCTAACTAATCCATAAGGTGACATAGGTCTATACAAAATAAGGTCACTAATGTGATAGACATATCACCACGCTAGGAATTACCCAAGGCCAAGTGGGTTGGGCACAAACCACCTGTTATGGGGCTTACCTCACAATTTTTGAATAATTGAGAATTCCAGGGATTCAAGCTCATTCACCCTTATTTTCTTTTCAAGGGGTAGGGAAAGGATTTTAATGCATTTTGCTCTTGCGTTTTTCTTTTTTCTTCTTTTTTTATTTTCTTTTTTGTACTTTTGTAATTTTGCTTGATATTGAGATAATGCTGAAATATTGCTGTGATGATACAAAATAACATTTTTCTTTTTCTCTTGTTCTTGAACTTTTCTTTTCTTCCTATGCTAGGGATACTTTATCGGATTAGCTGTAGAGCAAGGGATTTTTATTTCGGGTAAGGGTGAACTTGTCCTTTTGTCAATTCTCAAAGATTCTATAACATGTGCATGATAGGGTAGCAGGGGAAACTTTTCGCTCAGGAAACCATTTCTACTATGTAGCATCACATCGAATTTGCAATGAAATCATTTTAATGTGAAAAGATATACTTAGTTCAAGTAAATAACAAGATCAATTCTCTATGCTCAAAACTTTATTTAATGCCAATGTGGACTTTGATATAAGAGAGATTAATAATCATACCAAAATAAAATCAAGATATTTATTCATGTGAATGTGAAAGTGCAGGATTCCCAATAAATGCTAAGTTGTCCAAAATAATTGAAAATATAACTACAATACTGCACAATTTGATAGGTGCAAAAAATAAAAGATGTTTTTGAAGATTTTGATGGTTTTGATGTTTTTGACTTTAAGTTATGAATTGAAAGAATAAATACTATTATTGTTTTTGAAATTTTTATATGGATGATTAAAATGAAACAATATGCAAAATAACAATATATACAATGATGAAAGACCATATTTTATGCATAGTAGCATTTAAGATGCATAATGTTCATAGGTTCTTTAAGTTTTTTACCATATAAGGTAGATAATTTGTATTCTCCTGATCCAAATTTAGCAGTGATGACATATGGTCCAAGCCAGTTGGGCTCAAATTTACCTTTAAGTTTTTTAGTTGCCTTAGTATTTTATTGATTTTCTTTTAATACAAGGTCGCTGATCTCAAAGGATCGATGATGAACTTTCTTAAGGTATGCTTGCTTAAGCTTGTTTTGGTAGGCACGAAGGTGCTCCAAAGCATTGATGCACTTTTCATCTAGGAGTTCCAGCTTACTAAATATGCCAGCATGATATTCATCCCCTACTTCAATATCTTGAAGTAGTAGAGCTAAAGAAGGAACTTCTAATTCAAAGGGAAAAATAGCTTCATCACCATAAACCAAAACAAGGTGAAGTTCCAGTGGGGATTCAAACACTAGTTCGAAAGGCCCACAAAGCAGAATATAATTGAATGTGCTAATCTCGACCAGATCTATTGACCAATTTTTTAAGAATTTTGATTAAGGTTTTATTATATGCTTCTGCTTGGCCATTACCTTGAGGATAATAGGGAGTGGACCAACGATGTTGAATTTTATATTTTTGACATAATTTTTTAACATCTTTATTTTTGAAACAAGTTACATTATCTAAAATGAGATTTGTAGGAATTCCAAACCTACAAATAATTCGATTAAAAATAAAATTGGAAACTTGGGTTCCAGTGCAAGAATCTAATGGCATAACTTCAACCCACTTCGTGAAATACTCAGTGGCAGTTATGATGAATTTGTGTCCATCGGATGACACAGGGTTGATTTTTCCAATGATGTCTAAGCCCTATTTTGAAAAGGGCCAAGGAGATGAAATAGCCTGCAGTTCTTGTGCAGGTGCATGGACAAGGATAGTGTGTTTTTGGCACTTTTCGCAATGTCGTACATAATTATGTGCATCATTTTCCATGGTAGGCAAAAAATATCCTATTCGAAGGAGTTTCTTAGCAATGGCGCTACCACTAAAATGTCCCCCACAAGATCCATTGTGGGCTTCATTCAAAGCTGATCTAGATTCTTCTAGATTCAAACATCACAGTAAGATGCCTTCAAAATATCTTCCATACAAGGTATTACCAATAATCACAAAGTGACTTGCTAGTCTACGAAATAACCTATGTTGGTTGCTAGTACAACCATCAGGGAGGGTTCCTTTCTACAAAAAATTAAATATATCAGTATACCATGGTTCAGGAGTTGTTTCATTGATGAGAAACACATCCAAAGGTTCTAAGCATGATTTACTTGAATCGGGTTCCTAGATTTGACAAATAATGATGGTAGCATATTCATCGTCTAACTCCAAGGGTAAAAGAGATGCAACTGCAGCCATAGCGTCAACCACACGATTGCTAGTTCGAGGAATAGCTTCCAAAGTAACTTGATCAAATAAGGATAATAATTGCAAAACATATGCTTTATATGGGCATAATTTATTGGTAGGGTACCTAGGAATAGATATTTGGGGATATATTATTATATTGTATAAGGGTTGGCATGGGCCACACATAACCCAAGGTTGATTGTATTATAATATTATATTATATTATATTATAATATAATATAATATTAGTAGTAGGCTCTCCAAAGTAGAATAAGAATATGGATATATAAATAAGAGATATTTGTCATTGTAATCATTCATATCATTGAAGAAGAATCTTATGTAATCGTCGTGCCCATGAAGTGGCCTCTCATATTAGGAGATCTTGTGGAGTTATTCCTTCCTTAAGGATTATTATTGGTGTTGCCCTACCTTAAGGGTATTATCTATCTCTCTCTCATTTGTGGATTTCTATTGTGGATAATGTATTGTGGATGAATGATTTGCTATTTTTGCATATTGGTGAATGGTTCATGCTTAATAATAATAGTTCCGCAAAAAGTGGTATCAGAGCAACGATTTTGGCAAAGTGGAGATTTTTGTGTGAAACCCTAGAATTAGGGTAATTTTTTTTGGAAAAACATCTCATCTTTCAGGAGCCATATCTCTGCACAAGTTTATCCGATTCAGACGATTCTTGGATCAGATTATGCAAAATTTGAATAGCTTTAAAATGAGTGGTCATATGAAGGAATCCGAGCAGTATTGAGGGAGATACAACCTTTTGAAGTTAGTATCCAGAACAAGGATAGTGATGAATTTCGCAATTTTTTTGTGGAAAAACATCTCATCTTTTAGAAGCCATATCTCTGCGAGATTGTATCCGATTCAGTTGATTCTTGGATCCGTTGGTGCAGAATTTGAAGAGCTTTAAAATGAGTGGTCATATGAAGGAATACAAGTAGTATTGAGAGATATACGACCTTCTAAAGTCATTCATCTAGAATAAGGGTAGAAACAAATTTTCAAGTCATGAATTTTTCAAAAGACGAACTTTTTTTATTTCGGGTAAGCAAAGCAGTTGCACTTTATTTTGTTTGGAAGAAAAATGGTAGATCTAGTTTTCTATGTGGAATTTTAGCTTCAAATCAGTGGAAAGATATTTATTTTCATAAAACCCTAGTTTGCATTAGGGCATGATATATATTTTCATGAAACCCTAGATTTGCATTATCTGGAGGTGAACTTATGGAGCTAGAAATATTTTCTGGAGAAGATGATATTGATGTTAGGGAATGGTGGAATACGTTTAGGTCTCCATATCATGATATTTCTTTTGAGAAATCCTTCCTGGATATATGTTTTAAAGGGAAAGCTTTGTCTTGGTGGATAAAATTTTGTAAAGAAAGGAATATTGAATATACTTGGGATGAAATAGAGCATGAATTCTTGCGTATATGGGATCCATATTATATAGATTACCTAATGGATATCATCGAAGATGATGAAAAGAAACTACAGGAAACTCAAAATGAGCGAAATGCAATAAAAGGAGAATGTGAAGTTTTAAAGAAACAAAATGAAGACTATGAAAAAGAAATAAAATTACTCAAGAAGAAAGAGGAAAAGGTCAGGGAAGATAAAAAAGATGTCAGTATGCAGACAGAGGAAACCATACCTTTGGTAGAAGATAAATTAGAAAATGGACAAAGGAATTTTTTTGAATCTAAAAAGTCTATTATGCAGGTTCATGGAAACATTCAAAAGGAACAGGTTATTATTTCCATTGACCCTGGTAGTAAATATAATTTTATTAATATTGCTTTGGCTAAGAAGTTGCAAGTTCAAGCAACAAAAATAATGGACATACAGCTAGAGGGTGAGAATGTTCAGATTTTTGAAGATTTAAAGATCACCATGGATAAATATGTTTTACATTCAGATTTCTATGCTATTGAGATGGATGATAAGGATATTGTTCTTGGTTATTCTTGGTTAGATTCTTTGGGTACTATTAACATTAATGTGCAAAAGAAGTTTATGAAGTTATGGTACAGAAAAAGAAGATAACATTACAAGATATTTCTCAACTTAAGGAGCAAGGATCCAAGGAAAATCAAGAAGCGGTTGTAGAGAAACAAATTGAAGAACCTGAAACAAAATCCAAGAAGGTCGTAGCATCAAAAGAGTCCATGGAAGAAGTAGCAGAAACTGATTCAGTGGAAATAATAGTAACAGAGTCCAAGGAAGCTTTGATAGAAGAGCACAAGGACACACCAAAAAAAGAGAACATAAAAGAACAATGTGTAGAGGAATTTAAAATAATGGAGCCAAATGTTGAGAAGTCAAAGAAGGTAGAACATCAAGTAAAGGTTGCACCATATCGCCATCCACACCACCATGAGCGAAAACAATATTGGAGACATGGTTCAAGGCAAAAATATTATGGTTCTACATGTAATCAGCAGGGCACCAACTATGGCATTTTTTGGCAAAGAAAGCATAGTGATCATGGTTTTCAGCATGGTTCATCAGCATCAAGGAACAAGTGGTATCAGAGCAACGATTTTGGCAAAGTGGGGATTTTTGTGTGAAACCCTAGAATTAGGGCAATTTTTTTTTTTGGAAAAAAACATCTCATCTTTCAGGAGCCATATCTCTGCGCAAGTTTATCCGATTCAGGCGATTCTTGGATCAGATTGTGCAAAATTTGAAGAGCTTTAAAATGAGTGGTCATTTGATGGAATCTGAGAAATATTGAGGGAGATACAACCTTTTGAAGTTAGTCATCCAAAACAAGGATAGTGACGAATTTCGCAGATTTTTTTTGGAAAAACACCTCATCTTTCAGAAGCCATATCTTTGCGACAGTTAATCCGATTGAGGCGATTCTTGGATCAGATTGTGCAAAATTTGAAGAGATTTAAAATGAGTGGTCATATGAAGGAATCCAAACAATATTGAGGGGGATACGACCTTTTGAAGTCAGCCATCTGGACCAAGGAAAGTGATGAATTTTCAAGTCGCGAATTTTTCAAAAGACAATTTGTTTAGTTCGGGTAAGCAAATCAGTTGCACTTTATTTTGTTTGGAAGAAAAATTGCAGATGTAGTTTTCTTTGGGATTTTTAGCTTCAACTTGGTGGGAAGATATTTTTTTTTCCATAAAACCCTAGTTTGCATTAGGGCATGATATTTATTATCAAAAAACCCTAGTTGCATTAGGGTATGAACAATGGTACCCCAACGTTTTTTTGGAGAAGATGATATTGATGCTCGAGAATGGTGGAAAAATTTTAGATCTCGGTATTGTAATGTCTTATGGGGGAAATCCGTGCTTGGTTTACGTCTTCAAGGGAAGGCTTTGCTTTGGTTTGCAAAGTTTCGTGAAGAAAGGAATAATGAATACACTTGGGATGAAATAGAGCATGCATTCTTGAGTAAATGGGACCCATATTATGTAGATCGCCTAAAGGATTTGATCAACGACTATGAAAAAGAAATAAAATTACTCCAAAAGAAAGAGGAAAAGTTCAGGGAAGATAAAAAATATGTTAGTATGCAGACCGAGGAAACCATACCTTTGGTGGAAGATAAATTAGAAAATGGACAAAGGAATTTGCTTAAATCTAAAAAGTCTATTTTGTAGGTTCATGGAAGCATTCAAAAGGAACAGGTTATTATTTCCATTGACCCTGGTAGCAGATATAATTTTATTAATATTGTTTTGGCTAAGAAGTTGCAAGTTCAAGCAACAAAAATTAAGGACATACAACTAGAGGGTGAGAATGTTCAGATTTTTGAAGATTTGAAGATCACCATGGATAAATATGTTTTACATTCAGATTTATATGCTATTGATATGGATGATGAGGATATTGTTCTTGGTTATCCTTGGTTCGATTCTTTGGGTACTGTTAACATTAATGTGCAAAAGAAGTTTATGAAGTTATGGTACAGAAAAAAGAAGATAACATTACAGGATATTTCTCGACTTGAGGAGCAAGGATACAAGGAAAATCAAGAAGTGGTTGTAGAAGAACAAATTGAAGAACATGAAACAGAATCCAAGAAGGCAATAGTAGCAACAGAGTCCATGAAAGAAGTAGCAAGAACTAATTTAGTGGAAATAACATTGTAGGATATTTCTCGACTTGAGGAGCAAGGATACAAGGAAAATCAAGAAGTGGTTGTAGAAGAACAAATTGAAGAACATGAAACAGAATCCAAGAAGGCGATAGCAGCAACAGAGTCCAAGGAATATTTGATATAAGAGCACAAGGACACACCAAACAAAGATAACATGAAAGAACAAGGTGTAGAAGAATTTAAAACAATGAAGCCAAAGGTTGAAAAGTCAACGAAGGTAGAACATCAAGTAAAGGTTGCACCATATCACCATCCACACCACCAGGAGCGGAAACAATATTGCAGGCATGGTTCAAAGCAACAATATTATGGTTCTACATGTAATCAGCAGGGCACCAACTATGGCAGTGTTTTGCAAAGAAAGCATAGTGATCATGGTTTTCAGTATGGTTCATCAGCATCAAGGAACAAGTGGACCCATCATTCAAGTTATCAAAATACAGCAGCAGAAGCGTGGAGCCAACGAAGCAAATTTGGATACTCAAGTAACAAAATGGCATACCAAGCATCATCGGGTTTCACTTGGATGGATGGATGATCGAGATTGGTACCAATTGCTAACATTGCTTAGCAAATCATACTATCGGGTTTCTTCATATGTTTCGAGGACGAAACATTTGTAAGGAGGGTGGCATGGTAGGGTACCTAGGAATAGATATTTGGGGATATATTATTATATTGTATAAGGGTTGGCATGGGCCACACATAACCCAAGGTTGATTGTATTATAATATTATATTATAATATAATATAATATTAGTAGTAGGCTCTCCAAAGTAGAATAAGAATATGGATATATAAAGAAGAGATATTTGTCATTGTAATCATTCATATCATTGAAGAAGAATCTTATGTAATCGTCGTGCCCACGAAGTGGCCTCTCATCTTGGGAGATCTTGTGGAGTTATTCCTTCCTTAAGGATTATTATTGGTGTTGCCCTACCTTAAGGGTATTATCTATCTCTCTCTCATTTGTGGATTGCTATTGTGGATAATGTATTGTGGATAATGTATTGTGGATGAATGATTTGATATTTATGCATATTAGTGAATGGTTCATGCTTAATAATAATAGTTCCGCAACATTTATCATCTCTGGTTTGATAAACATCATTAATTTGATTTATGACAAGTTGAGAGTTACTGAAAACCAATAAATTTTTAATTTTCAATGCCAAGGTAGCTCGTAATCCAAGGATAAGAGCTTCATATTTAGTAGTGTTATTGGTGCAAGCAAATGTTAATTTAAAGGATAGAGGTATAAGATATTTCTGCAGAGATATTAAAATAATACCCGCACCAGCCCCACTCATGCATCGGGCTCCATCAAAGTATAGGGACCATTGCTCTAAATGGTATGCCTCTAGTTTAAGGCTTTCATCAGGAAACTCAATGATGAGGGGATGAGTAGATTCTAAGGGTGTAGCAGCTAATTGATTTTCTATGATTTGACCCTTAACGTACTTCTATCCTATGAATGTGAGTTCAAATTTGCTTAGCACAAGAACCCACTTGGCTGTGTGACTAGATAAATATGGTCGACTCATGAGATATCTCAAAGGGTCGAATTTGGCAATGACATACGTTTTCTGACTGAGCATATAATGTCATAGTTTTTATGTAGAAAATACGACTACTAGACATAATTTCTTTAATATGGTATAGCGAGTTTCATAACTGATTAAGGTTCTACTAATGTAATAATTAGCATGTTCTTTCTTCTCATCGTTAAGCTGAGCTAACATAGCTCCTAAGGTAGAATCAAAAGAAAAAATGTACAAGATAAATGGATGATCAGATCTAGGTGGGGAAATTACTGGCGGTTTAAGGAGATATTGTTTAAGGAGTTCAAATGCTTCCTGGCATTCTTCATCCCAATGAAAAGAGACATCTTTCTTAAGAAGCATAAGAAAGGGTCCAGTTTTGTCCGCCAACTTATCGATGAAGCGGCGAATAGCTTGAAGCTTACCTTGTAAACTTTGTAATTCTAATATATTGGTGGGTGTGGGCATATCTGTGATAGCCGTGATCTTGAGAGGATCAATTTCAATGCCACATAAAGAGACTATAACCCCTAATAATTTACCAGATTTAACTCTGAATATGCATTTATTTGGATTTAGTCGGATAAGATATTCCCTTAACCGATCAAATACTTTTCTCAAGTCATTTAAATGATCATCTTCTTTGATGGAACGAGCTATAATATCATCTACATAATCATTTAGAATATCATGCATCATATCATGAAAGATATAATTCATAGCTCATTGATAGGTTGCACCTGCATTCTTTAAGCCAAATGGCATCACTTTCCAACAAAAGGTTCCCCAAGGGGTAATAAAGGTTTTTTTAGCCTGGTCTTCAGGAGATATCCTGATCTGATTATAACCAGAAAATCCATCCATTAAGGATATCATTCTGCTTCTAGCAGTAAATTCAACGATTTGATCCATTTTGGGAAGAGGAAAATCATATTTAGGGCATACAAAATTAATATCTCTGAAGTCTGTGCAAACCCTAACTTCAGTGGTTTCTTTCTTAGTTACTAGAACTACATTTGAGATCCATTCAGCATAATCAATGGCTTGTATAAAAATGACTTTCAACAGTTTCTCTAGTTCTCCTTTGACTAGTAAGGCCACTTTAGGATGCATTTTTCTAAGTTTCTATTTAACAGGTTTAGCATCTGGATGGACTACTAGATGGTGCATAACTACAGAAGGGTCCAAACTTGGCATGTCTTCATATGTCCAAGCAAAGACATCTTCATAGTCTTTAAGAAATGAAATGTATTTATCCTATTTTTCTTGACTTAATTCTGATCCAATATTGATTATGTGAGGATTATGTTCGGTTCCAATGTTAATTTTTATAACGTTTTCAACTTCCATATGTAAATATCTCTCAAAATTAGGTGGGGCGGGTGAAACATCCAATTCTTGTAATTCTTCCAAGGTTAACTTGGATAATTCATTTTGAGGAGTCGAGGCCTCAAGCTGGGCTATACTCGGTATAGAGACATCGAAATAAAATTCATTATATAACAATTCCTCAATGGAAACATCATGAAAGATATCGCACTCCAACTCATCATCAAATTCGGAAATAATTTTAGGGTAAGCTATGGATAGCATATTGTAGGTAAAGGAATTGTTCTTTGCACGCAAAGAATCTTGTTTATCTAGATAATCTTGGTAACAAACAAGATGGTCATCATCCTCAAATGGGAAGGGCTGACCTTTACTAGAAAATAGGCCCACACCACAGTGGGCAAGCCATGGTTCTACCTCAAAAGGTTCTTTCATACCATTTTGGAAAGGTCCCAAACCTTTCCCTTTATATCCCAATTTAAGCATTATGGGCTTAGCTTTAATATACTCATTAGCAAAATAGCATCTAGCATATCCATCATAATGTGTCTTAATGTTTCTAGGTATTCTTCCCCAATCATATCCCTTATAAATAAAAGCACAACTCCCAACTTGGTAGATACTTCCCATAGGTTGTGGGAGGCCCAAGGTACGAGGAGAGGATGGGAGTTTATTTAAAAGAAGGGAATTTTGTATGGCAGTGTTGGTTTCTTCTGATATAAGAATTTTAGATAAATCGGGTAAGAGCTCATTAGTGAGAGCATAAGAGTTAGAAGGAACATTTCCTACATCGTCGGATGTGGAAAGGATGCCTGTAGTGGATGTAGATGTTATAGGGATATTGATGGATGAGTCTATAGGTATGGAAGATATAGGAGTAAAACAGGAAGCCTCGGTTGTAATTTTGGGATCTTTTCAAGGTCCTAATGTGGTTTGTTCAGAGGATGGTTGAGCTATATGTATAGGTGTAGTTGAAAGAGTAGATGATGTTATGGGTGTGTGTTTCACACGTTTGTGCGGATGATGAGAATTAGGATGTGTGGATGATAGGGTAGGGTAAAATTGAACTCCAACAGGTTCTTCCAAAGCACACATATCAAAGGGTCTAGGATCACCATGAATGGTAACCAACTAGTTTTTAAATTTGAATTTAACACACTGATGTAAAGTGGATGGAACCGCTCGCATCGCGTTGATCCAAGGGTGACCAAAAAGTATATTGTACGATGCAGGTAAATGTACAATAAACATGGTCATATCTAGGGTTCTAGGACCAACTTGCAAGGTTATAGTAATGATTCCACATGTTTCTTGTGTTTCGTCATTGAAGGCTTTTATAATCATATCAGTTCTTTTCATTTCATAACTTCTAAACCCAAATCATTGGTAGAAGTCAAAAGTGCATATGTTTAAAGATGAACCATTATCAATCAAGACTTGCTTAATGGCTACATCTCCAATTAGGGCAGTAATATATAAGGGGTTATCCTTATGTAAACTATGTTGTGGGATATCTCCATATCGAAAGTCAATACAATTGACTTCTCGAGTGATGATAGTATTGGACATGGCTTCAGGTTGAATATTTTGTGGTACCATCATTTGGCTTAGTGTGAGCATTAATTCATCCCTATGGGTGGGAGAAGATCTTAACAGGTCCAAAATGGAAATTCTAGCTGTAGTATTGGATAATTGTTCATTAATATTATAAGGAGGCTTAGGTTGAAAATTAGGTGCATAATTCCCTTTATTGGGATTTTTCAAAATAAATGGAGCTGATCCACCGTTCTGAGTTTGATCCTATTGAGATTTTTGAGCTTGTTGTCTGGTAACGGCTCCGATGGTTCCTACAATATTATTTTGAGGATGATGAATAGGTCTTGGTCTAGCATTTATGGATTTTTCATTAGAAAGTATTTTGTGAGAAGATGGTCTAGTAGTGACTCTTCGAGGAAATGGTTCTTCTGGAACCATAGAACTTGTGATAGGTTGAATAGGATCTGATTCATCTTCAGAACTATTCGATTAATTTGAGGTGATTTCCACATCATTTTCAGTCTCATATTCGATGCCACTAAGATCAAGCATCCGAATATTATGTAGAGGTCTAGTCGTAACTATGGATAAATTTGTGTCAACGATTTGAGGATCATGAACAGGTAATTGTCCACTAATAGTCCCTACATATCGGGTAGGAGGTGGAACATTATGATGCTCAATTTGATTAGCCACCTCTTTACCATGCTTTGGTAAAGGATGTTGAAATATTTCCAATGATTGATTGGCATTCTGATTCTTATTTTGGGGAATGTTCTTTTGAGCATTATTAGAAGGATTTTGTTTAGGTTGAAAGGATTGCACCTCCATCTCATTATTATAAATTAGGTCTTGTATTTTATGTTTTAATATTTTACAAGATTTGGTAGCATGTTTAGGTCCTCTATGAAAATCACAATGTAAATCAGCTCTGTATCCGGGTATGGTTGGATCAAGTTCCCGGATAGTTGGTAATTGGATCAAACCTCGTGCTAGTAATTACGGGAGAATGGTTGATAAAGGTTGATTTAACCTAGTAAATTCTCGGGGTGGTTTATTAGGAGGTTTCAATATAAACTTCTCTATTTTTTTTCACAGTATTAACATTGGAAATGTTTCTGCTATCAGTGACTCCGTCACCCACAACTTGTTTATTTTTATATTGATTTATGGATGTTTTCTCATCATATTTCTTTTTTAGCTGACCTCTTCTAATGAGAGCATCTTCCACCCTTCGAGCTAAATCGATAGCTTGATCGTAGCAGTTGATAATTCATAGGATAGTTGTTCTTGTAAATTATTGATAAAAATATCCAACATTTCCCGATAAGGTAACACAAAGTGTAATTTTCCTATCAACTACCTCCATCGAGCTAAGAAGTTAGCAAAACACTCATCTTTGTCTTGTTTTAGGTTGTACAAATCTTTAATGGTTACATGCATTTTGATATAGGCACTAAATTGATGCACAAAATATTCGACGGTCTCTTCGAAATTTCTCAAAGAATGAGTGGGTAGTTGATAATACCACTCCAATGCCATCCCCCCTAAGCTTTTCGGGAACATTTTTAGTAATAACAAGTCATCATGTGATATGTCATGACATGATATCCTAAACACATGAAGATGCTCTATGGGATCTTCAGTTCCTTTATATATAGGTAGGATAGGCATAGGAAAGTGTTTGGGATATGGTTGTGCTACAACTATAGGGTCTAGAGGTTGACTACACATCTCTCGATAATTGTACAAGGGATGATAGGGATCTATCTTGTCCATGCGAGAGACTAACTATTTCACCATGGCTTCCAGATTACCAGTTTGTCCACCATATTGGTTTTGTGGTACATGAGTATGGTACTTGTGAGTGTAGGAAGTCGAGACATAAGGATTAGATGCTATATTGCTATTATGCAAACGATTGGTAGGAAGAGTATTATGAAGAATATTTGGTGTAGTATTATGTTGTATCCCAGATTGTTGGAAATTGGTAATTGGTTTTATTTTAAGATTTTGTTGATTTGAGATATATTGATCAATAGCTTGGCGAAATAGAGCAGTGAATGAAGGTTTATTTTGTGTAGGAATAACCCTTGGCTTGGTAACAGGCCCTCTAGGTGGTTGGGTAACCTATTGTTGTTGCATGTTCTGGATTATAGTAGCCATGTCCAAATTGGATGGTCTAGCTTGATCACTCTCTTGATCAACAAAGGACAAAGGATTAGTGCATGTGTGATATATGTCTTCTAGGGTTGCTTGAGTGTCACTAATTTGATCTTTTTCCATATGGACTACTCTATTAAGAGTGCCAATATTAGTATTGACGAATTTCCAAAAATGTTCCATGTTCTCAAAAGTAATAGCTCCTTCTAGATTTATTTTAGGAGATGAGGATCCTTCCTCTCTATCATTTCCTTTTTGTTCATTTGCGTCCATAAATTCTTCTTCTTGTTGGTTTAAGGTTCCTTCTTCCTGAATTGGGTCTTCAAGAAGGGCATCTAGTTCATTTATGGTTTTTCCTAACCAATATTCTTCTACTTCAATTTGTTTTCTATTCTGGAGTCTAGTCATTATGTCTAAATGTAGATTTTAGCAAATATATATTAACATATTTGCGACAGATTTTGGGAGGTATATATTTTAATTATATACCTACTATAATGCTTAAAATAAAATGTTTTGATTTTTCTTGTTATGATTTTGTTTTGTTTTTGTTTTTGTTTTTATGCTTATAAAGGCAATAAACAACATACTAAATACAATAAATAACAATAATAAAATAATTGCTTAGTTTTCTATAAATAGTTTATAGATATCATTGATAGGATCAAGTTCATCAGGAGTCATAAAATGCTCCTCTGCAAATTGGAAATGGTTTTTCAAGAACTCAATAAAGTGTGCTATAGTGATATTATCTATTTTAGATTCTGTTTTATAAAAATAAATCTCATGACAATACTCTCGATATAACACAACTCTGGGAACTCTATTCCATATTTGTCTATCTATAAGAATGACCTCTTGGTCCTCTATATGAGATAAATTTATGTACTACAGCTGCATTATCGAGATATTCCTCAAAGGTATACAACTCAGAAGACACAAGGGCTCTTTTATCTGCTAACCACCTATGGCAAGCTCTCTAAAGTTCATGATACAAAATCACTTAATCAAGATCCAGAATTCTATCCAGGACAAACCTCTTAATTTACCTAAGTTCGGTTGCTCTAGATGAAATGATATTCAATCTCCTATCAAGTTCGTCCCACAAAGTTTGAACCCTACTTTTTTGAGGTACTCTAAGCACAGAAGTAATCTCTATAGCTGCTAATTGATTCTCAACATTAATGGTGATAGCTCATCTTTTATTATAGTCTACCATCTAAATATGATATGAAATTTTTTAATTCTAAATGCATTTATGTTTTTATTTTTTTGTTTATTATTTTTAAAAGGTTTTTGTTTTCAAAAGGTTTTTGTTTCACGTCGGGTTCACCAAAATGTATCGCTCCAAATTTTTCGCATCCTTACCTTCAGGCTATAGGATCCACGCCCGGAAGGGGGATGTGAAAAGGATGGGAAAATACCTCAGACTGAGAGGCCCTTTGAAGGTCCCGCCTCTCGGGGGAGGGGTATAAGGGTGAATTTTTGACGGATGGTGGGTTCACCAGGAAACTTTTGAATGGCAGTTTCCACGCCTAGGTTGATAGTGAGTTTGATGTGTTCATTTTTATACTCAATCATTCAAATCCTAGGTTTGGCCAAGATGAATCTAAACTATTCTATATGCCAATGCTGATTTAAATGAATATAGAAAATAGGAATGAATGCTAATAACAGAGAATATGCTAGCTAGAATGTATCATACCTGATTCCGGATGTTTGATGAAGATTTTGAGTCTTGTAGCAGTTCAAATCACCTCAATTCGTACATAATCATCTGATATTTCATAGGATCATCCCAAATCATAGAAGGTCATTTGAAATTAGATAGAATCCTATGAAATATGATGAATTCATCAGACGAATTCGTTAGAAACCTGTAATCACAAAAACAAATGCAAAATACCAAATATGCAAGTGCAAAAGCAAAGGAGAATGGTAGAAATAACAACAAACATACCTAAATAATGGATTCCAATAACAAATAAGGAAATGTAGTAGATTTAATGATTGATTTTAACTTTATCATGCGGTTATGCTAAATGAGGTGAACTCCAAGATGCAGAAACATAATAATTAAAGACAGTGCAAAAATACAATAGGAAAAATGCATAAAAAGCTAAGGAAATGCAAACTCTAGGTTTTGATTGCCCCCAATCTAGACTACATTCAGGATCACCTCCAATCATACGAGATCATATGCGCTCCTCAAAAAAATCATCCATAATCATCTGAGATCGTCCACGATGATCCGAGCTAACTTTGATTGAAAAATAGTAGAATTCCTGCAAGAAAATGCAAAGTACAGAATACAAATAGTAGTGCAAGGGAATAAGGAACTAAATCTATAGGGAAATCCATCAGCTAAGGGGTTTAGGGGGTTCAGGGGGGTAAAATAGAAAAATTCTAGTTTATATAGGATTAGGAAGAGGTTAGGAGGTTGGGGATCATCCCAATCTAAGAGATCTCCAACAAGGAAATCTCCAACTGCGTAGACACGTTTCTGCCCAAGTTGGAGAGGTCATTGAAACAGAAGCTAATTATGAAAATTTGGTTTTGGAATGAAATCGTCTGGACGTTCTATTCCAAATGAATTCATAAAATTGGGGATGATTTTGTCTAATCTGCGATGATATCATCCAATAGTCAAAGCAAATCCTAAAAATGGCACAAAAAATGGAGAAAGCAGGTAACAGGCGGTTTAACAGGCAGTTTGGGGTTAAAATTCAAATTTTTATCTTTTATATTTTTACTAAGGTTTAACCGTGCCAATTTTAGGGTGCTACAACAACCATCTACTATAATAATGGATTAAATTCTAGAATATTTGCAAATTGTGTTGTCAAAGCACAATGTAGTTTTTGTCGAACCAATTGATTTACCACCACGTTGCTCACACAATCATGCAATTCCATTGGTCCCTAGAAGTGTACCACCTAAAATTATGCCATATAGATATCCTCATTCTCTTAAGTTAGAGATATACAAGATAGTGTAAGAATTGTTAAAATTTGGATTCATTCACCCCAATAACAACCCATACTCTTCACTTGTCTTATTAGTAAGAAAGAAATATGGTTCATGATGATTATGTATTGATTTTCATGAGCTCAATAAGCTCACCATTAAGGATAATTTTTTTATACCAATAGTGGATAAATTATTGGATGAGCTACATGGGACTATGTTTTTCTCTAAATTAGATATTTTCTCTGGGTATCATCAGATCTAACTAAAGTAAGAAGAAATTAATAAAACCATATTTTATACTCATGAGGGCCATTATGAGTTCTTGTTAATGCTATTTGGCTTGAACAATGCACCTTCCACTTTTCAAAATCTCATGAACAACATTTTACATCCATTTCTTCATAAATTCATTCTAGTTTTCTTTTATGATATTTTGGTTTATAGTTGCTCTTGGGAAGAGCACCTCATCCATGTGGATCATACCCTACAACTATTGGCACAACATCAACTTTATGCTAATCAATCCAAGTGTTCTTTTGGGTTGATAAAAGAGGAATATATAGGACACATTGTCACCAAATATGGTGTTAAAATTGATCCTAGAAAGATTCAGGTCATTCTAGAGTGGCCAAAACCTTGCACTCTCAAATGCCTTCATGGATTTTTGGGGCTTAATAGCTATTACCACAATTTTTTTTGCAATTATGGAAAAATTATCGGTCCAATAACATCCATGTTAAAAAAGGATTTTTTTATTTAGATGGGTCTAACTGAATAGGCTTTCCTAGATTTGAAGCATGCTATGACAACAACTATGGTCTTAGCAATACCTATTTTTTCTAAGCCTTTTATAATTGAAAGTGATGCTTCCGATAATGGTATGGGCATGGTATTGATACAGGAGGGACAAACCTTGGCTTTCACTAGTAACGAATTTTCTAGTTGTAATCTAGGCAAATCCACTTATGCCAAGGAAATACTTGTTATTTTGCATGTGATCACTCATTGTTGATCTTATCTCATTGGGCATCATATTTCCATTAAAATATATTATAAAAGTCTTAAATATTTATTAGAGCAATGGGTTTCCACCCCTAAATAATAGAAGTGGTCTCTAAGCTTATGGGCTATGATTATGATATCACTTATAAAAAGGGTAAGGAAAAAATTATGGTAGATGCTCTCTCTTGTCAATTTAAGGCTCACAGTATCCTATGTACAATTTCCTCTCCCATTCCCCAATGGATAAATTCTCTTCATGAGAAAGTTCTTAAGGATTTGGGTTTGCAAACTTTTGTTGCTTCCCTTCAAATAGATTCTA
This sequence comes from Wollemia nobilis, assembly GCA_028583015.1. NCBI lineage: Eukaryota > Viridiplantae > Streptophyta > Pinopsida > Araucariales > Araucariaceae > Wollemia > Wollemia nobilis. Next base: position 2,286,577 of record JAQPPZ010000493.1, read on the forward strand.
CCTTCTATCCTAGATACAATTATGATGAACAAGATTTATGCTACCATCAGTGCAGACACCTAAAACATGTCATGTTTAGGATAACTACTTACATAGGCACAACCATAGGCCATGTGACTAAACCTTGGACTTTACAAGTATCAAAAGTGATTCTCACCACTCATTTGGGGTATTCTTAGCCCATCCAAGCTTGGTCGATGTAAACTAGAGTGACCAGACCTTAGTCGCTCAAGATCAGAGCAGCCAGACCTTAGCTACTGTAGATTATAACAACCAAATCTTAGTCACTTTAGATGACAATGACTAAGCCATAAAAGCAAATTGCTGATAAATCGGCCCATTCATGGGTGGAAGTGATAGTCTACATACCATAAAAGTGAACAGGGACAACTTTGCATTCACCTTTCATGACCAGTTCACATGGGAGTCTTAAGTCCAAATTTAGACTTCAGTTAAACATAGAAAAACAAAAAAAAAAACTTCTTATGCTAACACCCAGTACGCATGAGGGATTCATTCCTAAGGTTTTTAACATAGACCTAGGGCTTCACACACTTTATAAGGAGTAAACCTAAAAGCACTAGGGGACCTTATTTGATAAATTAGGAGAGAATTATTGAGATACCTAGAGAGATATTTCAGAGACTTGGAGAGCTTCTTCTCATAGCGAAGCCTATCATATTGGAGAGCATATTAAAGCATCGTTGAGGAGAAAAAATGTTCTATCCGATCAAGGGTCTAACATACATAGGATATTCAACACATCAAGAAAATCAACCACCATTTCAACATTGAATACAAGCTTTGATCCATAGAATTAGAATAAAAAATACAAGTTTAACTTTAGCAACCATTGTCTTTGTCAGTGGCCCATAGGCCTAACTTAGGGTGGAGACACTAGTTTCTTTTATTCTTATTTCTTCATGTTTTCATATTATTAGCATATATTTACTTTATTTCATAGCATTAGTTCATTGCATTTTCATTAAGCTTATTCATTGCTAATAGCCTCATCCGGGGAGGCAATCTTGGACATCTAAGTGTGTGTTGTTGTTTCATTTCTTGCAATGCTACAGGTTCATCAGGAAAATCCATAACATACGATAGCAAGAGGATCCCTCTAGCAATTAGACCTTGAGAAGGAGGCATGTGTAAGTCCTCATACATTTTTGTGTGCATCATCGGGAAGCCTAACAAAGCATTCCCCTATGCGAGGGGATATTTTATACACCTATTGCCCTCTTTGTGTGTAAAATCATGTATCAAATGAAGGGTATCCCTTAGAGGGATTCATATGTAACTGGATCTTGTAAATATAAATATAAAAAACATTCAATCCTTTATTTCTTTGCATTCTAGTTATATCTGCTTCATGCATTTCATTTATTGCATGTTTAACATTAAAGAAATCAATTAAATTGTAAGTAGAGTAGTTAGTTGGGATGGTGTGCCACTTCCCTGAGGTCTCTATAGATAGAAATCATGGTGGTACTCCTACCCAAATCTTTAGTTTAATTTCATTTTCTACCACTCTACTGACTTGGGTTTTGTGTGTAGGTTTAGCCGCTCTAATCTACAGTGGCAAAAAGTTAGCCACTCTGGTCTACAACAACCAAGAGTCAGGCAATATGGTCTATAGTGGCCAAAAATTAGTCGCTCTGGTCAATAGTGCCCAGAACTAGAGTGCAAAAAAGATCAAAACATTGATTCTATAAGCTGGATTAAAGGTTGGTACAACTTTTTTTGATGCTTTATAGTTTTCTGTTTGTTATTTTTTTCTTAAAAATACTGATAATTAAGGCATATTTTGATTTGAAAAACTAAAAGAATTAAAAATAAAGAACTTGCATCTTGCACATCTTAGGTTTCCTTTTAGATTTTCTGCTAGGCATTACTAGGAACAGTGGCTTCTATTTGTAAAGTTCACCCTAGAATCCAACGTGCTAGAAACTATGGGTTGGTTTTCTTGCTTTGAGGACTTTATAAAGGCCATACTTGCACCTAATAGAGTGTATCCATTAATATCATAGTAGCTATGCATATTTTTTAAAATTGAAATGTAATTTACATTAGGCATATAGGAAAGAGTCATTGTTGATGTATGATGCATTCTTATTCATGCAAAATTAAAATGAACCTCACACACACACACATCTTTTGAAAATTGGGGAGTTGGATTTTATCATCAACCCTCAATTCAATCCAGTGACATTGGCATTCATCTCATTCCACTAGTTTTCCCCCTAGAGCTTCCTAGAAATGTATTGAGTAACTTACTTATAGTGGTACTAAGTTACTTGTGTTCAAACTCTCTTCCGCTATTGGAACAATTATTGGTTCAGAGTGGAAGATCTAGGCGAACCCCTTACTGGGATTTAAGTGGTGTACCCTATTCTCTTTTGAGAAATTATTTTGGGCATGAGTGTTCTTGATTATCACTATGTATGAGTCTCATCATTCTTAATCTAAAACAAGAACAAGAAAAAAGAAACAAAAAAACATCAAAATACAACAAACAGTTTAGGGCACACTTAAATTGGTAATCAAGATAAAAATTTGTTTGATATTGTTTGGTTATATTTAAGTGCAACACAAAAGCTAAACTCCAAAAAATAATTGTCAAAAAAATAATTAAACACCCTCGGTCTGATACCGAGGGAGAATATGAAGCAAAACATACCCTTAGGCAAAGTCATAGTAACATTGAAAGATCTACTCGTAAGATTGTGAGATGCAGTTCTGTGAGTCTAAGGGGTAATAACTCAACCCTTGGGGTTCTCCTTGAGAAACACTAAATAGGAAATAACATAAACACAAAGATACCTTATGGCCATCATCATCAAGGACACATGGGAAAACCTCATGGGCATCCTCTAAACATACAAAAACTTCTAAAAGATATGAGGAGGCTTCAAGATATTCCTTCCTACATGGACATAAGAGAGGTTCTAAAACCTATTCTTCACATAGATATTATGAGGTAGCCACACATCCATACTCATGGAGAATGAGGGTGACCACAAAGTCTTCATCATAAAAAGGACATACATGGGTTACAACATCCCAACATTCACATGAGACATTTAGAATAGATCATCCCATTGAGGGGCAAGAAACTAGAGATACATCCAGTCATAGAAATCAAATAGAATATATCCTTCACACAAGAGGAAGGATTCCAATATACTATGACATCATTGGAGTAAATTTCATCCCAAGGGATTAGCCATGGAAAACAAGATAGTTATATTAGTTGGATTGGATTTATTCGAGGCCACCTCCCAAAACCGTAGCTATAGATAATTTTGCATCTGGAAGTTCACAAACTATGACTTCTAAGCCCACTTCTCAAACTAGGGGTGCCTCAAGGTGACCCCGTAGTAAAAATATAGAGTCTTATCATAGATATACTCAATAATATATTAAATGAGTCACATTAGCTAGCAAGAACAAAGAAATAATAGAAACCTCTTCAAGGAATCTATGAATCAAAACTACTAGAATAGGATCAGATAAGCATGAGTCTTATATGACCATGCCTTGTACAAGGATTGAGATCTTGTAGAAGCTCTATAACATGATAAAAAAATAGAAAGGATTTTTAACCAATAGGAGAAATTGTTAAGAGAGAAAGCTGAGTAGCTAGCTCGTAAAAGTAAACAAGAAAATAGAAATGATCATCAAAGAGATCAATGTGCTAACTCACCAAGAGAGGAGCACACTAGAAAAGAAGGAAACACACAATAAAACCACCCTTCAAATCATGAATAAAATCTAACTAGAGGATAAAACATAGATATGATAGAGCATGATTAGACACATCCTGAATCCCCTCATAGGAGGGAAGAGAACAAAATAAATCAAATGGATAGAGGGTTACCTCCACTACCACCATGGGGGGGTTTGCAAGATTAGGAACTCCTCACCTCAAAAGCATTCCAAGAACCTTCTAAAAATATGAAGTCCTTTGAAAAACAAGATACAAATAGTAACCAATCGACATTGAGCAAAATACACAATCAATCATTATGTCCATCTATCCCTAGCCCTACATACCCTAAGAATTTTGAGATTCCTAGGTTGGAAAAGTTTAAGGGTGAATAGGATGCACAAGAGCATGTTACCAATTTCATAAATGCATATTTTCATCTTGAATACAATGATGCTCTTATGATAAGGACATTCATAATGACATTTTCAAGCACCACCACTCAATGGTTCAACCAACTGCCCAAGCATAGCATATCCAATTTTGAACAACTAGTGAACGCTTTTCTAAAGCATTTCTCTTTTGGTGCTAAGAGGAAGGTGAACCTTTCAGACCTAGAAAATTTAAAATATTATGACGATGAGCCAGTAATGAATTATGGGAATAGATGGAGAAAATTCATGGAAAATTTATCATTCTCCATCCCCACTGAAGATATTGTTCGGATGTTCACCAAGAGTTTTTCCAAACACATTTCCCTATTGCTACAGCTTCAATAATACCCTTCATTTGAGGAAGCCTTGGCATAGGAAAAAATCATCGAGGACATAAAAGTATATGAGGGAACCATAAAACTTTGAACCAAGAAGGAGTGGAACAAAAATGACAAATTTGGAAAATACAAGCATAAGAAGGAAAATCCTGATCCAGTTAATCAAGTGGTATTAGTTGCACCAAAGGATAGGGCCGCGCACCAACCCCATAATTATGAATAATAGCCCCCACCAACCAATTATGATCAAAAGAAAAATCAAGGGTGAAACAAAGAACGTAAATCCCATTGCTATTTCACACCATTGATAGACTCAATGCAATCAACCTTCAAAGAATTTAGTGAGGTAGGAAATATCAGGTTCCTTGACATACCTCTCATAGATCCAAACCATCCTAAGCAAAAATGATATAGGGAAGATCAATTTTACCCTTATCATAGGATACCAAGGCATAACATTGAGGTTTGCATTGGTTTCAAGCACCAGATGCAAAACATGATTGAGGTGGGAGAACTTAAAGTTGAAAACCCACTGGATCCTAATAACAATTATACGAGCATCTACAAAAACCCTCTCCCAAACCATGAGGTCCCTAGAGGGTAAGGTGCACAAGTCAATAAGATTTGAATTAATACACCTACCCATGGGTGTGTTGGGATGGTTGAAATTGTCAATATAGCAACCAAGAGTAGATGATATGGTCAACCACAACCTCCTGTAGCTCCCATTAATGTCCCTACTGCACCTACGTAGAGGTAGGGGTAAAACGACCTTTTAGGTCCAACAACATGACATGTGGTAACCATTCAAAGTAGATTTGAGAAAAACTTACAAATGAATCCAACTAAGCTATCCATCTATGAGATCATATAATAGTCCCCAAAGCATAGGGAGACCTTGATGGATATTTTAAGATTTATTGAGCTCCAACCACAAGATCCAAATGCATTCACCCATTTTTTGGGACAAGTACAAGAATGCGAGGAAGCTGTAATTTGATTCTATGATTATGAGATTAAGATAGTGTCTACTACCTTACCATACCCTCCACTGCACATTGTGGTGTTAGTAAATGATTTACCTTTTAAGTGGGTCTTGATCGATACACGTTCATCAATCAACATCATCACAACAAAAACCATAAAACACCTTAAGATCCCAAGTCCAATATTGTTTTGAGAGCCTATACATTAAGGGCTTTCAATAATTCTTTATGCAATACTATGGGAATGATAGTCCTACCTATCAAGGTGGGGTAGAAGACCATCCCAATTATGTGTCATGTCTTGTAATGGGCCATGCAATACAACATCCTCCTAGGGAGACCTTGGATAAGAGACATGAAGTGTGTTCCTTCAATTTTACACCAATGTGTCAAGTATGTGCATGATAACAAAGTCTACATGGTGTTGGCTAATGAAGATCCATTCAAATATGTTCATCAAGTGGATTATCTAGGAGAATTTGTGATTCCTTCTGCCCACTTGTATGTAGGACCTTCATCTCCAGCTATGCAATTGAATGATAAATACAAAGGGGTACAAAAATACCCATTTGTATCAACACCTCATCTAGCACCCAAGTTGATAAATACTTCTAAGAGACCATCAATGTCTAAACCAAAAGACAATAAAAATCTAAAGGTAGCTTTAGTTGAGGAAATAAATCTTAAGGAAGTGCTAAACATAGCCATTGAGAAAAGTCCAAGTCCCATGGAAGAAGAATATATTTAGGAGAAAGCTGAGGAGATACTAGAACACACTTTGCCAATGTCGTCTATAGGATAATCCACATTGCATGTGACAATACACTTTGCAAATACATGTATAGGATATTATCTTGTGTAGAATATAACATTCATGCCCATAATAGAGTCCCCACAACACATGGTAAAACCAAAAGACTTAAGACCACCAGTGGGAATAGTGGTTCCACTTGGAATCCCTTCCAATCAGATAAATTGTGTCCATGCTGGACTAGATTGCACCCATAATTCTATAGATGAAGAAGAGTACAATTACAATGACAAACCATTCAATGTTAATGTTAATTACCTCTCTAATCCTAAGTTTTCTCTAAGATACTTTGAATGTTACCATTGGCATGGTTATGATCTTGTTATATATAAGCAGGGACGTAGACAACCATTCGAGCTGTAATACCAGCTTCCCACTGATAGGTTTGGGTTAGGCTATCACATAAGAGGTTGGTATAACTCTCTAGTAGTAGCCTTGGATAGATTGAGCTTGGGGTTAGGAGAAGACATCAATTTTATTCCTTATCACCCACCAAGTACAAAGCATTTGAGAAATAGATAAGTGGTCATGGTGAACATACCACCACCTAAAATTTATAATCCAAGCTCCACAATTGATGCCATCCCAATAGGTTATAACTCATGGAATGATAAGCAAGAAGAAAATAGATATTTATCAAGTGATGATGAAGCATGAGTAGGCTTGGCATATCATGGGTCTTGCTATTTACATAGATTTACCTAGGCCATACACAATGAGAGTGGATTCATATCGAAATAAAGTGGCTATGAGTTAGAGGACTCAACAGAGAGAGGCTACCTAGGACCAGGGTAGTGTCCCCATAGCTTGGGGTAAAAAACTAATGTGAATGGCTTCTTCATAAGTGATGAAGAATATAAGGATGAAATAGAGATGGCCTACTTGGGGCCAAGACATGAGCCTTTTGTCTTAGGACTACATACCAATGCTAACAATTTTTGGATAAGCGACGATGACTTTGAAGATGAAACTGAGATTGCTTATCTTAGACCTCACCACTTGCAACAAGTCAATGCAATCATAGAAAAAGAAGTGGTACTCCATACCATAGACCTCAGTTTGTGATTTCTAGGAAGACCTATCGACTTAGTTTCCATTCTCTGCATTGTAAATCCCCTCCACCTACATTCATAGAGCTATTAGAGCCCAGTGATCCTATTATCCAGCCTACTCAGGGGCCAGATCCAAAAACCCCTTTTCCTTTAGAGCCTCATCACGAGTATGAAATGGAAGCCTCTAAGACAATATTTCACCCATATGGTCCTAGATATTTCATTCCATCCATCAACATGATATCCATTTATTTGACCACTCCACTTCATAACCCAACATATCCCATGAAATATTTACATCTTAATACAGAGGCTATTGATTGGGATCATTCTAATTCACCCATAGAGCTTGAGGATCTTTTATTTAGTGAAGAGACATTACAACCATTCCATTTTGCATCAAACTATATTTATGATGTATTTCATACTGGTCTAGATCCTAAGTCAGTAGGACCTGTAAATCCCATCGATGACATTCAATTGATACCCATGCCTCACTAGTTGGAGGATAGGTCTCATATGGCTATATAAGTGACTTTTGAGGTGGACATCAGTGATAATCATTCTCAACCAAAGAAATATAATTTTAGATAAAGTCTATCTCCATAGGAACAAGCCATCATTATCCCTATCCTCAAGGAGATACCAAATATTTTCACTTGGACTTATAAAGGTATGCCAGGGATCAATATATTGGGAATGGCTGCCCCTACCAATATTAGGGAGTTGATAAGCCTACAAGGCAAGGTAGCATCCATAAAATGGTTCATTTCTCAATTATTAGACAAGTGTCAACTCATGAAGTAGTTGCTACACAAGGATGTCCTATTTCATTGGGATGGATGTGCCAATAATCCTTTACAGAGATCAAAACATACTTGGCAACACCGCCAGTGCTAGCTCCACCAAGGCCAGTCATACCATTTTTGCTATACATATCGACTACTGATTTTGCTTTGGGCACCATGTTGGCCCAAAAAAATGTGCAAGACAAAGAGCAAGATGTATATTACATAAATCACACCTTGGTGAGTTATGAGCTAGAATATGCATATGTAGAGAAGTTATACTTAGCAATGGTCTTTGCAACAAAAAAGCTATGACACTACATGTTGAGCAATACGACCTATATCATATCCAAACAAAATCCTTTGTAGTACATGATTAACAAGACATATCACAATACACATACTACAAAGTGGATCATGCCATTGATAGAATTTGATCTATAATTCATAAGTCAAAATTCTACCAAGGGACAAGTCATAGCAGATCAATTAGTAGAGTCACCTCTTTAGGATAGCAAGCCTCTCACTATAGAATTACCTAATGATGTAGTATTCACATTATCAGATCCATCAAAACTCGAAGAACCTAAGAAAGAAAGAGACATGGCATTGTTCTTCGATGGTTCAAAGTGTGAGCAAGGGGATAGAGTAGGGATAGTCTTTATCACACCACAGGGTGCTCCATTACCCTTATAATTCAAACTAGACTTCCCTTGCATGAACAATAACACAAAATATGAGGCCTTGATTTTGGGACTTCAAATGGTTGTGTCAATGGGTATTAAAAGATTGAATATCTTTGGTGACTCCTTGCTCATAGTTAACCAAGTCAAAGGATTGTTCCAATGCAGGTGCCTACTCCTGAAAGCTTACAAATAGCTTGTTGAAACTTACCTAGCATGACTAGAATGGTATGACATCGAGGCAATCCCTCATATGTCAAAAAAAATTGCAAAAACCATGGCATCTTTGGGATATTTAATCCCTTAGAATCTATATACTGATTTCACAACCATTCATGTGAAAGTTATTGCACACTCAGCAATACAACATGAGGTTATTGACAACCTAGAGTTAGTCAACATGATCTAAACTAAACCAATTCAGGATTGGTCCTTCAAAGTTAGATCTTTCTTGCAAATGGCTCCTTGGGAATATTTGATCTCTCAAGTTCCTATAGAGTGTGGAACAACCATTCATCACAGGATTGTTTCCCAATATGTATTCACAAATGTTGGATCACAAGAGGAACATGTCGTGTTATCCATAGAAGCTATGGCCTACCAGGATTGGCTTTCCCAAGTGTGATATTTCCTAAAGTTGGGAATGGTACCGTAAGACCTATCACATGCTAAAAGATGAACCTTTAAACAATAGGTGACAAGATACATTTTCTAGGAGACATCCTCTACAGATGAGGTTATGATGAAATGCTCCTTCATTGTCTTGAGCCCTAGGAAGCATCATGGGCAATTTTGAAAGCTCACGATGGTGCGTGTGGTGACCACTTCAGTGGCATGGCCATAATTAAGTGCATATTTAGAATTGGTTACTATTGGCCCACTATAGAAAAATACTATTGTATGTCAAGAAATGCATCAAGTTCCAGCATAATGCAAACCTCACCCACCTACCATCACAAGCCTTGCAACCCATCTAGGCAGCATGGCCCTTCTCGAAGTGGGGATTAGACTTGATTGGGAAGATCTCTCCCCTGTATTCAGGCTAACACACATTCATTATAATGACCACTGAGTATTTCACTAAATTGATCGAAGTGATCTCTTTGACATTGACAAATGGACTGAGGATTGAAGAGTTTATACTCCACAATATCATAAGTCATTTTAGGGTCCCTTCGAAGATTATATCAGATAATGGGCCATATTTCCAAAACAAAAATATGCATGCTTTAATGAACAAATACCACAACCAACATAGTTTTTCAATATCCTATTTTCCACAAGCAAATGGGCAAGTACAAGCCTAAAAAAAAACAATCATCTCCATCTTGAGAAAAATGGTGAGAGATAGTCATAAGGATTGGCATTTGTAGTTACCTCTTGCATTATGGGCATACAATACTAGTGTATGGATGCCCACTAGGGTAACACCATTTTCACTTGTATATGGAACTAAGTCCATCATGCCCCTAGAATTGGAGATTCCAACCTTACGCATAGCATTAAAGGACTTCATAGATGATGACATTGTGCGACAAGGTCGCCTTGATTAGTTAACACTTCTTTATGAACATCGAGTCAATGCCTTGGAGCATCTCCGCATTTATCAGAATCACCTTGCATGAGCATACAATGGTAAATTCCATTTGAGAGAATTCAAATTTGGGGATCTTATGCTCATAGAGAACCAACATAAGTCAAATCTGCTACCGCATTTGCGAGACAAATTTATGGCAAATTGGATAGGTCCCTACATGATTTCAGAAAGGGTTTGACCTAGAGCATATCGCCTCACATATTTGGATGGTGTTGAAGAGCCTGAACCTCTCAATATCATTAATTTTAAGGTGTTTCATTCATAAAAATAAAAAAACATTCAAATATATCAAAAAATAAAAAACATTCAAATATATCAAAAAAATAAAAAACATTCAAATATACAAAAAAAAATCAAAAACATTCAAATATATCATAAAAATAAAAAATATGGTCATCGCCATAACAAAATCTCCAAAGGCATATTAAAGCCCTTTGGTTAAATCAAATTATAGTGACCCCGAGGAAGTGGTGTGCCATCCACCAACTACTCTACTTGTGATTCAATTGAATCCTTTAATGTTTAAACATGCAATAAATGAAAGGCACAAAGCAGATATAACCATAATGAAAAGAAATAAATGAATGAATGTTTTTTGTATTTATATTCCAAATATCTGGTTACATATGAATCCCTCTAAGGGATACCCTTAATTTGATACATGATTTTACACACAAAGAGAGCATTAGGTGTATAAAATATCCCCTTGCACAGGGGGCGCACTTCTATCAGGCTTCCTAGTGATGCATGTGGAAATGTATGAGGGCTTACAAATGCCTCCTTCTCTAGGTATGATTGCTATAGGGATCCTCTTGTTTTCGTATATTGCGGATTTGCCTGATGAACCTGTAGCCATAAAATAAATGAAACAACAACACACACTTAGATGTTTGATATTGCCTCCTTGGATGAGGCTATTAGCAATGAATAAACTCAATGGAAACAAATGCAATGAACTATTACTATGAATGCAAATAAATTAAATAAATCCTATCCTAATGAAATGAACGAGAAAGTAGAATGAAATAAAATAACACCTAAAACCCTAGACTATGTTGCAGGCCACTATTTAGGACAACGGTCGCTAAGGTGAAATATCCTCCTATTGATCCAATGGCTATAGGATCAAGTATGCTACTAATGTTAATATGATTACCTTATGTATTCAGATTTTCCCTCCAATATGATAGGGCTCCGCTACAAGAATCGATCTCCAAGGGAAGCTCTCCAAGTATCTAGAATCTCTCCTCAATAATCCACCCTGTTCAAAGTTTTGATGTATGATGTTATTTCTCTATGATTGATAAAAGGAGGTCTATGAAGGTCCCCTAATCTAATTTATCAAAGAAGGTCCCCTAGTGCTTTTAGGTTTTCTCCTTATAAAGTGTTTGAAGCCCTAATTCGATGTTCGAACCCTAGGACTGAATCCCTCATACATACTAGGTGTTAGCATGAGAAGCTCTTTGTTTTTCTTTGTTTAACTAAAGTCTAAATCAATACTGGAGTCTTCCATGTATACTGGATGTGAGGAGGAATGCAAAGTTATCCCTACTCATCCTTATTGTATGCAAACTACCACTTCCACCCAATATTATGTTGGATGGGTGGAAAAATACATTTAAATCTTAGTCATTGTCATATGTAGTGGCTAATTTTTGGATGCGCTGAGCTACAGTGGCTATATTTTGGCCGCTCTAGTCTACAACGTCCAGGCTTGGATGGGCTTAAAATACCTCATATGAGTGGCCAAAACCACTTTTGACACTTGGAAGATCCCAAGGTTTAGTCACATGACCTATGAGTGTACCTATGTGAGTAGTGTCCCTAAACATGACATGTTTTAGGTATCTACAAATGCCCTTTTATGTGATGCATTGAGTGAAAGAGATAACGTGGAGCAAAAATGTGGACTGCTATGTTCGTAGTGTGTATGATGCTCATTGATCTGATCAACGTTGGATGGTCCAGTCAAGTAAGATAGCACTCATCCTTGAATCATTACTTCAATGTTTGGAAGGCTTTACTTAGCACAGGGCTTGCACATATTCAATCACACTCATTCCTCAGACTCAATCGGGTAGCTTTTGTTGCTACAATTAGATCTTACCAGTAGGAGAGCTACAAATTGAAGATGCCATGTTTGCTTATGTTCCTATAAAATGAGGAAGTTATGTAATTTTTTGGATGCAATGATTCATAGGATGAATACAATTTTGACATGATTGAGTGATATTTTGTTGACATGATTATGATTATTTTTAAGACTTGAACTACCCCCCTCACATAAATAAATTGGTGAGAGAAAGACGATGAATGAAGTGACAAGTTGCTTGACCATTTTGACTAAGTTTGGTTCCTTTCTAGTGTTTTTTCTTTAATGGGTGACCCCCATCCAAGTGTGATTTTACTTGTTTATGATGATCACTCATCCTTATCTTAGGGAGCAGTCTGACCAAAAATAGCCTTCTTAGGGAGTTAGGGTGAGCATTCCTATTTATGCTTGTATTGAATCACTTGGCTCAGTATTTTTAGTGTCATAGGAGAATTAGGATGATTCCATCGTACCCATGGAATAGTTTGACCATCTTGGTCTTCTTTGGGATCGAGGTGATGCATCATAATTCCAAAATGAATATTTTTCCCCAAGTAGCTCTATGGTGACTTACTCATCTCACCAAGTTGCATGGAATGCAAATTGTTGCAACCACCAGGATGATAGAGTAAATAACTAAATATGAAGCTTACTCGAGATTTGTTTTTATGTAATTTTTTTTAACATTATGATAGCCATGAGTCATCAAAATGTGTTTATTTAATGTTTTTACTACTTCCCACGAAGAGAATTCTTGTTATTTTTGTCTAGGTTGGTGGTCGTTTTCAAGTACAATGACCCCCAAATTCCTGCCTGTGGCCACTCTCATCTTGAGCGGCCAAGAAATATAGGCCACTGATGATAGAAATGGCCAAGGCATAATTTGAGAATACAAAAAGTAACCCTAGGGTTTTGAATTTTCACTATCACCAACTATCAGTTTGTGTTTCAGAGCTCTGTAGTGAAAGCGACTTCTGTGATTTGGAGCGCTACTATGATTCAAAGGCCATGGCTATGTAGGGAGAGACATATGCAAGCGGAGGAGCTAGATATTCTTGGGTATTCTCTCAAACCTTGACCCTATCTATTTCATTTTTGGGTAAAATGAACCACATTAAGTAATCGGTACAAGAACCTCATTAAATTTTTTGGTAATGAACCAAACCCGTAGTTAGGTCTAGTTTAGGATTTTTTGAGATGGGTTGGTCCCCATTTTTTTCATTTTTTCAAAATTTTTGGTATTTTTGGCCTAGGTCTCATGGCTTTGTTGTGTCACCCATCGTCCTTTGCTACTCAGAGCGGCCACCTCGACCTATGGTTTGGCCGCTATTTCTTAGAGCGGCTAGATTTGAAATTCAATGGTCAAAAAATTGACCATTGAGGTTTGGCCACTGCTGTCCACAACGACTAATTTCTGGTCATTGTAGGTGATAGTGGTTGAATGCCTTGGTTAATTTTTGTAATATTTTTAACTCTTTCAAGGTGATTATGCTGATTTTTCTAAAATTTTGAGCTGCTTCCTTGCATTGTGATGTCTGATTAGTTACATTTTTTCTTTACTCGGGCTTAGGATAGTTTTGTCATTATGTGCACCATTTTCCATGTTTTATAGCAATTTATGCATTGTAGTTATTCTTTTTTCTCTTTTCCTCTTAGGTTCTTACTACTCTAGCTCATGACCTAAAGCTCATGAATGACCTTCTCCCAATCTTGGATGATACAGACTAGGATTGGCTCAAGGTCTGTGGGCTATAATTTGTCATTAGGCTACCCTATATTATGTCATATCAGGCTTACCTCATGGTCCTGGTGCATCGATGGGATTCTTGAACTAATACCTTCCACCTTCATACTAGTGAGATGACTATCACACCATAGGATGTGTAGAGGATATTCTGGATCCCCTTTTATGGAGGGGCCATTGTGTCTTCGACCACTAATGATCATGATGTTGTATTTCTTCAGGTGTTCAAAAGGCATGCTGTAGATGCCTTCAAGGACACCAAATCTAGTGGTGTATCTATCATACATTGATATAGAGAGTGTCTTCATGGGGAGCCATGTAGTATTGTTGATGTTCATCAACAATATTCTTATTCTAAATTACTCAGGCTTGAGGTTCCCATGGAACCTCCTTGCAATGGTCTAGGATATTATGGATAGTGAGGAGCCCATCATATATGCATGGGGTAGGTCTCTGTTAGCCCAGTTTTATGACGAGATGAATCATATCCACCGATGGGGTCACATCAACATTACTTGTAGTTTTCTTCTATAGGTTTAGGGATGGGAGCACATCAAGTTAGATCATCCCAAGGGGCTTTCTACCAAGATTATAGTTATTGATGAGAGGATGCAGTACTATGTTGCTAGATGGTCTCAAGGTTGCGAGGAGCACAAGAGCCCTCCTCATGCAGGAGAGATTTCCCACTACACTACTACTTTTACTAGGCTAAAGGCTAGGGGTATCATGTGGTGGCTGTATCATGAGTGCCTAGTTTAGGATGACCTTAGGGGTATCATGTGGTGGCTATATCATGAGTGCCTAGTTTAGGATGACCTAGCTAGTTTCATAGCTAGGACCTAGCATGAGCAGTGGCTCATCGACTCCAAGGTTGACATCAAGGAGTATTTCTTCTACTATCAAATTCTTTGTTAGTATAGGCTATAGTAGGATGTATCACTAGTTCCATTTTTTACAAGCGTCTCACAATAGAGGGAGACCTTCCTCCTTCGTGGATCACAAAGCTTTATGATGAGGAGGATGCCCCAGTAGTTGACCCAAGAGTCACTAGGGGAGTCACATATGAATTTTTGTAGTTGTGGAGGATATGATATGGCATGGTGATGGTAGCTTGGACCGTGAGGATGATGGTGGGGTGATGGTGTAGATCCAAAAAAGTGTAGAGTTTGAGCCAAGACCAAATTATGGAGTTATCTAGTAGAGCAGGTGGTATCATAGGAGAAGAAGGCTGTTGAAGAGGATGAGGAGGAGCTAGATCCCAAGGAGAGGTATTATCCTCTGAGAGCCCAGTTGCATGAGGTCGAGGCTAAAATCCAATCGACCAAGATCCAGGTATAGTAGTGAAATGCCACCATAGCCCAATGAGATGCTACTATAGAGTAGCTCATGCTACAGATCTAGGATTTACAAGCTACTATTGGGGGTGGTGCTGCTAGGATGTAGTTTTTTGTTCCTCCTTTTGCACCATAGAGTGATACTGAGGTAGATCCTAGGGAAGACATAGGGGTAGAGGTTATACACCTACAGTCATTGCTATATGAGTATAAGGAGCAGATCTAGGGGCATGTATCGCATATAGCCTCTCTTCAAATGCAACTTAGGAGGTATGGAGTTGTCCCTAGGGAGGCACCAGGTGTAACTGGATCATAGGTTAGTAGGCGCTCCACATTTGGGTAATATTTGGTTCATCCTAGCCAGAGGAATCCAACTCACATAGAGAGACTAGCAGGTCACTCTATGCATGACAAAACCATAGGGGAGGTGATGCTGGGGGTACAGGCCCTATGTTCGATTGATGATGCACTTGGATTCTATTTTTGAGGTTTGCTTGACCTATATGATTGTATCTTGTGGGTAATTTTATATATTAATGTACTTTGAGATACATGTTATGAGACATATTTTGAGACACACATATTTATATGATAATCTACATTTATGCTTTATTGTGTGTCATTTATTGCTTATGTTTTTGTTTTATTTATGCGATGTTATGATAGCATTATGATGAGTTGATGTATATGTGTTAGACGATCGATGATATTTATGATGATATGGATTTGAGATGGATTATTATGTATGTGTTTATGTAGATGCTTATATGATTTGATTATTGTGACATGATGTGATGTATCATGAGTTGATTTAATGATGGACTTATGATTTTATGTATGGATGAATGTAATGATGTGATCTTAATAGATGGATGATTTATGACATTGTGTTTTTATGGA
The DNA here is from genome assembly GCA_028583015.1 of Wollemia nobilis. Classification (NCBI taxonomy): domain Eukaryota; kingdom Viridiplantae; phylum Streptophyta; class Pinopsida; order Araucariales; family Araucariaceae; genus Wollemia; species Wollemia nobilis. The sequence continues at coordinate 2,303,045 of JAQPPZ010000493.1, forward strand.
TGCAATGTTTTTGTTAGATACATGTTTAATTTTGATTTAATTGTATGCATCTAACTCATGCTATGATATGGTGAATGCAGTATGTAATCTAATGTGAATGAACTTGTATGTTTTAATTGCTTTAAAACATAATGGATGCATATGCTATGATGTTGAAAATTTAACGGGTGATACCACAGAAAGTATAACAACCATGAATGTTAAATAATCATTATAATAATAAGAATTAATTATTTTAAACCATCCATATGTACGATGTAATGATGTGGAATGTATGTATTTTTTAGATAAGCTTATGTAATTTAAGAGATATAAAATAATCAGTGGCCATATAAATATCATTTCTGACATATATCTAGTATCTAATGTATTTTATTAATACCCCCCTAATTTACAGAAGTTTATAAAGAAAGTTGATGATGTGATTTATGATATGATTTTTTTCTATGTAGGAGTTTTTGAGGTTCTTCCTAAGACTTCAAACACTCTAATTACCCTATCAACAACTATGTACTGACGAGACAAGACTTTTGAAAATCAAGGCTTTCACCATGTTCCTGGATATTCATTATCTCTCTGTGTGCAAATGAATATATATTTTGAGATAGAACCCAAGAATTTCCTTTGATGTCAGGCAGGATTATTTCAGCCCATTGCTAATATTAGGGATTCGCAAGTGTTCATCTCATCCTTATGTTGGAAATAGTTTGACTATACCACTAGGCAGTATGAGTTACCTAAGCTAGCTCATCTGCTTTCAAACATTGGTCTATACAAATACCAGAAGCTATTGTAATAGACATATCATCATGTGTAAGGATTTATCCTTCTAGTTTTGTGCAATGCTGATAATTCCAAGGATTCAAGCTCCATTTCATTTTTTCTTCATTTCATTTGGGATATTTGCTCTTATGTAGTGATGAAAATAACTTTTTATTTTCATTGATTTTTCTTTTGAGTAAGGGATCTATGAAGTGATGATAATCACTATTTTATTTGCTTGTGAAATATGACTTTGAAATCTAGGAATTTGAATTTGTGCTTTGTTTCGTGGTTTTTTATTGTTTTAATTAAAGCAAGGGATTCATGTAGTGATGATAATCACTCATTTCTAGGTAGGATGGAACTTGTCCTTTTGCCAATTCTTAGCACCTTTAAACCGGTTGCACAGGGGGATAAGCAAGGAATATCCTTTTCACTTAACGTAACCTAGACCACTTTTGTTGTTTTCATCTTTCCATTGTACCAAATAGGATTTTAGTGTTTTAATTAGTGATGGGATCATGAATATCCAGGGTATTATTACAACTAGACCCTACCCTCTACTAATAAAGGTGGCTTTCTACAAAAGCTGATAAGACCACTAGACATGGTTGAAAGACTAGGAAAAATTAGTATATTCCTTATAGCAATATGATATGGTTGTGTTGAAAAACATAGTTACACACATGGATGCATAGATGAATATGGATTTGAATATTGTGATTGTGATACAACTGTGGCATCATTTGCAAGAATGTGATCATAACCTATGCGAATAAAATGGAGACCATTTGTTATAATGAAATGCAACTATGTGGGTGCAAATGTAAGATGTAAATATTTTTGTATTTTTTATTTTTGCATTGTTTTTGTATTTTTTATTTTTACCAAAGGGCTTTAAAGTTTCTTTGGTGCTTTTTGTGATGATTTGACCAAAGGGATTTAAGATGCCTTTGGAGCATTTTTGTGATGATTTGACCAAAGGATGCCTTTGGAGCATTTTTGTGATGATTTTACCAAAGGAAGCCTTTGGAGCATTTTTGTGATGATTTGACCAAAGGGCTTTAAGATGCCTTTGGAGCATTTTTGTGATGATTTGACCAAAGGACTTTAAGATGCCTTTGGAGCATTTTTGTGATGATTTGACCAAAGGGCTTTAAGATGCCTTTGGAGCATTTTTGTGATGATTTGACCAAAGGACTTTAAGATGCCTTTGGAGCATTTTTGTGATGATTTGACCAAAGGGCTTTAAGATGCCTTTGGAGCATTTTTATGATGATTTGACCAAAGGGCTTTAAGATGCCTTTGAAGCATTTTTGTGATGATTTGACCAAAGTGCTTTAATATGCCTTTGAAGCATTTTTGTGATGATTTGACCAAAGAGATTTAAGATGCCTTTGGAGCATTTTTGTGATGATTTGACCAAAGGAATTTAATATGCCTTTGGAGCATTTTTACGATGATTTTACCAAAGGGATTTAAGATGCCTTTGGAGCATTTTTACGATGATTTGACCAAAGGGCTTTAAGATGCCTTTGGAATATTTTGTGATGATTTGACCAAAGTGCTTTAAGATACCTTTGGAGAATTTTTGTGATGATTTTACCAAAGGGCTTTAAGATGCCTTTGGAGCATTTTTGTGATGATTTGACCAAAGGGCTTTAATATGCCTTTGGAGCATTTTGTGATGATTTGACCAAAGGGCTTTAAGATGCCTTTGGAGCATTTTTGTGATGATTTTACCAAAGGGATTTAAGATGCCTTTGGAGCATTTTTGTGATGATTTGACCAAAGGGCTTTAAGATACCGTTGGAGCATTTTTACGATGATTTAACCAAAGGGATTTAAGATGCCTTTAGAGAATTTTTATGATGATTTGACCAAAGGGCTTTGAGATGCCTTTGGAGCATTTTTGCGATGATTTGACCAAAGGGCTTTAAGATGCATTTGGAGTGTTTTGCGATGATTTGACCAAAGGGCTTTAAGATGCATTTGGAGCATTTTTGTGATGATTTGACCAAAGGGCTTTAATATGCCTTTGGAGTGTTTTTGTGATGATTTGACCAAAGGGCTTTAAGATGCCTTTGGAGAATTTTTGTGATGATTTGACCAAAGGGCTTTAAGATGCCTTTGGAGCATTTTTACGATGATTTGACCAAAGGGATTTAAGATGCCTTTGGAGCATTTTTGTGATGATTTGACCAAAGGGCTTTAAGATGCCTTTGGAGCATTTTTACGATGATTTGACCAAAGGGCTTTAAGATGCCTTTGAAGCATTTTTGTGATTATTTGACCAAAGTGCTTTAAGATGCCTTTGGAGCATTTTTGTGATGATTTGACCAAAGGGATTTAAGATGCCTTTGGAGCTTTTTTGTGATGATTTGACCAAAGGAATTTAATATGCCTTTGGAGCATTTTTACGATGATTTGACCAAAGGGCTTAAGATGCTTTTGGAGCATTTTTACGATGATTTGACCAAAGGGCTTTAAGATGCCTTTGGAGCATTTTTATGAAGGTGACCATGTTTTTTATTTTTATGACATATTTGAATGTTTTTTATTTTTATGACATATTTGAATTTTTTTGTGTTTTATGTGTAAAATTTCCTCAAGTGGATGATATTGAGAGGCTCGAGCTCTTCAACACCATCCAATGATGTAAGGTGATATGTTGTAGGCCCAAAATTATTTGAAATCATGTAGGGGCCTATCCATTTTGCCATAAATTTTTCTCACAAACATGGTGGCAGATTTGAGTTCTGTTGGTTTTCTTTGAGCACAAGATCTCCAAATTTGAATTCTCTCAAATGAACTTTACTATTGTATGCTCGTGCAAGGTGATTCTGATAAACACAAAGATGCTAAAAGCATTTACTCATCGCTCATCAAGAAGAATTAACTTATCAAGGTGACACTGTTGTGTAGTGTCATCATCTATGAAGTCCTTCAATGCTACGCGCAAGGTTGGAATCTCCAAATCTAGGGGCATGATGGCCTCAGTGCCATATACAAGTGAAAATGGTGTTGCACCAATGGGCGTCCACACACTAGTCCTGTATTTCCATAATGCAAGAGGTAACTGTAAATGCTAGTCCTTATGATTATCTCTCACTGTATTCCTCAAGACAATGATGATTGTTTTTTTTTAGGCTTCTACTTTCCCATTTTCTTGTGGATAATAGGGTTTTGAAAAATTGTACTAGATGTGGTATTTGTCCATTAAAGCACGCACATTGTTTTCTTTAAATATGGCCCATTATCTAATATTATATTTGAAGGGACCCCAAAATGACTTATGATATTGTGGAGTATAAACTCCATAATCCTCGATCCAATTTTTTATGTCAAGGGGATCACCTCGATCCATTTGGTGAAATAATCAGTGGCCATTTTGATGAATGTATGTTAACCTGACGATGGAGAAGATATCTTCCCCACTAATTCTAATCCCCACTATGAGAAGGGCCATGCTACCTGGATGGGTTGCAAGGCTTGTGATGGCAAGTGGGTGAGGTTTGCATGATGCTGAAACTTGATGCATTTCTTGATATACTCATAAAATCATTTTTCCATAGTGGGCCAATAGTAACCCATCCTAAAAATTCATTTAACGATGGCCATGCCACTAAAGTGATCGTCACACATACCATCATGAACTTGTGATATTACCCAAGATGCTTCCTAGAGCTCAAGACAATGAAGGATTATTCCATCGTAACCTGGTCTATAAAGGACCTCTCCTAGAAAAATGTATATTATGGCCTTTTATTTAAATGTTCATATTTTGTCATGCGATAGGCCTTGTGGTACTATTCTAAGCTTTATGAAATCTTGCAATTGGGAAAGCCAATCCTGATAAACACAAACATGTTCCTCTTGTGATCCAGAATTTGAGAACATAGATTGAGAGGCAACCCTATGGTGAATGGTTGTACCACACTCTGTAGGACCTTGAGAGATCAAATATTCCCAAGGGGTAGTTTGCAAGAAAGCTCTAACTTTGAAGGACCAATCCTGATTTGGTTTGTTCTAGATCATGTTGACTGACTCTAGGTTGTCAATAACCTCACGTTGTATTGCTGAAAATGCAAGCACTTTCACATAAATGGTTGTGAAATTAGCAGACGAATTATGAGGGATTAAGGATACCAAATATGTCATGGTGTCTACAAATATATTTGATGTATGAGGGATTACCTTGATTTCATACCATTATAGTCAGGCTAGGTAGGTGTCAACAAGCTCCTTGTAAGCTTTTAGGAGTGGACACCTATATTGGAAAAATCTTTTGACTTGATTTACTATGAGTAAGGAGTCACCAAAGATATTCAATCTTTTAATACCCATTGAAATGGCTGTTTGGAGTCCCAAGATCAAGGCCTCATACTATGTGTTGTTTTTCATGCAAGGGAAGTCTAGTTTGAATGATAAGGGCAATGGAGTGCCCTATAGTGTGATAAATACTATCCCTACTCCACCCCTTGCTTGCATTTTGAACCATCAAAGAACAATGCCATGTCTCTTTATTTCTTAGGTTCTTTGAGTTCTGGTAGATCTAATAATGCAAAGACTACATCATCAGGAAATTCTATAGTGAGAGGTTTGCTATCCTAAAGAGGTGCCTCTACTAATTGATCTGTTATGACTTATCCCTTGATGGAATTTTTTCTTATGAATTATAGATCAAATTCTATCAATAGCATGATCCACTTTGCAGTATGCGTATTATGATATATATTGTTCATCATATACTACAAAGGATTTTGTTTTGATATAATGTAAGTCGTACAACTCAACATGTAGTGTCACAATTTTTTGGTTGCAAAGACTACTACTAAGCACAACTTTTCTATATACGCATATCCTATATCATAACTCACCAAGGTGTGACTAATGTAATATATATTTCTCTTTGTCTTGCACATTATTTTGGGCTAACATGGTGCCCAAAGCAAAATTAATAGTTGATATGTATAGTAAAAATGATATATCTGGCCTTGGTGGAGCTAGCACTAGCGACATTTCTAGGTAAGTTTTAATTTCCACAAAATCTTGTTGGAACTCTTCATCCCAATGAAATAGGACATCCTTGCATAGCAACAAATTCATGGGTCGACACTTGTATGATAATTATACAATAAATCATTTGATGGATGCTACCTTCCATTGCAGGCTTATTAACTCCCTAATGTTAGCAGTGATGACCATTTTAGTTATAGCTTTTATTTTTACAGGATTGAATTCAATTACTCTATTGTAAGTTATGAAACCTAAGAGCTTTCCAGAAGTCACACCAAACATGCACTTCTTAGGATTCAATCTAACTTTGTGCTCTATGAGGTGATTGAAGACTTTTTTCAGGACCTCAACATGCTCTTGTCGTACTAAATATTTAGCTAGCAAGTCATCCATGTAATATTCAACTATTGTGTGCATGTAGTCATGAAATATGTATGTCATGGCCCGCTGGTATGTGGTACCAAAATTATTTAGGCCAAATACATCACTTTGTAATAGAAATTTCACCATGGAGTAATGAAAGCATTCTTATGTTGGTATTCAGGTTTGATTCGTATTTTATTGTATCTAGAAAACCCATCCATTAGGGAGATCATCTCATGACCTACAGTGGCATCAATAATAGCGTCTATGTTTGGCAATGGGAATGAAACCTTTGGAGTTGCTCTATTCAAGTCCCTAAAATATATGCAAATGTGCACTCTTCCATCTAGTTTTCCCATCTGATATTCGGATTAGGAGGCAATATGGTAAGTTGAATAAAAATTCTTTATTATTATTATGCAAAGCCAATACAATCATTAATTAAACATAGGATATAACCACTAATATATATGAAGAGGGAAGGGAGGAAGTCGGCAAAGAGAAAAAGAAGGGAGGTTGGAGGAGAAGAGGGAAGGAAGGTGGAGTGATAAGGTAGAAGAGGGAATATAGGAGGGAATGGAGGGATAAGGGGAAGAAGAGATATTAACTTAAAAAAAAAAATCATGCCGACATTAAGAATTTGCTAACAACTAAACCTAGCCTAGCCACTAAATAACCACTTAATAAATTAAGTGTTCACACTTGCTACATTCTCCCCCTTAAAGTTGAGAGGACTGACAAGACAGTCTCTCAGCTTTACAAATTGAGCTTTAGCCAGCGCCTTGGTGAAGATGTCCGCAACATTCTCCAAATTGGGGCAATAGTGAAGCTCAACAGTTTCAGTTTCCACCATATCTTTGATGAAGTGGTATTTCATATCAAAATTCTTTGATCTACTATGGTGGACAAGATTGTATGCCAACTGAATGGCACTAATGTTGTCACAAAATATCCTTGTTGGACCACTTTGTTGCTCTCCAATCTCTTCTAATACCTTTCATAGCCATAGAGCTTGAGTACTAGCATGAGTGACCGCTATATACTTAGCTTTTGTTGAAGATAGTGCTACGACTATCTGCTTATTAGAAATCCAAGTGATTAGTCTTGAACCCAGACTAAAACAGTTCCCTGAAGTTGATTTCATATCATCAATGTTGCTACCCCAATCACTATCACTAAAGCCTACAAGCTTGATAGTGTTACATTTATGGTAATGGATTCCAAAATCCCATGTACCCTTTACATATCTAAGAATTCTCTTAGTTGCCTACAAATGCAACTCAGAAGGGTTAGACATAAATCGAGAGACAATAGAAATAGCATACTGAATATCAGGTCTGGTGTTGGTGAGAAACATCAAACTCCCAACCATGCTTCTGAAAGTGGTCACATCAACTTTTGATGCTCCATCATCTTTGCTTAATTGGATCCCATGTATAACTGGAGTTGCAACTAGTTTGCAATGCTCCATAGTAAACTTCTTAAACATGTCTCGAGCATACTTATGTTGACATATGAATATCCTTGCATCTGACTGATGAACCTCCATTCCAAGGAAGTAGTGCATTAAGACAAGATCCTTCATCTCAAACTGCTTCATCATGGAGTGTTTGAACTCCATATTCATTTTTTCATTACTACCCATGAATATGAGATCATCCACATACAAGAAAACTATGAGGATGTCATTTCCTTACTGTAGGTAGTAAAGGGTGGGTTCATTTCTACTTCTAGTGAACCCAAATTCTTTGAAGTACCCATCAATGCATGAGTACCAAGCTCGTGGTGCCTGCTTGAGGCCATAAAGTGCCTTCTTCAATTTGTAAACAAGATGTTCCTTGTCTTTCTCTTCAAATCCTTGTGGTTGCTCAACATACACTTCTTCTATCAAGTAACCATTTAGAAATGCACTTTTCACATCCATGTGTTGGACTTTCCATCTCTTATGTGCAGCTAAGGCAATAACTATTCTAATGGTCTCCTGTCTGGCTACAAGAGCAAAAGTCTCTTCATAATCAAATCCATATTTCTGAGTGAATCCCTTTGCAACTAGTCTCACCTTGTGCCTTTAAATGTTACCATTAGCATCCAACACATTTACATCCAACACATTTTTTGCCTTTAGGAAGCTTTACCAGCTCCCAAGTGTCATTTTTTATAGAGGTTATCTCCTCTTTCATGGCATCTTGCCAAATTTTTTGAGTACATGCCTTCTCATAACTAGAAGGTTCAAGCTGTGCACTAGTTAACAAAGCATAGTTAACTTGATATCCCCTAGGTTCCTGCTAGGAGACATCATCACCATACAGGTGCATACTTTCTAATCTGTGTAAAACATAATCCATTTCACTAGCTTGACTCCTAGTGTATCTTCTTGAAATTTTTTTATCCAACATCTGATATGATGGATGATTCTGTAGATTTCTCTTACCTCTGGATGGAGAATCGATGTCCATGGGTGAGGAAATTACTAATATCTATGAAGAAGAACTTGGTGAAGAAGTTGAATCAAAATATGAACTTGAATCGGGAGGATACTGCTTTCCTTTCTGTGGTGTTTGTTGTTGCACCTGCTTGAAACTACATCACTGGATTCAACATCACTGAATATTTTGGGCTTACCCCATTCTCCCCCTTCATCAAAAATCACATCCTTGGAAATCACAAACTTTCTAGTCTAAGGATTATAGATTCTGTAAGCTTTTGTATTCTCACAGTATCCTACAAAGATACATGCCTGACTCTTTGGATCGAGATTCTTCCTAAGCTCATCAGGAATGTGAGAATAGGCCAGCGAGCCAAACACTTTGAAATGCTTAACATTTGGATTTTTACCATACCAAGCTTGGTAAGGTGTCTGCCCTTCCAAAATTGAAGTAGGACTTCTATTCAAGATATATATGCTGGTTCTGGCTGCATCTGCTCAATATGAATCAGTCAAATGCTTCGTCTAAAGCATAGACCTTGCCATCTCCACAATGGTGCGATTCTTCCTCTCTATGACACCATTCTGCTATGGAGTGTAGGCAGCAGTGAACTGCCTCTTAATGCCATGTTGCTTATAGAAATTTACAAACTCATTAGAGGAGTATTCTCCTCCCCTATCTGATCGAAGACATTTTACAAAATATCTACTCTCACTTTCAACTCTTGTTTTGAAATTGATAAAGCATTCATATGTTTCATCCTTATGTTTCAAAAAATATATCTAGCACATTCTAGTATAATCATCAATAAAGAGTAGAAAGTAAGAGTTGTTACCCGCACTCGTGTCTACATCGGACCACAGATGTCGGTATGCACTAGCCGGAGTGGATAGCTGGCCCGCCATGCTTGTCCATGAGGAAACTTTGATCTGGCATGCTTCCCAAGAGCACACCCTTCACAGACTTCTTTACTATCCTAAACTTTAGGAAGTCCAGTGACCATGGCTTGGGAAGTTAGCATTTTCAAACTAGTAGAATTCAAATGGCCATATCTCAAGTGCCATAGAACACTTGGATTGGAAATAGCAACACTTGCTAACTTATCTCCCCCTGGTTGGCCAAATTTTAAAGGAAATAATCTATTCTTTGTCCTTGGCACTTGAGTAATGATTCTATTATTGTTATTTTTATCAATAATAGTGCATTTACCCTCATCAAAAAGCAACTTATAGTTATTTTCTAACATTTGACCAACACTTAAAATATTATGTTGGAGATGGGGTGTATAATAGATATCACTTACTTGTTTGTCTCATTTAGTTGGAACTGCCATAGCTCCAATGCCTTCAACTGCCAATGATTTATCATCTCCCAATTTGATGCTAGTTTTGTAGGAGGAATTTACAGTAGAAAAGAGCTCTTATTTTCCACTCATATGGTTTGAACACCCAATTTCCAAGATCCATGTATCATTCATGTTCTGATCTGCCTGACCATATGAGAGAAAGAGATTTTTGGCCTCTTCCTCTTATCCAAAGTTTCCAAACTAACTACTCTGGCTGCTACTAGCTCCTTGTGAAGTCTTAGTCCAACAATCACGAGCATAATGGCCAAGTTTGCCACAATTGTAGCAAGATTATTTTGACTTATCTCCTCCTTTGCCTCTGCCTAATTGTTTCCCTCTATTTTGATGTCCTCCTCTATTATGTTGTTCACTATTGTTTGAAAATCCTCCTATGTTCTTATTTCCTCCTATTTTAGGAGTTCCACCTCTCTGATTATTTTTTCCTGTTCCTTTATACCTTCCTCTGCCACGACCTCTACCTCTACCTTCTTGAGAAGCAAAGCCTTTATCATCTCCTCCGTAACTTGTGGAAGGAGTTTGTTGTAACCTCTTCATGTGAGAGTAGTGAGCCAATTAGGGATTCAAAAGATAGAGAAGTTAGGTCTTTGGATTCTTCTATAATGATGGCTACTAAATTCCACTTAGGAAGAAGTGTTCTCAACACTTTCTTCACTATAACTTCAGGCTTTACATCTTCTCCTAAAGTGACCATCTTATCTACTACGACTTTCACACGCACGCAGTAATCACCAACATTTTCACTCTCTTGCATTTTAAGAGTCTCAAACTCTCTTTTCAAGGTTTGTAGTTTAACTTGTTTGACTTGGTCACTACCCCTATAACTTTCTTTTAAAGCATTCCAAGTAGATTCAGCAGTTATAAAAGAAGATATTCTAGGGAAAATACTTCTATCAAGGGCGGCTTGAATGTGATAAAGGGCAGAAGAATTATTCTTCTGAGCTTCCTTTTTAGCCCTTTTATCAGAAACACTCAAAACTGCCCACTCAACAGCTGAAGGTTTAGTATATCTCTCTTCAATCACATCTCAAAGACCTTTGCCAATCAACAGAGTTTTCATTTTAATTGACCAATACTCGTAATCACCACCATTGAACTCAGGGATTGGTAAACTAGTATTGGAAGCCATTTTAGAAAGCAAATTGTATTTCAACTTCAAACAAGCTGTACAAAGAAGTACAAAATAGATCACCGATTTAAATCAAATCTAGCTTTCTTAAAATGCTCACTGATTTGACATTTTTCTTCTTGAGGATTTCCCAAGACTGGAAAGGTGAAATTATCTGCTTCATCGTCACTGATTATAATGACTTCTTTTCCTGCTACTGCTGGCTCAAGATGCCTTTTGAGAACAACTCATGCTTCAATTATAGGTTTCACCTCCACTGGTTCTTTTTCCTTTGCTTCTACTTCTACTTATTTTGGTTTTGAATCAGGAGAGCGAGGTGTATAGCTCTCACTCATTTCAACTTCAGGCACTGTAGGAGTATAACTATCACTTGATTGTCCTTCAGGTATTGTTTCAACCATATCGAATTCATCTAACCTTTGCCCGAAGATATTATCTTCAGAATTCGCCTCGTATCCAGAATCTAGTTTTCTCTGATGTGCTATCACTTAGTTTTCCAACTGACAAAACACTGTATGAAGTCCACTCTACTAGACTTTCCTATCAAAGGAATCAGGAGTCTCTCTTCTCAACAGAGAGAGCAATGCATAATAGCATCTAGATGACCGAATCATCTACCCAGTATCACACTGTATGAATTGGGTTACAATTATGATGCCAAACAAACTTCTACCTCAAAAAAAAAACTTTTCACCCTTTAAATTTTTAAAAAAAATTTCCAAAATTTGTTTTAATAAAGCCCTTTTAAAAACATTTTAACAATTTCCTATATATATTTTTTAAATTATTCCTTTTTTTAAATAAAAGTTTTATTTAAAAAAAAACATAATAAAAAAATATATAAATGAAAATTATTAAATAATTTTTAAAATCTTTAATTAAAACTAAATAATAAAAAACTTTAATAAAAAACCATTTTTTTTATCTTTGGCAAAATCTCCGATGGGATTCGACCTGCTGACCTCTGCTTTCTCCCCACAAGGTCTAGCCGCTGCACCACACGGCTGCGGTGGAAAAACAAGGGCAACAAGGATTAATAAATCCTTGATTGATGGCATAAACTAAATATATATATATATATATATATATATATATTTTTTTTTTTAACCAAACAACTAAACCACCTACGCTACCTGCTTCGACTGGAGGAGGAAGGAACCGCCTGTTCCTTATACTGACTACGGGGGGAGTTTTTTTTTTTTTTTAAATATGCGAATATTTATCCCACATTCAGTGGGAAGAAGGCAACATAGCCTTCAAATATGTGCGTGAGCACATGTAATGTTGATTACCTTCTAGCAATCACTCCTCAACTCTGTGCTTTCTTTGCTTTTGCCACGTGTGCATACTCTAACGAAACTACTTTTGCCATGTGGAAAAACCAAAATTTTGCCACATCACCACACACCCGATGCACCACGTTAGCTTGCCACCTCCGATCGCCATGTCAGCATCCACCTCAGATCGCCATGTCAGTGACTGCTCTACCATGTGTCACCTCAGAAATCATGTAGTCAATCACCTCGAAATCCATGCCCAAATCTATGCTTTGCCACCTCCTCGATCCGCTTGCCCAGCTCCTCAATCATGATGCACCCTTAGGATGTGTGCCTAGCATGCTCACCAGCTAATCACCATACGACCTCAGGATTCAAGCCTAGCACGACCTCGCCTACCAAGCTCTGATACCAAATCTGATATTCGAATCAGGAGGCAATATGGTAAGTTGAATAATAATGCTTTATTATTATTATGCAGAGCCAATACAATCATTAATTAAACATAGGATATAACCACTAATATATATGAAGAGGTAAGGGAGGAAGTCGGCGGAGAGAAAAATAAGGGAGGTTGGAGTAGAAGAGGGAAGGAAGGTGGAGTGATAAGGTAGAAGAGGGAATATAGGAGGGAATGGAGGGATAAGGGGAAGAAGAGATATTAACTTAAAAAAAAAAAATCATGCCGACATTAAGAATTTGTCGACAACTAAACCTAGCCTAGCCACTAAATAACCACTTAATAAATTAAGTGTTCACACTTGCTACATCCCATGGGCACCATGTTCGAGACCCATTCAGGATAGTCGATGAGAACTATGAAAATTACATCCAATATTTTTTACAACTCATTCTTCACCATCAATGCGATGGTTGGATGCATTTTCCTCAATTTTTTCTTGATTGGTTTCTTTAGGGGATCCAATGATAGTTTGTGAACAACTAACTTTGGATCGATCCTTAGCATGTCCTTGTAAGTTCAAGCACAAATATTTGGCCTCTCTTTAAGGAGAGGGATAATGATGGCTTGTTCCTCTAGAGACAGACTCTCTCTGAACTTGAATTTCTTTGGTTGAGTAGGATCATAACTGATGTCCATCTTGAAAGTTGCTTCTATAGCCATATGTGATCCATCCTCCAACTGGTGAGGTGTGGGTATCAAGTTAATGTCATGAGTGGGATTTATAGGTCCTACCGAATTAGGATCCAGACTAGCATGGAAAACATAATATGCACAACCTGATGCAAAATGGAATTGTTGTAATATCTCTTCATTAGAGAAAATATCCTCAGGCTCTATGTGTGAATCAACATGATCCCAATCAATAGCCTCCATATCAAGACACAAATATTTAGTGGAATGTACTTGGTTATGAAGTGGAGTGGTCAAATCAATGGAGATCATGTTGATGGATGGAATGAAATCTCTAGGACCACATGGGTGAAATATTGTCTTAGATGTTTTCCTTAAATATTCATGATGAGGATCTAGAGGAAAATGAATCTCTAGATCCAACCCATGAGCTAGTCAGATAATAGGATCATTGGGCTCTAATAGCTCTTTGAATGTCAACAAAGGGGGATTGACCATGCGGTGAATGGCAACTAGGTCGATAGGTCTTCCTAGAAACCGTAAACTAGGGTCTATGGCATGAAGTGTTGCCTCTCTCTCTACTAATGCATTGAATTGCTATAAATGGTGAGGCCCAAGATATGCCATCTTGGTTTCATCTTCAAAGTCATCATCACTTATCCAAAAATTGTTAGCATTAGTATGTGGCCCCAAGATAATAGGCTCATGTCTTGGCCCTAAATAGGTCATTTATATCTCATATTATGCTCTGCATCACTTATGAAGAAGCCATTTGAATTAGTATGATGTACCAAGTCATGGGTTCATTATCTTGTTCCTAGATAGGCTGTCTCTATTGAGTCCTCTGACTCATATCCACTTTCATCTGATATAAATCCATTGTAATTATGGATGGACGAAGTAAATCTATGTAAATAGTGAGGCCCATGATAGGCCAAGCCTACTTGTGCTTCATCATCACTTGCCATATATCCATTTTCTTCTTGCTCATCATCCCATGATTTGTAACACTTTGGGGTGGCATCAATTGTGGGGCTTGGATGATCAGTTTTGGGTGGTGGTATGCTCACCATGACCACTTGTATATTTTTTAGATATCTTTCACTTGGTGGGTGATAAGGAATAAAATTAATGTCTTATCCTAACCTCGAGCTTAATCTATCCTAGGATACTGCTAGAGATTCATCTCAATCTCTGATATGATAGCCTAACCCAAAATTATTAGATGAAAGTTGGTATTATGGCTGGAATGACCGCCTACACCCCTGCTCATATATACCAAGACTGTAAGCATGCTAATGGCAATGTTCAAAGTAGCTTAGAGAAAACTCAGGATTATAGAGGTAACAAACATTAACAGTGAATAATTCTTCATTGTCCTCTTTTGCATTAGTATACTTATGGGTGTAGTCTAGTCCAACATAGACAAAGTTTATTTTATTGGGAGGGATCCCAAGCAAGACCACTATTCCCACTAGCAGTCTTAAGTCTTTTTGTCATACCATATATTGTGCAAACTCTATTATGGGTGTAAATATTATGATCTGCACAAGATACTCTCATATCCTCGTACTTGCAAAATGTATTGTCACATGTGATGTGGATGATACAACAAATAACACTAGTGAAGCAGCTCTAGTATCTCCTCAGATTGGTCTTGGAGATCTTCTTCCTCCATGGGATTTGGACTCTTCTTAACATATATGATTAGCACTTCCTTGATTCCTCTTTCCTTGACGCTGGGCACCTTTAGCTTCTGATTATATTTTGGTTTAGACGTTGATGGTCTCTTGGAAGAATTAGTCATGTTGGGTGCTAGATGAGGTGTTGAAGTAGATGGGTCCTTTTGTACCTCTTTGCTCTTATCATTAAGTTGTGTAGCTGGATATGAAGGTCCTACATACAAGTGGGTAGAAGGAATCACAAAATATCCTAGAAAATCCACCTGATGAACATATTTGAATGGCTCTTCATCAACCAACACCACATATACCTTGTTATCATGCACATACTTGACACATTGGTGTAATATTGAAGGAACACACTTCATGTCCCTTATCCAAGGTCACCCTAAGATGATTTTGTATTGCATGGCCCATTCCAAGAGATGACACATCATGGGGATGGTCTTATGCCCCACCTTGATAGGTAGGACTATCGTTCCCACAATATTGGATAAAGAATCATTAAAAGCCCTTAATGTGTAGGCTCCTAGAATGATATTGGACTTAGGGATCTTAAGGTGTTCTATTGTTGTTGTGATGATGTTTATTGATGAACCTGTATCGATCAAGACCCATTTGAAAGATAAATCATTGACTGATGCAACAATTTGCAGTGGAGGGTTTGGTAAGGTAGTAGGCATTGTCTTAATCTCGTAATCATAAAATTTGAGTACATGTTCCTGGTATTCTTGTACTTGTTCCAAAAAATGGGTGAATACATTTGGATCTTATGGTTAGAGTTCAATCGACCTTAAAATCTCCATCAAGGTCTCCTTGTGCTTTTGGGACTATTGTATGAGCTCATAGATGGATAGCTTAGTCAGAGTCATTTGTAATTTTTGCTCAAGTTTACTCTGAATAGTTACCATAGGTTGGGTTGGTGGACTTGGAAGGTTTTTTTTCCCCTACCTCTGCCTAGGTGCAATGGGGATGTTAATGGAAGCTACAGGAGGTTGCAGTTGACCATATCATCTACTCCTAGTAGGTGTATCAACTCGAACCTGATTGAATTATGCACCTTGCCCTCTAGGGACCTCATGGTTTGGTAGTGGGTTTTTGTTTATGTCCATATCTCTATTTTTAGGAGCCAATAGGTTGTCAAATTTAAGTTCTCCCACCTCAATCATGTTTTATACCTAGTGCTTGAAACTAACACAAACCTCAATATTATGCCCGGTATCCTATAGTAAGGGTAAAATTGATCTTCCCTATATAATTTTGGCTTAGGATGGTTGGGATCTATTAGAGGTATATCAAGGAGCCTGTTCTTTCCTACCTCACTTAATTGATTGAATATTGATTGCATTGATTCTGTCAATGGTGTGAAATAGCAAGGGGGTTTGCGTTCTTTGTTTTACCCTTGATTGTTATTATTATCATAATTGGCTGGTGGGGGTTGTACTTGATAAATTTGGGCCAGGTCTAAAAGGTTCACCTTACTCTTAGCACTAAAAGAGAAATGATTTAGGAAAGCGTTCACTAGTTGTTCAAAATTGGATATGCTATGCTTGGGTAGCTGGTTGAACCATTGAGTGGCGGTGCCCAAAAATATCATTATGAATGTCCTCAGCATAATATCATCATTGTATTTAAGATGAAAACATGTGTTGATGAAATTGGTAACATGATCTTGTGCATCCTCTTCACCCTTAAAATTTTCCAATCTAATCTCAAAATTCTTAGGGTATCCAGGGCCAGGGACAAATGGACATAATGGTTGATTGTGTATTTTTCTCAATGTTGGTTACCAACCATATCTTGTTTTTCAAAAGAATTCATATTTTTAGTGAGTGCTTGGAATACCTTTGAGGTAAGGATTTCCTCCTCTTGAAGATCTTCCTATGGTGGCGGTGGAGGTAACCCTCTATCCATTTGATTTGCTCTATTTTCTTCCCTCTTATGAGGGGATTCAAGAGGTGCATGATCATATTCTATTAGGTTTACCCTGTCTCCATCAGTTGGATTTCACTCATGATTTAGAGGGTGTTTTTGTTGTGGGTTTCCTTCTTGTCTAGTGTGATCCTCTCTTGGTGATTCAGCATTTTGATCTCTTTTATGATCATTTATATTTGCTTGTTGGTTGATACGAGCTAGCTGCTCAGATTGCTCTCTTAAATGTTGCTCATGTTGGCACAACAATCGTTATCTTTTTTTATCATATTTGAGAGCTTCTACAAGCTCTCGCTCTTTATGCAAGGGATTTTCTAACCATCACATGCAGTTAATTTGCATGGTCATAGAAGAATCATGCTTATATGATCCTATTCTAGTGGTTTTGATTCATAGATTTCTCGAAGAGGTTTCTACTATTTATTTTTTGTGGTTAGCTAATGTGACTTATTCAGTGTATTTTTGAGTGTCTCCATGATTAGAATCTATATGTTTATTGTGGGGTCACCTTGAGGCACCCCTAGTTTGATAAGTGGGATTAGAAGTCATGGTTCATGAACTTCTAGATGTAGAATTCTCTATGGCTATAGTTTTAGGAGGTGGTCTCAAATAAATCTGATCCACCTCATCTAACTATCTTATTTTCCATGGCTGATCCCATGGGGTGCCATTTACTACAATGAGGTAATAATATATAGGAATAATTCCTCTTGTGTGAATAATATATTCTATTTGATGTCTATGACTGGATCTATCTCTAGTTTCCTGCCCCTTAGTGGGATGATCTATTTTAAGTATCCCATGTGAATGTTGGGATGTTGTGCCTCTTGTGTGTCTTTTTGGTGATGAGGATTTTGTGTTCCTCTCTACTCTCCATGAGGATGGATATGGGGAAACCTCATCAAACCTGTGTGAATAACATGGTCTATAACCCTCCTTATGTCCATGTGAGGAGGAAACTCTTAAAGCTTCCTCATGTCTCTAAGAAGTTTTTATGTGTTTAGAGGAAGGCCTTGAGTCTTCCTCATGTCTCCTTTATGATGATGGTCATGAGGCCTCTTTGTTTTTATGTGATGTAGTTTCATGCTATGGTTCCCTATTTTTATTTTCTCGAGGAGAACCTCTAAGGGTTGATTTATCACCCCTTAGACTCGTGGAAATACATCTCATGGTATTTAGAGTAGGTATTTCAATGTTACTACAACTTTGCCTAAGGGTATGTATTGCTTCAGATTCTCCCTTAGTATCAGATCAGGGATGTTTACTTCTTGATTTGACCATTGTTTTTGGAAATTTAGATTTTGTGTTGCACTTAAATATAACCAAACAATATCAATAAAATGTTTATCTTGATTACCAATTTAAGTGTGCCCTAAGATGTTCACTATATTTTGATGTTTTATTATTTCTTGTTTCTTGTTCTTGATTTGGATTTAGAATGAGACTCATCCATAGTGATAATCAAGAACACTCATGCCAAAAATTATTTGTCAAAATAAAATAGGGTACACTACTTAAATCCTAGTGGGGGGTTCGCCTAGCTCTTCCACTCTAAACCAATGATTATTCCAATAGTGGGAGATAGTTTGAACATAAGTAACTTAGTGTTACTATAAGTAAGTTCCTCAATCTGTTTCTAGGAAGCTCTAGGGGGTAAATCAGTGGAAGGAGATGAATGCCAATGTCACCAAACTAAATTGAGGGTTAGTGATGAAATCCAACTCCCCAATTTTTAAAATATGCATGTGTTTTTGGGGTTCATTTTAATTTTTGCATGAATAAGAATACCTCATACAACAACAATGACTCTTTCCTATATGCCTAATTCAAAATACATTTCAATTTTTAGAAATATGCATAGCTACAATGAGATTAATGGATGCACTCTATTAGGTGCAAGTATGGACTTTAGAAAAGCCTTAGAGCAAGCAAAAAACCACAAATTTTCTAGCACATTGGATTATAGGGTGAACTTTATAGACAGAAGCCACTGTTCCTAGGAATGCCTAGTGGAAAATATAAAAGAAAACCTGAGATGTGCAAGATGCAAGTTCTTTCTCTTTGATTATTTCAGTTTTCTAAATTGAAATATGTCTTAATTACCACTATTTTTAAGAAAATAGAAACAGATAGAAAACCATGAAGTTTCAGAAAAGTTGTACCAAACTTTAATCCATATTAGAGAATCAATGATTTGACCTTTGTTGCACTCCTGTTTCAGCTGTTGTTGACCAGAGAAACTAATTTTTGGCCACTGTAGCACATAGTGACTAACTCCTAGCTGCTGTAGACAAGAGTGGATGATTTTTGGACATTGTAGATAAGAGTGGCTAAACCTGCACATAAAACTTAAGTCAGTAAAGTGACAAAAAATTAAAGTAAAATAAAGAAATGGGTAGGGGTCCCACCATGATTTCCATCTATAGTAACCTCGGGAAAGTGACGCGCCATCCACAAACTACTCTACTTGTGATTTGATTGAATCCTTTAATGTTTAAACATACAATAAATGAAAGGCACAAAGCAGATATAACAAGAATGTGAATAAATAAATGAATGAATGTTTTTTGTATTGATATTCCCAATATCCAATTACATATGAATCCATATAAGGGATACCATTTGTTTGATACATTATTTTACACACAAAGAGGGTAGCAGGTGTATAAAATATCCCCTCATATAGGGGGTGCACTTTTATCAGGCTTTCTGGTGATGCACACAAAAATGTATAAGGGCTTACAGGTGCCTCCTTCTCTAGGTCTAATTGCTAGAGGGATCCTCTTGCTTTCATATGTTGTGGATTTTCTCGATGAACCTGTAGCATTGAAATCAATGAAACAATAACACACGCTTAGATGTTCGAGATTGCCTCCCTTAATGAGGTTGTTAACAATGAATAAACTCAATGGAAACAAATGCAATGAACTAGTACTATGAATGCGAATAACTAAAATAAATCCTATGTGAATGAAATGAATGAGAAAGTAGAATGAAATAAAATAACACCTAAAAACCTAGATTAGGTTGTGGGCCACTGTCTAGGACAACGACCACTAAGGTGAAATCTCCTCCTATTGATCTAATGGCTATAGGCTCAAGTATGCTACTAATATTAAAATGATTACCTTATATGTTCATATTTTCCATCCAATCCAACAAGGCTCCACTACAAGAATCTATCTCCAAGGGAAGCTCTCCAAGTATCTAGAAGCTCTGCTAAATGATCCACCCTATTCAAATTTCTAATGTATGATGTTATCTCTCTCTGATTGATGAAAGGAGGTCTATGAAGGTCTCCTAATTTATCAATTAAGGTCCCCTAGTGCTTTTATGTTTGCTCCTTACAAAATTTTTTAAGCCCTAAGTCAATGTTTGAACCCTAGGATTGAATCCCTCATGCGTACTAGGTGTTAGCATGGGAAGCTATTTGTTTTTCTATGTTTAACTAAAGTCTAAATCAAGACTAGAGTCTTCCATGTAGACTGGCTATGAGGAGGAATGAAAAGTTGTCCCTGCTCATCCTTATTGCATGTAGACTACCACTTGCACCCAAGATTAGGCTATATGGGTGGCAAAATGCACTTAAATATTATCTGATGTCATCTACAATGGCTAATTTTTGGCCACTCTAAGCTACAACGACTAGATTTTGGCCACTCTAGTCTACAACGACTAGGCTTGGATGGGCTTAAAATGCCCCATATGAGTGGCTAGAACCACTTTTGACACTTGGAAGATCCCAAGGTTTAGTCACATGACCTATGAGTGTGCATATGTGAGTAGTCTCCCTAAAAATGATATGTTTTAGGTGTCTACACAAATCACAAAAGCTCCAAAGGTATCTTAAAGCCCTTTGGTCAAATAAAATCCATAAAAAACCTCCCAAGGCATCTTAAAGCCCTTTGGTCAGAACACATCTCAAAAATATCCAAAGGCATATTAAAACCCTTTGGTTAAATAAAATCAAAAAAAATCTCCAAAGGCATCTTAAAGCCCTTTGGTCAAATCAAATCACAAAAGCTCCAAAGGCATCTTAAAGCCCTTTGGTCAAATCAAATCCATCAAAAATATCCAAAGGCATATTAAAGCCCTTTGGTCAAATCACATCTCAAAAAGCTCCAAAGGCATATTAAAGCCCTTTGGTCAAATCACATCTCAAAAAGCTCCAAAGGCATATTAAAGCCCTTTGGTAAAAAATAAAATCAATCAAAAAGCTCCAGAGGCATCTTAAATACCTTTGGTCAAAAATCAAAGATACAAAAAAATAATGCAAAAATCAAAAATAGAAAAAAAAAATTGCATATTACATCTGCATCCACATAGTTGCATTTTATTATGAAATACATATCCATTGAATTTGGATAAGTTATGATAACATTATTACAAATGATGCCACCGTTTTTATCTCAATCACAATATTCAAGCTCATCCTCATCCACGCATCCATGTGTGTAATGGTGTTTTTCAACACAACCATTTCATGTTTCTATAGGAATATACTAAGGCTTCCTAATATTTCAACCATGTCTAGTGGTCTTATCAAAATTTGTAGAAATCCACGTTTATTAGTAGAGAGCAAGGTCTAGTTGTGATAATACCTTGGATATTCAGGATTCCATCACTAATTGAAACACTAAAATCCTCGTTGGTACAAGAGAAATATGAAAACTACAAAAGTGGTCTAGGTTACCTTGAGTGAAAAGAATCTTCTTTGCTTATCCCCCTATGTAACTGGTTTAAAGGTGCTGAGAATTGGAAAAAGGACAATTTCCACCCTATCCAAAAATGAGTGATTATCATCACTGCATAAAGCCCTTGCTTTCATAAAGAAAAGAAAAGTATTGAATAAATCACAAATTCAAAACCCCAATTTTTAAATTCATAGTTCAAAAATACAAAAACAAAGCAAAGAGTGATTATCGTCACTCATAGGTACCTTGCTCAAAAAAAAAGAAGTCAATCAAAATAAACAGTGATTCTCATCACTACCCATGAGCAAGTATCCTAAATGAAATGAATAAAAGAAGGGAATGGAACTTTGTAAGACAAGCAAAGCCTTCCCAAGATCGAATAATGCTCCACAATATCAATAACACACAAAAGATAAAAACCCACAACACCAATATTAAGTGGTAAAACCCTACTTAAAATAAAGAAGGAAAACATCCACTATGAAGCTCACTATATTACTCATTTGATTCAAAAATACAATAATGCTTCAATGTTATGCAACAATATGCATCAACATGATATTACAACACAATTCAATATGACAATATATATTAATATGTAGTAGACAACACCCCTATTTAAAGAGAAGCTTTTCTACTACAACCCTAAATCTTATCACAATCTAAACTTATCACAATCTAATCTTGAGATGTGTGACAAGTGGCATCTATTAAATATTAAAAAGTGCTTAGTTACTTTCTAACCTTATCACAATATAATCTTTGAGATGTGTAATAAGTGGCATCTATCAAATATTAAAAAGTGATTAGTTACTTTCTAATATTTGCTAGAAAAGGGAAAATAACTTTTTCCCACAAATTAAATATTCATAGCACCCTTATTTTATTTATTAATTGGGTGGAAATATTTTTACATAAAATAGAATTATTTTCTAATTCAAATATTATTCTTTAGACTTTATATTTTAGTCTAAGAATTATTTGCACAATTTTGCATTACATATTCCAAAACTCCCCCTAAATATACAAATGGGGATGAGAATAAAATGAGTAATATAGTTACAATGAACTTCTATGACCAATAATGGTCTATAATAAGGCACCAATACAAAATGGGCCAAAATGATACTGCAATCAACCAACGGAGTAGCTTCAGATACAAGCAGCTTACAAAGTCATCCATCAAACACAAGTGGTTGCAAATGACAAGAATAAAACATCACAAGCGTGTCTTCAGTAAGCCTGCAAAATCCCAAACGAAAGTACCTACAAGCTACAAGCAGCTCAACATAAGATCAGTTAGATGCATCATCATAAATATAGTAACCACAACATATATGAATATCCAAATATGATAACAAAACTGATCTAACAAAAAGTGAACTATAAGTCATCACAAAAATATGCCAAGCCATACTTATAGTCACGTGCTATATAGTTGATCAAAAAATATTATGATCAAATTTGCATAAAGTAAACAAGGAGTACCATGATAATGCAAAATCTAAAGTACCATGTACAAAATTTGCATAAGGTATATGAAAATAATAAAGTGTGCACACCAATTGCATAAAGCCAACCATAAAATATCATGTACAAAAGTAGCATAAATGCTAACAAGAAAGTACCATGATAGACCAATTGCATAATGCCAACTACATAAAAACATGTACAAAGTTGCACAAGGCAACAAGAAAGTACCATGTAAAAGAGTCACATAAAGCAATTGTATAATATACCATAATTGCACAATGCCATATACAAAGTAAAATGTATAAAAGTTGCACAAGGCAAACAAGAAAATACCATGTTCAAAAGAGATGCAAAAATCAATTATACCACCAAAGATCAACTCATATATATAGCACAAAACACCTCATAAGGATGAATTTTTCATCACACAAGTGTAACTACACTTCATTCCCCCTTGAGGACAACTTCACCAAACCAAGTGAGTCCCTTAGCTTAAAAAAATGCTCCTTGGTAAGATGTTTGGTAAACAAATCAACAAAATTATAAGATGGGCAATAATCCAACTGAATAGTCTCATCCAATACCTTCTCTCTGGTAAAGTGGTCTTGTATTTCAACATGCTTTGTCCTTTTATGCATTACAAGATTTTTAGCTAAGGCAATAGCTAATTGATTATCGAAGAGCAAACATGAAGGACCAAATTGATCAAAATCAATTTCCTTCATGAGGGTACAAAGCCAAACTGATTCTTGTGTAGCTGCTGTCGTAGCCTTATAATTCACTTTCGTTGTAGAAAGAGCAATTGTATCTTGGTTCTTGGAATACCAAGAGATAGATGTAGATCCAATACTAAAAACACATGCTGTGGTAGACTTTCTATCAATTATATCCCCTCCAAAATTAGAATCAACATAACCAAAAAGAGCGAAGGAAGGAAGCCTAGAATACTTGAGTGCCAAATATCTAGTACCTGAAAGGTACTTTAGAATCTTCTTGGTAGCTTGTAAGTGTTCAATATAAGGTTTCTACATGAACCTAGCCATCATACCAATTGCAAAAGTAATATCTGGTATTGTGATGGTAACATAAAGAAGACTACCAATGAGTTGCCTATACAATGTAGCATCAACCAACTGATATTTTGTACTTGCTTCCAACTTAACCCCTATAGAAATAGGAATGGAAGTAGGATTGCCATCCTCCAAATCAAAAATCTTAAGAATATATCCAATATACTTGTATTGACTCAAAAAGGTACAATCCTCATGCTGATAAACTTATATGCCAAGATAGTAGTGTAGAAGACCAAGGTTAGTCATTTCATACTCTAACTTTAATTTGGAGATGAAATAAAAAATGGTCTCATTCTCATTTCCAGTCACAACAATGTCATCAAAAAATAGAGCAATTAAAATGACCAAGTTATCCTTCCTAAGCACATAGAGATCTGTATCTGAATAACATTTATCAAAACCAAGAGACAAAAAGTAACCTAAAATCTTCATGTACCATGCACTAGGTGCTTGCTTTAGATCGTACAAGTGTTTCCTTATCTTGCATAAAAAATCCTTGTGGTTGACTCATGTAGATATCCACATCCAAATCACCATTTAGAAAGGCACTTTTCACATCAAGCTAAAAAATCTGCCAACCTTGAGCAGCAACAATAGCAGTGAGAAGCCAAATGGTGGGCATTTTTGCAACTGGTGCAAAGGTTTCATCATAGTCAATACCATATTTTTGAGCATAACCCTTAGCAACCAATATAGTATTACACTTTTCTATCTCTCCATTATAATTGTACTTGATTCTATAGATGCACTTGTTTCCAATAACATTTCTCTTATTAGGATAAGGCACTAGATCCCAAGTTTTATTCTTTACAAGAGAATTCATCTCAACCTTCATGGCATCAACCCAACAAGAGTGTTGTGAAGCTTCTTGGTAAGAAGTAGGCTCATGATCATTCTCTATCTTAGCTAGAAGAGACATGTTAAGGGTCATACTTCTAGTTATCCTTTGGCTAACTAAATTTTGCTCTTTAGGACCCCTAGAATGATCCAACCACTTGGTCCTTTTGACACAAGGCCCACCATTTTATAACTCAAGAAGGTATTCATTGAATTTGACATCTCTTGAAACAAATACAATGTGTGAAGAAGGTGAGTATAACCTGCAACCCCTATGTTTTGCATCATAGCCAACAAAGATGTATTTTTGAGACTTTTTGTCTAATTTCTTCCTCTTTTCTAAAGGAATATATGAAAATGTATCACATCCAAACACTCTTAAGTGTGACAAATTTGGCTTCTTACCATTCCAAACCTCATAAGGAGTCTTCCCCTCAACTAATTTTGAAGGACATCTGTTAAGAATGTAGATTGTTGTACTAGCTGCTTCACCTCAAAGAAATTGAGGTAAGTGGTCACCAAACATGCATATTACCATCTCCATGATTGTCCTATTTTTTCTCTCTGTAACACCATTTTTTTGAGGAGTGTATGGAAAAGTAAACTGCATTTTGATCCCATGAGAAGAACAAAACTCATTGAAATCATTACTATTGTACTCACCTCCATTTTCACTTCTAATAATTTTGATCTTTTCTCCCTTTTGATTTTCTACCAAATATTTGAACTCCTTGAATGTCTCAAAGAAATATGATTTATTCTTAAGTAGATACCCAAAGATCATTCTTGAATAATCATCTATAAAGGTGAGAATATAGGATGCACCACCAAGTGATCTAACATGTAATGGACCCATAATATCTGTATGAATGAGTTGAAGAATTTGTGTGGTCCTTGTTGACTTGTCCTTTGTAAACTTTTGTTTTCTCATCTTGCATAAGATGCATGTTTCACACAAACCATGAATAGGTGAAATGTTAGGCAAGACTTCAACCAAACTTTTGGACTTCATCATTTGAATATTTTGATAGTTTGTATGGCCTAACCTTAAGTGCCAAAGCTTGCTGCTAGGAGAAACATTAGTTTCTAAACACACTTTAGGAGAAGCATCACCTAACACATAAATATTATTCTTCACATAACCTATAATGATTGGTAGCATGCCTTTCCTAATGCTCCATGAAGTTGCATTGAACTCAATAGTGTGACCACTTCTAGCAACTTGTAAAACTAAAATTAAATTTCTCCTAAGGTTAGGCACATATAGGACATTATCAAGTAATTTCCCTTCAATTACAACATTACCAACACATTCTACTTGAAGTCTAGTATTATCACCAATGAAAACTTAATCTAAAGAGTGCTTATGAAAGTCCACAAACTTATCCTTTTCAAAACACATATGGTTAGTGCATCCAGAATCTAACACCCATTCATTAGAAAAATATGAGTCAATGGAGTAGAGGGCACAAAAAAATGCATTTTTATTAGAATTTTGCTTTACATTGTTGTTCTTTTTCTTTCCCTTGCCAAACCATTTCTTAGGTCCTTGTCCCTTAGCCTTTTCTTGCTCTTCCTTTTCTGCAATCTTATTCTTCTTGAAACAATTTTGTTCCTTGTGGCCTTTCTTGCCACAAAAGTTACAAATGAAATCAACTCTAGGCTTGTTGGGTTGGAAATTATGATTTTTCCTTCCCTTGTATATATTCTTGAAGGAAGCCTTAGTGGCACTCAAGGTAACATTCTTCTCCTTGAAAACTTGACCATTCACTTTGTCTCTATTAAGAGAGTCTTCATGTTGAATTAATAATTGTGAAAGAGTGTTGAGAGGAATGCCATCCTCTTCTTGCTCTATCTTAGTCTCAATAATTGTGACAAAATTCTTGAAATTACTTGACAAGTTCCTAAAATGATAAATCTTAAGAGCTTATGACTTATACAATCACAATTACAAGCCAATAGTTGAGTTCTCATGTATTTCATCTTTGAGAGGAAGATCAAGGCACTTTCTTCTTCACCTTGCATAGTGCTAATAATTTTGGATAATAAAGTGAATTTTCTTGATGTGTTGGACCCTATTTCCCATGCATCTTTAGCATGCTCACAATGGCTTATAGTTAGCAATATCTCATCACTCACACTATTTATAATCATGGAAAGTGCAAGGTGACTCTTGTTGTTGTATGTCTCAAGTGCCCTTGCCTGGGTTGGGATTGCTTCATCTCCATTCACAATGGGCCATAAATTTCTTGCTTAAAATTCAGCCCTCATCCTTGGTTCCCATATTTCAAAATTTTATCCATCAAGGATGTGCTTAGGTGTGAATGATATTCCATGATCAGCCATTCTAGAGAGTGAACCTAATCAAAACATAAGATGCATTGAAAAAGGAAATCAATGATGCAATAAGAAAGTAGATAAACATACTTGCATATATAAAAAAACATAACTTTCAAGTAATCTACTTTTCAATCATCAAAGATAATCATCATGAAAGATAATTAAAATTAAGCATCATTAAGAGAGATAAGCATCATCATGAAAGATAATCAACATTATCATGAAATAATATAACCATCTTGCAATAAACAACAATAACCATATTGTAATTGAATAAAGGAAATAAACCAAGATCAACTTGCAATAAGAAGGTAACTAATCATAACAACCATCTTGCAACAAAATAAACTAACTTGAATTGAACCATAAAAAATTTGTTAAATGTTAGATAGTCAATAAGTTAGTTAGTGTTCATTTTAAGGTTTTGCTATAGCCTAATGAATTGCCAATTCATATCACCCAAGGGCAACTAAGCTACCCAAAAGGGTATGGGTATGAGGACCCGAAAAGGACTTGATACCAATAGAGAAGATTCTTTTGGATTCAATAGGTGTTTAGCAAATATAAACTGTGTTGCAAGATTAAGTAAATTTTAATCAAATACTAAAGTTGTGGTTAGTAAATTGATTTATTTTTAGCCTTCTTGATTAATATGAAAATTAGTAAATTGTAAGTTAGTTTGTTAGTAGATTGTTTAGTATAAAGTTAGTAAGTTAGTAGTTAGAATAGTTGAGATGCAAAATATGCAAAAAAAAAAATGTAAGAAAGATGAACAAGAGATAGTGGAGACACAAAGCAAAACACAAATACACTCTCTCTTTCTCTCTCTCTCTCACTCTCGCTTTCATTCTTTTTTACTTTTATTATGAGAGATACAAGTTACATTAATTTACATTATGCTTCAAGCAAATGCTTGAGAGAGATTAGAAAAAATTAATAAAATAGGGGAAGAGAGTGAAAAAGTTGATCCGAAATTGCCTTGTATACTCCAAAACATACTTGGATAACCTTGCAAAACAAGAAAACTCACAAACAACCATTGTTAATGTGAGACAAAAAAATATTGCATTTTAAGGAAAATAATAATAATTTTTTAATATAAAAATTGCTTAAAAAAAATGCAATTAAATTAATAAAAATTATTTTATTAAATAATTAATAAAAAATCACATGAAAAAGTTTAAAGATTTTTATAAAGCAAAACTTAAAAAAAAAAAATTAAAAGTTTTTCAGACTATATAGTCGACTATTTTTTTTATATAGCCGACTGTTATATATATATATAGCCGACTGTTTTTTTTATATATAGCCGACTATTTTTTTTATTTAATTTTTTTTTTTAAATGACTATATATGGAAATAGGGGTTTTTGGGTCTTCTAGACGCAACCATGGGGTCTGTTTGGCTCCAAAACCCTTTGAACAAAATTTCAATGCCAATTTTTTTTTTTTATAGATTTAAAATGAAAATACTATTTGCAAAATATCTAACAACTAGATCTAAAAACACAATAAATCTATAAACCCTAATGGCAAATTTGCAAAATAAGTTTGCATAAAATACCCAAATATCAAATACATGCAAAAATATATATATATCTTAATGGGTTTTTCACCTCAAAAGATTGAAGACACTTGATGGAGATCCCAACCGCTCTGATACCAAATGTAAGATAAGCAAAGTCTCTCCAAGATCAAAGAATGCTCCACAAGATCAATCACACATAAAAGAAGAAAACCCACAACACCAATATTAAGTGGTAAAACCCTACTTCAAATGAAGAAGGGAAACATCCACTATGAAACTCACTATATTACTCATTTGATTCAACAATACAAAAATGCTTCAATGTTATGCAACAATATGCATCAACATGATATTACAACACAAGTCAATATGACAAGATATATTAACATATAGTAGACAACACCTCTATTTAAAGAGAAGCTTTTATACTACAACCCTAAATCTTATCATAATCTAATCTTGAGATGTGTGACAAGTGGCATCTATAAAATATTTGAAAGTGCTTAGTTACTTTCTAATCTTATCACAATCTAATATTTGAGATGTGTGACAAGTGGCATCTATCAAATATTAGAAAGTGATTAGTTACTTTCTAATATTTGCTAGAAAAGGGGAAATAACTTGTTTCCACATATTAAATATTCCTAGCACCCTTATTTTATTTATTAATTGGGTGGGGATATTTTACATAAAATAGAATTATTTTCTAATTCAAATATTATTCTTTAGACTTTATAGTTTATTATAAGAATAATTTACACAATATTGCATTACATATTCCAACAAGCTTGAATCTCTAGAATTCTCAACATTGCACAAAACTGGAAGGAGAAATCCCTATGCATGATGATATGTCTATTACATAAGATTTTGGTATCTATATATACCAATGTTTGAATTTGGATGAGCTAGCTTAGATAACCCAATACTGCCTAGTGGTATAATCCAACTAAGTCCAACATAAGGATGATATGAACTCTTGAGGATACTGATCTTAGCAATGGGTTGAAATAATATTGCATAACATCAAAGGAAATACTTGAGTTCTATCTCAAAATATATATTCATTTGCACACACAGAGATAATGAATATCTAGGTACATGGTGAAAGTCTTGCTTTTCAAAAGTCCTGAATGATCAGTACATAGTTGTTGATAGGGTAACTAGAGTGTTTGAAGTCTTAGGAAAAACCTCAAAAATTCTTACATAGCAACAAATCATATCATAAATCACACCATAAAGTTTCTTTATAATCTCCTATAAATTATGGGGTAATAATAAAATACATTAGATACCGGATATATGTCAGAAATGACATTTAGATGACCACTGATTTTTTTATATATTTTAAATTACTGAAGCTTATCCAAAAAATACATACATTCCACACCATCACATTGCACATATGGATGGTTTAAATAATTAGTTCTTATTATTAGAATGATTATTAAACATTCATGGTTGTTATACTTTCTATGGTATCACCCAATAGATTGTCAACATCATAGAATATGTATCCATTATATTTTAAAATGATTAAAACATACAAGTTCATTCACATTAGATTACATACCGCATTAACCATATCATAGCATGAGTTAGATGCACACACTAAAATAAAAAATCACACATGCATTATAAAAATAAACATTACATCCATAAATACAGAGTTCATAAATCATCCATTTACATCAAAAATCACATCATAATCCGCTTATGTACACAACCATAAATCCATCATTAAGTCAACACATGATGCATCACATCATGTCACAACAATTAAATCATATAGCACCTACTTAAGAATCCATATAAAACATCCACATCATCAAAATATCATATATCGTATAACACATACATCAAATCATCTAATGTCATCATCACATAGCATAATAAAATAGAATAAAACAAAAACATGAGCAAAAAGTGATACACATAATGAGTCATAATGTAAATATATCATATAAATATATGTATCAAGTATGTGGGTATACAAAATTACCCATAGGCTACAGTCATATAGGTCAAGCAGATCTCAAAAATAAAATCCAAGTGCATCATCAGTCAAACACGGGGCCTGTGCCCCCTGTATCACCTCCCCATGTGGTTGTTTCATGCGTAGAGTGATGTGACCCTTCTGGTCTATTTGTGTGAGTCTGAGTCCTCTAGCTAGGATGGATGGAAGACTACCCAGAGGTGGAGCACCTACTGACCTATGAGCCACTTTCACTTGGTGCCTCCCTAGGGATAACTTTGTGCCTCCTAAGATACATCTAGAGAGAGGCTATATGGGATACATGCTCCTAGATCTACCCCTCGTACTCATCTAGAAATACCTATAGGTGTAGAACCTCTACCCCTATGTCTACCCTAGGATTTTCCCTAGTACCACTCTATGGTGTAGAAGGAGGAACAACAAAATGCATCCTAGAAGCACTGCCCCTGATAGTAGCCTACAAAGCCTATATCTATAGCATGAGCTGATCTATAGTAACATCTCGCTACTATACCTGAATCTTGGTCGACTGAAGCTCAACCATGATCTCATGCAACTATGCTCTTAGAGGAGAATATCTCTTCTTAAGATCCAGGTCCTCATCCTTCTTAGGATCCTCTTACTTATCTACTACTACCTACTCTACTAGCTAGTCCCATACCTCAGTCTTGGCTTAGACTCTGTGCCCTACTGTATTTGCACCATCATCCCCACCATCATCCTCACATCCCAAGCTACCATAACCATACCACATTATATCCCTCCTCCACTGTACAAATACATCTATGACTCTCTTAGTGACTCTTGGGTAAACTGTTGGGGCATCCTCCTCATTAGAAAGCTCTATGATCCCTGGAGGAGGAATATCTCCCTCTTCTATGAGGCACTGGTACAAAAATGGAACTAGTGGCACATCCTACTGAAGCCCGTAATGACGAAGAACCTGGGAGTAGAAGAAATACTCCCTGATTCCAACCTTGTAGCCAATGAGCCATCACTCATGCCACATCCTAGCTATGAAAATAGTTGGGTCATCCATGTCTGGGCACTCATGATATGGATGCCACATTATATCATCAACCTTCAACCTAGTAAAATTAGCAATGTAGTGAGAGAGCTCCTCTGTATGAGGATGTCTCTTGTGATCCTCATGCCCTCAAGCTCATATATTGGTATAGCACTACATATGCTCCTCAATGACTGTAATATTGGTAGAAAGCCCTCTAGGATGATCTACATTGATGTGCTCCCATCCCCAAACCTGTAATATCAAGCTGCAAGTGATGCTAATGCGACCCCATCGGTGGATGTGATACACCTTGTCATAACATTGGACCAACAGAGAGCTCCTCCATACATATATGATGGGCTCCTTGCTATCCATAAGATCTTAGACCATTGCAAGGAGGTTCCATGGGAACCTCAGGCCTAATAAATATAGAATAAGAATGTTACTAATAACCATTAGCAATATTGCATGCCTCATGGATAAGACCTCCTCTCGGTACCAATGTATAACAGATACACCATCAGATTTGGTGTTCTTGAAGGCATCTACATCATGCCTTCTAAACACCCAAATAAATACAACATCATGATCATTAATGGATGAAGAGACAATGGCCACTCCATCAAAAGAGATTAAAAAAATCCTATACATATCTTTTGGTGTGATAGTCATCTCATCGGTAGGAAAGTGGAAGGTATTAGTCTGAGAATACCATCGATGTACCAGGGCTATGAGGTAAGCTTGATCTTACATAATAGTGGGTAACCTAGTGACAAACTACAACCTATGGGCCTTGAGCTAGGTCCAATCTATACCACTCAAAAGGGATAGAATGTCATTCATGAGCTTTGGGTCTTGAGCCCAAGTAGTGAGAATCTAAGAGTAAAAGAGAAAACAAAGCATAACTACAATGCATCTAAGGCATGAATCATAATAAAGCATGAAAAATGGTACAAATAATGATAGGCTATTCTAAATTCTAGGTGAAAGAATAATAAATGCACCCAATCATGTAGCAAAAATCAATAAATCACTTCAAAATTCAAAAAAAAAATCAAAAAATTGCCTAAGTGTTTTCAGCCGTTGTCGCCCACAATGGCCAAAAATTGATCGCTAAAGTTGGGAGTGGCCAAGCCGCCAACAATCATATTTTTGACCATTGAGATTCAAATCGGCCGCTGCCATCGATAGCAGCCAAGTTGTCGACCAAGATAGCTACTTTGAGTAGTAGTGGATAGTAGGCGACGTGGCATATGCATCTGCCCTAGGCCAAAAATACCAAAATAATAACAAAATAACAAAATGGGGGTAAGCCTACCAAAACAAATTCTAAACTAAACCTAACTATAGGTTTGGTTCATTGCCAACAAGCTTAATGAGGTTCATTTACCAACTACTTAATGTAGTTTATTTTACTAAAAGTGAGTAGGGTTAAAGGTTTTGAAGAGTACCTAAGAAGCTCTGACTCCTCTACTCGATGATGCCTCACCCTATGTAGCCATGATTCTTCAAATCACAACAACACTCCAAATCGTAGAAGTTGCTTTCACTATAGAGTTTTGAGAAGCAAGTCACCAACTAGGAAAGTGAAAAGTCAAAAACCATAGGATTTTTTTATACTTTCAAGTTATGCCTTGGCCACTACTATCATCAGCAACTCATATTTCTTGGCCACTCAGGATGAGAGTGACCATGAGCAGGCATTTGGAGGTCACTGGACCTGACAACGGCTAGAAGCCTAAGGGAAAACAAGAGGATTTCCCTCCATGAGAAGTAGAAAAAATATTAAATAAACACATTTTGATGACTCATGGTTATCATAATGTTCAAAATAACAAAAAATTACATAAAGACAAATCTCAAGTAAGCCTCGTATCAAGTTACTTGCTCTATCAACTCAATGGTTGCAGCGATTTGCACTCCATGCAACTCGATGATATGAGTAAGTTACCATAAGGTTACTTGGGGCAAAACATTCATTTGGAATTACGATGTGCCTCCTTCAATCCCAGAGAAGACCAAGATGGTCAGACTACTCCACGAGTATGAAAGAATCATCCTAATTCCTTCATGACACAAAAACACTAAGACAAGTGATGCAATACAAGCATAAATAGAGTCACTCCTCCTAACTCCCTAATAAGGCTATTGATAAGATAGACTGCACCCCAGGATAGAGATGAATGATTATCACAAAAAAATTAAATCACACTTGGATGGGTGTTTTCCCATTAAGAGAACAAATACTAGAAAGAAACCAAAACCAATCTTATTTGGTCAAGTGACTTGTTGCTTCATTCATTGCCCTTCCCTCACCAATTCATTATGTGAGGGGGTAGTTCAAACCTTCAAATCATCATAATCAAAATCAACAAAAGATCACTCAATCATATAAAAATTGCATTCATCCTATGAATCATTGTAGACAACAACTACAATGTTTTCCTTGTTTGTTGGGTTCCTAAGCAAACTGTGACATTATCATTTTGTAGCTCTCCTACCGGTAGGATATGATTTTAGCAGCAAAATCTACCTGATTGTGTTTGAGCAATGAGTGCGATTAAACATGAACAAGCCTTGTGCTAAGTTAAGCCTTCCAAATATTGAAGCAATGATTCAAGAATTCACATCATCTTGCGTGATTGGGACATCCAG
The DNA here is from genome assembly GCA_028583015.1 of Wollemia nobilis. Taxonomy (NCBI): domain Eukaryota; kingdom Viridiplantae; phylum Streptophyta; class Pinopsida; order Araucariales; family Araucariaceae; genus Wollemia; species Wollemia nobilis. The sequence goes on from JAQPPZ010000493.1 coordinate 2,337,695, forward strand.
CATTGATCAGACCAATGATCATCATACACCTTACAAGACATATCAGTCTACATTTTTGCTCAACATTATGTTTTTCCACATAGTGCATCACAAAAAGGGGCATATGTAGACACCTAAAATATGTCATGGTTAGAATAACTACTTAAATAGGCACATCCATAGGCCATGTGACTAAACCTTCGACTTTCCAAGTATCAAAAGTGGTTCTCACCACTCATCTGGGGTTGTCTTAGCCCATCCAAGCTTGGCCACTATAAACCAAAGTGGCCATACCTTAGTCGCCCAATATCAGAGTGGCTAGACCTTAGCCGTTGTAGACAATAGCGACCAAACCTTAGTCACTACATATGACAGTGGTTAAGCCATAAAAGCAAATTATCAAAAAATTAGCCCATTCATGGGTGAAATTGGTAGTCTACATGCCGTAAAGGTGAGCTAGGACAAATTTTCATTCCCCTTTCATGACCAATTCACATGGGATTCTTAAGCCCAAATTTAGAATTTAGTTAAACATAGAAAAAACAAAAAAAAGAATTCTCATGCTAAAACCCAGTACGCATGAGGGATTCAATCCTAGGGTTTTGAACATAGACCTAGGGCTTCACACACTTTATAAGGAGTAAACCTAAAAGCACTAGGGGACCTTATTTGATCAATTAGGAGGGAATTATTGAGAGACCTAGAGAGAGCTTTCAGAGACTTGGAGAGCTTCTTCTCATAGCAAAGCCCTATCATATTGGAGAGCATATTAGAGCATCCTTGAGGAGCAACAAAGTGCTAGCCGATCAAGGGTCTAACATACATAGGATATTCAATACATTGAATAAATAAAACATAATTACAACATTGGATACAAGCTTTGATCCATAGACTTGGAACAAAGAAGACAAGTTTCACTTTAGCGGTCGTTGTCTTGGACAGTGGCCTATAGGCCTAACTTAGGGTGTAGACACTAGTTTCTTTTATTCTACTTTCTTCATGTTTTCATATTATTAGCATAGATTTACTTGATTTCGTAGCATTAGTTTATTGCATTTTCATTAAGCTTATTCATTGCTAATAGCCTCATTAGGGGAGGCAATATCAGACATCTAAGTGTGTTTTGTTGTTTCATTTATTGTAGGGCTATAAGTTCATCGGGTAAATTTACAACATACGAGAGCAAGAGGATCCCTCTAGCAATCAAACATAGAGAATGAGGCATATGTAAGCCCTCATACATTTTTGTGTACATCACTAGGAATCTCGATAAAGCGTGCCCCTTGTGTGAGGGGATATTTTATACACATGCTACCCTCTTTGTGTGTAAAATCATGTATCAAATGAAGGGTATCCCTTAGAGTGATTCATATGTAATCGAATCTTGGAAATATCAATACAAAAAGCATTCATTCCTTTATTTCTTCACATTCTAGTCATATCTACTTCATGCATTTCATTTATTGCATGTTTAACATTAAAGGATTCAATTAAATCGTAAGTAGAGTAGTTAGTGGGGACAATGTGCCACTTCTCTGGGCTCGCTACAATAAGCACCTTGTTGTACCTCACACATCTCCACTTTGATAACTCCTCATGAATGAAATACATGCTTCTCCTACTACGGGCCATTTAGTGTTCCTTACAACATATGAAAGGATTAAGCGTACTTTTTCTTAGAAGGGTATGAAGAAGGACATACAAAATTTTATGATAGCATGTGACACTTGTCAATGGATGAAAGGCAAAAAAATGCATTCTATAGGCACTCTAAAACCCTTATCAATTCCCAGGTAGGTTTGGATAGATATTTTAATGTATTTCATTGAAAGGTTACCTAATTCTAGAGGAAAATCAATTATTTTTGTAATAGTGGATCGTATCTCAAAGTATGCTCATTTTTGTTCCTTCTCCCATCCTTACATAGCCTCCACCATTATCCAAATTTTCTTTGATTCTATATTTCACCTGTATGCCCAAAATGACCACATATGATTAGATTTTTTTTGAAAATTTTTACTAATTCTGAACTCATTCCAGTGTATTTTGGATCAAATCCATGACAAAGGTAAGAAGTCCACCCACACTTAGTCGAATTTTGCACTTGGTGAAAATCTGCATCGCATCCCTTGTTTTTGGCTCTAGATTAGCAACAAAGGATTTGAATCTGCAAAAGTTTTTGGAGAAATATGACATAAGCATAAAATTTGTGTGGATTGGCGATCGCTTTACATCTATAAAATATTTCAAAGTGGCTAAGTGTTGGAAGATTTTTTCGAGAGGACTCATAGAGTATTTTGACCCGGAATGACAACATAAGGCAAAAGATGAAGTAAAGATATGTGGATTTATGAAAAGGTAATTTTATATAATTCTCCAGTGGAATGATGATAATTAATGTTTATCTAAGGCCAGTGTGGAATGAAAACATAGTTTTTACACTATGGTGGGACCAGAATTAAATTTCATGACTAATGCTCTTGTCTGGGTTCAGAATGGAATTCACAGGATTTTCAAGGAAAATGTGACATCATCAGAGGGTTTGTGTAGATTCACTTCAACAGCAAAGCCAAAGGAAATGAACAAGGAATAAGTGGCAAATTCTATCCCACCTTATTTAAAATGCATTTTTGTACGGATTGCCATTCTAAGGTTTCTAAAGCATGGAGGATGATATTATCAAATATTTTAAAATAAAAATGGCACATTGATCTTTTCCTATCATTTATCAAATCTTATTTCAAATAGATCGTAGCCATACGATGGAAAAAATCAACGATTGAGAGTTGTTGAGTAGAATAAAATAAACTAAAAGCTTTCTTACTAGGATTGAAGAACGGTTAGTTGTAGAAGGAATCCGAAGCACTGAGGGTTTAAATAAGACCAGAACTAGAGATGGTTGCAGATTGACAGTGATAGGAGGTTTCCAAGAAATATCCACAATGCATATAATATCTCCAAAAAAAAAAACTCTAGTTTGAGCCAACAACCAGCAAGTTGCAGAGGTTTCTAGTTTCCATGGTGGTTTACTTGCAGTGTTTTTATCAAAGATCAAACCAGTAATATGTGTAGCACCCTAAAATTCGTGCAGTTAAACCCTTAGTAAAAAGATAAAAATTTGAATTTTAACCTCGAAACCGCCCGTTAACCACTCCCCCCATTTTTTATGCCATTTTTATGAGTTTATTTTACCATTGGACGATATCATCGCTGATCAAACAAAATCATCGCCGATCAAACAAAATCGTCCCAGATCGAACGAATTCGTCTGGAATAGAATGTCCAAATGATTTTGTGTTAGTCTTACAATGACACTGAGAGGTGGGGTGAATCAGTTTAGCTCTTTAAACTTGAATTTATAGCTCTTCATACCATAGAAATTGAAACTTATTACTAGATACAAGTATAACAAAAGAGCATCACACAACACAAGATTTAATGAGGTTCACCAATGTGGCTACTCCTCAAAAATTGACTGCTTGGACTACCATACAAATCCAACCTTTGCAAAGCACAACTTTACAATCAATTTACCAACACCCACTGGAAGGAGCACCAACCCCTAATTTATCTACACCAATAGAAAGGAGCACCAATCCCTAATTTACCAGCACCAACTAGAAGGAGCACCAACCCCTGATTTACCAGCACCAACTAGAAGGAGCACTAACCCCTGATTTATCTGCACCAATAGAAAGGAGTACCAACCCATGATTTATCTACACCAATAGAAAGGAGAACCAACCCCTAATTTACCAAAACCAAATGGAAGGAGCACCAACCCCTGATTTATCTACACCAACAAAAAGGAGCACCAACCCCTGATTTACCAGCACTAACTGGAAGGAGCACCAACTCCTAATGCCAAGCACCAACTTGGACTTCAATCTTGAAACTATAAGTTTGACAGTAAGATACCTTTTCTTTTGCAATACCCTAAATAGTCTTCTTCACCTTTGCATTCTCTGCACACTCTGTTCTCTCTGTGCAATCACTTCACACACTCTGCTTCGTTACAATCAAACTTCATGATCATCTTCTCCCTTTTGCACACTCTACTCTCTTTGTGAATTTTGCACTTAGCACGATTCAACACGACTTGCTCTCTACGCACAATGATCGTATTTCACACACATTCCACCATAATATCAATTCTCCAAACAACCCTCCTTTTATAACAATATTTTTTATGATGAAAACCTTAATATTAGTTGGATGTAAATCCTAATCTTAGTCGGCTTTCATAACAACTATAAACCCTAATTTTAGTCGGTTGTCATCCTTCTCATTTTAGTCGGGTTCTCCTTCTTGACTTGCGCATTTACGACTTGTCGCAAAATCATGACATTTCTACCTCTATAGCTTCTTTTTTTGTTGTTTTCGTGAAAATACAACATGTCACGATATCACGACACTTTCACCTCTGTACGCTTTCTCTATTCTTTTGTCGTGATATCATGATATTTCTACCTCCGTAGACTTCATATTTTCTTTTGTCATGATATCACGACATTTTTGCCTTCGTATACTTCGTCTTTGCTTTTGTCATGATATCGCGACACTTTTGCTTCCATAGACTTCGACTTTGCTTTTGTCGCGATATCGCAACACTTCTGCTTCCATAGACTTCGAATTTGCTTTTGTTGTGATATCATGACACTTCTACCTCTGTAGTCTTCAACTTAGCTTTTGTCATGAAATCGTGACACTTCTACTTCTGTACTTAGCTTCTTTGCTTTTCTCACGAAATCATGACACTTATGCCTTCAAAGTCTTCTTTGCTTTTGTCACGAAATCGTGACACTTCTGCTTTCGTACTTCTTTGCTTTTGTCATGAAATCGTGACACTTCTACCTTCGAAGTCTTCTTCTTTGCTTTTGTCATGAAATCGTGACACTTCTGCTTTCGTACTTTACTTCTTTGTTTTTGTTGTGAAATCACGACACTTCTGCTTCTGAAGTCTTGCTTTCTACTTTTGTCACGAAATCGTGACAGTTCTGCTTTCGTACGCTTCCTCTCTTTCTTTTATCACGAAAATGTGACATGTCGCGATATCGTGATAATTTTCAAACTTACTTTCTCTCTCCTATTTTAGTCACAAAAATGCGACATGTAACGAAATCGTGACACTTTTCAAACTTACTTTCTCTCTCCTATTTTAGTCGCGAAAATGCGACATGTCACGAAATCGTGACACTTTTCAAACTTACTTTCTCTCTCCTATTTTAGTCACAAAAATGCGACATGTCACAAAATCACGACACTTTTCTTACTTGTTCTCTTTCTTTGAACTTGTCACAAAATTGTGACACTTTTTCCTGCTTTCTCTTTCTCTTCCAACATGTCATGAAATCGCGATAGTTTTTCCACTTGCCTTTTTCTCTTCCAACATGTCACGAAATTGCAACAATTTTTCCTGCTTTTTCTCTCTCTTCCAACATGTCACGAAATTGTGACAGTTTTTCCACTTGTCTTTTTCTCTTCCAACATGTCATGAAATCATGACAGTTTTTCCTAATTTTTCTCTCTCTTCCAACATGTCACGAAATTGCAACAGTTTTTCCTGCTTTTTCTCTCTCTTCCAACATGTCGCGAAATCGCGACAGTTTTTCTTGCCTATTGTATATGTCACGATATTGCGACACTTTTATTACTTGTATTTTTCTTTGATATTTTGCATATGGGTCACCTTGGTCTTCTTGAAAAATCACTGTACATACTCTGAATAACCTTTGAACTCCTGTCTTCTACATCTGAATAGATTTTGAACTTCCTGTCCACTGTATCAACAGATCTATCTGACTATGTTGACAACAATGATAATACTATTGTTGTACCTTGCTCAACAATCTCCCCCTTTGGAATTGTTGGCAAAACATGTGCAATTTCCTATAACTCCCCATTTGAAAATAATACCAAAGGGCTACTATAGACTCCCCCTGAGTCCATGCACAACATTCTAAGGCAAAATTTATTACACTTAGCAAAAATCATGAACATGAGCAAAAAGATAATCAAATACTTAAATTCTCCCCCTGAGAATGTGATCCCTATAGCTAGTCAATTCTTGGGAAGTGTGACCACTCCCAATTTATTGTGAAGGTACTCAAAAACTTCCTTGGGCAATGGTTTTGTGAAGATATATGCTACTTTCTCTATAGTTGGAACAAAATCCAACTTAACCTCACCTTTCACAACTTTCTCCTTCAAAAAGTGATACCTGAAAGGAATGTGTTTTGTGAATGAATGCATAACTAGATTCTTGGAGATGTTAGTGGCACTGGTGTTATCACACTTAACTGATATTGGCTCACTAAAGCTAATACCAAGATCTTTCAGGGTTTGTTTCATCCACAATACCTATGTACAACATGTTGTCACTACAATATATTCTACCTCTACTGTCGATAAAGAAACTGACTCTTGTTTCTTATTGTGCCACGCGACCAATCTGTCTCCAAGATAGAATGCACCTCCACTGGTAATCTTTCTATCATCGACACTTCCTGCCCAATCTGCATTTGAATACAAAATAAGGGTGAAGTCTTTACCTTTCGGATACCATAACCCATACTCCATAGTACCCTTGAGGTACCGAAGAATCCTCTTCATTGCTGTCACATGAATCTCCTTGGGATTAGCCTAAAATCATGCTTCCATGCATACTACCTACAAAATATCTGATCTAGTAGCTGTCAGGTACAGTAAGCTCCCAATCATAGATCTATACATGGTTTGATCAACAAGTGGAGATTTTTCATCCTTGCTCAACTTGCAACCGGTCGTCATGGGAGTGCTAACTAGCTTACAATCCTCCATTGTGAAATTTTTTAGCATCTCTTTCACATATTTAACTTGAGAAATAAATATGCCCTTCTTATTTTGATTAACTTACAACCCGAGGAAATACGAAAGTTCACCAATCATTGAAATTTCAAATTCTTTCTGCATCTTATTTGCTAAATATTTACATGACTCATATTTGATGCTGCAAAATATGATATCATCTACATATACAACAAGAACAATAAGATGCCCATTTTCTATTTTGAAATACAAATTACTATCCACCATACCTTTCTTAAACCCTTGTTGAGTGAGATAGTTGTCTAGCCTTGCATACCATGCTCAGGGTGCCTGTTTTAAGCCATATAATACTTTCTTCAACTTGCAAACCAAGTTGGGATCATAACCAAGTTGAAAGCCATGTGGTTGCTCAATATAAACCTCTTCTTCAAGTTTCCCATTCAAAAATGCTGATTTCACATCCATTTGATAAACTTTGAAATTCTTGTAGACTGCTAAAGCCAGAAACATTCTAATTCCCTCTAGTCTGGCTACTAGTGCAAAAGTTTCCTCAAAGTCAATACCTTCAACTTGTGCATAACCCTTACATACCAATCTTGATTTATTTCTGACTACCTGTACATCTTCATTCAATTTGTTTCAAAAAATCCATTTAGTCTAGATTATATTTTTATTTGCAGGTCTAGGTACTAACTCCCAAGTTTCATTTTTCTTGATCTAATCTAATTATTCATTTATTTCCTTCATCCAACTTTCATATTTTCTTGCGTCAACAACATTTTTGGGCTCAATTCTGGATAATAGAGAGGAGTAACTTACTACTCTTCTTCTTGTCTGAACACCAACTTTGGGGTCTCTAATTATTTGCTCTCTAGGATGATTTTTTTGCCAGCTACCTATTTTGAATTTCTTATTTTCTTCCACTTCTGAATCACAACTTAAATCATCTGAGTCAATTTTTTGTATCTTTTTCGTTTCATTTTCCTCATCCCCTTCAATAAATTCTTCATAAATTGGGTATTTCTTTTCATAGCTAATTACTCTTTCTCTACCTTCATCAAATTTAACATTGGCACTATCCATAATTTTCTTTAGCCTCTTGTTGTAGCATTTGTAAGCTTTGATTTTTGACGAATAACCAACAAAAATACCTTCATCCGCTCTATCTTCAAACTTACCAAGATTATCTTCAGTTCTTTTGATGTAGCACTTGCTGCCAAAAACTTTGAGATATTTTGATGTTGCCCTTTTATCGAACCACAAATCATAAGGAATTTTGCTTTCATGTGTTCTTAGCATGTATCTATTTTGGATATACACCATAGTATGGACTGCTCCTTTCCAAAATTTGTCTGCTACTCTACTTTCAGTCAACATAGTCTATGCCATTTCCTGCACTGTCCTGTTCTTTCTTTCTACCACTCCATTCTGCTGAGGTGTCATGGCTTCTGAAAATTGTCTCCTAATACTGTATTTTTCACAGTACTCTGTAAACTCCTCTGAAATGAATTCTCCTCCTCTATCTAATCTTAAACATTTGATCCTCTTTCCTATTTCATTCTCAACTTGGTTTTTGAAAATCTTGAACTTTTCAAAAGCTTCTGATTTATGCTTCAAGAAAAATATCCATGTCATTCTGGAATAGTCATCAATGCACAACATAAAATATTTGTCACCATTTATGCTTTGTGTTCTCATGGGTCCATATAAATCAGTGTGTATTAGTTCCAAAGATTTTCTTGTGTAGTACTCTTTTGTTTTGAATGTGACTCTAGTTTGCTTCCACTTTTGGCATGAAGCACAAATGTTGTTTGCAGGTTTTCTTATGGTGGGAATATCTCTCACTACCCTTTTTGAGTTGATTTTTACTAGATTATCAAAACTGATATGACCGAGTCTCTTGTGCCACAACCAACTTTTTTATTCTTGTCCAATAAAACAAGCTCCTTCTAAATTCTCTGAGAGCATGTACAGTTTGCCAAATGTCCTTGATCCAGTTGCTATCAATTTTCCACTGTTTGTTTTTTTGACTTCACAACCCTACTTCTTAAAAACTACTTCACGACCTTTGTCACAAATCTGACTTACGCTCAACAAGTTATGTTTCAAACCATCCACAAACAAGACTTCTTTTGACTTAATTTTTTCATCACTAAATTTAACTAAACCTTTGCCAACTATCATAGCTCCATCATTATCTCGAAACTTTACTGAACCACCTTCATATTTTTGTAACTTCTCAAATTTTTGTTTGTCACTTGTCATATGACTAGAGCATCCACTATCAAGTATCCATGGTACATATTTATTCTGTTCTTTAAATGCTATTTGTACGATTAAGGATTCCTTTTCTTCCTTAAGTCGCTCTTTTTCTTTCCACTCCGTTTTGATAGTAGTTTTGGGATCTTGTTTTGTCTTTCCCTTATCAAGATCTTTTGCATGTTTTTCGAGAAGTTTTCTATTTTGTCTAATCCTATTTGGTTGAAATTTTCTTCCCTAAAACTGATTTGATGCAAATGTACTTCTACAGTTTCTTGCAATGTGCGCAAAATTATGACAGTTATAACATTCTACTATATAATTCATCAGAGTAGAAAAAGCATTTCTACTGGTGAAATTCCTTGGTCTTACATTATATTTGTAGTCTAAGATTTTATGTCCATAGCCATTGCATTTAAAATAGAAACCATAAAAGGGATAATTGAACCTGGGTGATGGTCTTTGCCATGTTGTCATAGGAGCCATAGGTCTTCTTCTTCTTTGATGTGTGACATTGGTGAATCCATCATTGTCAATTCTCCTTTTGTGCCTGGCATTATTGCTTTCTTTTACATGAGACGTTTTTCCTTGATCAACCTATTTATTATCTTCATTCTTTGTGGATTCTACATTTTTGGCCTTTGATCCATTTGATGATTCTCCTTCAATGAAACCCAGACCAAATTTGATGCTTGCAGGCCTTTGGTTATTTATAATATTATCCAACTTCATAAAAATTTCTTTGCGTTTGTGATAGCAACTAATTTTGTGATTCATCTCTTCTATCTGCGTCCGTAAACCAACATTCTCTTATTCTAGTTTGCAGTAATAATCTATTTTCATGGTAATTTGTACTTCAAGATCTTTAGATATTTTCTTCTATTCTTCTATCTGTACTTTCAGACTGGTTATGATTTCGTTTGAATCCTCAAGATTTTTTGAAATTTTCTTATTCTTTTTCCTCTCTATTTTCCACTCTTCAAGTGCAGAGATCAACTCACCTTCTAGATCTACTTCAGCCTTAAGATTTTCACCACATACTTCAGAGTTCACTCCTTCTTACTTTTTTGATTTTACTTCTTCAAATGCCATGAGAAGAGTTTCACCTATTTCCTCTTCAGAATCCTCATCGGAGCTGTCTTCTGTTGAACTGGAATTCCTGGAGATGAAACTTTTCTTCTTGAAGTTGCCTTTTTTGAAATTCATTTTATTCTTCTAGTCACTTCTTTCTTAGTGCGATCCTTCATCATTTTTTTTCTTCTCATTAAGTGGACATTTATTCACAAGATGCCCAACGCCTCCACAGTTGAAATATTTAAATGGTAGCTTTCCTCTATATTTTCCTTTTCCCCTTTTTAGTTTTCTAACAAAGTTTGCTTCCATTTCATCTAATGTCTCTTCTTCCTCGGACTCTTATTTTGTGTTTTTATTTTTAAGGGCTTTAAAAGTCGCTTCACTGTCTGTGAGTTTAGATCTTCCTATCCTCATCTCATATGCAGTCAAAGAACCATACATCTCATCTATACTAAAATAATTTAGATTTTTAAGTTCTTTTATCATTAAGACTTTAGAGTCAAACCTTTGAGGAAGAGATCTTAATACCTTTTTCACGATGGCAGAGTCTTTGATATCCTCATCGAGTCCTATGATTGCATTAATGATTCCATTAACTCTCAGCATATATGCCTCAATGTTTTCATCTTCATTCATATTTAATGCTTCGAACTAAGAATGATGTATCTGTAACTTGGCCTCCTTGATCTTATCGTATCCTTCATGAATACTCCTTAGTTTGTCCCATATTTCTTGTACCATTTTATAGCTCATGATATTTACTAGTTCACTGTCTGCTAATAGGCACATGATAGCATTATTTGCTTTTGAGTTATTTTCAAATAGTTTCTTTTCGTCAACCTCTTTTAGAGGAGTGATGTGTATTGTGTATCCACTAACTACTGAATCCTAGATGTTGTATCTCAAAGCACAAAGATATATTTGCATCCTGATTATCCAAAATGTGTAATTAGATCCATTAAAAAATGGTGCTTTGTTTAATGAGAAGCCTTCACCACCTGCCATTGTGTTACTTCCAAGATCACCCTAGCCGGTTAAGCTTGTATAGGAACTTAGCTCTGATACCAATTGTTAGTCTTACAATGACACTAAGAGGGGGGTGAATCAGTGTAACTCTTTAAACTTGAATTTATAGCTCTTAATACCGTAGCAATTAAAACTTATTACTAGATACAACAAGTATAACAAAAGAGCATCACACAACACAAGATTTAATGAGGTTCACCAATGTGGCTACTCCTCAAAAATTGATTGCTTGGACTACCATCCAAATATAGCCTTTGCAAAGCACAACTTTACAATCAATTTACCAACACCCACTGGAAGGAGCACCAATCCCTGATTTATCTACACCAATAGAAAGGAGCACCAACCCCTAATTTACCAGCACCAACTGGAAGGAGCACCAACCCCTAATTTACCAGCACCAATGAGAAAGAGCACCAACCCCTGATTATCTGCACCAACAGAAAGGAGCACCAACCCCTGATTTATCTACACCAACTGGAAGGAGCACCAACCCCTAATTTATCTACACCAAAAAAAAGGAGCACCAACCCCTAATTTACCAGCACCAACTGGAAGGAGCACCAACCCCTAATGCCAAGCACCAACTTGGACTTCAATCTTGAAACTAGAAGTTTAATAGTAAGATATGTTTACTTTTGCAAGATCTTGACTGGTCTTCTTTACATTTGCATTATCTGCACACTCTATTCTCTCTACGCAATCACTTTGCACACTCTGCTTCATTACAGTCAAACTTCATGATCGTCTTCTCCCTTTTGTGCACTCTGCTCTCTTTGTGAATTTTGCACTTAGCACAATTTGACACGACTTGCTCTCTACGCACAATGATCGTATTTCACACACATTCCACCATAATATCAATTCTCCAAACAACCCTCCTTTTATAACAATATTTTTTATGATGAAAACATTAATATTAGTCGATTGTAAATCCTAATATTTGTTAGCTTTCATAACAACTGTAAACCATAATTTTAGTCAGCTGTCATCCTTCTCATTTCTGTTAGATTCTCCTTCTTACCTTGTGCATTTATGACCTGTCATGAAATCATGACATTTCTACCTCTATAGCTTCTTTTGTTGCTATTGCCGTGAAAATACAACATGTAGCGATATCGCAACACTTTTGCCTATGTACGCTTTCTCTATTCTTTTGTTGCGATATCACGACATTTTTGCCTCCACAAAATTCATATTTTATTTTGTCATGATATCGTGATATTTCTGCCTCCGTATACTTTTTCATTGCTTTTGTTGCGATATCACGACACTTCTGCTTCCATAGACTTTGAATTTGCTTTTGTCGTGATATCGTGACACTTCTGCTTCCATAGAATTTGACTTTGCTTTTTTCGCAATATCACGACACTTCTGCCTCCATAGTCTTCAACTTAGCTTTTGTCATGAAATTACAACACTTCTGCTTCCGTACTTAGCTTCTTTGCTTTTATCACAAAATCACGACACTTCTGCCTTTGAAGTCTTCTTCTCTACTTTTATCATGAAATCATGACACTTTTGCTTTCGTACTTTACTTCTTTGCTTTTGTCGTGAAATCATGACACTTCTGCCTTCGAATTCTTCTTCTCTACTTTTGTTGTGAAATCACGACACTTTTTCTTCCATACTTTACGTCTTTACTTTTGTCGTGAAATCGTGACACTTCTGCTTCTAAAGTCTTGCTTTCTGCTTTTGTCGCAAAATCATGACAATTCTGCTTTCGTACGCTTCCTTTCTTTCTTTTTTCATGAAAATGTGACATGTCGCAATATCATGACACTTTTCAAACTTACTTTCTCTCTCCTATTTTAGTCATGAAAATGCGACATGTCGTGAAATCGTGACACTTTTCAAACTTACTTTCTCTCTCCTATTTTAGTCGTGAAAATGTGACATGTCACGAAATCATGACACTTTTCAAACTTAATTTCTCTCTCCTATTTTAGTCATGAAAATGCGACATGTCGCGAAATCGTGACACTTTTCTTACTTGTTCTCTTTCTTCGAACTTGTCACAAAATCGTGATACTTTTTCCTACTTTCTCTTTCTCTTCCAACATGTCATGAAATCGCGACAGTTTTTCCACTTGCCTTTTTCTCTTCCAACATGTCACAAAATTGCGATAGTTTTTCCTACTTTTTCTCTCTCTTCCAACATGTCATGAAATCACGACAGTTTTTCCACTTGCCTTTTTCTCTTCCAACATGTCGTGAAATCATGACAGTTTTTCCTACTTTTTCTCTCTCTTCCAACATGTCACAAAATCGTGATAGTTTTTCCTACTTTTTCTCTCTCTTCCAACATGTCACGAAATTGTGACAGTTTTTCTTGCCTACTATATATGTCGCGATATCGCGACACTTTTCTTGTCTTTTTCTTTGATCTTTTGCATATGGGCCACTTTGGTCTTCTTGGAAAATAACTGTACATACTCTGAATAACCTTTGAACTCTTGTCTTCTGCATCTGAATAGATTTTGAACTTCCTATCCACTACATCAATAGATCTATCTGACTGTGTTGACAATAATGAAAATATTGTTGTTGTACCTTGCTCAACATTTCATCCCAAAATTAAATTTTCATAACTAGATTCTATTTCAACAGCCTCTCCAACTTGGGTAGAAGCGTGTCTGTGCAATTGGAGATTCCTCTGTTGGAGATCTCCCATATTGGGATGATCCCTAACCTCCTAACCTCCCCCTAATCCTATATAAAATGAGATTTTTCTTAGTTTATCCCCCTAGATCTCCTCCTGACTCTCTCCCTGGTTGATTTTCCCTACCATTTAGCTTTGCTATGTTAAGAAATCCTATCCACCATTGTTTGCACTCATAGTTTTAAGTTTTCATTGTAGGTTTTCACTGTGCTTCAGTTGGAGGAAGCTTGGATCATCGCAGGTGATTCCACATGATTTCGGATGATCCTATCATAGATCGGTGATGATCTCATACGATTGGAGGTGATCTCAACTACAGTTTAGATTAGGGGCAATCAGAGCCCTGAGTTTGCATTTCTCATCTTCCTTCCTTGTTTTACTATGCATTAGCTTGATTATTTTCATTCTACATCTTGGAGTTCACCTCATTTAGCATAAATGCATGATAAAGTTAGAATAAGTTATTAAAACAATGCATTTCATTTAACCCGCTATCTATATTTATCAATTAAGCATTTATACTCTCACTTCTATCATTTTGTATTATTATTGCAATTGCATTTTTGGTTTTTGGTGTCTATTTTTGTGATTACAGGTTTCTTACAAATTCGTCTGATGAATTTGTCAGATCGATGATGATCTTGTTTGATCTCAGATGATAATTTGTGATATGGGATGATTTTGTACAATTGTAGATGATCTTATCATAGTCAAGATGATCTAGACTCCTACAAGCTTCAAAATCTTCATCAGACATCCGAAATCAGGTGCATTCTTTCTCATTTAACATATTCCTTGTATTTAGGATTCATTCATGCTTTCTTTATTCATATAAATCAGCATCTTCATATAGAATAGATTAGATTCATTTTGTACAACCTAGGAATATATATTATTGAGTATAAAATGAACACATCAAACCCATTCTTAACCTAGGCATGGAAACTACCACTCAAAGTTTCCTGGTGAACCCAACCATCCATCAAAAATTCACCCTTATACCCCTCCCCCGAGAGGCGTGACCTTCAAAGAGCCTCTCAGTCCGAGGTATTGTCCCATCCTTCTCGCATCCCCATTCCGGGCATGGATCCTATAGCCTAAAGGTAAAGGTGCCAAAAATTTGGGTCAATACATTTTTGTGAACCCAACGTGAAACTAAAAGCCTTTGAAAAAAATAAAATAAAATAAAATAAAAATATAAATGCATTATTAAGAACATCTAGAATCATTAGAAAATTGTTAAAATTGCATATCAGACTTAGATGGTAGATTATAATAAAAGACAAGTTGTCACAATAAATGTTGAAAATCAATTAACGACCATAGATATTACTTTTGTGCTTAGAGTACCTCAAACAAATAGAGTCCAACCTTTGTGGGACGAACTTGATAGGATATTGGGTATTATTGAATCTAGATCTGCAGAACTTAGGCAAATTAAGAGGTTTTTCCTAGATAGAATCCTGGATCCCGATCAGGTGACTTTGTACCATGAACTTCAAAGAGCTTGCCATAGGTGGTTAGCAGATAAAAGAGCACTTGTGTCTTTAGAATTGTACACCTTTGAGGAATACCTTGAGAACGTAGTTGTAGTACATAAGTTTCTATCTCATATAGAGGATCAAGAAGTCATTCTTATGGATAGAAAAATATGGAATAGAATTCCTAGAACTGTGTTGTATCGATAATATTGCAATGAACTTTATTTGTATAAGTCAGAATCTAAAGTAGATCATATTACCATAGCACACTTTGTCAAGTTCTTGAAAAAACACTTACAATTTGAAAAGGAGCATTTCATGACTCCTTATGAACTTGATCCTATCAACGATATCCATAAACTATTTATAGAAAACTAAGTTATTCTTTTTTATTATTGTTATTTCTTGCAACTAGCATGTTGTTTGTTATTTTTATACTTGTGAAATAATAATACAAAAAAAACATATAAACAAAAAACAAAAACATTTCCCTTTTAAGTATTATAGTAGGTATATAGTTAAAATATATACCTCTCAACCCTATCGCATATATATATACAAGTATATATATTTGCTAAAATCTAAGTTTAAGCACAATGCCTAGACTTAGGAATGGAAAAAAGACTGAAGAAGAAGAATATTGGTTAGGAAAACCATTAAATAACCCAAATGTCCTTCCTGAAGATCAAGTTCTAGAAGAAGGAACCCTAGACCAGCAAGAAGAAGAGCTTGCTGTAGGAAATGAACATGAAGAAATTATTAGAGAGGAAGGATCCTCATCCCCTAAAATGTCTTCGGGAGGAGCTGTTACTTTTGAGAACATGGAACAATTCTGGAAGTTCATCAATACTAATATTGGTGTTCTTAATAGAGCAGTCCATATGGACAAGGATCGAATTAGTGACACTCAAGCAACCCTAGAAGAAGTATTTCACACATGCACTAATCCCTTGTCCTTTGTTGATCAAGAAAGTGATCAAGCTGGACCATCCAATTTGGATATGGCTGCTATAATCCAAAACATGCAATAACAACAACTTACCCAACCATCTAAAGTGACTATTAGCAAGCCTAGTGTTATTCCCACTCAAAATAAACCATCATTTACTTCTCTATTTTGCCAAACTATTGAGAAACATACTTCAAATCAATAAAAGTCCAAAACAAAACCAAACACCAATTACCAACAATCTAGGATATAACATAATACTACTACAAATCTCCTTCATAATACTCTTCCTACCAACACTTTACATAATAGCAATATAGCATCTAATCCTTATGTCACACCATCATACACTCATAAATCCCATACCTATATCCCACCGAACCAATATGGTGGACAAACTAGTAATCATGAACCCATGGTGAAACAGTTAGTTTCCCACATGGACCAGATAGATCCCTACCGTACCTCATACAATTATCAAGAGATGTGTAGTCAGTCTTTAGATCCTATAGTTGTAGAACAACCGTATCCTAAACATTTTCCTATGCCTATCCTACCCATATATAAAGGAATAAAATATCCCATAGAGCATATTCGTATGTTTAGGATATCATGTCATGATATATCACATGATGACTTATTATTGCTAAAAATGTTCTCGAAAAGTTTAGGAGGAAAGGCATTAGAGTGGTATTATCAATTACCAAATAATTATTTGAGGAATTTCGAAGAAACATCCGAGTCTTTTGTTCATCAATTTAGTGCCTACATTGAAAGGCATGTGACCATTAAAGACTTGTACAACTTAAAACAAGACAAAGATGAATTTTTTTCTTATTTCCTAGCTTGGTGGAGACAATTGACAGGAAAATTGCACTTTGTGTTATCTTATATGGAGATGTTGGACATCTTTATTAATAATTTACAAGACCAACTATCCTACGAGTTATCAACTGCTACCTTGACCACCTTCAATTAGGCTATAGACTTAGCCCGAAGAGTGGAAGATGCTCTCATTAGGAGAGGTCAACTTAAAAAGAAAGATGATGAGAAAACATTCAGAAATCAATATAAGAATAAACAAGTTGTGGGTGATGGAGTCACTGATAACAAAAATATTACTAATGTTAATGTTGTAAAAACAATAGAAAAGTTTATACAGAAACCTCTCGATAAACCTCCTCAAGAATTTACTAGGTTAAATCAACCTTTATCAACCATTCTACCATAATTATTAGAATGAGGTTTGATTCAATCACCAAATATCTAGGAAGCTAATCAAACTATACTTGGATACAGAGCTAATTTACACTGTGAATTCCATAGAGGACCTAGACACACTACCAACTCTTGTAAAATATTAAAACATAAAATACAAGACTTGATTTATAACAATGAGATGGAGGTGCAAGCCTTTCAACCTAAGAAAAATCCTCCTAATAATGCTCAAAAGAACATAAAAAAAAACCAGAATCAGAATGCCAATCAGTCATTGGACATATTTCAACATCCTTTACCAAAACATGGCAAGGAAGTGGCTAATCAAATTGAACATCATAATGTTCCCCCTCCTACCCGATATGTAGGGACTATTGGTGGGCATTTACCTATTCATGATTTGGAAATATTTGACACAACCTTATCCGTGGTTACGACCAGGCATCTACATAATATTTGGACACCTGATCTTAGTGATATAGAATACGAGACTGAGAGTGATATGGAAATCACATCAAATCAATCGAATAGCTCTAAATATGAATCAGATCCTATTCTCCCTATCATAATTTATATGGTTCTAGAAGAACCATTTCCAAGAAGAGCCACTACTAGACCATCATTTCACCAATTAATTTCTAATGAGTTAGCTATAAACGCTAGACCAAGACCCATTCATCATCCGCAGAATAATATTGTGGGTACCATCGGAGTTGTTACTAGACAACAGGCTCAAAATTCTCAACAAGATCAAATGCAGAATGATGGATCAGATCCATTTGTTTTGAAGGTTCCTAATAAAGGGAATCATGCACCTAATGTTCAGCCTAAACCTCCTTATAATATTAATGAGAAACTATCAAATATTACATCTAGGATTTCTCTTTTGGACCCTTTTAAGATCTTCTCCTACACATAGAGATGAATTAATGCTCATATTAATCCAGATGATGGTACCACAATACATTCAACCTGAAGCCATGGCTAATACTATAATAACTCATGAAGTTGATTGTATTGACTTCCAGGATAGAGACAGACCACAACATAGTTTACATAAGGATAACCCCTTATATATTACTACCTTAATTAGATATGTAGCGATTAAACGAGTCTTGATTGATAATGGTTCATCTTTAAACATCTGCACTTTTGACTTCTACAAAATATTTGGGTTTAGAAGTGATGAAATGAAAATAACTGATATGATCATAAAATCCTTCAATGACAAAACATAAGAAACGTGTGGAGTTATTACCATCCCATTGCAGGTTGGTCCAAGAACCTTGGATACGATCGTGTTTATTGTACATGGCCCTGCATTGTACAATATGCTCTTGGGTCACCCTTGGATCAATGCGATGCGAGCCGTTCCCTCAACTTTATATCAATGTGTTAAATTTAAATTTAAGAATCAGTTGGTTACCATTCATGGTGATCCTAGACCCTTTGATATGTGTGCTTTGGCAAAACCTGTTGGAGTTCAATTTTACCCTGCTCTGTCATCCACACATCCTAATTCTCATTAACCATCTAAATGTGTGAAACTCACACCCACAATGCCATCTACTTCTTCTCCATCAGTTCCACCCCTACATACAACTCAACCATCCTCTAAAAAAACCACATTAGGACCTCAGAAATATCCTAATCCCACAACCGATACCTATTTTTATACTCCTATAACTTCTATACCTATAATAGGCCCATCCATAGACATCTCTACAAAATATACATCCACCAAAGGCATAGTTTCTGCATCAAAATATGTAGGAAATGTTCCTTCTACCTCTTATGCTCATATTGACGAGCTCTTACAAATTCTTATATCAGATAAAACAAATGCTTTTATGCAAGATTCCCTTATTTTAAATAATTTACCCACATCTCCTCATACCTTGGGCCTCCCACAACCTATGGGAAGTACTTACCAAGTCAAGAGATGTGCTTTTATTTATAAGGGATATGACTGGGGTAGGATACCCAAAAACATCAAGACTCATTATGATGGATATGCTCGATGTTATTTTACCAATGAGTATGTTAAAGCCAAATCTATAATGCTTAAATTGTGATATAAAGGGAAAGGTTTAGGACCTTTAAAAAATGGTATGAAAGAACCCTTTGAGGTAGATCCGTGGCCTGCCTGATGTGGTGTGGGCCTATTTACTAGTAAGGGTCAACCCTTCCCATTTGAGGATGATGACCATCTCATATGTTATCAAGATTATTTTGATGAGCGCGATGCTTTGTGTTTAACGAATAAGCCATTTACATGTAATATTCTATATATACCTTACCCAAAGATGATCACTAAATCCGACAATGAATTGGAGGGAGATATCTTCCATGATGTCTTTGTTGAGGAATTATTACATAATGAATTTTATTTTGATGGTTCTATACCTAGTATAGCCCAGATTGAGGCCACGACTCCTAAAGACGAATTATCCAAGCTAACCTTGGCAGAATTACAAGAATTGGGCATTTCACCCACCCCATATAATTTTGAGAAAGATCTCCACATGGAAGTAGAAAATGTCATAAAAATTAACATTGGAACTGAGGATAATCCTCACATATTTAACATCGGATCAAAATTGAGTCAAGAAAATAGGATAAATACATTGCATTTCTTAAAGAATATGAAGATGTCTTTGCTTGGACATATGAAGATATGCCAGGTTTAGACCCTTCTGTAGCTATGCATAACCTAGTAGTCCATCTGGATGCTAAACCTATTAAACAGAAACTTAGAAAAATGAATCCTAAAGTGGCCTTACTAGTCAAAGGGGAGTTAGAAAAACTCCTGAATGTTATTTTTATACAAGCCATTGATTATACTGAATGTATCTCGAATGTAGTTCCAGTAACTAAGAAAGAAGATACCAAAGTTAGGGTTTGCACAGACTTTAGAGATATTAATGTTGCATGCCCTAAAGATGATTTTCCTCTTCCTAATATGGATCAGATCATTGATTTTACTATTGGGAGTGGAATGATATCCTTAATGGATGGATTTTTTGGTTATAATCAGATCAGGATAGCTCCTGAAGATCAGGCTAAAATAGCCTTTATTACCCCTTGGGGGACCTTTTGTTGCAAAGTGATGCCATTTGGTTTGAAGCATGTAGGTGCAACATATCAACGAGCTATGACTTATATCTTTCATGATATGATGCATGATATACTACATGATTATGTAGATGAAATTATAGCTTGTTCTACTAAAGAATATGACCATTTAGATGACTTGAGAAAAGTATTTGATCGATTAAGGGAATATATTATCCGATTGAATCCATCCAAATGTATATTCGGAGTTAATTTCGATAAATTATTGGGGATTATAGTTTCTTTATGTGGCATCAAAATTGACCCTCTCAAGATTATGACTATCACTAATATGCCCACACCTACAAATATATCTAAATTACGGAGTCTACAAGGTAAGCTTCAAGCTATCCATTGCTTCATAGATAATCTAGCGGATAAAATTGGACCCTTTCTTAAGCTTCTTAAGAAGGATGTCTCTTTCCATTAGGACGATGAATGTCAAGAAGCATTTGAAATCCTCAAACAATATCTTCTTAACCCGCCTATGCTTTTGCCACCTAGACCTGATCGCCCATTTATATTGTATATTTTTGCTTTAGATTTTGCCTTAGGAGCTATGGTAGCTCAACTGGATGATGAGAAAAGAGAGAGTGCCAATTATTACATTAGCAGAACATTAATCAGTTATGAAACCCACTACACAATATTATAAAATTTATGTCTAGCAGTCGTATTTTCTACACAAAAACTATGCCACTATATGCTCAGTCAAAAAATGTATGTTATTGCTAAATTCGATCCTTTGCGGTATCTCATGAGTCGACCTTATTTATCTGGTCACACAACAAAGTGGGTTCTTACTCTAAGCGAGTTTGAACTCATGTTTATAGGACAAAAGTCTGTTAAGGGTCAAATCATAGCAAATAAATTAGCTGCTACACCCTTAGAGTCTACCCATCCCCTCATCATTAAGTTTCTTGATGAATGTCTTAAACTAGAGGTAGACCATCTAGAGCAATGGTCCTTATACTTTGATGGATCCTGATCCATGAGTGGGGCTAGTGCAGGTATTATTCTAATATCTCCATAGAAACATCTTATACCTCTGTCATTTAAATTAATGTTTGCTTGTACTAATAATACTACTGAATATGAGGCTTTAATCCTTGGCTTACGAGCTTCCTTGGCAATGAAAATTAAAAATCTATTAGTTTTAGGTGATTCTCAACTTGTTATAAATCAAATTAATGATGTTTATTAGACCAAAGATGATAAATTGCATCCATATAAAGCATATGTATTACAATTAATATCTTTATTTGATCAAGTTACCTTGGAAGCTATTCCTAGAACTAATAATTATGCGACTGACGCTATGGCTGTAGCTGCATCTCTTTTACCCTTGGAGTTAGATGACAAATATTCTACCATAATTATTCATCAACTCCAAGAACCCGCTTCAAATAAATCATGCTTAGAACCTTTGGATGTGTTTCTAATCAACGAAACTACTCCTAAATTTTGGTACACTGATATATTCAATTTTCTTCAAAATGGGACCTTCCCTGAAGGTTTTAATAGAAACCAGTGCTGGTTATTATGTAGACGAGCAAGTCAATTTGTCATAATTGGCAACATTTTATATAGGATATCTTTTGAAGGTATCCTACTGAGATGTTTGAATCTAGAATAATCTAGATCATCTTTGAGTGAAGCCCATGATGGATCTTATGGGGGACACTTTAGTGGTAGCGCCATTGCTAAGAAGCTCCTTAGGATAGGATATTTTTTGCCTACCATGTCAAATGATGCACATGATTACGTGCACTGTTGTGACAAGTGCCAAAAACATGCTGACCTTTTCCATGCGCCTACACAAGAACTACAGGCTATTTCATCCCCTTGGTCCTTTTCAAAATGGGGCTTAGACATCATTGGAAAAATAAATCCTTTGTCATTTGAAGGACATAAATTCATCATAACCACCACCGAGTATTTCATGAAGTGGATTGAAGCTATGCCCTTAGCTTCTTACACTGGAACCCAAGTCTCCAAATTTATTTTCAATCAAATTATTTGTAGGTTTGTAATTCCTACAAATCTCATCTTGGATAATGGAACTTGTTTCAAAAATAAATATATAAATAAACTACGTATAATATATCAAATTCAACATCATTGGTCAACTCCCTATTATCCTTAGGGTAATGGCCAAGCAGAAGCATCTAATAAAACATTAATTAAAATCCTCAAAATACTGGTCAATAAATCTGGTTGAGATTGGCACATTCAATTATATCCTGCTTTTTGGGCTTATCAAACTAGCGTTCGTACTCTCACGAGCACTTCACCTTTTTTTTTGGTTTATGGTGCTAAAGCTATTTTTTCCTTTGAATTAGAAGTTCCTTCTTTTGCTCTGCTACTTCAAGATACTGAAGTAGGAGATGAATATCATGATGGTATATTTAGTCAGCTGGAACTCCTAGATGAGAAATACATTAATGCTTTGGAGCATCTTCGAGCCTACCAGAACAAGCTCAAACAAGCGTATCTTAAGAAAGTTCATCACCGATCCTTTGAGATCGGTGACCTCATCTTAAAAGAAAATAAAAAAAATACTAATGCAACTAAAGACCTTAAAGGTAAATTTGAACCTAAATGGCTTGTGCCATATATCATCACTGCTAAATTTGGATCGGGAGCATACAGATTAGCTACCTTAGATGGTAAATATCTTAAATAACCTATGAACATTATGCATCTTAAGTGCTATTATGCATAATTCTAGTAATTTCATCATTGTATATATTGTACATCTTGTCTCATTTTAGTAAATTCATATAAAAATTTCAAAAACAATCATATTGTGTATCTTCTCAATTCATAAATCAAAATAAAAATATAAAAAACATCAAAATCTTCAAAAAAAATCTTTTATTTTTGCACCTATCAATTCTTGAAGTATTGCAGTTATATTTTTAGTTGTTTTGGATAAATTAGCATTTATTTGGAACCCCTCACTTTCACACTCACATGAATAAATATCTTGATTTTATTTGGTATGATTATTAATCTCTCTTATATCAAATTCCACCATTGAATTAAATAAAATTTTGAGCATAGATAATTGATCTTGTTATTTACTTGAACCAAGTATATCTTTTCACATTAAAATGATTTCATTGCAAATTCAATATGATGCTACATAGTAGAAGTGGTTTCTTGAGTGAAAAGTTTCCCCTGCTATCCTATCATGCACATGGTCTAGAATCTTTGAGAATTGACAAAAAGACAAGCTCACCCCTACCCAGAATAAAAATCCTTTGCTCTACATCCAATCCGAGCAAGTATCCCTACTATAGGAAGAAAAAGAAAAGTCAAAGAAAATGAGAAAAATAAAAATATCATTTTGTACCATCGTAGCAATATTTCAAGATTATCTCAGTTCCAAGAAAAAATACAAAAAAAAAAGAAGAGAAAGAGAAAAGAAAAATCAAAATACAATAAATCCCTTTTCCTACCCCTTGAAAATAAAATAAGGGTGAATGAGCTTGAATCCCTAGAATTCTCAATTATTCGAAAACCATGAGGTAAACCCAATAACAGGTGGTTTGTGCCCAACCCGTTTGGCTTTGGGTAACTCCTAGTGTGGTGATATGTTTGTTACATTAGCGACCTTCTTTTGTACAGACCTATGTCTGCTTATGGATCAGATAGCTCTTGATGACCCGAATTACATAGTAGTCTGGTACGATTACATGCATATAAATCATGGTCAACGAAAACTTGTTTGGTTAATTCAAATTACTTGTATCAAATTATCTTGCTCAAAATTGGTAAATGAACAATACAATTGCACACACATTTGTATTTGAGAGATTTTGTATCATTATGATAAATCAAGGTCGGCAATGAACTCACATATGCACATGAGGGTTCCTTATAAATCTACATTTTGTCTTTAGGATAATTTAAAATATTTATGCAAATATTTTGGAATAATTTCATCTTCTTATTTGAGAACATCTGCTTAGCGTAAAAACAATTAAATACATTTTTTTCTAAAATCCATTTTTTTTTTTCAAAACATGTTAAAAAATCTAGCAATAAATTCACATTTATATATACTTTCGATTTCTGCAACGATGGTATAGTTCCTAAAACCTAAACTATAATTTTATGCCTAGCGCAAGTCCTCATCTTATATATTTTTTATTTATCTCAAAATCAAAAATAAATTATGCAATAAAATTATTTTTGGATTTCACGATGATGGTATAAGTCTATACTTATAATTATATGCCTAGCGCAAACCATTGTTCTAATTTTATTTCCCATTCATTTTAATTCATAAAAACATATGGATTACATTATTATGTTACACAATTGTGCTTTAAAAAGAATGAACACTTTTTTCTATTTCATTTCATTATGTCAACATCCAATTTTGCAACGATGGTATAATTCCTAAGGAATTGTTCAAAATTTTATCACTTAGGAATTTTATGCCTAGAAAAAATCATATTTTTTTTTTATATTTCATGCATAATATTTTCATGAAAATATGAAAACAAATCATCACCATCATCATTTTTCATCATCACAACACAAAGTCTTAAGATAGTCTCTTAAGCACTCTTTTACTTTTAGCAATATTTCTATACTGGGATTAGCTTGATGACCTAACGAGCGACGACTCCATGAAATGGTCATATAACAATGACAATGTCCTTTGAAATCATTGGTAAAAGTCCCTTTATTTTTCATCAAATCATACTACAACAACCAATTTGTTTACATCAGATTATTTCATTTAAATTTTACAGCATGACATAAAATTATACTATTTCCAATGACATAATTACATGAATAATCAATAAACAATTCAAAATTTAAAGCATCATAAAATATATGGACAAGTCATATCACAAAAGATCATATATATATATATATATATATATATATCAAATATATGTACATCATATCAAAACTGGATTGGTATGCCATAATATATACCTTGGCATACTCAATCCTCTCAAAAATATATAGTCTATAGTCAATGTGCAGCTAGTCTCGAGAAGCCCTCAAGCTCTCAGCCTCATCTCCTCTCTTGCCCTGAGGTGGAGGAGGTGGTCCAATCAAGGTCCATGTTGTATTGCGGGTCCTTGACATCGATCATGAGGATGTCCTTGACGATCCCATCGTGATCGGCTCTGTAATGGGGGCTGGCAATGGTATCCTCTAGTTCTCTAGAACCACATGATAGTATAATCCCTGGTATAATGTGGTCTGAGTAATAGCCCATGCCAGATCTTGAGTGCTCACCCCTTCACTCTGAGCCCTGAGTTGTGTAGCCTCATATTGTAGTGTCTACACATAAGCTCATAGGTAGGCATTATCCACTCATAGAGCTACCATCTCGCTACTCTCCCCCACCTTGACACCCTTGCCATTATCGGGTGATGGTGGCCTCTCCCTCTACTGAGAAGGGAGTCCCTCCTCCATCCTCTCTGGCTGCTATGGTCTCTCTAGAGCCTATGGCACTCTTCGATGTATCTCCTGAGGAGACCATAACTTCTCCCTCCCTCTGTGACTCCTCACTACATCGATGGCAGCCTGGTGCTGCTTACCCATCCATCACACCATAGCATGCATTGGATCGTATGACCTCATCATCTGAGGAGGGTGGATGCCTATGTACTAGGCATCATATCCATCTATGACCCCAGTGTCATCCCCATCCATCGACTAAATGGGGGCATCATCAGCATATTGACTCTAGAATCGTTGCATATCTAGAGCCTCAATTAGTGTAGTGTTATCCCAGATAGTCTAGGAGTACTCGTATTATCTAAGATAAGGGATCCTCTATTGTAGACTGAACTGCCTCAAAACTCGATCATAGCCATGGATATCTACCTCTCCCCACTCCATCCTAAGACAAAAGACTTGCCTGATGCAAGCCAACTCCTATCCATCCTCTCCCCACCTTGGATGCTCTCTCCATGGCCTCTAGGTGATCTAGTCAGGGATGAGGTCATCTAGCAACCTCTAGGACATTGGCAGATCTATCTGCCATTATGACCCTCTCTAGAGCCACCAATAAAAAACTTAGGGTCTCTCTCGATCAACCCCTATCAGTGGAAGCCCTATAGAACTTCACATTGTAATGTGCTCCTAGCACCAAACCTATAGCAACGATGTCAGTACTAGACATCGACCTCCCTTTTATATGATCTCGTATAGGATCCTATATAAGTGGCATAGTACAAAGTTTCCCCAAGAAAACCTATAGCCATGGTCTCTCATGTCACAGAACACATCTGAGAGTAGCCACGGTAACCTGCATCCACTTTGGTGGCATAGAAATAGGCCACCCACTACCCCTACAAAAACCTGAGTCAATCAAGATGCCCCAGGCATCTGCCTCAATGTCTCGATGTTCACTTTGCCCTTCTCTAGCGCAAAGCTAGGGTCTCCGCACAGTCGCATCATGGCATGGCCCTGATTGGCCGTAGGAGTCATCAACCACCCATGTATGGATATCCTCAAGATCCTCCATACATCCTCTAGAGTGGGATCCAATTCCCCTATCAATAGCTAGAAGTAGGATGACCCCAGATACCACCTCTCTACTAGGGCTATCAATAGCCTCATGTGTGTAGGTATTTATGGCATCTTTGCCACATGTTGTAGCCCAACCTCTGATAGTCAGTCTTGTTCTGCCTAATCAAGCATGGCTACATTGTATCTGAGCCCCCCGTATTTCCACTCCTAAATTTTTAGTAATCCCCTTTGCAAAATAAATAATAAAACAACAAAAATCATTAATAGATAATCATTAAAATTAGTTAAATCAATTTCATCTTATAAAAAAATGATATCGTCCATTATTGGATGATATCATACTAAATTAAGTCAAATCATCCTTGGTAGGACGAAATTGTCTCTGATTTTTCAACTTGGGGATCACCCCTTGTTGGACGGGATCGCCCCTATTTCACCGATTTCACCCCTAGACGAAATCGGAGATCTAGGGATGATTTCAACGAAATTGGGACGATTTCATCCTGACGTTGTCGACGGCCTAAAAATGATCGTGATACCCCAAAAATAGTCAAAATTCAAATTAAAAATCACACAAATCAAATTAAAAACATAATACATCAAGTTTAGATCCCTACCCGCATCCCGCATCAGACCTCTATCGATTTGTGTGTTGTTTCCACCATTTTTCCTGTAGAGCTCTAAAACAGTAAAAGTGAATAGTAACAATGAATTAGGGTTTTACCCTATTTTTTTAATTTTATTTAAAAACAACAACTTTTTTTAAATTTTTCTTTTCTACGCTTTTACCTCAAACGTTCGATTTGGGTAAAAACATGGAGGGGGCACCATAGTAAGTAGTCGTACGATTCGACCTAGAATTGTCGTCTAAAAAATGGAATAAATTTTTTCTTTCTCATAAAGCATAAAGAACTCGCATTTAATGCATTTTATTTAGAAAATTTTCTAAAGAGGGGGCAAAATGTAGCACCCTAAAATTGGCACAGTTAAACCCTTAGTAAAAAGATAAAAATTTAAATTTTAACCTTGAAACTACCCGTTAACCACTCCCCCCATTTTTCATGCCATTTTTAGGATTTATTTTGACCATTGGATGATATCATCGCCGATCAGACGATATCATCATCGATCAGATGATGTCATCACTGATCAAATGAAATCATCCCAAATCGGATGAATTCATCTCGAATAGAACGTCCAGACGATTTCATCCCAAAACTAAATTTTCATAATTAGCTTATGTTTCAACAACCTCTCCAACTTAAGCAGAAGCGTGTCTACGTAGTTGGAGATTCCTCCATTGGAGATCTCCCAGATAGGGATGATCCCTAACCTCCTAAACTCCCCCTAATCCTATATAAACTAAGAATTTTTCTCATTTTATCCCCCTGGCTCTCCTCCTGACTCTCTCCCTAGTTGATTTTCCCTGCCATTTAGCTTTGCTATGTTAAGACGTTCTATCCACCATTTTTTGCACTCATAGTTTTAAGTTTTCATTGTAGGTTTTCACTGTGCTTCAGCTGGAGGAATCTCGGATCGTTGCAGGCGATTCCACATGATTTCGGATGATCCTATCATATATCGGTGACAATCTCATACGATTGGAGGTGAACTCGATTGCAGTTCAGATTGGGGGCAATCAGAGCCTTGAGTTTGCATTTCTCATCTTCCTTCCTTATTTTACTATGCATTAGCTTGATTATTTTCATTCTACATCTTGGAGTTCACCTCATTTAGCATAAATGCATGATAAAGTTAAAATAAGTTATTAAAACAATGCATTTCCTTTAATCTGTTATCTAGATTTATTATTTAAGCATTTATACTCTCACTTGTATAATTTTGCATTATTCTTGCAATTGCATTTTTGGTTTTTGGTGTCTATTTTTGTGATTGCAGGTTTCTGATGAATTATTATAATGAATTCATTAGATCGACGATGATCTTGTTTGATCTTAGATGATCATCTATCATCTAGGACAATTTTGTACAATTGCAAATGATCCTGTCATATTCGGGATGATCTGGACTCCTACAAGCTTCAGAATCTTCATCAGACATCCGAAATTAGGTGCATTCTTTCTCATTTAACATATTCCTTGTATTTAGGATTCATTCATCCTCATATAGAATAGCTTAGATTCATTGTGGCCAACCTAGGAATATGAATTATTGAGTATAAAATGAACACATCAAACCCATTCTCAACCTAGGCATGGAAACTGCCACTCAAAGTTTCTTGGTGAACCCCACCATCCATAAAAAATTCACCCTTATACCCCTCACCTAAGAGGCACGACCTTAAAAGGGCCTCTCAGTCTGAGGTATTGTCCCATACTTCTCGCATCCCCCTTCCGAGCACAAATACTATAGCCTGAAGGTGAGGGTGCAAAAAATTTGGGTCAGTACAAGATGATGCCAACTAAGAACTCTCTACTGAGTTGTGAAAAAACTAATCTTTGTAATGTTCCATATTATTTTTAATTTTACAAACTATAAATAGAGGTTGAACCCTCATTTTCAAGGGTTAACTTGATAGCAAACCCTCAGGGCTCTACGGGGATGGCAGTAGTTTCTGGAGGAGGTATGAAAAACTAGAGGAATGTAGTGATGGCATCAGGTCCATCACAGAGCGTGCATGCTAGTGCTGGTATTTAATTTAAAAATGATTGGAAGGAACAGGATTTCCCATTGCATTCTAGGAATTGCTTGTTAAAGAACAATGAATGTTTGGAACAATGTGAAGCCAAGTCGATTCTAGTGGTTCAACCAGACTCGGTGGCAGAATATGTGGAGTATTTAACCAAACATGCACTTATTGGTAAATTTATGGGCATCCAAATTTCTCTTCCCTTTGTGGAGGCTTGGGTTAGGAAGACTTGGAACCCTAAAGGTGATGTGGAGGTGATGCTGAGTGCAAACAACTATTTTATGGTGGTTTTTTCTTGTCTTGTGGATCATAACAAAGCATTTGAAGGAGGTCCCTATTTTTGTAACCAAGCGAGACTCTTTCTTAAACCCTGGCATGTGGGTTTCAACCCATCAGAGGAGCGGCCGTCATGGGTTCCGGTGTGGGTTCGGCTTCCGTGGCTCCCATTGGAATTTTGGAGAAATGACATCTTGCATATGATTGCCCTTCTACTTGGGAAGCCGGTTGGACCGTCACAACAGACGCTGGATAAAAAGGTAATCTTTGTTGCTCGTATCTGTGTTGAAATTGATTTAAACAATCCTATTCTAGATTCTATTGAAATACAGTTCGGATCAACCACATGGGTTCAAAAACTTGACTATGAAGCTCTTCCATTTTGTTGCCAGATTTGCCATGAATATGGCCACTTACAAAGAAAATGCCCTAAGTTTGTCTTGCCTGTGGCTTCAAATCCTGGGCCCTCTCGAGCTGTACAAAATATGGATAAAGGAAAAGCCCCGATAAAGGAGGGGGATCAGGATAAGGAAGGCTTTGTTATGGTAAAACCTCAAAAAAAAGGAAGAAAGGCAAAAAGAGACATTAAGGATAACCAGCCAGATGCTCAACTCAACCATTTTGAAATTCTAGAGAATCTTGATCAGTGCATGGAGATACTTGAAACATCGCTACCTGTTATAGATATAACAGGACCAAATAAGTTGTCCCTTCATGATGTGGAACCAAGGGAATCAGATATAGGGGGTTTAAATGAAGAACAGAGGGCTTTGGTTTCGAGTATAGGTGATATGGTTGGCCCTAGCCCTGGAAGTGAAGTTATCTTAGAAAATGGTACGGATTTAGATATGCCCTCTCCTACCCAGACACTGATGCAGTCATCCATGGACTGTAAAACTCCTACGGTGCTGGGATTGCAACATAAAATAATTAAAAAAATGCTTCAGATAAGAATATGAAGGTGGGTCGGAAGAAAGACCAGGATAAAATTAAGTTAATGGGGGAGACTTTGGTAGATTCAGGTTTGGTGAGAACTTTGGACTCCCATTTTTATAACCCCCTAAAATGATTATACTTTCATGGAATGTAAGGAGGTTGAACAGCATCTCCAGACAAAAAGTTGTTCATGATTTGATTTGTGTTCATTCTCCGGATGTGGTTTTTATTCAGGAGACTAAATTAGCTGTTGATATTTTGTTCAATATTGCTCCCAAATTGTGGAGAAAGGGGCAATGTCAGTGTATTGGTGCATGTGGACATGCTGGAATTGGTGGTGTTGGGAGAGATTCTGCTGGCATGGTCAGTTTTTTCTTTTCCATTTATAAAGGTGTTCACTCCAACAATCTTATGGAAGCTCTGGCGATACTTGAGGCCTTGCAAAGGGGGTTTTCTCTTGGCTGGCATAGGATTATTTGCGAGTTTGACTCTCAAATTTTGGTTAATCTTTTAAACAACAAAAGAGTGGAGGATGTTAATTGGCAGTTGGCCTCTATGACCATTCAGATTCTTAGAATGAGTGAAGAGTTTGAATTTATATCCTTTGTGCACATTCCAAGGGAATGGAATGGGGTTGTTGATTACCTGGCCAAAAGGGCTTTTGAGCTATTGGATACTCAGAGTATTGATAACTGGGAGAGTCTCTCGTCTGGGGATTCTCAACACCTACGGGAGTTGATCCATAAGGATGTTTAGACTTAATGTGGTTTGTTTTTTTTGGTTTTCTTTGGGAGTTGACCTTGTCTAGTGATTTAGCCTGTCTTGTTGCTTATTTGAGTCCTGGTTGGGGGCTCAGCTGTACTTTGTAATCCAGACTTTTTATCAATAAATTTTTACCCCTTTATTTAAAAAAAAAGGGTTAACTCTATCTTTTTTTCCTATACCATTTTAAATTTTCCAAAAGTTAATGAAAGGAGCATTACATTTATTTTTACTTCAAAGCTTGTATGTTCACCATCTTATTAGAGGTTCTAATCTTAAAGCTGCATTTTTGTAAATACTTTAATAGTTAGTTTGATAGGCATATTGACTAATAGAGTAATTGAAATATACTTTGGATTGGTTCTATATTGTTAGGAGTGTATTTATGTTAAATCTAGATAGTGATTAATTCTATTATTTGGATTATCATTATCGAGGTATTGGAATTATTTTATACAATATTTCTCTACTATTCTTATAAATGTGTGAGGGTATTCAAGATTTGTGATAATGTTGATCTAAGTAATGTGTTCTGATATGATTTTTGGAGGTTTTTGTTGTGATATCAATGTTGTTAACCTAACCATCCAACTATTATTCACTTTTTTAACCCTAATATCAAAATCCTAAGTGAGCATAATAGCGTCGAAATCTTATTTAAGTTGACAAGGAACCATCCTACTCTGGAGGTTAGATTGGGAACTTTGCTTTGGTTTATACCAATGTTGAGTGTTGAGCTACAACTATCGAGTGCATGCCTAAATAGAAAATAGGAAGATAGATAGCTATAGTGTTGAGTAAAGCTTAAACGCAATTCAGTGCCCAACAATTTTTGGCATGCCCTGTGGGACCAGTTCACAAGGAACACTAAGACTCACCATCTGATATATGGTTTTACCTACCCTAAGGAATCAAGATTTGGTGAATCATCTTAACCCTACTAAGTGAATAATATAAAATTCACCTCACGACTCCCTGGTTTGTGAACCTAGAAAAGAATCACCCCTATATATCAGTACACTTTCATGTATACCAAGTCATTTAAGAGGAACAACCCAAATTATTTCTTCTTTCTTGAGTTACCTTATAGAGGAACAACTATGATAAGGAGCCTACATAGAGATTTTTAAGAAGAGGCTGATCACCCTGAAGAGAATCCCATTGAAGAAAATCCCATAGTTGATCAAAACCCTTCTCCAGTAGTAACTCTACCTAGAAACATGGTAGCAAATGCAAATCAAAATCAAGCAAATGTTGCACCAAATCAGCCTTTACAAAAGTTCCCCAATTGGGACACAGTCGACCCACTTCGGTTGTCTCACATGCATGCCATCCCTAAAGTTCTATCCAAAGCTATACCCACATACAATGGATCAGGGAAGATGATATATGAGTATTGTTAAGATATCCTCAATCTGGTATCTATCCATAACATAAGAAATGAGGATGTTATTGTAAGTATTCTAGCTCTATCTTTCACAGGTAAGATTTTGCATTGCTTTAGGAATATTGAGGACAAAACCATTACCTCATGGATTTAATTACTTGAGCCATTCATGGAGGAATTCAATGAATATGCTGACCCCTTCTCCTTGATAAATCATTTTACTTCCATGCAGAAGGGACCCCAAGAATCGGTCTCATATTTCAATCTAAGTTTTAGTAGGACGTGGAAAATAATTCCCCCTGCAACAAGACCAACCACAATTTTAGCCTATATGTATTATATAAGAGCTCTAGGATTAGAACTGAGTTTACAAACCTAGCAATTCAGAATTAAATATTTTACCTAAATATATAACATTGTAGTTCATGCAAAGAATGTTCTAATCAATGTAGGGATATTACCTCCTAAGACTGTGTTGCCTTATGATCATGAAACAAGTAGTTTCTAAGGCCAGGAAGGAACCAGAATGCTCTTCAGATGGTTTTTGGTCTGCAATGACCCTCATGATTCACAATATTGTGTTATGCATCAAAATCATGTACAAATAGCCATGGAATAAGCTAAGAGAGATTCAAATGGAAGAACAAATATACTTTGACAGCAAGATCAAATTATGGTAGGAAAAGACTCTAAGGAGGATGGCCCAATTGATATTAAGATAAGGTCTGGGAAAAAGACCCTACAAGTAGATCCTCAAAATATAGGATAATTCCAAGTTCCATCACGATAGAAAATGGATCAGATTTCACAAAATAATGACACATTCCCCATTACTCAAGCTAAGGGTAAAGAGAATACAAATGGTCTTCCTAATATATTAGAAAAGGAAACTTAAGGAGACAATATGATATCTAAATATGATGCTCAATAAATGCTTAGATTCCCCTTTATTACTAAAATAAAAAGAATAGAGACCACTCAATAATACAAAATAAAGTATGGTGAGCCAGAAAGAATACCTGAAAAATCTATACTGGCTAAGTATGAATACAATATTTTTTAATAAATGAAAAATATCCCATAAAAATCTAGTTTGTATGATACTCTATTTATCCTTGGTCAGATAGATCTGATTAAAGCTTCTCTTGACAAGTATCCACAAAACAAGTAGACTACCACAATCTTGAGTATGGCCCCCCAAAAAAAGGTAATATCATCTGCTAAACCAAAAAATAAACCTCCCTCATTCTACATATATTTAAGGATGTAGGGATGGATAGTTTGAAATTGTATGATAGATTCAGGAGCGTCAACTATAGTTATGCCTAAAGAATTTTGTGAAGATATGGGTATGGAGTATACCCGATCTTGTCCTAGAGTATTACAATTATATGGGACACCTGTCAAGATAGTTGGAGTTATTAAGGATGTTTTAATGAGGCTATACAAAGCCCCTGAGGTGATTATAGTACAATAAATAGTTGTGGTTGACCTATAACCTTACTTTGAATTATATCTCTCAAGGGAGTTTACTGTAAAACTAGGTGGATGTATGTACATGGATTATTCTAGTATGGTAATTCCTTTCAAAGAAAAGAGAATAAGGATAACACCTAAAAAACCAATACCTTATAGTATTGAAAATATCAAGGAAGACATGTGCAATATCAATCCCCTGGAAGAATTTGAGATGATGGAAAATATTAAGGATTTGGATATTGAAGATGAGTTACCTTTCAGAGAAGATTATAGTCATTTTGGAAATGGTGTGGGAACATATAGTATATCAACTTAATTAGAGAATAAAATCCCTACTATATCCAATAAGCCCCTGAGGGAAAAGGAAACATGGACCATGCACTTTTATGGTGCTAAATGCAGAAATGGTGTAGGATCAGGGGCAGTTTTATAGTCCCAATCAGAGAGGACAAATAATTTTTTCTATAGACTAACATGGTCATGTACTAATAATGTTGTAGAATATGAGGCCCTATGTCTTGGATTGATTCAGGTAGAAATCATTGGCATTAAAATCTTGAACATATATGGTGATTCTGAGCTAATAGTTCATTAGGTAAGAAATAGGTGTAGTAGTAAGCACCATTATTGAAAAGATTACAAAAATAGGGTATGGGATATGATGGAATCCTTTGATGCCCTAAATTTAAATTTTATTCCCAGAGAGAAGAACACCCTAGAATATTCCTTAGCAACAAAGGGAGCTAACTTCAACCCTTTTGTAGACTATAGAATCAAGAAATCCAAGGGAATCAAAATGATTTTTAGACCTGCAGTACCAGAAAAGTAGATTTTTTGGTAGGTCTTTGAAAATGATGAGCAAATAATTGACTTTATGGAAAGAGAAGCATGTCTCTCTACTATCCAAGAAGAAAATCTAGAATAAATTGACCAATAAGATGTTATTAAACTAGGGAACAATGTCATTCCTAGAGGATTGGTCACTCTAGAAAGCTTATTTGACAATGAGGATAGAAAAAAGATCAGAACCATGAAAGTTAGTGAATAGATCTATAAATAAGTGGAAGTCAGTATTGAAAATAAGCTCAATGTTGGAATTAAATGTTCACTAGATTAAGCTAAAGATGTCAAAGTCTTATGCTTAAAATACCAAGATATTATGGCTTGGTCATATGAATACCTCAAGGTATATGACAAGAAGGTTATCCAACATACTATTGAGCTAGAGCCTGATGAAAAGTCTTTTAGGCAGAAGCAAAGGCCTGTGAACCTAAGGATCAAGGCCATCATGAGATAGGAGCTATTAAAGTTACTAAAGGCTAAGATCATATACCCAATAAAACATTCTACCTAGGTAGCAAACTTGGTACCCATAAGAAAAATAATGACGATATACGCTTGTGTGTAGACTTCAAAAATTTTAACCAAGCATCCCTCAAAGATCATTATCCTCTCCCACAAATTCATTAGATATTATAGATAGTGGTAGGCACATAGAGGTTATCATTACTCGATGGTTACTCTAGATATAATCATATTTGGATGAAATATGAAGATTAGTATAAGACATGATTCCCTACCAAATGGGGTACATTTGCCTACCAGATAATGCCTTTTGGGCTATCCAATGTGGGAGCCACATTTTAGAAAGCCATGGATTATGCCTTTGGTGCACTAATAAAAAAATTAATTATGATTTATTTAGATGATATGACTGTGTTTTCCCATGATAAGGAAGACCACTATCACACCTAGAACAATTTTTCCATAAATATAGAGAATTTGGCATTTCACTCAATCGTAAGAAGTCATTATTTGCAATTCACAAGGGAAATTGCTAGGTCATGTGGTCTAAAAATAAGGTATGGCCATAGATCCATATAGAATAAGATCCATTATTGCTCTTCCTTTACCTACAAACAAGAATACTTTACAGTATTTTCTGGGCCAGATCAATTTTGTCAGGAAATTCATTTCTAACTTTGCACAAAAATTCAGGCCTATATCTGAGTTACTCAAGAAGAACACTGAGTTCAAATGGACTGAAGTTAGAATTTTTTTTTTGATATTATCAAACATTCCATTTCAACAACGCCAATGCTGATAAATCTAGATTGCAATGAATATTTTATCCTTTATGCATATGGAGCTGAAGAAAGTTACGCCTCAGTGCTTACTCAAAAGGATGATCAAGGGGGAGAGCATCCTGTATTATTTTTGAGCTAGAGACTCCATAATTACCAGGAAAAATATAACTTCATTTAAATACAAGTATTTTTTGTGATGAATTCACTAAAAAAATTTAGGCAGTACTTGGTACAGAGTAAGACCCTGGTATATGTGGTTCATCTAGATGTAATAAATTTTATCCTTCTAGGTGAACTAGGAGATAAAAGAGCTGGTTGGATTACCAAAATATAAGCATATGATGTAGAAATACATACAATCAACTTGGTGAGGGGCAGACCCCTA
Organism: Wollemia nobilis; assembly: GCA_028583015.1. Taxonomy (NCBI): domain Eukaryota; kingdom Viridiplantae; phylum Streptophyta; class Pinopsida; order Araucariales; family Araucariaceae; genus Wollemia; species Wollemia nobilis. Next base: position 2,374,736 of record JAQPPZ010000493.1, read on the forward strand.
TGCCAAGGTCTAAAAGAGGTTGCAACATTAGTAGAAATGATAGCTTTCCAAACAATGGATGAAGATCAGGTGGAAGAAATACAAACTATAGACTTTGATTGGGTAGACCAGATGATAAAATATTTCCAAACTAGAGTGTGCCCCACAAACCTAAATGCTTCCCAAAGGATGAGATATAGGTTTCATGATTTAAAATATGTGTTGCTACTAGAAGGCCTATATAAAAGGAATTTGGATGAAGTTCTTCTAAAGTGCCTAAAATATGATCAATAAAAGAAAGTCATGGAGGAGTTCCATGGAGGACCAACTGGTGGACATAGCTCAGGTAGAGTTATAGCTTTGAAAATTATAATAGCGGGCTATTATTGACCTACTATATTTGCTGATGCTTTTAGGATCACCAGGGCTTGTGACAAATATTAGAGATAGGTTGGAAGGACAAGGAATTCTTCATTCCCCCTCAAGCCTATACAAATTGAAGAACCTTTTCAATAATGGAGGTTGGACTTCATTGGGGTGATCAACCCCAATTCCTCAGTAGAACACAATTTTATCCTAACTACCATAGATTATCTCACCAGATGGGTAGAGGCTATTCCTACCAAGAAATCAGATCAAGATGTGATAAATTTTATGGAATATTTGATTTCAAGGTTTGGGGTTCCATAAGCCTTGGTAAGTGATAATGACCCAACTTTCATAGGAGCCAAGTATATTGAGTTTGTCAGAAAGTATGACATAACTCTTAAGAATACTTCAAATTATTATCCACAGGGTAATGGACTTGCAAAATATACCAACAAAAACCTGTTAAGGATTTTGAGGAAATCACTTGAAGGAAATAAAATAAGTTGGCATTTGTTGCTAGACCAAGCTCTGTGGGTAGACATGATTACTATACACAATTCTATTAAGACTTCTCCTTATGCACTATTATATGGCAAGGAGGTAGTGTTACCCATACATTTGAATATCCCAACACTTAAGCTTGTCAATACAAAGGAAGAGTCAGTGGAAGATCCGGTAAAAAATATGTTGACCCATTTTCTACAATTGGAAGAGAATAGAGCTCAGGCCTATGACAATTTTCAAAAGGATTCCTCAAATATCAAATCATGGTTCGATAAGAAGGCAAAATTTAAAACATTATAAGTTGGAGACTCAGTTCTCAAGTGGAATGTTGATAGAGCAAATCCAAGCAAGTGTGACAAGTTTGATTCGTTTTGGGATGGTCATTTTGAAATAGTAAAATCCAAGGAGGCCAATGTGTTTCAACTGGGAGATCCAGAGGGGAGCATACAAATTATTTTGCTGAATGGTTTTCATCTTAAGCTCTACAATGTGTAAAACATAAGCTCACTATAACATATGTATATACATTGTATTATTAATTTCCCTCCTTTATGCACTTTGTATTTTAACTTCTTTCTACACTTTGTAATCAGTCTTCTTTGAAAATTCTTGAAAAAAGGAAAAAAATTTCAAAAATGAGTAAGTGTTGACAAAGTATCTAGCAATGTTCCATTCCACACTTGAATACATGTAAATACTTTTGAAATGACAAGTGCTTTCAAATATGTATCAAAATACACTAGGATCCTCATGGATTGGTGCAAATGTTCTTACCTCGCATGATGAAGAGAGCTAGATATTAAAAGAAACAAAGACATATCCAATCTGGGGACCTTTCAAAGCTAAAATTATGATGGAGTGGAACCAAGGTGATAATTCGTGCGTGAAATTTTCTAAGTGTCAGCAGAATCAAAATAATGTCTTTGACCCACCATGTTTTAAAGAAGCTAAGGGAAATCTGAGAAATATTTTCATGACCATGCCATGTGGAGATACAAGGAAGACCCCATAATAATTCTAATGAACTCTCACTTGAACCAAAGAGTAGCTGAAGAGGCACAGTGAGGTGGCAATGCAGTTTGAATTTTTGGCCAATGAAAATTTAGAATACCACCATTGAGCTACCAAAAGGAATGAGTGGAGGTTGGAAAGTGTGTCAGTAGGAAGATCACGCAGTGGCCACATTAATGGTGAAGAATACACACACTCTAGGAAATAAAATAACCAAAAGGGCACACACAAAGTTCATTTGCTAGTCAATTGCATCCACAAAGTAGTGAAGGATGAAATGATACTCTGAAGTTTTCTACTATGAAATACAGAGAATAAAATCTCACTGTTATCAAAATGGCTCTTGAGGAAGTACTCAAGGAGGCACAAAATTTGGGAGCAAATTTTTAAGCTCATGTGTGTCAAACCAAATGAGTTGCAGATACAGTGATGACAAGAGTAAGGAGGACCCTCCTAAGGAAGAGTTTTAAATTCCCATATTTCATAGAAAAGCCAATGCGTCGACAAGGTACCATAGATATAAAATATTTCTTGTTCTCCTATAGCTGTGATTTTTCATATCATTGTCCTGAATTATTTTTTGCTATTATCCAAATCTATGATTCTAAAAATAGAGTCATAAAAAACTTTGAAAGCACTCCCCTATTCTCAATTACCAAAAAAAATTTCCATGAACTATTCACCATAGGAGTAGGTCCTCCTTCAAATCCTAGACCATTTAACATAGCAGAGCTAGCAAGGGCTTATACCAAATTAGTGACATCAAAAAATAAAATAGCTATAGAAAGATGGCTTCGTCTTAACTTTAGAAGGATAAGGGAAGAATATGAAATGCCTGAAGTTCCTATCCATATTGATGAATTTGCAAACCCTAAACTATTTTCTATGTTGGCCTGCATGGAGGATTTAGACTATGATATAATGGTATATGGATGGTAAATTATTGTGACTTATTGTATTTCTAATGAAAGAATGTATGAGAAAGATGTGGGGTAAAAGGGGACTAGGGTAATTTATTTTGATTGGCCCGCTTTTCTTACACAGAGCATACATGAACAGTTAGTAAGTATGAAAAGGGGCTCTGATGCTCCTAGTTGTAGGAATTGCTCAAGTCTGGTGTGGATGTTCTATGCTACCACTAAGGACATAATGCCTTAGATTTTGGTCAAGGACAAAACCAATGATGGGGAACCCTTACCGGTTTATTATTGGACAAGTCACTTGATAAGTAATGAGTCGTATTATAGATTCAACTTGGAATTTATTGGACTTGTCCTGATAATAATGTATGGAATATGCCCTAGATTACTACCCCTTGCTAAGAAAATTCTCAAAATAGAGGGTGTAGAGGAAGGATATTGGTATTTTTGATCGAGGGCATAGTTATTATATTGTATGGTTTCATGGGAAAACCTTTTCTCTTGCCTCATTTTGTTACAGAAAGGCTTTTTACCTTCGAATATTTGAGGCAGGTAGAATATATTTATTTGAATTATGGTTCTGGGAGAAAGAGAAAATATTTTCTTACACACCTCATTATGGAGGACATTACCATCACTAATAAGGGTCATAGTCATAAAATCGACCAATACCTTGATAGGTTACATCTATTTTATATCCCCAAATATGGAGTTACAACCCTAATGGTATCTTCGCTACAAGAAATATAGCCCTAAATGAAGAAAAGGCTCATAAGTTTGAAAAGAGGTCTAGGGCTCATTTAGAGCAAGGAATAAATAATGATGATACCACTCTTTTTTGGCAATTTTTGGTATGTTGCCTACCTTCATGGTTGTGAGTTGTCATTGATGTCAAAAGGAGTTTGTGTTGATATCAAAAGTAATTTGTGATTATGTCAAAAATATTTTGGTGCCAAAAATATCTTGAAAGTTCCGTGATGTTTCTTTAAGGTTTTTTAATTAAAACCATGGTGACAAGGTTAAAGTTTTTTCTTAAAACCATCTGGAATCATTAAGGGTTTTTATTAAAACAATCTTGGCTTAATGAAAAGGTTTTTGCTCCTTGAAAAAACTTTAAAAGTCCATTTTGATTATTAATAAATAAATGAACTTAAACCTTTGAAAAGGTTTTAAGTTAAGTTTATTATTAATAAAATAATAATTATTTATTTAATAATTATTATTGAAAGGGTTTCTAAACCCTTAGAGACGCCAATGTAGAAGACTTACCTCACCGATGTCATTTTTTTGGAAGAAGCGTCAACGTCAACTTGCATGGGATGCGAAAGACTATTAAAGGACATTAATTACTAAGGTTCAATACACCTCTAATTTGCACGATTACCTTACAATTTGTATTGCTTTATGACCTTCGATTTTGGATTGCTCCATGATTTTCAAGTTTTGTATTGCTCTATGTTTAAGTTTTGATTTCATACGCCTGTGAGGAAGACAAATCTGTTTGTCTTTAATCTCTACGAGAAAAGGGAAGGTAAAATGACAAGTGGTGATTGAGATTTTCATTGGGTATTTGTGCTCCAACGGTGGAGGTAGTGGAGTGAAGACGCTCGCTAAGAAGAGGTGCTAAGTTTGATTCATGACAGACATGTTTCAGTTTTTTCTTGGTTGGGGTTATTGTGCACGTGGTACGACAATTTCTTTGGGCCACGAGTTTGGATGAGGAAGCACTTTGACACTTATGTTGGTGTCTCCACACTTCTCCTAAGGTTGGATAATTTATTTTTGGCCAAGGTAGATCTTTTATTGATAATATGGAATATTTGATTTGACTTGGCAATTATTGTTGGTAATTGGATGGAGGTATAAGGTTAAATAGAAATATTGCTTTGACATTATTATTATTGATGCTTAATTTTTATGTGGTAAATGCATTTAGAAGTAAATGTATTTTAGGAGTTATAAGGGTTTAAGGAATAATTGTGCTTAATGTCATATTGGGGTTAGAGAGCCTTTGGAGTTATTGAGTGGATATTCTCTTGTAATTAATTTTTGAGGTTGAAGTTATTTTGTGATATATTAAGTAGGAGTTATAAGGTGTAAAGGAATATTGTTGATATGTATATTTGTGAGTTTTGATTATTGATGAGTTGGAGTGATAAGGTGTTATTAGGAATCTTATCATTGTGCATTATTCCATTTTTTCTAACTCTAATTTGTGGTAAAATGAGAGTTAGTGTTGTGAGAGATTTTGAGTTCTCCTTCTACATCAAAGTAAAGGTATGGGCACATTCTTCCATGGTTATTATTGATTGATGGTTTTCTAAAAATAAGTTTGGAGTGAAAAGGATTAAATTAAGTTTCATTATTTGGAGTGGATATTATTTTCTAAAAGTGGAAGTATTGATTATGCATTATGAGATCATGATGATTTTATGAGTTATTGCATAATTCTAGTTTATGAGAGTGGAAGCATTTGAAGTTTAATTTAGGATTTTTGAGTGAGAAGCGTATGCCATTGCTATAAGTTGTTGAAACCCTAATTGAGTTTTTTGGTTGTTTAGAGTTTTGTTTTGAGATTGCTTCCATTGAGATTTAGTTGATCAAGTTATGCTTTACTTGATACATGAGTTGGGCTTGCTCCTTTAAGATTTGATTTATCAAGTTGTACTTTGCTTGATAAACTTGGTTGTGTGGTTAAGTTGAGCATTCCCATTTGAGAGAAGTTGGAAATATCTTGAACCCCTTTTTATGCTTAGAGAGATATTTCTTTGAGTTCTTGAAAACTAACTTGGATAGGGTTTGATAGCAAGTTATGGTTCTATGTTGGAGGAGTTTAAGGATAGAACATATTGAGTCTCTAACAATTCTCTTTATGCTTCTATGAGATTGATTTGAGTTGAGATTGAAAGTTGAAGGATATAACATATTGAGTCTCTAACAATTCTCTTTATGCTTCTATGAGATTGATTTGATATGATTGGATGAAACACATTGGGTCTCTAAAAATTCTCTTTGTGTGTTCACATTGGGCAAGTTTCTTGGTAAAATTTCTTAAGCTTATTTGGTCAAGTTCTTGGTGAGCTTGCTAGGACATATTTGGACAGGTTCTTGTGGAGAACTTGTGGACTGATTTGGATAGGTTCTTGTGGACTGATTTGGACAAGTTCTTGTGGAGAATTTGTGGGATTATTTGGATAGGTTCTTGTTGAAGAACTTGTGGATAGATTTTATGAAGTCTTGGTGAAGACTTGTGAGTAGTTGTGATTGATTTTTTCAATATTTTGGATTAATATTGTGACAAATCTGACAGAGATTTGAGAGCAAATTTGTGCTAGACGAGAGGACTGAGTTTGGTGCAAATTTGTGACAGATTTTGAGAGGACTTGTGTTGGACCTACTGACTATATTTAGTAAAGGTGTTGATGGGTAGATGTGGAGGTGATCAGTGAGGACAGAAGTCTCTAGAGCCAAAGCAAGGAGGATAGGATATCTTCTGTGGAAAGGAGTTCCACCTGCTAGCAACAGAAGAGATAGTGATCTTTTGAAGCATCATTTCCAGAGCTTTGGGGTATAGGACATCTCCTTTGGGTAGGAGGCTCATAAAAAATTATTTGGGTGATAGGACATCTCCTTTGGGTAGGAGTCTCATAAATATTTTATTAGGGGAAGGATTCTCCTTTGGATAGGAAGTCCATAAACATTGTAATTGGGAAGGATTCCCAAAGGATTTGATTGAGAAAATTTAGTGAAATATTTTCTCTATGGAGTAGCCCACCTTGGGTGAGCCACATTATATTGGTGTCTCAATTGTATGATGAATTGTACACTGGTTTTATTACTACTTTTATTTTGCTATTGGTTTATTGCATCGATTTCTAAAGTAAAAGGAAAAAGTTAAAAGGTGGTCTTATATTGTTCACCCCTCCTCTCAGTATAAGCTTGTGTTCTTCACTCTTCTAGAGTGGAATGTTGCAAAAATGGGTCAACTACCTCCATGGTTGGATTTTTATGAACATATTTTTTATTTTGATCCCAATAATAAGAAAATTCATCAGATTATAGAAGCCACCATTAGTGGCATTGAAGGAAAAACTTCAAATAAAAATGACCCTTAGCCTGAGAATGCTACTGGAATGTAGTGAAGATATTAGATTGGTGGAGAATGAGGGTTGAGATTGGAAAAACTGAGTCTAGGTTTAGAATGAAGATCTATAAGGAGTTTTCAAATAGAAATAATAAAAATATCAAAACCTAGAGGTAAAAGGACATCAGGAACATAGTGTTGACAGTTCAAAAGCCCTAAACTAGTTATGAATCTCTCTCTCCACCTATAGATCAAGAAGCTCTAGTAGAGGAGGAGACTCCTTTGATAGTAGCTAAATTTTTTAAAACTTTTCATCCTACCTCTGAAAAAATGGATAATTTTCCTAAGGGAGCTCAGCTTATGAGAAAAATGTAATATTCCAGTGAAAAGGTTGTTAGTACTCTAGTTATTGAAATAGTATCTAGGAATAAATGCTTAGAGCTAGAAGGTCAGCCTCCAGAGAAATATATTGACTATGAGAAGAAGAATGAGAGTTTCAAGTTCACCACCTTTCTTTTACCCTTGCAAAATTAGTACAATTATGTCCTATTTCTAAGCAAGTTCTACTTTCTGGAGTAGTACAAGGAGATATATCAGAAGAAAACTCTAAGAGTGAGATGATTTAATTTAAATTAATCCATAGAAGAAATAAAATATCCCTAGAGAGAAGGGAAAAGGAATTTTCAAAGAATCAAATATTAGATATGGAGGAGATTGCAAAAGAAGTAGCTATGCTGCTGAAGAATTGACCCACCAAGAATAGTAGCAAGAAATAGAAGATGAGCATGAGCACCCTACATCTATAGGTGAAGGTATGATTTCTAAACCCTCTTCTCCCCTACAAAATTATGAATCCCCAAAGAATTCTCCCTCCATTTTTGGTCAAGAAAATGTGACAAAGGTACTTTCTCCCTCTCACAGTACACACCATGTTTCCTTGGTTGACACTGAAGAACAAGTCACTTTTGTTCTCTCACAATCATCCCAAATTCCACTTCCAGCATCTAAGGTTCCCGCTTTATCATCTACCATAATTTCATCTTCATCGTTACCACCACCACCATAAATAGGACACAACATTCCAAGTATGACCATTCATCCAATTGATAGTCTTGTGTCAGTTTCTATGAATTTACCAATAGCAAAAACAACAATAGTCACAAAGTCCACTATCATTACAAAGACTATTGCGAGCACTCCCACAACCCCATTGTCAGCAGTTCAGTCTGACTTATCATTTTTGGTATCTTCATCTCCCCTAGCTACTAGTATTTCAAGTCTTGTCACCTTGCCAAAAGAACAAGCAGCCACACAAAGAGCAAATTATTTTTGGGTAGAAAAGCTTTCTAAGGCTTCCAGAAAGATGGTTGTCATAAGAAGAAGTATGTTTGTTGATCCAGTGCCTAGGAAAAGAGTATCTAGATCTATGAATCCACTTGTAAATAATCCCAAAAATCAAATTACTATCCAATATTATAGAGTGGAGGAGGTCAAAGAAGATATTGATAACCTTCCTGAAGAGGATGAACTAATTATGGTCAGATCCCATTTAGACACCTTCTATATGAAAAATGATATATTCAGAGAGAAGGTAAGCAAGCTCGAGAAATGAATTGAAAAGATTCAGAATACTCTGAATTATAAAAAAGAAGTTGAAAGGGCTCTAAAAAATAGGTCAAGGGTTGGCAAGAAAAAATTCAATAGACAAACAAACTCAAGGATCAACTAGGAGAGAAAAAGAAGCTAAATAAAGAACAAGTGAAAGAAATTCAAATTCTAAAGCAGTAGCTTAAAATAGAAAATGCTAAGGCCTCTGGATTTTCTAAAGTTGGAATGAAAAGAATTAGAAAATAAATGCTCTCTGAAGTCCAAGAGAAATTTTTAGGGCTTCAATTCATGATTGATTTTCTTGATGAGGATAGCCACCTACTTCCCAATGTTCAGATAGATCTAGATCAGATTATTGGAGAGTTGTAGCCTATGGTGATTCTGGTAGAATGAATGTACAGGTTGGTTGATAGCAGACTCAGTAATTCTGCTAAACCAATTCCTAATAAAGAATGGAATCTTGCCAGAGTTACCACTAAAATCATGTTTAAGAAGTAGAAGGCACTTAAAAGAGCCTAGCTATTGTTTAACAATATTGGAGGTGTGATTAGAGATGTTGTCGATGTAAATAAAGAAATGATTCAAGTTGGCTTCAAAGGCCTATGGATAGAGGATCACAACTTGCTATCCGTGGAAGAGATCCAAAAAAGTATTAATGAAGATTTTAAGAATGAATCTGAAATTGATTCTCTTGAAGAGCCACTACCCCAAGAGCAATCTGTCCAATTAATTGTTAATTTTACCAAAATTTAGAGATCTCATGAAATATATAGTTAAGAGAGGGAATGCTACTAATTTGTAGAATTACAATATGTTTATAAGCAACTCAAAAGACATCAAACCCCTCTGAAGTAGCCTAGAAATAGTCTTTACAATCTCTTAAATTGATGGTTCAACTATTTGGTGATTCTTTTAGAGGAAGGAATTAGAAACCACCTTCTCCAGAAGAGGCATAATAAGAAGTAGAAGAAGAAGAAGAATAGTAAGAGCAATATGGAGTGGTTACAGGCTCGGAAGGGGACCACACTTAGTTTTTTTTTTTGTACATATGCATGAGTTTTGCATTTTTATTTTTTTCTCTGACAATTTTTAGAAATGAGCAATAAATGCATGAAGCCTACAGAGGCATAAAGAGTAGCAAGCATTTTGTAGCAAGGCCTTATAAGAGGAGTAGAGTTACACCTAGTTTTTGAAGACAAAGGCAACAAGCCTATATTTTTGGTATAGTCTCTCATAAGTGGATGAGCCATGATGTTTTTGGCATGATTTCCATATGAACCTTTACCCTCTAAGCAGATTGTTAGATTTTTATAGGGTAGTATTTACGTGGAAGTTATTATTTAAAGCATATTTCTAGAGATGAATATTTTTTGACTCCCAAGGCCCAATGGATAAGACTTTGAGTTTGATGGCTTTGCAAGCAAATCCACCTTGGAGGTGCTAGAATGTATGCCCAAAATGGCCACATATGCTTAGAATTTTTTTGATTTTTTTTACTAACTCCATTATGCACTCATTCCAATGTATTTTTGACCAAATCTGTGACAAAGGTAAGAAGTCCACCCACACTTAGTCGATTTTTGCACTTGGTGAAAATTTGCATCATGTCCTTTATTTTTGGTTCTATATTAGCAACAAAGGATTTGAATCCATAAAATTTTTTGGACAAAGCTGATGTAAGCATAAAATTTGTGCGGATTGGTGATCACTTTGCATTTATAAAATCTTTCAAAATGGCTAAGTGTTGGAAGATTTTTTTGGAGGAATCATAGAGTATTTTGGCTTGGAATGGTGACATAAGGCAGAAGATGAGGTAAATATGTGCAGATTCATGAAAAGGCAATTTTGTCTAATTCTCCAATGGAATGGTGACAAGTAATGTTTATCTAAGTCCAGTGCAGAATGAAAACATAAATTTTTATGCTATGACAGGGCTAGAATTAAAGTTCATGACTAATGCTCTTATCTAGATCTGGAATGGAATCTACAAGATTTTTAAGAGAAATGTGACATCATCAGATGGTTTATGTAGATTCAATTTAGCATAAAAGCTAAAGTAAATGAACAAGGAATAAGTGGTGCATTTTATCCCACCCTATTTACAATATATTTTTGTGTGGATTGGCATTCTAAGGTTTCTAAAGCATGGAGGATGACATCATCAAATATTTTAAAATTGGAATGGCATAGTGATCTATTCCTGTCATTTATAAAAGCTTATTTCAAATAGATCATAGACAAATGATGGAAAATATCGATGGCTAAGAATTGTTCAGCAGAATGAAATAAAATTAAAGCTTTCTTTTTGGGACTAAAGAACGGTTAGTTAGAGAAGGAAGCCAAAGCACCAAGAATTTCAAGAAGAATAGAACCATAGAAGGTTGTAGATCAACGATGATAGGAGGTTTACAAGAAATATCCATGATGCAGATGAAATCTCCAACAAATAGAAATATATTTCAAGCCAATGACCAACAAGTTACAAAGGTTTCTAGTTACCATGGTGGTTTACTTGCAGTGGTTTTCCCGAAGATCGAACCAGTAAGATGATGCCAACTAAGAAATCTATTGAGTTATAAAAAACTAATATTTATAATTTTCCATATTATTTTTAATTTTACAAACTATAAATAAAGGTTGAACCCTCATTTTCAAGGGTCGACTCTAGCATGTTTGCCTATACCACTGTAATTTTTTCAAAAGTTAACGAAAGGAGCATTACATTGATTTTTGTCTCAAAGCTTGTGTCTTCACCATATGATAGCATAGGTTCTAATCTTAAAGCTACATTTCTATGAATACTTGAATAGTTATTTTGATAGGCTTACTGACTAATAGAGTAATTGAAATCTACTTTGGATTGGTTCTATATTGTTAGGAGCATATTTTTGTTAAATCTGTATAGTGATTACAAAAGAGAGATTTTGTTCATCATTCTTATTATTCTCCTTTGAAAAGGGGTTCTATGTTGATAATTTCCAATTCTCCGCCGCCTCTTACTTATGCCCCTTATTTATTGATAATCATTTCCATGAGGAATCCCGATGCCATGTCCATCCTAATTTTAAATCATTTTGATCTTGTGTGGAATGATGCTTGTAATTTTACCTTTTTGAGAATCCTATCTAAATGCTTTACCTTTCTCATTCTCCTGAGGCTTTCTTGAATGTGCATCCCAATCCCTGATGGGTTTTGTGCCTAGTTTTGCCATTGGACCTATTATGTAAGTATCACCAGAAGATCCATCTTCATTGGGACAATGTTCTTGTAGCACCCTAAAATTGGTGCAATTAAACCATTAGTAAAAAGTAGAAATTTGAATTTTAACCCTGAAACCACTTGTTAACTACTTACCTCATTTTTCATACCATTTTAAGATTTTTTTGTGATCGTTGGATGATATCATCGTCGATCTGATGATATCATCCCAAATCGTACGAATTCAGCTCAAACAGAAAATCCAAACGGTTTCATCCCAAAACCAAATTTTTGCAATTAGCTTCTATTCCAATGGCCTCTCCAACTTGGGCAGAAGCATGTTTGTGCGGTTGGATATTCCCACATTGGGGATATCCTAGATTGGGATGATCCCCAACCTCCTAACCTCCCCCTAATCTTATATAAACTGGGATTTTCATAGTTTATTCCCATGAATCCCTACCTGACTTATTGGATGATTATTTCCCTGTAATTTTAGTTTTTTCTGTGATCTCTCATCATTTGCATTTGTGTTTTCAATTTTTGTTGTAGGATTTTACTATGTTTCAGCCAGAGGTAGCTTGGATCATCGCAGGTGATTCAACTACAATTCTAGACGATCCTATCAAGATCAACGATGATATTGTACGATTACAAACGATCTGGTTTATAATTTAGCTTGGGAGAAATCAGAGCCCTAATTTTGTATTCTCTATCTCATTTTCCTTATTTATTGGTGCATTAGATTAATTTACTTATGTTTTGTATCTTAGAGTTCACCTCATTTAGCATAATTACATCATAAAATTCAAAATAAGTTTCCAAAATAGTGCATCCCATTAAATTTAATATCTAGATTTATCATTTAAACATATATACTCCTATTTATACCATTTTGCATCATTCTTGCAATTGTACTCTTGGTTTTTGGTGTCTGTTTTCTTGATTGCAGGTTTCTGATGAATTTTCCTAATGAATTCGTCAGGTCACTGGTGATCATGGGTGATATCAAATGATATCCTATGATTTAGGATGATTCTATACAATTACAGATGATCCTATCATATCCGAGATGATCTGAACTCCTACAAGATTCAAAATCTTCATCAGACATCAGAAATTAGGTGTACTCTTCTCCATTTTATATATTCTCTGTATTCAATCACATTAGGATTCATTTATGTCTATTGTCTTCATATAAATTAGAATCTTCACATAGAATAGCTTAGCTTCATTTTGTCCAACCTATGAATATGAATGATTGAACATAAAATGAACAAATCAAACCCATTTTCAACCTAGGCATGGAAACTACCACTCAAAGTTTCCTGGTGAACCCCACCATCCATCAAAAATTCACCTTTATACCCCTTCCCCAAGAGGCACGACCTTCAAAGGGCCTCTCTGTCCGAGGTATTGTTCCATAATTTTCTCACCCCCATTTCAAGTATGTATCCTTTAACCTGAAGGTAAGGGTGGGAAAAATTTGGGCGATACATTTTGGTGAACTCGACGTGAAACTAAAAACATCTTTTGAAAATAATCCAAAAAAAAAACATATTATTAAGAACATCTAAAATCATTAGAAAACTGTTAAATTTGTATATCATACTTAGATGGTAGATTATAATAGAAGACGAGCTATCTCCATAAATATTGAAAATCAATTAATGACCATAGAGATTACTTCTGTGCTTAGAGTATCTCAAACATATAAAGACCAATATTTATGGGATGAAATTGATAAGAGATTGGGTATTATTGAATCTAGATCTGCAGAACTTAGGCAAATTAATAGGTTTGTCCTAGATAGAATCTTGGATCCTGATCAGGTGACTTTGTATCATGAACTTCGGAGAGCTTGCCATAGGTGGTTAGCCGATAAAAGAGTACTTGTGTTTTCTTAATTATACACCTTTGAGGAATACCTTGAGAACGTAGTTATAGTACATAAATTTCTATCTCATGTAGAGGATCAAGAAGTCATTCTTACGGATATAAAGATATGGAATAGATTTCCTAGAGCTGTGTTGTATCGAGAGTATTACCATGAACTTTATTTTTACATGTCAGATTCTAAAATAGATCATATTACCATAGCACACTTTGTCAAGTTCTTGAAAAACAACTTCAAATTTGAAGAGGAGCATTTCATGACTCCTGATGAACTTGACCCTATCAATGATATCCATAAACTATTCAAAGAAAGCTAAGTGATTCTTTCTACTATTGTTTCTTACAACTAGCATGTTGTTTGTTATTTATATTCTTGCAAAATAATAATATAATAAAATCACAAAAAAAAATCAACAACAAAACATTTCCTTTTAAAGTATTATAGTAGGTATATAGTTAAAATATATACCTCTCAACCCTATTGCATATATATATATATATATATATATATAAGTATATATATTTGCTAAAACCTAAGTTTAGCACAATTCCTAGACTTAGGAATGGAAAACAAACTAAAGAAGATGAAGATTGGTTAGGAAGACCATTAACTGAACAAAATGTCCCTTCTGAGGACCAAGTTTAGGAAGAAGAAAGACTAGAACAGAAAGAAGAAGAGCTTACTGTAGGAAATTAACAATAAGAAACTATTAGAAAGGAAGGATCCTCATCCCCTAAAATGTCTCTGGGAGGAGCTATCACTTTTGAGAACATGGAACAATTTTGGAAGTTCATTAACACTATTATTGGTGTTTTTAATAGAGCAGCCCATATGGACAAGGATCGAATTAGTGACACCCAACCAAATATAGAAGAAGTATTTCAAACACACACTAATCCCTTGTCCCTTATTGAACAAGAGAGTGATCAAGCTAGACCATCCAATTTGGATATAGTATCTACGATCTAGAGCATGCAACAACAGCAGGTTACCAAACAACCTAAAGTGCCTGTTAATAAGCCTAGGGTCATTCCCGCACAAAATAAACCATTATTTATTGCTCTATTTCACCAAGATCTTGATCAACATACCTCAAATCAACAAAAACCCAACCGAACACCAATTACCAAAAATCTAAGGTACAACATAATACTATTACAAATCCCCTTTATAATACTCTTCCTACCAAAACTTTGCATAATAGCAATGTAACATCTAATCCTTATGTCACACAATCATACACTCATATATCCCATACCTATGTGCCATCGAACTAATATGGTGGACAAACTAGCAATCTTGAAGTCGTGGTGAAATAGCTAGTTTCTCGCATGGACCAGATAGATCCCTACCATCCCTCGTACAATTATCGAGAGATGTGTAGTCAACATTTAGATCCTATAGTCGTAGCACAGCCATATCCTAAACATTTTCCTATGCCTGTTCTTCCCATATATAAAGGAACCGAAGATCCCATAGAGCATCTTTGTATGTTTAGGATAGCATGTCATGATATATCACATGATGACTTGTTATTACTAAAAATGTTCCCAAAAATATTGGGAGGAATGGCATTAGAGTGGTATTATCAATTACCCACTAATTCTTTGAGGAATTTCTAAGAAAATACCGAGTCCTTTGTTCATAAATTTAGTGCCTACATCGAAATATATGTGACCATTAAAGATTTGTATAACTTAAAACAGGGTAAAGATGAATGCTTTTCTGATTTCCTAGCTAGGTGGAGATAGTTGATAGGAAAATTGCACTTTGTGTTACCTTATAGGGAGATGTTGGACATCTTTATTAATAATTTGCAAGAGCAACTATTTTACGAATTATCAATTGCTACCTTGACCACCTTCGATCAGGCTATAGACTTAGCCCGAAGAGTGGAAGATGCTCTCATTAGGAGAGGCCAGCTTAAAAATAGAGATGATGAGAAAACATCCAAAAATCAATATAAGAATAAAAAATTTGTGGGTGATGGAGTCATCGATAGCAAAAATACTACTAATGTTAATGCTACGAAGACAGTGGAGAAGTTTTTATTAAAAAATCCTGATAGACCTCATCGAGAATTTACTAGGTTAAATCAACCTTTATCAACCATTCTACCACAATTATTAGAACGAGGTTTGATTCAATTACCAAATATTTGGGAACCTGATCCAACTATACCCAGATACAAAGAATACGTACACTATGACTTCCATAGAGGACCTGGACACACTACCAACTCTTGTAAAAGGTTAAAACATAAAATATAGGACTTGATTGTTAACGGAGGTGCAAGTCTTTCAACCTAAGAAAAATCCTCCTTATAATGTTCAAAAGAACACCCCACAAAACCAGAATCAGAATGCCAATCAGTCATTGGATATATTTCAACATCCCTTACCAAAACATGGTAAGGAGGTGGCTAATCAAGTTGAACATCATAATGTCCCTCCTCCTGCCCGATATGTAGAAACTACTAGTGGGCATTTACTTGTTCATGATTAGAAAATATTTGACACAACTTTATCCGTGGTTACAACCAGGCCTCTATATAATATTCAGATACCTAATATTAGTGATACAGAATATGATACTGAGAGTGATATGGAAATCACATCAAATCAATAAAATAGTTCTAAAGATGAATCAAATCCTATTCACCCTATCACAAGTTATATGGTTCTAGAAGATCCATTACCAAGAAGAGTCACTACTAAACCATCGTATCATCGATTAATTTCTAATGAGCTAGCTATAAACGCTAGACTAAGACCCATTCATCATTCACAGAATAATATTGTGGGTACCATCGAAGCTTTTACTAGACAACAAGCTCAAAAATCTCAACAAGATCAAATTCAGAATGGTGGATCAGCTCCATTTGCTTTGAAGGTTCCTAATAAAGGGAATAATTCACCTAATGTTCAACCTAAACCTCCTTATAATATTAATGAAAAATTATCAAATATTATAGCTAGAATTTCTCTCTTGGACCTTTTAATATCTTCTCCTACACATAGAGATGAATTAATGCTCACATTAAGTCAGATGATGGTACCACAAGACATTCAACCTAAATCCATGGCCGATACTATAATAACTCATGAAGTTGATTGTATTGACTTCTGGGATAGAGACATACCGCAACATATTTCACATAAAGATAACCCCTTGTATATTATTGCCTTAATTGGAGATGTAGCAGTCAAACGAATTTTGATTGATAATGGTTCATATTTAAATATCTACACTTTTGACTTCTACCAAATATTTGGTTTTAAAAGTGATGAAATGAAAAGAACTTATATGATCATAAAAGCTTTCAATTATGAAACATAAGAAACATGTGGAGTTATTACCATTCCATTGTAGGTTGGTCCAAGAACCTTGGATATGACTGTGTCTATTGTACATTGCCCTACATCGTACAATATACTCTTGGGTCATCCTTGGATCAACATGATGTGAGCTGTTACCTCAAATTTACATCAATGTGTTAAGTTCAAATTTAGGAATCAGTTGGTCACCATTCATGGTGATCCAAGACCCTTTGATATGTGTGCTTTGGCAGAACCTATTGGAGTTCAATTTTGCCCTGCTCTATCATCCACACATCCTAATTCTCATTATCCATATAAACATGTGAAACTCACACCCACAACATCATCTAATTATTCTCCATTAATTGCACCTCCACATATAGCTCAACCATATTCTGAACAAACCGCATTAGGACCTAAGAAAGATCCTAATCCCACAACCAATGTCTCTTGTTCTACTCCTATAACTTCCATACCTGTAATAGACCCATCTATCAACACCTCTACATCGTATACATCCACAAAATTCATATTTTCCACATCGAAAGATGTAGGGAATGTTCCTTCTACCTCTTATGCTCTTACTGATGAGATCTTACCCGATTTATCTAAAATTCTTATATCAGAAGAAATGAATGCTTCTATGCAATATTCCCTTATTTTAAATAATTTGCCACCATCTCCTCATACCTTGGACCTCCCACAACCTATGGTAAGTATTTACTAAGTCGGTAGCTGTGCCTTTATTTGTAAGGGATATGACTAGGGTAGAATACCCAGAAACATCAGAACTCATTATGATGGATATGATCGATGTTATTTTACTAATGAGTATATTAAAGCAAAACCTATAATGCTTAAATTGGGATATAAAGGGAAAGGTTTGGGAATTTTCTAGAATGGTATGAAAGAACCTTTTGAGGTAGAAGAATGGCCCTCCTGATGTGGTGTGGGCCTATTTTATAGTAAGGGTCAGCCATTCCAATTTAAGGATGATGACCATCTTATTTGTTACCAATATTATTTAGATGAACGTGATGCTTTGTGTTTAATGAATAAGACATTCACATGTAATATGCTATCTATAGCTTATCCTGAGATGATCATTGAATCCGACGATGAGTTGGAGGGATATATCTTTCACGATGTCTCCGTTGAGGAATTATTACATAATAGATTTTATTTTGATGGCTCTATACCTAGTATAGCCCAACTTGATACCACGACTCCTCAAGATGAGTTATCCAATATAACCTTGGAATAATTACAAGAATTGGGCGTTTCACCCACCCCATCCAATTTTGAGAGAGATCTACACATGGAAGTAGAAAATTTCATAAAAATTAACATTAGAACTGACGATAACCCTCACATAATCAACATTGGATCAGAATTGAGTCAAGAAAAATAGGATAAATAAATTGCATATCTTAAATAGTATGAATATTTTTTGCTTGGACATATGAAGATATGCCAAGTTTAGACCCTTCTGTAGTTATGCATAACCTAGTAGTGCATTCGGATGCTAAACCTGTTAAGCAGAAGCTTAGAAAAATGCATCCTAAAGTGGCCTTACTAATCAAAGGGGAGTTAGAAAAACTCCTGAATGTTATTTTTATACAAGACATTGATTATACTAAATGGATCTCGAATGTAGTTCTAGTAACTAAGAAAGAAGATACTAAGATTAGGTTTTTTACAGACTTTAGAGATATTAATGTTGCATGCCCTAAAGATGATTTTCCCCTTCCCAATATGGATCAAATCATTGATTTTACTACTGGGAGTGGAATGATAGCCTTAATGGATGGATTTTCTGGTTATAATCAGATTAGGATAGCTCCTAAATATCAGGATAAAATAGCCTTTATTACCCCTTGGGGGACTTTATATTGGAAAGTGATGCCATTTAGTTTGAAGAATGCATGTGCAACCTATCAATGAGCCATAACTTATATATTTCATGATATGATGCATGATATACTACATGATTATGTAGATGACATTATAGCTTGTTCTACTGAAGAAGATGACCATTTAGATGACTTGAGAAAAGTATTTGATCGATTAAGGGAATATCTTATCCGATTGAATCCAACCAAATGTATATTCAGATTTAAGTCAGGTAAATTATTGGGGGTTATAGTTTCTTTACGTGGCATCAAAATTGACCCTCTCAAGATTACAACTATCACTGATATGCTCGCACCTACAAATATATCTGAATTACGAAGTCTACAAGGTAAGATTCAAGCTATCCGTCACTTCATCGATAAGCTGGCGGATAAAACTGGACCCTTTCTTAAGCTTCTTAAGAAGTATGTCTCTTTCCATTGGGATGATGAATGTAAGGAAGCATTCGAACTCTTCAAACAATATCTTCTTAACCCACCTATACTTTCACCACCTAAACATGATCACCCATTTATCTTGTATATTTATGCTTCAGATTTTGCTTTAGGAGCTATGTTAGCTCAACTTGATGATGAGAAAAGAGAGCATGCTAACTATTACATTAGAAAAATATTAATTAGTTATGAAACTCATTACACAACATTAGAAAAGTTATGTCTAGCAGTCATATTTTCTACACAAAAACTATGCCATTATATGCTCAATCAGAAAACATACGTTATTGCTAAATCCGATCCCTTGCGGTATCTCATGAGTCGACCTTATTTATCTGGTCACATAGTGAAGTGGGTTCTTGCTCTAAGCGATTTTGAACTCACATTTATAGGACAAAAGTCTATTAAGGTTCAAATCATAGTAGATCAATTAGTTGCTACACCCTTAGAGTCCACCCATCCCCTCGTCATTGAGTTTCTTGATGAATGCCTTAACCTAGAGGCGGATCATTCAGAGCAATGGTCCCTATACTTTGACAGAGCTCGATGCATGAGTGGGGCTGGTGCAGGTATTATTTTGATATCTCCACAAAAACATCTCATACCTCTATCCTTTAAATTAACATTTGCCTATACTAATAACATTGTTGAATATGAGGCTCTAATCCTTGGATTACGAGCTACCCTAGCACTAAAAATTAAAAATATATTAGTTTTTGGTGATTCTCAACTTGTTATAAATCAAATTAATGATGTTTATTAGACTAGATATGATAAATTACACCCATATAAAGCATATGTATTACAATTAATATCTTTATTTGATCAAGTTACCTTGGAAGCTATTCCTAGAACTAGCAATCGTGTGGCTGACACTATGGCCACAGCTGCATCTCTTTTACCCTTGGAGTTAGATGACGAATATGCTACCATCATTATTTGTTGACTCCAAGAACCTGCTTCAAATAAATCATGCTTGAAACCTTTTGATGTGTTTCTAATCAATGAAACTATTCTTGAACTTTGGTACACTAACATCCTCAATTTTCTTCAAAATGGGACCTTCCTTGAAGGTTTTAATAGAAACCAGCACCGGTTATTACATAGACAAGCAAGTCACTTCGTAATAATTGGTAATACATTGTATAGGAGATCTTTTGAAGGTATCCTATTGAGATGTTTGAATCTAGAAGAGTTTAGATCAGCTTTGAGTGAAGCCCACGATGGATCTTGTGGGGGACACTTTAGTGGTAGCACCATTTCTAAGAAGCTTAGGATAGGATATTTTTGGCCTACCATGGATAATGATGGACATGATTACATGTGCCATTGCAAAAAGTTCCAGAAACACACTGACTTTGTCCATGCGCCTGCACAAGAACTACAAGCTATTTTATCTCCTTGGACCTTTTCAAAATGGGGCTTAGACATCATCAAAAAAATCAATCCTGTGTCATCTGATGGACACAAATTCATCATAACCACCACCGAGTATTTTACAAAGTGGGTCAAAGCTATGTCCTTAGCTTCTTGCACTGGAACACAAGTTTCCAAGTTTATTCTTAATCAAATTATTTGTAGGTTCAGAATTCCTACAAATCTCATCTCGGATAATGGAACTTGTTTCAAAAACAAAGATGTAAAGAAAATATGTCAAAAATATAAAATTCAACATCGTTGGTCCACCCCCTATTATCCTCAAGGTAATTGCCAAGCAAAAGAATCTAATAAAACATTAATTAAAATCCTCAAGAGATTGGTTAATAAATCTTGTCATGATTGGCACATTCAATAATATCCTACTTTGTGGGCTTATCGAACTAGCATTCGTACTCCCACGGGCACCTCACATTTTGTTTTGGTTTATGGCACTGAAGCTATTTTTCTCTTTGAACTAGAAGTTCCTTCTTTGGCTCTACTACTTTAAGATACTGAAGTAGGAGATGAATATCATGTTGGTAGATTTAATCAACTAGAAATCCTAGATGAGAAGTGCATTAATGCTTTGGAGCATCTTCATGCCTACCAGAACAAGCTCAAATGAGCATATATCAAGAAAGTTCATAAACGATCCTTTGAGATCGGCGACCTCGTCTTAAAAGAAAATAAAAAAAATACTAATGCAACTAAAGAACTTAAAGGCAAATTCGAGCCTAACTGGCTTAGGCCATATATTATCACTGCTAAATTTAGATTAGGAGCATACAGATTAGCTACCTTATATGGTAAAGATCTTAAAGAACCTATGACCATTATGCATCTTAAGCGCTATTATGCATAAATCTAGTAATTTCATCACTGTATATATTATACATATTGTCTCATATTAGTAATTCATATAAAAATTTCAAAAATAGTAATATTATGTATTCTCTCAATTCATAAATTAAAATCAAAATATAAAAAAATCAAAATCATCAAAATCCTCAAAAACATCTTCTATTTTGCACCTGTCAACTCTTGAAGTATTGTAGTTATATTTTCAATTATTTTGGATAAATTAGCATTTATCTGGAATCCCTCACTTTCACACTCACATGAATAAATATCTTGATCTTATTTTGTATGATTATTAATATCTCTTATATCGAAGTCCATAGTTTAATTAAATAAAGTTTTTAGCATAGAGAACTGATATTGTTATTTACTTGAACCAAGTACACATTTTCACATTAAAATGATTTCATTGCAAATTCAAAACGATGCTACACAGTAGAAGTGGTCTCTTGAGAAAAAAGTTCCCCCTGCTATCCTATCATGCACATGGTCTAGAATCTTTGAGAATTAACAAAAGGAAAAGCACACTCTTGCCCAAAATAAAAATCCCTTGCTCTATAGCCAATCCGAGCAAGTATCCCTAGTATAGGAAGAAAAAGAAAAAGAAAAGAAAATCAAGAAAAATCATGAGAAAAAGAGAAATTATTCGGAAACATTATTTCAGTATCATTTTGTATCATCTCAACAATATTTCAGCATTATCTCAGTGTCAAGCAAATATAGAAAAAGAAACGAAAATAAAAAGAAAAAAGCAATAAATCCCTTCCCCCCCATTTGAAAGAAGGAAGTGTGAATCTTGAATCCCTAGAATTCTCAATTATTCGAAAACTGTGAGGTAAACCCCATAATAGGTGATTTGTGCCCAACTTGGTTGACATTGGGTAACTCCTAGTGTGGTGATATGTCTGTTACATTAGCGACATTATTTTGTATAGACCTATGTCCTCTTATGGATCAACTAGCTCTTGATGACCTGAATTACATAGTAGTCTGGTACGGTTACATGCATATAAATCATGGTCAACGAACACTCATTTGGTTAATTCAAATTACTTGTATCAAATTATCTTGCTCAAAATTGGTAAATGAACATTACAATTGCACACACATTTGTGTTTGAGAGATTTTGTATCATTATGATAGATCAAGATCGACAATGAACTCACGTATGCACACGAGGTTCCTTATAAATCTAAATTTTGTCTTTGAGATAATTTAAAATATTTATTCAAATATTCTAGAATAATTTGACTTTATTACTTGAGAATATCTGCTTAGCGTAAAATCAATTAAATACATTTTTTTCAAAAATCCAAAATTTTCTTGCAAAACATGTTCAAAAATCTAGCAATAAATTCACATTTATATATTTTTGACTTTCACGACGATGGTATAATTCCTAAACCCAAATTGGAATTTTATGCCTAGTGCAAGTCCCCATTTTTATATTTTTTTTTTATCTCAAAAATCAAAAATCAACTATGCAATAAAACTATTATATCAATTTCTTCGTTGGATTTCATGATGATGGTATAAGTCTATACCTAAAATTCTATGCGTAGCGCAAACCATTGTTCTAATTTTATTTTCAATTTTTTTAATCCATAAAAGCATATGGATTAAATCATTATGTTACACAATTGTGCTTTAAAAAGACCGAAAACTTTCCTATTTCATTTCATTATGTCAACATTCATTTCTTTTTTTTTGGCGACGATGGTATAATTCCTAGGGAATTGTTCAAATTTCTATCATACTTAGGAATTTTATGCCTAGCAAAAATCATATTTTTAATATTTCATGCATAATATTTTCATGGAAATATGAAAAAAATCATCACTATCATCATTTTTCATCATCACAACACCAAGTCTTAAGAAAGTCTCTTAAGCACCCTTTTACTTTTAGCAATATTTCTCTCATATCGGGATTATTTTGATGACCTAGAGAGCGGCGACTCCATGAAATGGTCATGTAACAGTGACAATGTCATTTGAAATTATTGTTAGAAATCACTTTATTTTCATCAAAACACACCACAACAACCAATTTGTTTACATCAGATTATTTCATTTAATTTTATAGCATGACATAAAATTATAATATTTTCAATGACATAATTACATGAATAGTCAATCAACAATTAACATATTAAAGCATCATAAAACATATGCACAAGTCATATCACAAAAATAACATCATATATATATCAAGAAGTATATACATCATATCAAAACATATTGGTATGCCGCAATCTATACCCTAGCATACTCAATCATCTCAAAAATAGTCTATGTACAATGTGCATCTAGTCTCGAGAAGACCTCGAGCTCTCAGCCTCATCTCCTCTCCTGCCCTGAGGTGGATGAGGTGGTCCCATTGAAGCCTATCCTATATCATGGGTCCTCAATATTGACCGTGATGATGTCCTCGATGACCCCATCCTAATCGGCTCCGCAATACTGGCTGGCAACTATATCCTCTGGCCCTCTAGAACCAATTGGTAGTACACTCCCTAATAGAATGTAGTCTGAGTAACCAACCATTCTAGCTCTAGAATGCTCACCCCTCCACTCTGAGTCCTGAGCCATGTAGCCTCATCCTACAGAGTCTGCACCTAAGCTCATAGGTAGGAATTCTTTGCCCAGAGATCTGCCATCTCACTGCTCTCCCCCACCTCGACACCATTACCCCTATCAGGTTATGGTGGCATATCCCTCTATTAAGGAGGGAGTCTTTCTCTCCTCTCCTCTCTTTTCTCCTCCCTCCTCTCTAGCTACTACTATCTCTCTAGAGCCTATGGTACTCTCTGGTGTCTCTCCTACAAAGGCCGTCACTGATCGCTCCCTTCGTGACCCCTCACTACATCGATGGTAGGCTGGCACTGCCTCTCCATCCATTGCACTATAGCATGCATCAGACTCTATGCCCTCGTAATCCGAGGAGGACGTATGCCTACATACAAAGCATCATATCCATATTGTATCCTCGTGTCATCCCCATCCATTAGCTGAATGGGGGCATCATCCGCATCTTGACTCCAGAACCACTGCATTTTTGGAGCCCCACTTGGTATGGTACTATCCTGCATAGTATGAGAGTAATCATAATCCCTAAGAGTAGGGATCCCCTACTATAGAATGAACTACATCAAAACTCAATCATAGTTATGGAGCTTTACCTCTCCCTGCTCTGTCCTCAATCATATGACTCACATGATGCGAGCCAACTCTTGTTCGTACTCTACCCACCCTGGATGCTCTCTCCATGGTCTCTAGGTGATTCGATCTGAGGTGAGGTCATCCAAAAACATTCAGGACATTGGCATATCTATCCATCACTATGATCCTCTCTAGAGCCACCAATAGAAAACTCGAGGTCTCTCCCAATCAACTCATGTCAATGGAAGCCCTATCGGCCTCCACATCGCAATGTGCTCCTAGCACCAAACCTATAGAAGCAATTTCAAAACCAAACATCAACCCCCTTGTATATGACCCTATAAAGGATACTATACAAGCAACACAATACAAAGCTACCCCAATAAAACCTGTATCCATGGTCTCTTATGTCACAGACCACATCTGAGAGTAGCCACGATAATCTGCATCTACTCTGGTGGTATAGAAGAAAGCCACCCACCACCTCTACAAAAACTCAGGTCAATTGAGATGTTCTAGGCATCCGCCTCAAGGCCTCGATGTTCACTCTGCCCTTCTCCAAGATGAAGCTTGGGTCCTCACACAATCTCATCATAGCATGGACCTGATTGGTTGAAGGGGTCATGAATCGACCCTGTACGAGGATCCTCAAGATCCTCCATACATCCTCTAGAGTGGGATTCATCTTCCATATTGGTAGCCAAAAGTAGGATGACTCTAGATACCATCTATCTACTAGGGTTATCAGTAGCCCCATGTCTATAGGAATTTATGGCATCTCTGCCACATGCTACAGTCCTACCTCTACCAATCTATCTCGCTCGACCTGGTCGAGCACGGCCAAATCATCTCTTAGCCCTCCGTATTTCCACTCTTGACTCTTTAAAAATCCCCTCTACAAAATAAGAAATAAAACAACAAATATCATTAGTAGATAACCATTAAAAAATCAATTAAAATCAAATCATCCCATAAAAGTTGATATTGCCCATTATTGGACGATATCGTACCAAATTTAGATAAAATCATCCTTAATAGGACAAAATCGTCTCTGTTATTCAATTTGGGGATCGCCCCTTATTGGACAAGATGGCCCCTATTTCTTCGATTTCGTCCCTAGATGAAATCCGCAATATAGAGATGATTTCATCCGCGGCCAAAAAATGGCCACAACACCCAAAAACACTTAAAATTTAGGTTAAAAATCAAGTAAATAAAGTTAAAAACATAGTAAACTAGGTTTAGATCCTTACCCGCAACCTGTGTCAGACCTCTGTCGATCTGTGCACTGTTTCCACCATTTTTCCTGTAGAGCTCTGAAATAGCGAAAGTGAACAATAAAAATGAATTAGGGTTTTATCCTATTTTTCTTATTTTTATTCAAAACGACATTTTTTTTAATTTTTGCTCTTTTATGCTTTTACCTCAAATGTTCGATTTGGGTAAAAACTCAAAGGGGGCACCATAGCAAACAGTCGTACGATTTGACCTAGAATCATCGTCTAAAAAATAGAATAAATTTTTGCTTTCTCATAAAGCGTGAAGAACTCGTCTTTAACGCATTTTTTTCAAAAAATTCGCTAAAGAGGGGGTAAAATGTAGCACCCTAAAATTGGCGCAGTTAAACCATCAGTAAAAAGTAGAAATTTAAATTTTATCCCAAAAATCACCAGTTAACCACTTACCTCATTTTTTGCACCATTTTTAGAGGTTGTTGTGACCGTTGGATGATATCGTCGTCAAATATGATGATATCATTCCAAATCGAACGAATTCATCTAGAACAGAACATCTAGATGATTTCATCCCAAAACCAAATTTTTGCAATTAGCTTCTGTTCCAATGGCCTCTCCAACTTGGGTAGAAGTGTTCCTACGTGGTTGGAGATTCCCATGTTGGGGATCTCCCAGATTGGGATGATCCCCAACATCCTAACCTCCACCTAATCCTATATAAAGTGGGATTTTCCCAGTTTATCCCCCTGACTCCCTACCTGGTTGCTTGGCTGATTATTTCCCTACAATTTTAGTTTTTTGTTGTGATCTCCCATCATTTTCATTTCTATTTTCAAGTTTTGTTGCAAGATTTTACTGTGTTTCAGCTGGAGGTAGCTCGGATCATCACAGGTGATTCAACTACAATTCTAGATGATCCTGTCAAGATCGACGATGATCTTGTACGATTATAGATGATCTGGTCTGCAATTCAGCTTGGGGGTAATCAAAGCCCTAAGTTTGCATTCTATATCTCATTTTGCTTATTTATTGGTGCATTAGATTAATTTACTTCTATTTTATATCTTGGAGTTCACCTCATTTAGCATAATTGCATCATAAAATTTAAAATAAGTTTCCAAAATAGTGCATCCCATTAAATTTGATATTTGGATTTATCATTTAAACATATATTCTCCTATTTCTACCATTTTGCATCATTATTGTAATTGTAATATTGGTTTTTGGTGTGTGTTTTCTTAATTGCAGGTTTCTGACAAATTTTCCTAATGGATTTGTCAAGTTGCTGGTGATCATGGGTGATCTTGGATGATCTCCTATGATATAGGATGATTTTGTACAATTACAGATGATCTTGTCATATCCGGGATGATCTGGACTCCTAGAAGCTTCAGAATCTTCATCAGACATCAGAAATCAGGTGTACTCTTCTCCATTTTATATATTCTGTGTATTCAATCACATTAGGATTCATTTATGTCTATTGTCTTTATATAAATTAGAATCTTCATATAGAATAGCTTAGCTTCATTTTGGCCAACCTAGGAATCTAAATGATTGAACATAAAATAAACAAATCAAACCCATTTTCAACCTAGGCATGGAAACTGCCACTCAAAGTTTCCTGGTGAACCCCACCATCCGTCAAAAATTCACCTTTATACCCCTCCCTCGAGAGGCACGACCTTCAAAGGGCCTCTCCATCCGAGGTATTGTTCCATCCTTTTCTCACCCCCTTTTGGGTACGTATCCTTTAGCCTTAAGGTAAGGGTGTGAAAAATTTGGGCGATACAGTTCTACTTTATTATTCCTACCTATTTTCATCGGCCTTTTTTGTGCTGTGCCCAATGTTCTAACCATCATTATCCTTTTTTCCAAGGGTTTATTTTTTGGC
Organism: Wollemia nobilis; assembly: GCA_028583015.1. NCBI lineage: Eukaryota > Viridiplantae > Streptophyta > Pinopsida > Araucariales > Araucariaceae > Wollemia > Wollemia nobilis. Next base: position 2,402,541 of record JAQPPZ010000493.1, read on the forward strand.
CTAGCATCACTTTCTATTTAGTCCTCCTATGGTCTTCTCAGCAAATATACCATTCCATTTTTGTTCCTTTCGATTTGTGTCTTTATCCACCCATTTACCTTCCTTCCTTATTTTTTTTGTCACCATGAAGGAAAGGAAAGTTGTTTTCATTGAGCCTAAATCTGTTGATCTAGATTTTATTTCTACTGATATGTTTAAGGATAAGCATGGGATCATCAATTTTTTCAATTTGTTCAATGTGGTGGACGACAAGATTACTAAGGTGTTCGTGACAACCTGGGATAATGGTTTGGTTTCCATCCATGGTGTCCAATTCCAAATTTCCTTTGAGTTGCTGGTAAACTTGATAGGGCAAGACTTGGAGGGAAAAATCATCAGAAGGAATAAGCACAACTAGGATGCGGAGTTGACACTCTTCAAAAAAAATTCAGCCATCCATAAGAAGGTAAAAAAATGTTTGTTTTTCCATGACTTGTCAACTCCCTGGAAAGAAATCCTTAAGCCAATAATGCAATATTTTACTTGTGACAATCCTGAGTCTCAATTATGTTGTTTTCATATTGCATTTTTTAATCATTTTTGGGACTCAAAAATGATGAACATTCTTGCTATCCTTTTTTGGTCCATGGACTATACCATCACCACCAACTATTCCAAGAAGTATGAGGTCAAACCTTGCCACCAGGGTCTTTTCAAGGTTATTTACAAGTACCTACTTCTACAATTCCCTTCAGGTAATCTCCCTATCCCTAATTTTTAGAAGAATTCATCCTCAACCTCAAGACCTGAAACCTCCAAATCCAAAATAAAAGAGAAAGGGGGTAAATATATTTTTGATTTATCCTCTAGAAAGAAAGCCAAACTTGAAAATATCCTGTCTGTAGTTCCCAAAGACTGAAACATAAAGAATCTATCAAAACTCCTTCGTCCACCTCTGTAAAAACTCCAAAGGATAAGTCAAATTCTCCTAACCTTGTCGAAAGGTATCTTCACAAGCTGGTTGTGCATGCTACTTCTACCACCATTGACCATATTGAAATTGCTCACTTGGCCATTGGAAAGGTGATTTCAACCCTCAAAGAACAATGCCATGCACTTAGCCTCTTATTCTTCTATGATAATTTCAAAAATATTTTTGCCTTGGTCAGTGCTAAGGTGTCCTTCGATACCAAAACTGATGTCAAATATGTTTTCAATGATGAATATGTAATGGAGATTGCTAAGGAGGCTTGCATTGTTATTCCCAAGGATAGCACTAAGGAGATTTCTATGAAATATGTTGGTCTGAAAGGTGTTGCTTCGTCCCTCATGCAGTTGGATACTCCTCTTGATGACTGATGGTTCTTCCTCTATTTTTCTAGGTCCTTTACGGTGGTGGATCATGTCTTTTTGGGTTCCTTTTTGGTCGAGGACCATTCCTTTTTGAGCTTTGGTGTTTCTCTCAGTGCCTGTTTGTTCAAGGCTGTTGACTCCTTTTAGTTTGAGGTGTAATTTTGAGATTGTATTTTTGTTTCATCTGGAAGTTCTTAGTGTCTTTCTTCTATTCATTTTTTATCCTTTTTGATCCTCTGATGATCCTCTGTTGTACAAGGTGTTAGGGCACCTTTCAAATGCCCTAGTTTTAATAAATTTATTAATCTACCAAAAAAAAATTGTTATTTGGATTATCATTATTGGGGTATTGGAATAATTTTCTACAATATTTCTCTACGTTTCTTATAAATGTGTGAGGGTATTCAAGATTTGTGATAGTTTTGATCTAAGTAATATGTTATGATATGATTTTTAGAGTTGTTTGTTGTGATATCAATGCTTTTAACATAAACATCCAACCTTTGTTCACTTTTCTAACCCTAATATCTTTAACCCTAATATCAAAACTCTAAGTGATAATAATAGCATCAACATCTTGTTTAAGTTGAAAAGGAACCAGCCTAATCTAGAGGTTATATCAAGAAATTTGCTTTGGTCTATACCAATGTTGAGTGTTGAGTTGTAACTATCGGGTGCCAACCTAAATAGAAAATAGGAAGATAGACAACTACAGTGTTGAGTAAATATTAAACTCAATTCAATGCCCAACATCACCTTCATGGCATACCTATCTCCATTATGTCTAATCATGACCCCACATTCACTAGTAATTTTTAGCAATAATTGTTTAATTTGCAAGTAACTCAGCTCAATATGAGTTAATCTTATGATCCACAAATATATGGCTAGACTAAGATTATAAATAAATATTTGGAGACCTACCTTCATTTCTTTACCTTAGATCATCCTACTCAATGGGTGAAGTGGCTTCCCTTGGACAAGTGGTGGTATAATACTTCTTATAACATGATGACCAACTCCACCCCTTCGAAATTCATGTATGACTAGCCTCCATACACACCCTCCTCCTACATTCCAAGTATCTCTAAGTTCCATGCAGTAAAAACTACACTCAACCAACACGTCAAAGTCCTCCATAAACTTAGGATAAATTTGGAAGTGGCCCAAAATTGAATGTGCCAACAAGATGATAAACATTATTATGAACATAGTTTTTATGTTGATGATATGTTATTCTTTTTTCTATAGCCATACATACAATCATCCCTCCAACTTCATAGGTTCTAGATACTCGTGGCCAAGTACTATAGGCTCTTCTAGGTTTTGCAACAGATTGGTGCGATGGCCTAAAAACTGGTCCTACCATCAACATCCAAGCTCCACCCTACTTTTCATGTCTCCTCTATCAAGAAGGTTGTTGGAACTCAGGTATAGGTTCAAGCTGCTCTCCCAAAATTGGATGAAGAATGTTCTATATTGCTTGAGCTAGAATAATTATTGGATCATATGATATGCACGCTTTACAATTAAACCATTATTGAGATCCTTGTTCAATGGTGTGGTCTACAACAAAACGATGCTAAATGGGAGTCTCTCCACTAGCTCCAGTACCAGTTTCCTCATCTACAAATTTGAGGAAAAATATTTTTGAAGGGGAAATATATGTTAGGACTCCATCCTAACATTATTTTTGTAATTCTCAATTTCTTATGTAATAACCCACTTCCAATATGGGAACCCACTTATGTTTTTATTTTGTAATACTTTTTTAATGGTATGTGGTAAGTAAGGCACCTAGACAAGTGTTTCCCTTTTATGTAATAACTATCAAGAATGTAACCGATATTTGGTAGAAGATTCTAGCTCAAGTGGCATTTTTTATGTAAGCCAACTCTTAATATTAGGGTTAGGGTTGCATGAAGTATTTCTTTAAAATATATGAAGCCATGTATGAATTTATTTTTCATAAATTAATGAAATATTGAAGGAGGTTACCCCCTTTAAGAGGTCTATGATTTAGAGTTATTTTGTGAGATTGTTTCAATTATACAATTACTTTTCTACATAGTGTGTTATGTTATTTGATGAATTTTCTATTATTTTTAGTATTTGTGTGAGTGAGCTTTATTTTAATAGTAGGTTCCTAAAAAAAGATTAAAAATATGCAAATCCAATAGAAGAGAGTACATGTTCATAGCTTATTCAAAGGAATTAGGTGCAATAACAACCAAAGTAGTATTAGAGAGAATTAATCTCTAGACTTCCTTGACATAGGAACAATGCACAAGAAGATGATCTCTGCTTTCTTCATCTACATGGCATAAAGAACATTGACTTGGACCCTCCAAATTTATTTTTTGAATGTTATCCCAGGTTAACTGCTTATTCAAATATAAGATCCAAAGAAAAAAATTGATTTTAGGAATAGTGTATTTGTGCCAAATGTCTCCATTTGAACATAGAAGGGGAAGAACCTCAAATAAATTTATAACCTTTGTTGATAGAATAAATACCCAAAAATTTCATACTTCCCAAAATTAACTTATTTTTAGCCAAAGGATCGATAGGAATTCTACCCTCCATTGAAGTAATAAAATAAAACTAGTCCTTAATTAAATTTTAGTGTATTCTAAGATCATGGAAAGACTTTATTATTGGAGGTACAACAAAATTCACCACTTGAGAAATAAATTGCAAATTAGAAGAATTTAGCCAATCTTGTAATTTGCATAAAATGGAATCTAAGACAAATGCTTACAAATAATTTCTATGGATTTTTCAATATTTCTCTAAATTAAAGGTTTCTTCGTAGTGTAAATGCTGAAAATTTTACCATTTTGGATTTTATAGTTATGCTCATGAATAAAAAGGGTGGACCACCAATATTTGATAGTAAATATATTCCAAACAATTTTTTTTGCTAGAGCCTTTTGGTGATAAACAATTCATGTAATACCAAGTCCCCCTCGCTTCTTACTTTTGATAATACTATAGAGCAGAAAAATGGTGCATCTAGAAAAAGGGAAATAAATTGCACCTATTGATTAAAGCATTCAAAGGAAACATTTAATGTAAACATGATAACAATATATAATAAATGGGGTCCTATTTATATTAATCAACTTGTTGAATTCATGGTTACAATGTGTCCCCTTGAGGGCTCTGAATTGATACAATCATTACAAGGTATTGAAGGATATAATATTTTCAACGAATTAGATGCACTTCAAGACCTTCCTTGCACTCACGAATTGCCCAATTGTGGGTTTTTTGTACCATTGTGAGATACCTAGATCTACACACAAAGAACTAAAATTTGTTAATAGCATATGTGGATTGAAATAAAATCGAAGAAATGCATGCAATAGTGAATATTGTTGCGGGCAAAATAAGGTTAACTTCTTTCCTAATTTTGTCACATGCCCGCGCATTTAATTTATCAACCCAAGGAGCTTTGTAAACTTGTGAAGGGTCTTGAACAAGATTTCTTACAATACCACTTGAGATGATTCCGCTAGTTCTACTATTGGGGGTGTTTCAACGGTCATCAATCATTCATACACTCCTCAATAATTTATGTAAAAACAATTAAATCTATAGAAAGGAAATATTCACACATTCCTAGAAATAAACCTATTGCAATACTAGAAATAACAATGCGATAAACAATCTTATAAAATAAATAAACTAATCTAGAAAACACTAGAAAAATAGGGGAAGACATACTAGCTTGGAGTGGACCCAGGCTCCAACAGCGTCCTCCCAGAAGAAAACACACTTAGAAACTCTTAGAAATGTAATATAATTATTAAAGTATTACAATGCTTCTTCTATATATCTCTCTACATTTACTATAAAAATATTCTATATATCCTCAGAGAGGTCTATGTGTGTTTATATAGCACACCCGCAGATCTTCTATTACAAAGAAGTTATAATAGTCGATTCATTCCAGACTAAACTAAGATAGTCTAGTAAATGTGATCGACGTCTGCTAAAACTGGCATTCATTTCTAACGATGGCGTGTTCACTGATTGGTTTGTGCTTCACCTAGCATTGGTAGGACATTCTCATATGTCGGTGCAATCCCCAATTTTAATCTACATGAAGTAGAGTTGGAACTATACCAGTCTCTGTTGTCCACGTCATGCTTGTCTGGTCAACGGGAAAAGAATAGGGGCACCTTCCCTATGAGAAATGTGCCTAAGTATGTCGGGTTCCTTATTTATGCGAAAGGTGCCTTACTACCGTTAGCACCTTCCTGGAAGAGGAAGACGCTTATCTTCTGTTGGAACCTTCTTGTAAGAGGAAGGTGCTTGCCTTCTAGTGGTGCCTTCCTATCGATGCCTTCCTTATGAGAGGAAGGCGCTTGCCTTCTAGTGGTGCCTTCCTATCGGTGCCTTCCTGTGAGAGGAAGGCACTTATTTTCCTTTGGTGCCTTCCTGGAAGAGGAAGGCACTAGCCTTCTATTGGTGCCTTCCTAGGATAGGAAGGCGCTTGTATTTATGTGGTGCCTTCCTGGAAGAGGAAGGCACTAAGCGTAAGTAGGTGCCTTCCTGGAAGAGGAAGGCACCTACATTATTTGCATTTATTTTGAAATAAAAAAATTTCCAGGTCCATGAAAATACCTCGACTAATCCAAATATGAATAAATCAACTACAATTCCACAAAAACACACGAATTAGATAACACACATAATTTCATCAAATAATTATATAATCATTCATAAACATATGTAATCCTTATTATAAATCCGCATAATAATCAAGAAAATGTATACAAAATATGAGCATTTCTAATGCTCATCATCCCCCCATGCCTAACATATGCCATGCCCTAATGGCATCAAAACTATAGGTAGCCCTATTGACCCCTCAGGTTCTTCTCTTTCTTCCTTAGATCTGGGGAGTTCTTCCTTATTCCTTGGTCCTGTCTACTGCTATTGACCCTCTTCCTACTCTGTATCACTCGGGTCGATGACAAGGGGTGTTGTGGGACTTATTTCCCCTTCACTCCCAAAAATAGAGGAATTATCCCCTACCGTCGGGTTGCTCTATCAGGCATCTGATAAAAATTCTCCCAAATAGAATACTCGTTCTATAGATGTGGGAGAATTTTTTAGGACCTCTATTGCCCAGTCAGTTTGGGTCGATGCATCCCTTATTTATATTAACCTATCTTGGAGTTGTTGGTTCTCCTCCTGCAACTACTGGACCAACTACTCGAGCTAGGTGATTCATCTTTCTCGTTCTTCCAATTCTCCTCTATGCTCATTTTGGTAGTCCTCCAAAATTTTCTAGGCCATCCAACAATTTTTTTGCCACTCCAACGCTTCCTCCAAGGCTGCATCAACCTGATCATTGCTCCCAAAAGTCTCTGCATCTTGTGGGCTCTGGTTTGTCAATTCTCAAAGGGTTTGGGCTGTAATGTCAACTTCCAGGTAGTTATCTTCTTCTTCTATCGATAGGAGTCATAGTAGGTGTTTCCTCTTGGGGACTGGTTCTGGCGGTCGAAACTCGGCCTTGCTGCTAATAAGTGGTGTTCCTTCCTCTTCATACTCAAGAACTAGGGAATGCCCTCTTTCCTCTGTATATTTATGAACTAATGAATACCCTCTTTCTTCTATGAAATCAAGTAATGTCAATTTCCCAAAACTTGCCATCTCCTCTGTAGGGCTTCCCTCTTCTTGCCCTATTTTGACAAAATCATCATGTTGCCTTTCTTGGCCGTCATCTCCCTCTGCATTGGGGTTTGGCCTCTGTGCTTCTGCATGGTGGACCAGTGCTGATATACCCCATGGTGGGCCAAGGCATATGGTTCTCCCTTCTGGTACCTAGCCTCTTCTTTCTTTAGGGCATTTTATAGGTAGAAGGGCACATTCAACTTCCTTCCATGCGCTAGGTGATTCAAAAATTGCACATGGTTAGTGTGCAAATGGGTATACTTCTTGGTGCATGTAAATAATCAAGCAACCTGCTCGAATATATTTTGTAGATTCATGGGAAGGCTGATTTTGGGTAGCCCTTCCTTATCTATCTGCACATTTTCTCCTGGAAGTAGCACTTCGGTGTATGACTTCAATAGTTCACCTTTGTATATGCATTCACCTGTGAGGGGCAATCCAGTTGCCTACGAGATGTATTTGGGGGTGACAAAAATTTCTACCCCTCACACCTGAGCTACGTCACCCTTCAAGGAGGTAATAAATTCCTTGGCTGCCTCCATATCCTAGCCCTAACTGACTAGGGTATAGTATTCAAACCATCCCTCTACCTCAAACTATGTTTTTACTATCCCCTTGATTCCTTCTGTATCACTCAGCTTATTCTTTTTCATTGCATGATTCTTCGACCTTCCTCCCATGGTGCCTTCCCTTACTACTGCGCTTCTTTTTTCTGTCCTTACTTCTTTAGGAAGGCACCTTATTATAGGGAAGGCACCTAACCTTAGCATTTAATTCTAGGGTATGCCTTTCAAGCCATATCATTGGCATGTGGTTTCGGCCATGGGGGTATATGATTTTTATGATGACAATATTTTTTGGTACTGCATAATTTATGAATAATTATATAAATATTTGAGTTAGTATGCACATACCTTATTTGGTGTTTCATGCATCATCAAGAGTGTTTATTCATTGATTTGTGACATGGGGGAAGGGGTATTTTTTTTGTACGGATTACGCTGGACTTTGGTGTTGAGTTGTTTGATGGTTGGTGCTGAAGATAGACTCTGGATTTGCTCAAAAAACCATTTTTCTATCATATTTGGAACGTGCACACTAATCTCACCCCATAATTCTATAAAGATTTTTTTGATTGGGGTATATTTTCATAACATGGGTGATGGTGGTAATCTGATGTCACTCATTTGTGTGGTGATTTCATTCTAATCAAGGCATCCGTGAGGCTTAAGTGCTGGTTGTATGTGGAAGGCACTCTTTGGTACCTTACTAATGTGGAAGGTGATTATGCGGTGTCTTCCCGATGTTGTCAATTCTCTTTGAATGGATGCACCTTTTAGTGGTGGAAGGTGTCTTTGATTGGATGTGCCTTTCGATGGTGGAAGGTGCCCTTTTGATGATGGCACCTTCCTACTATGGAAGGTGCTTCTGAATAGATGCTCCTTCCTGATGTGAAAGGCACTGCTGAATACCTACACATTCCTGGGGTGGAAGGCACTGTTGTATACCTATGCCTTCTTGGGGTGGAAGGCACCTCGGTCTACATGCACCTTCCTGATGTGGAAGGTGCCTTGGGCTATTTTTTTTTTTATGTGGCACCTTCCCGATGTGGAAGGTGCCTACTTTTTTCTCTTTTTTTTTGTGTGCCTTCTTTATAAGGAAGGCACCTTCTTCTAGTGGGGCGCCTTCTTCATAAGGAAGGCACATTATTCTGGTAGGGCACCTTATTCTGGCTAGGAACCTTCTTTATAAGGAAGGCACCTTATTCTAGCTGGGCACCTTCTTCATATAGAAGGTGCCTTCTTCTGGTTGGGCGCCTTATTTATAAGGAAGGAACCTTCTTTTGTGCCTTCTCGATGTGGAAGGCATTTTATTCTTGGAAATCATGTTATGATTAACTGGGAAAGGGTGATCAAGCCTTATCAATCTCAATTCATGCTACCTCAACTTCTACCTATGAGTGCTAATATCAAAATACTGAGCCAAATTAGGCTTGGTTTCCCAGATACCTATTCCGCATGCTATCAAGAAAAAGCAAATGAAAATAAAGAAAAATAAATGTAGTTAGATGCATTCTATGCCTATTAGGCCCTGGATTAGGATTCCTATAGCTTGCATGTGGGCATCATACCTACAAAACACATCGTAAGAAAAAAATTAAATTAACTAATTTTGGTGAGCACCTCCATGCCCACCGTTTTGCCTATTAATAGTTTGGTCCGAATCTAACAAGATGGGGTCTCACCCATGTCTATTCTGGATTCCACCTGTAAGGATTAGGATGTGTTATAGGGGTGTAGTCGGTGGCCATTAACTGTTAACACAATGTTGCTATCGTCAATTGTTCTAACGCACACTACCCCATTCTTGATGAGCTCTACCACCTCATACGGTCCCATCCATATTTGCATTAATTTACCTTTTCTTTCTTGGAATCAAGAATCATACAACAACACCCATTCTCCTTCTTGGAACTAATTTAGTTTAATGTGGTGATAATGCCACCATTTTCTTTGCTTTTGTATGATTTCCGTTCTCTACAAAGCGTCCATTCAGATTTTTTCTAGCTAATATGGCTGTTGAATCCTTTATTTTTGAGCGTCATCCAAGCTCAAGTTCAATTCTAAAGTCGTCCTTAATGTCTTGATTTCAAATTCAATGGGCATAATCACACTCTTCCCATAGACTAGTTGGAAGGGTGTGAAGCCTGTGGTGGATTTCCATGTGGTATTATACACCCAGACTGCCTCCAGCAACCGTGTAGCTCAATATTTTATGTGTTGTTGCATAGTCTTCATCAAGATGTTCTCTATTTCTCTGTTTGTCACTTCCACTTGCCCATTTTCCTGTAGATGGTAGGGTGTAGTTTTATTGTGCCAAACTCTATATTGCTCCATCAACTCCTTGATCAACTTGGAGGTAAATTGAGGCCCTTGGTGTATTGTTATCTCTCTAGGGACCCTAAATCATGTAAAAATATGGGAAAATAAGAATCAACGACTGTTATTTCTTTTGAATCTCTCAACACTTGAACTTCAACCCATTTGGTGATGTAATCTATACATACCAAAATAAACCTCCTCCCTATTGAAGGTGGATTAATTGGTCCCACGAAGTCCATGCCCCACTTATCGAAGGGTTCTAGGTGTACCTAAGGCTGGAGGGGTATTTTGTCTTGATGGGTTGGTCTGCCCATTCTTTGGCATTCATCACACTTGTTGGTGTATGCAACCGCATCCTTAAATATAGTGGGTCAAAAGTACCCAGCCTATAGGATTTTGTAGGTAGTTCATTTCCTTGCAAAGTGTCCTCCGCATGTTTCATTGAGACATGCTTTGAGTACTTCTAAGAACTCTTGTTCTACTATGCATCTCCTTATAATATGGTCATGTCCTATTTTGAATAGGAGGCCATCAATCCATAGGAATGATGTGCTTTTCTCTATGACCACCTACTTTTATCGAAAAGAGAGAGCAGGTGAGGTTCTTCCAGTGGCCAAGTAATTGGCTATATCTACATACCACGAGATTTTCTCACTAATGGTGAACAAATGTTCATCCAAAAACTGGTCTTCCACTGCTTTATGGTCTGTCGGTATCAATCTGGATAGAAAATCTACCACAAAATTGTCTTTTCCTGGTTTGTCGACTATTATGATGTCAAATTCCTACAATAACAAGAACCACCTGATAATTCTTTCACCAATGGCCAGATTTCTCATCAAGTATCTGATGGCCACATGGTCCGTGTGGACAAATACCTTATACCCGATGATATAATGGTAGAATTTGTTTATGGCATGCACAACTACAAGAAACTCCTTCTCTGTCATTGTGTAGTTGAGCTCGGATCCTGCCAAGTTTTTGCTGATATAGTAGATGGCATAAAATTCTTCACCATCCTTTTATCCAAGGACTACTCCAATCACATTATTGGATGCATCATAGTAGATATGGAATGGTATGGCCCAATTTGGTCCTCTTAAAACTGGTGTAGATATTAGTTTCTCTTTAAGCAATTGAAATGCTTCTTCACATTCTTTCATCCAATTGAACTCCACATCTTTAGATAATAGAGTGTGCAGTGGTTTTGCAATTTTGCTGAATTTGGTGATAAATCGTTGGTAGTACCCGATTGATCCAAGAAAAATCCTCACCTCTCTCTATGTTCTGGGGCTAGGTAGGTCTCTTATGACCTCAATTTTTCTTTTATCAACCTTTGTTCCTTCTGCGGAGAGGTGGTGTCCTAGTATTATGTGTTCTTACATCATCATAAAGTATTTATCATTGCTTAGGGACAAATTGTTTTCCTTGCTTCTTTTGAGCACTTTTTCTAAGTTTGGAATTGCTTCGTCAAAGGTTTCTCCATAGATGGTGAATTCATCCATGTATACTTCGACCGCATCTCCCATCATGTTTGAAAATATGCTAAGCACCACCCTTTGAAATGTGGTAGGTGTGTTGCATAATCTGAAAGGTAATACCCGATAGGTAAACATCCCATGGGTAGGTGAACATTGTATTATCCTAATCATCTTATCTTATCTGGATCTGGTTGTATCCATTGAATCCATACAGGAAGGAGAAATACTTCCTCCCGGAGAGTGTATCCAAGACTTGATCAATGAATGGGAGCGAGAAGTGGTCCTTCTTGGTCACTTTGTTTAATGCTCTATAGTCCACATAGATTCACCACTTCCCATTATTTTTAGGGACTACCACTAACGGTGATACCCACTCACTATCAAAAATTGGATAGATGAATCCGACAGTCAAGAGTTTTTGTAGTTCTTCCTTGACAATGTCTTTCATTGTTGGATTCATTCTTCTCTGTGGTTGCCTACTTGGAGTTGCTTGATCATTGAGGTATATATGATGGGTATAGATCTTTGGGCTGATACCCTTCATATCTAAATAATCCCATGAAAATGCCTATTGGTGTCTAACCAAGAGCTCTTCTACTTTCATCAATTGTGTGGGAGTCAACCCACTACTGACATTCAATGTTCTTCATAGCCTGATGTGTATCTACTAAACGCGGTGATCTTGGGCACTAGCCAACGATGATCCAGGTGCAGATATGGAGGACTCCCCATGGAGGAACTCCACAATAGCACCATCTTCATCTTCTTCTACCAAATCATCAAATGTCATCATCGACTGGATCATAGATAGCTTAGGATTTTCATGATCAATCAACATGGGTTATCCTAATGAGTCGATGGACTACGCTGTGGGTGAAATAGTCAACCTTTTAACATTTTTTCCATAAAATATGGTCATCAAACCATCCTGACAGCTGATGTAAGCATCATTTTTTGCCAACCATGGCCTTCCCAATATGAGTGGGTAACCGCCAGCCTAGTTTTAGATTGCAAGACTAAAAATTTTGCTGGGTATTCCCATGCGCTTTCACTATTACATCTTCCAACATTCCTTCTAGTGCCACAATAAATCTATTGACCAACTGTAGCACTGTCGTAGTGGATTTTATGTTCATGAGCTATATCCTCTACATGGTCTCCTAAGGCATTACATTGATGGTTGCTTTGAGATCGACCAACGTATTGGATAGGGAATATCCCTCAATTTTTATAGTCAGCATCGGGCTACCCGGGTTTGCATACTTAGGATGGCATATTTTTCCCATCATCAAATCTACTAGTTTACCCATGAAATTGATAGTCTGGATTGCTCTTCATCCTAGATTCCTTAGACATATATCTCTTATCACATTGGTATATATCAGAACATCTCTGATTGCTTGAAATAATGGAATTGTCATGATGATGTTCTTCAAGCTAGACAAGATATCGAACTCCAATTGTGTTAATTTCCTCCATTATTGCATCCAGTTGGGAAATGGAACCTTTTATCTCTTAGGAATTTCTTCTATCACCTCTTCTACAAGAGGTGTTTCTCCTACCTCTTCTTACTCTTCTACCAGTGGAGGTGTTCCTACTCCTAACTTTCTACCAGACCTAAGCTAAATATGGTACATCGAATACATCTCACCCTCCACATTGTATGCTGGCTGGTTCACCCTGTTATTAGGATTTGTCATCAATTGTGTGGGTAGCTGCACAGGTATCACTGTTGGCAAGGTTGGTAAATTCTATTTGGGATGAGATGGTGCAACATTATGTGGATCCTGATTCCACGCAGTGTGGCCTCTCCATTGCTGTCGAGGATATGGATATGGCATCCATGGCTGTTGGTTTGGGAATGTTGCTGGGGGTGCGTTGGACCAGGGTGATGGCCCCCACAATCCCATGTTAGGTGGTTTAGGTAGGCCTTGGGGCATGTATGGTCCTCCTCCATATGATGGCATTTCATTTGGCATATTCCTTGTAAGGGGTTGTGGCAAACTCTTTCAATTGCTTATGAAATAGGCATCCGTGCTTTCAGCATCCTTCTGATTACTGGGCAGTTGTGGGCATAATCAAGTTTTATGGTTTAGCTTGCAAACTATGTATACTTAGACTTTGTTCTCTGGGCATGCATTCTTTGCATGCTTCCCTCTATATTTTTGATAGAAATAAGCCAATGCTACTTTGTTTTCTTGCTTCTTTTTCTCTAACAGTAGCGTGTCCATCTGTAATTCTAGAGATGAGAGCATTTTGCTCTTTAAATATTCTAGCATGTTTCCTATTTCTATCTTCATGACTGAAGTAGTCACTTTCATGGTTCTAGAAGTGGTATTGCCTCTCCTTCTTAAGTAGTTCCAACATAGTTGTCAGATGTCTTCCATAGCATCTTTGGTAGACATCACCTCCAGAAATCATGTTAAGAGCCTCCAGTGATTCATTGGTAAGTTCTCTCAAAAATATGCTTTTGAGGTACTTATCAGATAGTTTTGTGTGAGGATATCATTGAAGATTGAAGTTGAATCTCTCCCAGTATTCCTCGAGAGACTCATCTTATTTTTGTGTCATGCTCAGGACCTCTTCTCTAGAGTCTCTTGCTCTCCTAAAATCTTGGTATTGCTCTAAAAAGAGCTTCTTCATTTGATCCCAAGTGGTAATGTGTTTGTCTCCTAGATCGATGAACCATCATAGAGCTACATCATCCAAGTGGAAGGAAAGAGTTTCAATTTTTGCATATCAAATTTGTAGTCCACAAACCTACATAAGACATCAAAATTAAATAAAAATAGGTCAAGGTCCTCAGTTGGGTATCCTATGAAGGTCGGAAGGTGAGCAAGGGATATGTTTTTCATTTTGGTATCTCCTACTCCATCAATCGAGAAACTAAAGCCAGATGAGACTTCTTCATTGTCAGCTATTTTTTCAAGAAATGCAGTCTCTAATGTAGTATTTATGGCCTTACGGTCATTTAAGACTTTATGAGTCAAGGCTCTAAGGTTTTTTGGTGTTATTGTCTAATATTCTACAAATTTCCACAACAGGGCTTCCTCTAAGGGTTTCCTATTAAATAGGGGATTTATGATGATTCGTTCTTCCTTAAGTTGATGGGATGAGGAGGCACTTTGCACAAAGTACGGATCCTCACTCCAATGGATTATTGGAGGTGGCTAGTCTAATTCAAATTTAGAATTTTTGGATGACTCAAGTTCTAGTGGATTGGTTTTTATAAACCGATCATCAGGTCCTCTTCTTCTCGAAAAATTCATACAAGGTCAGATGGAAGGTTTATAGGTATTTTAAATAATCTAGTTGAGACGCTTCCCTAGAAATGACACCAAAATGTTGTGTGCCAAGCAAGGTTAACTTCTTTCCTACTTTTGTCACATGCTCGTGCATTTAATTTATCAACCTAGGGAGCTTCGTAAACTTACGAAGGGTCTTGAACAAGATTGCTTACAATACCACTTGATATGAGTCTGGTAGTTATACTAGTGAGGGGTGTTTCAATGGTCATTAATAATTCATACACTCCTAAATAATTTATGTAAAAACAATTAAATCTATAGAAAGAAAATATTCACGCATTCTTGGAAATAAACCTATTGCAATACTAGAAATAACAATGCGATAAACAATCTTATAAACATGGTAAACTAATATAGAAAACATAGGAAAAATAGGGGAAGAAATACTGGCTTGGAGTGGGCCCAGGCTCCAATAGCTTCCTCCCAGCTGAACATGCACTTAGAAACTCTTAGAAATATATTATAATTATCAAAGTATTACAATGCTTATTCTGTATATCTCTATACATTTACTATCAAAATATTCTATATATCCTTAAAGAGGTCTGCGTGTGTTTATATAGCACACACATAGATCTTCTGTTACAAATAAGTTATAATAGTCGATTCATTCTAGACTAAACTAAGATAATCTGGTAAATGTGATTGATGTCTGCTAAAACTAGCATTCATTTCTAACAATGGCATGTTCTTTAATTGTTTTGTGCTTTGCTTGGCATTGGTAGGACATTATCATACATCGGTATGATCCCCAATTTAAATCTACATGACGTAGAGATGGAATTGCACCAGTCTTTGTTGTCCATGTCATGCTTGTTTGGTCAACGGGCAAAGAACATGGGTGCCTTTCCTATGAGGAAGGTTCCTATGGATGTCAGGTGCCTTCTCTATGCGAAAGGTGCCTTACTACTATTGGTGCCTTCCTGGAAGAGGAAGGCGCTTATCTTCTGTTTGTGCCTTCCTATGAGAGGAATGCGCTTGCCTTCTAGTGGCGCCTTCCTGTTGGTTCCTTACTTATGAGAGGAAGGTGCTTGCCTTATAGTGGTGCCTTCCTATCGACACCTTCCTATGAGAGAAAGAAGCTTATTTTCCTTTGGCACCTTCCTAGAAGAGGAAGGAACTGGCCTTCTATTGGTGCCTTCCTGGGAGAGGAAGGCACTTGTCTTTCCTTGGCACCTTCCTGGAAGAGGAAGGTGCCTACTTATGCTTGGCACCTTCCTAGAAGAGGAAGGCACCTACTTACACTTGGTGCCTTCCTGGAAGAGGAAGGCGCCTACCTTCTCTACATTTATTCCAAAAGAAACAAAGTTCCAAGTCCATGAAAAGACCTCGATTGATCCAAATATGACTAAATCAACTACAATTCCACAAAAACACACTGAAAACACATGAATTAGATAACACGCATAATTTCATCAAATAATTATATAATCATTCATAAACATATGCAATCCTTATTATACAACCGCATAATAATTAAGAAAATGTATACAAAATATGAGCATTTCTGATGCTCATCAAATAGGAAAAGTGAAAAGCACAATAGAAGGTGCAAAACTACTCAAAATGGCACCAAAACTTGGTATAGTGCATATATACTACTCTAGAAATGATCTATGCTAAAATAGAGATGAAATTAGATGTAGAGTTCATGGTCATCATTGGGTGTTGCAATTATGACTTTTAACCACCCTGGGGTGGGGTGACCACCAAACCTAGTGGTTTTTGCCTTCAATTCTTCTGATATCTAGTTCAAACTATTCCTAGGGGTGTTTTCATCAAATTTGATGATCTAATTCACTAAAATGGGTGGGTTTTAGAATGGATTTGTGTATTTGGGATCACTTTGAAACCTCCTTTTATTGATGGATATTTCAAGGAAAAACATGTGGTGAAAAGGGGATTGAATATCGACAACACTTCATGGTGAAATATTGCAAAAGACTCCTCATTTTTTTTGGGTGGATTGGCTCCACTTTATAGCTCAAGAGATCACAAGGTTAAATGGGAAAGATTTTCCATGCGAGTCCAGTGTTACCATTTATAAAAACCTTGCCATGCATTGGGTGGGAGAAAACTCTAATTCAAGCCTCCAATTTGTAGGTTTATGACTAAATTGATGTGCCCTCAATCTGTCATAAGTCAGTGGGTGGGATAAATGGTAGAATTTGATTGCCATTTGTCTTGCCCTTGAATTTTTAAGAGTCCATGGGCTTGGTTGTCCCCCCAGTTGTGGATGTTGGTGGACATCCCACCCAAGGGTAGCTATTTGTGGCCGCCCTAGGGTGGGGTAGCCATGAACTCAGTGGTCATCTCAGGGTGGGGCAGCCATGTCTACATGACCCAAAACATCCCAAAATTTGGGCAAAACTTCCTAAAAGTGGTAAGGACCACTATTTAACCCTTGATGGTTGCCCAAGGAGGCCATATGGTGCTGATAAGAGTGCATATTGGTAGTCTAATTAGATTGACACAATTTTAGTGTCTATAGGTACCCTTTTTTAGGATGTGTTGTGTGAAACAAAGCACAAAGCAAAAATAGATGACTAAACTATCAATTGATTAAGGGTATTCAGTAACCTAACCAACTTTAGATGCCCCCATCATGGAAGAAGAATACATTCTTAGAATCCTTAGTTTTGAAATATTTGAAGGATTTGATTTTGGTAAACCTTTTAGCCACACTGTTTGAATAGGTTTAGGCTTATGGTATACTTGGTCTTAGTTCCTTGTTTCACTTATAAGCCTATTTTGGGAGTCATACCAAGGCTTCAAGGAGATCAAGATTTGTGGAATTTATTCTTAATTATGTGCTCCAACGTGGGCTTAAAATTGTCTTTGGTAGTAATTCTTTTGAATGTATGTAATTTGCAGTTTTGAGTGTTGATTTTGATTATGAATTTGTAATTATGACTACCCCCTCAAGCGATTATTCAATGAGAGAATGACCAAGAATGAAATTTATGAGTCCCTTGAACAACATGAATTTGGTTCCTTTAGATTTACCCATTGTGAAATTTATCAATTTTGTTAATAATTTGGTGGTTTTTGATGACATTTCATGGAAGAAATGAAATGAATACCTTATTCCCATGGAGCAGTAATATTGTAATGGCCTTCTTAGGGATTGAAGTGTAGACTTTTCAATTCATCAATAAATAATTTGGTTCAAATGGCCTTATGGTAATTTACTCATATTTCCAGATTGCATGGAGTGCAAGTCACTGCAACTACGAAGTTTATAGGGTAAATAACTAAATACAAGGCTCACTTGAAATTTTTGATGATTATTTGATTTTTTTGTTAATTTTGTGATTTTTGATGGTGAGCAAAGATATGCATTTATGTATGCTTATTGGTTTTTTGATGCATTTATGGATGCAATATCATGGATGCATGTATTGTAATATAATTTTAGTTGATGATATGTACATGTGTGTATGCATAATGAAATGGATGATTTGTTAATTTGTATTGATGAATTATGAATACTATTTGATACACTAGATGCTAGCACCATAGACTATACAAAATTTATTGATTCATTTTTAATGTTATCATAAGACTATGTAATGGACTATGAAAATGTAAACTGAAAAACATGTGATAAAATGGTATGGAATGCAATGAATAGTAAGATGTTATAGAATGTCCTTGAGGTTTTCATGAGACTCAAACACTCTAGTGAACTAGTCAAAAGTTATAAATTAATTATGAAAGACTTTTTGGCAAGGTATAAATCTTCTAGGATGACCAAGATATTTAATATCTCTATGTTTTCATGTGAGTTCATTGCTATAATAATGCATAAAGTTATCCCAATTACAAATAGGATTTATACAACCCATTTGTACTAAATATAACCCTACGAGTATCATGATCCTAAGTTTTGTATGTTAGTTGAATTAGACCATTAGGTAATACAGTCTACCAAAAGCTATATTATCCTCAAGTTGACATTGGTTTGTATAAAATAAGGTTTATAATGTGATAGATATATCATAATGTATAAGGATACCATAATTGCCAAGCAGGCTTGATGCCACCCAACCTGTAATGAGGATCACCTCATGGTTATCAAATGCTGAGAATTCTAGGGATTCAAGTTTAGTACTCCCTTATTTTCTTTTATTTTTGAGTTGCTCTAGATATTTTCTCATTTTTGTTTTGGTGAGTAAGGGATTTTTTTAGTGGTGAGAACAACTATTTATTTTACTTTTTTCTTCTGTTAGTGGTGAAAACCACTTTATTTTGGGGATTTTTGCTTTTGTATTTGTTGTTATTTGGATACTTGACCATATTTGGCATGGGGAAATGGATTTTTATTGATTTTTTTTAGGGAGGAGCTTGTAATTTTGTTAATTATCAGTATTTTTGAACCATATGCATAGGGGATGAGCAACATAAACTTTTCACTTAAGGTAACAAGGACCAATTTGTAGGTTTCATATTTCCTTGTGCAAAACTTGGATTTATTAATGTGAGAATGTGTTAGGATTATGACATATACAAGGTACAATCAAAGCAAGACTCTACCTTCTAAAAATTAGGATATATTTCTACAAAATCTGAAAAGAAAACTAGATATGGTTGAGTGATTGAAAATCATAATTATGCCTTATAACAAATGACTAGGTGAAGGAAAACAAACACAAATACAAAAGGTGGGGAATGTGGATGGAAATGATAATTGTAATGTAGATGGATGTTAATAATTACTTTTGACAAAGTTGATTTTGAAGGATGGCTAGTGTACATACCTAGTTCTAGACATGTATGAGCAACTCTAGAATGCAAAATGCAATGATGAGTATGCTTAATGCAAGTGATTGTATAATACAACAATATGAAATGTAATGCAATATTTTTTTATTTTTGTTATTTTAATGATGTTTTTGGATTTTATATATATATATATATATATATATATATATATATATATACATATATATATATATATATATATATACATTAGTGAATGCCATTGGGGCTTTTTGGGTGACCAAAGGGTTTATGGGTACCTTTGGGGTTTTTTGGGTGACCAAAGGTTTTATGGGTACCTTTGGGGCTTTTTGGGTGACCAAAGGGTTTATGGGTACCTTTGTGGAGATATTTGGTGACCAAATGGTTTATGGGTGCCTTTGGGGATTTTTGGGTGACCAAAGGGTTTATGGGTACCTTTAGGGCTCTTTTTGGTGATCAAAGGGTTTATGGGTACCTATTGGGAACCGAATTTAAATTAAGTTTTACTTGACACTACAACTTTCTATCTTCCAATTTTATGTCCAAGCATGCACCCGATAGTCATAGCTCGAAACTCAAGCATTGGATGAAGCAAAGACAACTTCAATCCAACCTCCAGAGTAGGCTGGTTTTTTGTCAACTTAAAATGGTGTTGACACAATTAAAGCTCAAATAGGGTTTTGATATAAGGGTTAAAAAATATTTAAGGTTAGAGGTATTATGATAAACAATGGTTGAATAGGCTAACGATATAGGTAACTACAACAAAATACTCCCACAAGCTATTTCTAGTGTCCCATAACTTAATATTAGCAGCACCTAAACAATGAAATATTCATACATTAAAGCATAAATAGAGATAGATTATAGAAAGCAATTTCAACATCTAATATTGATATTCCAAATTAGTAGAATAGACCAATAGTTAGATTTAATAGAAATAAAATTTCTAACAACATAGATCTAACCATGAACAGATTTCAACTACTCTCACAACTAGTAATCCAATAAACTAGAATGAATTAAAAATTAAAGTATTAATAGAAATGCAGCTCAAGGCTTCGAACCTCTTGCATAAGATGATGAAGTTGGTGAATTTGAGTTAAAAATTAGAGTAATGCTCCTTCCATTAGCTCACAAAAATATTTACA
Source organism: Wollemia nobilis (assembly GCA_028583015.1). Lineage (NCBI taxonomy): Eukaryota > Viridiplantae > Streptophyta > Pinopsida > Araucariales > Araucariaceae > Wollemia > Wollemia nobilis. The sequence goes on from JAQPPZ010000493.1 coordinate 2,423,126, forward strand.
GTAGAGAAAGAAAATGCACTAGAGTCGACCCTAGAAAATGAGGGTTCAACCTCTATTTATAGTTTGTAAATAAAATAATATTGAGGAAACATTACAAAGATTACATATTTATAGATCAATAAAGAGTTTTCACTAGCATTATATTACTGGTTGACGACCTTCTGGAAATCCATTGTGAGTGATCTACCATGGTAGATTGATGCTTTACAACTTGTTGGTTTATTGATGGTAGTTAGTATCCAAGCCATTAGAGACCACATATGATCTATAGGCTATTCTTAGAAGCTTGATCTGTCGTCAATCTACAACTACCTCTAGTTATTTTTCTTGAAACCCTTTCAATGCTTCATCTTCCTGCCCTCCAACTTATCGAATTATAATACAACAAGAAATTGCTTTTAAATACTGCAACAGTGTTAGCAAACTCTCGACCGTCAATGTTTATCATGAAAATCTATAATTAAAACTTAGAATATACTCTACAAATTGGCAGGGAAAAACCAAAGCATCATTCTATACTTTTAATTGCTAACGTCATCTTTTGTAGCTTTAATTTACGGAATCAAATTTTGGTATAAAATGTGTTATAGAGCGAGTGGGATGCATTCCACTATCAATCCACTTATTATATTTCATTTTCTTTCCTTAATCTCCAAATAGAATGTAATCCACACAAATTATGGTGATTTCAGCATCACCTTTGTCAAAATCCAAAATCATCAATCCGCACCAAAGCTAGTGTAAATAACACTTCATCGCCAATCCACACCCTTTGCAGTATAAAATTGACTTTATCACCATTCTACTTTGGAGTTGATATAAAATAATCTTTATCACCATTCCACACCCAATATAGTTATTTTTGCCTTTATGTCATCAATCCACATCAAAATACTCTTGATACCTAGTTGAATTGATCTTACCGACACTTAGATGCTCGAAACATGCAAACATTACACACAATCATCATTCTGCACTTCTTTTTGTGCTGACATCATCATCGCCCAATTTTTTTGTAAAATTAGAACTTGTCTAGAATCCACTTCCAAATACACTACAAACTGAGTAGAATAGAATTAACTTGCTCAATATGAAAAATACACTAAGTGTTGAGCAGATTGGGAAACTCTTGTTGCGGATCCACTCCAAAATACACTAGAAAATGTGCAGAATGAAAACTTCATACCTTAGAATAAAATTTTCAATGCTTTATAAGGATGTGGCCATTTTGGGCCTAAATTTTGGTGCCTCTTCGGTGGATTTTCTCGCAAAGCCATATGACTCAAAGTCTTATCCATTGGGCATCAGGAGTCAAAACTGCTTATCTTCAAAAATGCTTTAAATAATAATTTCCATATGAACACTAACCTCTAAAAACTTTATGGTCCTATTCAAGGATAAAATTTCATATTGAGACCACGCTTCATACATCCTAGAGGATAACTGTTCACATGGAGACTATGCCATAAATATTAATATTTGTGCCATTCCAGCAAAACTACTTCATTGCTCCAATACAAAACATCTATGTTCTCCTTATAAAGCCTTCTTACAATACATGATATAAATGCCTTCACACAAAACTTACTATTTTTTGTATCTCTCTAGAATCATGATTTTATTGTTTCTTCCTGACCATGTCAATGTAAAAATGAATAAAAAAAATATAAAACTTATGACTACATATGTACACAATAAAAATTGCGAAGCTTGTGCCCCTTCAGGGTCTGTAGATCTATCTGGCTCTTCCTCCTGTAGGACCTCTTCTTCAGCACTATCCTCTATCTCTTGCTCAGCTTATTCCTTTGGAGAAGATTATTCTTTATTTTTCTTTTTAGCATTATCACCAAAGAGCTGCACCATCAGTCTCAAAATCTACAGGGCTTGTTTCCATGTTGCTTAAAAGGGGTTGGAAGTCTCCTTCCACTACTTATAAATGTATTGGAGTTCACCAATATCTTCATAATTAGAAACACCTCATCTATTTAGCAAGTCTTCCATGAGATCTCTGAGCCTAGTAAAATTAATAATCATTTGTGAAGCTTGCTCTTGGTTAATTGGTTCTTCTAGAGAGTCAATATCATAATCATCTTGTAAGCTCTCACCAATACTTTTCTTAATTTATTCAACTGATTGCAAACTATGATCTTCCATCCATAACCCTCTAAAACCAATTTGGATCATTTCCTTATTAACATCCACTACATCCTTGATTACTCCTTCAATTTTGTCAAACAATCATCAAGCATTTTGGAGTGCTCTATGCTTCTTCACTACAATTCTGGTAGCAACTCTAGCAATGATTCAATCCTTATTAGGGATTGTCTTAGCAGAATCACTGAGTCTACTATCCACCAACCTACAAATTTGCTCAGCTAGAATTACCATAGATTATAGTTCTCCAATGAAATTATCTAGATCATTTTGAATTCTTTGGAGTAGGTAGCTGACATCATCTAAATAATAAATAATAATTTGAAGCCTCGAGCATTTCTCTAGAAATTCGAAGAGCAATTCCTTTCTCATTTTCTTTAGTCCAGCCTTAGAAAATCAGAAGATTTAGCCTTTTTAATCTAAAATTGTTGCTTCAAAATTTGTATCTCCTTATCTTGTTCCTCATTCTTTTTTTGGTGCTTTTCAATATACTCCTTGAGCTTATTAGCTTCCTAAAACTTCTATTTCCAGCTCTTATCTTCGTTTCTCAGAGCTTTCTCCACTTCTTTCTGATTGTTAATAGTTTTCTAAAGCTTTTATATTTGCTTTTCCAACTTACCCGCTTGATCTAACCAAAAAGCGTGTACCCACCTACTGTACTATGTCATATTCATTCATTCAAAGCATAAAAATGACAAGATTGCATAGATTCAAAAAAATAGACATTTCTTGTATTAATAATTGCAAAGTATCTCGATTACAATCATGCCCCTCTTAGGGTCACCAAAATGATGATACGATTAATACAATGCCAAAGCCCTCAATAGGGTAGACACACTAATGTTGCTTTTCAACTAGTCACAAACTACTATAGGGTGGAGTTGCCTTCTTATTCACATTGAGGAAAGAAGTTGATGGTTGAATCTCCTATGAATCTATCCCTGCAGTCAAGAAACAACATAAAAGTGTCAAAAAAATAGGCAACCTCTCATGATGAGGCCCTTTTAGGAAAAATACATAAAGACACCATTAAGAATGTATAATCAAGAAAGTGTGAAAGCACTTCTAAACTATGTAAATTGCATCAAGATTCATGGAATTGCATGAGAGAAGACAACAACTACACTATGCATGGATCAATTATGTAAAATAAATCATGAAAGTGCATAAAGAACCCATTAATGTCTTATTTTATGACTAACATAAAGAAACTAATCTAACATAATTCTACCGGTCAGAAGTCTGCTAAACTACAATTAAACCATGAAAATAGCTAAACTAAGCTAATTAACTGGACATAAATAAAAAATGTAAGGCGGTGATACCTATGTTGCAAATCATAGCTCTAGTGAGCGGTCTGCAATGTAAACCACAGTTAAAATCCGTGGTTAGAAATATGATAGGTTTGCCCTCAATTCCAAGGGTAGTGGGATTGACCTCCTTGTACAATTGATGTTCGAGGGTCAACTTCAGTGTCCTTATGACTAATTTGATGGTTGATTCACTGTGATGGTCCTTTGTTTGCCTGGATTTATATGTCTTGGTTCTTCTAGGCTCCTAGAACTTCGATGGTAAATTGATCTTTGGATGAATAGCAAAGTAGCCTTCTCCAATGCATGAATTTAGTATGTAATTCGATAGGGCTTTGCTTATCACTTGATCAATTAACTCTCTATATTCTCTCCCCATTTGGAGGGGGTACTTATAGGATGCCATAGGACTGGGGGTGGATTCCTAGAGAAGCCAAGATCAAGAAGAGGTGATTTGGACAATTAGAATTGAATCCTCTAGAATCTTCCATCCATTAACTACCTTCTTCTGGATAAAATGGCCATTCAAACCATTTTGGATCGGATTGAAGGCCAACTAAACTTTAGTTTAGACCGTAGGTCACAAATGTGGTCTAGACTATAAACCGTAGGTCTCATCTATGGTTCAACCTGTAAACCATAGGTCTGGGCTGTGGTTCATACTGTTTAGGCCAAGGATACCAAATTGAGTGGTTAGAACCACTGCTCTATCTTGGAGTCTGTCCAAGATCCTCCATATGGTCTTGTAGCATGTCCATATGAGTAGTCACCCTCGATATGACACATTTTAGGTGTCTACATATACCCCTTTTGAGATGCATTGTGAGATCAAAAAATGTTGAGCAAAAATATACCACCTAAAATGATGTTGAAGGTTCTATGATGATCATTAGTCAAATCAACAATAGATACCCTAGGTCCTACAAAAGGATGCGCATCCTGAAATACTTGCTTCCAACTCTTTGGAGGCTTAAAATTGAAAATTTTGTACTCATCATTAGACATTTATATAGCATCAATTCCAAGTAGGATTTCATGCCTGTCAATCCGAAAGGATGAGAGTTACAAATAAATGATCATATTTGTTATTTTCCCCAAGAAAAGGGGTAAGCTTATGATAGTTTTTGACAATGATTCGCAAGGATGAATGTAATTTTGACAAGATCAAGGGATCTACGATTTCAAGGATATTATGTTTATTTTGATTATGATTTGATATTATGACTACCCCCTCAAGCAACGAGTTGATGAGGGTAATGACAATTATTAAAGCGATAATGTCGCTTGACCACCATGGATGATCTGAAAAAAATTATATTTGATCAAATTAATGCCTTGGCTAGGCCTATTTCAGCTTTTAATTCCAACTGTTAATAGTATTTACACATTTCTATCCCATGAGCAGTCAAGCAACAATAGCCATCTTAGGAAATCGAATTGATACAAATCCAATTAGATTAGCATTGAATCAAGTTATCGATGATTTGCTGAAAGATGTCATAGAAGACATGACATGAAACACCTCATTCCCATGGATAAGTCTAGCCGCAAAGGCCTTCTTAGGGATTGAAAATAAGCATATCAGATCAATGATGATAATTTTTTCCCCAAATGTCCTTATGGTAATTTACTCATCTTGTCGGATTACATGGAGTGCAAGTCGCTACAATCACCAAGTGTATAGGGTAAATTACTGAATACGAGGCGCATTTGGTGTTTTTAATTATTTGATTTTTTTTATTGTTAATTATAATTTTTTTAATCAATCTTGGTGCTTTGAACATCACCAAATTTACAATATTGATTGCTCTTTTTGAAAATTTGATCCAATGGGAGTCATTAATTTACCATTTTAGACCTTCCCATGGTGGGATTTGACCATATTTGCTACTAGTTGCAAACCGTAGCTAGGTTTTGTGGTTCCTAATTGAAATTTTTGGAACCGTGGCTAGGGTCTGTGATTCACACGAAATAAGAAAAGCTTATAAAAGCTCAATTTTCAAATTTATTTCATTATTCCTTGATAAATGACTTGGCATTTGGATCTCTAATAGTGACAAATGCAAACTAAACTGAACCTATCACTCTACACCTACACCCTACACATCGCATTATGGTAGAGTGTGGGCAAGCTTCCTTCAGCCAAGTCGATCAAGGCGAGGGCAAGGTAATTCAACACCAAGACCTCGCATCCATTACCAATAAAACAAACCAAATTAATTAATTGGTTAATCAATCACATTAAACTATTGGCAATGAACCACACCCTAGGTTAGGCAAGCTTTGACTTTTTTTTATTTTTTTTTGTTTTTAGCCATGGTAAATTACCGGGAAGGATCTCAGTCGGAGACCACAGGTACCAGCTGCGATTCCCAATTGATCAATTGGGGACAACAATTTCTAGCTGCGGTCTGCATTTAAAATCCCAATGATCAATTTTTCATTGCATGCAGACTGTAGGGTTGACCCACGGTTCGCAAAGTTTAGAAAAGAATTATCAAAATTTTAATTTTTCTAAGGTTTAATACGCAAATAATGTCATTTAATGCATTTTTTACCTTTCTAAGTGGTATTTTTTATTTTTATGACTGCATGATGATATTTTTTTATAATTTTAACAGTTTGTAGATGTTTTTGATGATTTTTAGGTCATTTTAAAATGTTTTTGCTTGTTTTAGTTAGCTTTTCTCTTATATTATGCTTTTTATTTTAGAGGTTGACCTCTAGAGCTCGAGAGCCTGACATCCTTAAGACTCTTCACGAAGAGCTTAATATCAAAGAGCAAAGATGGTTCGAAGATGTCGACTTCAACTATGTCTTAGATCTACCCATAATTAAGGTAGATCAAGCCCACTTGACTACATTGGCCCAGTGCTAGAATGCGTGGACCAACACATTTCACCTACCTACAAATGAAATGATAGTGACCTTGGAGGATGTATACAGGATCTTCAGGATCCCCATTCATGGTGAGGCCATCATCTCTTCTACTTCTAGGTCCAAAGTGCCAATTTTTGATGCTATCTTCTATGATAAAAACTAGGAGGCTCAGTGCAATATCGATCATGGATGAGTCCATATCGGATACTGGCCAAGGAATAACATCTTCTATGTACGTGAGGCCATATTTATGTATATGGTGGTGCAAGTTGTTCTTCCAGAATCCTTGGGCATGAGAATTCCTTGGAACCTCCTAGGTACTATCTGTAGAGTGATTTAGAGCTCAGTGACTCAACCACTACGATTGGCCTAGGGGAACACCCTGCTCTATCAGTTGTATAGAGATCTATACTATATTACTGATCAGAGTCATCAAGGTATTAGTTGTAGCCTACTTATTTAGATTTGGGGTTGGTAGCACATCAGGATAGAGCTACCACTGTTCATCATGGATATTGATGATGCTCACTAGTGTTATACTTCCTGTTGGCCTCAATAGGAGGAGGGGTTCAAGAGCAGGATCTATACTGGTGATGTCCAGCATTATATCACATAGTTTGGATCACTCGGCCCTGATGACATTGAGTGGTGGTCGTACATGGATTGCCTAGCATGGACTAAGGTGGGTGAGTGACTTATATAGGCTTGTAAAGATAGGTGGCTACTTGAATGAAAGTATTATATTAGAGAGTATTAGTTCTACTCTCATGCCTTGCGATATTTTAGGATAGTGCAGGACACCCCAAAGATTCCATTTCCATACAAGAACTTGGTATTAGAGTGGGATATTCCATGGATTTGACCTTCGACTCTAAGAGATGAGCCATATGAATTCCAGGAGACTAGATTTGATAGGGCTGCTACCACACCAGCATATGATGGGTGGTGGTCCATGCTTTGATGACATGGATTGGGGTCTCTGGCAGAGTGCCAGACTAGGCAGAGGCAGAGGTAGATCTTTATGGGCGTAAGGTTTGCCCATAAATAGAGGGTAGATGAGGCATAGAGGCCACCATCGAGGAGGCTCCTAAGGTTGATCCTTATGATGAGGCTCCTGAGGAGGGTGAGGTCTCTCTTGATAGCGTAGAGGGGCTACTCCTAACTCAAGTGGCTGACTTGTAGAGTCAACTCGATAGATATGTCACATAGTAGCTGGAGTGAGACACTACCATTTCTACCCTATGGGACCAGTTGACTTATAGGGACCATAAAATAATTGAGGTAGTGTAGCATATCACTAGCCTGACTACATGAGCTACGACAATAGAGGGGAGGGTACAGGAGCTCACTAGTACATACGATCTGGTAGAGGTGTGAATAGCTACAACTATAGCAAAGAAGGACTTGGCCCTAGCTTAGAGAGGAGATCCTTCATGGCACCACCTACAGCACTAGTGCTAATGCTACCTGGCGTTCACGATCCCATATCTAAGATCTGGTGTTCATAGACCCTCATGAAGGAGGGTAATGATAGACATACTAGTAGGGTAGCCTCTATAGACCAGTTGGAGGGCTATATCACATTTATTTGTAGCACGGTCCCAAAGGATTCTCATCCTATAGGGTCTCAGTAGACTAGGTCTAAGACTATAGGACAATCTATAGCTAGCTCGATCCAACAGACCCGCAAGATAGAGAGGATGCACATGTCCTCTAGCACACATGGCAACAACTCACATAGGAGATATAGGGAGATAGGTGGGACCTCTAGCTAGAGGACTAGTTACATGGGCATACTAGTCTCTAGTGTGCTAGGCCTCTTTGGGCTAGGTGGTACACAAGGCCCTCAATAGGGCACACAATAAGGACTAGATCTTACTGCATAGCATGATCTAGGTCATAAGGCTAAGGGAGGTGGTGAGAAATCCAGTTTAGGGGGAGTCGACCAGAGCTAGGGCTCTTATCAGATGACAACTACTTTTTGTATATGTATCATTTTTGGTGTAAGGTCGAGGACCTACATGATTGTAGCCTATGGGTATTTTGTAATCATCTGATGCACTTTGAGACACATTTATATATATGGTCATGATCATTTTGGCTCATGATGTATACTTGATTTATATGTTTTGATTTAATGTTTATTTGATGCACATGGATGCAATGATTATGTTAATTTGATGTTATATGATGTGATGTATGGATGACATGCACTAGATAGCTATTTGATTTATGATGATTATTATATGCAGTGATCTGGATGTTAAGATGTGCAATTTATGATGGATGCATATGGATGCAATGTTTTTATCTTAACGCATATTTGATATTTCTTTATTGAATGCTTTAATGTATGTAATGATTTATTTACATGATGTTAATATAATGTAAATGAACTTGTATGCTTTAATCACTTAAAACATAAGGAATGAATGCAAATATGTTTATCAATCTAATGGATGACACCACAAAATGTATAAAAATCATGAATGTAATTGAAAATCCTTAAAATAAGAATTTAATCAATTAATCACCCATATATGTAATGTAATGGTATGTGATGTTATGATGTGAATGATATAATGTGCCATTCTATTTTCTTTTGAAAATTTTGAAAAATATGCATGATATAGTCAGTGGCCATCTAAATATTATTTCTAATATCCATCCGGTATCTATCTTATATTTTTATTTTGCTCTATATGATGATGTATCATGGATTTGATACTTTGCAATTTTATGATTTATATTATTGCGATATTTGACATTTTGTTGCTATGAGAGAAATTTTTGAGGTTTTCCATGAGACTCAAACACCCTAATAGACTTATCAAAAATTGCATACTAACCACACTAGACTTTTGAGATAAAATGCTTTTGCTAGGATAGGCCCTAACTGTTCATTATCCCTATGTGTGCAGTTGATTGTTTTAAGATAAGGCACGAGCATTCCTCAATGTCAAGTGGGATTCTTTCAATCCATTGCTAAGATAGGGGTTCCACAAATATCTTATCCAATCCCAAGTTTAAATTTTAGTTGGACTAAGCCACTAGGAAATGCAGGACACCTGAAGCTAGCTCTTCCACATTCAAACATTGGTCTTATTCATAAGCAAGGTTCTAATGTGTTAGAAATATCATCATGCATAAGGTATAGTAGTGTCAAAAATTCTAGGGATTCAGGCTCATTCCTTTCTATCCTTCAGTTTTCAGGATACTTTCTCATATGTAGTGAAGCAAGAAATTCGATTCTATCTTCATTCTGAACTATCTTTGGATCTTCATTTGATCTCTCTTCGAACTGGATTTTGGATCTTCATTTTATCTCCACTCAAAATTTTGATTTATGATCTTCATTTGATCTTCACTTTGAACTTTTATTTGAGCCTATTTTTTTATCTTCATTCGATATTCACTTTTTGGCATTTTTTTATATTTTTTTTGAATTTACATGGTGGAATCGGTAGCCACCATGAATCCAGGTAGGTTGTCCAGTTTTTTATGGCCGCCACAGTATTCTACATTGTCCACACCATAATCCACCACATAGATATTTGCACAGCCCACCCCTATAACCACCATGCCATAATCATTTTAAACCTTTTACACCACTGAAAGCACCAGGAAAGGGACAAGCATTCAGTCCGATGAGGCCCGAGATTTGAACCTTGGACCTCCACCCCCATTATGGGGTTTGGATGAACCAATTAGTCTACACCTCGGACCACTTTTCGGCATTTACATTTGATAATTTTCTTCAAAAAAATTCCTTTGGGGGATTTACTTTGGGAAATTGTTTCTGGTATATCAATTGAGGATATCGATCTTATGATATCAATATGGGATATCAATCTAGGAAGTCGATCTATGATATCGATATAGGGTATCAATCATGAGGATTTATGTGGGATATCACTTTGGGATATTGCTAATTTTATAATAAGAAAGGGATTCTAAATAGGGAACTAACCTGTCCTTTTGCCAACTACCAATATTTCCCATACCATATGAATAGAGGGATAAGCAAGAATAACTCTTTTCACTTCAGGATACCCAGTCCTGCTTCATGGATTTCATATTTCCCTAGTCCTTATTAGGTTTGTTTTAATTTGTTGATTAGTGATAGGCTTTTGATATTCTAGGGACTATACTAATTGAGCCTTAGTTACAAAATCAAAGCAAGATTTCTACCAACTCTTGATAATACTACTAGGTATGGTTGAGTGACCAAAAAACCCTAGTATATCTCCATAGCAACATTACAAGTGTTTAAAAACACAATTACTCACAAGAATGATGGATCATGATAAATGCAGAGATGCATGATTTAAACACAAATGTGGTGTCGTTTGTAAGATTGAAAAACATAATCCCTTCTACTATAGAATGTAATGGATGACGAATGCCTACATGCAATGCAATAATGCAGCGAATGCATGTGTGAATGAAAAATGATAATGCAAAATTAAAATGCAAATGCAAATATTTTTGGATTTTATGCTTTACCAATTTTTTTGGATTTTATTGATTTTATAATCTTATGGGTTTTGAGCCTCATAATTGACCAAACGACGAGTACATGCCTCTAAAGTCTTTATTTTGACCAAGCAATTTTTAATAATCCTTGGAGATTTTAGGATTGACCAAAGGGATTATGGGTACCTTTGGGACATTTTGGGATGACCAAGAGATTTTGATAATCCTTTGAGACTTTGGGTTGACCAAGCAATTTTTCAAAAACTCTTGGTGTCTTTTGAATTTGACCAAAGGGATGAAAAATGCCTTTGGAGATTTTTAGGATGATCAAGCAATTTTAATAAAATCCTCGAGGCTTTTAACTGACATGACCAAGTATTTTTAGGAACCCTTGGAGCATTTTGGGAAAGGGCACACTGCCCTATATACTCCTAGTGAGTGTGCCATTCGATAATGGTGAGGGATGTGCGATACCTCTAGATCCCTCATTTTTCCTCATCAAATTTGGTATGGCTGGTGGGAAAGGTATGGTACCTTGAAGACCCCAAACATGCATGACATTTACTAAAAATTAATCAGCTTGTTTAGGAAGAGTGACAGGACTCAACTCCCCTAGGTGAATATCTGACCTCACTGGTGTGCCTATGATTCAACATGGGTGAATGAGAGAATCATCCTTGTGGATATCATACCATTCTACTAGGTCTTCTACGACCCTCTTAAATGATTGGAAACTTTAAATATCATGTCCATGCACTCAATGATACACAAAAAGGGGATCCCTATCAGGTGACCCAGTCTCGGATACCCTATGCTTGACTTTGGGTAATATGAGTGTCTGTGCCTCATGTAACTTTTGGAACAAAGTTAGAGTAGTCATCTAAAATGAAACTACTCATTTCACTAGCCTATTGGGACTACGAGGTGAATGATGACTCTACGGTCACTCTTGAGGAGGTGTGACCTCCACTTCGATATGTTGGGGCATTATGAGAGAACCATATACATGATAAATCCTCTTATCTATCATATTCTATACCATACTCTTAAATTTATGACAATCTCAAATGCCATGACCCTCTATTCGGTGGTAGAGATAGTAGTGATGCTCCATGTAACCCGTAGGTTTAACTCTATTTGGGTTTAGAGGGATGACATTAGGCAAGGCAATGACCTTAGCCTCTTGCAGCTTCTAAAAGATGTTAGACATAGACTCTTGTAATGGAGTCCCACTATATTGTGACTATTTTAGGCTCTTGCCCCGCATTGGTTTGGTTTGAGAATCCAATGGTTGGTTTGGCTATATGGGCTTTTGCTTTTGTTGAGGCTTTTCTTGTAGTTTCACAGGAAGCGATTCGTCCTTAGGCAAGGGTTGCTTTTGTAACTCTAGGTTTTCAATTCGATTCTTTAAAAAGTGCAATGCCTTATCTTGCTCATCCATTCGATGCTCCATCCATTCCAAATGGCTTAAAATGGATCGCAAGACTGACAAAGAGTTCATATGTATTTCCAACAATTAATTTGAAATACCTTTGTCATTTTAAGGATATAGAAAAGTGGATGCTATGGATCCATTAGGTAATTGTAAATCACCTATTTCCTTCACTTGAGTTAATGTGGATGCTTCTTTATGATACACTTCATCTGTGCTATCCACATGCTCATGCATATGACTCAACTCAAGCTATTGTTTCAATTCATTGTGTTGAACTGTGTCACTTTCGGTACCCCCAATATGATGTGAGGAACCTACTTGTTTGTGCTCTCAAGATGGTGCCATGAGAAATGAGTTAGGAGTGACCAATTTCAAAATTTTTGGCTCTAGAAATATGAAAACACCATTGGATTACCCCATCTCTAGCTCTATGTGATTAGGAATCACTTGATCATTTGGCATAATGTCAACCATTCCCACAAACTCATGATAAAACTACATAACTGCTTGCATCATATATAATTTGTCAACATACTAAGGTTGTTCTATTTCGATCATGATAACTGAACCTTCCTCATGCTCATACGATGTCTCCAGGATAGGATCCATAGATGGAGACTCAATAAAAAGTTGACCTAGATCCTCAGTGGACTCTATGGTGGGCAGCATCATAATACCAACCTCTATAAGCTTTCCATATTCATCATCATCCTCATGATAACTATATGATGACATGATGGATGAAGAGGGTGTGATACACTCAGGTGCATCCATAACCATGCTATGTTATTCCTCCATGATAGGAGTGTGAATATCCTCTAATGATACCTCTAAAGTGACTGTGAGCAACTATGTAATGGTATTCATCAATCCTTCCCTTATACACAGTGTCGAGAGTGTAGGGGTCATTGGTGATTCCATAGGTGATAGCAGTGGAGATGGTAAATCCACCATCGTCTATGAGGCTACATCCATACTTTGGATAGACTCATCCAATTTAACTTGCAAATGCATAAGAACCTCACCAGGTTCATGCAGACGATCCTTAAGCTTATAATACTTGAAGGGATCTGGGTCTGCTTCAACTACATGAACTTCACCTCCATGAGTGTACTTAATGCACTAATGCACTATTGATGGCATGCACTCCATGGCTCTTATCCATGATCTTTGAAGTAGCAAATTATACTATCTTGATCCCTCTAAAACATAGCACAATGTAGGAATAATATTTTATCCCACCTCGATGGGAAGGACTATTGTGCCTACTATAGGGGATTCCACATCGTTAAAGTCTTGCAATATAAAATTTGTTTCCTTGATGTGGAATGATGGAATTTTGAGATTTTTGAATGCTGAGGTGGTGATGATATTAATCGATGATCCTGTATCCACCAAAACTCACTTATATGCAATCTATTGTATCTTTGCTATGATATGAAATGGAGGATCATATTCCCTGACAAAGATAGTTTTGAATTCCTATTTATGGAAAGTAATCATAGTTTCCTTATATGGTATAATAGACTATATATGCCCCAAGGATTATGATGACTTTCAAGCATTGACACTGCTCACTTTTCAGACTTGACTACTCTCGACCTCATGCTTATGCATGGGATCCCTAGGCTTCTTTGTATGTCGCTCTTTGATAACCCTATGCAATTCTATATATCTAGAAGCATGGCAATCTACTTTCTTAAGTGGAAGCTCTTGACGATGCACTGGATGCATTGCGTTGACTTGTTGCCTAAGCACTCTAGGTATGAGCTTCTTTTTTGGAGTTACCTCACATGATTATTATTCACATGCTTTCTATTTGTAAATCCTCTCTTCACGCCATTGGATTTCATCAAACCTTTGTTGATGCACTCTATTTCTCTTTGCAGATTCACACTCTACATGCTTACACTGACAACGTGCCTCCTCTAATTGGTCTTGGAGTATTCACCTCTCATGCGCTGCATGAGACTCAGATTTCCTATAGGACTAACTTATGGAGTATGATCCACCACTCTCTATCTCACTAGGTGGAGACCTAATGACTTGGGTTCTCACCATATGTGAAGAAACCCCATGATCTATATGGGTGAACCCCATGCATGATAAATGGAGCTCATGATGACTCTCAGAGTGTTGCACTAGGAGGATTGGATCCTTAGGTGCATGATGAGTGAGACACCTAGAAATAAGGCATACGAGGTTTGATAGATCCTTAGGAGAAAATTGGAAGCATTCAGAGCCTCTCTAGGAACTCTCTGACTCATTAGCTCATGATTGATATCTATCATGCTTAGTTGTCATGATGAACCAATTAAACAAGACTTGAGAGGTTTTCCTCTCTTAATGAGAATTGTGGCCTCAATAAAGGCCTTATCTTGATGATTTACAAAATAAATAAGCATACAAAGTAAACAATGTGATTATCTCCTTTACATTTTAAAATTTGAGCCCTAAACTATTTCATGTGTTTCAATTATTTGTTGTATTAGTGTAGAAAATCTTATCGTATTTTGCAAAACTTATTGGATTTTATTCTTAGTTTAATGGCTTTCACCTATATGCTCACTACCTTGAAAACTTGGCTATGAACTCCAAGTCACGTAATCCAACCTATAATGTGTGGAAATGAAGCCCACACATGGTTAGGGAGCACAGGTACTCCCATATTCTCACCCATTTTCCCCCAGTCAGTGTTATACCCTTTGAAGAGAAAACATGTAAATTTTCTAGGGTACAAAAGGTTCTCGGATCCGGTATCCGTCTAGTATCCAAAAGGTTCATAGGATTTGGGCAAACGGATGGAAGTTATGCCCACCATCATTAAACCCTACTAGTGGTTGGATGTCAAGCCCAACTCACTAGAGTTTAAGTGCCAAGTGGTGTGTGTGGTTCATTTTAATGTACAAAAAAGAAATGCATCATACAACATTCATGCTCATTTTCTAAATGCTATGCAAATGAAAGAACGTTTCAAATTTAGAAAATACAAGCTATTCTAGATGCTCTTTGAGACCATGCACATTTTAATGATAATTGGCCACTAATTGGGCCTCACACATGCAAACCAATCACACAAATTCTATAAAGCATGCTAGATTCTAGAACAGATTAAAATAAGAGATTCACTATTCCTAGAAGTGCCTTTCTAATGACACGAAAGATAAATGCAACTAAGACCTAATTCATTTCTTTTTATTTTTTAATTCCTTAATTGTATTCCAAATTTGACTCTCTCAAAAAATGTAGAGACATAAAAAATTATAGAGAGTGAGAAATAGGGCCTATCTCAGGTCCACATTTGAATGAGCTTTATCCCTCTACTATATGTTGTGTCTGTTGGAAACAACAGGTCTGGGCTATAGTTCTAACTGTGGCCCATGGGTTGAACCTACAATTCAATTATTTGATCATAGATGGTAGCTGTGGTCTATACTTGCAAGTCACAAAAACCAAAAAACATAGTCAGATGCTAGAATTGCAAAGTTCCACCATGATCGCCTTATGATCTAGCCAAAAAGTGTGCACCCATATACTATACTATGTCGTATTCATTCATTCAAAGCATAAAAATGACAAGATTGCATAGATTAAACAAAATAGACATTTCTTGTATTAATAATTGCAAAGAATATAAAATACAATCATACCCATATTAGGGTCACCCAAATGATGATACGATTAATACAATTCCAAAGCCCTCAATATGGTAGGCACACTAATGTTGCTTTTTGAGTAGTCACAAACTGCTCTAGGGTGGAGTTGCCCTCTTCTTCACATTGAGGAAGGAATTTGATGGTTGAATATCCTTTGAATCTATTCCCTGCAATAAAAAAACAACATAAAAGTGTCAGAAAGATAGGCAACCTCTCATGATGAGGCCCTTTTAGGAAAAATGCATAAAGACACCATTAAGCATGTATAATCAAGAAAGCATGAAAAGCATTTCTAAACTATGTATGTTGCATCAATATTCATGGAATTACATAAAATAAGACAACAACTACACTATGCATGGATCAATTATGTAAAATAAAGAATGAAAGTGCATAAAGAATCCATTAATGTCCTATTTGATGATTAACATAAAGAAACTAATCTAACCTAATTCTACCAGTCAAAAGTCTACTAAACTACAATTAAACCATGAAAATAGCTAAACTAAGCTAATTAACCAGACATAAATAAAAAAGGTAAGGTGGTGATACCTCTACTGCAAACCATAGCTCTGGTGAGTGGTCTACACTATAAACCATGACTGAAAGCCACAATTAGCAATTTTATAGGTTTACCCTCAATTCCAAGGGCAGTGGGCTTGACCTCCTTATCCAATTGATGTTCAAGGGTTGCCTTCAGTGTTATTCTGACTGATTTGGTGGTTTATTCACTGTGATAGACCTTCATTTTCCTAGATTTGTGCTTTTTGGTTATTCTAGGCTCCTAGAAATTCCATGGAAAATTGATCTTTGGATGAATAGCAAAGTGGCCTTCTCCAATGCATGAATTCAGTATGCAATTTGATAGGGCTTCATTGCTCGCTTGATCAATTAACTCTCTATATTATCTCCCCATTTTGAGGGGGTACTTATAGGATGCCCTAGGACTTGGGGTGGCTTCCTGGAGAAGCCAAGATCAAGAAGAGGTGGTTAGGACAATTGGAATAGAAGCCTCTAGAATCTTCCATCCATTAACCGCTTTATTCAAGATCAAATGGTCATTCAAACTAATTTGGCTTGTATTGAAGGCCAACTAAACTTTAGTTAAGACCATAGGTCATAGTTGTGGTCTAGATTGTAAACTGTAGGTCTCAACCATGGTTCAACCTATAAACCATAGGTCTAGGCTGCAATTTAGACTGATTAGGCCAAGGAGCCCAAATTGAGTGGTTAGAACCATTGTTCTATCTTGGAGTTTGTCCAAGATCCTCCATATGGTCTTGTAGCATGTCCATATGAGTAGTCGCCCTCGACATGATGCATTTTAGATTTCTACACCACATTTTCTTTGAATATATCATTTTTTACATAAAAATTTTCCAAGTGGGCTTTGGCTATGACCAATTCATCTTCTTTAGGTAGCTTCTCAATATCTTTTGTATATTCTTCAATACAATAATATTGGGAAGTTATCTTAGTTTCATGCTAGCTTACAAGGGGAATCATGGATCTATATGTCATTTTCCTTGAAACTAGATCAAAAAACATGGTTCTCCTCCTCATGGCAATCCTATTGGAAGGCTTGGACAACTTTTTTGTCTAGAAATATTGAATTTTTTGTGGAGATTTTTGTTCCTTTTGCAAAACTACTTGGGTAGGGTAACTTGCAAGGAGAGGAGAAGATAACACAACATATGAAAGCACAAAATCAATAGAATAAAATAGCTATGTAGAAGTAGTTACAGTGAAGTATGTGACCACAATGGAATTTGTGACCACTACTATTGTTGTAATTGGTAGACTCATGGAGATTGAAGTGAGAATCAAAGATGGGGGAGTGGGTGTACTTGAAAAATTTTTCTTCTAAGATGAGGGTGGTTATTACAATGGTGAGGATGGAACTATGGGAGATGATGAAAGAGGAATATTAGATGATGAAGGAGGAATTTGAGGTGACCTTGCAAGATATGGGTTGGTTTGTACCTTAGAATTGACTGATAAAACAAGTGGTGAACTATGAGGTGGAGAAGGCACCTTCATTATAATTTATTGCTTAGAAAGGGAGGGAGATTTCCTTTGGGAACTTGGATGAGGAATAGGATAAGAGGTATTAGAGACCATACCTTTGCCTACTGGTGTAGGATGTTGAGGAGCTATCTCTATGATCTACTATTTTTCTTGTTGTATCAATTCTTTCATAGCTGAAATAGTTATTTCTTTAACAATTTCTTCTTTATCCAACCTTTGTTTCTTTGAAATCTCTTTCTTAGTTCTTTTTTATGCCCTTTTGAATTTTATATAAAAAACTTGCCAAGTGACTTTCTCTCACTTTTGTATCTTCTTTAGATAATCCTTCTTATATTGTTTCCTCTAGTAATATCTATTCAAAAATAGGATTTAATTCCACTATTGTTGTAGTGGTGAAACTCAGACGTGTAAATCTAAAGTTCTCATCCTTCTCATTCCAGTCTATATCTGTATCTAAAGGTTGTCCACCCAGGGCTAAGCACTTAGGACTTTTTACTATCTCTATGAATGGTGCACTAAAAACCTTATCATTAGAATAGTGCATCTTACTCATCAATTGTGCACCTTTTAGAAATTGCTCTATTTGCTCAGTTGAAGGTTGAAAAGTCTTCAAGACTTTAGTAGCATTCAATGGAGTATCAGGTTCCTCTTCTTGAACTTCTTCCTCTAAAGGTGGTTATGGGGAATTAGACCTAGTTTGTGACTTTTTGTATATTAGCACTATATTTATTAGGTATTTGGGCTTCCAAGTTTTGAAATTATCGTCATACCTTTTAGAAAATTCACCATCAATTTTTAACCCAAACCTAGAATTTTCTTTACAAATATCAATTATCATCCTCCACCATTCTGATATATTGTCTTCATTCTATTTCTATTTTTTCTTTGCTTCATCACCAATAGGTTCTTGAGACTTAGGATCCTCTTTATTTTTCTATTGTTTCCTCAATATCTTTGATGGTAGACTCCTTTAACCGATGTTTTACATTATTTTCTAGGTCAAAATCTATAATTTGTTCATAAAAGTCTAAACATAGATAAATTTAATCCATATTAGAAAAATTCCACTACAAAAGAGTAGTTTATTTATTATTTTTGCCTTGTTCAAAATGGGGCCTAGATCTCTTCTCAAATTTATAAGCCTTTTCTCCATTTAAGGCTATATTTCTTTTATAGAATATATCATCTGGATCATAACTCCATATGTTGTACTTAGTATGGCACTGAGAGGGGGGGTGAATCAGTGTGGCATTCCAAAACATGAATTAACAGCTCTAAAAACCACAGCAATTAAAACTTATAAACAAATATAATAAGTACAGCAAGAGAACATCACACAACATAGATTTTTAACGAGGTTCACCAAAATGGCTACTCCTCAAAAAGAATGGCTGCTTGGACTACCATCCAAATCCAGCCTCTTGCAAAGCACCAACTTTACAATTTGTTTACCAGCACCAACTGGAAGGAGCACCAACCCCTTATTTATCTGCACCAACGAGAAAGGAGCACCAACCCCTAATTTGCTAGCACCAATTGGACTTCAATTTTGAATGAAAATGTTTGACAAATACCTTTGTTATTGCAAGACTCTAACTGATCTACTTCACCTTTGCAATCTCTGCACACTCTGCTCTTTCTTGCGCAATCTCTTCACACAATATGCTGCACTGCTACAGCCAAACTTTGCAATCAACTTTGCCCTTTGCGCTCTCTGCACATTCTACTTTCTCTGCTCACACGCTTCGCACACTCTGTGTCATTCCACACTCTGCTCTCTGTGTGCATTCACATTATGCACTTCGCTATCATCTCACCGATTCTATGCTATCTACGCTTTTACGGCCGCATCTCGCACTTCAACATTCACCCGATGGATACCTAAATCTCCAAACAGCCCCGCTTATATACTTGAGATTTTGAGATGAAAACCCTAATAGTAGTCGGCTGATTATGCAAATGCAAACCCTAATCTTGGTCGGTTGCAAACCCTAAACATGGTCGACTACAAACCCTAAATGTGGTCAATTACAAACCCTAAAATCTGTCAGCCTGCATTGAATGACTTTTGAACTGCCTGTCCACTGCATTATTAGATCTAACTGCCTGAGTTGACAACAATGACAAAACTCTTGCAACACCTTGCTCAACAATCTCCCCCTTTGGAATTGTTGGCAACACCTGTGTACATTCCTGTAACTCTTCTCCCCCTTTGTCAATAATACCAAAGGGCTGCTGCAGACTCCCCCTGAGTCCATACACACCATTCTCAGAACCACATTGAAATAGTTAGCAAAAATCATGGATATGATCAATAAGATGAACAAATGCACAAATGCCCCCCCTTGAGAATTTGATCCCAATGGCTAGTCAAATTTTAGACTATTCTTGGGAATATGTGGCCACTTCAATTCATGCTGTCTTCTGAGCCTCAACCCTCTGTTGCTCTGCAATCTCAAACTTGTCCACTGATTTTAGTGAAAGCATACACTGATCGTTTAACTATCCAACTTTTTGCTCTATAATGCAAACAACATCTGCATATACATCTTGAATATTCTCAATAGACTTGAACCTACTGACAGCTGTTTGTCTTTCTCTGCAATGAGAATCCAGTAGACTACCTCAATTCTTTATAAAAGCACCTCAAACATTCATCACCAGGCTGGAAATCATATGGCTGCACATTATAAACTTTTTCTTCAATCTTCCCATTCAACATGCTGATTTCACTTCTATCAACAGAATTGACAAGTGACTCACATCTGTACCAATTTTTGTCCAGACTGCAATTTCTTGCCAACTCTTACTTTCAATCTGTGCATGTCGAAAGAAGACATTTTGTCAAACACTTTATGGCCAACCGTAGTGCACCTTACTCAACCTCAAACTTCTTATCCTTGAATTGGCATTATATTAAAAGTTAAAACAAAACTGTCCGTGAATTAAATATATTCACCAAGGTGTAATGAAAGATCTGACAATCTTCACATCAAGCGTCGAACAAAAACATGCTGCTATTATCGAAACACAAATACGCAGCTGGGGCAAGCATTCTTTCAATAAACAAAAACAATCTAAACTGTTATAATCCATAGCTATAATCAGTGGCAGTAAGAACCATCAACAAAACAACAATGACATAAGCAATACTACCAATGGTGAAGATTCTCAATGCAAACACTACCCTTCACGGCACTTCCACACACAACTAAATGAACAGCCAACACACTTGACAATTATACCACAAAAGCCCAACTGCTGGTCTTTCATCCTCAGATACCCAGACAAATATACAGAAGCATTAAAATAAAACCTTTTTCAAAATGCTCCCCCTGAGGATGTGTTACCTGGAGTTGCTTAGTGCGATAGAAGAAGCGAGTCTCCTTTAGTTCAAGGAGACACGATTTCCTCTCTTCTTTCTTTCTCCAGACTTTCTTGACCTCGGGCTTGGATTTTTCACTTGCGTCCCTATTTTGCATCATTGCATGAACTTGAATATCTCTCTGGTGTGGTTGTCTCTTATGCATCCATGATGAATGATTATTTTCCTTTCTTCTATGAACCTGATTTATTTCTTGTCTGTGTTGTGTTCTTTGCGTCTTATGAAATCTCTTGTTTTGCCTTAGATTTGATACATAAGCGCTTGGACAAAACCTTGCTATGTGCCCATGACCATTGCATTGAAAACATTGTACAAAGTGTTCACTCAGATATGCAGATGTATTTCGACCAGCATAACTCTTTGATTTATTATTTAATCCACAATAAGTTGCCTTGTGACCATACTGGTTACATATGAAACAATAGCCATTAAAAGTGTTAGTATGAAAAAAGTGAGAGTGGTAGAACCTCTTTTGTTGTGGCTGATTTGTTGTAAATCTCCTTTGATATTTTCTTTCTTTTGAAGATACAGATTTAACCTTTTCTTGCTCGGACCCTTCAATAGTGAACTTCTTCTTCTCTGCAGAATTGGAAGATACAGGTTGTTCAGCTTCATATCCAAGACCATGCTTAATCGTGGAGCTTCTCTGATGACTTATCATTTTATCTAGCAATTCTATGCTCTTCTCGAATTTAAGATTTGTATTGGCCTCTTCTAGTTGTTTCTTCAATGAAACAATCTCTTCTTCTTGTTTGCGGCAAATAATCTCTTTCTCATTGATCTGCGACCTGAGAGTTTCCTCAATCCTTTTAGACTCTTCTACTTGCAGCTTTAGATTACTAACTACTTTGTTAGAATCCTCTTCATGTTTGTTACACACATTGACTTTATCATTCAGCTGTGACTTCAAGTCTTCTTCTATTTTCTTGGCCTGTTGGAATTGTAAGAACAGATTTTCAATCTCATCCCCATATTCTTCCAATTTCTTGGACAGTCTTTTGTTCTTTTTCTTTTCTATACTAAAATCTTCAAGAGCAGAGATCAACTCACCTTCCCAGTCTACTTCAGCATTGAGGTTTTTATTATCTGCTTCAGTGTTCACCCCTTCTGCCTTTTTTGGTTCAATTTCCTCTACCACAAAAATTGAAACTGGCTGAGATGTCCTTTTGAAGGAGGTTCTATTCTTCTTACTTGGAGCTGTAATTTGATCTTCATTCCAATTTGCTTCTGCATTCATTTCTTCTTTATTACATTCCTGTTATGATTCTATTTCTTCTTCATCTTCACTGCTACTAAACCCATAACACTGACGTTCATTATGCCGGAGTTGATCAAAACATTCTGAACCTTGAGAACCTGCATTATGACCGAGTTGACTCTTGGCCTTTTCTCCATTGTTTGATTCATCTCTTGAATCTACAACAATAATGAATTTATCTTTATTTTCTTTTATGACCCTGTGTGATCTTTTCTTCTTGTGTCTCATGGTTCCATTCTTGCCTTTCTTTGCCATTAGAGTATTAATCCAAGATCAACCCTAGCTGATTTAGCCTTTAAAGGGAACTTGGCTCTGATACCAATTGTTGTACTTAGTATGGCACTGAGAGGGGGGGTGAATCAGTGTGGCATTCCAAAACATGAATTAACAGCTCTAAAAACCATAGCAATTAAAACTTATAAACAAATATAATAAGTACAACAAGAGAACATCACACAACATAGATTTTTAATGAGGTTCACCAAAATGGCTACTCCTCAAAAAGAATGGCTGCTTGGACTACCATCCAAATCCAGCCTCTTGCAAAGCACCAACTTTACAATTTGTTTACCAGCACCAACTGGAAGGAGCACCAACCCCTTATTTATCTGCACCAACAGAAAGGAGCACCAACCCCTAATTTTCCAGCACCAACTGGACTTCAATTTTGAATGAAAATGTTTGACAAATACCTTTGTTATTGCAAGACTCTAACTGATCTACTTCACCTTTGCAATCTCTGCACACTCTGCTCTTTCTTGCACAATCTCTTCACACAATCTGCTGCACTGCTATAGCCAAACTTTGCAATCAACTTTGCCCTTTGCGCTCTCTGCACATTCTGCTTTCTCTGCTCACACGCTTCGCACACTCTGTGTCATTCCACACTCTGCTCTCTGTGTGCATTCACATTATGCACTTCGCTATCATCTCATCGATTCTATGCTATTTGCGCTTTTACGGTCGCATCTCGCACTTCAACATTCACCCGATGGATACCTAAATCTCCAAACGACCCGCTTATATACTTGAGATTTTGAGATGAAAACCCTAATAGTAGTCGGTTGATTATGCAAATGCAAACCCTAATCTTGGTCGATTGCAAACCCTAAACATGGTCGGTTGTAAACCCTAAATGTGGTCAATTGCAAACCCTAAAATCTGTCAGCCTGCATTGAATGACTTCTAAACTGCCTGTCCACTGCATTATTAGATCTAACTGCCTGAGTTGACAACAATGACAAAACTCTTGCAACACCTTGCTCAACACCATATACGAGGAAAGTAGAACAAAACCAACCTATCCAGGTATTGGTCAATTTGTTCACCTTATCACTTCTTGGTAATAGTTATATCATCAACATTTCGATAGGTCAACATTGATCTCCTTATTCTCCTATAGCTATAGTTCAAATCTATAGCTTATGCTTACCTCAAGTATTCTAAGGTGAATAGCCTATTTGTAACAAAGTGAGGTAGCATAAAAGGCTTACCCATAAAGCCATACAGTCTAATGATTGTTCCCTCTATTAGGATATACCAATCTCCCTCCTTTGCACCTTCTATTATCAATATTTTTTTAGCCATAGGTGGTAGCCTAGGAAATTCTCCATACATAATTTTCAATTTTGGCCCTAATAATTCCAAGTTGAATTTATAAAAAAACTTAGTACTTCTCATATGATTAGTCTAGTAATAAACATGAATGGGGTCTCCTTCACTAGTATTATCTTTTATTGGAATCCAGGGCATCATATCTCTTATATTAGTGAAAAAAATCCAGACCAGGCTTGGGAAATACCTAAAACAAGGTGCATTAGAGCTTACTTTCATTATTACTAATTGCTCATGCATTCTTTGAGCAAGGAAAGTTGGAAAATATAAATAGATAACCCTAATACCCTTCTTTTCTATGCCTTACTCATATATTATTTCATTGGAAATGAAATATGCAGTGGCTATTTGCCAACCATTCACCATTTTATCAGATTCCAAACCCTCCATACAGGCTAAAATTGAATACAACTCTAGGTGAACAAACCATTCAATGTAAATTGAGACCCAGGACAATCCCTTCTTGGGCCTGGTGTCCTTGATTTTTTTATAAACCCATTTTTTGAAAGACTCGCAATCATTAGCTCGCTTCTCCAAAGAGTAAAACCTAGCCTAGGTGGTTGTTTTAAACTCTTTGGCCTTACGGGTGGTTTTTATCCCAGGGAAAAAAACCTGTGACATTTTGGAGAAGTGATGCTAAATAGGGTTTTATCTCTAGCATTTTTTACTACTTTTTCCATTGGGTCATAAAATTTAATGATAGTCACTATTAAATCTGGACAAGGATGAACGAAATCATAAATATAAAAATACAAGAAAGAGAGCACAACACATCTACCTTCAGTCGATAGAGATTATTCTTTATTATATATGTTGTTAATGTTCCTTCTGAGATTCATTATCTCTATGAGAACCATATTAGTATCCACCATGGCTTCCTATTTGTCGATGTAGTGGCTCACTACCATTTTCACCAATGTTTCAGCTTCTTGAGTGTCTTCGAAAGCCATTTTTATCAACAACTTTAAATTCTATCTGGAAATCATCGACAATGTTTTTAGCTATCATTTTTGCTCTTCTTTGCTCAATGAATGTTGCTCTTTGTAAAGTGAGTGGAATTCTATGCTTTGGTATTTTTAATTGTTGATTCATGCACATCCTTCACCATTAATGCAGCTACTACACAAATTATCTGCTAGCACACTTCTCAAATCACACTCATTCCCTTTGGTAAATCGGACGTGGCATTCTAATTTATGATTGGAAAAAATTCAAATGTGCTTCATACCCTTGCGGCATTGCTTTATCTATTCTATATTTTGAGCATAGGATATTTTAGCATTTAATGCAAACCATTTTTCCTTTTGCCAAGTGGTACAATGCAGAATTGTTGTCCCACTCAAAAGTAGGCTTGAAACTGGTGGATTGCCACCTTCTTTTATTCTTCCCAACATAACTTTGAATTATAGTGGATTAGGACCCTCCTCATTCTACACAATAGTAGTCTCAAAATCCAATGGATTGGAATCACTCATTATTCCACTGCCACTTAGTCTTCTTGAGTGCAAAAAATAACACATGCTTCATTCCACTGAAAATGTAGTTCATTTAGGTGCATATTGGAATCCGCTCATCATTCCACTAGCATTATGGTTCATTTGAATGTGGATTGGAGCTTACTCATCATTCCAATTTGCTCTTAGTGTATTTGAGTGTGGAATAGGAACTTGTTGCATTATTTGGAAACACTTAGCCAATTTTGCAAATTTTTCTCTTCTTTTCTCTTTTTTTAATACATGTTATCAAAACAAAACTTGAAACAAAGTGCAAAAAATAAAATATGATACAATGTATATAAGTTTATTACAATGAGTTTATATTTCAATCAAAATAGATTTTAATATGAAAACCATTAACTAGGATTGGTTGTATGTTTCCCTCTATATCTTCAAGCTAGAAAACATTAGTCTCTTTAACCTCTACTATATTGGAAGGGCTATCCCAAAAGGAGTTAAACATTTGATGATGTCTTGGTTTTGCTCTTTCGACATTCCACCTAAGAACTAAATCTCCAACCTGGAATTTTTTAGAACCTTAATTTTTATCGAACCATATCTTGATTTCCACCAAATGCTTTTGAAATTTCTCATAGGCCTAAGCTCTTTTCTCTTCCAATTATAGCAAGTGTGTCAGCCTTGTTTCCATTGGCTTTTCCTCTAATTCCTCTTCTGTATTTATTAGTTTGAGTGTTGGAATTTCCAAATGGATAGGTAACACTACCTCCTTGCCATATACCAAAGCATAAGGAGAAGTCTTGATGGAATTATTAATAGTAATCATGTCTTCCCATAAATCTTGCTCCAACATTAGGTTCCAACTTCTTTTATTCCCTTCTAGTGATCTCCTCAAAATCCTTAATAGGTTTTGTTGGTAGACTCTGCAAGTCCATTCCCTTGAGGGTAATAATTTGAAGTATTCTTCATGGTGATGTCATACTTACTAGAAAACTCAAGATATTTGGCTCCTATATAGGTTGGTCCATTATCACTCACCAAGGCTTTCATAACACCAAACCTTAAAATCAAACTTTCCATAAAATTGATCACAACTTCCTAGTCTAATTTCTTTATAGGAATAGCCTCTACCCATCTTGTGAGGTAATTTGTGGAAGTTAGAATGTACTTGTGCTCTACTAAATAATTAGGGTTGATGACCCCTATAAAGTCTAACCCCCATTGTTGAAAGGGATCTTCAACTTGTATTGGCTTGAGGGGAAATGAAGTATTCCTTGTCCTTACTACATGCTACTGGTATTTTTCATAGGCTCTAGTGACTTTGAAGGTGTCAATAAATATAGTAGGCCAATAATAGAATGCTATTATGATTTTCAAAGCTATAAATCTACCTGAGAAATTTCCTCTAGATGGCCCTCCATGGAACTCCTCAATGACATTTTGTTGTTGATCATCTCTTAAGCACTTAAGGAAGACTGCAAGGTTCATTTTGTATAGCCCTTCTAGCAATAAGACATACTTCAAATTTTTAAGTCTATATATTCTTCTTTGTGATGCATTGAGGTTAGTAGGGGATAATATAGTTTGAAAGTACTTGATCATTTGGTCTACCTAGTCAGAGTCACCTGGATGTACTCCTTCAATCTTATCATCTTTTGTTGCCTGATAAGTTGTTATTTTAGCTAATAATGCTACCTCTATTATACCTTGGCATAGGGCCCTACCTCTCACCAACTTCATGGGATGTATATCCATATCATATTCTTGGATCTTGGTGATCCAACTAGCTCTCTTATCTCCTAGTTCACATTGTAGAATAAAGCTTCTTACATCTAGGTAAACACCATATAATAGGGTCTTGCTTTGAACCAAATACTGCCTAAACTTCTTCAAATAATTCATCACAGCAAATACTTGTTTCTCAATAAAATTATACTTAACATAGTAACCATGGAGATTCTGGATCCAAAATAATATAGGGTGCTCCTCACCTTGATCATTCTTTTGGGTGAGCATTAAGGCATAACTTTCTTCAGCTCCATAAGCGTAAAGAATAAAATCCTTACTAAAATCTAGATTTACTAGCACTAGAGTGGTGGCAATGGACTACTTGATTATCTCAAAGGCTTGTTTCCTTAATTCAGTCCATTTGAAATCTACATCTTTCTTCAGTAGTTCAGATATAGGCCTTACCTTTTGAGCAAAGTCAAAAATGAATTTCTTGACAAAGTTTATTTGGCCAAATAAGGACTACAAGGCTTTCTTGTTTACAAGTAGTGGAAGAGAAAAAATAGATTTGATTTTATCTGGATCTATGGCCATACCTTCTTTTGAGACCACATGAACTAGCAACTTTTCCTCATGCACTACAAAAGTGACTTCTTAGGATTAAGGGAAATGCCAAATTATCTGCACTTTTGAAAAACTTGCTCAAGGTGTGCTAAGTGGTCATGCTTGTTGTGGGAAAACACAATCATGTCATTTAAATAAATAAGGATGAATTTATTAATAAGTTACCCAAAGGCATATTCCATGGCTCTCTAAAATTTGGCTCCTGCATTGGATAGCCCAAAATGTATTATTTGGTAGGCAAATGTGCCCCATTTTGTGGTGAATTTTGTTTTATATAAATCTTCAATTTTCACCCAAATCTTGTTATATCTAGAGAAGCCATCTAATAGTGAGAACCTTTCTACCCCTACCACTATCTGTAAGATTTTATCGATCATTGGAAGGG
The DNA here is from genome assembly GCA_028583015.1 of Wollemia nobilis. NCBI lineage: Eukaryota > Viridiplantae > Streptophyta > Pinopsida > Araucariales > Araucariaceae > Wollemia > Wollemia nobilis. The sequence goes on from JAQPPZ010000493.1 coordinate 2,451,513, forward strand.
GGTAGTGATAATTTAATATGTATGATTAAGATTTTTTAAATCCACACACAAAAAAATATCACCATTCTTCTTCCTCATAGGTACCAAGTTGGCTACCTAGGTAGAATATTTAATTGGATATATGATCTTAGCATTTAATAACTTCAAGAGATTTTCTCTCATTATGGCTTTGATACTTGGATTTATAGGCCTTTTATTCTACCTTAAAGGCTTTGCATCAGGCTCTAGCTCAATGGTGTGTTTGATAATCCTTTTGTCATATAACTTGAGGTCTTCATATGACCAAGCCACAATATCTTGGTACTTTATACATAAAGCTTTAATATCCTCTTCTTCTTCTGGTGAACATTGGATTCCAAATTTGAGCTTCTTCTCTTTTTCTATTTCAACTTCTTTATATATTTTATTATTGACTTCCATGGATATAATCCTTCTCCTATATTCATTTTCAAACAGACTCTCTAGAGTGACCAACCCTCTAGGTATGTGATTATTCTTAAGTTGAATAACTTCCTGTTGATTAATTTCCTCTAGATTTTCTTCTTGGATAGTGGAGAGATAGGCTTCTCTTACCAGAAAGTCAATGATTTGTTCATCACTCTCAAAAACCTGCTAGAAAATCTACTAATATGGTACTACAAGTCTAAAAATAATTTTGATTCCCTTGTATTTCTTGGCTCCAATGTCTACAGAAGGGTTTAATTTAGCTCCTCTTACTGCTAAGAAGTTTTCCAAAGTATTCTTTTCTCTAGGAATAAAGTTTATATTTAGGGCATCGAAGGATTCCATTAGATCACATACCCTATTTCTGTATGCTTTTAGGTAATGGTGCTTACTACTGCACCTTTCTCTTACCTGATGGATGATTAACTCAGAATTACCACATATTTTTAGGACCTTAATGCCCATATTTTATACTTGCATTAGTTTGAGGTATAGGGCCTCATACTCTTCAACATTTTTGATGCATGACCATGTTAATATATAGGTAAAACTCTTTGTCCCTTATTATTGGTACTGTAGTACCACACCAACATAAACACCATTTATGCATCTAGCACCATCAAAGTGCATGGTCCATACCTCTATCTCTCTCATAGACTGATTAGATATAATAGAAATTTTCTTCTCTAATTTTTTAGAAATATTATATGTGCCTATGCCTATCCCAAAATGACTGTAATGCTCCCTAAAACATAATTCATCTTCTAATTTTAGTTCTTAAAATTTATCCACAATTTCAAATTCTTCAAGAGGAGTGAGATTGCACATGTGTTATTAAATTTTTTCTATGTGGTAAGACATAGGCTTTTTAGGTGTTATCCTTATCCTCTTTCCTTTGAAGGGCATGACCATGCTGGAATAATCCATATACATGCATCCACCTAATTTTGCAGTGAACTCCTTTGAGAGGCATAAGCCAAAGTAGGGTTCTATATCAACCACTATTATTTCTTGTACTATGGTCACCTTAGGGGCTCTATGTAGTCTCATTAAAATATCCTTTATTGCTCCAACTATTTTTATAGGTGTTCCATCCAATTGCAGTACTCTAGCATAGGATCAGGTATACTCCATACCCATTTTTCATAGACTACCTTAGACATAATTTTATTTGATGATCCTAAGTCTATCAAGCAATTTTGTACTACCCAAAATTCCATCCTAAGAGATATATAGAAAGGAGGTGGTTTGTTCTTTAAAAAATTGAAAGATATTTCTTTCTTTTTTGAGGGTATACTAAGGATTGTGGTGGCCTGCCTATCCTATGGAAATTTGTTGAGAGAATATTTAAGAAAGTATATCTGGATGGGAATGAAAAGAGTATCTTATAAGCTAGCTTTTGATGATATCCTCTTCATATATTCCATAATGTTGTATTCAGACTTAGCCAAAGTGGTCCTCTCAGGCCTCCTTTCTATCTCACCATATTTTATCTTGTATTGTTGAGTAGCTTCTATTATTTGTATTTTGGTAATAGAAGGGAATATAAGCCTCTCTTGACCCTCATCCTTAGACCTCATTTTATCTTCCTCATTTTCTTTCTCAAATATATTGGGAGATTGTCTATCTTCTCTTTCCATTTAGCTTGGAAAATAGGAAAAGTATAACTGCTTTGGGGAGGTGGGTCATTTTTTTCTAATAAGGAACTTAGAATTGTCCCATATTCCATGGATCTACTTGTAGGGTTTTCTTCCCTGACCTTGTCATAACAAAAATTGGGCCATCCTCATCAAGCTCTTTTCCAACCATGATTTGGTCAGGTTGCCATAGCATGTTTACCCTTCCTTTCTAGTTTCTTTCTACTTGATCCATAGCTTGTTGAACATGGTGTTGGTACATAACACAATATTGTGAATCATGAGGGTAATTACATACCAAACACTAGATATTTACCAAATTTTTTTTTGAAGAACATTCAGGTTCTTTATATGTTGAATTTACTTTGATCCCAATACTGTTACTAGGTCTGGGTCTTTGATATTTGTTCACATATTGAAATCTCCTTTTTTGAGACCTCTCCATATATCTATTTTCCATTGAACTCATTTTGTTACTATTCATATATCAAGAATGACAAAAAACTCTTGAGGAGTCTGAGAAGGAAGGGGAGGGAAAGGAATTGCAATAGAAGGTGCTTTTAGCTAAGGAATAGGATTCATTTGTGGAGATGGGGATGATAAGGAAAGGGGGTCCAAATAAGATGAAGTAGTATCTTGGCTTTGGATATTTTTGGTTTCTATATTTTAAGGTAGCACAACTTTGGGAGGTAATATCCCCACATTAATTAGGATATTTTTGGCATGAACTACTACATTATAAACTTGTGGAAAAGTTTCCACCCTAGATTTTTGGGTTTGCAAGCCTAGATCTGATCCAAGATCTCTGATATAATACATATAATAAAGGCATGCAATTGGTCTAGCTGTAGGGGGGATTCTCTTCCATGTCCTACTAAACCTCAAATTAAAATCTGAGATAATCTCTTATTGATATTTCTACATAGACATGAACTTATTAAGCAAGAATAAAGGGTTAGTAGATTTATTAAATTATTTCAAAAAGGGCTCAACCAATGCTACCTATGAAATTATGGTATTATCCTCAAGTTTCCTAAACCAATGCAAGATCTTTCCTTTTAAGGATAGGACTAGGATTCTCACAATAACATCCTCATATTTTATATTGTGAATTACTACCAGATTCAAAATATCATAATAGTGCTCATATACCATCTTCACAGATCTATCATAAGTGGGAATAGACTTGTACATACCTTGGGGAATGATATTCATATGGGCTAATCTATGGGGACTAATTGTGTTCTAGCTAGGTTATTTCTGCAAAGGTTTAATTGGGAGTACATTTCATTTATTAGGGGTTGCATTTCTAGCCATATTTTTAGATGTAGGTCCTATTGGAGGGGCTCTTGGATTTACTGTAGGATTTTCCTCAAGAATATCTTCTAAATGAAAATCTTGATTCAAATTTCTAATAAAATTAGACCCTCTATAAGGTAACTCACAATAAAAATATGAGTTAGGGTTATTCCTTTTGAATGACCTAGTATACATGAAAGGACACTGGTCTATAGGGGTACTTCTTTTTTGGGTTTAAAGACCAGGGAGTCACCAGGTGAATTTGCTATTATCTGCTTAGAAAGGTCCAGAAAATTCACCAAATATTGATACTTCTAGGTAGATATAAGGGTTAAAAAAGTTTTAGGATTAGAATTATTATGAAAAATAGTGGTCGAATAGGCTAACGAAATAGGAAAATACAAAAAAAGGCTCTCACAAGCTATTTCCAATGCCCCATCACTCAATATTAGCAACACCTAAACCATGAAATCTTGATACATTAAAACATAAATAGAGATATATTATAGAAAGCAATTCCAACATCTAATATTGATAATCCAAATTAGCATAATAGACCAATAGTTATATTTAATAGAAATAAAATTTCTAACAACACAAATCTAACCATGAACAAATTTCAACTACTCTCACAACTAGTAATCCAATAAGCTGAAATGAACTAACTATTAAAGTATTAATAGAAACGCATCTCAAGGCTTCAAACCCCTTGCACAAGATTATGAAGATGACATATTTGAGTCAAAAATTAGAGTTATGCTCCTTCCATTAGCTCACAAGAATATTTATAGTAGAGCAAGCAAACACAATAGAGTCGACCTTGGAATATGAGGGTTCAACCTCTATTTATAGTTTGTAAATGAAAGAATATTGAGGAGATATTACAAATATTACATATTTATAGCTCAGTAGAGAGTTTTTGTTGGCATTATCTTACTGGTTGATGGTCTCCAAGAAATATATTGTGAGTAATATGCCATTGCAGCTTGGCACTCTACAACTTGCTAGTTCATTTATGGCAACTGGTATCCAGGTTGTTAGAGACCACATCTAATCCACATACCATTATTTGAAGCTTTTTCTATCATAGATCTACAAGTGCATCTAGTTCTTATTCTTGAAACCCTTTTGATGCTTCATCTTCCTACCATCCAACTGACTAAATTTTGATCCAGTGAGAAATTACTTTTAAATACTACAATAGTGTTAGCAAACTCTTGATCATGATATTCATTATGAATTTATATGATTAAAAATCAAAATATACTCTAAAAATTGGTAAGGAAAACCCAAAGCATCATTCTACATGTTTAATTACTGATGTCATTTTTTTCGGCTTCAATTCTATGAAATTGAATTTTGGCATAAAATGTGTTATAAAGCGAGTGGGATGCATTCCATTGTAAATCCGCTTATTGTATTTCCTTTTCTTTCCTTCGGCTCCAAATAGAACCCAATCCACACAAAGTATGGTGACATTAGGATCACCATGGTCAAAATTTAGAATCATCAATCCACACCAAAGCTAATGTAATTAACATTTCATTGCCAATCTGCACCCTTTGTAGTGTAAAACCAAATTTGTTACCATTCTACTTTGGAGTTGGTATAAAATACTTTTTTTTGCCATTTCGCACCCAATATAGTGATTTCTACCTTTATGTCACCAATCCACACCAAAATACTCTTGAGACTCAGTGGAATTGATCTTATCGACACTTAGCCACTCAAAGCATGCAAAAATTACACACAGTCACCATTCTACACTTCTTTTTGTGTTGATGTCATAATCACCCAAAAATTTTATAGAATCAGAACTCATTTGGAATTCACTTCCAAATACACTACAAACTGAGCGAAATAGAATTAACTTGCTCAAGGTGAAAATGCACTAAATTTTGAGTGGATTAGGAAACCTTTGGGGCTTTTTAGGTGACCAAAGGATTTATGGGTAACTTTGGGAATTTTTGGGTGACTGAAGGGTTTATGGGTACCTTTGGGGCTTTTTGGTGATAAAAGGATTTATGGGTACCTTTGGGGATTTTTGGGTGACCAAGGGGTTTATGGGTACCTTTGGGTGACCAAAGGGTTTATGGATACCTTTGAGGATTTTTGGGTGACCAAAGGGTTTATGGGTACCTTGGGGCTCATGTCATCAATTGTAAAATCAAGCTCAACCTCAATGTGAAAGATATTTTGAGTAGACCTTGGAGAAAAATGAAATGGTTATAACATTTCATTTTAAGGTCAATACTCTGATGGATATGGTAAAGAATCTCCTAAATCAAAGTTAATTGCCTCAAGATTGATGTGTAATGGCTTTAATGAGTTATTTGGATCATGCAAGGGTGTGGTAAGATCTATGGAAATTATATGGATGGATGGATGGTCTTTGTTGGATGGACAATTGGGTCTATTGACAAGAGGTTGTCACAAGATTTGCTAAGGTGGTTATAGTGGATGTCGAATGATCAAAGGTGGTTGATGTGGAAGGGGTGAGCATACTCCTTGAATGGTAGAATCTATCACTAGATGGGATGTGGTAATGGGAACACACATAGATATAAATCTTCTTTGTCATCCAATGGGATGATATATTCATATTTTTAATCTAAACTAGGGGGGCTAATAGGTAATACATCGTAATATAATTTGTCATAAATTGTCTATTCATAAGTGGAACCTTGATCCTCTTCCTCATTATCATATGGAAGAGTGTGTGAACCTTCACCTTCTTCATAAGATCAAGTGAAAGTGCAAGATATTCCTTGATCTATCATAGTTATGGGGAAATAATCCCCCAAATAGTGGACATGATTAGGATTAGTATAAGTATCATGTGCAAGATCTTCCTTATAGTTTAAAACTAGGAGCTCTAAACTATATGTGAGGATGTCAAGAGGCGTAGGTTGCTTGTGTCCTAATCCAGATTTATCATATGGTATTTGATATTATAGTTGGAAAGGAATACGATTACCTTATTTGTACAATCCTAAACCATAGCTATGCCAATGGTAGCAATGCATATATCGCATGGCAAATTGTGGATTGGACATATAATTGATATCCTAAAAAAAGGGTTCTTCATCCTCTTATTTTTGAGGATATGGTTTTGTGCCATATTCAATACCCCCATATATGAAGTTTGTTTGATTGGGAGGTATAACTAGAGGTACTGGTACCTATGGGAAGGCGAGGTCATCCCATATTTTGTACTATATCAATGGCTAGAGTTGTAATATTCCTTACTAGGTATTTTCCTAAGCCAGTGGTAACCAGATGGATTGTGACTCATGATGGTGAGGATGAAGGAGATGAAAGTGAGGCTTGAGATGAATCAATGCTTGCCTCATGAGGTGGTTCCTCATCTACTAGACTAGGAATTTATTTCATGGAAATAATAGAGACGATTGGAGGGATATCGTCAATAGTCCTCTTTGACATGTTCCTCTATGGAGGATTTTACAATGATGAGGTTATATCTAAAGGTGCCAATGATGAGGATGTTATAGAAGAAGATGGTAATGGATCAATGAAAGGGGATAATTAAGGAGTCAAAATTTTATTGGATGTATTTTTCTAGAAGTCCAAATGAGTTGATGGTAAGGTCGACTCAGGGATGTGCTGCATCAACTTGTAGTATTTTAAGGGCTCAAGGTCTACAAAGACAACATGTAATTGCTCTTTTTGAGTGTAATTAAAACATTGGTGAGCTATGGATAGCACATACTTCATGTCCCTAATCTAGGGTCTTCCTAGAAAGATATTATAGGCCATTACACCCTTTAATACATGACACAACATTGGTATGGTTTTGCATCCCAACTGAATAGGTAATACTATAATGCCAACCATTGAGCATAGAGCATCATTGAATGCTCATAGGGTATATGTGGATGCAAAAATATGAGAGGTTGAAAGACCTAGATATAGAAGAGGAACCATGGTGATGATATTTCTTTAAGAACTAGTATCAATTAGAACTATTTTGTAAGGTGTTCTATTTACACATGCAATGATGTGTAAGGGAGGATCAACCACATTATTTGATATTGATTTGAGTTCATGTTCATAAAATGTGATTACTTGCTCTTTACACTATTGAAAATGCTCCATAAAATTGATAAAGGAGTTAGAATATTAGATCTGTAGTTCAATAAAATTATGGATATTCATAAGAGCTTCTTGTTGAGGTGAAGACTATTGGATAATCTCATATATAGAGACTCATGTTGATGTTGTTCGCAAGCTTTGATCAAGCTTACTCTTTATGGTGACCACTAGATGAGGTGGAGGGATTTGCACTAGAGGTGGAGGAGGTTGTGATGTGGAGGGAATGTCATTTGAAGCTATAGGTGGTGTGACTTGATTTGGATAATGTTTATTCCTTATCACGATGTTAACCATCCTGATGAACCCTTGTTAATAGGGTATCGTATGGACCTTGTTTATGATTTTGCTTGATTTTCCTACACCTCATAAGTGACCAATGGGTCTTTAAAGATACCCATATATTGATTATTTATTGCAATATGGTTATCAACTTGAATATCATTCCTATCAATCATGTCTTGTACTAGGTGTTTGAATGAGTAGCACATTTGCATGTCATACCCATTCTACCTATAGTAATTATAGTATAGATATTCACAATCTCCCTTGGACTTTGGTCTATTCAGATATATAGGTTAGATATATGGTAGAGTAATTTATTTGGCTACACATAGATGATTGAATAGGGAATCCATAGACTCAGTGAAAGACATAAATTATTGCTAAGGGTGACTTTGCTAGTTTTCCCTTGATTCATATGAGTGTTGTTATTATAGTTTGTAGGAGGAGGTTGGGCCTGGTAGTTTACCTTCTAAGAAGGCATTGGTTGCACAAGCTCTGGAATGCTAATGGCAACTTGATTAACTACTGCCAACTTTAGTTGTACTGAATTACCTTTTATGTTCTTATTCCACTCCTTCTTATGGGGTTTTGTAATTTTACCTTCTTTAATTTTGATTTCTTTGATTTTTTTGGTCTATGCTAGAGCCCCTTAAAGAGTTTGGTATTTTTGGAGTTGTAGAAATAATGAATTTACCTTTAAAAAACTCTTGGAAAACATGCGAGTCAACTTAGACACTGGTAATAGGTATGGTAGCTTAGAGATAAGTGTTCACTACCTACTACCATAATTCATGATTGACTCATTTTTGTACTACTTCAACCCTAGGAGGCCAGTCAAAGTCACCTTTCACTTAGTGTTAAAAGTGAAACATTCTAAGAATGCATCCAAAAATTGTTCAAAGCTATGGATACTATACCTTGGAAGTTGATTGTACCACTCTATGGTTGGGCCAAAGAGGGTAATTATAAATGCCCTTAGAATTAAGGCCTTGTTATCCTGGATAAATAAGCATTCGTTCGTAAACCTAGTAGCATGCTCATGTGCATATTTATTTTCTTTTAATATATCTATATTGGGAATTTTGAAATGCTCTGGGTATGGAGGAGAAGGTATTGATGGGTGAAGCAGTTGACTGCAAAGATGGTGCAAGGTGGGATTTTGAAGCCCTGATCTAGAGGTCTTGTTTTTTATTATTTCCATGTGTTCTAGTAAAGATTTATATACATCAAAGGATTTGATATCCTCTTATTTTATTTTGTCCCATGGGGGAGGGCAAGGAATGTCAATCATATGGTATGGTGGTTGAGTTTCATCAACCATGCCTCCATAAGGTGCTTCTAGATATTCCTCTTTTGGTTCAAGATCATCATATACTCCATAAGGTGTTTTCTAAATTGGTCTATAAGGAGGAATATACGTCTGTGGAAGGTGATCTATGTTTTTCCTAGGTAACAAATCCTGGTTAGGCCTAGGAGGTTAAAGAGGTAATTTTTGGTTAGACCTAAGAAATATATTTTGATTAAACATAGGTTTCCTATGATGAACCACCTATCTATGAGTACTTGGGATAGGGACCCCATTACATAAGGTATTTTGAAATAGCTCATGGGTTTGTTGTTCAATTATTTGCTTTTCTAATTGATGCCCATGATCCAAGCATTGTTTATCTAGTCAAAGATGATTGAATTAAGCTTGGGGGTCAACATATCTTTTAATAACTTGATTTATTTGATCATATGCATAGGTTCTATTAGCCCTTGTAGCACCATAAAATTGGCACAATTAAACTTTAGTAAAAAGATAAAAATTTGAATTTTAACCCAAACCGTCTGTTAACCACCCATTACCCACTCCCCTTGTTTTTCATGCCATTTTTAGGATTTTTTTTTATCGTTGGACGATATCGTTGACGATCAGATGAAATCATCCCAAATATGATGAATTCGTCTGGAAGAGAACGTCTATAAGATTTCATCCCAAAACCAAATTTTCATAATTAGATTCTGTTCAATAGCTTCTCTAACTTGGGCAGAAAGTGTGTCTGCGTGGTTATAGTCTCCCCCGTTGAAGATATTCCAAATTGGGATGATCTCCAACCTCCTAACCTCTCCCTAATCCTATATAAACTAGTATTTTCTTAGTTTATCCCCCTGGCTGACTAATTTCCCTACAACTTTAGTTTCTCATGCATTATAACACCTTCACACCATTGTTTGCATTGTGTATTTCAAGTTTTCTTGTAGGAATTTTACTTTTTTTCAATCGGAGCAAGCTCAGATCATTGTAGGCAATTCCAAACAATTTCAAACGATCCTATAATAGATCAACAAGGATATCGTATGATTGGAGGTGATCTCGACTGTAGTCTACATTGGGGGCAATCAAAGCCCAAAGTTTGCATTTTTTTATCTTCTTTCTTTAATTCCTTATGCATTGAATTAGTTTATTCTATTTTTGCATCTTAGAGTTCACCTCATTTAGCATAGATGCATGATAAATTTAAAATAAATTATTAAAGTAATGCATTTCTTTTAATCGTTATCTGGATCTATCATTTAGGTAAATTTACTATTATTTCTATCATTTCCCCTTGCTTTTGCAGTTGCATTTTTTGTCCTTGGTATTTGTTTTTGTGATTGCAGGTTTTTGATGAACTCATCATATTGATGACGATCTCGTCTGATATCAGACGATCGACTATGATCTGAGATGATTCTATGAAATTGTAGATGATAATGTGAGATTTGAGATGATTTGGACTTCTACAAACCTCAGAATCTTCATCAGACATCCGAAATCAGGTATATTTTGTCTTATTTAGAATAATTTATGTGTTCAAAACTTATTCTGTATCCATATAAATCAGCATTGGCATATAGAATAGCTTAGATTCATATTGGCCAAACCTAGGAATTGGATGATTGAATATAAAAATGAACACATCAAACCCATTCCCAACATAGGCATGGAAACTGCCACTCAAAGTTTCCTGGTGAACCCACCATCCGTCAAAAATTCACCCTTATACCCCTCCCCTAAGAGGCACAACCTTCAAAGGGCCTCTCAATTCGAGGTATTTTCCCATCCTTCTCGCATCCCCCTTTCGGGTGCGGATCCTATAGCTTGAAGGTAAGGATGCAAAAAATTTGGAGCGATACATTTTGGTGGATCTGACGTGAAAAACTAAAAACCTTTTGAAAAAAATCCAAAAATAAAAAAAAGTAAATAAATGCATTTAGAATCATCAGACAAACAAGTAAGATTGCATATCATATTTAGATGGTAGATTATAATAAAAGATGAGTTGTCACAATTAATGTTGAAAATCAATTAACAGCCATAGAGATTACTTCTATGCTTAGAGTACCTCAAAAAAATAGGGTTCAACATTTGTGGGATGAACTTGATAGGATATTGGGTATTATTTCATCTAGGTCAATAGAAATTAGGCAAATTAAGAGGTTTGTCCTAGATAGAATCCTGGATACTGATCAAGTAACTTTGTACCATGAATTTCAGAGAGCTTGCCATAGGTGGTTAGCTGATAAAAGAGCACTTATGTCTTCCGAGTTGTACACCTTTGAGGAATACCTTGAGAATGCAATTGTAGTACATAAATTTCTATCTCGTATAGAGGATCAAGAGGTCATTCTTATAGATAGAAAAATATGGAATAGAGTTCCTAGAGTTGTGTTATATCGAGAGTATTGCCATGAAATCTATTTTTACAAGTTTGAGTATGAAGCAAATAATATCACCATAGCACACTTTGTCAAATTCTTGAAAAACAATTTCCAATTTGAAGAGGAGCATTTCATGACTCCTGATGAACTTGATCCCATCAATGATATCCATAAACTATTTATAGAAAATTAAGCCATTTCTTTATTATTATTATTTCTTGCATTTAGTATGTTGTTTGTTGTCTTTATTATATTATTATAAAAAAAAGAAAAAAAAACAAAAACAAAACAAAATATAACAAAAATTAAAACATTTTTTTAAGTATTATAGTAGGTATATAATTAAAATATACCTCCCAAACATGTCGCAAATATATATATAAATATATATTTGCTAAAATCTAAGTTTAAGCATAATGACTAGACTTAGGAATGGAAGACAGACTGAAGTAGAAGAATATTGGTTAGGAAAACCAGTAAATAAACCAGATGTCCTTCTTGAAGACCCAATTTAGGAAGGAACCCTAGACCAACAAGAAGAAGAGTTTTCTGAAGGAAATGAACAAAGAGAAACTGTTAGAGAGGAAGGTGTAGAACATGAACTTATACTGAGAGGGGGAGGTGAACAGTATAAGATAAAACCATTTAATAATTTTAATTTCAGATAGCAGTGGCATCAACATAACATTAAATAAGACAGAAAGCATCACACATAAAAGACCCATTTTAACGTGGTTCACCCAAGGTGGGCTACTCCACGGATAAAACTTTTCCTCTAAAAGTTATATCAAAACCTCTGGGAATCCTTCCCGATTACAATGTTTATGAGCCTCAGCTCAAAGGAGACACCTTCCCCTAAATCTACTTTGCTAGTGATCCTCTAGAAGACCTCTATCTCTTTTGCCCTTAGCAAGTGGAACTCTTTCCACGGAAGACACTGTCTTCTCTACTCTGGCTGGAGATCTCTGTCCTCAACTCTGTCACAGCAAGCTGGTCCTCTTTTCTGCACCAAAACACAGTCCTTCGATCTGGCACAATTTTTTCCTCTTCCTCTATTCTTTTCTGCACTTGGTTGGAGAACAAATTTTCACTGTTGTTCATCCTTCACAACTGTTTCGCAATTACAGCAGCATCTACTTTGCGCACTTTGCTTTCTTTTACATAGATTGCGTGAACACAGTTGCAATCACAGCTGTCCTTAGATCAAATTCCACCCTTTGCATAATCTTCAAAATCACTACAACATTTGAACGCACAACTTATGCGCCTATGTGCAACCACAACAGCTCATTCTCTTCGCACAGTCTTCTCATGAACAGCAGCACATTCTTCGTGCAAACAACACCAAAGTCTTTGATACTTAGAAGATTCAACGAAATGCACTCTAATGCTATAGTCGAACTTCACTCTCTCTATTCTTCGATGATCGAACCTCACTTGTCGCACTAACTCTATGAACGCCACACTTTGAATGCCCACACCACCGATACACCAAAATTGCTCAAATAGTCCTCCTTTAAATACTCACAATCTCAAGATGAAATCTTGTTCTTTAGTCGGCTGTTCAACCTTCTAACACGTCGGCTATAAAACCTTATACTTCATCGGCCAAGGTTAACTTCGTCGGCTTCAACCGCCTCTGCTGTTCTATGGCTTTTCTCACGCGACACTCAAACATGTCGCGATATCGCTACGCCTTTGTCTATCGTACACCTTCTTTGGTTTGTTGTCACAAAATCGTGACACTATAGCCTTCGCTGACGTCATCATGAATCTTGTCGCGAAATCGTGATGCTCTAGACTTCAATGCCTTCTTCTCCGTTGCTATCGTGAAATCATGACACCTTTGCCTCTTGCTGACGTCATCATGATTCTTGTCACGAAATCATGACGCTCTGGACTTCAAAGCCTTCTTCTCCGCTACTATCACGAAATCGTGACACCTTTGCCTCTTGCTGACGTCATCATGATTCTTGTCGTGAAATCGTGACACCTCTTGCTCCTTCATCCTTTCTTCTCCGCTAGAAAAAAACTTGTCACAAAATCATGACACCTTTGCCTCTTGTTGACATCATCATGATTCTTGTCGCGAAATCAGAACATGTCACGAAATCATGACGCTTTTGCCAACTGCAAGCTGCCAACTCAACCTGTCGCGAAATCGTGACACTTTCTGCATCCGTACAACTTCTTCGAAACTTGTCACGAAATCGCGACACTTCCTGCAACTCAACACTGCCAACTCAACTTGTCACGAAATCATGACACTTTCTGCATCCGTACAACTTCTTCAAAACTTGTCGCGAAATCGTGACACTTTTGCCCACTTTGCCTCTGCCTTCCTGCATGTCGCGAAATCGTGACAGTTTTGGCCAAACTTTCTCTCTCCTCAAACATGTCGCGAAATCGTGACACTTTTCTCGTTCTGCCTCTACCTTCCTGCATGTCGCGAAATCGTGACAGTTTTGGCCAAAATTTCTCTCTCCTCAAACATGTCATGAAATCATGACAGTTTTGGCCAAACTTTCTCTCTCCTCAAACATGTCGTGAAATCGCGACAGTTTTTCCAGCAGCCTGCAAACTTTTTCTAACTTATCTTTTTCTGGATTTTTTGGCAACTGGGCTACTCTGATTTTCTTGGAGACTTACTGACTAGCTGAAACCTTCATCAAAACACATCCTTAGACATAAAAACAAATTGCTCCAAGAACTCCTTGACATCAAAAACAACATCTACCAATAGCTCCTTGACATCAATGACAACAACTAAACTTAGGCAAAGGCAATGTACTCAAGGTACCCAAAATTGCCAACAATCTCCCCCTTTGTCATTGATGGCAACCCTTAACTAAAACACATCTTTCAAGAGCCAAAACTGAAATCAATATCTTCAAGTTTTGCTCCCCCTGACTTGAAGCTTTCCTCTTCTCTTGAAAAACTCTCCCCCTTACTTAAATCTCTCCCCCTTTGTCATCAATGGCAAAGGGTCACCTTTGGGGCTTGGGACTAAGAAAGAGCCTCTTGGCTTGGTCCCTCCCCCACCTCCTGATGAGGTGATTAATCTTGAGGTGAGAGTACAACTCCCAATTTCTCCCTTAGATACTCAAACGTATCTTTTGGAAGGGGTTTGGTGAAGATATCTGCAATTTGCTCTTTAGTGGGTACATATTCTAGCTTGACCTGCTTCTCTTGCACTTTTTCCCTTAGAAAATGATATTTGATAGAAATGTGCTTCGTCCTTGAATGCATTACCGGATTTTTAGAAATACTTATGGCACTTGAATTATCACAAAGAATAGGGATAGGTTGTTCATGCTTGACTTTGAAATCCTCCAAGGTTGTTTTCATCCATAAAACCTGAGTGCACCCGGCCACTGCTGCTATGTATTCAACTTCTGCTTTAGATAAGGAAACTGAAGGTTGTTTCTTACTTAGCCAAGAAACCAGACTCTTTCCCAGAAAGAATGCTCCACCACTAGTGCTCTTTCTATCATCAATACTGCCTGCCCAATCTGCATCTGTATAGGCTGTGAGGGTGAAATCATCGCCTTTGGGATACCAAAGCCCAAAATCCATAGTGCCCTTCAAATATCTGAATATCCTCTTGACTGCCATAACATGAGATTCTTTTGGAGCTGCCTAAAATCTTGCTACTAATCCAACAGCCTGCATGATATCCGGTCTGGTAGTTGTACTATATAGTAAACTGCCAATCATAGATCTGTACAATTTTTGATCTACTGCTGGAGATTCATCATCCTTACTCAGATTGCACCCTGTAATCATTGGAGTACATACAGGTTTGCTGTCCATCATCCCAAATTTTTTTAACATCTCTTTGATATACTTTTCTTGAGAGAGAAATATACCATTTTTTGATTGCGCAATCTGCAGTCCTAAAAATAATGACAGCTCTCCAATCATAGACATCTCGAATTCCTTTTGCATGGTGTTAGCAAAAACTTTGCACATCCGAGTATTATTTCCCCAAAAAATAATATCATCGACATAAACAACTATGATAATCATATCATCACCTTTATTCTTAATGTACAAGTTGCAATTTGCCACGCCTTTCCTGAACCCTTGTTCATAAAGATACCCGTCAAGTCTTGAGTACCAAGCCACGGGTGCTTGCTTTAACCCGTACAGTGCCTTTTTTAGTTTACACACATAGTCTGGCTGTTCTGAAAGAGACACACCTTCTGGCTATTCTATATAGACTTCTTCATCCAACACTCCATTTAGAAAAGCAGACTTTACATCCATTTGAAACACTTTGAAATATTTGAAACTAGACAGGGCCAAAAACATTTTGATCGCTTCAAGACGAGCAATAGGCACAAACGTCTCTTCGAAATCAACACCTTCGACTTGAGCATACCCTTTATAGACTAACCTGGCTTTGTTCCTGACAATATTTCCATCCTCATTAAGTTTATTTTTGAAGACCCATTTTGTGCCAATGACATTCTTATTCTTAGGTCTTGGAACCAAGTCCCAGGTTTCACTTTTCTCTATTTGATTTAGCTCTTCATCCATTGCTTGTACCCAAAAATCATCTGTACATGCTTCACTAAAATTTTTGGCTCAATCTGAGATAACAATGAAACATTTGTAGATTCATGTGAAGAAATGACTCTTCTTCTTGTTTGCCTGCTATTTGGATCACCAATGATCAAGTCTTTGGGATGATGTTTCTGAACATACCATGAAGGAGTTTTGGGAAGCAGTTGTTGTCTTTCCTCTTCTTCATCTGACACTTCTCTGAATTCTTCTTGACAGATTCCATCACTGAGTTCCTTGACTGGTTCTCTTATTCTTGTCTTTTCATCTACTGTCACATTTATGCTCTCTACAACTGTATGAGTTCTTTTGTTGAAGCATCTGTAGGCCTTACTTTTGTTGGAATATCCAAGAAAAATTCCCTCATCACATCTAGGATCAAACTTACCCGGATTTTGATCTTCCCTTTTGATGAAGCACTTACTCCCGAACACTTTGAAGTGTTTAAGCTGTAGTTGGTCTTCCTTTCCACGGCTCATAGGGAGTTTTATGATGATTGACTCTGAGTTGAGCCCTGGTAATGATGTGGACTACTTGTATTTACTGCTTCTCTCCAAAAACCATCTGAAAGTTTTGACTCATCTAACATTGCTCTAGCCATATTTTCAACAGTTCTATTTTTTCTTTCAACTACTCCATTTTGTTGAGGAGTTCTTCTTGCTTGAATATTCTCTTTTGATTCCATGTTGTTCACGAGTATTCCACAAATTCATTTGAAGTGAACTCTCCTCCTCTATCCGATCTTAAGCATTTGATTCTCTTGTCGGTCTCATTTTCAATCATTTCTTTAAAAATTTTAAATTTTTCAAAAGCTTTAGATTTTTCTTTGAGAAAAGTAACCCAAGTCATTCTCGAGTAATCATCTATAAACAACATGAAATAGCTATCTCCCTGAATGCTCCGAGTTCTGGTAGGACCACACAAATCAGTATGAATAAGATCCAAGGGTTTGGCTGAGGTATACCCTTTCGATTTGAAACTAGTTTACCATGTTGACAAGGACCGCAAATGATGTTTTGGGGCCTTTTTATTTTGGGCAAGTCTCTAACTGCTTCCTTGTTACTAATACTGACCAGATTATCAAAACTCAAATGTCCCAATATTTTATGCCACAACCAACTCTCATCTTCTTGAGTTAGAAGGCATTTTTCTCTTTTTATCTCACTCAGCATGTAAAGATTGTTTGGAGTCCTTGTAGCTTTAGCAATAAGTTTTCCATTTAATTCTTTACTTATCTCACATCTATCGAAAAAGAAAGATACTATGTGCCCTTGATCACAAAGTTGACTCACACTAAGCGGATTATGTCTTAGCCCTTCTATATAAAGCACGTTTTCTATTTTGGATTTCCCATCCAAACTAAGAGTTCCTTTACCACAGATCTTTGCAGACCTGTTATCTCCAAAACTGATTGTTCCTCTGTTTGCTTCTTTTAAAGACATAATTTTTTCTTTTTCACTAGTCATATGTTTTGAACAGCCACTATCAAGATACCATTTTTCTACTTTTTCTTGAGCATGAAAAGCAGTTTGAACTATCATTGACTTAGATTTTATCTCATTCCTCCCTTTTGAGACCTCAAAACTAAATTTATCCAAGCTGCACATCCTTGCTATATGCCCAAAATTCTTGCACTTGTAACACATGATATTTTTATTCATAAGAGGTGCAAATGAGTTAACATTTTCATTACTATGACTCTTCAGAGATTTATTGCAATGCATAGCTATGTGACCAAATTTTTTACAAGAAAAACAATATCCATGGAAGGTATTATGTAACTTGTTTTGATGCCTTGGAAGTTTGTTCTTCTTGCGATCAACTGGAATCCATTGCTCTTTAGAGTGAAGATTGTTCTTGCTTGAAGACCCTATTTCATACATGGTGATGCCATCCTTCTTTTCACATGGAAAATTCTATCTGAGAGTTGACTGTTCTAACTTCACTCTAAGAGACATAATCTCTCCTTCTAGTTTCTCACAATCAACTACCTTTCCTTTTAGAACCTCTGTTAGAACTTGTTCAATCTTCTTCCCTTCTTTAGCTAGAATTTTGAAATCTATAATATGTTGAGCCAATTCTGATCTTGCTATCTCTTTTTCCTGACAATGCTGCTTAAGAAAAGAATTCTCTTCCCTGAGTTTCTCAAGCTTTCTCAAGGCCAAGAAGAATTCACTCTTGAGATCGAATTCAACCTTTTCTGAATTTATATGTTCCTCTGTTAGATCCTTCTCCAAGCTGTTAGGCTTTTTTGGAGAGACCTGCTCTGATACCAATTGTAGAACATGAACTTATACTGAGAGGGGGGTGAACAGTATAAGATAAAACCATTTAATAATTTTAATTTCAGATAGCAGTGGCATCAACATAACATTAAATAAGACAGAAAGCATCACACATAAAAGACCCATTTTAACATGGTTCACCCAAGGTGGGCTACTCCATGGATAAAACTTTTCCTCTAAAAGTTATATCAAAACCTCTAGGAATCCTTCCCGATTACAATGTTTATGAGCCTCAGCTCAAAGGAGACACCTTCCCCTAAATCTACTTTGCTAGTGATCCTCTAGAAGACCTCTATCTCTTTTGCCCTTAGCAAGTGGAACTCTTTCCACGGAAGACACCTGTCTTCTCTGCTCTGGCTGGAGATCTTTGTCCTCAACTCTATCACAGCAAGCTGGTCCTCTTTTCTGCACCAAAACATAGTCCTTCGGTCTGGCACAATTTTGTCCTCTTCCTCTATTCTTTTTTGCACTTGGTTGGAGAACAAATTTTCATTGTCGTTAGTCCTTCACAACTATTTCGCAATTACAGTAGCATCTACTTTACGCACTTTGCTTTCTTTTACACAGACTGCGTGAACACAGTTGCAATCACAGTTGTCCTTAGATCAAATTCCACCCTTTGCATAATCTTCACAATCACTACAACATTCGAACGCACAACAACTTATGCACCTATGTGCAACCACAATAGCTCATTCTCTTCACACAGTCTTCTCATGAACAACAGCACATTCTTCGTGCAAACAGCACCACAGTCTTTGATACTTAGAAGATTCAATGAAATGCACTCTAATGATGCAGTTGAACTTCACTCTCTCTATTCTTCGATGATCGAACCTCACTTGTCGCACTAACTCTGCGAACACCACACTTCAAATGCCCACACCATCGATACACCAAAATTGCTCAAACAGTCCTCCTTTAAATACTCACAATCTCAAGATGAAATCTTGTTCTTTAGTTGGCTGTTCAACCTTCTAACACGTCGGCTGTAAAACCTTATACTTCATCGGCCAAGGTTAACTTCGTCGGCTTCAACCGCCTCTACTATTTTGTAGCTTTTCTCATGCGACACTCAAACATGTCACGATAACGTTATGCCTTTTTCTGTCGTACACCTCCTTTGGTTTGTTGTCACGAAATCTTGACACTACAGCTTTTGCTGACGTCATCATGAATCTTGTCGCAAAATCATGATGCTCTAGACTTCAATGCCTTCTTCTCCGTTGCTGTCATGAAATTGTGACACCTTTGCCTCTTGCTGATGTCATCATGATTCTTGTCGTGAAATCACGACGCTCTGGACTTCAAAGCCTTCTTCTTCGCTACTATCACGAAATCGCAACACCTTTGCCTCTTGCTGATGTCATCATGATTCTTATCGCAAAATCACGACACTCTAGAATTCAAATCCTTCTTTCCGCTACTAGCATGAAATCATGACACCTTTGCCTCTTGCTGACGTCATCATGATTCTTGTCACAAAATCAAAACATGTTGTGAAATCGTGACACTTTTGCCAACTGCAAGCTGCCAACTCAACCTGTCATGAAATCGTGACACTTTCTGCATCCGTACAACTTCTTCAAAACTTGTCACAAAATCATGACACTTTTTCCCACTTTGCCTCTACCTTCCTGCATGTCACGAAATCGTGATAGTTTTGGCCAAAATTTCTCTCTCCTCAAACATGTCGTGAAATCATGACAGTTTTGCCCGTTCTGCCTCTGCCTTCCTGCATGTCGCGAAATCGTGACAGTTTTGGCCAAAATTTCTCTCTCCTCAAACATGTCATGAAATCGTGACAGTTTTGGCCAAACTTTCTCTCTCCTCAAACATGTCATGAAATCGCGACAGTTTTCCAACAGCCTGCAAAATTTTTCTAACTTATATTTTTCTGGATTTTTTGGCAACTGGGCTACTCTGATTTTCTTGGAGACTTACTGACCAGCTGAAACCTTCATCAAAAAACATCCTTAGACATAAAAACAAATTGCTCCAAGAACTCCTTGACATCAATGACAACAACTAAACTTAGGCGAAGGCAATGTACTCAAGGTACCCAAAATTGCCAATAGAAGGATCCTCATCCCCTAAAATGTCTTTGGGAGGAGCTGTTACTTTTGATAACATGGAACATTCTGGAAGTTTCTAAATACTAATATTGGCACTCTTAATAAAGCAATCCATATGGACAAAGATCAAATTAGTGATACTCAAGCAACCCTAGAAGAAATATATCACACACGCACTAATCCATTGTCCTTCGTTGATCAAGAAAGTGATCAAGCTAGACCATCCAATTTGGATATGGCCGCTATAATCTAGAACATGCAACAACAATAGGTTACCCAAAAACCTAGAGTGTCTGCTACCAAGCCTAGGGTTATTCCCACACAAAAGAAACCTTCATTCATTGCTCTATTTTTCCAAGTTATTGATCAACATACCTCAAATAAACAAAAGCCTAAAACAAAACCAAACACCAATTTCCAACAATCTGGGATACAACATAATACTACTACAAATCTTCTTCATAATACTCTTCCTACCAACCATTTTCATAATAGCAATATAGCATCTAATATTTATGTCACGCCATCATATGCTCAAAAATCCCATGCTTATGTCCCACCGAACCAATATGGTGGACAAACTAATAATCTTGAAACTATGGTGAAATAGTTAGTTTCCCGCATGGACCAGATATATCCCTATCGTCCCTCGTATAATTATCGATAGATGTGTAGTAAACCTCTAGATCCTATAGTTGTAGCACAACCGTATCCTAAACATTTTCCTATGCCTATCCTACCTATATACAAAGGAACGAAAGATCCCATAGAGCATCTTCGTATGTTTAGGATAGCATGTCATGATATATCACATGATGACTTCTTATTACTAAAAATGTTCCTAAAAAGTTCAGGAGGAATGGAATTGGAGTGGTATTATCAATTACCCACTCATTCTTTGAGGAATTTCAAAGAAATAGCTGAGTCTTTTGTTCATCAATTTAGTGCCTACATCGAAAGGTATGTAACCATTAAAGATTTGTACAACCTAAAACAAGATAAATATGAATGTTTTGTTGATTTCCTAGCTCGATGGAGATAGTTGATAGGAAAATTGCACTTTGTGTTACCTTATCGGGCAATGTTGGATATCTTTATCAATAATTTACAAGAACAACTATCTTATGAGTTATCAACTGCTACCTTGACCACCTTCGATAAAGCTATAGACTTAGCTCAAAGAGTGGAAGATGCTCTCATTAGGAGAGGTCAGCTTAAAAAGAAAGATGATGAGAAAACATCCAGAAATAAAAAATAAACAAGTTGTGGGTGATGGAGTCATTGATAGTAGAAATATCACTACTATTAATGCTGTGAAAACCACAGAGAAGTTTATACTGAAACCTCCCGATAAACCACCTCGAGAATTTACTAGGTTAAATCAACCTCTATCAACCATTCTTCCACAATTATTAGAACAAGGTTTGATCCAATTACCATATATCTGGGAACCTGATCCAACTATACCTAGATATAGAGCTAATTTACACTATGATTTCCATAGAGGACCTGGACACGCTACCAACTTTTGTAAAATATTAAAACATAAAATACAAGACTTAATTGATAACAATGAGATGGAGGTACAAGCCTTTCAACCTAAACAAAATCCTCCTAATAATGCTCAAAGGAACATCCCCCAAAATTAAAATTAGAATGCCAATCAATCATTGGACATATTTTAGCATCCTTTACCAAAGCATGGTAAAGAGGTGGCTAATCAAATTGAGCATCATAATGTTCCCCCTCCTACTCGATATGTAGGGACTATTAGTGGACATTTACCTGCTCATAATCTCAAATATTTGACACAACTTTATCCATGGTTATGACCAGACCTCTATATAATATTCAGACACCTAATTTTAGTGATACAGAATATGAGAATGAAAATGACATGGAAATTACCTCAAACCAATCGAATAGTTCTGAAGATGAATCAGATGCTATTCAACCTATCACAAATTCTATGGTTCTAGAAGAACCATTTCCAAGAAGAGTCACTACTAGACCATCTTCTCACCAATTAATTTCTAATGAACAAGCCATAAATGCTAGACCAAGACTCATTCATCATCTACAAAATAATATTGTAGGTACCATCGAAGCTATTACTCGACAACAGGCTCAAAATTCTCAACAAAATAAAACTCAGAATGATGGATCAGCTCCATTTGTTTTTAAAGTTCCTAATAAAGGAAATCATGCGCCTAATGTTCAAACTAAACCTCCTTATAATATTAATGAACAATTATCAAATACTATAGCTAGAATTTCTATTTTGGACCTTTTAAAATATTCTCCTACACATAGGGATGAATTAATGCTCACATTAAGCCAAATGATGGTACCACAAAATATTCAACCTGAAGCCATGGCCAATACTATCATAACTTGAGAAGTTGATTGTATTGAAACTGGGATAGAGATATACCGCAACATAGTTTACATAAGGATAACCCCTTATATATTACTTCCCTAATTGGAGATGTAGCAGTTAAATGGGTCTTGATTGATAATGGTTCATCTTTAAACATTTGCACTTTTAACTTCTACCAAAGATTTGGGTTGATAAGTGATGAAATGAAAATAATTGCTATGATCATAAAAGTCTTCAATGACGAAACACAAGAAATGTGTGGAGTTATTACTATCCCATTGCAAGTTGGTCCAAGAACCTTAGACACGACTATGTTTATTGTACATTGCCTTGCATCGTACAATATATGATGCAAGAGCATCTGAAGAATAGAGCAATCTTGCATCCTCCAAAATTTTTCCAAGTACTTGTATTTTGTTTATTTTTCTAAGCTAAGGCAAATTTTTCTAAGTGCGACAGCCAAAGGAAGCTAAGGCAAGGCATGGCAAGTTTTGTCATGATATCATGACGTTATTTAGGAACTAAGGCAAGGGAGGAACTTCGTCGTGATGTCACGACATCGCGATATCATGACATTATTTGCGGACTAAGGCACGGGGGCATTTTCATCATGATGTCGTGACATCACGATATCGCAATGTCGTGATATCGTGATGTTATTTGCGGACTAAGGCACAGGGGACAGTTTGGTCACGATATCATGACATGTCACGATATCATGACATGTTGCGATATCATAGCCTATCAAAAATGGACACATGGATGACCACACTTGTAGGGGAAATGAGACAACAATCACAGGAGAATATTTTGACAAGTATGTCGGCCACGCATGCATTGAAATTCTGACAAAGCGGCAGTTGCAGGGCATGGGCAACTGGATGAGGCAGCGGTTTCAGGAGAACAGTCTGACAAAGCGGCGATTGCAGGTCATGGGCAACCTTGCAAGCACAGAGGATCGGGACCTCAATAAAAACCCAAAAATTGTAATGAGAGGGGTTGGCAAACCGTAGATTGCGGGAATTATTCTTTGTAAAAATCTTTCGAAGCTATTGAAAGAACAATTCATCTCTGGTTTTTCATGGCATTTTAATGCTGTATTTTTCTGTAGATTGTTGTACTCCGTCAAGTGGTATCAGAGCCAGAAGTTCCTGAGTGTGTAACAGATCGTCGAAAGTGAGGCAGTTACACCAGGATTTGTGGAAGGGCTCGTGAAGGAGTAAACAGAATGCCTCCAAGAAGAAACCCGGTTGGCGGGAGAGGCATGGCGGCAGCAGAAGAAGAAATCCGAGTTTTGCAGAGACAAATGCAAGCTCTGCAAGAAGAGATTCGTAGAGGATTACAACTAAGAAGAGATGAAGGTAGTGAAGAGGAAGATGACGAAGAAGAGGACCAACCTGAGGAAGAAGAGGAAGCAGTAGATCTGGCATCAGCCAGACTATACAAAGCCATATCCCAGATTGGGAAAAGGCCGAAGATGGAAGTTTCCACATATTCCAGGAACCTGGATCCGGAGGAATTGATCGACTGGATCAACGATCTGGAAGAATACTTCGAGTATGAGGAAGTAGAGGACCCTGATAGGGTCAGATTCGCTAAGACCAAACTGAAGGGTCATGCCAGCATATGGTGGAAGGGAGTACAGCTGGAGCGAAATAGAAGAGGAAAAGAAAGAATAACAAAATGGGAACGGATGGTAGAAAAACTGAAGAGACAGTTCATCCCCGGTGATTATGAGTTAGACCTGTTAAAAAAAATGCAAGGTTTGAGGCAAGCAAGTAAGTCTGTAAAAGAATATACAGAAGAGTTCCATAAAATTATGATCAGAACAGGCCACTCAGAAGCCAATAAGGAAAAGGTAGCCCGTTATATTAACGGATTACGGAGAAGTATTCAAGAGGAATTAAGTCTGGTCAGAATGACCACCATAGAGGATGCTTACCAGTTTGCCCTAAGAGTTGAAGAAAAACTCAATAGAAGGTTTGAGAACAAGCAAAGAGGAAGAGGTCATGGCGGAAGAACTGGCGGAAGAACTGGTGGGAGACGGAATGAATATTCTCAGAAGAATGGAGAAAGTAGCAGTAATCGGGAACAAAGGGGAGAAAATAACTACCGCCCCCGTAATCAGAACAATGATTACCGAAGGGGAAGGGGCAGAGATGGACGTGGCCAGGGAAGAGGCAGATTCCGTGGAACTTGTTTCCAGTGTGGAGAAGAGGGACATCACCAATATGAGTGTCCACAACAACAAGCAAGGATTAATAGGAGGCCGAAAGGTAATGCCAGAGCCACGATCGCTGATGAAGATGTTAGATCTAAACATTCTGAAGAAGTAGAGAGAGGAGAAGCAATGATCGTGAGGAGAGTCCTGCTGAATAAGGAGGAGGACACAGATCAGAGGAAAAGCTTATTCCGCACAAGGTGTAAATGTGCGGGTAAGATTTGCAATATTATTATTGACAACGGTAGCACGGATAACCTGGTTTCAGAAGGAATGGTTACAAAGCTACAACTAGAGAGGAAGAGACACCCGCATCCATACCGGATCGCGTGGTTGTAGAAGGACCATAGGGTCTTAGTCAGCGAGCAATGCCTGGTGAAATTCAGTATTGGGACTTACCGTGATGAAGTCCTATGCGACATCCTACCCATGGATGCTTGCCATTTGCTATTGGGAAGGCCATGGCAGTTTGACAGGTGTGCGGTTCATGATGGCCGTGCCAACACCTACTCCATAACAAAGAATGGAACACGTCATAAGCTGAAACCCCTGAAGGAGGTGGAAGAAAAGGTATGTGGCAGTGCCAGGATTTGCTTAGTTGACGGGAGGAAATTTTTAGATGATTTAAAGCATGAACATTTGTGTTATGCAATAATTCCTAGAGTTAGGGAGAATGAATGCAAAGATACCCCAGCAGAAGTCCTAGATCTGTTGGAAGAATTTCCAGATATTGTATCTGATAATGTGCCTGAGGGTTTACCCCCAGTAAGGAAGATCAGCCACCATATAGATTTGGTGCCAGGATCGAGCTTGCCAAATAAAGCTGCACATAGAATGACGCCTGTAGAAACTGAGGAGTTAAACAGGCAGGTCCAGGAGTTGCTGGAGAAGGGACTGATTCGGGAAAGTTTGAGTCCATGCGTAGTACCTGCAGTGCTAGCACCAAAGAAATATGGAGAGTGGAGAATGTGTACAGATTCTCGAGCCATCAACAAGATCACAATAAAATACAGATTTCCATTGCCAAGAATGGATGACATAATGGACTATTTAAGTGGAGCGGAGTACTTCACCAAGATTGACCTCAAGAGTGGCTACCATCAGATCCGTGTCAGAGAAGGAGATGAGTGGAAGACAGCCTTCAAGACCAGAGAGGGTCTGTATGAGTGGTTGGTCATGCCATTTGGGCTGTCCAATGCACCAAGTACCTTCATGCGGCTGATGAATGAGGTACTAAAAGAATTTTTAGGCAAATTTGTTATTGTCTATTTAGATGATATATTAATATTTAGCAGAACCCTGGAAGAGCACCTGATGCACATCAGAAGGGTTTTTGTGAAGCTGCGGGAGGAGCAGTTATTAATAAATCTGAAAAAGTGTAATTTTGTAAAGAAGGAGTTAGTGTACCTGGGATTTGTCATCTCAGTAGAAGGTCTAAAAATGGACCCAAAGAAGGTGAGAGCCATCATCGAATGGCCTACCCCGAGAAGCACAATAGAGGTAAGATCATTTCATGGTCTAGCCAGCTTTTACAGAAAGTTCATTAGAAACTTCAGCAGCATTTGTGCACCCCTCACAGAAACAATGAGAGGGGATAAGAAGGAGTTTAAGTGGACCGAGGGAGCAGATAGAAGCTTTGATCTGTTAAAGAAGAAGGTCACAGAACAACCTATTTTGGCACTTCCAGACTTTTACAAGGTATTTCAAGTGGATTGTGATGCCAGTGGTAGTGCAATAGGAGCTGTACTAAGTCAGGAAGGCAGACCTGTTGCTTACTTTAGTGAGAAACTCAATGATGCCAGAAAAAAATATTCAGTTTATGATCAAGAGTTTTATGCAATGGTTCAGGCTCTGAAGAAGTGGAGGCATTATTTATTGCCAAAGGAGTTTGTTCTATTTACTGATCATCAGGCTTTACAGTACATTAACAGCCAAACAAAACTGAATCAGAGGCACTTGAAGTGGGTGGAGTTCCTCCAAAGTTATACCTTTGTGCTGAAGCACAGAAGCGGGAAATCAAACAGAGTTGCAGATGCCTTAAGTAGAAGGCAGAATTTGCTGATTAAAATGACAGTGGAAGTAGTAGGATTTGAAGAACTGAAGGGTTTGTACCCTGAAGATCCGAATTTTGCAGAAGCCTGGACGGCTTGCTTGACACCTATTACTGTGGACAGGACAAAATGGTTGGATTTTCTAATCCAAGATGGAATGTTGTTCAGAGGAAGTAAATTATGCATTCCAAGGAGTTCCATGCGGGAAAACTTAGTCAAGGAGAAACACAACGGAGGATTGGCCGGACATTTTGGTTGGGATAAGACAATTGCCCTGGTGAGTGAAAATTACTATTGGCCGCAACTACAACAAGATGTGAAAAATTTTGTACAGAGTTGTAGAATATGCCAGATGGCAAAGGGCGGAAGACAGAACACGGGATTATATCAGCCGTTGCCTGTACCTGAAAGACCATGGGAGGACGTCAGCATGGACTTCGTCCTCGGATTGCCGAGAACACAGAGGGGAAATGATTCTGTATTTGTAGTAGTTGATAGATTTTCCAAGATGGCACATTTTATTCCCTACCAGAAAACAAGTGATGCAGTTCACATTGCAGGGTTATTTTTCAAGGAAGTGGTACGACTTCACGGTCTGCCAAAGAGCATTGTTTCTGACAGAGATACAAAATTTGTTGGGTATTTCTGGAGAACTTTGTGGAAGAAGTTGAAGACAGATCTGAAATTCAGTTCTGCATACCACCCACAGACTGATGGACAGACAGAGGTGGTAAATAGAAGTCTGGGTAATTTACTGAGATGCTTGATAGCAGATAAACCCAAGGGATGGGATTTGGTTTTGCCACAGGCGGAATTTGCATATAACAATTCTGTCAATAAGAGCACAAATAAATCTCCATTCCAGGTCATATATGGAAACAGCCCAAGAAATGTTTCTGAGCTGAGAAAATTGGATAAAGGGGAAAAGTGCAGTGCCGAGGCAGAGGAATTTGCGAAACATATGAAAAGTCTGCATGAAGAAGTAAAGAAACAAATTATAAAAATGAATACTCAATATAAGACAAGAGCAGACCAGAAGCGACGGTTCAAAGAGTTCGAAGTAGGAGATGAAGTCATGGTCCATCTCAGGAAGGAAAGATTTCCTGCCAAAACTTATAACAAATTAAAGATGAAGAAGTTTGGGCCATGCAGAATAATGGAAAAACGGGAGTCAAGAAATGCATATGAAGTGGAATTGCCAAGTTGGCTTGACATTTCACCTATTTTTAACATTTTAGATTTAGTGGAATACCATGAGGGAGAGAGTATAGAGGCACCAAGTACAGAGTTATGGCAAATTCCAGCATCTACCCCAACCACAGACGAGGTCGAGGAAATATTAGACACTCGTGAAGGCAGAAGCACCAGGAACAAACAGTATTCTGAATATTTGATAAAGTGGAAGGGCAGACCTGTAGAAGATGCAACTTGGTTGTCGAAGACAGAGGTTGACCGCCTGGGTCTTCCCCTAATAGAACAGAAGTGAGGATCACTTCTTAATTTACCCTGGGTGTCTGATGCAGGAGCATCCGGAGAATAGAGCAATCTTGCATCCACCAAATTTTTCTAAGTACTTTGTATTTTGTTTATTCTTTTCTAAGCTAAGGCAAATTTTTCTAAGTGCGGCATCCAAAGGAAGCTAAGGCAAGGCATGGCAAGTTTTGTCGTGATATCACGACGTTATTTAGGAACTAAGGCAAGGGAGGAACTTCGTCGTGATGTCGTGACGTCGTGATATCGTGACGTCATGATATCGTGATGTTATTTGTAGACTAAGGCACGGGGGCATTTTTGTCACGATGTCGTGATATCGCGACGTCGCGATATCATGATGTTATTTGCAAACTAAGGCACGGGGGACAGTTTGGTCATGATATCGCGACATGTCATGATATTGCTACATGTCACGATATCATGACCTATCAAAAATGGACACGTGGATGGCCACGCGTGCGAGGGAAATGAGACAACAATCACAGGAGAATATTCTGACAAGTATGTCGGCCACACATGCTTTTGAAATTTTGACAAAGCGATAGTTGTAGGGCATGGGCAACTGTATGAGGCAATGGTTTCAGGAGAATAGTCTGACAAAGCGATGATTGCAGGTCATGGGCAACCTTGCAAGCACAGAGGATTGGGACCTCAATAAAAACCCAAAAATTGTAATGAGAGGGGTTGGCAAACCGCAGATTGCGGGAATTCTTCTTTGTAAAAATATTGTGAAGCTATTGAAAGAACTGTTCATCTCTAGTTTTTCCTGTGCATTTTAATTTTGTACTTTTTTGTATATTGCTGGACTTCGTCAAGAATGCAGGTGCAACATATCAACAAGCCATGAATTATATCTTTCACGATATGATGTATGATATTCTACATGATTATGTAGATGATATTATAGCTCATTCCATCAAATAAGATGATCATTTAGATGAATTTAGAAAAGCATTTGATCAGTTAAGGGAATATCTTATCCAACTAAATCCAGCCAAATGTATATTTGGAGTTAAGTCCGATAAATTATTGGGGGTTATAGTTTCTTTATGTGGCATTGAAATTGACCCTCTCAATATTGTGGCTATCACTGATATGCCCACACCCATAAATATATCTGAATTACAAAGTCTATAATCTAAGCTTCAAGCTATTCGTCGCTTCATCGATAATTTGGTGGACAAAATAGGATCCTTTCTTAAGCTTCTTAAGAAAGATGTCTCTTTTCATTGGGATGGCGAATGTTAGGAAGCATTTGAACTCATTAAACAATATCTCCTTAACCCACCTGTGCTTTCACCACCTAGATTTGATCACCCATTTATCTTGTATATTTTTGCTTCAAATTTTTCCTTAGGAGCTATGTTAGCTCAACTTGACGATGAGAAAAGAGAATGTGCTAATTATTACATTAGCTAAACCTTAATCAATTATGAAACCCGCTACACAACATTAGAGAAACTATGTCTAGCAGTCATATTTTCTACATAGAAATTATGCCATTATATGCTCAGTCATAAAATGTATGTCATTACTAAATTCGATCCTTTGCGGTATCTCATGAGTTGACCTTATTTATCTGGTCACACAACAAAGTGGGTTCTTGTGCTAAGCAAGTTTGAACTCACATTTATAGGACAAAAGTTTGTTAAAGGTCAAATCATAGCAGATCAATTAGCTGCTACACCCTTAGAGTCTACTCATATCCTCATCATTGAGTTTCTCGATGAATGCCTTAAATTAGAGGCAGACCATCCAGAGCAATGGTCCCTATACTTTGATGGAGCCCAATGAATGAGTGGGCCTGGTGTAGGTATTATTTTAATATCTCCACAGAAACATATTATACCTCTGTCCTTTAAATTAACATTTGCTTGTACTAATAACACTGCTGAATATGAGGCTCTAATCCTTGGATTACGAGCTGCCTTGGCACTAAAAATTAAAAATCTATTGGTTTTCGGTGATTCTCAACTTGTCATAAATCAAATCAATGATGTTTATCAGACCAGAGATGATAAATTATGTCCATATAAAGCATATGTCTTACAATTATTATCCCTATTTGATCAAGTTACCTTGGAAGCTATTCCTCGAACTAGCAACTGTGCGTCTGGTACCATGGCTGTAGTTGCATCTCTTTTGCCCTTGAAGTTAGATGACGAATATGCTACCATAATTATTCATCGACTCCAGGAACCTACTTCAAATAAATAATTCTTAGAACCTTTGGATGTGTTTCTAATCAATGAAACTACTCTTGAACCTTGGTACACTGATATATTTAATTTTCTTCAAAATAGGACCTTCCCTGAAGGTTGTAATCACAACCAGCACTGGTTATTACGTAGATGAGCAAGTCGCTTCATTATTATTGGCAATACGTTGTATATGAGATCTTTTGAAGGCATCCTACTGAGATGTTTGAATCTAGAAGAATTTAGATCAGCTTTGAGTGAAGCCCACAATGGATCTTGTGGGGGACATTTTAGTGGTAGCACCATCACTAAGAATCTCCTTAGGATAGGATATTTTTGGTCTACCATGGGGAATGATGCACATGATTGTGTGCACCAATTTGACAAGTTCCAGAAACACGCTGACCTTGTCCATGCGCCTACACAAGAACTGTAGGCTATTTCATCTCCTTGGCCCTTTTCAAAATGGGGCTTAGACATCATTGGAAAAATAAACCCTGTGTCATCTGATGGACACAAATTTATCATAACCACCATCGAGTATTTCATGAAGTGGTTTGAAGCTATGCCCTTAGCTTCTTGCACTAGAACCCAAGTTTCCAAATTTATTTTTAATCAAATTATTTGTAGGTTCGGAATTCCTACAAATCTCATCTCAGATAATGGAACTTGTTTCAAAAATAAATGTGTCAAAAAATTATGTCAAAAATATAAAATTCAACATCGTTGGTCCACTCCCTATTATCATCAGGGTAATGGCCAAGAAGAAGCATCTAATAAAACATTAATCAAAATTATCAAAAGACTGGTCAATAAATCTGGCTGCGATTGACACATTCAACTATATCCTAATTTGTGGGCTTATCAAACTAGAGTTCGCACTCCCATAGGCACTTCACATTTTGTTTTGGTTTATGGCGCTAAAGTAGTTTTTCCCTTTGAATTAGAAGTTCCTTCTTTGACTCTACTACTTCAAGATACTAAATTAGGAGATGAATATCATGCTGGCAGACTTAGTCAACTAGAACTCCTAGATGATAAGTGCATCAATTCTTTGGAGCATCTTCGTGCCTACCAAAACAAGCTCAAGCAAGCATACCTCAAGAAAGTTCATCATCGATAATTTGAGATCGGTGACCTTGTCTTAAAAGAAAATAAAAAAATACTAATGCAACTAAAGACCTTAAAGGTAATTTTGAGCCCAACTGGATTGGACCGTATATCATCACTGCTAAATTTGGATCGGGAGCATACCGATTAGCTACCTTAGATGGTAAAGATCTTAAAGAACCTATGAACATTCTGCATCTTAAATGCTATTATGCATAAATCTGGTCATTTCATCATTGTATATATTGTTATTCTGCATATTGTTTTATTTTTGTCATCCATATAAAAATTTCAAAAATAGTAATATTGTTTATTCTTTCAATTCATAAATTAAGATCAAAATATAAAAACTTCAAAATCATCAAAATCTTCAAAAAACATCTTGTATTTTCGTACTTGTCAATTCTTGAAGTATTGCAGTTATATTTTCAATTATTTTGGATAAATTAGCATTTATTTGGAATCCCGCACTTTCACTCTCACATGCATAAATATCTTGATTCTATTTGGTATGATTATTAATATCTCTTATATCAAAGTCCATAGTTGAATTAAATAAAATTTTGAGCATAGAGAACTGATCTTGTTATTTACTTGAACCAAGCATATCTTTTCACATTAAAATGATTTCATTGCAAATTCGATATGATGCTACATAGTAGAAATGGTTTCTTGAGCAAAAATTTTCCCCTGCTATCCTATCATGCACATGGTCTAGAATCTTTGAGAATTGACAAAAGGACAAGTTCACCCCTATCCAGAATAAAAATCCCTTGCTCTATAGCAAATTCGAGCAAGTATCCCTAGCATAGGAAGAACAAGAAAAATCAAAGAAAATGAAAAAAAGAAAATTATTATTTTGTATCATCGCAACAATATTTCAGCATTATCTCAGTTCCAAGAAAAAAATACAAAAAAAAAAGAAGAAAAGCAAAAGAGAAAAAGCAAAATCAAAGAGCAATATAATCCCCTTTCCCTACCCCTTGAAAATAAAATAAGGGTGAATGAGCTTGAATCCCTAGAATTCTTAATTATTCTAAAACTGTGAGGTAAGCCCCATAACAGGCAGTTTATGCCCAACCCACTTGGCCTTGGGAAATCCCTAGCGTGGTGATATGTTTGTTACATTAGAAACCTTATTTTGTACAGACCTATGTTGGTTTATGGATTAGCTAGCTCTTGATGACCCGACTTACATAGTAGTCTAGTATGGTTACATGTATATAAATCATGGTCAACGAACACTCATTTGGTTAATTCAAATTACGTGTATCAAATTATCTTGCTCAAAATTGGTAAATGAACAATACAATTGCACACACATTTATATTTGAGAGATTTTGTATCATTATGATAAATCAAGATCGGTAATGAACTCACATTTGCACATGAGGGTTCCTTATAAATCTACATTTTTGTCTTTGAGATAATTTAAAATATCTCTGCAATTCTTTTTGAATCATTTCATCTTCTTATTTAAGAACATTTGCTCAGCATAAAAAAAATTAAATATATTTCTTTCCAAAAACCAAAATTTTCTTTCACATATTCAAAAACCTAGTAAATAAAGTCATGTTTATATATTATTATTTTCTGTTTATCTCAAAATCAAAAATCAATCGTCCAATAAAACTAAAATATCAACTCCTTTTTTTTGGATTTTGTGATGATGATATAAGTCTATACCTATAATTCTATGCCTATCGCAAACCATTGTTCTAATTTTATTTTCCCATTCATTTTAATAAAAACATATGGCTTACAACATTATGTTACACAATTGTGCTTTAAAAAGAACGTAAATTTTTCTATTTCATTTCATTATGTCAACATTCAATTTTGCAATGATGGTATAATTCCTAGGGAATTATTCAAAATTTTATCACACTTAGGAATTTATGCCTAGCAACAATCATATTTTTTTTAATATCTCATGTATAATATTTTAATGAAAATCTAAAAACAAATCATCACCATCATCATTTTTCATCATCACAACACAAAGTCTTAAGATAGTATTTTAAGCACTCTTTTACTTTTAGCAATATTTCTATATTGGGATTAGCTTGACGACCTAGTGAGTGGCGACTCCATAAAATGGTCTATAACAATGACAATTTCCTTTGAAATTATTGTTAGAAGTCCCTTTTATTTTGCATCAAAACACACCACAAAACAACCAATTTGTTCACATCAGATTATTTCATTTAAATTTTATGGCATGACATAAAATTATAATTTCTTTCCAATGACATAATTACATGAATAATCAATCAACAAATCCAAAATTAAAGCATCATACAACATATACACAAGTCATATCATCAAAAATACCATATATATATATATATATCTACAAATTATGTACATCATATCAAAACTGGATTGGTATGCCACAATCAATATCCTGGCATACTCAATCCTCTCAAAAAATAATAATAATAAAATATACAATCTAGTCTATGGCAGCTAGTCTCGAGAAGCCCTCGAGCTCTCAGCCTCATCTCCTCTCCTACCCTGGCATGGAGGAGGTGGTCCCATAGAGGTTCGGGTAGTATCTCGAGTCCTCGTCGTCGATTGTGAGGATGTCCTCGATGATCCCACCCTGATCGGCTCTGCAATGCTGGCTGGCAGCTACAACCTCTAGCCCTCTAGAGCCAGTTGGTAGTATACTCCCTAGTAGAACACAGTCTAAGCCATAAATCGTGCTAACTCTTGCATGCTCACCCCTCTGCTTCGAGTTTGAACAATAAAAATGAATTAGGGTTTTACCCTATTTTTCTTAATTTTATTTAAAAACAACATTTTAATTTTGCTTTTTCGTGCTTTTACCTCAAACGTTCTATTTGGGTAAAAACACGGAGGGGGCACCATAGTAAGTAGTCATACAATTCGACCTAGAATCATCGTCTAAAAATTGAGTAAATTTTTGCTTTCTCGTAAAACGGGAAGAACTCGTATTTAATGTATTTTCTTCAAGAAAATTGCTAAAGAGGGGGCAAAATGTAGCACCCTAAAATTAGCATAGTTAAACCTTAGTAAAAAGATAAAAATTTGAATTTTAACCCAAATCACCCATTAACCGCCCGTTAACCACCCGTTACCCACTCCCCTTGTTTTCCACACCATTTTTAGGATTTGTTTTGACCGTTGGACGATATCGTTGATGATCATATGAAATCATC
Organism: Wollemia nobilis; assembly: GCA_028583015.1. Taxonomy (NCBI): domain Eukaryota; kingdom Viridiplantae; phylum Streptophyta; class Pinopsida; order Araucariales; family Araucariaceae; genus Wollemia; species Wollemia nobilis. The sequence goes on from JAQPPZ010000493.1 coordinate 2,486,537, forward strand.
CCAGATCTGACAAATTCGTCTGGAAGAGAATGTCTAGACGATTTCATCCCAAAACCAAATTTTCATAATTAGCTTTTATTCAACAGCTTCTCTAACTTGGGCAAAAAGCGTCTCTGCACGGTTAGTCGCCCCCATTGGAGATATCCCAAATTGGTGTGATATCCAACCTCCTAACCTCTCCCTAATCCTATATAAACTAGGATTTTCTTAGTTTATCCCCCTGGCTAACTGATTTCCCTACAAATTTAGTTTCTCGTGCATTAGAACACCTTCACACCATTGTTTGCATTGTGTATTTCAAGTTTTTTTTACAGGAATTTTACTGTTTTTCAGTTGGAGCAAGCTCGGATTATCGCAGGCGATTCCAGACAATTTCGTATGATCCTATCATAGATCGGTGATGATCTCGTATGATTGGAGGTGATATCAACTGTAGTCCACATTGGGGGCAATCAGAGCCTAGAGTTTGCATTTTTTTATCTTCTTTCTTTAATTCCTTATGCATTGACTTAGTTTATTCTATTTCTGCATCTTGGAGTTCACCTCATTTAGCATAGATGCATGATAAAGTTAAAATAAATTATTAAAGTAATGCATTTCTTTTAATCATTATCTAGATCTATCATTTAGGTAAATTTAATTATTTCTATCATTTCCCCTTGCTTTTGTAGTTGTATTTTTGGTCCTTGGTATCTGTTTCTATGATTGCAGGTTTCTGATGAATTCATCTAACGAATTCATCAGATCGACGATGATCTCTTCTGATCTCAGACAATCGACTATGATCTGAGATGATTCTATGAAATTTTAGATGATAATGTGAGATTTGAGACGATCTAGACTTCTACAAACATCAAAATCTTTATCAGACATCTGAAATCAGGTATATTCTGTCTTATTTAGCATACTTTTTGTGTTCAACACTTATTCATATTTTTTGTATCCATATAAATCAGCATTGGCATATAGAATAGCTTAGATTCATCTTGGCAAAACCTAGGAATTGGATGATTGAATATAAAAATGAACACATCAAACTCATTCCCAACCTAGGCATGGAAACTGCCACTCAAAATTTCCTGGTGAACCCACCATCCATCAAAAATTCACCCTTATACCCCTCCCTCGAAAGGCACAACCTTCAAAGGGTCTCTCAGTCCGAGGTATTGTCCCATACTTCTCGCATCCCCCTTTCGGGCATGGATCCTATAGCCTGAAGGTAAGGATGCAAAAAAATTGGAACGATACAGCCCTAGTATTATTTCTATGGGATCTATATTATTTAAGAGGATCTAAAATATTGACTATGGGTTTCCCTTGATTGAGAATGGTCATGTTCACTTGAGGCTCAATCCTAAGCATACATTATTTATACTCAACTGGTGTAGAAGCACATCATGCTTGCATGGAATAATGAGACTGAGGATAATCAAGACTCTTCTTGTGTCTTCCTTTATTAATGAGGAAGGGAAAGGTTGAATTTTATTTCCCAGGGTGATGAGTATCATACTTATCTTGGTACTTATGTTGCTAAGAATGATTAGGGTGTTTTAAAGATAAAATTTGATCATTTGGCCCTGCCCATGGTGTGTAATCTTAATATTACCTATAGGTGAGAAAGGGAGACCAAGAAATCACGGGGATGTGTGGTATCACTCTATTTGTTTGTGCCTAAATGCATAGTTTCCATTATTGATAGAATGTGTGTAAAGTATCTATATCTGATAAGTATATTCCCTAATTAGTACCAATACCTGTAAGAGTATCCTGCGTAGAGGTCCCTTGTAGGTTAGGTTATTGATTTGAAATTTTAGGTCTTGAGTGAGTAGGAGGCTACCAAGGAGGTATAATCATATCCTTAGGATCAAATAAAATATGGTATATGTCTCCTTGCCTACTCTATGCAGTGTCATCCCTCGAATGAGCTTGGCTATAGGTGCATACCATAGCTACTTTGTTCCAACCCTACGTAATTATCTCTTTTACAAATTTTAATGATGCAACACACAAGAATGGAAATACACAATAATACAAGTGTTTATATCTTTTAAATATTTTATGTGTTCCCTAAAATTGTTTGGTGTGTTTTTTATTTGTTTCTCTTGTGTCTCTCTTGTTTGTGTTTTGCTTTTATTGATGATATACTCAATGTTAAATTTATCTTACCTGTATACTTGCACACACAAAAATATGGATATGATTCCCATATATTATGAGTTAGCATAGGTCTATAGATCCTCACCCAATACACCATGGTCAGTGATACACCCTCCAAAGAGGAAAGCATGTTTTTTTCCTTGGATAGGATAGTTATTGGAGCTAGCATTGGCCACAAATGGGTTCAAAAATCACAATATGCAATCCAAAAATGTGGTTATGAAATCCATCGTTGGTATTTATCAGGTTTTGGGTATGAATTCCAACTCCATGATGTTTAATGTAAGATGTGGTGTGTGGTTCATTTTATACTTTTTAAAAAAAGTAAAAAAAAAAGAGCACTCAATGATAACTTCACTAAATGTAAAATAATATTTCACTTTTAGAAGTATTGAATAAATGATTGAACCTACAAAATGCATACCCTATATGGAAACCTAACCATTAGGTAGGTCACAAGCAATCAAACCACACAAATGCATTCTTACTTGGTTCTTTTCCTATTATCATCTTTCTTTTTTATTTTTGAGATTAAAAAAAGTGAAATCTACTTTTCAAACAAACAAGGAAAATAAATAAAATCTAAATATAACTTTCTCTAAATAGCAAGGATGCAAAATAATATCAAGATACTCATATTGAAAGCCTAATTTTTTTGCTATTTCTATCAATTTGAGTTGCAGGATCCTTGTTTGGTGGCCATCCTAGGGTGTTATGGCTACCAATTTGGGTGTCGTCCTAGGGTGGTACGACTACTATGGCCATCACTAGGTGTTTCAATTATGAAATTAGGGATCGTTTCATGCCAGAATGACCAAAACTTGTAATATTTAAATGGTAAAAACAAATATAAAACTTTTCTAAATCAAATGGGACAAGGGTCCCACCATAATCGCCACTGTAGAGTGGAAAAACGATGCATCTAGAAAAAGGGAAATGAATTGCACCTATTGATTTAAACATTAAAAAATGACATTTAATGTAAACATGATAACAATATATATAAGAAATGGGGTCCTATTTATATTAATAATTTGTCGAATTCATGGTTACAATGTGTCCCCTTGAGGAATCTAAATTGATAAAATAATTACAAAGTGTCTAAGGGTATAATACTTTCAATGACTCAAATGTGCTTCAAGGCCTTCCTTTCACTCATGAATTGCCCAAGAGTAGATATTTGGTATCGATGTGATGATATATCTATATTAAGACTTGTATCTCCTTCATTTAACACTAAGATACCTGGATCTACACACAAATAACTCAAATTCATTAATACAATATGTATATTGAAAAAAAATCAAAGAGATGCATGCAATAGTGAATATGAAAAGTGAAAAGCATAATAGAAGGTGCAAAACTACTCAAAATGGCATTAAAACTTAGTATAGTGCATATATACTACTATAGAAATGATCTATGCTAAAACTAAGATGAAATTAGATGTAGAGTTCATGGCCATCCTTGGGTGTTGCAATTGTGACTGTTAACCACCTCGAGGTAGGGTGGCCACCAAACCTGATGGTTTTTACCTCCAATTCTTTTGGGATTTAGTTCAAAATATTCTTGAGGGTGTTGTCATTTAATTTGGTGATCTAATTAACTAAAATGGGTGGGTTTTAGAATACATTTGTGTATTTAGGATCACTTTGAAACCTCCTTCGATTGATGGCGATTTCAAGGAAAAACACACAGTGAAAATGGGATTGAATCTCGGTAGCACTTCATGGAAAACTATTATAAAAGACTCCTTTTTTTGGGTGGATTGGACTCACTTTATAGCTCAAGAGATCATAAGGTTAAATGGATAAAATTGGCCATGTGAGGCAAGTGTGACCATTTATAAAAATCTTACCATGCATTAGGTGGAAGAAACCTCCAATTCGAGCCTCTAATTTGCAGGTTTATGACTAAATTGATGTGCCCTCAATATGTCATAAATCAATGGTTAAGGTAAATGGTAGAATTTAATTACCATGTGTCCTACCCTTGAATTTTTAAGATTCCAAGGTATTTTGGTAGCCATAAAACCTAGGGGTTGTTGTTGGTGGCCACCCAAGGGTGGTGCAGCCATGAAGTTGGTGGCAATCTCGGGGTGGGGCGACCATGGCTACATGGACCAAAACTTCCCAAAAGTGGGGTAGAAGTTACCAAAAGTAGTAAGTACCACTATTTAACCCCTAAGGGTTGCCCAAGGAGACCTTATGGTGTTGATAAAAGGGTGTCTTGGTAGTCTAATCAAATTGATGTGACTTTAGTGTCTATAAATACAATCCCACTTGACTAAGTGATACTTCATGTTACTATCCTTTTTGCCACTCTCCTACATGAATTTTTTGAGAAGTTCCATTTTTTTCATGATGCCAATAGGAGCACATATAATACTCATTTTTTAAATAGGAAGGGCATTCAAAATAGATTTTATGAGAAGAATATTTTCCAAAGGGGTTAATGAGCAATTTTTCCAATCATTGAGCCTATTTTTTTATTTTTTAAATTATTTTTTTTCATATCATCAAACTAGGTTTGGTGAAAGAAATTGGAATGCCCATATAGGTAAAAGTGGAGCCCATACTCACTTTGAAGCCAATAATTCTAAAAATATTAGAAATACCTTTTTGAGAGTGGTTAGAGAGATAGATAATTGACTTAGAGTTATTATTTTGGTTGCCTATGGACTTTAAGAAAACCTTGAGATATTTTGCAAATATGTGAGCAATTTGAGGAGAAACACGCCTAAGTAACAATGTATCATTTGAAAATTAATAATGGTTGAGCTATTTACCACAATTATAAAGTGGGATAATTTTTCTCATTCTCCTTTCTATTAGCTTGGTAATAATTTTGTAAGAAGTATTACAAATTGAAATTGGTACAAATATTTCCATTATTTCAGCTTGATTTTCCTTAGGAACTAAAGCCAAGGAGGAATTGATCTCACCATGATGTTTTTGCTTCTTTTTGGAGTCTTCAATAATAAATAGGAGTTCATCCTTTATTAATTCCTAGAATTCTTGATAGAATTTAGCTTTGAAATTATCTAGCCCTGGATCTTTGTCATGCTTCATACTGAAAACCACTTATCAAAGTTCCTCCATCATAATATTATGAAATACACTTTTTATTTTTCTCATGATTTATCAAGGAGGGAATGTTTGAAATAAGTTTGTGTATCTAGGTAGATATTTCCTAAATTTATTCCTTGAATAGAAACTTAGAATGATCAAAGACGACACTAAGTTTTATATCTTGCACAAAATCTAAAACTTGTCCATCTGAAGAGACTAGTTTGGAAATTGAATTATAATTTTTCTTTAGAGAGTTTTATTGTAGAAGTACTTAGTGTACCTATCACCCTATGAGATTCAACTCATTCTATATTTTAATATCTAATAATATTCTTCAAATTTTAAATAATTTAAAAGATAAGAACATTTTTGTTGTTGCTTGATAAAATCTTCTACAAGGCCCTCAATCTCAATTATTTCCTAAATTTCCTCTAAATGCTATTTTATAACTGCTGATTTTTTAATTTTTTTATTTTATTTAGTCTAGTTTCTAATACCAGAATGAACACTCTATATTTTGTTAACCCATTGTTTCCCTTGGAAAGGAGAGTATGCTGAATTAGACTAAGAATTATTAACCATCTGAACAAACCTAAGTTGATTGAGCCAACATGAATAGAATGGGATCCCAATTGGTTCTCTATTTTAAGCAAATGATAATTGTATTATGATAAAAAAAAGGGTTAGGGATAATTATTGAATGAGCCAAAGGAAACTCTTCCAAAAATTCACTAGAAATAAAAATATGTCTAATCTAGCTATAATATTAACTAAACTAGCACGCTTATTTGTCCAACTAAATTTACCTTTACCAGGATTGAGATATTCGAAGTCAAAAATACTCATAACCTCTTCCACATATTCTCTATCTCTATATTTGATAGAAAACACACATCTTTTCTTATTTTTATTTAGAACCAAATTTAGATCCCATTCAAGAATCTAATTTTTGAGCCTTGAGAAACAAGCATTTTATTTTATAGAGATCCAACAATTTTTCTTATCTATAGGGTGATTGAGAGAGTAAAAAATTGTAATAGATATTAAAGACGTGAAATTTACTACATCGCCTTAAGGGCATTCCATTGCAATGTAAAGCATTTATAAACCATTCAAAGGAAATAACACAAACTTGTAATCTATTAAGGTGAAGCAAACGTATAAACAAATGGTGGATTTCTCCTTATATTTAATCAATGTATAGCTTCAAATATGCTATTAAAAATATCCCCTTGAGGGATTTTACAAATTGATACAACTTCCATTACAATGTTCAAGGGATCTAGTCCCTTGAAAGGGGCCTCAAAGCGGTGTAAACTATGGCGTTTGATGTAAATATCACATCCCATGATTGAGAGCTATCCTTCAACCTATTCTTCTGGTCTTCTTAGCTCCTTCCTTCTATGTAGAATACTTGCACCTACACACAAGGGACTAAAATGGGTTTAATAGCACCTATTTCATAAGATAATGAAAACCTTGAAAACATATAAAAAGCAACATATACTATGACTAAAAAAAGTGATATACATATACAAAAATCAATCTACAATAAGCATTTGCATATTATAATATAATATAAATACAAATAAATAACTTTGGAGGCAAGATTAAAAGTGAAAAAATGCATAACTGTTGGTCATCCTAGGGTGAGCCAACTAGACCTGCAACATTGGGGATCACCAAACCTACATCAAAACTCCTCCAAAATGCCTCAAATTTGGTCCATAGGTTCCTATAGACATTTCTAAGGGGACTATGGAGGAATTTATCTGAAATTCCAACTTGTTTTGTGGTCATCCCTGGGTGTGCCATGGGCAGACTACTGGACATCCCCAGGTGGTGCGATCATAGAACTACCTTGGTTTTGTCACCTATGGTCTTGGGAATTGGTCCAAAATTGTATGGGATTGTTGTTGATAGATGGGACCAAAGTGTACTTCAATTTGGCTGGTTTTGGTTCAGTGGATTGAGCATCTTTCCCCTAAAAATACCTTTGAAGTGAATAGGGTTTCAAGGTTAGGTAAAGGTGAGTTTTGGTTTGCAATTTGTGGGGTTCAATTTGGGCAACACTTCATGGCTTTTATTTCCAAATTCTCCTCTCAAAAACTGGGAGTTTGGAGCTCCTTTTATAGCCCAAGATGGCAATTATGAAAAAAGGTCATATTTGCCATGCGGGGTAGGTGGCACCATGTATCCTAATCACGTCATGGCACGATTGGGAGAAGGTTACCCATTTGGGTGATACCAATCAAGTGTACTACTATCCATTAGTAGGTCCCCAATAAATTTTGGGTGATTGGACATGCTAATGGCAGTCTTGGATTGCCATTTAGCGTGTCCTTTGACTTTTTCAAATGTCCAGTTAGGGGTCATCCCACCCAGAGACAGTTGTTGATGGTCATCCCTGGGTGGGATGATCACCAACTATGGTCGTCCTTGGGTGGGATGAACACTAGTAGGACCCCCAAAATACCCCAAACTGCTAGGAACCATCCAAACTAAGTTTTTGAGGCTTTTGGAAGCATTTTTCTAGCCTAGAGGAGTGCCTAATAGGGCCATATGTTGTCGATAAGAGGGCATATGCAATGCGCTGATAGTCTTATCCGATTTACATGATTTAGGTGTCTACAAATGCCCCATTTTTGGGATGTGCAATGTGAAACAAAGTGTCGAGAAAAAATAGATCACTAAATCATCGAATGATAAAGTTTTCTCATTAACCTAATAAAATATGGATGCCTTCATTGTGGAAAAGCATACATTCTTGGAATTATTTCTATTAACATAGTCGAAGGATCAATTTTGGGTATACCTTTGAGTTGTGTTGTAGTAACAGTCTTATGGGGCTTGGGGCATACTAGGTCTTGGTGCCTTGTATCCTTGTAAACCTTCACATGGGTTAATTATTGAGGTTTCAAGGGGTTCAAGCCTATTTAATTTACTTCTTATGCTGATTATTTGCCCCAACATGGGCTTTTATCTTTAGCCAATATTCTTTTGAATACATGGAATTTACACTTCTGAATGTTTTAATGTTGATTTTATTTATGAATTCATTATGATGACTACCCCCTAAAGTGATGAGTCAATAAGGGTATGACAAATGCTAAAGTTATGAGTTGCTTGACACATATGACTTAATTAGGACAACTCTTTATTTTACCCATGGTACTATATACCTATTCGGAGGTGATTTTGACTGTTTTGATGAATATTTTTGGAAGCAAAAGGCCCAATATCTCATTCCTGTGGAGTGGTAGATCCATGGAGTCCTTATTTGGGACTAAAATATAATATTTTGATGCATAAAAAATTATTATAGGTTCAATCTATATCCCTCTCATTTTCTTTCCCAATCTGCCTTGTTTTTTGTGGGTTTTTGGCCCAAATTTTGATATTTTTGATGTTTTTAAGTGCAATTTTCTTTTGAAAATCCCAGGGGAGGATTAGGAAAGTATATATAATTTTCCCAATGTGGGACGTCTAGACAATTGTGTGCTCAAACCACCCAGGGGCGGTCGACTTGTTTTGAAGCTATAAAAGGCCAAAAAGGGCCATTTTGGCTCATTTGTGCATGCTACTTGGAGAAGTTGGAGAGGAGAGGAGGTAGGAGGGAGTTTTATGAATAAAATTTCTGCCAAAATTTCACCCACAACATGGGCCAACCACTGAACACATCAGACAGTGGAGCCAGTGCAAAACGGGTATGGATTACATGCTTCCTCTACCATATTTTATTGAGTTTTTGCAATTTCTGCTCTAATTTCATGACTAGAGCCACACCCATGATTTAATAAACCCTATAATTACTTAAATACATAAAATTAAACCTAAGGCATGCTTTATTTGGAAAAAAAACTAGGTTTAAAAACCAAAAAAATTATGTTTTTAAAGGTTTTTAGGGTATTTTTAAGGGTCAAATTGACCCTATTTTACCCCTATTTGGGGACCATCCCTGTGAGGGACGGTTACTAGTTTCCATACCTAGGTGGGAAAACTACCAAATTAGGGGTCGTCCCTAGGTGGGACGGCCAAAAACTAGGCCAAAAAATTCCCTTTTTTATGTGTTTTTATAGCAAAATTTTGCATCTTTAGGGCCTATTTGACACCCTGATTTGCATGAGGAGATAGTTAGGAGTTGGTACAGGGTATAAAGTCTCTTTCAGGTCACTAGAGACAATTTTAATGCTACATACTAGTATTTTCTTGATTCCATCGATCTAAAGCAAGTTATGCGGTTAGATCCCATGGTGGGAGACCATGCCTATCTGACTGCTTTGATAGACCTATGGGACCCTCACACTAACACTTTCCATTTATATATGGGGGATATTATGGTGAAAATAGAGGATGTATATTAGATACTATGTATTCTAATAGAGGGGTGCTAGATAGTATCTTCTCTGATGGAGTGACAGGAGGTCGTAGTGTTGAGGTACTTCAACATGTGCTAGGAGGATGTCCTAACTGATATGATCAGTGGAGGGATTTTAGTGTCTAGATGGTACCGGGAGGGTGTCCTTGGAATTAGGAACACTTTTTTTATGAAATTTATTAGCAACATGTTGCTACCCAAATCTTCAAGATCTAGGTTTCGATGGAACCTAATAGAGCTTGTTTTTACTCTAGTTGACTACATAGAGGAGGAGCCGATAGTGATGGCTTGGGGTCCTAATTTATTGGCATAGTTATATAGTGAGATATATGAGATCTACTCTCATGGTTAGAAGGGTTTGGGATGCATACTTCTACTATATTCTTGGGCTTGGCAACATATTGTGATGGAGAGACCACAGGGACTATCGTGGACCACTCGAGCAGAGCTACCGAACAGGGAGATTGGATATGGATAGCTATGGATGAGGTCGAATGAGTTAGGGTGGAGTTTATGATACACTTTGGAGGTAGAGCACTATGTAGAGTCTTTTGCATGGCTTAAGTTAGTGGATATTTAGTGTATACCCTACAAGTATTGTCCTAACTAGGATGAGGCTAAGACACATCTACATCAAGTTCGGTGAGGTAGGTGGATGATAGGGCAACATAGCACATAGTGAGAGTACTTCTCTTATGATCATGTGCTATGAAAGTTTGGTATATCCCATGGATTTTATCAATGAGTTGATGGTATATCATCATCGTGTGTATGAGAGAACTCTAGCATGAACTATGGTAGAGGAGTTGGGAGATGAGTCAGATTCTGAGGTAGCAGTCTCAGACTCAGATGATGTAGGCAATATAGAGGAGTATGATGCATGGTGGATCATGTGGTAGTTGTGAGGTGAGGGAGCACTAGGAGAGGATGCAACAACTAGGGTAACATATGCAACTAGGGGTGCTCTAGATGAGGAGGGTTTTGATGAATCTCCAAATTATGAGGAGGAAAACACAGGTGAGTGAGCTATACATTAGCTTGTGTCAGTAGATAGGGTGGAGTTGATATATGTTCATGATCCAGTAGGCTTTGATGAGGGAGACTTGGGAGATTAAGGTCTACAACTAGAGTTAGCAGCACGAGATGCTAGGATCACAGAGCTACAAAGTGATCAAGCTTTACTATAGGCATAGGTGCAGAGTGAACAAGATGATATAGAGAGGTATGCAGTAGTGATAGCTACATTTTAGGCACATGTTGATAGACAAGGCCCTAGCTATAGGGATTCTAGTAGTGGCAAGCTAGACAGGATGTAGGAGGAGATAACACATATCCAAGGTTTGGTAGTAACCTATCAAACTATGTTTTGTGAGGAGCACATCTACATGGATATGATGGAGGATGAGATAATGTGCTATAAGGGGCACATACCAGATCGGGCATTAGCTATTGGATCATAGCATATCTAGGGGAGCGATACGAGATAATCATCTACTCGGATGAGGGCTTTGAGATCTTCTTAGAAGATGGAGGTATTTGGGAGTATCAGAGTAGGAGGTAGCAAGTCTGGGAGCTCATGACAGACTCATACTAAGAGCATGAGAGAGAGTTGAGGTATTGATCCTACAAGACCATGGTTAGCAGACTTTGATGGTTCTTTTTGGTTTTTTGGGTTGCAAAGTCATATGACTCACTTTTATTGTAGTCTATGGGTAGTTTATAGATTATGATGTTGCTTTCAGCTTTTACATATATGGACATATATATATGACTTAGCTTTGATTATTATGTCATTTGACTGCTTTATGATATGAATGCAATTTTATATTTTCTATATGATGTTATGATGGATTTCTAATATGGATGCATGTATTTATCCAATGATGTTATTTTATGATATGTATATGTGGATGTTTCATTTTATATGCTTTTATAAATTAAAAATATATGCATAAAATAGTCAATGCCCGTCTAAATATTATTGCTAATATTTAACTGGTATCTATCCTAGATCATGAATACCACTTTAAGAAACAAAATATTTAAATGTGTATGATTGAAAGTAATGATTTATTAGTTTTAATTTTGTATGATGGATTTGCAATGACTATTTGATGCATTATATGCTAGCACCATAGACTATACAAAATGTATCTTTGCGATTTTCATGTTATTATAACACTTTATTTAATGGAATTTTTGTAACTTTGACTAATATGTGACAACATAATGTAAAATGAAATGGATTTTGTAATATGATATGATATTATTGAGTGGTTTTATAGATACTCTAACAAAAAATCATATAATAACTAGACAAGATATTTTGACAAAGTATGCACCTACTAATATAACCAAGATAATCAATATCCCTATGTGTGCATGTGAGTTTATTACCATGATAACACATAAGATTACCCTAGTGCAAATAGGATTCACTCAGCCCACCGAAACTAGAGATCATTCTATGAGTCTCATTATCTTGAGTTTTGTACTTAGTTTGATTAGACCACTAGGTAATCTAGGTTACATCAAGCTAGCTCATCCACATTCAAACATTGATCTATACCTAAGCAAGTTGTTTAAGTGACATACATATTGTCATGCAGGAGGCTACCACCATTGACAAGTAGGATATCCACCAAACCTGTAATGAGGATCACCTTATGGTTCTCTAATGTTGATAATTCCAAGGATTCAAGTTCTGAAGTCCCTACCTTTGTTTGAATTTCTCAAGGGAATTTTTGCTTGCTTTGATTTTGAGAACAAGGGATTTTTTTACTGGTGAGAACCACTATTTCTTTGTGCTATTCCTAGTGATAATAATCACTATTTATTATTGACCCTAATTTGGACATCATCAGGAATGAGTGAGCTGAGGTTTAGTGGGTGCAGTGGTAGTGAGGGTTTGAATTTTCTGGGAAAGAATCTCAACCAAGGTGGTAGAGGTAGAGCAGGTATGGAAGGGGCAGGTTGGAACCTCAAGCATGGATCAAGCAAGGATCTAGAGGAAGGCAATCAGGCTATGATAGATTTGGAGGTAGGCATCATGCATGGGCCTGACCCTCCTCATAAAGACCCTAAAAAAATATATATGAAGGACAATGCGGGGCCCAAGAAGTGGCTATATTTTGCTAAGACTCTTAGAGGAAAAATAAAGGAGGTTATCTCTCTTCTACCCCTAGTTCTAGTAAATAATAAAATTTCAGCCCTAACAAGTTCCATGAGCCCTTTTCTTTCAATGGAAGAATTCTCCCTGGTAGGCAAGTTTTTGGGAGGTAGGCCGAACATGGAGACTATCAAGGCTTGGGCAATGGGTAAATGGTGACCGATAGGCATCTTGGAGTTGGTAGCTCTAACTCGAGGGTTCTTCATTATCTGTTTTAACAATATGGAGGATGCTAACCATATTTTAATAGGATTTCCTTGGTTTTTGGGCAAAAGGAGCCTTTTTCTTAGACGATGGGGTGAATATTTTGACCCTAAAAAGAAAAATATTAACATTATCCCTATTTGGGTTCATCTCCCGAGTCTACCTTCCCAGTTCTTCAATGAATATTGGCTACATGGCATAGAAAAAACTATAGGGGACCTTATCTCTATTGACCATGTGACCTTAGCCAAGACAAGGATGACTCATGCATGAATCTACGTAAATGCTAATTTGGATAATGAATTGCCAAGGTTTGTGGAGATAGTGTATGGATAATACTATAAAAAATGGCTGGTAGAATACGATAACAGACTGGAATTCTATGCAAAATGTAAAAATAAAGGACATCTATGCAATCAATGCCCTAAACTGGCAATGAATAGAGAAAAGCAAAAGTAGGGAATGCTAGACAGAGGACATTTGAGGAGTTTCCTTGGAAGAGGTGATTTCAATCAGGAAAAATATGTCTACCAAAAAAAAAAAAAGGTTGCAGGGTCCCAATAAGATAGGAAAACAATAGGTTTTTGGCAACCAAAATACTCAGGTAAGTTCCAATCCTCTAGTTTTAAATAAATTTTGAAATCTATCCAATATGGGAGTAGGAGGATTATCGAAAGACATGGAAGTCCAGAACCTTCAGGCTAACCTTTATGACTCTCTAGAATCCTCATCCAAGTCAAGATCCTCAAAACCTAATGCTAAAATTATTGTAAGCCCTATGGGCATCACAAATCCAAACCCTAATTCCTGATCTCTAGAATCCCCATCCAAGTCGGGATCCTTAAACCCCAATATTGAAAATAATTCAAGCCCAATGGGCATCCCAAAGCCAAACCCTAATGCTGAAGAACTTAGGAAGAAATTTGAGGCATTGGAAAATAAAAAATCTCATCTCCCTAACATCATCACTAGGATCCAGGTGAATCCTACTAAGGGGTCGTCCCATAGACCAGGTGAATACAAGAAAAAAAGAGAATATTTGGATGTAGGGGTGGAGATATGTGAAACTCTTTAGATTGAGGAATATGGAAATTTGGTTCTACAATAAATTGCCTCCCCCCAGTTTAGTACTAAACAAACTAGGAGCACTATGAAGTCTCCTATAGATTTTGGCAATGAAAAAAGAAGAGGGAGAATATTAAAATCTGAGCATCAAAAAATTAAAACTGATAATGACATTGCCAATGGAAAATAGAGAACCTTGTTTCAATAGGTTATTCTAGGTTCTGAAGACAATAAGGCATTAATGACCTACCCAAACACAGGGAAGTCAGTGCAATAAGAAATCAAGTGAATCCAACTATTATCATGTTGCAAGAAACAAAAATTGATGAGATTCAGTCAAAAAAAGTAGCAAAAAAAATCTATAATCAAGGGGAGATGGTTTTCAAATCAGCCAAAGGAGTGTCTAGAGGCCTTATGACTTTGTGGGATCCCCAGATAGTAGAAGGCACCATTATTCATAAATATGATAGGGTTCTTAGTGTTTTATTTAAGGAAATAAATAGCAACAAGTCGTGGATCCTTTCAAATATTTATGCCTTGACTTCAATTCAAGGGAGAGCTCTACTGTGGGAGTACTTAGGCAATCTAAGTGAAATCTTCCATAATGTCCCCTAGATTTTGGTTGGGTATTTTAACACTCCTCTTTACCCTTCAGAAAAAATGGGTGGAAATGGACCACCTATCAGGAGCATGGATGAGTTCAATGACTTTGTGAACTCCAACATGTTGATGGATGTAAAACTTAGAGGATCAAATTATACTTGGAGAAATCGGTAGATAGGGTGTCATCTCATTCAAGAAAGACTTGATAGATTTTTTCTATCAAAGGAGGTTACAACTTTTTTTTGTGATTCTACCCTGCAAGCCCTTCTTAAAATTATCTCTAATCATAATCCCATTTTTTTGTAGATCCCTAATTCTATGTCGTTCAAGAAACCTTTCAGATTTCGATCTATGTGGATCATACATTCAAGTTTCAGAGATAACTTAATTCAGTAGCCTGTTAGGGGTAGTGCAGCTTTTAAACTTGAACTTTGGCAAATTAAATTTTGTTAAGGAAAAGCTTCGAAATTGGAAAAAAGAGGTCTTTGGGAACTTATTTTAAAATAAAAAAATAGGTTGTTGAAATTTTGAAGATAATTGATCAGAGGATTCAACATGGTGATGTTGATGAAACTACTAGGTAGGAGGAACATACAAAACTAGTAGAGTTTCATAACATTTTGGCCTATGAGGAAATCTATTGGAGGAAAAAATCAAGGGCTCTTTGGTTGAAATATGGAGATTCAAATTCTTTTTTCACGTCACCACACTTATAAACAGAATAAATAACAAGATACATTTTTTTAAAAAAGCAAGTGGTTCTATTACGTAGGACTTAATAGAAATAAGAAAGGAGGAAGTAACTTATTTCAATTCTATCTTTGGTCAAGAATCGTAGTGCAATTAGGAGGCCAAAGGTATTCTCTTGCAATACATTCCTAGCATAATAAATGAGGATATAAACCTTAAGCTTCTAGCTACATTTTTTTATGAGGAAATTAAGGAAGCCTTGTTTAGCATGGAGCTAGACAAATCCCCGAGACCTGATGGATCCCCCTTGTTTCTATCAAGATTTTTGGGACATCGTAAGTGAGGATATAATTTCTACTATCAGAGAATTCTAAGCAAGAAATAATATCCCAAAAGGTCTCAACTCTACTTTTATTTCTCTAATTCCTAATAAGCAAAACCTTGAATCTATGGATGACTTTAAATCAATCAGTCTGTGCAATGTTTCTTACAAGATCATAACTAAAGCCATTACAAATAGAATGAGATATGTTCTGCCCCACATCATAGATATATTCTAGGGAAGATTTGTCTAGTGAAGGTCAATATTGGATGGAGTTATCATAGTCCATGAAGCTCTGCACTCTGCTCATAAGACTAACAGGTTTGTTTTTACCCTCAAGCTTGATATGAACAAAGCATTTGATAGGCTAAATTGGGACTTTTTGATTGTTTTCCTCCTTAAGTTTGGTTTTCACCACCAATGGGTTAATTTGATCAAAGAATGAATTTATAAAGCATGGTTCTTGATTTTGGGTAATAGAACAACTGCTGGTTACTTTCAAAGTCATAGAGGAATTCGGTAGGGGGACCCTATCAACCCCATGTTATTCATCATTATGGTAGAATCTTTAGGCAGAACCATAAAAAATGCTTGTAGTTCAAGGCTAATATCATGAATTAAGGAAAAATATCTCACTAGGGCTATTTATAACCAATAATTCATTGATGATACCCTTATATTGACTAAGGAATCGGTGGTTGAGGCCAAAAGAATTAAATACATCCTACAACTCTACGGGGACTTTGTTGGTCAGAAAGTTAATTTTAGTAAAAGCAAGTTATATTTCTTGAACACCCCCATTTAGAGGCAAGGAAGGATTGCAAAAATTTTAGGGTGTGATATAACAAACCTCCCCACTTCATATCTTAGTCTCCATATTTTCATTGGTTCTCCGAGATAGTCAATGTGGGACAGGGTTATTGAAAGAATTCAAAAAAAATTGCTAGATGGAAAGGTCATATTCTATCTCAAGTAGGAAATATGACCCTCACTAAGGCATCTCTTCAGAGCATTCCAGTCTATTTATTCTCCATTTTCAAAGCCCCTTTGAAGGTTTTCCAGAAAATTAAGAAACTCCAAAAATAATTTTTATGTACTGGATCAGAGGAGAAAAAAAGGATACACCTTGTAGGATGGACCAAAGTGTGCAAACCTAGGGAAAATGGGGGCTTAGGTCTGAGGAGAATTGCTCATATAAATTTAGCTTTACTAGCTAAGCAAGTGTGGCACCTCATTTCTAGTGAAGAAAATGAATGGACAACTATCATCAAATGAAATTATCTTCAAAATATGGAATTTCTAAGTGACTTAGTTCCAATCAGAGGTTCTACTTTTTGGAAAGCAATTCTCAATTGTAAGGAAATCATAAAAAAAAGTTTTAAGGTGGGTTTTAGGCAATTGTGAGAGGATAAATTGTTGGAATGATAGGTGGGCTAAGGATGACCCACTGACGTAATATCCTAACTTAGCCTGAATCAGATATATCATGGAATAACTCATTGGCAAAAAATTCTTCGATTATATGGTTGAGGACAGAGGTAGAATGAAGTGGAAACAAATAAGGATTTAGGAATTTCAAGTGGAATAAAATTATATTTGTAACATTCTCGAGCAACAGTTTATCCCCATGAGACCCAAGGAAGATCAAGTGACCTAGGCTCCTACAAAAAATGGGTAGTTCACTGTTAAATCATCTTAAAAGCTTCTGCTTTATGACGAGGATTTTTTCCTCCAAAAGGACTTAGTTTGGATAAAAAATTTAATTCCAAAAATTGTAGTCTTTTCATGGTTGTTTATCCAAGTAAGAATTCTAACCATTGATAATATGATGCGTAAAGGTATTTGTATCACTAATCATTGTTATCTATGCAGGGCTAATTAGGATACCATTTATCACATTTTCCTTGAGTGGCCTTTTTCCTTGACTATCCTTAGTGGGGTTTTTAAAGCCTTCAATATATCTTGGGTTAAACCAGCCACCATACTTGATTTGTTCATCTAGTGGCCTTACCCCTTTTCAATCCAAAGACTTAGATACATGTGGAAAATTTGTCTTAATAACTATATTTGGTAGATGTGGTTAGAAAGGAAGCATAGAGTCTTTAATGAGTCTATCCATGATCATAAAACTATCATTGTCAAGATCCCATCCTTTGCCAATGATAATGTGAACCTTATCCTTTTTGATAGTCGTTAACCTCATCTATAGGAGACCATGATTGCTAAATCTTTAAGGTTAACCTTGTTATATGAGTTTATGCCTAGGGTAGTCAACCCCAGAGCCAATGTTAAATGGTCCCCACCTCCTACGGGTTGGTTTAAGATTAATTTTGATGGAGTGGCTAAGGAAAATCCTGGAAGAGTAGGCACTGGTGGTATTGTGTGAGATCATAATGGGAATATTATGCTTACATTTTATAAATATTTGGAAACAAGGATGAACAACGAAGCTGAAGCTAGAGCTATGTGGAGAGGCCTTCAAATGACTCAATACTTAGAAGGAAATTTGATCATAGAAGAAGATTATATGCATGTTATAAATCTCCTCAATAATTGGAAAACACCTCCTTGGAGGATTAAAACAATTGTTGAAGAGGCTAGGACCCTTTTCTAGGGAAGACAGGATAGAAATGTCCAACTTGTCTTTCAAAAAGTTAAAAAAGTTACTGATAAGCTGGCCAATTTGGGTGTCGATGGTGATAAACTTTTCAAATGGGAACACAATGTCCCGAGTGAAGTATTGGAGCTTATTCAATAATAATGCCAAAAATTATAGTCAAATTTACCAACAGGGAAGGCACTGTAAGTTCTAATGCTATGAGTATTCCCGTTTCTTTTTTGAAATGGACTCACAATAAAAATTATCTGAGTTGTCAGTCTTGGTGGATGCTGGTTGGAATACCGCAAAGACTAATGGGGATAGTCACATGTCAGATAACATGGATCCTATTTGTATTAGTAATTTGAGGTTGATAATCATAGGGCAGGAAAGAAACAACAATATAAGACTTCGAACCAGAACCACATGGACCACCAGATAGCCACTGCCATAAATCTAGCCAGCAGGTTCACTTATCCAAGGCTGATTGGCCAAGACGATATGTGGTCCCAAAGAATGTCATATATAGAAGAAAGTAATTACCAAAGAATTATTAAGAGTAACTGTCAATACAAAGTTTATGGGAATTTTTTTCAGTACTCTGCTATGTGTGTCTGTAGATTTTTGTTTCTCCATTGTTTCAAGGAAGGGATCCGTGTTTGTTTATTTTTTTGAAATTATGATGCAGGTGTGTTTTATCGAGGTATACCCAAAATGTTGTATGGGAAGTTTTTTTTTTATAACAGGATATGTGCCTTACTAGATGTAATGGCTTTGGCGGTATGTAGATTTTACATATATAGGATCCTTAGTAAGGACATGTTCATCAACAACCCTAGGCTGATTTTTGTAAAAGGTTTTGGATCAACCTATAAAACTCGGTATTAATGCTATAGTATCTTATCTACCAATAAAAATAATCACTGTTTCTTTTGCATATTTTGAAGTGATAATAATCACTATTTCTTGTTGGAATACTTTGAAGGGATAATCATTATTGATTTCTCTCGTTGGGATACTTGCCCCAGTGTAGGGCAAGGGATTTTTTTGGGTAAGGAGGAACTTGTACTTTTGTCAATTCTTAGCATCTTTGAACCATTCACATAGGGGTATGAGCAAGATAACCTTTTCACTTAAATCAACCTAAACCACTTCATAGTTTTCATCTTTCCTTGTGCTAGACTTGGATTTATTAATGTGAAAATTGTGTTGTGATTTTGATGTATACCAGGCATTATCCAAGTAGGATTCCACATTCTAAATATCATGATAGCTTTCTACAATTTTTAGAAGACAACTAGATATGGTTGAGTGACTAACAACTTTAACTATGTTTATCAATAATGGCTAAGTGACGGGAAACATACATATAATCCAAATGGTATATGTAATATAAATAGGTAGTATAACTTGTCATATGATAACAATGAATTTTTACTAGATGCCTAATGTACAAACTTGGTGCTATACATATATGATAAATTTGGAATGATGCATAATGATGAGTATGCCTAATGCAACTATGATTATAATGCAAATGATGAGAAATGTAATACAATGCAATATTTTTGTATTTTGATGATTTTCATGATTTTTTTTGTAATTTTGATATATATATATGTGTGTGTGTGTGTGTGTAAAATTTGACCAATGGGATTAATGAATTCCATTAGAGCTTTTTGGGTGACCAACGGGCTTATAGATGCCTTTGGAGAATTTAGGTTTGACCTAGATAGTTGTAAACTGCCTAGGAGCGTTTTAGCTTGACCTACACAGTCATAGACCACCTAGGGATATTTTGGGTTGACCTAAACAATCATGGAATACCTAGGAGATTTTTAAGGTGAAGAAAGGGCTTATAGATTCCTTTGGATCTTTTTGGATTGACCTAGATGATCGTAGATAGTCTAGGAACATTTTTATTTGACCTAGATGATGAAAAACTTCTAGGGGCAATTTTGGTGACCTAGGCTGGCAACAGCACTTAGAAAGTGTCTATGACTGCCTAGGGGTATTTGGTTGTGTCCAAAGGTCTTATGGATTCCTTTGGAGCATTTAATGGTAACCTATATTATTGTAGATAGTTTAGGAGTTTTTTTATGTGACCTAGACAGTCAAAAACCGTGAGGAGCCTTTTGGGTGACCTAGGCGGGTAATGACACTTAGAAAGTGTCTATGACTAACTAGGGGAATTTGGTTGTAACAAAAGGGATTATGGATGACTTTGGAGATTTTAGGGTTGACCTAGATGATTGTAGATAGTCTAGGAGATTTTTTATGTGACCTATATTATCAAAAACCGCTAGGAGCCTTTAGGGTGACCTCGGTAGGAAAAGACACTTAGAAAGTGTCTATGACTATCTAGGGGAATTTGGTTATGACCAAAGGGCTTATGGATACCTTTGGAGCTTTTAGGGTTGACCTAGATGATCTTCAATAGTTTAGGAGCTTTTTTATGTGACCTAGATGGTCAAAAAATGCTAGGAGCCTTTAGGGTGACCTTGGCGGGCAACGACTCCTAGAAAGTGTCTATGACTACCTAGGGGCATTTTATTGGTCCTCTAAGAATGAAATGGTCACAAATGACTTATATTCATTGGTTTAGGCTCTTCATTTCCTTCGATGGATGCTAGGTGATAAGTTCTAGGTCCAATATGATGTGTAATGATGAATGGACCTAGCTAGTTTGCTGTAAATTTGTCTCACAAATTGGAGGGCAAATTTGAGTTTTACTGGTTTTCCTTTGGAACTAAATCACATACTTGAAAGTCTTTCTGATGTACTTTCAAGTTGTAAGCTCTCTTAAGATGCTCTTGATAATCATGTATATTCTTGAGGGCATTCACATGTCATTCATCAAGCAATGTTAACTGATCTAACTGATCTTGCCTAGCTATATCGTCATCAATGAATTCCTACATGGAAATATGTAGCGATAGAATCTCTAACTCCAGAGGCATGATGGCTTCAGCACCATACATTAGTGAAAATAGAGTTGCCCCAGTGGGTGTCCAAATGCTAGTGTGATAGGCCTAAAGGGCAAGAGGTAATTGATTATGCCAATATTTATGATTTTCTTGAATGATTTTGTTCAAGATGGCTACTACTATTTTATTTGATGCCTCTGCTTGCCCATTAGCCTGTGGATAATAGGGAATGGAAAATCTATGCTTTATGTTATATTTTGTTGTTAACACATGCACATCCTTATTTTTAAATGATGTTCCATTATCCGATATTATTTTGGATGGAATACCAAAATGACATATGATGTTATGTAGTATGAACTCTACAATGCAAGGTCCAGTCGTTGTGGTAAGGGGAATTGCTTCCACCCATTTTGTGAAATATTCGGTTGTTGTTATGATAAATGTGTGATGGCCCAATGAGGTAGGTGAGATTTTTCTAATTAAATCAAACCCCCATTGTGCAAATGGCTAGACCGATTGAATCGGTTGTAATGCCTATGAAGGTATGTGTGTTAAATTTACATGGTGTTGACACTTCACACACTTCTTGACATAAGCACAACAATATTACTCTAAAGTTGGCCAATAATAGCCCATGCGAATAATGCACTTGGTGATGGCCATGCCACTAAAGTGGCCACCACATGTACCATCGTGTGCTTGGATGATGGCCGAAGCTGACTCCTATGAGTCTAATTAGTGAAGGAGGATACCTTCATAACTTGGATAATACATTATGTCTCCTATTAAGACATATTTTTTTGCCTTTTGTTTGAATGCTCGCTTTGTGGCGTGCAAAAATCCAGGTGGAATGTTACCTAGTTTAAGATAATTTTTAATCTGGATGGCCCAATATTGCTTTGAAGAAGCCTCAATATTATGAATCATGCTATCACTTTGATTTTTGTCTCATGTGAATGCTGATTGAGAGAGAAATTGGAGATATTGTGTTGTGCTAGTATTAAAAGGATTATGAGGGAAAAATATCCCCCAGTTAACATTATTCAAATATTGGTGTAGTTGAGAGAAACTTTCATGAGAAGGCTCAATATGAATCATGTGAACAACTGGTATAGCATTATGCTCTTCACACTTAGTCCTAGCTTGTGCTAGCATTTTTACTTGGATATTTGTGATATCATCTGAAGGGTCATGTGGGATAAGTGACCCTAAGGAAGCCATTGTATCTACAAAATTATTAGATGAGTGAGGGAGTGTCTCTATCTCATACCACTTAAATTTGACTAGAATTTTTTCCACTAGGGATTTGTAAGCTTGCAAGATGGAACATCGACACTGGAAAATCACTTTTATTGGATTAACTATGAGCAAGGAATCACAAAAAATGTTTAACTTTGTTATTTTCATGGTGATTGCCATTTGAAGTCCTATGATGAGAGCTTCATACTCGGTATTTTTGTTGGTACAAGGAAAATCGAGTTTAAACGAAAGAGGTATGGGAGCCCCTTGTGGTGTGAAAAACATGATACCTACACCACCACCTCGCTCACACTTGGAACCATCAAAGAATAGAGTTATGTCCGCCTGTGACTCAGGCTCTACAGAATTAGGTGATTCTAAAATTTGAAATACTCCATCATCGAGAAGTTCTATATTTAGAGGCTGATCATCCTATAGAGGAGCCTCTACTAGTTGATCGACTATGACCTATCCTTTGATAGATTTCTATCCAATGAACTCTAGGTCAAATTTTGTCAACAACATTATCCACTTCATCGTGCGACTATTATGATATGTTCTGCTCATCATGTAGCGTAATGGATTTTCTTTAGATACAACATATGTGGTGTGATTTAACATATAATGGCATAGCTTTTTGGTGGCAAAGACCACTACTAAGCATAGCTTCTCAACATATGCGTATCTAACCTCATAGATGACTAGTGTGCGACTAATGTAATAGGTAGCCTATTCTTTGTGAAATTCATTCTTTTGGGACAACATGGTGCCCAAAGCTAACTTAGTAGCTGAGATATATAAATAGAATGACACTCCTAGTTGCGATGGAGCCAATATAGGTGATGAAGCCAAGTATTGTTTTATCTCATCAAAGGTATTTTTACATTCTTCATCCCAATGAAATGAGACCCCCTTGTGTAGCAACCTATTCATGGGTCAACACTTATCCGATAACTATGCTATGAAGCATTTTATGGATGTGACATTTCATTACAAACTACGTAGTTGCTTAATGGTTGTGGGGGGAGGCATTTCTAATATTACCTTGACCTTGTTGGGATCTACCTCTATGCCTCTCTTGGAGACTATGAATCCCAAAATTTTACCAGATGTGACACCAAAGACACACTTTTTGGGATTAAGTCTGACATTGTGCTCAATGAGGCGATCTAGGATCTTACACAATACATCAAGATGTTCATGGCATAATAAATATTTTACCAATAAATCATCCATGTAATCTTCCAAAATCTTGTGCATGTAGTCGTGGAAGATATATGTCATGGCTCGTTGGTAGGTAGCACCAACGTTCTTAAGGCCAAAAGGCATGACCTTGTAACATAATGTCCCCCAAGGCATTGTGAACACCATTTTGATTTGGTCTTCTAGATTAATATGAATCTGATTATATCCATAAAATCCATCCATTAGGGATAGCATTTCGTGTCCTACTTTTGTGTCTACCAACACGTCGATGTTAGGTAAGGGAAATTCATCCTTAGGAATCACTTTGTTAAGATCTCGAAAGTCGGTGCAAATGCGAATCCTCCCATCAGGATTTTTTATGGGAACCATGTTTGAAACCCATGGTGGATAATCTACTGAGATGATGATATTAGCATCCAACAACTTTTGTAATTCATCTTTCACCATTAAGGCTATTGTTGGGTGCATTTTTCATAACTTTTTCTTAACAAGTTTGATCTTGGGGTCTAATATAAGATTATGCATGACTATATTTGGGTCTAGTCTTGGAATATCTTTATACGACCAAGAAAAAGCTTTAATCCTTGCTTTCAATGCAGTTGTGAAATCATCTTGTTCACTTAGGGAGAGACCTTCCCCTAATTTAATGGTATGGGGATTATCGAGATTTGTACCGATATCCTTGTCAATTGTTGGCTCAATTGACATGTGAGACCCATCCTCCAACTAATGTGGGGTGGGAATTAAGTGAATGTCATCAACTAGGTTTGATTCTTCCATAGGAAATTTAGGGTCAACCTTAGCTTGAAAAACATCCTGAGTAGTTCTTGAAGAAAATTTAAATGGTTGTAACATTTCCTCACAAGGCCAATACTCTGAGGGCGATGGAGAAGAATCTCCTTGATCAAAGTCAATTGCCTCTAAATCAAGATGCAATTGCTTGGATGGGTTATTCGGATTCACCAATGGTGTCGTTAAATCTATGGAAATCATGTTGATGGATACATGATCTCCTGCTCTAGGGCGAGTGGGTCTAGAGACCTGATGTTATCTCATAACTCGTGGGTGTGGCTTGGGTGGAAGTGGAATAACTGGCGGTGGCCTATGCAGAAGAGGGTGAGCCTGCTCTTCATGAGGCAATAGATGGCATCAGATGGGTCCTTGGATGAGGAATAACATACAAAGATAATACTCATCCTCATCATCCAAGGGGAACATGCACTCATATTCATCATCTGAGCTATGGTAGTTAATGGGTGCAATGCCATAATCATCTTCATCATCACTCATCCATTCATGAGGAGGACCTTGGTCTTGTTCCTCACTATCATATTGCAAGGTGTGTGAGCTCTCCCCCACTTCATGGGGTTGGGCGACATCACTGGAAAGACCTTGATCTATCATTTCTATGGGGAAATGATCTCCCAAGGAATGAACATGATTCATATTAGCATATGGGTCATGGGCGAGCTTAGCCTGATGACTTAGGCATAGGTGTTCGAGACTTTTGGTGAGGACATCCAATGGTACCGATTTATTGTTTTCCAACCTAGATCTATCATACAAAATTTGATATTGGGGTTGACATGGAACATGGTTACCCTACTCATACAGGCCAAGACCAAACCCATGCCAATTACAATGGTCTAAGTACCGCAATGCATAGTCTGGATTTGACAAATAATTTACATCCTCAAAAAAGGGTTCATCATCATCTTCTTTCTGAGGAATGGGTAGAGCTCCATACTCTACACCTCCATATATGAAATTCATTTGATTAGGAGGTATACCAAGAGGTACAATGCTACCTATGGGAATACGAGGTCTTCCCATGTCTTGCACTGTCTCCAGTGATGGAACTGTCATGATATTTCTCACCAAGTATTCCCCTATCCCTGTGCTAGACATCTGGACTATGACCTGGGATGGCGAAGATGGATAATATGGAATGGCGGTTTGAGGTGATCCAGTGTTCACCTCTAGAGGTAATTCCTCATTAATGACACAAGGAACCTCCTCCATGGATATGGTAGAAACTAATGGTGGGCTCTCATCAATAGGCCTCTTCGACGTGTTCCTCGATGGAGGGTTTGACGATGTCGAA
Source organism: Wollemia nobilis (assembly GCA_028583015.1). Taxonomy (NCBI): domain Eukaryota; kingdom Viridiplantae; phylum Streptophyta; class Pinopsida; order Araucariales; family Araucariaceae; genus Wollemia; species Wollemia nobilis. Next base: position 2,512,274 of record JAQPPZ010000493.1, read on the forward strand.
GCCTTCTCTGAAGGTGGCGATGATGAGGATGGAGTAGATGATGATGAAGGTGGTGGAATGGGTAGACTCTGACTAGGTGTATTTAATCGAAAGTCTATGTGAGTCGAAGGTAATATCGACTCTGGCATCTGTTGCAACATGTTGCAGTATTTGAAGGGCTCTAGATCGGCAGATACTACATGTACTTGCCCTTCATGAGTGTATTTAAGACATTGATGCGTGATGGAGGGGACACACTTCATATCCCGTATCCAAGGTCTTTCAAGAAAAATGTTGTAAGCCATCTCACCCTCTAGCACATGGCACAATGTCGGTATAATATTTTGTCCCACCTGAATGGGTAAAACTATGGTACCAATAGTAGAGCATATTGTGTCATTGAAAGCGCGAAGAGTGTAAGTTGATGCCACAACATGAGATGTTGGCAATTTAAGATGCTTTAGTGCTTTAGTTTTTATGATGTTACTTGAGGAACCAGTGTCTATAAGCACTCTCTTGTATGGTATCTCATTTATACATGCAATGATGTGTAAAGGAGGATCTACCACATCACTAGCTATTTATTTTAGCTCATGCTCATGAAATTGTATGATTGGTTCTTTGCACTATTGCACATGTCCCACAAAATCTATGAAGGAGTTGGACTCCTACGGTTGCAACTCTATGGATTTTAAAATGTCCATCAAGGCATCCCAATGTGGAGGTGATTGTTGGATCAACTCATAGATGGACAGTCATGTTGATGTGGTCCTCAAGATTTGTGCAAGCTTGCTCTTAATTGTCATTGTTGGCCTAGAAGGAAGGCCCTGTACTATAGGTGGTGTAGTTTGTGATGTAGTTGGAACATCATTCGAAGCTGCAGGCTATGCAACTTGACTTGGATATCTCTTGTTCCTAGTCACAATACTCACCATCCCAACATACCCTTGCATAGGGTGTTGTTGCTTTACCTCATTCATCGATTTTGTAGGCATTGCATGTACCTCATGAGTTGGTAAAGGGTCTTTGTAAATACCCATTTGTTGATTGGTAGGAGCTATTGGAGCATCTACTGTAAGCTCATTCCTCTCAATCATGTCTTGTACTACATGTTTAAAACCATAGCATGATTGTAAATCATGGCCACCTTGCCGATGAAACTTATAATATTGATCCTCTCGATATCCCATAAGCTTGGGTTTGCCTATTTCTGGATCGTTGGGTTTAATATCTAGTAAATTAACCATCTTTACAGCCCACAATCGATTGAAAAGAGAATCCATGGATTCAGTGATGGGAGTAAATTGTCATTGAGGGTGACGTTGTTTTTGTCCCTGGTTCGCTGTACCATTATTGTTATAACTCGCAGGAGGAGGTTGGGCCTGATAGTTCACCTTTTGGGGAGGCATAACTTGAGGAGGCATAGGGACATTTATGGCCACTTGATTGACCATAGCTGGATTTGTAGGTGCCGAGCTATTCTTAGGATTCTTTGTCCACTCCTTACGAGGTTTTGTTATTTCTCCCTCTTGGATTTTGATTTCTTCTATGTTTCTAGCTTGTGCTAGAGCTTCTTCCAAGGTAGGGTATTGTTGTAATTGCAATGTCAAAGAGATGGGTCTCAAAAAACTCTTTGAGAACAAGTGAGTTAATTCAATCACTGGAAATAGATAGGGTAGCTTAGCCAAAAGTGTTCACCACCTATTTCCATAGTCAGTGATCATCTCATCCTCGGTTTGTTTCATTCCTATGAGGTCGGTTAATGTCACCTTTCTTTTGGTGTTAAAGGTGAAACATTCCAAAAATGCATCAGAAAATTGTTCGAATGTGTAGATGCTATGTTTTGGAAGTTGGTTGAACCACTCGATGGTAGGACTAGCGAGGGTACTCAAGAAATTTCTTAGGAGCAATGCATCATTGTCCTGTATGTTGAAGCACAGATTTAGAAATCTAGTGACGTGCTCTTGAGCATCTTCTTCGCCCTTGAATCTATCAAATTTGGGTATTTTGAAATGCTCAGGATAGACCAGGGAAGGAATGGATGGGTGTAACGGTTGGTTCTTTAGCTGATGCAAAGTAGGCTTTTGAAGCCCATTGCCAGTTGTCTTACCTTCTATAGTTTCTAAGCGTGCAAGAAAAGCTTGATACGCATCCGAGGATTTAATCTCCTCTTATTTGTTTTGAACTCGTAGAGGTGGACGAGGAATATTAAGCCTAGGTTGGGGTGGTTGATTGACATCAGCCATGCCTCCATAAGGTGCTTCTACATAATCCTCATCTTGTTCCAAATCATCGTAAGCCCCATAAGGTGTTTTAGGTATGGGCCTACAAGGAGGAACTAATACCTGTTGAAGGTGATCTATGTTTGGCCTATCATATGCATTTTGTTCAGGCCTACGAGGTCTAGGAGGCAACACAGGATTAGGTCTAGGAGACCTATCTTGTTGGAAATTTGGTTGCCTCGGGTGAGCCTCTTGTCTACGTGTACTTGGAGTTACAGCTCCATGACGCAAAGTTTCTTGAATTTGTCATTCAAGATTTTCTTTCTCTATTTGCTACCATTGCTCTAAGAGATCTAAGTGATATTTTTATCTGACCTAAGTCGATTAAACTCAGCTTGGTGGTCAACATATCTCTAGACCAAATTATTAATTTGATCAGTTGTATGAGGTCTAAGTGCCTTAGCACTATTGCCTTGTTGTCTATCTTGTTCAGGAGGATCTGTGAGATCAATTACGTGCTTCCCTTGATCGAGGGTAGTCGCATTGACTTGAGGTTCTCTCCTAAACAAGTATTTCTGAGAGACTACTGGTGTAGAGGCACAACGTGCTTGCGTTGACACATTTTCATGAGGATAATCTAGATGTTCCTCAGGTCTTCCCTCATAAATAAGGAAAGGTAAGGCAGAATAAGGTCGCCTAATTTGATGAGTATCATACTCATCGTGATTTTGATACCTTGGAGTAGGGTGACTTGAAATCTTGAGATGATCATTCAACCCTACTCGAGGTGTGAGCTCTTGCTCCTATGTATGAATAGGAGTAGAAGATCGAGTAGGCATGCAAATGCATGGTATTGCTCTATGTGGAGGTGCCTCATTGTGGTGACTCTTCTCTAAAGAAGGTATTTGTAGCATGTGAATTAGGGAGATATTTTCCCAAACTAGGACTATGACCTGTAGGGGTACCCTACGAAGGAGTCCCTTGTAGGCTAAGCCTTCTAGTTGACACTCTAGGACTAACCATCCACTCATCTATCGATCTACGACTAGGGAGAGTAGTTGATTGCCAGGGAGGAATGATCCTATCCCTAGGCTCAACATGAGGATGTCCTATGTCCTCTTCTCTATTGCCCATAGCTTCTACCCCTGAATGGGCTTGGCTATGGGTACGTACCATAGCTATATACTCTAACTACTATGTGTTTATCTTCTTTACAATTTCTATGAATTTGAAACAAACAAACAATAGAGACACACAAGCATAGAAGTGATTATCTCATTTTAAAATTTTTAGATGTGAATCCTAAACTGTTTGTTGTGTTTCAATGATGTGTTGCTTTGTAAAGAAAATCCTTTTCTCATGTTTGATATTTCATTGAATGATATTATCAAAGTTTAAAGGATTTCACCTATATACTCACACAAGTCAAATATGGGGATGAAATCCATATCCAATGAGGTAGCATAGGTACTACCAACCCTCACCCAACACCCCATGCACAGTGATACACCCCTCCAAAGAGGAATGCGTGCTATTTTGCATGGTTAGGACAGATCTTGGGTCGGCCTTGGCCATGGATGGGTCCCGATAGTACTTCTCACGAGCCAATCGAGTGGTAATTACTTCCACTGTTGGTCTCGATCAATGGGTTGGATGTGAAAGCCCAACTCCATTGATGTTTAAATAGAACTTGGTGTGTGGGGTTCCTTTTAAAATATTTGAAAGAAAACAATACAACACTCAATGATTTTTGACTAAATGCATGAAGATGCATTTTTCTTTCAGATTCGTTAGTAGCATAAAAGGGAAACCAAAAAATGCACACCTATATGACCTTAACCTTCGTGGGCAAGGTTCCAACAGGCAAACCAGATAGGAAATAGAAACTCTACTATTATTTTCTCTATTTTTCAGAACTAATTAATGCACATTTTTGGGAAGAGAAACTCTAACCTTTCTATGCAAAGAATAAGCAAGAAAAACATGAAATTTTGCAAATTTTAACAGTAAAATTTCAAATTGACTATGCAGAGGGGTATAAAATGGACCTGAAAAGTTGTTGTTTCTGCAAATTTTTGTAGAAACCCTCTAGTTTTGTGGCCATCCTAGGAAGGGATGGTCACATATTGGGGGCCGTCCCACCCAGTGCCATGGAGCTGGCCATCTCACCCAGTGCCATGGAGCAACAAAGAGGTCATTTCTGATCAGAACGGTCACTACCTGCAACCTGCAAAACCAAAATTTAAGGTCCAAATTAATATCATCCAAGGGGGAGACTTAAAAATCTTGGATACCATGATTGCCACTGAAGACATGAAATTTACTACACCGCCTTAAGGGCATTCCATTGCAATGTAAAGCATTTATAAAGCATTCAAAGGAAATAACACATAAACTTGTAATCTATTAAGGTGAAGCAAATGTATAACCAAATGGTGGATTTATCCTTATATTTAATCAATTTATAGCTTCAAATATGTGATTACAAATATCCCCTTGAGGGCTTTTACAAATTGATACAACTTCCATTACAATGTTCAAGGGATCTAGTCCCTTGAAAGAGGCCTCAAAGCGATGTAAACTATGGTGTTTGATGTAAATATCACATCCCACGATTGAGAGCTATCCTTCAACCTATTCTTATGGTCTTCTTAGCTCCTTCCTTCTATGTAGAATACCTGCACCTACACACAAGGGACTAAAATGGGGTTAATAGCACCTGTTTCATAAGATAATGAAAGCCTTGAAAACATAGCAAAAGCAGCATATACTACGACTAAAAAAAGTGATCTACATATACAAAAACCAATCTAAAATAAGCATATGCATATTATAATATAATATAAATGCAAATAAGCAACTTTGGAGGCAATATTAAAGGTGAAACAATGCATAACTACTGGTCATCCCGAGGTGAGCCAACTAGACCTACAACATTGGGGATCACCAAACCTGCATCAAAACTCCTCCAAACTACCTCAAATTTGGGCCATAGGTTCCTCTAGACATTCCTAAGGGGACTATGGAGGAATTTATCTAAAATTCCAACTTTTTTTGTGGCCATCCCTGGGTGTGCCATGGGCAGACTACTGGTCGTCCCCAGGTGGGGCGGTCATAAAACTACCTTGGTTTTGTCACCTATGGCCTTGGGAATTGGTCCAAAATGGTATGGGAGTGTTTTCGATAGATGGGGCCAAAGTGTACTTCAATTTGGCTGGTTTTGGTTTAGTGGATCGAGCCTCTTGCCCCTAAAAATACCTTTGAAGCGAAGAGGGTTTCAAGGTTAGGCAAAGGTGAGTTTTGGTTTGCAATTTGTGGGGTTCAATTTGGGTAGCACTTCATGGCTTTGATTTCCAAATTCTCCTCTCTTAAATTGGGAGTTTGGAGCTCCTTTTATAGCCCAAGAGGGCACTTAGGGAAAAAGGGCATCTTTGCCATGCGAGGCAGGTGGTGCCATGTGTCCTAATCACGTCATGGCATGATTGGGAGAAGGTTTCCCATTTGGGTGCTCCCAATCAACTATCCTACTATCCATCAGTAGGTCCCCAATAAATTTGGGGTGATTGGATGTGCTAATGGTAGTCTTGGATTACCATTTAGCACGTCCTTTGACTTTTTCAAAGGTCCAGTTAGGGGTCGTCCCACCTAGGGATGGTTGTTGATGGTCATCCCTGGGTGGGACGGTCACCAACTATGGTCATCCTTGGGTGGGACGACCACCAGTAGGAGCCCCAAAACTACCCCAGACTACTAGGAACCCTCCAAACTAAGTTTTGGAGGCTTTTGGAAGCCTTTTGCTAGCCTAGAGGAGTGCCTAATAGGGCCATATGTTGTCGATAAGAGGGCATATGCAATGCATTGATAGTCTTATCCGATTTACGTGATTTAGGTGTCTACAAAGACCAAAATATTGGAGGGAAAATGAAACAAGGAAAAAAATCCTCAAGGTGAAAATCATGAGAGTAGCAAGTGATGATAACCCCTGAAGCACCTCTAGAAGAAGATGCTAGGCATTCACAATTTGGCCAAATTTTATTGAAAATAGATTTAGCAGTATTACTATCTAACTTAGTTTCTTGAATAAGCAAAATATCATGTTTCTCAATCTTCAGCAAGTCTTTTAAGCAAATTTTTTTATTCCCTAGACCTCTGATATTCTAATATAGAACTTTCATTGCTTACCTTTTTTGGGTTTGTATTTTGTGGCTGAATCCAACTTTGCTTGCTTTCTATCTATAGTATTTTCAGCTATTTCCTTAGATTTAAACTCAATATTTTTCTTTTTGCCTTTTTCTATTTGAGCTTTTTGACTAGGAAAAGGAACTATGTCCTCTTCTTCCAATTCTTTTTCTTCTTTTTTAAGTGGAATTATGATCTCTATAGGTTGATAATATGGGGGAGGCCAAATCCTTTTTCCTATTCCTGTACCACTTCCTTCTCTATTATAGTATTTGGTTTATCTATGAACCAATCCCTTTATCCTATTCCTACACTTCTTTATCCTCTACTATAATATTTGGATTTTCTATGTTCTTATTTTTTCAATCTCCAAATCCTTAAAAGGGTTGGAAGATGATGGATATTTATTATATGGACCTATTTTTCCCATAATTTTTGTATTTCTTTGTTTCACTTGTTGGAAGCCTTCATTCTAATCTTCTATTTTCTTTGTTTTCTTTGGTATTTTGGGAAAATCTCTTTAGAAATGGCCATGATCATGACATCAACTATATTCAAATGGAATATGTTCATAATCCAAATTTTATGTGAAGGTTAGATTATTTAGTTTTAGGTTTATGGCTTCTAGGAGGCCTTTTACCAAATCCACCTCCACATAAATTCGAGCAACCGAATATTTTTTCTTAGAAGGATCAATCCATATTTTGAAATTACCAATAGTATTTCCAATGGATTTAATAACCTCTTCATGCTAGAGATGCAAAAGGAGAAAGGGCAATTGGACCTAGATAGAAACCTTAGAAGGATATTCTTCTAAGGGATCAAATTTGGGGTTCTAGTTATTAAGGTAAATTACATATGGTCCCAAGAACCAAGGTCCACTTTTTAATATCAACTATTTACCTCATTTATATATAAATGTTGCCATAAATAAACCTCTTCCACACATTACTATTTATCACCTATAATTTTTGGTTGCCATTATTTATCTACACATTTCTATACATGCTTGGAATATGGCCATGCCCCAGTAAATTTTCCAATAAAAACTAATTTTGTAAGATAGATAATACAATCAACAGTGTGCTATAGTGGGATTTCCACCATAGGAACCTCCTATGAATGTTGAACTATCCTCAAATCTACCCTCTCTTTAATTATTTGTTGATAATCCCTAGCTTCGAAAACTATTTGATTCAACATATAAATTTTTGAATCTTTATATGGGTTACAAGAAACCACATCCTTGAATGATCGAGAGGGAGTCATTGACACACTAAGACAAAGACCTAGCTCTCCAAAACTATTACTTATAAAACCCTTACTCTTTTTCCAAAACTATCACTATCAAAGCTCACTTGTTCTATCGATGTTGAAGCTAACCATATCTTTCATTTCCAAAGCTCACTAGATCTCATTACCAAAGCCCACCAAATCTATAGCTATCAAAGCTCTCAAAAATTACCACTTCTTCAAAATAAAAATAATCTTGAGCTACTTGTTGTTGAAGGTCTTCCTCTTGACCTAGACAACTAGGAGTTTCATCATTTTCATAGGTTTATCTTTTCATAAACTTGGTCTTGCCACTTCTTATTTGACCATCATAACCAAGGCCTTCATTCTTTGGATTTACATTTGGGTTTATGGGATTTATTATGAATTTTCCATTCCTTCCCAATCCTATGCCATTATATCCCATTATTTTCTTTAATTTAGAGATAATACTTTTGGTGTGCATTTCAAATAAGCTAATATCTTCATTACCACTATGTTCTTCATTAGTATGGCCTTCAAAACCACTATCAACAACAATGTTCAAGCATCCAAAATCTTCATGATCACTATTATATTTAGCATAATTACCTTTGTCATTGTAGACATGGAAAATTGACCCACCCAAGTGAGTAATTTTCCCTAGAACTCTTGAGAAGGTCCTCAAACTTGTCTAAGCACAAGTTTGGGCCTCCTTCCCCCTTGTTTATGTTTTTTTTCCTAGGTTTTCCAAAATCGCAATTGCTCCTTACAAGTTTGGGCCTCCTTCCCCATTTTTTCTCAAAATTTTCTAAGGTTATTGTTTTTTTATTTCTATCCATTTCTATTTTAAAATCTAGATCATAAATAAAGGGAAATATTTGATCATATTCTAGGCATTTGAAAGAATAAAGGCATATAGTTTGCACTCTAGGTTAAATTTGTTTGTGCATTCTCTCAAGCCCTTGCTAAAAAGAAAATAATTTATTTTGTTACAAGCTAGGGTTTAGTTCTCATTGAAAATCTAGAATCATACTAGGGTTAGTCCTTGTTTGCTTACATTTTTGTTTGCTTGCATTGTTATTTCATTTTCTTAGCTTAGATTTTAGAAAGGCCAAATATAGGTGTTTTCTTAATATACACATCAAAAATTTCATTCCTAGAATTGGAGCATGTCCTAAAACCATTCCTCATGAGCCCTTCAATCCCCAAGATCCTGAGTGTAGAGAATATAAAACATCCTCATGGTCACCTTGACTCCTAGAGGATCCAATTGAGAATCATACCTGATAGGGAAATTTTTCCCCTCTACATCTTTGGTGAACCTAACATGAAGGCACATATTAGTGGCTAATATAGGAAGCCTCTTCATTTTTTTTTAAATTTAAGCAAGACCACTAAATTTTTTTGTCTAGAATTAGAAAATGTTAAAAACATCTTAAAATTTTCTTGTGTGTCTTTTGCCAGTTTTTTATCTTACTTTCTCTTCTTCCTAATGGCTCCCAAACTTAGGAGTAAGTGAAATATTTTAGAATTTGATCAGATTCCTCAAGAATATGATCATATTGATAGGTAGAATCCCAATCTAGATGAAAAATATGTAGAACATGAACAAACTAGTACTAAATTTAATACTTTTGAGGGGCCTAATGGAGGCTTCACTTTCACATGATTTTATCATATATAGGTTTTATAAACCACCATAAGGATATTTTTTTCAAGGCTATGGAAGAGGAAGCCTGAATCAAAAAAGGTGGGATACCTCCTCATCCTACCATCTCTCCTAAGAATATTTATAACAATCCTTTGTTTGAATCTTCACATCATGTTAATCCTTTCTATAAACCAACATATGCTACTACACCAATGTTGGGGTAATTCCATAAGCTCCTCCAACTGGTATTGCATCCTAAAATTATGAACAATTTCCTCCTCATTATGCTCATCTCAAAATTCATGCTTTTGTTCCACTAACTATCAGTTATCCTTCACAAAAATAAATCACATATTATAACCCACACCATAACAATGTCAATGCCTCCAACATTAACCAAGTTCCCTTCCAAAAACCTACCTATAACCATCCTCTAGAGAACCTAGGGGTATTGCAAAAAAAAATTCTAATATGCAAAGTTTGATAAATGTGGTGAAGTAGTTGGTTTCAAAAGTGGATATGATACAACCTCCAAGCTTCACCTACAACTATAGAGAAATGTGCAATCAGCCCTTGGACCCTATTATCGCTTCTAGGTCCTATCCTAAGAATTTTCTAATATTGGTTTTACCTATTTATAAGGGAATATAGGACCCAATTGAACATTTAAAGATGTTTAGGACAACATGTCATTGTTAGATTTTGGAACCTTAAACTTAAAGGAAATATGATCACAAGTATAAAAATAAGCATGCAATATTATAACTATGATAAAGGAAACTTAACATGCATGAAAATATGATAGAAAACTTGATACAATTCTCTAGAAATGCTCATATAAGAAAGCTCATGAAAATTACAATGCTCCTATCATGGAGTTTGCAACTCCTCCATGATATCAAAATGGAGCTACATTGTACCTACTACTACTCTCACTTATGCACTACAAAACTCTTCTCATTACAAACACTCATAATGAGGCCTTTATATAGAAATATAGATTCCTTGCCTCTCACTCAGACCTAAGAATCATGTACATGTGGACTACATGCACATTTACATCATTGCACATTATAGCACTTGTGCATTTATTAAATTACTCTAATAAACTATCTATCTCCTAATATAATCCTAATCTAAATATGTACCCATTAAGGTACATTAGTAAAGAACCAAATGATGTAATATATTCCAACACCCTCCTGTATTACATTATTTGGTTTTTGAAGACTTTAGTCTTCAATAAGGATCTTTCTCTTCAGACGTTCTTCAACTTGATCTGGTTCTTTGTATTATCTTTAATTCACATTGCATTGTATGCCTCCTTGAATTGGTTCTTCTTCTTCTTTATTGGAGTTAGTACTCTCATAGGTGGATGTACTATCACTAGATTCTTGCATGAGTATTTTCTCTTTGCTTTTGTCCTTGTCCTCATTCTCTATGTCTTGTATAGAAGCTTTTGAACATACACTTAGAGCATCATGATAAGATTTTGTGTTAGTATAACTTGAAGTACTAATACTGCATGAGGATTGAAATATCTTTGCTAGGGATGATTCATCCATTTATGTTTTTAGTTTAAGTAATTCTATCAATCCTCTCTATTCTATATTTTCATCCTTATAACATTTGAATGTAAGTAGTGCCATATATAATATGCTTCCATATTCTAAAGGAATTTGAATGTCATTCTTTCCATTATCAATTACTTTAGTGAGTCGAGCATGTAGATAATATTCCATTGTTTCAAAGTTTTATTTTAAAGCTTCACTATGTATTATTTTTGAAGTAAGGTCTAAGTTTCCTTTAAAATTTATAAGTGAATTCTTAATTCCATTTTTTATGATACTTGCTCTTTTCTTTCTAATAGTGTTGTTCATATCATTGTTTACTATATTACTTGAGGTAGACATTTCTCTTAGTTTTTGTTTTAGAAATATTTTGATGAATCCTTTGTAGTAGACTACCTTATATCTCCCTAGTAGTAAGTATGCTATGAATATACTTCTCTTGCAATCAACTATGTAACTCTTAATTTCAAGAAGTAAAATTTAAATATGAAATTAGAGAGTTCAATTTTCAACTAATGTTTGATGCAAGCAAATTGTCTTCAATTATGGATTAATACCATAATAGTCTTCTAAACTTCTAATATAAGTTTGATGTGGGATTCCTTATATCTCCCAAGTTAGAAGTTTTGTTTTGAAAGTTTATATATTTGCAAACTAACCTTATATCTCCTTTAAAATTTGCAAATAATTGAAGCACTAATAATAAATATTTTAATGCTTCTAATTTCTTCTTTCTTCTCAAAAATAAGTAATGTGATTTCTAGGGTATCTTCCACTACCTTATAACTCCTACTAAATATCCCTAGATTAATATTAAAGCTGATATGTATAATATTATCACTCCTTACAACTTTATGAAGGCAATAAAACTTAGATATTACCTTTATATCAAGTGCTTGCTTACTATGGTATGAATCTGGCAGTCACCTTGTGGTCTCCTCCAATGGTAGAATGTTGTCCAACACTTTTCTATGGTAGCTTTTTGTTCTTCAATGTTGTCCCTACATTCTTCAATGCACTCCTATATTTAATGCTCCTCAACACTTTGTTATACCTTTTTCTTTATCTCTCACTCCTCCTTGTTACGTGCTCTTGTATAAGCACCTCCAAAATATGGTTGTCCACTGTGACAAGTGTCACAAATATTGAAAAATGAACTCTTCTTTGGTTGGGCATTATTAGGTGGATCAAACTTAGGATAAATGATGCCCTCTTGAGTGCTACACCTTCTGGTAGGTTATGACAAGTGGCAACAATATTCTTTTGGATGTTACACTTTGTATGGAGTACTTCCTTTTGGGAGTTACACTTTGTATGAGCACTTATTTTTGGGAGTTACACCTTGTATGAGCACTTCTCTTGGTGGTAAACATTATGAAATGATTCCACCTTGTGCCAAGTGGTACTTTCTTCCTTGTAGAGTTTTTCAAGTATCTTATTTCACTTTTGCATGACCTTTACCTCCAAATATGGCTTGAGAAATGTATCCTTGTTTTCACTTAACTATTCCAACGCACTTTTGAGATGTTCTTTTGATTTGGATGCTTCAACTATGGCCCTATGCGAATTCTGAGATGATTTCTTCAATGTGGATGCAATGGATTCCTCTACTTTCATTTATACTCTGCTCTAATGTTGATATATTGTGTTCACCTTGCTATTTTTTTTTTGTTTTTGTTAGTGCTATTCAGAATGGTGAACATTGAGATTCTTCTCCAACACTCTGAATATGCTTTTCCTTTTTTCTAATGGCTACTTGTGGCAAGAAAATGGTGCTTGTAGCAATCTAATTTTTCACCACTATTTTTAAAACCTTATCTCTCTTTCCCTATATTTGGAGCCTTTGTTATTTGCTCCAAAATTATTGTTATGCAAAATGTAAGTTGTGTACATTTTCCCCCTTGTGATCTTGAACTAGTTCTCCTTATATTTTTGTAATGCTGGCTGGGGTGAAACCGAGTGTTGCTTTCAACATTTGGCAACTCCTTCCTTGCTTGGTTACTTCAATACTCACTATCCAAGCTTCTTAACTTTATGTAATCTATAGTCTTCTTTTGTTTAGAGTAAACAATAGAATGTTGATCAATTTATTTCTCTCAAAATGTACCTAACTTCTATTTTTCTCTTATGTGCAGGTTTAGACCTTGTAGATGATACCTTATGCACTACTTTTGAAGACTTGAAACAAATCCTATTTATGCAACCTTTAAACTTGAAACTAGTGCTTAATAACCTTAATGAGAATCCAGATATAAAGGCTTAACTAATGAAATTTTTGCACCCTTTGTTGCATACCTTTTTCACTTCGTAGATGGTGATGATGATGGTGATTAAGGTCACCTTAATTTGCTGCCTTTTGTAAACTAAGTTGCAGCTTTTGTAGGCTGTCCAAAATAGCTCTTTTGCACACCTTTATGCAGCCTTAAAACCTTACTAATTTGCTGCCCAATATTGTAACTTGGTGGCTTAAATGCTCCTTTAGAATGTACCTCTGAAATCTGATCTTTGGCAGTCACTAACGCTGTCCAAATTTTTTGAAACTTGCAGCACTAAATGCAATCCTAATATTTCCTCTAACTTCAATTTTTTTCCTTTTTGTTGTCCATGAACTCTATATTTTTGCAGCTCTAAGTGTTGTCAATATGCTACCTTTTCTTTGTTCTCAAATATGAAAATTTTTATATTGTAAAGCAGTCAATACCTTCACTAAAAAAATATCCTTGAATCCCAAAAATTTGGTAGGATCCTCCCCCAAATCGCAGCTGAGATGTTCACTCAAGAACCCTTCAATGATGGCCCCCAAATCTCTCAGATTTGGTGGTTTTTCTATCTCCTTTCTCTTGCCAAATTCTGACTTCAAAGTAGATCTCCTCCTCAAACAATCTTGTCAATATTGAGATCTATTCCATACTACCTTGTGATTTGAAAATATTCTTGCCAAACCTTCTCCTTTGGGCTTGTCGTCGGATGGTGATGATTGTCCCAATTCCTTAGCTTCTTTCTTGGTAGTAATTTCTCCAATGAGTTCTTCTAGGAACTCCTTCAATGAGGCTCACCAAGCCTTCTTATTGTTTCTCCTTGAGACCTCTCCAAGGTCCTCAAAATTACAGCTTCAAAATATTCAATGAGACCTTCCTTGGCCTCTTCAATATTCAACTATGGAAGTTTCATAGTGAGATATTCTCCTAGGATCTCTTGAATCTATTGCTACTAAAATCTACAATAGAACTTTTGTTAGTTCTTCTCAATGCTCAATATTCCAATATGGAAGTTCTTCAATAGGGCCTTCAATGGACCTCTTATTCAATGTGAATTTTTCAATCTTCAATGGAGATCACCAATCTCCAATATTTTCTAGGACTCTTCTCCTTGAGTATCTTCAATCTTCAATGGGGTCTTATTTCTAGGACCTCCTTCCTAGATTTACAATCTTCAATGTGGCTTCCTTGGCCACTAGATATTCTCCTCAATATTTCAACTAGGAGTCTTCAATATACAAATATCTCAATGGGACATTTCTCCTTAGGCCTCCAAATATTCAATCCTTATTTTTCTATAACAAATAATTAATCCCTACATGAGGAAAGTAATGTCGACCTTCAGGCAATGAAGATGGAGTTCTTCTCTATCTATTGTAGGAAGCTTCCCACCTTTTAAGAGTTAATTTTCTACAAAAAGAAAAACTTAGATGATAGTAACCAAATGGTTTTCTTGAAAACTTATTTTCTCTCTTGCAATGAAATATTAGAGATAATAAAAATTTTTGACTCTAAATAAAATAATCTTCACTAGTTGGATTGCCAATCTAGTGGATGCAATATTGAGTTCTAGTCTTCACAAGTTTTTTGGAACTCTATGGAAAAACTCTAGCCAAATAAATCATGTGGATTTCTCTACTTTCTATTCTTCTATCTAGAGCTACTTCTATAAAAAAATATATTGTGATGGTATTTGCATGCAACGGTGCACACTATGGCTGATCCGGTTTGCAAATACTCAACAATAGCAATGGTGATCACTTTATGATTTCCTTTGATCCACTGTGGCTTTGATACCACTATTAGCTTTTGGAGCCTTAAACTTAAAGGAAATGTGATCACAAGTATAAAAATAAGCATGCAATATTATAACTATGATAAAGGAAACTTAACATGCATGAAAATATGATAGAAAACTTGATACAATGCTCTAGAAATGCTCATATAAGAAAGCTCATGAAAATTACAATGCTCCTATCATGGAGTTTGCAACTCCTCCATGATATCAAAATGGAGCTACATTGTACCTACTACTACTCTCACTTATGCACTACACAACTCTCTTATTTTTATAAACACTCACAATGAGGCCTTTATATAGAAAGATAGATTCCTTGCCTCTCACTCAACCCTAAGACTCATGTACATGTGGACTACATGCACATTTACATCATTGCACATTCTAACACTTGTGCATTTATTAAATTACTCTAATAAACTATTTATCTCCTAATATAATCCTAATCTAAATATGTACCCATGAAGGTACATTAGTAAAGAACCGACTAACCAAGTATCATATCATAATATGCCACCTTCCTATAATAATATGGTTGGTATGATAGTAGCAAATACAAGGCAACAAGCTCAAGCACAACTAACTTAATGATATTAGCAGGAGACAAGTTCTACATTCAATCAACCTTTGAAACCACCCTTAGTTTTAAATAATACCGAAAAAAATATCACAAGAGTAGAAAAACCACCTTTGATGTTGAAACAACAACCTAAAGTATCCTTAAATATTAAATAATAGCTAGCTAGTACCCCAACCAAGATTTTCCTCTTAGAACTTTTGCCAAATTCTCATATTAATAGCGAAAAATTGTTGAAGCTTCTAAGTCAACAATCTATTCATTAAGACATTTCCTCTATTGTGATAGTTGATGTTGTTAGCTCTCTTGGAATACATCATATCACATTTATGGATGATGATATTACTTCCTTAGACTTACGAGGGGATTATTCCCTCTATATCACTACATTTATTAGGGAAAAATTTATCAAATGGGTTTTTATAGATAGTGGTTCTTCCCTCAATTTACACACTTATCAAATTTTCCAAAAATTTGAATTAAAATATGAAGATTTAACTAAATTTGATATCATCATCAAATATTTCAACAATGACTCCAAAGAGGTCTGTGGTGTCTTATCCATCCCTCTTAGGTTTGGACCTAAGATCTTAGATACCATATTATATGTAGTGTCTTAAGAACACAAGCTTATACTAAGAGGGGGGTGAACATTATAAGACCACTTTTTACTTTATTTCCAAATCAATATCAATTAATGTCCTTAATTACAATAAACAAATATAGCAATGTGCATTAATAACTCAGATAGCAATAGTAAGCAAGAGCACAAGTCACCACACACAATTGAGACACAATATTTAATGTGGTTCCCCCAATGTGAGGTACTCCATGGAGAAAATATTTTATTAGAACTTTCTCAATCAATATATTTGGGAATCACTCCCAATTACAATGTTTTATGGATATTTGTCCAAAGGAGATGTTGATCCCCTAATATCAAGTTCATAGATCTCTTCCATAGGATAAATCTTTCTCCTTTTTCTTTGGCTATATGATATTCAAGAAGACTCTATCTCTCTACTACACTAACTGGTGGACCTCTCTCCACTTGAAGACTCCTCACTCAGATCTATTTTCAACTGTTCTTGCTACTGGATCTCTATCCACTAAGACTCTATACTTTGTACTCTATCACCTCCAAAGCTCTTTCAATAGGCTCAATAAGAACCTGCTCAATAGTATCACATAGAACCTATTTAACAAGCTCAAACATAACTCGTCCAATGCTAAATAATAATCTCACATAGAACTTGTCCAATGCTTAATAACAAGTTCACACAGAACCTATCCAAATATGAATAAAAATCTCACACAAAACTTGTCCAAATATGCTCAAGCAAGCTCACCAAGAACTTGCCCAAATCTGATCTAGCAAGCTCACCAAGAACTTGTCCAATTCTTCTCTAGCAAGCTCACCAAGAACTTGCCCAAATCTGCTCTAGCAAGCTCACCAAGAACTTGCCCAAATTTGCTCTAAAATTTGTCCATAAATCTATCCACAAAACTGTCCACAAAGCTTTCTCAAAATTATCCATAAATGCCTTCTCAAAGGCTCAATCAATCATGCTCAAGTAGTACTCAAATCTCATCCACAAATCTATCAAGGCAAAGCTCAAAGATGAACTCAACAATGAATGGCAATATACTCTTCAATGGATGACAACAATGATCCACAATGATCTCAAATCAACTCAACTCATAGAAGCATAAAGAGAATTTTTAGAGACTCAATATGTTATAATCTCAATATCAACTCAAATCAAATCAAATCAACTCATAGAAGCATAAAGAGAATTGTTAGAGACTCAATATGTTCTAATATCAATCTCAACTCAACTCAACTCAAATCAATCTCAACTCAACTCAAGTCAATCTTATAGAAGCATAAAGAGAATTGTTAGAGACTCAATATGTTCTAATATTACTCTCAACCCAAATCAGAATAATGGTATAGTTTGTTTCATAGGACTTGAATAATCACTTCACACATCACTTGACTAGGCTCAATCAACTCAACTCAACCAATCATCACAAGGAACAACTCTTTCTCACATAACCCTAGTCCAAGTATGTATCAACCAACTCAAATATTTCCAATAATGCTCAACCATAAATCTCACATAAAAATGATACTCATGTTCTTTTCTAACTCAAGTTATTTCACAACCAATGGGCTTCAACAACTATTCTTATAAAACAAGGTTTAGACACAACTCTCAATTCAGAAAACCTTGAAGCATTCAACCAACCACTTTCGAAAAGGAAACCACAAACAATCCTTTTCCCTCCAATGATATTTTAGAAATCAACCACAATAAACAATCAATAGGAGAATTTGCCCATACATTTTGTGAATATGAAAAACATCTTTGTAAATCTACCACAATCACAAAATTCTTTTTCCAATCTTCACAAGGGTTAGTAGATCACAAAATAATCAACATTACTCCACTTTTCAATAATAATCACCAAGGAATTTAATTGCACAACTTCCTTATCTCTCGTAAGACCACTTGTACCATAAAATAAAATAAATCAAAACATTGAATAACCTTTTCACTCCCAAAACCACTTATACCATAAAATAGAATAAATCACAATTTTTCATACCTTGTCACCTCATGAAAGAATTAATCCTCTTGAAAAATAACAAAGCAAACTTCACTTTAGGAACCCCTTTGATAAATCATAAATATCTCTTTGCACACACCTTATTTCTACTTCTAAATAAGTTATTCAAATAGCCCTCAAAATAATTTTTTCGATGATATATAATATGCCCCATTTCCAAAATAAATTGAAAGCTTTACACACACACACACACACACACACACACACAGATATATATATATATATATATATATATATATATATATATATATATATATATATATATATATATATATATGCCAACCTCCATTAATTGCACATAGGTTGGCCCTCCATTAATTTAAAGTTAACCTTTAAACTTTAATATCTTCATCATTGGAGGTCCTTTTTCGATGAAACAAAATTTCACCTTGGATTTTAAGAAAAGCCATTTCCACATAAGCCCATCATGGTTTTAAATAAAACCTTTTATTTTGCCTACCTTGGTTTTCATAAAAACCCTATATATATCCATGCTCTCCAAAATATCATATATAATTATCTATGAAGTTATTTTTCCACAAAAACTCAATGTGACATCAATGATCCATGTGACATAAATGAAAACATAAAATACCTTAAATTAACTCAAATTTCTAAAAATCTCACCCTTTGTCATTGATGGCAACACCTCTAATGCAAACACCACAATCACTACAAAAATCATCTCTGAGAATCAAAGCCACTCCCCTTGACTCAATACTCTCTTTGGAGGTTGCTCCCCCTAACTCAATACTCTCTTTGGAGGCTACTCCCCATAACTCAATGCTCTCTTTGGAGGCTACTCCCGCTAACTCAATGCTCTCTCCCTTACTCAAATCTCTCCTCCTTTGACATCAATGGCAAAATGGACACCTATGGGGCTAAAATATATGACTCTTAATCATAGCCCCCTCACCACATTCTATCTTGAGGTGATTAATTTTAGGGTGAAAGTACTTTTACTCCCATATCACTTTATTTATTTCCTCTATCAACTTCCTTCCATGTTTTTTTGATATCCTTCTCTTGATGAATTACTTGATTTTCTTGTCTAGAACCTTTTTGAACTTCTTGCCTTGAACCTATTTTGAATTGATTCCTACACCATATTGCAATATGCCCAAAGTTATTGCAATTAAAACACTTGATATTGTAGCCTTTGGCTGGTGCCCATATCCTGAAATTATTCTTAAAATAATTTCCATATCCATTCTTTTATTGAACCCTATATTGTGAAGATCTGTTTTCATGATCATTATAACCATGAATTCTAAAATGTGTATCTCTAAAACCAAAACCATGTTGCTCATTTCCTTTGCAATGAAAAGCTCTATGACCAATCCTATTGCATGAGAAGCAATGTCCCTAAAAACCATACCTTATTCCCTTGAATTTTCTTCTAGCAAAATCAAACTTCTTTGATCCATGGATCTTGTAATGTATAGCCCTGAGTCCAAATTCATTACAGGAAAAACAATATCCTTTAAAGTCCCTTTGTTCATGCCTTGGTTCCTCATACATTTCTTGACCATTATCCTTATGATCATCTTCAACTTTGGTATTGCATTCTTGAACCTTATTTGTAGTATCTAAAACCTCTTCCTTACCTTTCTCTTCAAGAATTTATTTTCCCTTTGAGCTTGATTCACCAATATCAAAACAAGAACCAAACTGAATATTTGGAGCCATAGGAACTTTCCTCACAAATCTTAGGTGCTTCCTTGCTTTCATATTTTAGAACTTCCTTTCCTTTTGAGTGTGATTTTTCTTGGAAGTAATATACAACCTTAAAATAAGTTTCCACTCCTTTTTGAATATTTTCATCTAATGTATCATGTCTTTTCATTGTTACCTTTAGTTCTTCATTCATCCTCTCTTCTATCATTTTTGTATTTTGAAGCTCTTCTATGAGATTACTGATTGTTTGTAGTAGTTCTTCTCTGATTTTAACTTTTTTTCAAATCTTGTTTTCAAGATTCCTATATTATTATTTTAGCATTTTTATTTCTGATTTTTGTTTACTTGGCTCATCCTCTTCCTTTTATATTACCAAAAATGAGACTTTTTTATTTTCACTACTGTTGGAATTATCACTAGAACTACTGCTTTCTTTTTAAAATACACTTTCCTTGTTGCAATTGTTGCAGTATGTGCAATAATCATCTATATGCCAAAATTCTCCACATATGAAGCATTTTAGTATCCTTAGACCTTTCTTGTACCTATCTACTTGCTCAATCGCTATGGCAAGCTCTTCATGTCTTCCTTCAATAGACACATCTTCTTATTTAACTTCAATACCTAGTAATAGGTGTTTTTGTTTTTCTTCACTTATTCTAAAGAATGTACATTCTTCTTCATCTGATTGATCTTTACCATTGTAATCTAAACTATAACTTGCTTCTACAATGTAGTAATATTTCTTAGCCTTACGAAAAAATTTCTTCTTATCATACCTATTTTTCTTGAATCTGTCATCTATGTCATGCTTATGCTTTCCATATTTTTTCTTCTTTGACCTTGTTTTTCATCATCACTAATTTCTTCATGTGGACACTTGTATGCATAGTGACCAAGATCACCACACTTGTAGCACCTGAATTTCCTTATATATTTGAAATTCCTTGAGTTCTTATTTATTTTGATAAAGTTAGCTTCCTCATAATTTTCTAAAACTCTATCTATTTTTGAAACTTTTCTTTTCTCTTTTTAGAAGCCTTCAATGTAATCTCTTTTATTGGAGCTTGATTCTTACTTACCCTCATCTCATAAGCTGTGAGAGTACTTGCAATTCTTCCATTGTTAGCTTGTTGATATCTATTATCTCTTCTATTACTGAAACCTTAGAATCATATTTCATGGGAAGTAATCTCAAAACATTTTGAGTAACTTTTGATTCTTTCATCTCAAAACCTAGGCCTCTCATGTTGTTAGTAATCTCATCAACTCGAAGTAAAAACTTTGTAATATCTTCAAAATATTTCATTTTTAATTCCTCAAATATTTTTCTATGAGTTTGTAGTTTTGGCAACTTTACCTTGGAATATCCTTCATAGGTATTCCTCAAATTGGTCCACATCTCATTAGCTGAAGTATATACCATGACCTTTACAAAATATATCTCACATAGCCCACTCAAAATACAATTCATTTCTCTTACATTGATCTCAACCAATTTTTTGGTAGTCTTATCTTCCTCGGGATCACCTTCAACCCTATACTCTTTTTTAACCATCTACCTTACCTTTTATCCTTGTGATATCAATTAGTTCTTCATCATAATGCTCTAGAAAGAATAATTGTTACCATCAAATAATGGAGCCTTATTTGAATATAATCCTTTCTATGAAACCATTTGTGTTCTTTGTAGAATCTGCCCTCAAGTTGTTAGCCTTTTCGAAGGAACCCACTCTGATACCAATTGAATAACATAAGCTTATACTGAGAGGGGGGGTGAATAGTATAATATGACTTTCTATTTTATTTCCAAACTAATATCAATTAATGTCCTTAATTACAATAACCAAATATAGTAGTGTGCATTAATAACTCAGATAGCAGTAGTAAGCAAGAGCACAAGTTACCACACACAATTGAGACACAATATTTAACATGGTTCCACCAATGTGAGGTACTCCACAGAGAAAATATTTTATTAAAACTTTCTCAATCAATCTATTTGGGAATCACTCCTAATTACAATGTTTATGGATCTCTATCCAAAGGAGATGCTGATCCCCTAATCTCAAGTTCATGGATCTCTTCCATAGGATAACTCTTTCCCCTTCTACTCTGGCTATGTGATCTTCTAGAGGACTCTATCTCTCTGCTGCACTAACTGGTGGACCTCTCTCCACTTGAAGACTCCTCACTCAGATATATCTTCAACTATGATAGTTTTTGGATATCTATCCACTGAGACTCTATCCTCTATACTCTGCCACCTCCAAATATATATCAATAGGCTCACTAAGAACCTGCTCAATAGGATCACACAAAACTTGGTTAACAAGCTCACACAAAAATTATCCAATGTTGAATAACAAGACCACACAAAACTTATCCAATGCTTAATAACAAGATCACACACAATCTATCCAAATATTAATAACAATATCACATAGAACTTGTACAAATATTCTCAAGAAATCTCACCAAGAACTTTCCCAAATATGCTCTAGCAAGCTCACCAAGAAATTGCCCAAATATGCTCTAGCAAGCTCACCAAGAACTTGCCCAAATATGCTCTAAAATCTGTCCACAAATCTATCCACAAAATTGTCCATAAAGCTTTCTCAAAACTATCCATAAATGCCTTCTCAAAGGCTCAATCAATCATGCTCAAGTAGCACTCAAATCTCATCCACAAATCTATCAAGGCAAAGCTCAAAGATGAACTCAATAATGAATGGCAATGTACTTTTCAATGGATGACAACAATGATCCACAATGATATCAACTCAACTCAAATCATAGAAGCATAAAGAGAATTTTTAGAGACTCAATATGTTATAATCTCAATCTCAACTCAAATCAAATCAAATCAACTCATAGAAGCATAAAGAGAATTGTTAGAGACTCAATATGTTCTAATCTCAATCTCAACTCAACTCAACTCAAATCAATCTCAACTCAACTCAAGTCAAAATTATAGAAGAATAAAGAGAATTGTTAGAGACTCAATATGTTCTAATATTACTATCAACCCAAATCAGAATAATGGTATAGTTTGTTTCTGAAGCAGAACTAAGATAACACACAGAAAAATTCACGCAAATTTCATTAACAGAGGTTTCGAATTCGGAAATACAGAGGTTTCGAATTCAAAAATACAGCAGTTCCATTCAAATGGCCAAAAGGTCCCTTTTACAATGTATGCATTCCTATTATAACAGACCCGACCCCCTTCGGACATCATTACATAGAATGCGGGATTCCCTGTAACTGCCCGCACGAGTGTTCTATCGCTGCATGCATGTTGTGGCCAGGTATCTTCCATCATCATGGCATGGGATGGCAGAGTGCCTTGCAGCCGCCTGTCCATCCACCTGCCGAGTCATCATTCATAGGAATGCACCATATTCATCTATAATCTGCTACCATGTGCCCTTCTACAATGGCCTCTATAACTACCTAGTGCTCTATGGCCACCTGTAATTTGATGCCACGTGCCCTTCTATAATGGCCTCTGTAATCGCCGACTGGTCTAGAGTCGTGAGCGTTTTGTTGCGATATCACGACGTGTTTGCTTCCTTACGCCCTCTCTCCTCTTCGGTCGCAATATCATGACGTTTTGGCATTTGGCCTCTATTTTTCTCCTTTGGGCCACGAAACCGTGACATGTCACGATTTCGCGACCATTTTACCCCTTGGTGCCTTTGCCCCAAAAGTATCATGATTTTGCAACCACTTTGCACCCTGTCACCTTGCTTTCGAAAGTGTCACGATTTCGTGACCACTTTGCGCCTTCGAGTCCAACTTTTGAAAGTGTCACGATTTCATGACCACTTTGCGCCTTCAAGCCCAGCTTCCGAAAGTGTCACGATTTCATGACCACTTTGCGCCTTCGAGTCTTGCCTCCGAAAGTGTCACAATTTCACGACCACTTTGTGCCTTCAAGCCCAGCTTTTGAAAGTTTCATGATTTTGCGACCACTTTGCACCTTCGAGTCTTGCCTCTGAAAGTGTCACGATTTCGTGACCACTTTGCGCCTTCGAGCCCAGCTTTTGAAAGTGTCACGATTTCGCGACCACTTTGCACCTTCGAGTCTTGCCTCCGGAAGTGTCATGATTTCGCGACCACTTTGCACCTTCGAGACTTGCCTCCGGAAGTGTCATGATTTCGTGACCACTTTGTGCCTTAGAGATTTACCTCCAAAGGTGTCGCGATTTCATGACCATTTTGCTCCTTGGCTCCATTGCTTCGAAAATGTCTTGATTTTGTGACCATTTTGTGCCTTGGCCTCTTTGCTTTGAAAATGTCACAATTTCGTGACCATTTGGTGCCTTGGCTTCTTTGCTTTGAAAATGTCATGATTTTGTGACCATTTTGCGTCTAGGCTGCTTTGCTTCGAAAATGTCACGATTTCGTGACCATTTTGCGTCTAGGCTTCTTTGCTTTGAAAATATCACGATTTCGCGACCATTTTGCGTCCAGGCTGCTTTGCTTCGAAAATGTCATGATTTCACGACCATTTTGCGTCCAGGCTTCTTTGCTTTAGAAATGTTGCGATTTCGCGACCATTTTGCGTCCAGGCTGCTTTGCTTCGAAAATGTCATGATTTCGCAACCATTTTGCGCCTTGGCCCCTTTTCTCAAAAAGTGTCACGATATCGCGATAGTTTGACCCTTTGGTTCCCTTTCTCAAAAAGGTGTCGTGATATCGCAACAGCTTTGGCACTTAAAGAAACAAATATTTTTGGGTGATGCAAGATTTCTTTTCCACCTCCGGATGCTCCTGCATCAGACACCCGGGGTGAATTGAGAAGTGACCTTCACTTCTGATCTGTCTAAGGTAGACCCAGGCGGTCAACCTCTGCCTTCGACAACCAAGTTGCATCTTCGATGGGCTTGCCCTTCCACTTGATCAAATACTCAGAATAACATCTGTTCCAAGTACTTCGGCCCTCACGCGTATCAAGGACTTCTTCTATCTCATCTGTGACTGGAGTAACCGTGGGAATGCTCCACAAATCCGGGCTTGGTGTTGCACTGCTATCTCCTTCATGAAACTCGACCAAATATGAAATGTTAAAAATCGGTGAGATGTTAAGTTCACTCGGCAACTCCACCTCATATGCATTACTCGAATCCCATTTCCCAATGATCCTGCATGGCCCAAATTTCTTCATCTTTAGCTTGTTATAGGTCTTGGTAGGAAACCTCTCTTTTCTTAGATGGACCATGACGGAATCTCCTACTTCAAACTCCTTAGCTTGACGCTTCTGGTCTGTCCTGGCTTTATACTAAGTATTCATCTTAGCAATGTGCCTTGTCACCTCCTCATGCACTCCCTTTAGGTGTTCAGAAAATTCTTCTACCTCAGCACTGCATTTTTATATTGTATCTATTCTTCTCAAATCTGAAGTGTTTCTTGGGATGCTCCCATAGATTATCTGGAATGGCGATTTATTGGTACTCCTGTTGACTGAGCTGTTATAAGTGAATTCTGCCTACGGCAAAACTAGATCCCATCCCTTGGGCTTGTCTCCAACCAAGCATCTTAGTAGATTGCCTAAACTCCTATTCACCACCTCTATTTGGCCATCTGTTTGGGGGTGGTATGCAGAACTGAATTTTAAATTCGTCTTCAGTTTCTTCCACAAGGTTCTCCAGAAATACCCTACAAACTTGGTATTCTTGTCTGACACAATGCTCCTTGGCAGCCCATGAAGGCGTACCACTTTCTTTAAGAATAAACCAGCCACATGGACCACATCGCTAGTCTTCTAGCAGGGAATAAAATGAGCGATTTTTGAAAACCTGTCCACTACCACAAATATGGAGTCGTTTCCCCTCTATGTCCTGGGTAAACCAAGAATAAAATCCATGCTAATATCCTCCCATGGCCTTTCAGGTATAGGTAGTGGTTGATATAAACCAGTAGGCTACCTCACACCTTTTTCCATCTGGCATATCCTACAACTTTGCATAAATTTTGCCACATCTTGTTGCAATTGCGGCCAGTAGTAGTTTTCACTAACAAGTGAGATGGTCTTGTCTTGACCAAAGTGTCCAGCTAAACCTCCACTATGCTTTTCCTTGATGATATTCTCCCTCATTGAGCTCCTCGGAATGCATAATTGGTTCCCCCTGAACAGCATTCCATCTTGAATCAAAAAATTTAACCACTTAGTCCTGTCCAATGTAACAGGCACAGTGCAGGCTTTCCAAGCTTCTGCGAAGTCGGGGTCTGTAGGGTATAAACCCTTGAGCTCAGAAAACCCTACAACCTCCACCTTCATCTCCATCAATAAACATTGCCTCCTAATCAAGGCATACACAACTCTGTTGGACCTTCCGCTCTGATGCTTCAGCACAAAGGTATAGCTCTGTAGGAACTCAACCCATTTCAGGTGCCTCTGATTCAATTTCCCTTG
This sequence comes from Wollemia nobilis, assembly GCA_028583015.1. Lineage (NCBI taxonomy): Eukaryota > Viridiplantae > Streptophyta > Pinopsida > Araucariales > Araucariaceae > Wollemia > Wollemia nobilis. The sequence goes on from JAQPPZ010000493.1 coordinate 2,538,495, forward strand.
ACTGTTAATATCTTGCGAGTGCTCGATGATCAGTATAAAGGACAAACTCCTTTGGCAACAAATAATGCCTCCATTTCTTCAGAGCCTAAACTATGGCATAGAACTCCTGATCATATACCGAATACTTCCTTTTGGCATCATTGAGCTTCTTGCTAAAATAAGCAACAGGATTACCCTCTTGGCTCAATACGGCCCCTATGGAACTACCACTCGCATCACAGTCTACTTGAAACACCTTGTTAAAATCTGGAAGTGCTAAGATAGGTTGCTCTGTGACCTTCTTCTTTAGCATAGCAAAGCTTTTGTCTGCTCCAGTTGTCCACTTGAATTCCTTCTTGTTCCCCCTCATTGTCTCCGTAAGGGATGCACAAATACTGCTAAAGTTTCTAATGAACTTTCTATAGAAACTGGCCAGACCGTGAAACGATCTCACCTCAGTCATGCTTCTTGGATCAGGCCATTCTATGATAGCCCTCACCTTTTTGGGGTCCATTTTGAGACCATCTGCTAAGATAACAAATCCCAAGTATACTAGCTCCCTCTTCACGAAGTTACACTTTTTCAGATTTATTAGCAGCTGCTCCTCCCGTAGTTTCTCAAAAACCCTCTTGATGTGCATTAGGTGTTCCTCCAGGGTTCTGCTAAAAATCAAGATATCATCCAAGTAGACGATAACAAATTTTCCTAGAAATTCCTTCAAGACTTCATTCATTAACCACATTAAGGTACTCGGTGCATTGGTTAGCCCAAATGGCATGACCAACCACTCATACAGCCCCTCTCTGGTTTTAAAGGCTATCTTCCACTCATCCCCTTATCTAATGCGGATCTGATGGTAACCACTTTTTAGGTCAATCTTCGTGAAGTACTCAGCTCCACTTAAGCAGTCCATGATAACATCCATCCTGGGCAATGGGAATCTGTATTTGATAGTGATCTTGTTAATTGCTTGAGAGTCTGTGCACATTCTCCATTCCCCATCCTTCTTAGGTGATAGCACTGCAGGTACTGCACATGGACTAAGACTCTCCCTAATCAATCCCTTCTTTAGCAGATCTTGAACCTGCCGGTTTAACTCCTCAATTTCTACAGGAGTCATTCTATGTGCAGCCTTATTTGGCAAGCTCGATCCAGGCACCAAATCTATGTGGTGACTGATCTTCCTAACAGGTGGTAAACCTTCAGGAACATTATTAGAAATGATATCTGGGAACTCCTCTAATAGTCCCATGACTTCCACTGGAGTTTCCTTACATTCTTCTTCCCTAACCCTAGGGATTATTACATAGCACATATGATCTGGTTTCAAGCCATCCAAAAATCTTCTTCCATCAACTAGACAGACTCGTGCACTGTTGCATACCTTCTCATCTGCCTCCTTCAGGGGTTTCAACTTATGTCGAACTCCATTTTTCGACAAGGAATATGTATTAGCTTGACCATCATGTACATCACTTCGATCAAACTGCCATGGTCTCCCCAGCAGCAAGTGACATGCATCCATAGGCAAGATGTCACATAAGACCTCATCTCGGTAAGTTCCAATGTTGAACTTCACCAGGCATTTCTCACTGACTAGCACTCGATGGTACTTTTGCAACCATGCAATCCGATAAGGGTGCGGGTGTTTTCTCCTCTCTAGCTGCAACTTGGCAACCATCTCCTCAGAAACCAAGTTGTCAATGCTTCCATTATCGATGATGATGTTACAGACCTTGCCTATGCACTTGCATCTTGTTCGAAATAGGTTGTTCCTCTGGTCTACCTTCTTTTCTTCATTCAACAAGACTCTTCTGATGATCATCGCTTCCCCTTGTTTTTCCTCCTCAGAGTGCTCAGATTCTACACCTTCATCTGCTACAACAGCTCGGGATTGACCCTCAGGTCTTTGATTTGGCCTTTCTTGATGCTACGGGAAGTTTTATGCTCGATGCCCTTCTTCTCTGCAGTTGAAGCAGGTTCCTCGAAAGACACCTCTTCCAAACCCTCGCCTAGGCCTACCTCTTCCCCTTGGGTAGTTGTTGTTCTGATTACATGGGCGTTGGGTATTCTCCTCTTTCTCCTCTTTCTATTTTTGGCTATTGCTTGCTTCACTAGTCTTCCCCAAATCTCTATATCTTCCTCCATTGGTTCTTCCACCAGCTCTTCCACCCCTGTCCTTTCCTCTCTGCTTACCATCAAATCTCCTATTCAGTTTCTCTTCCACTTTTAATGCAAATTGGTATGCATCCTCCACTGTGCTCATCCTAACTAGCCCCAGTTCTTCTTGAATGCTGGTTTGCAATCAATTGATGTATCATGTGACTTTATCCTTATTCGCCTCAGAATGGCCAGTTCTAATTGAGATCTGATAGAACTCCTCCGTGTACTCCTTGACAGATTTAATTTCCTGTCTAAGACTCTGCATATTTCTGAACAAATCCAACTCATAATCTGTAGGGATGAATTGCCTTTTCAACTTCTCTACCATCCTATCCCACCTGGTGATATTTTCCTTTCCCCTCCTATTTCTTTCTAGCTATACTCCTTTCCACCAGATGCTAGCATGTCCTTTCAGCTTTGTTTTCATGAACCTTATCTGATTTGGGTCTGAGATCTCTTCATACTCGAAATACTCCTCCATGTCGTTGATCCAATCTATCAACTCCTCAAGGTTGAGATTCCCAGAATAAGTAGAGACATCAAACTTTGAATTCTTCCCAATCTGGGATATGGCCCTATAAAGCCTAGCCTCTACTGGATCCAATGCTTCTTCCTCATCAGATGGACCCTCTTTTTCCCAAACTTCATCTTCACTGGGTTCCTCCCTTCTTGGCTCAACTCCTCTTCTGATTTCCTCCTGTAGGGCTTCAAATTGCCTCTACAAGGCTCTAAGATTGACCTCTGCTTGCCTGTTCCTCACACCACCATGGTTCCTATGCGGGGGCATCCTGTTCACTTCCTCACACCCACAACCACAATCCTGGCACAAACTGCCTCACTATCGACGATCAGTTTGCGCACTCAGAACCTTTTGGCTCTGATACCACTTGAAGTAGAACTAAGATAACACAAAAAAATTCATGCAAATTTCATTAACAGAGGTTTCGAATTCAGAAATATAGAAGTTCCATTCAAATGGCCAAAAGGTCCCTTTTACAATGTATGCATTCCTCTTATAATAGACCCGACCCCCTTCGAACATCATTACATACAATGCAGGATTCCCTGTAACCACCCACATGAGTGTTCTGTCGCCACATGCATGTTGTGGCCAGGTATCTTCCATCATCATGGCATGGGATGGCGGAGTGCCCTGCAGCCGCCTGTCCATCCACCCATCGAGTCATCATTCATAGGAATGTGCCATAGTCATCTGTAATCTGCTACCACATGCCCTTTTGCAATGGCCTCTGTAATCGCCTAGTGCTCTATGGCCACCTGTAATTTGATGCCACGTGCCCTTCTGCAATGGCCTCTGCAATCACCGGCTGGTCTGGAGTCATGAGCATTTTGTCATGATATCACGATGTGTTTGCTTCCTTACGCCCTCTCTCCTCTTTGGTCATGATATCACGACGTTTTGGCATTCGGCCTCTGTTTTTCTCCTTCGGGCCATGAAATCGCAACATGTTGCGATTTCGCGACCATTTTACCCCTTGGTGCCTTTGCCCCAAAAGTGTCATGATTTTGCGACCACTTTGCACCCTGTCACCTTGCTTCCGAAAGTGTCACGATTTCGCGACCACTTTGCACCTTCGAGTCCAGATTCCGAAAGTGTCATGATTTTGTGACCACTTTGCGCCTTTGAGCCCAGCTTCTGAAAGTGTCACGATTTCATGACCACTTTGCGCCTTCGAGTCTTGCCTTCGAAAGTGTCACGATTTCGTGACCACTTTGCACCTTCGAGCCCAGCTTTCAAAAGTGTCACGATTTCGTGACCACTTTGTGCCTTCGAGTCTTGCCTCTGGAAGTGTCGTGATTTCGTGACCACTTTGCACCTTCGAGCCCAGCTTTTGAAAGTGTCACAATTTTGTGACCACTTTGTGCCTTTGAGTCTTGCCTCCGAAAGTGTCGCGATTTCGCGACCACTTTGTGCCTTAGAGATTTGCCTTCGAAGGTGTCGCGATTTCATGACCATTTTGCGCCTTGGCTCCATTGCTTCGAAAATGTCATGATTTCATGACCATTTTGTGCCTTGGCCTCTTTGCTTTGAAAATGTCACGATTTCGCGACCATTTGGCGCCTTGGCTTCTTTGCTTTGAAAATGTTGCGATTTTGCGACCATTTTGCATCCAGGCTGCTTTGCTTCGAAAATGTCATGATTTTGTGACCATTTTGTGTCTAGGCTGCTTTGCTTCAAAAATGTCACGATTTCATGACCATTTTGCGTCCAGGCTGCTTTGCTTCGGAAATGTCGTGATTTCGCGACCATTTTGCGTCTAGGCTGCTTTGCTTCGAAAATGTCACGATTTCACGACCATTTTGCATCCAGGCTGCTTTGCTTCAAAAATGTCATGATTTCGTGACCATTTTGTGCCTTGGCCCCTTTTCTCAAAAAGCATTGCGATATCGCGACAGTTTGACCCTTTGGCACCCTTTCTCAAAAAGGTGTCGCGATATCGCGACAGCTTTGGCACTTAAAGAAAAAAATATTTTTGGGTGATGCAAGATTTCTTTTCCACCTCTGGATGCTCCTGCATCAGTTTCATATGACTTAAAAAATCACTTCACACATCACTTGACTAGTCTCAATAGCCTCAACTCAACCAATCATCACAAGGAATAACTCTTTCTCACACAACCTGTATCGCTCCAAATTTTTCGCATCCCTACCTTCAGGCTATTGGATCCGCGCCTGAAAGGAGGATGGGAAAAGGATGTCGTAGTACCTTGAACTGAGAGGACTTTGTGAAGGTCCCGCCTCTCAAGGGAGGTGTATTTTGATGATTTTTCGACGGATGGTGGGTTCACCAGGAAACATTTAACGACGACTTCCACGCCTAGGTTTTGGAATGTGTTTTAGTGTGTTCATTTTTAACCTTAAGCATTCATATCCTAGGTTTGGCCGAATGAATCTAGATTAATCTATATGAAAATGCAAATTCCATGAATACAAAAAACAAGTTTAAAGACAGAAAATAGAGAGATTACAGAATGCAAATGAGGAATACCTGATCCGGATGTCTGAAGAAGATTCTGATGTTGAAGCAGTCTGGATCGTCTGAGATTCGATAGAATCATCTGCAATCAGACAAGATCGTCTGAGATCTGACGAATTCGTCAGACGAATTCATCAGAGACCTGCAAAACCGAAAACAGATGCAAAATACAAAAAGTACTATAGTGCTAATAGAGGGAAATGATATAAAATGGCAGCAATGTTATCAAACTGAAACTTAAACACAGAGACAGAAATGAATCATGCTAATTAGATGATAATTAGGATTTAATTATGCACTTAATCTAAATGGGTGAACTCCAAATGCAAAATAACATAAAACACTGAATAGACTATCTAATTTGCAGAATAAAATGACAGAGAAAAGGTTGAGAAAGGCAAACTTCAGGCACTGATTGCCTTAATACGGACTGCAGTCGAGATCGTCTCGCATCAGTACGAAATCGCCTCGAATTCGACAGGTTCGCCTCCGATCTGAACAGGTTCATCGACGACGATAGGTGCTGGCTCGGCTGAAGAACAGATGATGTACCTGCAACAAAATTGATATGGAACTAGTGCAAATGAAGAATAGGGATGATTTAACGTGAATGGAGTTAACTTGCGAGAGAATTTCGGCCGAGGGGGTGCTAAAGGAATAGTTTAGGATTAAATAGGCTTAGGGGAGTAGTTAGGAGGTTGGAGATCATCCCAATTTGGGAGATCTCCAATGGGGGAGGGTCCCAACGGTGCAGACACGCTTCTACCCAGATTGGAGACCCGTTGGAACAGAATCCAACTTTGCAAAATCAGTTTTGCGACAAGATCGTCCGGACGTCCTAGTCCGGACGAAATCGTCAAATCCGGAGCGATATCGTCTGATCGGCGACGATATCGTCAAACGGTCAAAACAACCTCTAAAAATGGCACGAAAAAGGGGAAACGGATTTCTCGACGGTTAACGGGCGGTTTGGGAGGTTAAATTTGAATTTTAAATTATTTACTAAGGTGAATGTAATTATTGTAATTTTACTATGCCAATTTTAGGGTGCTACATTTTGCCCCCTCTTTAGCGAATTTTTCGAAGAAAATGCGTTAAAGATGAGTTCTTCTCAATCTACGAGAAAGCAAAAATTATTCCCATTTTTAGGCGACGATTCTTGGTCGAATCGTACGACAGCTTACTATGGTGCCCCCTCCGTGTTTTTACCCAAATCGAACGTTTGAGGTAAAAACGCGGAAAAGCAAAATATTATTTTTGAATAAAATTAAAAAAAATAGGGTAAAACCCTAATTCATTTTTACTGTTCATTTTCTGGGTTTTTGGAGCTCTGAAGCAAAAATGGTGGAGACGACGCACAGATCGACAGAGGTCCGACGCGGTCTACGGGTAAGAGTCCAGACTGATCTATGATGCTTTAATTTAACTTTACATGCTTTGTAGGTAATTTTTAGATGATTTTTGAGCATCGCGGCCATTTTTGGGCCGTCGACGTCGTCGGGACGAAATCGTCCCGATTTCGATGAAATCGTCTCAATTTCGGCAATTTCGCCCGAGGGCGAAATCGTCGAAAGGGGGACGATTTCATCAAATTAGGGACGATTTCGAACTACGAAATCGGAGACGATTATGCTCAAATTTGGGACGATATCGTCCAATAGTGGGCGATATCATCAATTGTACAAAATTGAACTTTTAACTTGCATTATTGATTACTTGAATTGTTTATTAATGATTGCTTGTTGTTTTGTTGTTTATGTTTGCAGAGAGGATTACTAAAGAGCAGAGAATGGAAATACGACGGGTTGAGAGATGACTTGGCCGCTCTTACACAGGCAGAGCGGGATCAGCTGGCACAGGCCGGCTTACTGCATGTGGCAGAAATGCCACAAGTTTCTACAGACATGGGGCTACTGACGGCCCTAGCAGAGAGGTGGTATCCGGGCTCTTCATGTTTTTGGCTACCTACAGGGGAGATGACTCCCACTTTGGAGGATGTATGGAGGATTCTAAGAATCCCCATACAAGGACGGCTGATTACTCCTACGGCCAATCAGGGCCGCGCTATGGGACGGCTGTGCGGTGACCCGAGCTTCGCCCTAGAGAAGGGCGGAGTTAACATCGAGGCACTGCGCCAGATGCCTGGGGCATCTACACTCACACGGGTTCTAGCTGGAGTAGTTGGTGGACTTTTGCTGTGCCACCAGAGCGGGTGCAGGGTGCCGTGGATGCTCGTAGATGTGATCTACGATATGCGGGACCACGGGTACAGGTTCTCATGGGGCAGTTTTGTACTATGCCGATTGTACAGGATCCTGTATGGGGTCGTGTACAAGGGCGGCCGATGTCTAGTTATGACATCGCTACTACAGGTTTGGTGCTGGGAGCACATTGCGGTGCGGAGGCCGGTAGGGCTTCCTCTGATAGGGGTTGACGGGGAGAGGCCCCGAGTCTTCTATTGGTGGCTTCGGAGAGGGGCACAGCGACGGATCGACCTGTCGATGTCCCGGAGGCTATTGGATGACCTAGTCCCAGACCAGATCACCTGGAGGCCATGGAGGGAGCATCCAGGGTGGCCAGAGGATGGACAGGAGTTGGCTCGCGTTAGGCGAGTTTGTTGGCTGAGGATGGAGAGGGGAGAGGTGGAGCTCCATAGGTACGACCGAGTTTTGAGGCAGTTCGGTCTACAGCAGGGGATCCCATCCCTCAGAGATTACGAGTTTTCTCGGACTATCCGGGATAACACTACGGTTAGCGGGGCTCCCGACATGCAGCGGTTCTGGAGCCAGGACACAGATGATGCCCCCATCCAGCCAGTGGATGGGGACGACGTAGGAGTAGCCGATGGCTACGATGCCTGGTACGTAGGCATCCGCCCTCCTCGGATGATGAGGGCACAAGGTCCGATCCATGTGGTTGTGCATCGGATAGGGAGGCGATGCCAAGCGGTGATGGAGGCAGCCCAGGGTCATGGTAGGAGAGAGGCGAGGAGGCCACAGGCACAGGAGCGGCCATGGCAGAGAGAGAGGGAGAGGAGGGAGGCGAGACCCCCATCTCCATAGAGGCCACCATCGCTCGATAAGGGCAAGGGTGTGGACACAGGAGAGAGTAGCGAGATGGCTACTCTTCGGGTGGAGAGAGATCATCTGTAGGCCCAGGTGCAGACGCTACAGGATGCGGCTGCACGACATCGGGCTGAGGTGTCACAGCTATGGGATGAGATTGCATGCCTCAGGGCACGGGGCGAAGGGGCGAGCTCTAGGGAGTTGACACGGGCTATCGCCCAACTGACATTTTACCAGACATTATACTTCCAGCTGGTGCCAGAGGCGGATAGACTACCCCTGCCAGCTAACATCGTAGATCCGATCAGGATCGGGTCATCGAGGACCACGTCCCGGTCGAGGACGAGGACTACACAGACGGTGATGGGGCCACCTCGTCCACCTCAGGGCGGGGGAGGAGATGAGGCAGAGAGCTCGAGGGGCTCTCGAGGCTAGAGGGCTGGACACTGACATTGTATTATATTTGTTTTTGTTGATAGAGGATTGAGTATGCCGAGGTACAGATTGTGGCATACCAATCCAGTTTTGATGATGTACATATATTTGTGATATATATAGATGAGATATTTTTGATCATATGACTTGTCTTATGTATTTTTATGATGCTTTTAATGTTTTGATTGATTGATTTGATAATTGGATGTAATTATGTCGTTGGGAATATTATAATTTGAATGTCATGCGTGTAATATTTTAAATGAAATAATCTGATGTAACAATTTGATTTGTTGTAATGAAATGTAAAAATAAAAAGAGACTTCTAACAATAATTTCAAAGGACATTGTCGCTATTATAGACCATTTCATGGAGTCGCTGCTCACTCGGTCGTCAAGCTAGTCCCATTTATAGAAATATTGTTAAAAAGTAAAAGAGTGCTTAAGAAACTGTCTTAAGACTTTGGTGCAATAGTGCAAATGGTGATGATGATGGTTTGTTTTCAGATTTTTATAAAAAATATTTGTGCATGAAATAATGTTTTAAAATGATTTTTGCTAGGCATAAATTCCTAAGTATGATAAAATTTTTGGATAATTCTTTAGGAATTATACCATCATTGCAAAATTGAAGGTTGACATAATGACATGAAATAATGAAAATGTGTTTGCTTTTGAAAAGCATAATTTGTGTAACATAATGAATTAAGTCATATGGTTTTCATGATTTTTAATAAATGGGGAATAAAATTGTTACAATGGTTTGCGCTAGGCATAGAATATGTAGGTATAGACTCATACCATCATCGTGAAAATCCAAAAAAGATAGTTTTATTGCATGGTTGATTTTTGATGAACAGAAAATATGAAAATGAGGACTTGCGCTAGGCATAAAATTCCAATTTTGGTTTTGAAACTATACCATCGTCGCGAAAGTCAACCAGATATATATGTATATGTTTTTTATTGTATATTTTGAAAGAAATTTTTGATTTTTGTATTATATAGTTGTCTGTATGGTAAACAAGCTGTACTTGATTTATTCCAAACAAGTTGCAAAAAATAATATTTCAAATTATTTTGAAGACAAAAGTTAGATTTATAAGGAATCCCATGTGCATATGTGAATTCATTTCCGATCTTGATTTATCATAATGATACACAAAATCTCTCAAATACAAATGTGTGTGCAATTGCATTGTTCTTTTACCAGTTTTGAGCAAGGTACTATGATACAAGTGATTTGAAGAAACCAAATAAGTGTTCATTATCCATGATGTAGATGCATATAACCATACTAGGCTACTATGTAGGTCGGATTATCAAGAGCTAGCTAATCCATAAGCAGACATAGGTCTGTACAAAAGAAGGTCGCTAATGTGACAGACATATCACCACGCTAGGAGTTACCCAAGGCCAAGCAGGTTGGGCACAAACCACCTGTTATGGGGCTTACCTCACGGTTTTCGAATAATTGAGAATTCCGGGGATTCAAGCTCATCAACCCTTCTTTTCTTTTCAAAGGGTAGGGAAAGGGATTTTATTGCTTTCTTGCTTTCTTTTGAACTTTGCTTATTTTTCTTTTTGTATTTCTTTTGCTTGATAATGCTTGGAACATTGCTGAAATAACATTTTTCTTTTCTCTTTTCTTTTTCTTGAACTTTTCTTTTCTTTTTCTTTGCTAGGGATACTTGCTCGGATTAGCTGTAGAGCAAGGGATTTTTATTTCGGGTAGGGGTGAGCTTGTCCTTTTGCCAATTCTCAAAGATTCTAGACCATGTGCATGATAGGATAGCAGGGGAAACTTTTCGCTCAAGAAATCAGTTCTACTATGTAGCAAAACATGGAAATTACAAATATAATCATTTTATTGTGAAAAGATGTGCTTGGTTTAAGTAAATAACAAGATCAATTCTCTATGCTCAAACTTTATTTAATTGAATTTTGTGAACTTTGATATAAGAGAGATTAGTAATCATGCCAGATAAAATCAAGATATTTATTGTTGTGAGTGTGCAAGTGAGGGATGCCAAATAAATGCTAATTTATCCAAAAATAATTTAAAACATATAACTGCAATAATTGTAAGAAAATATATATAAACACTTTTGAGAAGTTTTGAGACTGTTGACTCTCGCTTTCTTCTTTATTTGGGTTTCGAAAGAGTCAAGCATATAGTTGTTATTATATTTTTATCATTATTTTGATTTTTGGTTTTATTTTTTTGATTTTGAGCATAAAAAATTTAACAAGTGCTTTAAATAAATGCAATAGATAGTTTTGAAGATTATGAATATTTTTGATGTTTTTGGATTTTTATAAATTTGAAAGAAATATAAAATTTTTTGAAAACAAATATATACAAGGATGAAGAATGACCAAATTTATGCATAGTAACGTTTAAGATGCAAAATATTCATGGGTTCTTTAAGTTCTTTACCATCTAAGGTAGATAATTTGTATGCTCCTGATTCAAATTTAGCAGTAATAATGTATGGTCCAAGCCAATTGGGCTCGAATTTACCTTTAATGTCCTTAGTTGCATTTGTATTTTTTTGATTTTCTTTTAAAACAAGGTCACCGATCTCAAAGGAGCGATGACGAACTTTTTTAGCATATGATCTTTTAAGCTTGTTTTGGTAAGCACGGAGATGCTCCAAAGCATTGATGCATTTTTCATCTAAGAGTTCCAGCTGATTGAGTCGCACAGCACGATATTCATCTCCTACTTCAGTATCTTGAAGTAGCAGAGCCAAAGAAGGAACTTCCAATTCAAATGGAAAAACTGCTTCAACACCATATACCAAAACAAATGGTGAAGTTCCCGTGGGAGTTCGAACACTAGTTCGATAGGCCCACAAGGTGGATATAATTGAATGTGCCAGTCACAGCCAGTTTTATTGACCAATATTTTAAGAATTTTAATTAAGGTTTTGTTAGATGCTTCGCTTGACCATTACCACGAGGATAATAGGGAGTGGACCAGCGATGTTGAATCTTATATTTTTGACATAATTTTTTAACATCTTTATTTTTGAAACAAGTTCCATTGTCAGAGATGAGATTGGCAAGAATTCCGAACCTGCAAATGATTTGATTAAAAATAAATTTAGAAACTTGTGTGCCAGTGCAAGAAGCTAAAGGCATAGCTTCGACCCACTTCGTGAAATACTCAATGGCGGTTATGATGAACTTATGTCCATCAGATGACACAGATTGATTTTGCCAATAATATCCAAGCCCCATTTAGAAAAGGGCCAAGGAGAAGAAATAGCTTGCAGCTCTTGTGCAGGCGCATGGACAAGGTCAGCATGTTTTTGGCACTTGTCGCAATGGCGCACATATTCATGTGCATCCGTTTCCATGGTAGGCCAAAAGTATCCTATCCGAAGGAGCTTTTTAGCAATAACACTACCACTAAAGTGTCCTCCACAGGATCCATCATGGGCTTCACGCAAGGCTGATTTAGACTCTTCTAAGTTTAAACATCGTAATAAGATACCTTCAAAAGATCTCCTATATAAAGTATTGCCAATTATTACGAATCGACTTGCTCGTCGACGTAATAACCATGGTTTCTATTAGAATTGGCAAGGAAAGTCCCATTTTGAAGAAAATCAAATATGTCTATATACCAAGGTTCGGGAGTTGTTTCATTGATTAGAAACACATCCAAAGGCTCTAAGCATGACTTATTTGAAGCAGGTTCCTAGAGTCGACGAATAATGATAGTAGCATATTCGTCATCTAACTCCAAGGGAAGAGAGATCACGCCATAGCATCTGCACGGTTGCTAGTTCGAGGAATGGCTTCCAAGGTAACTTGATCAAATAAAGACATTAATTGTAAAACATAGGCCTTATATGGGCAAGGTTTATCATCTCTGGTTTGATAAACTTCATTAATTTGGTTTATAACAGTTGGGAATCACCAAAAACTAAAGGTGTTTAATTTTAGCGCTAGGGCAGCTCGTAATCCAAGGATTAGAGCTTCATACTATATTGTTGGTGCAAGCAAATGTCAATTTGAAGGAAGAGAATAAGATGTTTGAAGATATTAAAATAATACCACACCCACTCATGCATCGGGCTCCATCAAAGTATAAGGACCATTGTTCGGTATGGTCCCTCGAATTGAAGGCATTCATCGAAACTCGATGATGAGGGATGGGTAGACTCTAAGGGTGCAAATAATTGATCTCTATGATTTGACCCTTAACACTTTCTATGAATGTGAGATCAAACTCGCTTAGAGCAAGAACCCACTTGGTGGTGCGACCCGATAAATAAGGTCGACTCATGAGATACCTTAAGGATCTATTTAGAATGACATAAGTTTTTTGATAGCATATAATGTCTTAATTTTGATAGCAAACACGCTAGACATAGTTTTTCCAACGTGTAGCGGGTTTATAACGATGAAGGTTCGCTAATATAATAATTAGCACTTCTCCTTTTATCATCAAGTTGAGCTAACATAGCCCCTAAGGAACAAAAAATATAGAGGAGAAATGGGCGATCAAATTTAGGTGGTGAAAGCAAGGGGATTAAGGAGGTATTGTTTGAGAAGTTCAAGCTTCTCACATTTATCCCAATTAAAGGGACTCCTTCTTAAGGAGTTTAAGAAAGGGACCGGTTTTATCCACCACTTATCGATGAAGCGACGGATGGCTTGAAGCTTACCTTGTAAACTTCTAACTCAATATATTAGTCGATCGGGCATATCGTGATGGCCGCAATCTTGAGAGGTCGATTTCAATACCATAAAGAAACTAAAACCTAATAGTTTCGAATTTAACTCCGAATATGCATTTTTGTTGGATTTAATCGAATGAGATATTCTCTATCGATTAAAGACTTTCCTTAATCATCTAATGATTATTTTAATAATAAGGAGCTATAATATCATCTCTAATCATGTGATATCATGCATATATCATGAAAATGTAGGTCATAGCTCTTGATAAGTTGCACGCGTTCTTTAAGCCAAATGGCATCACTTTCCAAAAAGGTACCCAGGGGGTAATAAAGGCTGTTTTAGCCTGGTCTTAAGGAGCTATCCGAATTTGATTATAACCGGAGAATCCATCCATTAGGGACATCATCCCACTTTCGACAGTGAAGTCAATGATTTGGTCCATGTTTGGAAGAGGAAAGTCATCTTTAGGGCATGCAACATTAATATCTCTAAAATCTATGCAAACCCTAACTTTGGTAGCTTCTTTCTTGGTGATTGGAACTACGTTTGAGATCCATTCAGCATAATCAATAGCTTGTATAAAGATAACATTCAGGAGTTTTTCTAACTCCCCTTTGACTAGCAGAGCCACTTTGGGATGCATTTTTCTAAGTTTTTGTTTAACAGGTTTAGCATCCGGATGGACCACTAGATGATGCATGACTACAGAAGGGTCTAGACCTGGCATATCTTCGTATGTCCAAGCGAAGACATCTTCATACTCTTTAAGGAATGCAATGTATTGTTCTTGTTTTTCTTGGCTTAATTCTGATCCAATATTGATTATGTGAGGATTATCCTCAGTTCCAATATTAATTTTAATGACGTTTTCTACCTCCATGTGTAGATCTCTTTCAAAGTTAGGTGGGGCGGGTGAAACGCCCAATTCTTGTAATTCTTGTAAGGTTAATTTAGATAAGTCATTCTGAGGATTAGTGGCTTCAAGTTGGGCTATAGTTGGTATAGAACCATCAAAATAAAATCCATTGTGTAACATCTCTTCAACAGAGACATCATGGAAGATATCTCCTTCCAACTCTTCATCGGGGTCAACAATCATTTCAGGGTATGCTATGGACAGCATGTTGCATGAAAACGACTGATTTTTAATAGGCAAATCAACATGCCTATCCATATAATCTTGATAGCATATGAGATGATCATCATCCTCAAAAGGAAAGGGTTGACCCTTACTAGGAAATAGGCCCACGCCACAGCGGGCAGGCCATGGTTCTACCTCGAAAGGTTCTTTCATGCCATTTTGGGAAGGTCCCAAGCCTTTCCCTTCATATCCCATTTTAAGCATCATGGGTTTAGCTTTAATATAATCATTGGTAAAATAACACCGAGCATATCCTTCATGATGAGTTTTGATATTTCGAGGGATTCTTCCCCAGTCATATCCTTTATAAATGAAGGCACAACTCCCGACTTGGTAAGTACTTCCCATAGGTTGTGGGAGGCCCAAAGTACGAGGAGATGGCGGTAAGTTATTTAAAAGGTTTGAATCTTGCATGAAAACATTTGTCTTTTCTGATATTAAGGTTGTAGATAAATCTGGTAAGAGTTCATCAGAAAGGGCATAAGATGTAGAAGGCTTATTACCTATGTCTTTAGCTGTGGAAGGTATGATAGATGTGTCTACAGGTTTTGAATTTATAGGGATAGAACTTGAAGGATTGGTTGTAGATTTAAAATCTTTTTGAGGTTCTAAAATGATTTGTTTAGAGGGTTGTTGGTCTATATAGGAGGATGAAATTAATGGAGGGGAAATAGGTGAAGTTATGGGTTTATGTTTCACAGTTTTGGATGAAAAATAAGAACTAGGATGTGTGGATGACAGGGCAGGGCAAAATTGCACTCCAACAGGTTCTGCCAAAGCACACATATCAAAAGGTCTAGGGTCACCATGAATAGTGACCAACTGATTTTTAAACTCAAATTTAACACATTGGTGTAAAGTTGAGGGGACCGCTCGCATGGCGTTGATCCAAGGGCGACCCAAAAGTATATTGTACGATGTTGGACAATGTACAATAAACACGGTTGTTTCTAGGGTTCTAGGGCCAACTTGCAATGGGAGGGTAATAACTCCACACGTTTCTTGTGTTTCGTCATTAAAAGCTTTGATAATCATATCAGTTTTCTTCATTTCATCACTTCTAAAGCCAAATCGTTGGTAGAAGTCAAAGGTGCAAATGTTTAGAGATGAGCCATTATCAATCAAAACTCTTTTGATGGCTACATCTCCAATTAAAGCAATAATGTATAAGGGATTGTCCTTATGTAAACTGTGTTGTGGGATATCTTTATCCCGGAAGTCAATACAATCAATCTCTCGAGTGATGATAGTATTAGCCATAGCTTCAGGTTGAATGTTTTGAGGTACCATCATTTGGCTCAATGTAAGCATCAACTCATCCCTATGGGTGGGAGAGGATCTTAATAAATCTAAGAGGGAAATTCTGGCCGTAGTATTGGACAATTGCTCATTAATATTGTAAGGGGGTTTAGATTGAACAGTAGGAACATGATTCCCTTTATTGGGGTTTTTCAAAACGAATGGAGCTGATCCATCGTTCTGGTTTGGTTCTTGTTGAGAGTTTTGAGCTTGTTGTCGAGTAACGACTCCAATGGTACCTACAATGTTATAGTGAAGACGTTGAACTGGTCTCGGTTGAGCATTAATGGCTTCTTCATTAGAAAGGAATATATTAGAAGAGGGTCGAGTAGTGACTCTTCTAGGAAATGGTTCTTCTGGAACCATAGCATCTGTGACGGGTTGAATAGGGTCTGATTCATTTTCAGAACTATTTGATTGGTTTGAAGTAATGTCTAGTTCACTTTCACTATCTGATTCTATATCACTAGAATCAGAAGTTTGAAAATTATGTAAGGGCCTGGTCGTAACCAGGGATAAGGTCGTGTCAAATATTTGAGGATCCTGAATAGGTAATTGTCCGCTAATGGTTCCTACATATCGGGTAGGAGGGGGAACATTATGATGTTCGATTTGATTGGCTACCTCTTTACCATGTCTTGGTAAAGGGTGTTGAAATATGTCTAGAGTTTGATTGGCATTTTGATTTTGATTTTGAGGAATGGTCTTTTGAGTATTATTAGGAGGGTTTTGTTTAGGTTGGAAGGCTTGCACTTCCATTTCATTATTGTCAATCAAATCTTGTATTTTATGTTTCAATATTTTACAAGCGTTGGTAGAATGTCCAGGTCCTCTATGGAAATCACAGTGCAAGTCAGCTCTATATCCGGGTATAGTTGGATCAGGTTCCCGGATGGCTGGTAATTGGATCAAACCTCTTTCGAGTAATTGAGGTAAAATAGTTGATAAGGGTTGGTTTAATCTAGTGAATTCTCGAGGAGGCTTGTCGGGAGGTTTCAATATGAATTTTTCTGTTGTCTTCGTTGCATTGATATTAGCAACGTTTCTGCTGTCGGTGACTCCAGTCACCGACAACTTGTTTGTTTTTATATTGATTTCTGGATGTTTTCTCATCATCCTTCTTCCTGAGTTGGCCTCTCCTAATGAGGGCATCTTCTACTCTTCGAGCTAAATCTATAGCTTGATCGAAGGTAGTTAAAGTAGCAGTCGATAGCTCATAAGATATCTGTTCTTGTAAATTGTTGATGAAAATGTCCAACATTTCCCTATAAGGCAGCACAAAGTGCAGTTTTCCTATCAATTGCCTCCATCTAGCTAAGAAATCGGCAAAGCATTCATCCTTGTCTTGTTTTAAATTGTATAGGTCTTTAATAGTTACATGCCTCTCGATGTAGGCACTAAATTGATGGACAAATGATTTCGCTGTTTCTTTGAAGTTTCTCAAAGAATGAGTGGGCAATTGATAGTACCACTCTAATGCCATTCCACCTAAACTTTTGGGGAACATTTTTAGTAATAGCAAGTCGTCATGCGATATGTCGTGACATGCTATCCTAAACATGCGAAGATGCTCTATGGGATCTTCGGTTCCTTTATATATAGGCAGGACGGGCATGGGAAAATGCTTAGGGTATGGTTGAGCTACAACTATGGGATCCAAAGGTTGACTACAGATCTCTCGATAATTATACGAGGGGCGGTAGGGATCTATCTGGTCCATACGTGAAGCTAATTGTTTCACCATGGCTTCCAGATTACTAGTTTGCCCCCCATATTGGTTCGGTAGGGCATTGACATGAGTGTTATGGGCATATGATGGAGGAACATGAAGATTAGATGCCATGTTACTGTTGTGTAAAATATTGGTAGGAAAAGTATTATGGAGGAATTTTGAAGTTGGATTATGTTGTATTCCGGATTGTTGAAAGTTTGTATTTGGCTTTGTTTTAGGTTTTTGCTTACTTGAAGCATATTGCTCAATAGTTTGGCGGAACAAAGTAGTGAAGGAAGGTTTCTTTTGTATGGGAGTGATTTTAGGTTGAATAACAGGTTCCTTAGGAGGTTGGGTAACCTGTTGTTTTGACATGTTTTGAGCCATAGTGACCATATCCGTATTGGATGGTCCAGCCTTGTCACTTTCTTGATCAATGAAAGACAAGGGATTAGTGCGCATATTGCACATATATTCCATGGCTGCTTGAGTGTTACTAATTTGCCCTTTATCAAGGCGAATTGCCACATTAAGGTCATCAATGTTATCCATGAGAAATTTCTTGAAATGCTCTGCATTGTCAAAGGCAATAGTTCCATTTGGAGCTACTCTAGGGGATGAGGGTCCATCCTCTTTAACACTTCCTTCTTGTTCCTTATCTTCACCTAAGTCTTCGTCTGATTGACCTAGAGTTTCTCCTTCCGGATTTGAATCTCCAAGAAGGACATTTGGGTCTTTAGTTGTATCTTGTAACCAATCTTCTCCTTCTCCTAAAGTTTCTTTACCATTCCTAAGTTTAGGCATGGTGCTAAGTTTTGATTTCAGCAAATATATATATATATATATATATATATATATATATATATATATATATATGCAACAAATTAAGAGGTATATATTTACTATATACCTACTACAATATTTGAAAAATGAAATGTTTAAGTTTTTTGCTAAGTTTTTGATTTTTTAGTTTTTTAGTTTTTTTGAAACAATATAATAAAGACAACAAATAACACAATAAATGCAAGAAATAATACTGAAGTAATAATCTAGTTTTCTATAAACAATTTATGAATATCATTAATAGGTTCGAGTTGTTCAGGAGTCATGAAGTGTTCTTCTTCAAATTGAAAGTTTTCTTTTAAAAATTTGATGAAAAGAGCTATAGTGATGTTGTCTGTTTCAGATGCTGGTTGATAAAAGTAAAGCTCGTGGCAATACTCTCGATATAACACAGCTCGCGGAACTCTATTCCATATTTCCCTATCTGTAAGAACAACCTCTTGGTCTTCTACACAACCTAGGAACTGGTGCACAATGGCTGCGTTCTCGAGGTATTCCTCGAAGGTGAACAACTCTAAAGATACTAGAGCTCTCCTATAGGCTAACCATCTATGGCAGGCTCTTTGAAGTTCATGATAAAAAACTAGTTGGTGAGGATCCAGGATTCTATCTAGGACTAGCCTCTTGATTTGCTTAAGTTGTGTGGACCTAGATGAGATGAGACTAAGTCTTCTATCAAGTTCGTTCCACAGGAATTGATTTCTACTTGTTTCAGGCACACTAAGGACAGAATTGACTTCTATGGCTGCCAATTGATTTTCTACGTTTATAGTAACCGCTAACCTTTTCTTAGGAGCTACCATCTAAACATGTTTTCAAACTTAAATGTTTTAAAATGCATCTATGTTTTAGTTGTTCTATATATGTTTTTGTTTTTGTTTTTTTTTTGTTTTTCAAAAGGTTATGATGCATTCACGTCGGGTTCACCAAAATGTATCGCTCCAAATTTTTCGCATCCCTACCTTCAGGCTATTGGATCCGCGCCCGAAAGGAGGATGGGAAAAGGATGTCGTGGTACCTCGGACTGAGAGGACTTTGCGAAGGTCCCGCCTCTCAAGGGAGGTGTATTTTGATGATTTTTCGACGGATGGTGGGTTCACCAGGAAACATTTAACGGCAGCTTCCACGCCTAGGTTTTGGAATGTGTTTTAGTGTGTTCATTTTTAACCTTAAGCATTCATATCCTAGGTTTGGCCGAATGAATCTAGATTAATCTATATGAAAATGCAAATTCCATGAATACAGAAAACAAGTTTAAAGACAGAAAATAGAGAGATTACGAAATGCAAATGAGGAATACCTGATCCGGATGTCTGAAGAAGATTTTGATGTTGAAGCAGTCTGGATCGTCTGAGATTCGACAGAATCATCTGCAATCAGACAAGATCGTCTGAGATCTGACGAATTCGTCAGACGAATTCGTCAGAGACCTGCAAAACCGAAAATAGATGCAAAATACAAAAAGTACTACAGTGCTAACAGAGGGAAATGATATAAAATGGCAGCAATGTTATCAAACTGAAACTTAAACACAGAGACAGAAATGAATCATGCTAATTAGATGATAATTAGGATTTAATTATGCACTTAATCTAAATGGGTGAACTCCAAATGCAAAATAACATAAAACACTGAATAGACTATCTAATTTGCAGAATAAAATGACAGAGAAAAGGTTGAGAAAGGCAAACTTTAGGCACTGATTGCCTTAATACGGACTGCAGTCGAGATCATCTCGCATCAGTACGAAATCGCCTCGAATTCGACAGGTTCGCCTCCGATCTGAACAGGTTCGTCGACGACGATAGGTGCTGGCTCCGGTTGAAGAACAGTGATGTACCTACAACAAAATTGATATGGAACTAGTGCAAATGAAGAATAGGGATGATTTAACGTGAATGGAGTTAACTTGCAGAGAATTTCGGCCAGGGGGGTGCTAAAGGAATAGTTTAGGATTAAATAGGCTTAGGGGAGTAGTTAGGAGGTTGGAGATCATCCCAATTTGGGAGATCTCCAACGGGGGAGGGTCCCAACGGTGCAGACACGCTTCTGCCCAGATTGGAGACCCGTTGGAACAGAATCCAACTTTGCAAAATCAGTTTTGCGACAAGATCGTCTGGACGTCCTAGTCCAGACGAAATCGTCAAATCTGGGGCGATATCGTCTGATCGGCGACGATATCGTCAAACGGTCAAAACAACCTCTAAAAATGGCACGAAAAAGGGGGAAACGGATTTCCCGACGGTTAACGGGCGGTTTGGGAGGTTAAATTTGAATTTTAAATTATTTACTAAGGTGAATGTAATTATTGTAATTTTACTGCGCCAATTTTAGGGTGCTACACAACCCTAGTCCAAGTATGTATCAACCAACTCAAATATTTCCAACAATGCTCAACCACAAATCTCACATAAAAATTATACTCATGTTATTTTATAACTCAAGTTCTTTCACAACCAATGGGCTTCAACAACTATGCTTATAAAACAAGGTTTAGACATAAATCTCAATTCAGAAAACCTTTAAGCATTCAACCAACCACTTTCTAAAAGGAAACCACAAACAATCATTTTCCCTCCAATGATATTTCATAAATCAAGCACCATAAAAAATCAATAGGAGAATGTGCCCATACCTTTTGTGAAGATGAAAAAACCTCTTTGTAAATCTGCCACAATCACAAAATTATTTTTCCAGTCTTCACAAGGGTTAGTAGATCACAAAATAATAAAAATTACTCCACTTTTCAATAATCATCACCAAGGCATTTAATTGCACAACTTCCTTATCTCTCTTACGACCACTTGTACCATAAAATAAAATAAATCAAAATATTGCATAACCTTTTCACTCCTAAAACCACTTATACCATAAAATAAAATAAATCACAATATTGCATACCTTGTCACCTCATGAAAGAATTAATCCTCTTGAAAAATAACAAAGCAAAATTTACTTTTGGAACCCCTTTGAAAAATCAGAAATATCTCTTTACACACACATTATTCCTCCTAAATAATTTAGTAAAATAGCCCTCGAAATAAGCTTTCCGATGATATATAATATGCCTAATTTCCAAAATAAATTGAAACCTTTACATATATATATATATGCCAACCTCCATTAATTGCACATAGGTCGGCCCTCCATTAATTTAAACTGAACCTTTAAACTTTAATATCTTCATCATCAGAGGTCGTTTTTCGATTAAACAAAATTCCACCTTGGATTTTAAGAAAATACCTTTCCACATAAGCCCACCATGGTTTTAAATAAAACCTTTTATTTTTCCTGCCTTGGTTTTCATAAAAACCTGTATATATCCATTCTCTCAAAAATATCATAGATGATTATCTATAAAGTGCTTTTACCACAAAAACTCAATGTGACATAAATGATCCATTTGACATCAATGACAACATAAAATACCTAAAATTAACTCAAATTTTCAATAGTGTCTTTCCCTACATATTTTTATGTTCTTCTTAGATGTCCTTGGATTCATGTGATGAGGGTTGTATCTTCTACTTTTCATCAATGTTTAAAGTTTGAATTCAAAGATCAACTTCTCACAATTTTGGGTGACCCTCATCCATTTCAATATTATTAAATGGTTGAGAAATTTCAATTTGATCTTAATTTATGTCCATTAGTTTCTTCATCTCACATCACCAAGAAACTTGAAAATATAAAGGTGAGTGAAAAACCACTAATAAATGTTTCATCATAGAATCAAGTCAATCATTTTTCAAGAACCTCTTATGGATATTTCCAAGCTACCACATTCACCAAGGACTATGTGTTTACATCATAAGAAGGGTGAATTCATACACATTGGTATGTGTACATTTATCTTCATAAAAGTATCCTTTGAAGAAAACATCTATGGTAGCAACCCTCTTCCTGTAGAATATTATTTTGCCCATTATTACCTATCTAATGATTACCCATTTCCCAAAATAATCCTATCTACCATGAGATACATACATAAATTTTTAGGGCCATAATATAAAGGTATTCAATAGCCTTTGGAAGTTGAGCTTTGGACTAGGAGATGTGGCATAGGATACATCCCTAATAAAAACCAACCTTTACCCTTTGATAATAATGATCACCTTATTACTTATGGTAAATATTTAGATCATCAAGGATTGGAGTGGAGTTATGATGATGAGGGACCACCTTATCCCACTGACATTACATTTTAAATGTGGTAAATTTTGTGCATCCTGAGTTAGTTGTGACCTAAGAGGAGTATGTTGAAGGGTATACTCTTTGTGACATGGATCATGAGGACATCCTTTGAAATAACTTATTTTTTGATGGGCTAGTCCCTTGTGTCATGCATGTTGAGTCTTCTAGTTATCAAAAGGATTTCATTTCTATGTTTCTCAAGGACCTTGAATAACTAATATTGATTTCTTCCATGCCACCTATTGAGGATGAGTCTCATATTATCATTGAGGAGACTATATATTTTAACCTAGGTTCTAAGGAGATCCCTATAATACTTAAGTTAGGAAAAGCCTTGTCCATGGATGAATAGGAGCAATTGATCATTTTTTTGAAGGAATTTCCTAATAGTTTTGCTTGGTCATATATCAACATGCCAGGGCTTGATCCCTCTCTTGTTATGCATAATTTGGTAGTGAAGCCTAGTGCTAAACATGTTAAAAAAACTTAGAAAGATGCATCCTAAGGTCAACCTTTTGGTAAGGTAGAAGATCCAAAATATCCTTTAAATTAGTTTCATAAAAGCTATTGGCTATTTTGATTGGATATCCAATGTCATTCATGTGGTTAAGAAGGTAGGAACAATCAGAATATATACTGTCTTTAGGAATATTAACTTAGCATATATCAAGGATGATTTTCCTCTCCCCAACATAGATATAATAATAGATTTCACCACCAAATATGGTATGCTTTAACTCATGTATGATTTATCAGGATACAATCAGATCATGGTTGCCCCTGAGGATCAGGACAAGACATCATTCATCACACCATGGGGTACCTTATATTATAAAGTTATACCTTTTGTATTAAAGAACACTAGTTCCACATATCAAAGGGTTATGACTTATATTTTTTATGACATGATGCATTATATTCTAGAGGACTATGTGGATGATATTCTAGTTCATTCCATACATCGACAGTATCATGTTCATGATTTAAGATGATTTTTTGAAAGGCTTCGATAGTTTAGGGTTCATCTTAAGCCCTCCAAGTGTGTGTTTAGAGTCACATCTAGCAAGTTTATAGGGTTCATAATTTCTAGGTGAGGCATAAATGTGGACCCCACTAAGATAGTGACTATCACTGATATGCCTCCTCCCTTAATTTAACCAAGTTGCATAGCTTGCAAGGTAGACTTCAAGCTATTCATTAGTTCATAGCTTAGTTAATCAATATGTTTCAACCCTTTCTTAAGATTATTAAGATAGATATTATGTTCTAGTGGGATTATTGGTGTTAGAAAGCTTTTTATGAACTCAAATTGTATCTCACTTCCCCACCTATCTTAGTTCTATCTAGACTAGATAAGAATTTAATGCTTTATAGCAAACACAACTCATGCTTTGGGGACCTTGTTGGCTCAACATGATGATAAAAGAAAGAATGAGTTATCTACTATATTAATATAACCTTGGTTAGCTATGAAATATAGTATAATCCCTTAGATAAGCTTTGCCTTATTGTGGTGTTGTATTCCTAGAAGATAAGACACTATATTCTCAGGCATAATACATTGATTGTTGCAACTTTTGATATTTTGTACTACTTAATGTCTAAGCCGCACCTTTTAGGTTGAGTTGCTAAGTGTGTTTTAGCCCTTAATGAGTTTGACCTTACCTTAATATATTAGAAGGCTATCAAGGGTCAAGTGATTGTTGACCAGTTAGCCTCTACTTCCTTAGAGTTAGCCCATCCTTTAGTTTTCAAGTTTCTTGATGAGTGCTTTAGCATAGAAGCTAAAGAGCTAGAGTCTTGGACTTTTTTTTTTAATGGAGATCGATGCTTAAAGGGTGTTGGTGCTAGAATAATTCTAGTTACCCTATAAAAATAGCTCATCCTCCTTTCCTTCAATCTTCATTTCTCTTGCACAAAAACAATTTATACTACGAAGCTTTGATCCTTAGTCTTAGAGCAACCTTAGCCTTGAAGGTTAGTGTTATTTTAGTCTTTAGTGACTCTTAACTTGTGGTGAATTGGATTAATGATGTTTATCAAACTCGATATGATAAGATAAAATCTTACAAAGATATTATCACCAAGCTCTTGTTCATTTTTTATCAAGTGACCATAGATTCTATCCCTAAATCCTCTAACTACCATACAAATGCCATGGCCACTACTACATCATTTTTTCCCTTGGATTTGGAATATGATGAAGCATCTATTATCATTAGAAAAATCTGGGAGCCCACATCACTTACTTATAGTCTTTTTTTGTTAGATTTTCTAACCATCAGAGCTTCAGTACCTAAGCCATGGTATATTGACATCTTTAATTTCCTTAAGGATGGTTTGAATCCTGATGGTTTAGAACATAATCAGTGTAAGATTTTTTGCAAAAGAGTGTTTTGATTCATTATAATTGGCAATAATTTTTATTCATATTATTTTGAAGGTATTCTCTTGTGATGCCTTAACTTTGATGAAGCTCAACTAGATCTTAGTGAGGCTCATGAAGGATCATGTGGAATCCATTTTAGTGGTAATACCTATAGCGACCTCAGGGAAGTGGTGCACCGTCCATAAATCTATTTGTGAATATTATTTACTTAATCATGTATTAAATGTAATATGTAAAAGTAGATACATCAAAATATGAAGAAATGAATAAATAATGCTCTTTATTGCTTTTCTCAATTTCAGTTACATATAGATACCTCTAAGGGATTACCTTAATTTGATATAGATTTTACAAATAGGGGTAGTAGATGTATAATATCCCTATGCAAGGGGTGGTGCACTTTCGTAGGCTTCCTAGTGATGCACATGGAATTGTATGAGGGCTTATAGATGTCTCCTTCTCTAGTTCTGGCTCCTAGAGAGATCCTTTTGCTTTCGTATGTTAATAACCTATTCAATGAACCTGTAGTCTTGCAAGAATGAAAACAAAAACAAACGCTCAACTATATGAGATTGCCTCCTTGGATGAGGTTGTTAGCAATAACCCTAATGATAAATGGAAATATGCTCAATGAAAATAGAAACTAATGTTATGAATTCAAGTAAACATGAGAAATCAGATCTATGCTAAGAACCCTAGACTAGGCATATGGGCCACTGTCCAAGACAGTGGTCGCTAAGATGAAAATCTATCTCTATTACTCCAAGGATATGGATCTAGGCTTGTTGCTGACATTGAAATAATTTTCATTTTTGTCTGATATATTGAATATCTTGTAGATGATAACCCCTCATTCGACCATCCCTTTGTTTCTCCTAAAAGGTGCTCTAATTTTCTCTCCAATCCGACAGAGCTTCACTACAAGAAAAGCTCTTCAATTCTCAAAAATATCTCCTCATTCTCTTCCTCCAATTGATAAAATAAAAGTAACTTGGTGCTCTTAGGTTTGAACCTTATATTGTGTTGAGGGATTAGGTTTAGGTCTAAAACCCTAGGACTGAATCCTACATATGAACTTTTTTTTAGCATGAGAATTTGAGTCTTTGTCTACCATTAAGGGCTAGTTAACTGATGTCTAAATCTAGACTTGAGTCTCTCATGTAGACTGGTTGTGAGGAGGAATGTAATTTTATCCCTGCTCGGCCTTATTGCATGCATAGTTCCACTTCCACCCTATATTAGGCTAGTTTGATGAAAATTTATATTTTAGGATCTAGCTACCATCGTCTATAGTAGCTAGGGACCGCTCTGAGATTCAATGACCAAGATTCAGCCACTCTGGTTCATAGCGGCCAGGCTTGGATGGGCTAAGACTACCCCAGATGAGTGGTAAAAACCACTTTTGGTACTTGGAAGGTTCCAAGGTTTATTCACATGATCTATGAATGTGCCCATGTGAGTAGTTATACTAAACATGACATGTTTTAGGTTTCTATATATTCCCCTTTTTGCGATGTGTTGTGTGGAAAAAACAAAGTGTTGAGAAAAAATATAGATTGCTATGTTTGTAGGGTGTATGATGATCATTGGTCTGATCAATGTTGTTGATGGCCCAATCATGTAAGATGGTGCACACCCTTGAATAATTTCTTTGATGTACTAGAAGTCTTAATTTAGCATAGGGCTTGCACATATTCATTTGCACTCATTCCTCAAACACAATCAGGTAGCTTATATCACTATAATGAGATCCAAATAGAGGAGAGCTACAAACTAAAAATATCATATTTTGCTTATGAACCCAATGAATAGGGGAAATTTTGTAATAGTTGTCTACAATGATTCATAGGAAGAATGTAATTTTGATATGATTGAGTGATCTTTGGTTGACTTTGATTATGATTATTTGAAGAGCTAACTACCCCCTCATACAATGAATTAATGAGGGAAGGGCAATGAATGAAGTGATAAGTCACTTGACCAATATGACTAATTTGGTTCCTTTCTAGTGCTTGTTCTTTTCAATGGGTAAACCCCCATCCAAGTGTGCTTTCAACTATTTATGATGATAATTCATCCCTATCCCAAGGAGCGTTCCAACTATAAATGGCATTATTAGGGAGTTAGGATGAGTGATTATATTTAGGCTTTTTTTTTAATCACTTGGCTTAGTGTTGTTATGTCATAAATGAATTATGATGATTCTATCATACTCGTGGAGCAGTTCGACCATCTTGGTCTTCTTCAGGATTAAGGGGTCACATCATAATGTAATGTCCCCCCTGTTCTGATATTTTTAATATTTGGGACACTATACTATTTCTTAAAATCAAAAAATACAACTCCAAGAAACAGGAAATAACTAACAATTTTATTTTTCAAATTTCTTTCAAAATAGGGTTCAGATTACAATATTTTAAAAATATAATCTTTCCACAATATGTCTGCAAACCCTTGAAATATACTAAATCAGCAAATACCAAAGTACCTCTGAAATCGTTGAAGCACCAAAGCGTGAATCCTGTGTGAATTCACCAACAGAGAACTGGGGTTTCGTCCAGCTCCAAAAATTTGAGGGGTTTCGTCCTCAGCCACACCGTTGGGGTTTCCGTCCCTTTAGAGAAGAAGTCTTAGCCACTGGCCTCAAACTCTAGAGGAAATAACTAAAATCCAAAATATCTAAAATGAGACCAAGTCACTGAATAAATAGGCTCCTCCTTGGCAAACTCTCTTTTTCACGCTCAATGTGGGATAAACATATTTCTTCCCATTTAATTATAATATAAAGTTTTAACTTTATAAAATGAATTTAATAATTCACTTAATAAAGCCAAGCTTTGCGCTTTAAAAAATTTGCCTTATGAAACTCCGAATGACCAACTGAAACCTGTTTCGGATACCCATTTTGTTGTAGAACAACATCCCCCTGTTCACTCGGCAAGAAACCCTAAAACCCGACACTGCTAAAAATAGCAATTCCAACATCCTAGCTACGTTTGACCCCAAACGACCACCAAAACTGAGCTCTAAGAATTCAAAATTTGTCTCAAATATCTCCAAAGGCTCTCATCCATATGACATAGCCTACGAGAACCCATGTATAGGCTAGTCTCTATGTGCTCCCACTAGCTGATTAGAAGGGGACATTACAGTCCGCCCTTCCCAAATATTGCTTGTCCTCAAGCAATATGATCTGTATGCCAGGATCCCAAATAAATATGAAGAATGTCTCATGATGAAGACACTGCCTTGAACTGTCATCCCAAAAATTGAAAACACTATCAAGCTCTGTCACCAAACCGATACAACTAGTCCCGGTAACTCTGTCGAGCTCTGCCACTCTATAAAACAATCCATCCCTCAGAGGAATTCCTGGATCCCATAGCCAAATAGGAATTTTGTCATTCCCAAAATTTGATAATTTTTGTTGTGCCACTCTGACTACAACTGAATTATTCTGCAGCTCAAAGGAGAACCCATTCTAGACTGACAAATGTGGAACCCAAAAAGAAATTGGTTCTACAACTATAGGGAAGAGCACCTCATGCCAAGGTGATACATATAACTCCTTATACCAACCCTTCTTCCCATTCATATATGACATGGTCAAATCATCAACATGTGGACTGAAAGAAAAACTATGAGCATACCTCACTATACAGTCCATCTAAACTTCACCAACTGGTTCCATGGAAGGGTCTATACAATCACCTATGCTACAACTCTCAAAATTCTGCACACAGAAGTTAGGAGATGTTTCGCCAATCATAACACAAGGAAATGAACCTGCATCAGCATCATACTCGGTTTGTTCCTTCTGAGTGGTTCTAACAGTTGACCAATTTTCTTCTTTGTGAAAAAAACTTAACTCAAGGTTAAGTTTGTTAATTATCTTCTCCTTTTTGGTGAGTTCTTGGTACATATTTTTTGTAGTTTGGATAGCCAAATCCCTATCAGATAACAATTGCAAGTAATCAGATTTTATTTTCTCCAAAGCATGCTTGATAGTTTCTACCTTAATAATTTACACACTTTCAGCAGAGGAGACATCAATCAACTCTATTTGCCTATCTTTGAGCTGAGATGTCCACAGAAGATATTCAACAAAGTTGTGTGTGCTATCCAAATGGGTTAATGTTTGGACAATCTTCTCTTCTGTAACCTGCAACTTATCCTTCCAACTTTGCATTGTATCAAGTTCTGGATTGTGATCAGCAGCACATAATAAAGTTTTTGATTTACCATATTTGGCATAATGATCATAATCAGCATTCCTTTTGACACTACACTCTCCAACTTCGTGCACTGAAGTTAAGATTGAATCATGCTCAACCCAAGAATTATCAACTACATGCACATCCTCACCAGCTGTTGATTTAACAATGTCAAAATCAGCTTGCTCTATGATCTCACCACTATCACAAAATTCATTATGCCCCTCACCAAAATGAGATCCACAAGATGAATTAACTTCATCTTCATCAATTTTGCCCTCCTATACTTCCACACAAGTTTCTTGAAGAGGTGGCATGTTTATATTTTGAATTTCAGCAGTCTGAATGTTCAAGTCAGCACCCTGATCAAAAGGAAATTTGTCTCTATCAATATTCTCATTTACTTCATCAACATAACTCTCCAACTCATCAAGAAAGCCACCATCCAACCACTTGCTAGTCTATTCTATTTCTAACTTTAACCAGAAGACATCTTCATCGACATCGATCTCCTCATCAAATTTGGAGTCTTCACCATGATAAAAAACACCATGCAACAATGAATTATTGCCAGGAAAATTGCAAGGCTCATCATACCTTATGTCCAAGGTCTCACAAACCTCACTGGATTTCTTTGGAAGCAATTCCACAACTATTGTCCTATCATTACCCTCGGTACTATAGTTGTCCTGGGACTTGTGGGTTATGGGCCCACATATATGTCCAAGTGACCACTCTTCTTGGCAAGTGAAGCAACGTTGTTCTCTTCTCAACTGATTCTTGCTTTTGAGAGGTAGTCCTGGCATATATAAGTCACTCGGTCTCTTTTCCTTCTCCTGTTCCTCCTGTACCAAGAGAGGTTTTAGCTTCTTCTCACACTG
Organism: Wollemia nobilis; assembly: GCA_028583015.1. Taxonomy (NCBI): domain Eukaryota; kingdom Viridiplantae; phylum Streptophyta; class Pinopsida; order Araucariales; family Araucariaceae; genus Wollemia; species Wollemia nobilis. The sequence goes on from JAQPPZ010000493.1 coordinate 2,568,506, forward strand.
CTTGGAAACATTGTCAACTAATTTACGTGCAGCTGAAGAGGTAATCTGTCCTTGCCTCAAAACAGCCATCAACTTGGGCAAGATGGGTCGGGTAAAGTCATCACTTTCCTCAATGATGCGTACCATGATGGTTTGCATGTAAGAGGATATAATGTCTTCATGATCTTCACTGATAGAAGCCATAAAATGTCGAAACATCTGGAGACTAAGATCAGCACAATCTAAATCAAGCAAAAAGACATATATTCTAATTTTTGCCATCACTTCCAAAATTCTAACCTTCTTACCATAGGATCGGTCCCTGATGTTATTCAAACCATGAAAACTATCAACCATTAGCTGTAATCCCTCCTTCATGATGTCATCATTGTAGGGTGCTTCCAAAGCTATAATCCTTATGATCTCACTGAGACAAGAGGTGACTGCAAGTCTCACGTCCCTGTCTGCATGTCTCATAATCCAATTCTGGCCTAATGCAATTATAGGTACTTTCGCTACCCAATTCAAAACCTCATGATCAGATTGATCTAGTTCAACTAGACATGTATCCATTTCCTTTAGACTGTCAAGAAGAACATCTTTTGATAATTTTTGGGACTCGAGTTGTTTCCCAAAAGCATAGAGCTTACAACTTACATCCATTATTTTATTGAAATGTTCTGCAGATTGAATTTGTTTTTTGTTATTGAATGTGTGATGCTCAACCTTAGCCTTAGAGGGAACCATAGGTGCTGACTTAGGTGCCATAGCTACTGTCAACTGCTTTTCCAAATTTTTTGGGACAACGAGCTCAACTTTATTAGCCGCAATATTAGCTGCAATTTTAGGATCTTGTAAAGTATTTTGTTCAACTCCAACTTTCTTCGGCAACTTTATGAATGAAAAATCAACCTTATCCTAAGGAAAATATGAAGGTAGAGAAATTTGCATCATTGTAGTTAATTGATTGATGGATTTTTGTATCTCACTCTGAGTCCTATCCCAATCACATTGTCTCCTAGAACAATCATTATAAGACTCCATGAATCTAAAATTTAATTAGGCTTCCATAGGCTGGCAGAATAGCCTGAGCTCTAAATTAACAATACCTAGAACTCTTAAAGCCCAAATCAACCAAATGGGTATTCAAATCACCAATACCCAGAAACTGGAAACCCTAGATTTGAAAACGGCAACCAAACCCTAACTTCTGCTAATCTTCTATACTCCACAAATTTTCAAGCAATATAATTTCAGACAAAGAATTATTTCCACCAAATCAAACCTGAGAATTTTGTCTTCGATAGAAGACTTCACAAAATTCGCAATGAAACCCTGAACAGGCTGGCAGGAAAAACCAGCTCTGATACCACTGTAATGTCCCCCCCTGTTATGATATTTTAATATTTGGGACACTATACTGTTTCTTAAAATCAAAAAATACAACTCCAAGAAACAGGAAATAACTAACAATTTTATTTTTCAAATTTCTTTCAAAATAGGGTTCAGATTACAATATTTTAAAAATATAATCTTTCCACAATATGTTTGCAAACCCTTGAAATATACTAAATCAGCAAATACCAAAGTACCTCTGAAATCGTTGAAGCACCAAAGCGTGAATCCTGTGTGAATTCACCAACAGAGAACTAGGGTTTTGTCCAGCTCCAAAAATCTGAGGGGTTTCGTCCTCAGCCACACCATTGGGGTTTCCGTCCCTTCGGAGAAGAAGTCTCAGCCACTGGCCTCAAACTCTAGAGGAAATAACTAAAATCCAGAATATCTAAAATGAGACCAAGTCACTGAATAAATAGGCTCCTCCTTGGCAAACTCTCTTTTTCGTGCTCAATGTGGGATAAACATATTTCTTCCCCTTTAATTATAATATAAAGTTTTAACTTTATAAAATGAATTTAATAATTCACTTAATAAAGCCAAGCTTTGCGCTTTAAAAACTCTACCTTATGAAACTCCGAATGACCAACTGAAACCTATTTCGGATACCCATTTCATTGTAGAACAACATCCCCCTGTCCGCTCGACAAGAAACCCTAAAACCCGACACTGCTAAAAATAGCAATTCTAGCATCCTAGCTACGTTTGACCCCAAACGACCACCAAAAATGAGCTCTAAGAATTCAAAAGTTGTCTCAAATATCTCCAAAGGCTCTCATCCATATGACATAGCCTATGAGAACCCGTGTATAGGCTAGTCTCTATGTGCTCCCACTAGCTGATTAGAAGGGGACATTACACATAATTCCAAAATGATTAATTTACCCCAAGTATTCCTATGGTAGGTCATTAATCTCACCGGCTTGCATGGAGTGCAAATTTTTGCAACCATCGAGTTGATAGAGTAAGTAACTGGATACGAGGCTTACTTGAGATTTATGTTTCTATGTGATTTTTTGTTATTTTGATCATTATGATGATTATCAACCATTAAAATGTGCTTATTTGAATTTTTTGTTGTTCCTCATGGGAGGATTTTTTTTAACTATGCTTCTATCTTTTGTCAGATCAAGTGACCCCTAAGTGCCTATTTCTAGCCGCTGTCGACCTCAGCAACCAAGAAGTTTAGGTCATTGATGACAACAATAGCCGAGGCATAACTTGGGAAATATAAAAGCATCCTAGGGTTTTAAATTTTCATTATTCCAGCTGGTGATTCACTTTTCAGAGCTCTAGATAGAAAGTGGCAGTTGGAACTTGGAGCATTTTTTGTTGAAGATTATGGTTTTACGGGGTAAGGTATCAGGGAGTGGAGGAGCTAGAGCTTCTCGGGTATTCGTTTTTTGGTAATTAGATTAATTTATATACAAAATAGGTTTTTTAAGAGGATCCAAAAACCTTATAACAAGAGAGGTCGTAGCCTTTACCGTTATAGAGAGCCCATTGGGCTAATACATTAGGTACCATATGAAAACTTCCCAAAAAAAAATAATGATACCCATGAGGGCTACATCAAACCCTCCCAACGGAGGTCAAAAAACAACTAAAAAAAAACCATAAAAAGCACATAAGCATCCATTATATATATCACTGCCACCAAACGACAAAAAGGAAACCGTCCCAAGAAACTTCCTTACACATATGGATCCTCCTGGTCCTCCTGGTTCTCATGCCCCTTAAAGCACTTGAGGATCCTCACCATTGCATTTATAAAGGAGAGGATGTTTGTCGTCATGTCTAATAGGAACTGGGGAGACAACCCCTCTGGCTTCTCAGGTATTCTCTCAAACCTTAACCCTACTTGTTTTTTAGTAAAAATGAACCTCACTAAGTAATCGATAAATGAACCTCACTAAACTTTCTGGAAATGAACCGAACCCGTAGATAGGCCTAATTTAGGTTTTAATTTGATGGGTTTGCCCCCATTTTGTTATTTGCATTTTCTTTTATTGTTTCTAGCCTAGGGCATACATGTCTATCATGTCACTCATCGACCACTACCACTCAGAGCAGCCATTTAGACCTACATTTTGGCTATTGTCGATGGTAGCAACTGATTCAAACCTTAATAATCAAAATTTTGACCATTGGGATTTGGCCACTGCCAGCCCCATCGACTGATTTTTGGTCACTATAGACGACAATGACCAGGAAACCTTAGGCAATTTTTTTTATTTTTTAGTTTTGATTAATTCATTTTTTTTTGAGTTTTTGAGTTGTCTTTTCTAAAATTTGTTGCATGATTAGGTGTATTTATTCCTATTTTACTTAGACTTAGGATAGTCTATCATTATTTGCACTGTTTTATATGTTCTTTTGTATTTTATGCCTTAAATTCACTATAGTTATGCCTTGATTTTTATCCTTAGATTATTTTTGCTTGGGCTCAGGACCTGAAGCTCTTGATTGACCTCCTACCACATATGATTGATATGGAATGGGTATGGTTTAAGGCCCACATATTACAATATGAAACAAAGCTTCCCAAGATTATATCAGATTGGGCCTATCTCATGGCCTTGGCTCATCGATGGGATCCTTGGATAAATACCTTCCACCTTCATACCGATGAGATGATTATCACATCGAAGGATGTATATAGATTTTCTAGATTCATTTTGATGGAGTGGCCATCGTCTCTTTGACCACTAATGACTATGAGGCATTATTTTATAGGGTATTTAGGAGGTATACTACAGTTGCCTTACAGGACACCAAATTTAGCGTTGTATCTATTCTATGATGGTACATGGCGAATGTCTTCTCTGTGAGGAATGCAGTGTTGTTGATTGTTGTCAATAATGTTCTTATCCCAAAATTCTCAGACTTGAGGTTCCTATGGAACCTCCTTGTGATGGTTTAGGATTTTGAGGATAGCGAGGAGCCTATCATTTATATATGGGGGAGGTCTTTGCTAGTGTAGTGATATGATGAGTTGTATTACATCCATCGATGGGGTCGTGTTAGGATCACATGCAGATTGCTCCTGCAAATATGGGAATGGGAGAATATCCATGTAGATCAACCCAGAGGGCTCCCTACTAAGATTACAATTATAGATGGTTGGATGTAGTGTTATGTTGCTAGATGGGCTCAAGAGCATGAGGAGTGTAAGAGCCATACTTTTGCAGGGGAGCTCCCCCATTACATTGCTACTTTCACTAGTTTGTAGGCCCAATATATCATATGGTTCCCATATCATGACTGCCTAACATGGGATGATCTAGCTAGATTTACAGCTAGGACATGGCACAAGTGATGGATCATTGGCTGCAAGGTCAGAATTAGAGATTACTTCTTCTATTCTCTTGTCCTTCATCAGTACAGATTGTAGTAGGATATGCCATTTGTCCCATTCCTATACAGGCACATTATAGTAGAGAGTGACCTTCCCCTACCATGGATTACAGATCTTACTGATGATGAGGATGCCCTAGTAGTTGATGTAGGTGTCTATGGGTGTCACAGATGCTTTCATGTAGTGGTGGGGGGATCAAATGTGACATGGTGATGGTAACCTGGGCCGCATCGATAATGATAGTGATGGATGTGCAGATCCAATAGGGTGTAGAGTCTGATATAGGAATGAGGGATGGGGCTAGTCAGTAGAGTAGGTGGTAGTAGGGGAGTAGGAGGCTCCTGAGAAGGAGGAGGAGTTGGCTCCTGAGGAGAGATATTTTCCTCTTAGGGTGCATATAAATGAGGTAGATACCAATCTCTAGTTGGCCAATATCTAAGTACAACAACGTGACACCACTAGAGAACAACGAGATGTCACTATAGAACAACTCATGACATAGATACAGGCATTATAGGCTTTTATCAGGGGAGGTACTACTAGGATGTAGATTTATATTTATCCTCCTACTCCACATGTTCCTATAGAGGTAGATCCAGGGGGAAAATACTAGGCATATGTAGACCTTACTAGATGAGTATGAGGTAAATATTTTTGATGATGAAGCCTACATTGCCACTCTCTCGATGTAGATTAGGAGGCTAGGAGGCACTCCTAGGGAGAGGGTAGGTGCCAGTGGATCATAGATTAGTGAGCGCTCCACATCAAGGTAGTATTATATCTGGCCTAGGTAGAGAACCTGGACTCATAGAAAGAGATCAACAAGATCTAGCTCACATCACTCTCCCAAGGATCCCACCATAGGGGGCGATGCTACAAGGGGTGCAAGCCTAGTTTGATTCATGATGCACTTTTAATTTTATATCTGATCTATATGACTGTAGCCTATGGATATTTTGTACATCCATGTATTTGAGACATATATTTATATGAGATATTTACATTATGATTCATTATGTGTGTCATTTATTGCTTATGTTTTTGTTTTATTTATGTGATGTGATGATGACATTATGATGAGTTGATGTATCTGTTAGATGATAGGTGATATTTATGATAATGTGGATGTTTTATATGGGTGATTATGTATATATTTTTTATTACTGTGACATGATGTGATGTATCATGAGTTGAATTAATGGTAGGTTTATGATGTATGCATATATGGATACTAATATGGATTTACATGCTTTGATTATGGTTATATGATGTAATGTATGTGGATGCAACAATCAGATCTTAGGTGTAGATGATTGATGATCTATGTATTTATGGATGCAATGTTATTCATTAAATCCATGTTTAATTTTGCTTTTAGTTGTATGCATTTGAATTATGTTATGATATGGCAAATGCAATGTGTGGAATAAATTATCTACATGTTTTTTGATCTAATGTAAATGAACCTATATTCTTTTATCACTTAAAACATAAGGAATGCATATGATATGATTCTAATGATCTAATGGGTGACACCATAGAAATTATATTATTTATGAATGTAAACAATCATTCTTATCACAAGAACTAATTGTTTAAGAATCCATATGTGAAATGTAATGGTGTGGAATATGTGGAGTTTCTTGATAAGCTTTTGTAATTTCAAAAGATACAAAATAGTTAGTGGCCATCTAAATATCATTTTTGACATCCATCCGGTATATAGCCTACTTTGTTAATACCCTTTAATTCATAAAATATTATAAATAAAATTGATGATGCAATTGATTATATGATTTTTTGTTATGTAGGAAGTTTTGAGGCATTTCTTGAGACTCAAACACTCTAGCTACCCTATCAAAAGTTGTGTACTAACCATACAAGACTTTTTAAAAGCAAGGATTTCATCATGGACCTAGAGATTCATTATACCTATGTGTGCAAATAAATATATTTATATAGAACTCAAGCATTTCCTCTGATGTTAGACGGGATTATTTCATCCCATTGCTAATATCGGGGATCCTCAAGTGCTCATCTGATCCTATGTTGGACTTGGTTGGACTATACCACTAGGCAGTATTGGGTTACCCAAAGCTAGCTCATCCACATGCAAACATTGGTCTACACAAATGTAATATGCTATTGTGATAGACATATCATCATGTGTAAGGAAACCACCATTGCCAAGATGGATGTACACCAAACCTGTAATGGGGATCTCCCTCTAGTTTTATACAATGTTGAGAATTCTAGGGATTTAAGATTCATTCCCTTATTTTATTCATTTCATTTGGGATACTTGCTCATGCTTAGTGATGAAAATCACTATTTATTTTTTATTGATTTTTTTTGTTTTTATCTTGAGCAAGGGATTTATGTAGTGATGATAATCACTTGTTTGTTTTGATTTTGACTTTAGCTTGATTCTGGGATTTTGCTTGTTTTGGTAAAAGTAGAGGATTTAATTAGGTAGGGTGAAAATTTTCCTTTTTAAAATTCTTAGAACATTTAAATTATTCACACAGGGGGATAAGCAAGGATGACCCTTTTCACTTAAGGCAACCTAGACCACTTTTGCAGCTTTTGTATTTCCCTTGTATCAACTAGAATTTTACTATTTTTAATTAGTGATGGGATTCTAAATATCCAAGGCATTATCATGACTAGACCTTACCATCATACTAATAAATATGGATTTTCACAAAATTTGATAAGACCACTAGGTATGGTTGAATGACCAGAAAGCCTTAGCCTTTTCTTTATAGCAACAAGAATGGTTGTGTTGAAAAACACAGTTACACACATGGATGAATGGATGAAGATGGTTTTGAGTATTTGTGGTTGTGATACAAAATGTGGCATCATTTGCAAGATTATGATCATAAAATGTGTAAATGCAATGGATATGAATGTAATGCAACTATGTGGATGCAGATGTAAGACGTAAATGTTTTTGTATTTTTGATTATTTTGCATTGTTTTTGTATTTTTGATTATTTCTTGACCAAAGGGCTTATTGTGCCTTTGGGGCTTTTAGGGGTTGACCAAATGGCATGAGGATACCCTTGGAGAATTTTTTATTGAGGTGACCAAGCAGCATGAAGATACCCTTGGAGCATTTTTATTGAATTTAACCAAGCGGTGTGAAGATACCCTTGGAGAATTTTTGACTGAGGTGACAAAGCGACATGCAGATACCCTTGGAGAATTTTAATTGATTTTTACCAAGGGGCATGAAGATACCCTTGGAGAATTTTTGATTGAGGTGACCAAGTGGCATGAAGATACCCTTGGAGCATTTTGATTGAATTTTACCAAGCAGTGTGAAGATACCCTTGGAGTATTTTTGACTAAGGTGACCAAGCAGCATGAAGATATCCTTGGAGCATTTTGATTGATTTTGACCAAGCGACGTGAAGATACCCTTGGATAATTTTTTATTGAGGTGACAAAGCGACATGAAGATACCCATGGAACATTTCATTTTTTTAATCTTTTATGTTTTTATGATTTTTTTGTAATTTTATGACATATTTGATTTTTTTGTATTTTTTGTATATTTGAATGTTTTTGTATTTTATGTATAGAATTCCTTCAAATGGATGATATTGAGAGTATCATACTCTTCAACACCATCCAATTATGTAAGGTGATATGCTCCAGGCCCAATACTTTCTAATATTATGTATGGACCTATCCAGTTTACTGCAAATTTGTCTCGTAGGTGCAGTGGTAGATTTGACTTTTGCTAGTTTTCTTTGAGGACAAGATCTCCAAATTTGAATTCTCTTAAGTGGACTTTACAATTGTAGGATCATGCAAGGCAATCCTGATAAACATGAAGATACTCCAAAGTATTAACTCAACATTCATCAAGAAGCATTAATTGATCAATGCGGTCTTGCCACGCAGTGTCATCATCTATGAGGTCCTGTAATGCTATGCATAGGGTTAGAATTTTCAACTGTAGGGGCATGATGGCCTCAGTGCCATATAAAAGTAAAAATGGTGTTGCTCCAGTGGGCATCCACACACTAGTATTGTATACCCATAATGCAATAGGTAATTGTAGATGCCAATACTTATGATTATCCTTCATTGTCTTCCTTAAGATGGAGACTATTGTTTTGTTTGAGGCTTATGCTTGCCCATTTGCCTGCAGATAATAGGGTTTTGAAAAATTGTGTTGAATATCATATTTGTTCATTAAAGCATACACATTTTTATTTTTGAAAGATGGCCTATTATCCAATATTATTTTTTAAGGGACCCCAAAACGACTTATGATATTGTGGAGTATAAACTTTGCAATCCTTGGTCTAGTTGTTGATGTCAAGGGGATCACTTCAATCCATTTGGTGAAATACCCAGTTGCCGTTATGATGAACATGTGTTGGCTTGAGGATGGGGGTGAGATCATCCCTACTAAGTCTAGTCCCCACTACGATAAGGGCTATGTTGGCTATATGGGTTGCAAGGCTTGTGATGGCAAATGTGTGAGGTTTACGTGATGCTAGAATTTAACTCATTTCTTGACATACTTGTAATAGTATTTTTCCATAGTGGTCCAATAGTAACCCATTATCAAGATGTACTTAACGATGGCCATGCCACTAAAGTGACCACCACACATACCATCGTAATCCTACAAAATTTCCCAAGATGCTTCCTGTGGCTCAAGACAACAAAGGAGCATTCCATTGTAACCTCATCTATAAAGGATCTCCACCAATAAGATGTACCTTGTTGCATTATATTTAAATTTTTATATTTCAACATGCAATAGGCCTTGTGGTACCATTCCAAGCTTCAATAAATCTCATGTTTGGGAAAGCCAATCTTGATAAGCCATAACTTATATAGAAAATATGACATGTTCCTCCTACATTCTGAATCTTGTGAATACATATTGAGAAACAACCCTATAGCAAATGGTTGTACCACACTCCGTAGGACCTTGAGATATCAAAGACCCCCAAGGTATCATTTGCAAGAAATTTCTAGATCTGAAGGACCAATCCTGATTTGGTTTGATATTGATCATGTTGACAGATTTTTGATTATCGAAAGCCTCATGCTGTATCACTGAGTGCGAGGGCACTTTAATGTAAATATTTGTGAAATCCATAAATGGATTATAAGGGATTAAGGATACCAAATATGTCATGGTGTCTATAAATATATTTTATGTACAAGGAATTGCATCAATGTCATACCATTATAGTCAGGCTAGGTAAGTGTCAAAAAGCTCCTTGTAATATTTTAGGAGTGGGCACCTACATTGGAACAATCCTTTGACTTGATTTACTATGAGCAAGGAGTCACCAAATATATTCAATCTGTTAATGCACATTGTGATGGCTTTTTGGAGTCCCAAGATTAGGGCCTCATACTATATGTTATTATTTATGCAAGGGAAGCCTAGTTTAAATGATAAGTGTAATGGAGCACCCTGTAGTGTGATAAATACAATCCCTGCTTTATCTCCTTGTTCACACTTTGAACCATAGAAGAACAATGTCATGTATCTTTCTTTCTTAGGTTCTTCGAGTTCTAGTAGAGCTAATAATGTAAAGACTACATCATCAGGTAATTCTATGATGAGAGGCTTGTTATCCTGAAGAGGTGCCTCTGCTAATTGAACTACTATGACTTGTCCCTTCATGGAATTTTGGCTTATGAACTCTAGATAAAACTCTATCAATAGCATGATCCACTTTACAGTACATGTATTGTGATAAGTCTTGTTCATCATGTATTGCAAAGGATTTTGTTTTGATATAACATAGGTTGTATGGCTCACATGTAGTGTTGCAACTTTTTGGTTGTAAAGACCACTGCCAAACACAACTTTTCTACATACGCATACCCTAGCTCATAACTCACCAAGGTGCGACTGTTGTAATATATGGCTTGCTATTTGTCCTGAGCATTATTTTGGGCTAGCATGCTACCCAAAGTGAAATTAGTAGCTAATATGTATAGTAAAAATGGTTCATCTGGCCTTGATAGAGCCAATACTGGTGGTGTTTCCAGTTATATTTTAATATATTCAAAGGCTTGTTGGCACTCTTCATCCCAATCGAAAGGGACTCCTTTACATAATAGCTAATTCATGGGTTGACATTTATCTAATAATTATGTAATAAATCATTTGATGGATGCTACCTTACCTTGTAGGCTTCTTAACTCCCTAATATTGGTAGGGGTGGCTATTTCCAATATAGCCTTTACCTTTTTAGTATTTAATTCAATGAATCGCTTAGAAATGATGAACCCTAAGAGTTTACCAGAAGTTACGCCAAACACACACTTCTTAGGATTCAATATGACGTGCTCAATGAGGTGATTGAAGACTTTCTTAAGGATTTCAGAGTGCTCTTAACACAATAAAGACTTAGCCAATAAGTCATCCATGTAGTGATCTAAAATTTTATGCATATAGTCATGAAAGATGTATGTCATGGCCCTATGATATGTGGCACCAACATTTTTAAGACCGAATGATATCACATTGTAATAGAATGTCCCCCAAGAAGTAATGAAAGCGGTCTTATATTGGTATTCAGGTTTAATTCTGATTTGATTGTACCCAAAAAACCATCCATTAGGGAGAGCATCTCATGACCTAAAGTGGAATCAATAAGAGAATCTATGTTTGGTAAAGGGAAAAAATCCTTTGGAGTTACCCTATTCAAGTATCTGAAGTCTACGCAAATGCAAAATTTTCCATCGGGTTTTCCCATGGGCATCATGTTCGAGACCTATTTAGGATAGTCAATAGGAATGATAAAAATCACATCCAACAATATTTGTAACTCGTTCTTCATCATCAAAGTGATGGTTAGATGCATTTTCCTCAGCTTTTTCTTGAATGGCTTCTTCATGGGATCCAATGAAAGGTTGTGCACAACTAACTTTGGATCAAGTCTTGGCATGTCTTTGTAGGTCCAAGAAAAAATATTAGGCCTCTCCTTAAGTATATGGATTATGATGGCTTTTTCCTCTGGAGATAGACTTTCTCTGAACTTGATTTTCTTTAGTTGAGTAGGATCATCATTGATGTCCACCTCAAAAGTCACTTCTATAGCCATATGCAGCCCATCCTCCAACTAGTGAGGTGTGGGTATTAAATGAATTTCATCAGTAGGATTTACAAGTCCTACTGACTCAAGATCCAAACCAGCATAGAATATGTCATATGCATAGCCTGATGCAAAATGAAATGATTGTAACACCTCTTTTTTAGGGAAAACATCCTAAATCTCTATAGGTAAATCAACATGATCCAAATCAATAGCATATATATCAAGATACAATGGTTTTGTAGGATCTGCTGGGTTATGAAGTGAAGTGATCAAATAAATGGAGATTGTATTAATGGATGGAATGAAATATCCAAGACCACATGGGTGAAATCTTGTCTCAAAGGTTTTTTCTTCATACTCATGATGAGGCTTTGAAGGAAAAGGAATCTCTAGATCTAGCCCATGAGCAGGCCGGATAACAGGATTATTGGGTTCTAATATCTATTTGAACATAGGTGGAGGGGGATTGATCACACGGTAAATTGCATTTAAGTTGATAGGTCTTCCAAAAAACCACAACCCAGGGTCTATGGCACGAAGTACCTCTTCTATTTCTACCAGCAAGTTGACTTGTCACAAGTGGTGATGTTGGACATTTTGAGTCGCTAAGCTAAAAGTTATTATTGATGTCAAAAGAACCTATGTAAGTAAGAACTATGATTTTTCTCCACAAAGAGATTCATGAGAAACAAAGGTTTTGATCAAAGGTTCTAGAAGGGATGCATGGCATTTGGTTCCAAAATGAGCTTCAAGGGAAGCTTAGCAAAAGGTTTTTATGAAAACCAAGAAAATCAAAGAAAGGTTTTATTTAAAACCAATGGATGGCAGATTTGAAATGGGTTTTTCTTAAAACCCAATTTGGCTTTTCGTTTCATCAAAAAATGTGCCTCGATGATGGAGAAATTTAATTTTAAAGGTTTAGTTTAAATTTTAAAATTAAATAAAAGGTTTTTCCTCCTTTCTTATTGGTGTCACCGATGTCATGAGGGCAATGTTAAAAGGGCCAATGTATTCACATTGAAGGATGGCTTATATAAATAATCCAAAGGTTTTCCATTTAATAAACCTAAGGAGTGTCACATGATTTTCAAAAACCTAAAGTGCTTGGCATCCGAATATTGCACAGTGAATTTTGTGGAGTGTGACGTGGGCAGTCAAGTCATGGACGGTCAAAGTTTTGGCACCTTGTGAGGAAAGTGCACAATGTTTAAGAAATAGAGTGCCCAAGGCACTCATGTGGTAAGTATTAGCTCACGTATCTTAGCTATCGCTTGGTAGTACGGTGGGCAGAGGTTCAAAATGCCAAAGTCCTTTGAGGGCTCCTTTGAGGTATGCACTCCGACTCTGATATTTGTGGGTATCAATAGTTTAATTAAAATATTTGCTTGTAAAGGTTTGATTATAATTTCTTTTTGGGAGATATAAGGTTCAAAAAACTTTAATATTTTAATAAGGTTTGATATTTGATTAATTTGAGATATTTCCTAAGAAAGATTTGTGATTATTTTTGAGTGCAAAAATGTTGCAAGGAAGGATATAAAATATTTGATTTATTTTATTGTATAAGTGGTTTGTGGAGTGACAAGGTTATGCGATGTTTTTATTTATTTTATTTTATGATACAAGTGGTTTTAGGAGGGATAAGGAAGTTGTGCATTAATTCTTAAGAAGGTTTTATAATTAAAAGCCTTGGTAAATATTATTGTGAAGTGGAGTAATGTTGATTATTTTGTGATATTCTAACCCTTGTGAATATTGGCAAAAGAATATTGTGATTGTGGTAGATTTCCAAAGAGGCTTCTTAATATTCACTAAAGGTATGGGCACATTCTATTTTTGATTGATTATGGTGGTTTATTTCTAAAATATCTTTGGAGTGAAAAGGATTGATTGTCGTTTCCTTTTTTGAAGTGATTGGTTAAATGCTTCAAGGTTTTCTATATTGAGAGTTATGATTAAACCTTGTTTATAAGCATTGTTGTTGAAGCCCATTGGTTGTGTAAAGAACTTGAACTTGAGTTAGAAAATAACATGAGTATCATTGTTATGTGAGATTTGTAGTTGAGCATTGTTGGCAACATTTTGAGTTGGTTGGACTAGGGTTTGTTAGAAAGGATTGATATTTGAGGTGATTGGCTGAGTATAGTTTTTTGAGCCTAGCCAAGTGATTGTGTGAAGTGGTTTTTTAAGTTCCATGAACAAACTATTCTATATTTTGATTTGAGTTGAGATTGAGATTTGAGAATAGAACATATTGAATCTCTAAAAATTCTATTTATGTTTCTATGAGATTGATTTGAGTAGATATTGGGATTTGAGTATAGAACATATTGAGTCTCTAACAATTCTCTTTATGATTCTATGAGATTGAGTTGAGATATTGATTGAGCATTGAGTATAGAACATATTGAGTCTCTAAAAATTCTCTTTATGATTCTATGAGATTGATTTGAGATATTGATTGAGCACTGAGTATAGAAGATATTGAGTCTAAAAATTCTCTTTATGATTCTATGTGATTGAGGCAAGTATTTGAGAAGGATTGTGGACTGATTTTGTGTAAGATTTTGTGGAAGCTTGCTATGCATATTTGAGCAAGTCTTAGATAGGACTTATTGGGAATATTTGGACAAGTCCTAGAGAGGACTTATTGAGAATATTTGAGCAGGTTCTATGTGGACCTGTTGAGTATATTTGGACAGGTTCTGTGTGGACCTGTTGAGAAAATTTGAGCAGGTTCTGTGTGGACCTATTGAGTAGATTTGGACAAGTTATTTGAGCTTTTTGAGTAGATTTGAGTAGGCTCTGAGTGGACCTATTGAGCATATTTTTGAAGGTTCTGAGTGAACCTATTGAGACAGAGCTTTGTAGGTGATAGAGTATAGAGGATATAGTCTCAATGGATAGAGATCCAGTAGCCTAGACAATTGAAGATAGATCTGAGTGAGGAGTCTTCAAGTGGAGATATATGCACCAGTCAGTTCAGCAGATAGATAGAGTCTTCTAGAAGATCACTAGCCAAAGCAAAAGGGGAAAGAGTTCTATTGTGGAAGAGATCCACAAAATTGATATTAGGGTATCAACATCTCCTTTGGACAAAGGTCCATAAACATTGTAATTGGGGAGGATTCCTAGGAGATTATTTGAGAAATATTTAGAAGAAATATTTTCTCTGTGGAGGTAGCCTACATTGGATGAACCATATTAAAATTGGTGTCTCTATTGTGTGTGATGATTTGTGCATTGCTTTGGTTATTGCTATTGATATTTCCATTGATTATACTGATTAATACTATTTAGGAAAGAAAATTAAAAAGTGGTCTTATACTATTCACCCTCCTCTCAGTATAAGCTTATGTTATTTAATTGGTATCAAAGCTTATTCCTTCAGAAGAAGTTTAACAACTTGAAGTAATATCTTATAAGAAAATAAATGGCAAATAAAGGCAATAGTAGAAGCATGAGACACGAGAAGAAAATAAAACCTATGGTCATGAAAGAAAAGGAAGAATGAGTTTAATATTTTTGTGTTGGCATAACAAATGGAAATATATTCAAGAGATGAATCAAGTAATGGAGAAATATCTAGACTGATAAATTTTTGTACCATATGTGGGAACACAGGTCACCATGCAACTTATTATCCATAAGAATGTTTTGTTTGTGGTCAACTTGGTCATGATGTAAGATATTGTAATGGGTTTAGTAGTAGTGAATATGAATATGATATTCTCAAAAATAAAATCCTAGAGATTGGTTCAAGAAAGGATAATAGGGACAATCAAAATAGGTATGAATAAGAAACTCTACTTTTTATAATATAAGAAAAAGAAGATGCTTCAGAAAAAAAATGGAAATCCACTCTTAAGGATCTTATTGAATTGAAAAGAGGGAATTTAGAATTGAAGGCTCAAATACAATAATATGAGGAATGTAAGACAAATATTCTAAAGGATATCTCTAACTTGAGAGATAAGGCTGAAAAAGTAATAAGAGTTGAAAAAGGTATAGTTGAACAGTAAAAGGTAAAAGAGATAGAATGTGAAAGGCTTATGGTTACTCTTGAAGAATTAAAAATGGAGAACTCAATATTAAGGGTTCAATATCAAGAAGATGAAAAAGCAAAAGCAAATTTTCTACAAGAACTCACCAAATTCAAAACCAAGGCTGAAGAAGCAAGAAGGATTGAAGAAGGTATGGCTAAAAAATTAAAGGTAAAATATCTAGAGTGTGAAATATTAGAGCATGAGATAGTTTCACTAAGGATGGATGTAAAACATTCTAAGGACAAGCTACACAAGTTTAAGGAAAATTCAAGGACCTTGGAAAGGACTATCAATGCACAAAGGTCATAAATCACCATAACATGACTTAGTTCTTAATAAGAACAAGGGAAACAAGAAGCAGAAAAAGGAGAGTCAAGATCAAACACCAGAAAATAAGAAGAGTCAAAATAAGTAAGTAAAAGTGGGAGTGAGACATTAGAGGATGAATTGGATAGTAAAGAGTTCATCAAAGATAGGAGTAATACACAAAGAAGGTACAAATGTAACAACAATTAGAGCAGGAGAAAAATGGGGTCTAGGCAAGGTTTCTTCAATGGAAGATGTTTTTCATGTCACAGGTTTGGGCACATGGCTTCATAGTGCAAGACACATTAAAGACAGGAATATAGGAAATGATAACCTTTCCATGGGTATTGATACTCATGTAATGAGTTTGGTCACAAGGCAATGAATTACAGGGTTCATGACATAAGAGGATATGGCTTCACTAGGATAAATCCTAAAATAGTTGCACCTCCAAGGAATAATAACATTAAGTGTTATAAATGTAATAATTATGGTCACATAGCAATATGGTGTAGAGAAAATATTCCAAAATCAATCATGAACAAAACAAGAATAAGAAAATGAATAGGAACATTGGCATGAAAAAGAACAAGAACAGGAACAAGAACATAGATGAGAACAAGAACAAGAACAAGAATAGGAATAGGAACAGGAACAGGAATATGGATAAGAATAGAAATAGGAACAAGAACAGGAACATGGATGAAAATAGGAAGAGGAACATGGATAAAAACAATAATAGGAACAGGAACAAAAGTGATAACAAGAACAAGGATGATGACTTGGAAAGAAAGTGAGAGGATTTAGAAAAATTAGAAAATAAGAGAAAATATAAAGACAAATAGCAGTGCTTTCGAGGAGTAGAAATACTCCCACCCTAGAATTAACCACCTTATGTGGATTTGGGGGAGGGGCTAAGCTAAGAGGCTCATTCTTAGCCCCGAGCCCCAAATGTGACCCTTTGCCATTGATGTTAAAGGGGTAGAGATTTATGTATTGGGGATATATTTGATATGAGATTTGATATTTAAGAGAGCATTGATCTAGGAGGAGCAAAGTCCCAGGGGGAGCAGAAAAGAAGGTCATATTTTAGTAAAATGAATATGGGTTGCCATCAATGACAAATGGGGATATTTTTGGACATTTTGAGTCCCTAAGCTAAAAGTTCTCATTGATGTCAAAAGGACCCATGTAAGTAAGCACTATGATTTTGCTCCACAAAAAGCTTCATGAGAAGCAAAGGTTTTGATCAAAGGTTCTAGAAGGGATGCATGGCATTTGGTTCCAAAAGGAGCTTCAAGGGAAGCTTAGCAAAAGTTTTTTATGAAAACCAAGGAAGGAAAGAAAAGGGTTTATTTAAAACCAATGGATGGTGCATTTGAAATGGGTTTTCCTTAAAACACAATTTGGCTTTTTTTTCATTGAAAAATGTGCCCCGGTGATGGAGAAATTTAATTTTAAAGGTTTAGTTTAAATTTTAATTTATTTAAAATTTAAATTTAAAATTTAAAATTAAATAAAAGGTTTTTCCTCCTTTCTTATTGGCACTGCCGACGTCATGAGGGAAATGTTAAAAGGGATGATGTATTCACATTGAATGATGGCTTGTATAAATAAGCCAAAGGTTTTCCATTTAATAAACCTAGGAGTGTCGCATGATTTTTGAAAACCTAAAGTGCTTGGCATATGAATATTGTGTAGAAAATTTTATGGAGTGTAACATGCGCAATCAAGTCATGGACGGTCAAAGTTTTGGTGCCTTGTAAGGAAAGTGCATGTAGCTTAAGGAAGAGAGTTCCCAAGGCACTCACATGGGTAGTGTTAGCTCACACAGTTTAGTTGTCTCTTGGCAGCATGGTGGGTAGAGGTTCGAAACACCAAAGCCCTTCAAGGGCTCCTTTGAGGTATGTGCTCTGATTTTGATATTTGTGGGGGTCAATAGTTTAATTAAAATATTTGCTTGCTAAGGTTTGATTATAATTTTTTT
The DNA here is from genome assembly GCA_028583015.1 of Wollemia nobilis. Taxonomy (NCBI): domain Eukaryota; kingdom Viridiplantae; phylum Streptophyta; class Pinopsida; order Araucariales; family Araucariaceae; genus Wollemia; species Wollemia nobilis. Next base: position 2,586,668 of record JAQPPZ010000493.1, read on the forward strand.
TCGTGGGAGATATAAAGTTGAGCAAGCTTTAATATTTTAATAAGGTTTGATATTTGATTAATGTGAGATATTGCCTAAGAAAGCTTTGTGATTATTTTTTAGTGCAAAAGTGTTGAAAGGAAGGATATAAAATATTTGATTTATTTTATGGTATAAGTGTTTTGTGGAGTGACAAGGTTCTGCAATGTTTTCATTTATTTTATTTTATGGTACAAGTGGTTTTAGGAGGGATAAGGAAGTTGTGCATTAATTCTTAATAAGTTTTTATAATTAAAAGCCTTGGTAAATATTATTGTGAAGTGGAGTAATATTGATTATTTTGTGATCTTCTAACCCTTGTGAAGATTGGCAAAAGAATATTGTGATTGTGGTAGATTTCCAAAGAGGCTTCTTCATATTCATTAAAGGTATGGGCATAATATCCTATTGATTTATTATGGTGGTTGATTTCTAAAAATATCTTTGGAGTGAAAAGGATTGATTGTCATTTCCTTTTTGGAAGTGATTGGTTAAATGCTTCAAGGTATTTTGGATTGAGAGTTGTGATTAAACCTTAATTTATAATAATTGTTGTTGAAGCTCATTGGTTGTGCAAAGAACTTGAACTTGAGTTAGAAAAGAATATGAGTATCATTGTTATGTGAGATTTGTAGTTGAGCATTGTTGGAAATATTTTGAGTTGGTTGGACTAGGGTTTGTGAGAAAGCATTGATCCTTGAGGTGATTGGTTGAGTATAGTTGTTTGAGCCTAGCCAAGTGATTGTGTGAAGTGGTTGTTCAAGTTCCATGAAACAAACTATTCTATATTCTGATTTGAATTGATATTGAGATTTGAGAATAGAACTTATTGAGTCCCTAAAAATTCTCTTTATGTTTCTATGAGATTGATTTGAGTTGAGATTAGGATTTGAGTGTAGAACATATTGAGTATCTAATAAGTCTATTTATGATTCTATGAGATTGAGTTGAGATATTGATTGAGCATTGAGTATAGAACATATTGAGTCTCTAACAATTCTTTTTATGCTTCTATGATATTGAGTTGAGATATTGATTGATCATTGAGTATAGAACATATTGAGTCTCTAATTCTCTTTATGATTCTATGTGATTGAGGCAAGTCTTTGAGAAGGCTTGTGGACTGATTTTGTGTAAGATTTTTTGGAAACTTTCTATGTATATTTGAGCAAGTCCTAGAGAGGACTTATTGAGAAAATTTGGATAAGTCCTAGAGAGGACTTATTGAGAAAATTTGAGCAGGTTCTGTGTGGAACCGTTGAGCAGATTTGGATAGGTTTTGTGTGGACCTGTTGAGCATATTTGAGTAGGTTCTCTGTGGACCTTTTCAGTAGATTTAGAAAAGTTCTGAGTGAGCTTTTTGAGAAGATTTGAGTAGGTTCTAAGTGGACCTATTGAGCATATTTGAGAAGGTTCTGAGTGAACCTATTGAGACAGAGCTTTTGAGGTGATAGAGTACAGAGAATAGAGTCTCAGTGGATAGATATCCAGTAGCCAGGACAATTGAAGATAGATCTGAGTGAGGAGTCTTAAAGTGGAGAGAGATCCACCAATTAGTGCAACAGAGAGATAGAGTCTTCTATAATATCACTAGCCATAATAGAATGGAAAAGTGTTCTCTTGTGTAAGAGATCCACGAACTTGAGATTAGGGGATCAACATATCCTTTGGATAGAGGTCCATAAACATTGTAATTGGGAAGGATTTCCATGAGATTATTTGAGAAATATTTAGAAGAAATATTTTCTTAGTGGAAGTAGCCCACATTGGGTGAACCACATTAAAATTGGTCTCTATTATGTGTAATTATTTGTGCATTTATTTTGTTATTTCTATTGATATTTCCATTGATTATATTGATTAATACTATTTGGGAAAGAAAAGTAAAAATTGGTCTTATACTATTCACCCCCTCTCAGTATAATATTGTGTTCTTCAGGTGAGGCCCAAGATAAGCCATCTCAGTCTCATCTTCATAATAATCATCACTTATCCAAAAACCATTAGCATTGGTATGTGGACCTAAGACAAGGGGCTCATGTCTTGGCCCCAAGTAGGCCATCTCTATCTCATCCTCATATTATTTTTCACTTATGAAGATGCCATTTGCATTAGTGTCTTTCCCTAAGCTATGGGGACACTACCTTGGATCTAGGTAGGCTATTTATGTCAACTCCTTCGACTCATAGTCAATTTTGTCTGATATGTATCCACTCTCATTGTGGCAAAACCAAGTAAGGCTTTGTAAATAGCGAGGCCCATGATAGGCTAAGTTTTTTTGTACTTCACCTTCACTTGCACCATAGCTATTTTCTTCTCACTCTTCATCACATAAGATGCAACCTGTAGGGTTGGCATCAATTGAGAAGTTTGGATGATAAATCTCTTATGGTGGTATGTTTACCATGACCACTTGTATGTTGATCAGATGTCTTGCACTATGTGGGTGATAAGGAATAAAATTGATGTCTTATCCTAACCTAAAGCTTAATCTATCCAAGGATGCTACTAGAGAGTAATCTTGACCTCTGATGTGGTAACCTAACCCAAACTTGTCAGTGGGAAGCTGGTATTACGGCTTGCATGGATGCCTGTGCCCTTGATCATATATATCAAGACTGTAGCCATGCCAATGGTAACATTTAAAGTAGCTTAGAGAAAAATCAAGATTAGAGAGGTAATAAACATTAATTGTGAATAGTTCATCATTTTTATCTTCTACATTTGAAGAATTATGGGTGCAGTCCAGGCAAGCATAGATAAATTTGGTCTAGTTTGGATGGATTCCAAGCGAAAGCACTATTACCACTAGTGGTCTCAGGTCTTTTGGCCATCCCATGTCTTGTGCAAACTCAATGATGGATGTGAATGTTATGTTTTGCACAAGGTACTATCCTATACCTGTACTTGCCAAGTGTATTGTCGCATATGATGTGGATGACCCTACAAACAACACTAGTGAAGCGAATTCTAGTATTTCCTTGACTTGATCCTAGAGATCTTCTTCCTCCATGGGACTTGGGATTTTTTCAATGGCTATAGTTAGCAATTCCTTGGGCTTTCCTTCCTTGATTAAGGGTATATTTAGATTTTGATTATATTTAGGTTTTGACATTGATGGTATCTTAGAAGTGTCAATTTTTTTGGATGCAAAAGGAGGTGCTGATGTGGATGGGTCTTTTTGTACCCCTTTGTTTATGTCATCTAGTTGCATAGTTGGAGATGAATGTCTTACATATAGGTGGGTGGAAGTAATCACAAAATCTCTTGGTAAATCCAACTGATGGACATATTTGAATGGCTCTTCATCAACCAAAACTATATAGACTTTGTCATCATGCACATACTTGACACATTGGTGTAGAATCGAAGGAACACACTTCATATCTCTTATCCAAGGATGCACTAGGAGGATGTTGTATTGCATAGCCACTTCCAAGACATGACACATCATAGGGATGGTATTATGCCCCACCTTAATGGGTAAGACTATCATTCCTATAGTATATCATAAAGAATCATTGAAATCTCTTAACGTGTAGGCTCCTAGAATGATATTGGATTTGGGGATCATAAGGTGCCCTATTTCTATTGTTGTGATGATGCTTATTGATGAACTTGTATCGATCAAGACCCTCTTAAAATGTAAATCATTGATTGAAGCAATAATGAGCAATGAAGGGTCTAGTAAGGCAGTAGGTATTGTATTAATATCATTATCATAAAATTGAATTACATGTTCTTGACATTGTTGTACTCATCCTGCAAAATGCATGAATGCATTGGGGTCTTGTGGTTGGAGCTCAATTGATCTCAAAATTTCCATCAAAGTCTTCCTATGCTTTGGGGACTATTGTATGAGCTCATAGATAGATAACTTGGTTGGATTCATTTGTAAGTTTTGTTCTAGTCTACTCCGAACAATTACCATGGGTCGAGTTGGTGGACCTGGAAGGTTGTTTTGCCCCTATATCTACCTAGGTGTAGCTGGGATGTTAATGGGAGCCACAAGAGGCTATGGTTGACCATATCATCTACTCCTAGTGGCTATTTTGACAATTTCAATGATCCCAACGCATCCATGAGTAGGTGTATCAATTTAGACCTGATTGACTTGGGCGTCTTGCCCTTTTGGGACCTCATGGTTTGGTAGTAGGTTTTTGTATATGCCCATATCTCTATTATCAGGGGCCAATGGATTGTCCACTTTAAGTTCTCCCACCTCAATCATATTTTGCACCTGGTTTTTGAAACCCATGCATACTTCAATATCATACCCCGATATTATGTGATAAGGGAAAAATTGATCTTCCCTATATTCTTTTGGATTAGGATGGTTGGGATATAAAAGAGGTATATCAAGAAATTTTATCTTCCTAGCCTTGCTCAACTGGTTGAAAATTGATTGCATTGACTCTGACAGAGGTGTAAAATAGCAAGGTGGCTTGCATTCTCTATTTCACCCCTAATTGTTATTTTGATCATAATTGGCTGGTGGGGGTTGTGCTTGATAATTCTAGGGTTGTTGCATAGACCCATCCTTAGGTGAAACCAATACAACTTGATTAACTAGAGTAGGGTTGCCCTACTTTTGCTTGTATTTTTCATTCTTGCCATTCTTGTTGCACTCCTTGTTTCAGATCTTAATGGTTCCCTCTACTTTTATGTCCTCAATGATTTTGGCCCGTGGAAAGAATTCCTCAAATGAAGGATATTGTTGAAGTTGTAGCAAGAGGGAAATGTGTTTAGAACAAATCTTGGTGAACATGCAGACAATCTCTTCTATGGGGATGAAGAATGATAATTTTTCCATGACTTTTCTCCATCTATCCCTATACTGACCCAAATTTTTTGCACCCTTACCTCCAGGCTATAGGATCCATGCCCGAAAGGGGGATGCGAGAAGGATGGAACAATACTTTGAACTGAGAGGCCCTTTGAAGGTTGCGCCTTTCAAGGAAGGGGTGTAAGGGTGAATTTTTTATGGATGGTGGGGTTCACCAAGAAAATTTGAGTGGTAGTTTCCATGCCTAGGTTGAGAATGGGTTTGATGTGTTAATTTTATACTCAATAATTCATATTACTAGGTTGGCCAAAATGAATCTAAGTTATTCTATATGAAGATGCCAATTTATATGAATATAGAGAGCATGAATGAATCCTAAATACAAGGAATGTGTTAAATGAAAAAGAATGCACCTAATTTCGGATGTCTAATGAAGATTCTGAAGCTTGTAGGAGTCTAGATCATCTCGAATATGATAGGATCATTTGAAATTGTACAAAATTGTACCAGATCATAGGCGATCATCTGAGATCAGACAAGATCATCGTCGATCTAATGAATTTTTCAAAAACCTACAATCATAGAAACAGACACCAAAAACAAAAAATGCAACTGCAAGAATAATGCAAAATGATAGAAATGAGAGTATAAATGCTTAACTGATAAATATAGATATTAGATTAAAGGAAATGAATTGTTTTAATAACTTATTTTAACTTTATATGCAATCAGGCAGAGTAGAGCGGAGCGGAGGAGGTTTGAAAATTTTGGGCGGGAACTGCAGAGAAGGCACGGAGGGTTTGGGAAGGACCATCGAGATGGAATCAGGCGAGGATCCAGAGGAAGGGAGGCCTTCGGCGTCAGGTGGGGTCGTCCCTAGTGGGCTCAACCCTCCTCAAAAAGATCCGGACAAAGGGACCCAGAAGGGCGTTGCGGGTCCCAGAGGGGGCCGGTATTTTGCAAAAACTGTTAAGGGTCGGGTGAGTGATTTCCTTTCATTCCCGCCCCTCATTCCGGTGAATAATAGGATAGTGGCTCCTTCTGATTTGATGGGCTCTTTTTTAGCCATGGAAGAGTTTTCGCTCGTGGGTAAGTTTCTGGGTGGAAGGCCAGATATTGAGACTATTCGATCCTGGGCTCTGTCCAAATGGAGAACGGTGGGGAGTTTGGAAGTTGTTGCCCTATCCAGGGGTTTTTTTATCTTACGATTTAATAACAAGGAGGATGCAAACCGCGTTCTAACCGGAGGACCCTGGTTTTTAGGGAAACGCAGCCTTTTCCTCAGGAAGTGGGGGGAGGATTTCGACCCTAAAAAATAGAGTATCAATACTGCCCCTATTTGGGTTCGTCTTCCTAACCTACCAACATAGTTTTTCAACGAGTATTGGCTGCAAGGCATCGCCAGAGCGATTGGAGAATTGGTGGCCATAGATCATGCAACCTTGGCTAGGACAAGGATGACACATGCAAGGTTTTGCATCAACGCTAATTTAGACTCTGAGTTGCCAAATTTTGTGGAGCTAGAGTACGACAACTACCTAAGAAAATAGGTGGTGGAATATGAAAATAGGCCAGCTTTTTGTACTGAGTGCAAAACCCAAGGCCATTTGCAAAATCAGTGCCCTAAACTTGTAGATAGCAGAGAAAACCAAAATATGGAAGGCAATCGAGCAAATGAGAGAGGGTTTCCTAGGTACCTCCCTCCAAATAGAGGCCATATGGGTAGAGGAGGGTTTAGGCAATCTAAAAATAACCACTTTTATTAGGAGAAGACAAAACAGGGGGCAGGGCAAGGTCAGAGTAAAGGTAAGCAACTCCTCTCCGACGACCAGGAAAATAAGGTAAGCCCTAAAATTCCAAGCTCAAATAAGTTCAAAATTTTAGAGGATCTATTGGGAGAAGGGGAGAGCGAGGAGTTAGAAGGAGGAATCCTGCAAGGTGAAATCCCTGAATCCCTAGTTTCCCCATCAAGGGCGGGTCCTGCAAATCCCATAACCAAGAACCCCTCAAGCCCCCAGGGAGGGGCAAGGCAAAATCCTAGAGAATACAGAAAATGGGTGGAGGAGATTGGGTCATCGATTTTAGACCTTCCCACCATCATAGCCAGGAGCCCGTCAAACCATATAGAAGGTTCATCAGGAGAATTCAGGAAACAGATGGAGGAGTTAGAATCTAGGATTGAGGAGGTAGAAATGAATGTTTTGGAGGAATGTGTTAGTCCGGTTCTACAATAGAGAGATCATCCACCTTTTAGCCCCAAACAGACTAGGAGTACTACTAAGTCACCTATTGACTATGGCAGTGAGAGAAAGAAGGGGAGGATTTCAAATGCAGAGCTCAACAGAATGAGGACTGACAATGAGATTGCCAGTGGCAAACAGAAAACTCTGATACAACAAGTTATCCCAGGGCTTGAAGATAACAAATCAGGAAAACCTCCTCAAGGGAGGGGGAAGGGGAAAAACTCTAAACAATCCAAATGAAGGTTCTCTCATGGAATGTGAGAGGCCTCAATGGCCAACCCACTCAAAGGGTGGTTAGCTCGTTAAGAAGGCAGTACAATCCAACAATTGTGTTGCTGCAAGAAACAAAATTAGGCGAAGCCCAGTCAAAATCAATAGCAAAAAAGATGTGGAGCCAAGGGGACATGGTGTTCAAACCGGCTAGAGGAGCTTCAGGGGGTCTCATGGTTCTGTGGGATCCTCGGGTGGTGGAAGGCAGCATCATCCAAGATGATGACAGGGTGCTGAGTGTTTTTTTCCATGACATTGACAACAATAGGTCATGGATTTTCTCAAATGTCTATGCTCCCAATGATGTCCAAGGAAGAGCTTCTTTGTGGGAGTATCTGGGTAAACTGGGTGATGCTTTCCATGACATCCCGTGGGTGATGGCTGGCGATTTCAACACGCCATTATACCCCTCGGACAAAAAGGGTGGCTCTGGGCTCCCAACCAGAAGTATGGAAGACTTCAATGACTTCGTTAACTCGAACCAACTGATGGATGTGAGACTAAGAGGAGCCAAGTATACTTGGAGCAACAGGCGTGCAGGAAGCCAACTTATCCAGGAAAGACTTGACAGGTTTTTCTTATCGAAGGAGGCAATTGCTGGGTTTGGAGACTCGACTTTGCAAACTCTTCCCAAAATTTCCTCTGATCACAATCCCATCCTTTGGGAGGTTCCAAAGTCAAACTCCTTCAAAAAACCTTTTCGATTCCAGTCGATGTGGATCGAGCACCCGGAGTTAAAAGAAAATATTTCCAGATGGTGGCGGCAACCCTTCCAGGGAAGTTCAGGTTTCAAACTTGCTCAAAAGCTGAAATTAGTAAAGGATAATCTTAGAACTTGGAATAAGGAGGTTTTTGGGAACCTGTTTGAGAACAAGAAACATGTGGGAGAAAGGTTGCAGGTCATTGACAACTCCATACAAAATGGTTTAGGTGATGAAGCTACTAGGAAGGAGGAGCAAGCCAAGCTATCAGAATATCACAATATTTTGGCTTGTGAAGAGGTATACTGGAGACAAAAATCAAGGGCTTTATGGCTAAAGGATGGTGACTTGAACTCAAAGTTTTTTCATGTCACAACATTGAGGAACAGAAGTAATAACAAGATCAGAGAGTTGACCAAAGCTGATGGATCCAAAACCCAGGATCTGATTGAGATCAGAGAGGAAGCAATTGCTTATTTTAGCTCCCTTCTCGGAGATGAATCCCAGTGTATAGAGGAAGCTAAGGACACTCTCCTCCAGTTCATTCCTTGCGTGGTTGATGAGGCCATGAATGGCAAGCTTATTGCTCCATTCATCGATGAAGAAATCAGAAAGGCGTTGTTTAGTATGGAACCTGAGAAGGCCCCTGGCCCTGATGGGTTCCCTCCTCGGTTCTTTCAAGTTTTTTGGGATATTGTGAGAGAGGATGTCATTTTTGCTATCCAAGAGTTTCAGGCTTCAAAACATATTCTGAGAGGGTTCAAGTCCACCTTTATTGCCCTGATTCCGAAGGGCCCATCTCCGGAGACAATGGCAGATTTCAGACCGGTTAGCTTATGTAACGTATCCTACAAGATCTTAACCAAAGCCATAGCTAACAGAATGAAAGAAATATTGCCCCTCATTATTGACCCTGGTCAGGGAAGTTCTGTTCAGGGGAGATCAATTCTGGATGGTGCAATCACTGTCCATGAAGCTCTGCACTCTGCAAGGCAAACCAACAAGGAGGTCTTTGCTTTAAAGCTTGATATGAATAAAGCTTTTGACCGCATTAACTGGGAGTTCTTGATGGTTGTTCTTCTGAAGTTTGGCTTTCATCCTCAGTGGGTCAGGCTGATAAAAGAATGTATATCCGAACCTTGGTTCTCAGTTTTGGTCAATGGCACGACAACTGGGTATTTCCAGAGTCATAGGGGGCTTAGACAAGGAGATCCGATTAGCCCAATGCTGTTCATTTTAGTAGCAGAGGCATTAGGTAGAACCATAAAAGCTGCTTGTATTGCTGGATTAATCTCGGGGATTAAATCCACATCTCTCACCAACCCAGTTTCTCACCAACAATTTGTTGATGACACTTTGTTGTTGACTCACTCGTCAGTGGTTGAAGCCAGAAGAATTAAGCACATACTCCAACTCTACGAGGATGCGGTGGGCCAGAAGGTAAATTTCAACAAGAGTAAGCTTTACTTCCTCAACACCCCAATCCAGAGACAAGCCAGAATAGCTACGATTTTGGGATGTTCGATAGCGACTTTTCCTACATCTTATTTAGGCCTTCCCCTTTTCTATGGTTCTCCGAGAGAGTCGATGTGGGATAGAGTGGTTGAAAGAATTCAAAAGAAACTGGCTGGTTGGAAAGGTCATCTCTTATCTCAGGTCGGGAAGCTTACTCTCACTAAGGCATCCTTACAGAGCATCCCGATTTATTTTCTTTCTGTGTTTAAGGCCCCAACCAGAGTTTACCAAAAAATTGAACAGCTCCAAAAGAATTTTCTCTGGTCTGGGTCAGAGGAAAAAAAGAGGTTCCACCTTGTGGGCTGGGGCAAGGTTTGCAGGCCAAAAGAAAATGGGGGGCTAGGACTAAGAAGAGTTGCTCACCTAAACACTGCCTTGCTTGCCAAACAAGCTTGGCATCTTATCAACAATGAGGAGAATGAGTGGACTGCCATAATTAAAAGAAAATATCTTCAAGATACCGATTTCCTAAATGATTCGATGCACGGTGGAGGGTCGACATTCTGGAAAGCAATCTTAACAAGTAGAGAGGTCTTAAAGAAAGGCCTAAGATGGGTTCTTGGTAATGGGTAGAAGATCAAGTTATGGGATGACAGGTGGGCCAAGGATGAAGCTTTATCTCAGTTTCCTACCCTGGCAAGGATCAAAAGAATAACAGAGGACCTCTTTGGAAGGAAAGTGGCTGATTTCATAAGACAGGACAGAGGTAGGCTTATTTGGAAATAGATAAGGATTCAAGGCTTTGAAGCTGAATCAGAAGAACTCCAAAGCATCCTGCATCAACAATTCATTTCCATGAATCCTAAGCAGGATCATGTAATATGGGCAGCTACCGAAAATGGGCAGTTCTCAGTCAAATCTGCATATATGCTAATGTTAGATACCGATGACCCCACACTCCAGACTCAGTTGGTGTGGGTCAAAAACCTTATTCCTAAAGTTGCTATGTTCTCATGGTTGGTGATCCAAGGCAGGATTCTGACGATTGACAACTTGTTAAGGAAAGGTATGATAATTGCTAACCGATGTTATTTGTGCAGGGGTAATTGGGAGTCCACCCACCATATTTTCCTTGAATGTCCGGTCTCTCTGAGTGTCCTCAATGGGTTGTTTCAAGCCTTTAGCATTTGCTGGGTCAGACCAGCTACCATCTTTGACCTCTTCCACCAATGGCCAAATCCCTTTGTTAGCCTTAGGATGAGGTTCTTTTGGAAGATTTGTCTCCATCATTTTCTTTGGCAGGTGTGGCTAGAAAGAAACCTTAGAGCTTTCCATGAGTCGAGCCATGATGTCACCTCCATTACCAATAAGATTCTTACCTTCGCCCATGAAAACGTCAGCCTTATACCTTATGAGGATCGAAATCCTTTCCCCTGGGAGAGGCGGATCGCTCAATCCTTAAATATTACTCTGGGTGAGAAACCTGTAATCAAGGTCAATCCCAGATTAGATGTCAAGTGGAAACCGCCCCTGGTTGGTTGGTTCAAGCTCAACTTCGATGGGGCCTCTAAAGGTAACCCTGGAAATGCAGGGGCTGGAGGAGCAGTGAGAGATCATCAAGGTAAGTTGGTGATGGCCTTCTCTGAATAGCTGGGAACTAGGACTAACAACGAGGTGGAAGCAAGAGCGTTATGGAGGGGTCTTCAGTTGGCTCAAGAAATTGAAGGTAAACTAATTATCGAAGGAGATTCGATGCAGGTCATAAACCTTCTCAGCAATGGGAAAAATCCTTCATGGTGGATTAAGACTGTCATCGAAGAGGCTAGGATCCTTTACCATGCCAGGAACGATCGGAAGGCCCAACACATTTTTAGGGAAGCAAATAAAACAGCTGATATCTTGGCCAATTTAGGGGTGGAAGCCATTGGGTTGGTCACTTGGGAACATGGAGTCCCAAGTGAAGTGGATAAAATAATTCAAAATGATCGCCAATGATGGTGAAGTTGTGGGGATCGAAAAAGGGAGAGCAGTTTCAATGCGGTTTTGTCAGGATTGCTTCGGTCCTTATTGTGATGGCTTTAGCTTTCTTTGCAATAGGGGAAGGATCCAGGTGGCTTGGTGGCTTCATGTTATGGGGTCAGGGGCAATGGCTGAGGCCAAAGACCGATGTCGCATTTTCATGAATTGTTCGAGTTTCAGGAAAAGCAATTTTCAGCAAGAAAGGAAAAGTGTAGCGATTTCATGACAGGTTGAGCAAGAAAGAAAAAGTGTCGCGATATCACGACATGTCGAGCGAGAAGGAAAAAAGGTCACGATATCATGACATGTTGAGCAAGAAAGGAAGAGTGTCACGATTTCATGACATGTAGAGCAAGAAAGGAAAAGTGTAGTGATGTCGCGACATGCTAGAAAGAGTGTCAATTTTGTGACATGCTAAGCAAGAAGGAAAAAGTGTCACGATTTCGTGACATGTCACGTTGTCGCGATCAAAAGAGAAGAGAAAAAGCAAGAGGGAAAAAGTGTCATGATATCGCGACAGGAATGAAAGAGTGCCGCGATGTCGATCCATGTTGAGCAAGAAGGAAAAGTGACACTTTTTGGCGATGTGTTGAGCATGAAGGAAGAAGTGTCGCGATATCGTGACATGTCGCATTTTCACGACCAAAAAAGAAGAGAAAGAGCAAGTGGGAAAATGTGTCACGATTTCGTGACATGTCATGTTTTCATGACTAAAAGAGAAGAGAAAGAGCAAGAAAGAAAAAGTGTCACGATATCGCGACATTCGGTGTCACGATCAAAAGAGAAGAGAAAAAGCAAAAAGGAAAAAGTTATATAAGATAAAGCAACATGAAGAAAAAAGTGTCGCGATATCGTGACATGTCGCATTTTCGTGACCAAAAAGAAGAGAAAGAGCAAGTGGGAAAAAGTGTCACGATATCGTGACATGTCTTGGTTTCGTGACTAAAAGAGAAGAGAAAAAGCAAGAAAGAAAAAGTGTCACGATTTCATGACATGTCATCTTTTCATGACCAAAAGAGAAGAATAAGAGCAAGAAGGAAAAGTGGCATGATATCGTGACATGTCGCATTTTCGTGACCAAAAAAGAAGTGATAGAGAAGGAAGGAAAAAGTGTCGCGATATCGCGACATGTTAGAAAAAGTGTCGCGATTTCGCGACATGGAAAAAGTGTCACGATATCGCGACATGTCGCATTTTCATGACCAAAAGAAAAGAGAAAGAGCAAGAAAGGAAAAGTGTCATGATATCGTGACATGTTAAAAGAAAGAGTGTCACGATATCATGACATGGTGAGCAAGAAGGATTTAGTGTCGCTGTCTGGTGATATGTTGAGCTTGAATAAAAAAGGGTCACGATTTCGTGACATGTCGGATTTTTGCGTCCAAAAGAGAAGAGAAAGAGCAAGAAGGAAAAAGTGTCATGATATCGTGACATGTCGGTTTATCGTGACCAAAAGAGAAGAGAAAGAGCAAGATGGAAAAAGTGTCACGATTTCATGACATGTCATATTTTCGTGACCAAAAGAGAAGAGAAAGAGCGAGAAGGAAAAGTGTCGCGATATCGCTACATGTCGCATTTTCATGACCAAAAGAGAAGAGAAAGAGGAGGAAAGAAAAAGTGTCACGATTTCGTGACATGTTCAGAATGAAAGAAAGGGTGTAGCGATATCGCGACATGTCGCTTTTTCATGACCAAAAGTGAAGAGAATAAGCAAGAGGGAAATGTGTCGCGATATCGTGACATGTCAAATTTTTGTGACCAAAAGAGAAGAGATAGAGCGGGAAGGAAAAGTGTCACGATTTCGTGACATGTCACTTTTTCGCGAACAAAAGAGAAAAGAAACAGGAGGAAGGAAAAGTGTCGCGATATCGCGACATGTCGCTGTTTCGCGACCAAAAGTGAAGAGAACAAGCAAGAGGGAAAAAGTGTCACGATTTCGTGACATGTCGTATTTTCGTGACCAAAAGAGAAGAGAAAGAGCGGGAAGGAAAAGTGTCGCGATATCGCGACATGTCGCTTTTTCGTGACCAAAAGAGAAAAGAAAGAGGAGGAAGGAAAAGTGTCGCGATATCGCGACATGTCACAATTTCGCGACCAAAAGAGAAGAGAAAGTGTTAGGAGGCGAAATTGTCGACTGCCTGTGTTTTAAGGTGTGTGTAATCCTTTGTAAGCTTGTTGCTCTTTGTTGGCTGTGTGGCCCTAGTAGGGGGCTAAGAACAGACTGTGTGGCTCTTTTTTGTTCCGCTTAAGCTTTGTGCTATTTTTGTAATAGGTTTTGGGTCAACCTGTAAAACCCGGTAGTAATGAATTTGTACCTTATTTACCAAAAAAAAAAATTATTTTAACTTTATCATGCATTTATGCTAAATGAGGTGAACTCCAGGATGTAGAATGAAAATAATCAAGCTAATGCATAGTAAAATAAGGAAAGAAGATGAGAAATGCAAACTCAGGGCTCTGATTGCCCCCAATATGAACTGCAGTCGAGATCGCCTCCAATCGTACGAGATCATCACCGATCTACGATAGGATCATCCAAAATCATGTGGAATCACCTGCGATGATCCGAGCTTCCTCCAGCTGAAGCATAGTGAAAACCTGCAATGAAAACTTAAAACTATGAGTGCAAACAATGGTAGATAGGACGTCTTAACACAACAAAGCTAAATGGCAGGGAAAATCAACTAGGGAGAGAGTCAGGAGGAGAGCCAGGAGGGGGGATAAACTGAGAAAATCCTAGTTTATATAGGATTAGGGGGAGGTTAGGAGGTTGGGGATCATCCCAATCTAGGAGATCTCCAACGGAGGAATCTCCAACTGCGTAGACACACTTCTGCCCAAGTTGGAGAGGCTATTGAAACAGAAGCTAATTATGAAAATTTGGTTTTGGGATGAAATCATCTGGACGTTCTGTTCTAGACGAATTCATCCGATCTGGGACGATTTCGTCTGATCGGCGACGATATCGTCCAACGGTCAAAACAACTCCTAAAAATGGCATGAAAAATGGGGGAGCGGTTAACGGGCGATTTCGAGGTTAAAATTCAAATTTTTATCTTTTTACTAAGGGTTTAACTGCACCAATTTTAGGGTGCTACATTTTGCCCCCTCTTTAGCAAATTTTTCGAAGAAAATGCGTTAAAGACGAGTTCTTTACGCTTTACGAGAAAGCAAAAATTTATTCCATTTTTTAGACGATGATTCTAGGTCGAATCGTACGACTGCTTACTATGGTGCCCCCTCCGTGTTTTTACCCAAATCGAACGTTTGAGGTAAAAGCACGAAAAAACAAAATTTAAAAAAAAGTTGTTTTTAAATAAAATTAAAAGAAATAGGGTAAAACCCTAATTCATTGTTACTGTTCACTTTCACTGTTTCAGAGCTCTATAGGCAAAATGGTGGAAATAGCACACAGATCGATAGAGGTCCGACGCGGGTTGCGGGTAGGGATCTAAACTTGATGAATTATGTTTTTAATTTGATTTGTGTGATTTTTAATTTGAATTTTGACTATTTTTGGGGCATCGCGGCCATTTTTAGGCCGTCGATGACGTCGGGACGAAATCGTCCCAATTTCGTCGAAATCGTCCCTAGATCTCCGATTTCGTCTAGGGGTGAAATCGACGAAATAGGGGCGATCCCGTCCAACAAGGGGCGATCCCCAAGTTGAGAAATCGGAGACGATTTCGTCCTACCAAGGACGATTTGACTTAATTTAGTACGATATCGTCCAATAATGGACGATATCATTTTTTTATGAGATGAAATTGATTTAACTGATTTTAATGATTATCTATTAATGATTTTTGTTGTTTTATTGTTTATTTTGTAGAGGGGATTACTAAAAAGTTAGGAGTGGAAATACGGGGGGCTCAGAGATGATGTAGCCACGCTCGACTAGGCGGAGCGAGACCAACTATCGGAGGTTGGGCTACAACATGTGGCAGAGATGCCACAAATACCTACAGACATGGGGCTACTGACAGCCCTAGCAGAGAGGTGGTATCCAGGGTCATCCTGCTTCTGGCTACCGACAGGGGAGATGGCTCCCACTCTAGAGGATGTATGGAGGATCTTGAGGATCCCCATACATGGGTGATTGATGACTCCTATGGCCAATCAGGGCCATGCCATGATGCGACTGTGCGGAGACCCTAGCTTCACCCTAGAGAAGGGTGGAGTGAACATCGAGACATTGAGGTCAGATGCCTGGGGCATCTCGATTGACTCAGGTTTTGGTAGGGGTAGTGGGTGGCCTACTACTATGCCACCAGAGTGGATGCAGGTTACCGTGGCTACTCTCAGATGTGGTCTATGACATGAGAGACCATGGCTATAGGTTTTCTTGGGGCAGCTTTGTACTATGCCGCTTGTATAGGATCCTATACGGGGTCGTATACAAGGGAGGTCGATGTCTAGTATTGACATTGCTGCTACAGGTTTGGTGTTGGGAGCACATTATGATGTGAAGGTCGGTAGGGCTTCCACTGATAGGGGTTGATCGAGAGAGACCCCAAGTTTTCTATTGGTGGCTCCAGAGAGGGTCACAATGGTGGATAGATCTATCGATGTCCTAGAGGTTGCTAGATGACCTCATCCCTAACCAGATCACCTGGAGGCCATGGAGAGAGCATCCAGGGTGGGGAGAGGATGGACAGGAGTTGGCTCGCATCAGGCGAGTCTTCTAGCTGAGGATGGAGTGGGGAGAGGTAGAGCTCCACCGCTATGATCGAGTTTTGAGGTAGTTCGGTCTACAACAGGGGATCCCTTCTCTCAGAGACTATGAGTACTCCCAGACTATCCGAGATAACACTACACTGAGTGGGGCTCTAGATATGTAGTGATTCTAGAGTCAGGACATTGATGATGCCCCCATTTAACCAATGGATGGGGATGATATTAGGGTCATAGATGGGTATGATGCCTAGTATGTAGGCATCCACCCTCCTCGAATGATGAGGGCATAGGGTTCGATGCATGCTATGGTGCGATGGATGGGGAGGCAATGCTAGGCTACCATCGATGCAGCGAGGAGTCATGGAGGGAGGGAGCAATGATGGTCTCCTCAAGAGAGACGTCGAAGAGTGCCATAGGCTTCAGAGAGACCACAATAGCCAGAGAGGAGGGAGGAGGGACTCCCTTCTCAATAGAGGGATAGGCCAGCATCACTCGATAAGGGCAAGGGTGTCGAGGTGGGGGAGAGCAATGAGATGGTGGCTCTTCGAGCTAAGAATGCCCACCTACGAGCTTAGGTGCAGACACTACAGGATGAGGCTACATGACTCAGGGCTCAGAGCGGAGGGGCGAGCACTCGAGATCTGGCATGGGCTATTGCTCAAATCATATTCTACCAAGGATTGTACTATCATGTGGTTCCAGAGAACCAGAGGATACCATTTCCAACCCCCATTATGGAGCCGATCATGATGGGATCATCGAGGACATCCTCATGATCGACATCGAGGACCCATGATACAACATGGACCTCGATGGGACCACCTCCTCCACCTTAGGGTGGGAGAGGAGATGAGGCTGAGAGCTCGAGGGCTTCTCGAGACTAGCTGCACATTGACTATAGACTATATATTTTTGAGAGGATTGAGTATGCCAGGGTATAGATTGTGGCATACCAATCTAGTTTTGATATGATGTACATATATTTTTGATATATATATATATATATTTTTGTGATATGACTTGTCCATATGTTTTATGATGCTTTAAATTTTGAATTGTTGATTGATTATTCATGTAATTATGTCATTGGAAATAGTATAATTTTATGTCATGTTATAAAATTTAAATGAAATAATCTGATGTAAACAAATTGGTTGTTGTGGTATGATTTGATGAAAAATAAAGGGACTTCTAACAATAATTTCAAAGGACATTGTCGTTGTTATATGACCATTTCATGGAGTCGCCGCTCGCTAGGTCGTCAAGCTAATCCCAGTATAGAAATATTGCTAAAAGTAAAAGAGTGCTTAAGAGACTGTCTTAAGACTTTGTGTTGTGATGATGAAAAATGATGATGGTGATGATTTGTTTTCAGATTTTCATGAAAATATTATGCATGAAATATAAAAAAATATGATTTTTTCTAGGCATAAAATTCCTAAGTGTGATAAAATTTTGAACAATTCCTTAGGAATTATACCATCGTTGCAAAATTGAATGTTGACATAATGAAATGAAATAGAAAAAAGTGTTCGTTCTTTTTAAAGCACAATTGTGTAACATAATGATGTAAGCCATATGTTTTTATGAATTAAAATGAATGGGAAATAAAATTAGAACAATGGTTTGCGCTAGGCATAGAATTATAAGTATAGACTTATACCATCATCACGAAATCCAAAAATAATTTTATTGCATAATTGATTTTTGATTTTGAGATAAATAAAAAATATATAAGATGAGGACTTGCGCTAGGCATAAAATTCTAGTTTAGGTTTTAGGAACTATACCATCATTGCGGAAGTCGAAAGTATATATAAATGTGACTTTATTGCTAGATTTTTGAACATGTTTTGAAAGAAAATTTTGGATTTTGGAAAAAAATGTATTTAATTGTTTTTACGCTAAGCAGATGTTCTCAAATAAGAAGATGAAATTATTCCAAAATATTTGCATAAATATTTTAAATTATCTCAAAGACAAAATGTAGATTTATAAGGAACCCTCATGTGCATATGTGAGTTCATTGCCGATCTTGATTTATCATAATGATACAAAATCTCTCAAATACAAATGTGTGTGCAATTGTATTGTTCATTTACCAATTTTGAGCAAGATAATTTGATACAAGTAATTTGAATTAACCAAATAAGTGTTCGTTGACCATGATTTATATGCATGTAACCGTACCAGACTACTATGTAAGTCGGGTCATCAAGAGCTAGCTGATCCATAAGCGGACATAGGTCTGTACAAAAGAAGGTCGCTAATGTGACAGACATATCACCATGCTAGGAGTTACCCAAGGCCAAGCGGGTTGGGCACAAACCACCTGTTATGGGGCTTACCTCACGGTTTTTGAATAATTGAGAATTCCAGGGATTCAAGCTCATTCACCCTTCTTTTCTTTTCAAGGGGTAGGGAAAGGGATTTATTGCATTTTGCTTTTTCTTTTCTCTTTCTCTTTTTTTTTTTTTTGTATTTTTGCTTGGAACTGAGATAATGCTGAAATATTGTTGCGATGGTACAAAATGATATTTTTCTTTTTCTCATTTTCTTTGACTTTTCTTTTTCTTCCTATACTAGGGATACTTGCTCGGATTGGCTGTAGAGCAAGGGATTTTTATTCTAGGTAGGGGTGAGCTTGTCCTTTTGTCAATTCTCAAAGATTCTAGACCATGTGCATGATAGGATAGCAGGGGAAACTTTTCGCTCAAGAAACCACTTCTACTATGTAGCATCATATTGAATTTGCAATGAAATCATTTTAATGTGAAAAGATATACTTGGTTCAAGTAAATAACAAGATCAATTCTCTATGCTCAAAACTTTATTTAATTCAACTGTGGACTTTGATATAAGAGAGATTAATAATCATACCAAATAAAATCAAGATATTTATTCATGTGAGTGTGAAAGTGCGGGATTCCAAATAAATGCTAATTTATCCAAAATAACTGAAAATATGACTGCAATACTTCAAGAATTGACAGGTGCAAAAATAAAAGATGTTTTTTTGAAGATTTTGATGATTTTGATGTTTTTTATATTTTGATTTTGATTTATGAATTGAGAAGATACACAATATGATTGTTTTTGAAATTTTTATATGAATTTACTAAAATGAGACAAGATGTACAATATATACAATGACGAAATTACCAGAATTATGCATAATAGCGCTTAAGATGCATAATGTTCATAGGTTCTTTAAGATCTTTACCATCTAAGGTAGCTAATCTGTATGCTCCCGATCCAAATTTAGCAGTGATGATATATGGCCCAAGCCAGTTAGGTTCAAATTTACCTTTAAGGTCTTTAGTTGCATTAGTATTTTTTTGATTTTCTTTTAAGACAAGGTCATCGATCTCAAAGGATCGATGATGAACTTTCTTGAGGTATGCTCGTTTGAGCTTGTTCTGGTAGGCTCGAAGATGCTCCAAAGCATTGATGCGCTTCTCATCTAGGAGTTCCAGCTGACTAAATCTGCCAACACGATATTCATCTCCTACTTCAGTATCTTGAAGTAGCAGAGCCAAAGAAGGAACTTCTAATTCAAAGGGAAAAATAGCTTCAGCGCCATAAACCAAAACAAAAGGTGAAGTGCCCGTGGGAGTACGAACGCTAGTTCGATAAGCCCACAAAGTAGGATATAATTGAATGTGCCAATCTCGACAAGATTTATTGACCAGATATTTTGAGGATTTTAATTAATGTTTTATTAGATGCTTCTGCTTGGCCATTACCCTGAGGATAATAGGGAGTGGACCAACGATGTTGAATTTTATATTTTTGACATAGTTTCTTTACATATTTATTTTTGAAACAAGTTCCATTATCCGAGATGAGATTTGCAGGAATTCCGAACCTACAAATAATTTGATTAAAAATAAATTTGGAAACTTGGGTTCCAGTGCAAGAAGCTAAGGGCATAGCTTCAACCCACTTCGTGAAATACTCGGTGGCGGTTATGATGAATTTGTGTCCATCAGATGACACAGGATTGATTTTTCCAATAATGTCTAAGCCCCATTTTGAAAAGGGCCAAGGGGATGAAATAGCCTATAGTTCTTGTGCAGGCGCATGGACAAGGTCAGCATGTTTCTGGCACTTGTCGCAATGGCGCACATAATCATGTGCATCATTCTCCATGGTAGGCCAAAAATATCCTATCCTAAGGAGCTTCTTAGCAATGGCGCTACCACTAAAGTGTCCCCCACAAGATCCATCGTGGGCTTCACTCAAAGCTGATCTAGATTCTTCTAGATTCAAACATCTCAGTAGGATACCTTCAAAAGATCTCCTATATAATGTATTGCCAATTATTAC
Source organism: Wollemia nobilis (assembly GCA_028583015.1). NCBI lineage: Eukaryota > Viridiplantae > Streptophyta > Pinopsida > Araucariales > Araucariaceae > Wollemia > Wollemia nobilis. The sequence continues at coordinate 2,607,166 of JAQPPZ010000493.1, forward strand.
GAAGCGACTTGCTCGTCTACGTAATAACCGGTGCTGGTTTCTATTAAAACCTTCAGGGAAGGTCCCATTTTGAAGAAAATTGAATATATCAGTGTACCAAAGTTCAGGAGTAGTTTCATTGATTAGAAACACATCCAAAGGTTCTAAGCATGATTTATTTGAAGCGGGTTCCTGGAGTCGATGAATAATGATGGTAGCATATTCGTCATCTAACTCCAAGGGTAAAAGAGATGCAATTGTAGCCATAGCGTCAGCCGCACGATTATTAGTTCTAGGAATAGCTTCCAAGGTAACTTGATCAAATAAAGATATTAATTGTAATACATATGCTTTATATGGATGCAATTTATCATCTCTGGGTCCGATAAACATCATTAATTTGATTTATAACAAGTTGAGAATCATCGAAAACTAATAGATTTTTAATTTTTAGTGCCAAGGCAGCTCGTAAGCCAAGGATTAGAGCCTCATATTCAGCAGTGTTATTAGTACAAGCAAACGTTAATTTAAAGGATAGAGGTATAAGATGTTTCTGTGGAGATATTAGAATAATACCTGCACCAGCCCCACTCATGCATCGGGCTCCGTCAAAGTATAAGGACCATTGCTCTGGATGGTCTGCCTCTAGTTTAAGGCATTCGTCAGGAAACTCAATGATGAGGGGATGGGTAGACTCTAAGGGTGCAACAACTAATTGATCTGCTATGATTTGACCCTTAACAGACTTTTGTCCTATAAACGTGAGTTCAAACTCGCTTAGAGCAAGAACCCACTTTGTTGTGCGACCAGATAAATAAGGTCGACTCATGAGATACCGCAAAGGATCGGATTTAGCAATAACATATGTTTTTTGACTGAGCATATAGTGGCGTAGTTTCTGTGTAGAAAATACGACTGCTAGACATAACTTTTCTAATGTTGTGTAGCGGGTTTCATAACTGATTAATGTTTTGCTAATATAATAATTGGCACGCTCTCTTTTCTCATCATCCAGTTGAGCTAACATAGCTCCTAAGGCAAAATCTGAAGCAAAAATATACAAGATAAATGGGCGATCAGGTCTAGGTGGTGAAAGCACAGGTGGGTTAAGAAGATATTGTTTGAGGAGTTCAAATGCTTCCTGACATTCATTGTCCCAATGGAAAGAGACATCCTTCTTAAGAAGCTTAAGAAAGGGTCCGGTTTTATCCGCCAACTTATCGATGAAGCGACGGATAGCTTGAAGCTTACCTTGTAAACTCCGTAATTCAGATATATTTGTGGGTGCGGGCATATCAGTGATAGCCGTAATCTTGAGAGGGTCAATTTTGATGCCACGTAAAGAAACTATAACCCCCAATAATTTACCGGACTTAACTCCGAATATACATTTGGCTGGATTCAATCGGATAAGATATTCCCTTAACCGATCAAATACTTTTCTCAAGTCATCTAAATGGTCATCTTCATTAATAGAACGAGCTATAATGTCATCTACATAATCATGTAGTATATCATGCATCATATCATGAAAGATATAAGTCATGGCTCGTTGATATGTTGCACCTGCATTCTTCAAACCAAATGGCATCACTTTCCAACAAAAGGTCCCCCAAGGGGTAATAAAGGTTGTTTTAGCCTGATCTTCAGGAGCTATCTTGATCTGATTATAACCAGAAAATCCATCCATTAAGGATATCATTCCACTCCCAGCAGTAAAATCAATGATCTGATCCATATTGGGAAGAGGAAAATCATCTTTAGGGCATGCAACATTAATATCTCTAAAGTCTGTGCAAACCCTAACTTTGGTAGCTTCTTTCTTAGTTACTGGAACTACATTCGAGATCCATTCAGCATAATCAATGGCTTGTATAAAAATAACATTCAAGAGTTTTTCTAACTCCCCTTTGACTAGTAAGGCCACTTTAGGATGCATTTTTCTAAGTTTTTGTTTAACAGGTTTAGCATCCGGATGGACTACTAGGTGATGCATAACTACAGAAGGGTCTAAACCTGGCATATCTTCATATGTCCAAGCAAAGACATCTTCATATTCTTTAAGAAATGCAATGTATTTATCCTATTTTTCTTGACTCAATTCTGATCCAATGTTGATTATGTGAGGATTATCCTCAGTTCCAATGTTAATTTTTATGACATTTTCTACTTCCATGTGGAGATCTTTCTCAAAATTAGGTGGGGTGGGTGAAATGCCCAATTCTTGTAATTCTGCCAAGGTTAGCTTGGATAATTCATCTTGAGGAGTCGTGGCCTCAAGCTGGGCTATACTAGGTATAGAGCCATCAAAATAAAATTCATTATGTAATAATTCCTCAACGGAGACATCATGGAAGATATCTCCCTCCAACTCATCATCGGATTCAGCGATCATCTCAAGGTAAGCTATAGATAGCATATTACATGTAAATGGCTTATTCATTAAATGCAAAGCATCACGCTCATCCAAATAATCTTGATAACATATGAGATGGTCATCATCCTCAAATGGGAAGGGCTGACCCTTACTAGGAAATAGGCCCACACCACATCGGGCAGGCCACGGCTCTACCTCAAAGGGTTCTTTCATACCATTTTGGAAAGGTCCTAAACCTTTCCCTTTATATCCCAATTTAAGCATTATAGATTTGGCTTTAACATACTCATTAGTAAAATAACATCGAGCATATCCATCATAATGAGTCTTGATGTTTCTGGGTATTCTACCCCAGTCATATCCCTTATAAATAAAAGCACAGCTCCCGACTTGGTAAGTACTTCCCATAGGCTGTGGGAGGCCCAAGGTACGAGGAGATGGTGGCAATTTATTTAAAACAAGGGAATCTTGCATAGAAACATTCATTTCTTCTGATATAAGGATTTTAGATAAATCGGGTAAGAGCTCATCAGTAAGAGCATAAGAGGTAGAAGGAACATTTCCTACATCTTCTGATGCGGAAACTATGCCTTTGGTGGATGTAGATTTTGTAGAGATGTCGATGGATGGGTCTATTATAGGTATAGAAGTTATAGGAGTAGAACAAGAGGCATTGGTTGTGGGATTAGGATCTTTCTGAGGTCCTAATGTGGTTTGTTTAGAGGATGGTTGAGCTGTATGTAGGGGTGGAACTGATGGAGAAGAAGTAGATGGACGTTGTGGGTGTGTGTTTCACACGTTTAGATGGATAATGAGAATTAGGATGTGTGGATGACAGAGCAGGGCAAAATTGAACTCCAACAGGTTCTGCCAAAGCACACATATCAAAGGGTCTAGGATCACCATGAATGGTAACCAACTGATTCTTAAATTTGAATTTAACACATTGATGTAAAGTTGAGGGAACGGCTCGCATCGCGTTGATCCAAGGGTGACCCAAGAGTATATTGTATGATGCAGGGCAATGTACAATAAACACGGTCGTATCCAAGGTTCTCGGACCAACCTGCAATGGGATGGTAATAACTCCACATGTTTCTTGTGTTTCGTCATTGAAGGCTTTTATGATCATATCAGTTCTTTTCATTTCATCACTTCTAAACCCAAATCTTTGGTAGAAGTCAAAAGTGCAGATGTTTAAAGATGAACCATTATCAATCAAGACTCGTTTAACTGCTACATCTCCAATTAAGGCAGTAATATATAAGGGGTTATCCTTATGTAAACTATGTTGCGGTATGTCTCTATCCCGGAAGTCAATACAATCAACTTCACGAGTTATTATAGTATTAGCCATGGCTTCAGGTTGAATGTCTTGTGGTACCATCATCTGGCTTAATGTGAGCATTAATTCATCTCTATGTGTAGGAGAAGATCTTAAAAGGTCCAAAAGAGAAATTCTAGTTGTAATATTTGATAGTTGCTCATTAATATTATAAGGAGGTTTAGGTTGAACATTAGGTGCATGATTCCCTTTATTAGGAACCTTCAAAACAAATGGAGCTGATCCATCATTCTGCATTTGATCTTGTTGAGAGTTTTGAGCCTGTTGTCTAGTAACAACTTCGATGGTACCCACAATATTATTCTATGGATGATGAATGGGTCTTGGTCTAGCATTTATGGCTTGCTCATTAGAAAGTAATTGGTGAGAGGATGGTCTAGTAGTGACTCTTCTTGGAAATGGTTCTTCTGGAACCATATAACTTGTGATAGGGTGAATAGTATCCGATTCATCTTCAGAACTATTCGATTGATTTGATGTGATTTCCATATCACTCTCAGTCTCATATTCTGTATCACTAAGATCAGATATCTAAATATTATATAGAGGCCTGGTTGTAACCACGGATAAAGTTGTGTCAAATATTTTTGGATCATGAATGGGTAAATGCCCACTAATAGTCCCTACATATCGGGTAGGAGGGGGAACATTATGATGTTCAATTTGATTAGCCACTTCCTTGCCATGTTTTGGTAAAGGATGTTGAAATATGTCCAATGACTGATTGGCATTCGATTCTGGTTTTGGGGGATGTTCTTTTGAGCATTATTAGGAGGATTTTGCTTAGGTTGAAAGGCTTGCACCTCCATCTCATTGTTATCAATCAAGTCCTGTATTTTATGTTTTAATATTTTACAAGAGTTGGTAGTGTGTCCAGGTCCTCTATGGAAGTCACAGTGTAAATCAGCTCTGTATTCGGGTATAGTTGGATCAGGTTCCTGGATATTTGGTAATTGAATCAAACCTCATTCTAATAATTGTGGTAGAATGGTTGATAAAGGTTGATTTAACCTAGTAAATTCTCGAGGAGGTTTATCGGGAGGTTTCAGTATAAACTTCTTCGTTGTCTTCGCAGCATTAATAGTAGCAATATTTCTACTATCAGTGACTCCATCACCCACAACTTGTTTATTTTTATATTGATTTCTGGATGTTTTCTCATCATCTTTCTTTTTAAGTTGTCCTCTCCTAATGAGAGCATCTTCCACTCTTCGGGCTAAGTCTATAGCTTGATCGAAGGTGGTCAAGGTAGCAGTTGATAATTCGTAAGATAGTTGCTCTTGTAAATTATTAATAAAGATGTCCAACATCTCCCTATAAGGTAACACAAAGTGCAATTTTCCTATCAACTGTCTCCACCTAGCTAGGAAATCAGCAAAACATTCATCTTTGTCTTGTTTTAAGTTGTACAAGTCTTTAATGGTCACATGCCTTTCGATGTAGGCACTAAATTGATGAACAAAAGACTCGATTGTTTCTTCGAAATTCCTCAAAGAATTAGTGGGTAATTGATAATACCACTCTAATGCCATTCCTCCTAAACTTTTTGGGAACATTTTTAGCAATAATAAGTCATCATGTGATATATCATGACATGCTATCCTAAACATACGAAGATGCTCTATGGGATCTTCGGTTCCTTTATATATGGGTAGGATAGGCATAGGAAAATGTTTAGGATACGGTTGTGCTACAACTATAGGATCTAAAGGCTGACTACACATCTCTCGATAATTGTACGAGGGACGGTAGGGATCTATCTAGTCCATGCGGGAAACTAACTGTTTCACCATGGTTTCAAGATTACTAGTTTGTCCACCATATTGGTTCGGTGGGACATAGGTATGGGATTTATGAGTGTATGATGGTGTGACATAAGGATTAGATGCTATATTGCTATTATGTAAAGTGTTGGTAGGAAGAGTATTATGAAGGAGATTTGTAGTAGTATTATGTTGTATCCTAGATTGTTGGTAATTGGTGTTTGGTTTTGTTTTGGGCTTTTGTTGATTTGAAGTATGTTGCTCAATAGTTTGGCGAAATAGAGTAGTAAATGATGGTTTCTTTTGTGCGGGAATAACCCTAGGCTTGCTAACAGGCACTTTAGATGGTTGGGTAAGCTGTTGTTGTTGCATGTTCTGGATTATAGCGGCCATATCCAAATTGGATGGTCCAGCTTGATCACTCTCTTGTTCAATAAAGGACAAGGGATTAGTGCATGTGTGAAATACTTCTTCTAGGGTTGCTTGAGTGTCACTAATTTGATCCTTGTCCATATGGACTGCTCTATTAAGAACACCAATATTAGTATTGATGAACTTCCAGAATTGTTCCATGTTCTCAAAAGTAACAGCTCCTCCCGGAGACATTTTAGGGGATGAGGATCCTTCCTCTCTAATAATTTCTTCATGTTCATTTCCTACAACAAGCTCTTCTTCTTGCTGGTCTAGGGTTCCTTCTTCCGAAACTTGATCTTCAGGAAGGACATCTGGGTTATTTAATGGTTTTCCTAACCAATCTTCTTCTTCTTCAGTCTGTTTTCCATTCCTAAGTCTAGGCATTGTGCTTAAACTTAGATTTCAGCAAATATATATACTTGTATATATATATGCGATAGGTTTGAGAGGTATATATTTTAACTATATACCTACTATAATACTTAAAAGGGAAATGTTTTTGTTTTTTTGTTTATATGTTTTTTTTTTGTATTATTATTTCACAAGTATAAAAATAACAAACAACATGCTAGTTGCAAGAAATAACAATAATAAAAAGAATAACTTAGTTTTCTATAAATAGTTTATGGATATCGTTGATAGGATCAAGTTCATCAGGAGTCATGAAATGCTCCTCTTCAAATTGGAAGTGGTTTTTCAAGAACTTGACAAAGTGTGCTATGGTAATGTGATCTACTTCAGATTCTGACTTATAAAAATAAAGTTCATGGCAATACTCTCGATACAACATAGCTCTAGGAACTCTATTCCATATTTTTCTATCCATAAGAACGACTTCTTGATCCTCTATACGAGATAGAAACTTATGTACTACAACTGCGTTCTCAAGGTATTCCTCAAAGGTGTACAATTATGAAGACACAAGTGCTCTTTTATCTGCTAACCACCTATGGCAAGCTCTCTGAAGTTCATGGTACAAAGTCACCTGATCGGGATCCAGGATTCTATCTAGGACAAACCTCTTAATTTGCCTAAGTTCTATAGATCTAGATTCAATAATACCCAATCTCCTATCAAGTTCGTCCCACAAAGGTTGGACTCTATTTGTTTGAGGTACTCTAAGCACAGAAGTAATCTCTATGGTTGTTAATTGATTTTCAACATTTATGGTGACAACTCGTCTTTTATTATAATCTACCATCTAAGTCTGATATGCAATTTTAAGTGTTTGTCTAATGATTCTAGATGTTCTTAATAATGCATTTATATTTATATTTTTATTATTATTTTTTTTTTTGTTTTCAAAAGGCTTTTAGTTTCACGTCGGGTTCACCAAAATGTATTGACCCAAATTTTTTGCACCCTTACCTTCAGGCTATAGGATCCATGCCCGGAAGGGGGATGCGAGAAGGATGGGACAATACCTCGGACTGAGAGGCCCTTTGAAGGTCGCGCCTCTCGGGGAGGGGTATAAGGGTGAATTTTCGACGGATGGTGGGGTTCACCAGGAAACTTTGAGTGGCAGTTTCCATGCCTAGGTTGAGAATGGGTTTGATGTGTTCATTTTATACTCAATCATTCATATTCCTAGGTTGGCCAAAATGAATCTAAGCTATTCTATATGAAGATGCCAATTTATATGAATACAGAAAGCATGAATGAATCCTAAATACAAGGAATATGTTAAATGAGAAAGAATGCACCTGATTTCGGATGTTTGATGAAGATTCTGAAGCTTGTAGGAGTCCAGATCATCCCGAATATGATAGGATCATCTGCAATTGTACAGAATCATCCTAGATCATAGGTGATCATCTAAGATCAGACAAGATCATCGTCGATCTGATGAATTCATCAAAAACCTGCAATCACAGAAATAGACACCAAAAACCAAAAATGCAACTGCAAGAATAATGCAAAATGATAGAAGTGAGAGTATAAATGCTTAACTGATAAATCTAGATAGCATATTAAAGGAAATGCATTGTTTTAATAACTTATTTTAACTTTATCATGCATTTATGCTAAATGAGGTGAACTCTAGGATGCAAAATGAAAATAATCAAGCTAATGCATAGTAAAATAAGGAAGGAAGATGAGAAATGCAAACTTAGGGCTCTGATTGCCCCCAATATGAACTACAATCGAGATCACCTCCAATCATACGAGATCATCATCGATCTATGATAGGATCATCCGAAATCATGTGGAATCGCCTACGACGATCCGAGCTTCCTCCAATTGAAGCACAGTGAAAACCTGCAATGAAAACTTAAAACTACGAGTGCAAACAATGGTAGATAGGACGTCTTAACACAACAAAGCTAAATGGTAGGGAAAATCAACCAGGGAGAGAGTCGAGGGAGGAGAGCCAGGGGGATAAACTGAGAAAATCCTAGTTTATATAGGATTAGGGGGAGGTTAGGAGGTTGGGGATCATCCCAATCTGGGAGATCTCCAACGGAGGAATCTCCAACTGCATAGACACGCTTCTGCCCAAGTTGGAGAGGCTGTTGAAACAGAAGCTAATTATGAAAATTTGGTTTTGGGACGAAATCGTCTGGACGTTCTGTTCCAGACGAATTCGTCCGATCTGGGATGATTTCGTCTGATCGATGACGATATCGTCCAACGGTCAAAACAACTCCTAAAAATGGCACAAAAAATGGGGGGAGCGGTTAACGGGCGGTTTTGGGGTTAAAATTCAAATTTTTATCTTTTTACTAAGGGTTTAACTGCGCCAATTTTAGGGTGCTACAATCCCCATAATCCATTAATGGCTTATCATCATAATGTTTTAAGTTGGCCAGGTCTGAAAGGTTCACCTTATTTTTAGCACCAAAGGAGAAATATTTTAGGAAATCATTTACTAGTTATTCAAAAGTGGATATGATGTGCTTAGGAAGTTGGTTGAACCATTGAGTTGCAAAACCCAAAATTTTCATAATGAAAGTTCTTAGTATAAGAGCATCATTATCTTCAAGATGAAAACATGCATTGATAAAATTGGTAACATGCTTTTGTACATACTCTTCACCCTTGAATTTTTCTAACCTAGGCATATGAAAGTGCTTAGGATATGCAGGGCTAGGGATTGATGGGTACAATGGCTAGTTGCGTATTTTACTCAATGTTGGTTGGTTCCCAACCGTATCTTGCTTCTTAAAGGACTTCATATTTTCAATGAGTTCCTGGAATGCCTTTGAGGTGATGATTTCCTCTTCTTGCAGGCCCACTCATGGTGGTAATGGAGGTAATCCTTTATCCACTTGACTTGTTCTATTCCCTTCTCTCCTACAAGGGGATTCAAGATGTGTTTGATCCCGATTTATCATATTTACCCTTTCCCCACCAGTCTAATTTTGTTAATGATTTGAGTGGTGGTTTCATTGTGGGATTTCTTATTGCCTAATGTGCCCTTATTGTGGTGATTTAGTATGTTCATTTCTTGGGTGATCACTACCATTTTCTTGTAGGTTTATACTGAGATAGCTTCTCAGTTTTATCCCTTAAACACTACTCATGTTATTACAAAAGCCTTTCTCTTTATTTATCATGCTTGAGAGCTTCCACTGGATGTCACTCTTTGTGCAATGTATTTTCTAACCATTGCATGCAACCAAATTGCATTATAAAAGAAGATTCATGTTTTTTTGATTATGTTCTTGTGGTTCTGACTCGTAGATTCCTCGAAGGGGTTTCCACTATTTCTTTACTCTTGCTAGTTAATGTAACTTATTTAGTGTGTTGATAAGTTCCTCTAGACTTTGTATGTGTACTACAGGGTTGCTACAGATGGTGATCACGATGGGACCCCCGCAAAGTTTTTATTCTCTGCCACTTTACTGATCCATATTTTTTTATGCAATTTTAGTCGATCTAGTCTACAACGACCAAAAATCAGTCGCTTTAGTCTACAATGGCCAAAAATCAGCTGCTCTAGTCTACAATGACCATAAATCAGTCGCTCTGGTCAACAGTGGTTGGAACTGGAGTGCAGTAGAGGATAAAATATCCATCCTTTGAGCTGGATTAGAGGTTGGTACAATTTTATAATGTTTTATTATCAAGGCTATTTTACCATATTTTACCATCAAGGCTATTTTTAGATGCATTTTAGAAAGCTTTTGATTGACTGGTTTTACGTTTGGATCAAGCATAAGATTGTGTGTGACCAATTTTGGGTCAATACCTGGCATGTCTTTGTATGACCAAGAAAAAGCTTCTATATTTTCTATCAATAGAGATGTGTAAATGGCTTGCTCTTCAAGGGATAAAATTTATTCCAATTTTATGTTTTTGGGAGCCTCAAGATCATTGCCAATGTTTACATCAATTTTTTCCTCTATTGACATGTGAGATCCCTCCTCAAGCTGATGAGGCGTAGGGATCAAGTGGATGTTATTAGATGGGTTTGGAGAATCGATCATATCTAGTTTGATCTCAACTTGAAAAACATATTTGGATGGCCCTTAGGAGAAATGAAATGGTTGTAGCATCTCTTCATAAGGGAAGTACTCTATAGGTTATGGTGATGATGTGGTGTGATAAAAATTAATGGCCTCTTGGTTGAGGTGCAAATGTTTTGAGGGGCTACTGGGATTGTAGAGTGGCATGATTAAATCAATGGAAACCATATTGATGGAGAGTGAATAATTTCCATTTTTAGGTGGAGAAATACTATCAAATATAGGTGGTTGATGTGGTAGTGGAATGAATGGATGTTGCCTAGGAGGAGCCAAGATGATTGGATCTTCTAAGGGCATAATGTATCTCTAGGTGGGCTATCATGGAGGAAAAACTCTATGATAGAGCTCATCCAGATTTATGGGATGAATTATAATCTTTCATTGTTAATTCACTAAAGGTGGTGAGGACCTAAATACGTCATCTCAGTTTCATCCTCATATTATTTGGGTGCATCACTAATTGGATCAGGAGGCTATCACCTATGGTGAGGATCAAGTTAAGTGAATTCCATCTCATCCTCATATTCATATGATGCCTCACTGATGAATTTAGGAGGCTATAAATCATGGTGAGGATTTAGGTATTCTAGTTCTATTTCATCCTCATACTCTTCTAATGTCTCATTGAGGGAGTTAGAAGGTTCAACAAAAACTATTATAATGGGGATATGATCTCTTAACATATGAAAATAACCTAGGTTAGTTTAATCATTCTCATACATTTCCTCCCCAAAGCCTATGGTCAGGAATTGGATGGAATCTACAAGGAGTTCATCTAGCATACATATGGAATACCCTAAGCCAAATTTATCTGTTGAAATATTGTATTATGGCTGGTAGGGTGTCCAAAGACCCTTCTCATATTGGCCCAGGACATTGCCATGCTAATGGAAATGGTAAAAGTATCACAAGGTGAACTCTAGGTTTTCCATATACCCAATGTTTCCCAAAAAAAGGTTCATCATCATGGATTATCATGGGAAATTTATCTATAGAGTTGTTTAAACCCCTATAAATAAAGTTTGTTTGATTTAGGGGGACCCCCAAGGGTAAAATGGTACCAATGGGTAAATATGGAACATGAGGTCTACCCATGTCTTTAATGGACTCAATGAGTGGTGTGAATGTGATATTCTATACCAAGTACTCAGTGATATCGGGGTTAGCCAAGTAGACTGTGACTTACAATGAGTATAATGGGGAGGATGGAGGTGAAGGAGGTGTAGTGTGAGGTGGTTCATCTATTGTAGTAGATTATTCTTCTTCCTCTATGGGAATTGGAATCTCTACTATGGAGATAATAGGGATGAATGATTGGGTTTCCTTGATTGGTGCCTTCAACTCCTCGCTCAAAGAACCCAATGATGAAGAAGGGATGTTAGATGAGGCCAATGACAAGGGCTAATATGGAGGTGATGATGTGTATGGATTGGTGTATATGGGTTATGTTTTTCATGAGGGTTTTGGATTTTTAATAGGTCCATCAGGCTGAATGTCTATATGTATGGATAGGAAGATGAATTCTTGTAGATTATTGATCATATTAATGTATTTAAAAGGTTTAAAGTCTAAAGGGACTACATGAAATTATCCCTCATGGATATATTTGATGCATTGATGTAGTATATATGGTATGCACTTCATGTTTCTAATCCAGGTTCATATAAACAATATGTTATATTACATTGCACCTTCTATAATGTGGCATAATACTAGAATTGTTTTGAGTCCAACATGGATAGGAAGGACTATGGTACGAACTATAGAACAAATAGTATTGTTGAATGCTCACATAGTGAAGGTGGATGCCATAATATATTATTATAGAAGACTTATGGTTTAGTGTAGTTGTAATGATGATTTTTATGGAGGAACCAATGGCAATCAACACCCACTTATAAGAAATCCTATATATGCATGCAATGATGTGCAATGGAGGATCAACTATGTTGGAAGGTACTTGTTTGATATCATGATCATGGAAGGTTATAATATAATCATTACATGTTTGAATATGCCCCACAAAATTGATAAAATCATTGAAATCTTAAGGCTATAATTCAATCAATCTTAAAATATTTGTTAGAGCTTCCCTATGTCTTGGCGATTGTTGTAGTAACTCGTAGATGGAAATTTTAGTCAATGTCATACATATAATTTGAGTAAGCCTACGTATGATCATCACAAATGGTTGAGGTGGTGGATCTTGAACATGATTTTTAGATGGTAAAGTCTATGATGTAGAAGGAATTTTAATGAAAGTTATCAGTGGTGCAAATTGATCATACCTTCGATTCCTCATTATAATATTAATAATTCCAACAAGCCCCTGATTAGGTGGAGTCATATGGAATTCATTTAACTATATTTTTTAATCTCATGGGTAGGAAAGGGATATTTGAATATGACCATTTCTTGGTTATCAGGGGTAAGAGGATTATCAATTCATAATTTATTTTTATCTAGCATAACTTGTACTACATTTTTTAATGTGTAATAGGCTTGGATATCATGGTCATTCATGTTGATGATATAGGCAGTACATGTCCTCTCTATATCCCTTATATTTTTGGTTATTTGGGTCTATAAGGTGAATCTCTAGGAAAGTGATAGCCTTTGCCTCACACAATAGATTAAAGAGCGATGCCAAATACTCAGGTAATGGCATATAATTACGAGGTCAATGGCATGTCTAATTCTATGTCTGAGTTCATTGATGTTGATTTTTATATTATGCAAGATGGATTTGATCCTTATAATTAGGTTGTTGGGGTGCTACTTTCTTTTTAGGCCTAGGAACACTTAGGACAACTTGATTAATAGAAGTTGATATTTGTTGTGTATTGTTACCTCTAGGTTTTTCATTCCACTTCTTTTGAATTTTAATATTCCCCTCTTATTGTAGCACCCTAAAATTGGCACAGTAAACCTTAGAAAATAATTAAAATTACCTTAGTAATAATTCAAATTTAAATTTCAACCCTGAACCGCCTGTTAAACCACTTTCCTCGTTTTTCATGCAATTTTTAGGATTTTTTGTGATCGTTGGAAGATATCGTCGCCGATAAGACGATATCACCTCAGATCGGACGATTTCATCTGGACTAGAATGTCCAGATGATTTCTTCCCAAAAATGATTTTTCATAATTAGCTTCTATTTCAACGACGTCTCTAACCTGGGCAAAAGTGTGTCTGCATGGTTAGAGACTTCCCCCATTGGAGATCTCCCAAATTGGGATGATATCCAACCTCCCAACCTCCTTCCTATGCCTATTTAATCTTAGGCCCTCCCCTTGACATTCCCCTAGCTGAATTTTCTTGTAACACGAGTTCTATTTGCATTAGACCATCTTAAATCACCATTTGCCTTCGTATTTTTCCAAGTTTGTTTGTAGGAACTTCATTTTTTTTTAGCCGGAGCAAGCTCAGATCGTCGCAGATGATCCTGTATGATCTCGGATGATCTCACCCCAATTCGAGATGATTTCACACTCTACAGACAATTTTTACTGTAGTCAACATTGGGGGCAATTAGTGCCCTAAGTTTACACTCTTCTCTTCTCGTCTGCTGTTCCATTCTGCATTTAGATTAGTTTATTGTTATTTTTTGCTATTATGCATTTTGGAGTTCACCCATATAACTTAAGTGCATGATAAGATCATAATTTATCATTAGAATACTATAATTCACTTGAATTTATATTCGTAATTATCGTTTTAGTATCTATATTTTCATTTTACACCATTTTCCTCTGTTAGTATTGCTGTATTTTTTGTGTTCTGTGTCTATTTCTATGATTGCAAGTCTCTGACGAATTTCTATAACGAATTCGTTAGATCTTAGACGATCTTGTCTGATCATAGACGATCTTGTCAAATCATAGGCGATCTTGACTGCTTCAAAAATTAGAACCTCCATCAGACATCCGAAATCAGGTATGACTTTTCTCATCTAGCTTATTCTCTATGTTTTCTGTTCAAATCTGTTTTATGTATTCATTTGTATTTCATATAGAACAGTTTAGATTCATTTGGCCAAACCTAGGATTTGAATGATTAAAGATAAAATTGAACACATCAAACACATTCCCAACCTAGGCGTGGAAACTACCATTCAAAATTTTCTTGGTGAACCCACCATCCATTGAAAATTCACCTTTATACACCTCCCCCAAGAGGCAAGACCTTCGAAAGACCTCTCAGTCCAAGGTATTGTCCCATCCTTCTTGCATCCCCCTTTCGGGCGTGAATCCTTTAGCCTGAAGGTAAGGGTGCGAAAATTTTGGAACGATACATTTGGGTGAACCCGACGTGAAACTAAAACCTTTTGAAAACAAGAAAACAAAAAAAAAAAACAAAAACATAGATGCATTTAAAATCATTAGAAAACTACTAAGTTGCATATCATGTTTAGATGGTATCTCCTAAGAAAATACTAGTTGTCACTATAAATGTTGAAAACCAATTAGCAGCCATAGAAATTAATTTTGTGCTTAGTGTGCCTGAAACAGATAGAAATCAACTTTTGTGGGACAAACTTGATAGGAGACTAGGTATCATTTCATCTAGGTTAGCAAAGCTTAAACAAATCAAGAGGTTTGTCCTAGATAGAATCCTGGATCCTCATAAACTCATTTTTTATCATGAACTTTAGAGAGCTTGCCATGGGTGGTTAGCTTATAGAAGAGCTCTTGTGTCTTCAGAATTGTTCACCTTCGAGGAATATCTCGAGAACACAACTGTTATACACCAATTTCTAGCTCATATAGAGGATCAAGAAGCTGATCTTGCGGATAGAAAAATATGGAATAGAGTTCCTAGAGCTGTGTTATATCGAGAGTATTGCCATGAGCTTTACTTTTATAAACCAGAATCTGAAACAGATAATATCACCATAGCACACTTTGTTGACTTCTTGAAAAACAATTTCCAATTTGAAGAAGAACATTTCATGACTCTTGAATAACTTGAGCCCATTAATGATATTTATAAATTGTTTATAGAAAACTAGATCATTGCTTTCATTATTATTGTTTCTTGTGTTTTGTGTGTTTTTTGTTATCTTTATAATATTGTTATAAAAAAACAAGAAAAACCAAAAAACCAAAACATTTTATTTTAAATACTATAGTAGGTATATAATTAAAATTGTAGACACCAAAATCCAACCACTTGCAAGTCATCTATACCTTCCTGTCAGCCACGTGTCGGTCATCCACCTTCCCGCCATTATTTGGCCCAAATCCACACTTTCCCGCCATTATTTGGCCCAATTTCACCTTTCCCGCCATTTTTCATCCCCAAATTTATTTAAATTAATATTTATATATATATTTTAATATTTTAATATTTTAATATATATATTTAAATAATAGTTTAAGTGATTTAATCCGAGCCGTCCATCCTTCATTTAATCTCATCCGTCCATCCATCTTAATCCATTCCACAACCAAGATTTATTCTCTACCCTTGGATCCGCTTTAATCTTAGCCACACGTTCAAAGTGTCGTTAAAACCCTAAAGTGTGCCCTAAGAGTGGATTATAAATTGAGTCACTTTGATGGCTCAAACCCTATGTCTTCTACCTATCTTCTTCGCCTATGTCTTTTGCTACTTCTATCTCTGATTCTAATTCTTCTACTGCTATCTCCTCTCTTCTGCTACCCTTTTCGCCGCATCCATCGTCGTTTTCGTCGCCGCTTTCGCCGCCATTCCTTCTGTAGCACTCTGCAGAATCTCCCATTCCTGTCGCAAGTGCCCATGGGCGTTTACCCCTTCACCAAGTGCCCACGGGCGTTTACCAAGTGCCCACGGGCGTTTAACAAGTGCCCACGGGCGTTTACCTTCAGCCACAGACTCAGACCGGCGTCTGTAATCCAGATCCAGAAGCACGCGGGCGTTCGACGAGTGCACCAGGGCGCCTTCCGTAGCCTATTCTGACAACAACATTACTTCCAGGTGTCGCCTGGTCTAGCTGCGTTAACGGAGAACAGGTATAAATTAGTTTAAAGCAAGTAGCCGTATTTTATGTATTAATCTGTTATTGATTTCTTGCATTCCATTTTTATAGGGTTTTAGATTGTTTCTGAGGGCTCACGCAGTGGAGCCCTCTCATTAATTTCTAACTCCTTGATAGTGTTAATGTGTGCAGGTTTTTGATAACAGATCCAGTTTATTGATGGCAGTTGATTAAGCTGGAGTGGTCCAAGCAAGGGATACGACAAAGCCCACTCACTCTGTTGGGATTGAAGATACGTTCTTCGGAAGCGCCACCATTCGTGCCAGCTAGGGTTTCGGAGAACCCTAGCATAACTTGTAATCGTGTATCACAAATAAAGGGTTACAGGCCCAGTTGTATTCAAAAAGGAGTTTTTAAACTCCATCGATTAATAGAAATCGTTTGTTTTTGTGCAACTATTCTGTACTCTGTCATTGTGGTTTTATCTTTTGTTTGGCGTGGTATT
Source organism: Wollemia nobilis (assembly GCA_028583015.1). Taxonomy (NCBI): domain Eukaryota; kingdom Viridiplantae; phylum Streptophyta; class Pinopsida; order Araucariales; family Araucariaceae; genus Wollemia; species Wollemia nobilis. Next base: position 2,623,978 of record JAQPPZ010000493.1, read on the forward strand.
TTTAATCTACAAATGGCGATCACGGTGGGACCCCCTAGGGTTTCATATTTTTAAATACTTGCTTTACTAATCTGTTCTTGTTTTCTGTTTCATTTTGCAAGTTCCAAAATCGCGAAATTCGTCTGTTCCAACGAACTAGGGTTTCGAGCTTGCGAGAAACGCAGCAGACGCAGAGGGGCGTCTCGGAAGTCCAATACGAAACGCAGAGGTGCGTTTCGACTTGTGCAGACTCCCGTGGGCGTTTGAAGTCAGTTTTACAAAAAAGCGTAGGCTTCCAAGTAAGTGCTGTACTTTTTACGTTTTTGGTTTTTCTGCCATATTTTGTTTCTTTTTTAGATCATTACTTTAAAATGAACAAAAACTAAGTAATCTGGAAAAGAACAGTTATTTTTAATTACATTTTTCTTTGCATTGCATTATTGATTGTTGCTTGCATTAAAAAAAAAAAAAAAATTTGCATACCTAGCTGCATATTAGAATAGCTACGAATTATTTGTTTTAATTATCTAAGTAGGACTATTGATTGGATGTCAATAGTACTCCCGCCATTGGGTGATTCCAGCAGAGAAGTGGACGAACCTTCCGGTTGCTCCTTTGATATCTCGATATCATTGGTAGGCAGGGGGTTTTAAACGGTGTACTCCACTTCTTCAGAGGAAATGACATGTTTTCAGTAGCCTCTTGCTTAGATCATTAGAACTTTCGATTTATAGCCTTGTATGTACACATTAGATAATTAAAACATTAAAAAAAAAAAATTCATTGCATTTTCATATTGCATTTAAAACAGTGATATCTCGGATTTCATCACTGTGTATTGCTTGAAGTTTAGTGACGGTGGAATTCATCTCCATCCATTAAACTTCTCGCCTTAGACACCATAGGTCACCCCCGAGCAAACTTGCTCGGATTTCATCACCAAGTAAGAATCTCGTTGTCCTTTCCTAGCCATAGTTTTTACCTTCTTTTGTGAATAATTCAAGATTAGATCACATGCAAAACTCATAAACCGGACACTTAAAATTTACTACAGATTAAGATCAGAAAATAATTAATTAACCGCAAGGTAAGACACATTGGTTGAAACCTAGGTTGTGACTGTTTTCTGATAATTTTTGTAGTGTAAATTTATCATTCTAGTTTTGCATTCTTCTTTTCTGAATTTGTTTAGATTTATTGCTTCATGGTCTTAACAAGGAATCAATCTAAAATGTTAAATCTAAATAATCAAATGGGTAATTCACAAAACATCCCCACCACCAACATAGCCACTTATCCTAGTGAATTTCGAGGCAGGTTCGCTCGCAGTGTCTTTCACGTCCTTCTACCGTCTATCACATGGCCATGCCCATGGAGGAAGACAATTCCCGTCATATTACCCACATTGATATGGCCCAAGTGCAAACTCACTTAAGAGATGGCACTCGTTATGTCCTTGAGCCAATCCAAGATTCCCCTATGCAAGATTCTATTTTTCAGCAGGATATTGCATCAACCATACCCGCTGGTTTCACTCAGGTCTACACTAACCCTTTTTTTGAGGCTAATGTGGTATCTGTTCAGCCGGCTTCATCTCCAACATCTTCCTGGATGCTCAATTGTTCTCCTTTGGAGACAAATGTAGTGTCTTCCCGACCACCTTCTCCTCCATGTACCCGGGTGTACACCAATTCTCTTTATGAAGTTGGTGGAAACTCCTCTAACCATAACCAATTTCAACCCTCTTCTTCCCAAACCATTTATGGTTTCACCCTACCTGGGACACAGTCTACTGTTCCTTCCCAGGTATCGCCTACTTCAGCCACCTTCATTGCTCCTGCTGTGCAGTCCCCTGTGACTACCATGGCAGCCTGCCCTCCCAACTTCATTGCCCCTGCTATGCAGTCTCCGTGACTACCATGGCAGCCTGCCCTCCACCTTCATCCAATCATCCCACCTCCCTTGGGTTAGAGATTAATAAGGTTAAGGAGTATCTCGACAAATTGATTTTGCAACAACAACAACAAAATGCTCAACCACCCGTCGTAGTAAATCCTACACCCCAACCAATTTCTACCCAACTCAACTTTTATTAGCTCAAGCCCCACCTGGGTACCCCAATCTTCGGTGGTGTCCATTCCTACCCCACCTTTCTCCCAACCCAGTCCAGTTCATCATCTACCCCAATCACCTTCTTTCCGGTATCATCCATACCAACAACATGTCCATTCCACACCGCCTAATCCAGTCAATTTCATCCCATCTCATCAATTTTCCACTCTTCCATTACATCATCATAATCATCAAACGAGTCAGAATTTTCATGAAGATTCTCGACTCCATGCTATGCAACAACAGATTGACAACCTTATGCTTAACGCGCCTGGCTCATTTAGTCAGAAACCTACGCTAAGGTCATTGATCAATCAACCAATTCATCCTTCGGTACCTTCACCACCATATCCGACTGATTTCACATTACCGAAGTTTGACAAATTTTGAGGAACTGAGGATCCTCATGAACATGTGAGCTCATTCATGCATGCTTGCTTTAGAATCCAAAATAATGATGCTCTTATGCTCAAAAATTTTCCTCAGACATTAGGAGGAGATGTTGTACAATGGTATAATCATTTAGCTCACCATAGCATTTATGCTTACGAGCAATTGATTAATCTGTTTTTAGAACGATTCTCCCTGAATGTACAAAAGAGAGTTTCATTGTCTGACTTATACAAGCTCAAGCAACATGACGATGAGACTGTTTATGACTTTGGAAACCGTTGGAGGGCTATCATTAATAAACCGCCATTCTCCCTACCAATGGAGGAGTTAACCAAAATTTTCACCCAGAGTTGTCTAAAACCTATCTCTTGGTTACTCCAATTACAACAATAAAGGACTTTTGAAGAGGCTTTGGCCCAAGCAAGTATCATAGAAGACATTAAAGTCCAAGAGGGTGTTTTAAAACCCCGTAGAAAAGAATGGCAACAAAAGGGCCAACAACGAAATAATAATTATGGCCAAAACAAACAAACATAGGCTAGTACAACCTCAAATGTTAACCAAGTTAATCAAGTGGTGGCGAGCCAGCCCGTAATGGCTCAACAACAACAAGTAATGCAAAGTCAACCGCAACCAATTGCTTATCATGCGGTACCCGCCCCTACTCAACCAACTAACGCTCCCAATACTCGGGCCAACCATGGAAACTCGACCTTGGCAAAACAATCGTCCCAAGCGACAATTCACACCTTTAGATGAACCATATGCGGTCATATTCAACAAGTTATATAGCACAAATCAATTAACTTTACCAGAGTTTAAACCTTTAGACCCATCTAGAAGGGGGAAGTATTACAAGGAGTACCTATTTTGTCCTTATCATAGGCAAAATGGGCACGATATCAATAATTGTACAACTTTCAAACATGTGATCCAAGATCTTATTGAGATTGGAGCCATTAAATTGGATAGCCCCTTAGCCCAACAAAATCAAAATCTTGGTATATTTCAAACACCCCTTCCACATCGGGAGGAAGCTCCAACAACTTCGGGGGGAGTAACTCGGTAACTCCTCCTAATCAAGTCAACCATGTACAACAATACCAAGGTTTTGTGGGTACTATTAACGTAGTAACCCAGGGTCAAAGGGCGAACCAACCAAATCAGGCCGAACCACGACCCACTGTACAAACCCCCAGCCCACCTCAGGTAACAGTGACCCAACGACGTGCTAGTACTTCTCAACAACCGCTAAATCATTCTACTCAACGCCAACGACCAATCATGTCATTGAGTAGCCGGTTAACTACCAGCTTAAAAATGGCTTCTGCCAAGTTATCGATCTATGACCTCATTCAACAATCTCCTCCGCATAGAGAGGCATTAATGGAAATATTAAAGTCAATCGAGCTTCAAACTCAAGATACTAATGCCTTCAACAACTTTGTGGGGAGTATTCAAACATGCATGGAGCCCTCCATCACTTTCTATGATTTTGAAATCAAACCTATGTCAACAAAAAGTATAGATCCTCCACTACATATCATGGCCAAGATCGATAACAAGCCATTCAAGAGAGTCTTAATTGACACCGGTTCCTCAATCAATATCATTACAACATCGGCGTTGAGTCATCTAAAGCTGTCGCCATCCCTTATCACAAAGTCGACTTTTACTCTTAAAGCATTCAATGATGCTTTATCTTCCACGGTTGGCACAGCTATCTTGCCCATTGAGGTAGGGGCCCGAACTTTGCATACCTTGTTTCACATCTTGGAAGGGACCATGGCATACAATGTATTGCTTGGACGGCCTTGGCTTAGGGAGATGAGATGTGTCCCTTCTATACCGCATCAATGTCTGAAGTATGTATATGAGGGACAGAGTTCATTGTGTACCTGCTGACACGGAACCCTTCAAACATTGCAACTATGTCTCAAATCCTTATGAGATTGTGTTGCCATCCACTCATCTTTTCTTGACCCCATCTATTTCTTCTATACCATCTTCTTCTAAAGCTCCCATTCCTGAGGAGCCACCCATCATATCGCAACCATCTTCCTCTTCCGCTATTCCATCTCATTCACCACTTTCTTCATCAACTAATCTTCCTTCTTCTTCATCACTGACCACATGCACATGTGGCCATGACCAATCATCTCTTTCCACGTCATTACCCCCTTCTTCTACACCTTCTTCAACATCACCTATTATTCCTCCATATTCCCAACCATCACCAGCTGATGTTTCACAAGTCAGTGAAGCATCAACCCAACCAAATCCTTCCAATTCTTCTATCCCACATTCTTCTATTCCATCATCAAGTCCATCTCCCTCCCAAGTCAAGGTCCATCTCACTGATGCAGTTATTGGTGAGTATGCCATCCAAGATGTCCACATCACACCGTTCAATGTGCAAATAGCTAAAGATTTTGGTCGTCCACATGACCAACATTTATCCATTGGATCGGTTTATAACATGGGTTCTATGCCAAATTCCATTAATTTTGTATATGGGGGAATAGAGTCATCTTCTAGTCCTACCACCATACTAGAACCCAAGCATCCAGTCCCTGCCAATATCGAAAGGATGGAGGGTTTTCCCTCTCGCTATTTCCACGGACATAATTGGCAACAATTTGGCCTAGGTCGATACGAGCAAGGGGTAACTGAACGCATCGATATGCCATATCGTAGACCCACTGAGCGTTTTGGTCTCGGCTACCAACCACTTCCATCCCTTTCTTCTTTTGAACAAGCTTTTCAAAGCATTAATCTTAATTCAGAAGAAATCCTCCACCCCGACGAATCCGAAGATGAAGTCTATGAAGAATTTGACGTCATGTCAAATGGTGATGAATCTAAAGAAGAGTCGGCGCCCATTGTTCCCCTCACTAAACAAGACGAGTTTTATCTCCAATTGTTCCCTCTCCAAGAGGCCATCTTTCGCTTGCTTCTTCCACAAGAACGAGGTGAACCACCACCTCCGCCACATCCATAAGCCATAATCCAAACCTGTATTATATGTATATACTAAAATAGTGGTTTTCACCACTACCAAAAACAAAACAAAAAAATTAGAAAATTCCAAAAAAAAAAAAAAATCAAAATATAAAAAAAAAAATACTTTATTGCTTTATGTATGTGTGTAATAGTGGTTTTCACCACTACAAAAAAAAAAAAAAAACTCAAAAAAAAAAAAAAACTGAAAAACTATGTTGTTTTGCACTTCAGGTCTTCCGAGGTCTTCACCGGTTTTCCCTTCCATTCCGCCTATTCTTTCTTTCATAAGTTGACAATGAATTTTGAAGACTTATTCACCCCGCTCCATAATCCATATGATCCGGATAAGCCAATCCCGATCAACCCAAGCCTGATTGACATGGATCGGATTTCATCCCCTCCATCTATTTCGTAGTTCATCCTTTCCGAGGAATTGTTAAGGGCTTCCGCCAACTACATTCCTCCTTCACCTCCACATTCACCTTCATCTTCTAAGCCAGAGGTCTTCCAGGCAGACATAGATGAGAGCAAGGCACAGGAGCTTGATGACATTTTAGATGACATAAATCTGATCCCTACTCCCCATCAGCTTGAGGAAGGTTCCCACATGTCTATTGAAGAAACTATCGATGTAGACCTTAGTCCAGAACAAGATGGCACCCAAATTGTGAAACTCGCTAAAAGTCTATCATCAGAGGAACAAGAGCAAATGATTGCTCTACTCAAGCGGAAGAAGGAGATATTTGCATGGTCTTACAAAGACATGCCAGGCCTAGACCCTAATTTGGTTGTCCATAACCTCACCTTACAAAAAGATGCTAAACCTCGTCAAACAAAAACTTAGGAAAATGCATCCTACTGTGGCCCTCCTAGTTAAATCGGAGATTCAAAAACTTTTGGATGTTAAATTTGTCGTCCCGATTGATTATCCTGAGTGGCTTTCTAACATGGTACCCGTTCGCAAGCCTAACGGGGGGATACGTGTTTGCACCGATTTTCGAGATCTAAATAAAGCGTGTCCTAAGGATGACTTTCCTCTTCCAAACATTGATACTCTTGTCGATACTTGCGCCGGTCATGAAATGCTTTCGTTCATGGATGGATTTTCAGGATACAACCAGATTCGAATAAACCCTGAAGATCAACACAAAACAACATTTACCACACCTTGGGGAACTTTTTGTTACAGGGTGATGCCCTTTGGCCTTAAGAACGCAGGTGCAACCTATCAACGAGCCATGACTTATATTTTCCATGATTATATGCATAAGATTATCGAAGATTATGTGGATGATTTATTGGCAAAATCTAAAACTCGACAAGAGCATTTTGATGTATTGGAAAAAGTTTTTGATAGACTTCTAGAGCATAAAGTAAGGTTGAACCCTAAGAAATGTGTCTTTGGTGTTACCTCATGCAAACTCCTAGGTTTTATTATCTCTAAACGAGGTATTGAGGTGGACCCAAACAAGGTCAAAGCCATTATGGAAATGTGTCCCCCAACTAATTTGAAGGAGTTGCGTAGTTTACAAGGAAAGATTAATTCAATCCGTCGCTTTATTGCACAACTTTCTGATAAATGTAGGCCATTTTGCCACCTACTACAAAAGGGGGTACAATTTTCATGGACAGATGAATGTCAAAAAGCCTTTGATGACATCAAGCAGTACTTAGCATCTCCGCCAGTCTTAGCTCCGCCTCGTCCAGGGGTCCCTTTCAACCTTTATATCTCAGCAACGGACTTTGCCTTAGGGACAATGCTTGCACAAAAGAATGAACAAAATCGTGAGCAAGCTATCTATTATATTAGTCGAACATTGGTAAGCTATGAAACCCGATATGCTTATGTGGAAAAGTTGTGCTTAGCAAGTGGTTTTTGCCACTAAGAAACTTCGTCATTATATGCTTAGCCATACAACATATGTCATAGCTAGAGAAAACCCTTTGCGTTATATGATGTCTCGCACTTATAATAACACTCGTACCGCTAAATGGATAATGTTGCTTACCGAATTCGATCTTGAATTCATTAGCCAAAAATCTGTTAAAGGTCAAGTTATAGCCGATCAACTTGCGGAAGCTCCACTACCTAGTGATCATCCTTTGATTATTGAGCTCCCAGCTGATTCGGTATTTGCTATCACTGAACAAGAAGAGGACATCATTCCGGAGGAAGATGTTGACATCACGCTATTCTTTGATGGCTCTAAGTGCGCGAAAGGTCGTGGTGCTGGAGTTGTGTTTCATACACCTCAAGGGATTCCCATCCCTTTATCATTCAAACTAGACTTCCAATGCACCAATAATACAACAGAGTATGAAGCCTTAATTTTAGGTCTTCAATCAGCCATAGCTATGAGCATTAAGCGTATTCGGATATTTGGGGATTCTCAACTCGTGGTTAAACAAATTACAGGAGAATACCAAGCCAAAGAACCTACCATTAAGCTTTATCATGATGTAGCAATGAAGTTGCTCTCTAAGTTTGATTGGTATGAGATCACTAGTTTGCCTCGCTCGACTAATAGATTTGCGGATGCCATGGCCTCTCTTGGATCATTGATTCCAAAGGACTCCCTTGGAGAGGTACAGCCCCTAATCATTTCCACAATCTCTAAGTCTGCAATTGTCCGTGCTGAGTCTAAAGATGAAAAAGATGTTTGCTTTATCCATTCGGATCCATATGAGCCTTGGTCTAGTGAGATAGTAGCCTTCCTCAAGTTTGGAACACTTCCACCTGATTTGTCTCGAACTGCCCGCCGCTGTTTTAAGCAAAAGGCAGCTCGTTTTGTTCTTTTGGGGGATGTGTTGTATAAACGTGGATATGATGGAGTACTCCTCCACTGTCTAGAAGCAGGTGAAACACATAGAGCTATTGCTGAAGCCCATGATGGTACTTGTGGTGGTCATTTTAGTGGAATGGCCATTGCGAAGCGTATTTTACGTATGGGGTATTATTGGCCCACTATGGAACAAGATTGTTGCAAATATGTTAAACAATGTAAAAAGTGTCAAGAACACGCTAATTTAATCCATATACCATCACAAGCTTTACAGCCCATCCAAAGCCTTTGGCCCTTCTCACAATGGGGTCTCGATTTAATTGGCAAGATTTCACCCGCCTCTTCAGACAAGCATACTTTCATCATTACAAACCACCGAATACTTCACAAAGTGGGTTGAAGCTATTCCTCTAACCAGTACGACAGGTCCTAGAATTGTGGAGTTTATACTTCACCATATCATTTGTCGTTTTGGTATTCCCTCTAAAATCATTTCTGATAACGGCAAGTCTTTTAAGAATAAGGATGTTCGAGCTCTTTGCGAAAAGTATAATATCCAACATAGTTTCTCAACTCCTTACTACCCACAAGCCAATGGACAAGCTGAAGCTTCCAATAAGACCATAATTGCTATTCTTAAGAAACTTGTTAAAGAAAATCATAAAGATTGGCATACACAAATCCCCTTGGCATTATGGGCTTACAGAACAAGCATCATAACTCCCATTGGGGCAACGCCATTTTCTTTGGTCTATGGAGCTGAAGCAATCATGCCTCTTGAGCTCGAGATCCCTTCCTTGCGAATTTCTTTGCAGGAATTTATCGATGATGATACTGCTAGACAAGCACGTCTTGATCAACTCACACTCATAGATGAAAAACGAATCAATGCTTTAGAGCATTTGCGAGTTTATCAAGACCGATTGAAACGTGCTTACAATGCCAAAGTTCATCTAAGAGAATTTCAAGTAGGGGATCTTGTCCTTAAAGAGAATCAACAAAACACCAATGCATTGCCGCATCTTCGAGATAAATTCGCGGCTAATTGGTTAGGTCCATATATGGTCACCGAAAGAGTGGGCAATGGAACTTATAGACTTGCCAGCTTTAGAGGGAGAGGAAGAACCCGAACCACTTAATGTTATACACTTGAGGGCATTCTACGCATAGTTTGAATTTTATATGTACATATATACATGGCTTGTACAAAAAAAAAAAAAAAAAAAAAAGGAATTTGCATTTCATTGTTAGTTGCATACATCTCATTCAAAAACATTGCATTTCATGTGCATACATCTCATTGAAAACCATAACATTTCATTTTCAGCCATAGTTGCATATCATGTTAGAGACCATTCTATCTTTTGGATATAAAATTTGGTCAAGCAAAAGTCATGTTGCCTTAATCAGGGGCACCTTCATAAAATCCATCAAACCGAATTGTCATTCGTACACCCATTTTCCATTTGCACATATTTACATTGCCAAAATGTTTTCAATCACTCAACCATTTCTAGTGTTTTAAGCAAACTTCGAAATGCATGTCAAAGTTCTCTAGGGCCATATCACAAATTACACTAAATAAAATCTTGAGTATTGGGAAATGATTTCAAAAGCGGTCTTGAACCTATCACATTTTCACATCTTAAAAACATCTTGTGTCAAAGAGAGATAACACCATCCTTGGGTTGTGCCTCGAAGTGAACAGGGTAATCCTCGTTTGTCCTATCATGCAAACATAGTCCATAAAATAGTGGTTCTTACCACTATCACAAGCAAATAACAAAATATAAATATAAACAGAGTAGTAAGGATAGGGTAAAATTCTCATCATACTTCGGTTGAGAATCCGATTCCCCAAAGCTCTAAGGAAATGAACATTTTTTTCACACACCACTGATCCCAAATAAGTTGTAAGGATCGTACTACTTGTCCAGTTAGACGGATAGGTAGTCATCCCCAAGGCTTACAAAGGTCAAAAACAACATGGACTATGGAGTTAACCTTCACCGGGGCTATAGACGCTTGACTCGGCAAGTGGAGTATACTCATTGCGTGGCGACATGTCTCTCCTCAAAAAGAGACCTCTGAATGCTCATACGGACAAACTAGCTTTGGGGTCTTCTCCATAACAGGGTTACCTAATTTATGCAAGATGAGGTTAATGAACACACTTGCACACACACAAGTTTTTGATTGCCTAGAGTCACTACCATGCTTCTGATTTGGTTAATGAACTCACATGCACACACATTTGGTCCTAGTTGAATTAGGCAATATTAGTAAGTTTGTTTGATACCACTAGCATGTTTGAGTCTTTGTAAAACAGTCTTCCTCCATATTTTCTTCCATATCAACCTCCATATCTTCTTCCATATTCATGTCATTCCATACGTCATTCATTCACAAGCCACCAAGTTCGGTGCCCCTGATTAAACAATTATGATAACAGTTGGCTAAATCTAACTATCTAAAAGTATGAGTGCTTCTTAGTGCATATTTCATTTACTTAGTCTCGCATTAATCATCTATAAGTTTGCATTCCATTCCATCACATATGCATTAAAACATATAAAAACATGCATCACAAAAACATAGGCATTCACACAAAAGAAAGTAAAACACTAAAAAATAAAAGCCATGTATATATATATGTATAAAGGTCAAACTGTACAATGAATGCCAAAAGGCTACAATATACAATAGAGCACCAAGGCTCATAAAGAGTGCATCTAAGCACTAAGCTAACCATCAAAAGAGGACCCCCGAGACCTAGTAGGAGCCCAACCCAGTGGGCCCACCCCCCCTCCGCTAGCCCCACCGCCTCCAATATCTCCCAGTATTCCTGGGACAATGACCTCCTCATCCCCGGAATGATAGGGGAGAATCGGTGTCGTGCCTCTAACACCCTAAGCTGCAAAACAACAAAACAAAAATTGGTTACAAATTTTTTTTTCCAAAAAAAAAAAAAAAAAACGCAAAAAAAAAAAAAAAAAAAAAACAAATAAAAGTACTTGCTTAAATAAACAAATACCTCAGCTGGTTGCACTGGCGCGTCCGCTCCCATCTCCGCCATAGCTCCCGCGTGCTTCACTCTCCCACACAACCTTTCACTTCACTTCACTTCATTCCACTCCCTCAGACGCACTTCTCTCAAGCTCGAACGCACAAATGAGCGAAATTCTCGCTGAAACTGTTTAAATAGCTGGTTTTGGCGCCCTGAAACGTAGTGGGGCATTTCATGGCGCATTCAGACGTAGTGGGGCATTTCATGATGCATTCAAACACCGACGGGCATTTCTGCCACCTCCAAATGCATACCGACGTTTGGTGTCAGTATGGAATAAAAGAACAAAACTTACAAAATTGAAGCTTACCTCCTCCAAATTTCATCAAATTGCATCCATCCATTCTTCTTATCATAATAAAACATTTTGTGAAGGTTACAACAATTTTGGAAACAAATTTTGTCATTTTTCTCAAAAAGCGCATCATTCATCATTGATTTACAAATTGGGTTAAAAATATTCAAAACCTTCACAAAATTAACAACATTCATCAATTCTTCTGATCTATCGTCAATTTCATTCATTCTTCTTTCATCATGCATATTTTTGCCAAATTAAATTAAAGTAAACCTCGTATCTAGTGGTATATTCTATCACCTTGGCGATTGCAACGATTTGCATCCATGCAATTCGGTAAGAGGATTAAACCACCATAAGGACACTTACCATTTATCATCATCAATTATTTCACCGCTTGAAAATTGGAAATCAATTCTGGGTATCCTACTTTTTAAGTGACCTCATACCAAGATCAATTTGCTCAACAGTTGTCATTGATGGCCTAGTTCATGGGGCCTTAAACGTGGACAAATCTTCAATATCATCATTATTTTGAGTCTTGCTAGAGATTAAGGCTACCTAGGTTGATTGGTTCCGACCCGAGGAATTATCCATACAGATCACTAGGAGCATCTCTCGAAGTTCTGGACTCTTTCATATTGCATCTCTCCATATCAATGGCGCCAACAAGGCAATTTCATCAACAAGTATGGATTCACCCATAGGAGTTGGGGCATCCGTTATCAATTTTTAACTTTCCTAATAGTAGAATTCATCTTACATGATCATGGAATTTAAAATTTGGCAAAAAATCCCTTTCTAACCGTTGGGGCAGTAAAACGGTTCATCTTTCACATCACTCATATCGTCTTCAATCATATTCTTTTCTCGGTTTGTACACCAACCCCTTTTCTCGTTGGGACATAAACATATGGTTCATACACCAACCCATTTTTCACCATTGGGGCAAAAACGGTTCATTTTCTTTCGAATTTCTTCCAATTGGCTTGTGAGAACCATTCTCGCTCGCCAATTGAGGGGGTAAGTTGATAAATTTTAAATATTCTTTTATTCTTTGGTCTTCAAAGTTGTGCTTTAGTCTTGAGAGAGAGTTGCGTCTGATCCAGCTTTTCAGGTGTCCTAAGTTTTTGTGCTGCATTGTGTCTTCACACAAAGCAGCTCAAAAAGGGGCATCTCGTAGACACCAAAATCCAGCCACTTGCAAGTCATCTATACCTTCCTCTCAGCCACGTGTCGGTCATCCACCTTCCCGCCATTATTTGGCCCAAATCCACACTTTCCCGCCATTATTTGGCCCAATTTCACCTTTCCCGCCATTTTTCATCCCCAAATTTATTTAAATTAATATTTATATATATATTTTAATATTTTAATATATATATTTAAATAATAGTTTAAGTGATTTAATCTGAGCCGTCCATCCTTCATTTAATCTCATCCGTCCATCCATCTTAATCCATTCCACAACCAAGATTTATTCTCTACCCTTGGATCCGCTTTAATCTTAGCCACACGTTCAAAGTGTCGTTAAAACCCTAAAGTGTGCCCTAAGAGTGGATTATAAATTGAGTCACTTTGATGGCTCAAACCCTATGTCTTTTCCTATCTTCTTCGCCTATGTCTTTTGCTACTTCTATCTCTGATTCTAATTCTTCTACTGCTATCTCCTCTCTTCTGCTACCCTTTTCGCCGCATCCATCGCCGTTTTCGTCGCCGCTTTCGCCGCCATTCCTTCTGCAGCACTCTGCAGAATCTCCCATTCCTGTCGCAAGTGCCCACGGGCGTTTACCCCTTCACCAAGTGCCCACGGCGTTTACCAAGTGCCCACGGGCGTTTAACAAGTGCCCACGGGCGTTTACCTACAGCCACAGACTCAGACCGACGTCTGTAATCCAGATCCAGAAGCACGCGGGCGTTCGGCGAGTGCACCAGGGCGCCTTCCGTAGCCTATTCTGACAACAACATTACTTCCAGGTGTCGCCCGGTCTAGCTGCGTTAACAGAGAACGGGTATAAATTAGTTTAAAGCAAGTAGCCGTATTTTATGTATTAATCGGTTATTGATTTCCTGCATTCCATTTTTATAGGGTTTTAGATTGTTTCTGAGGGCTCACGCAGTGGAGCCCTCTCATTAATTTCTAACTCCTTGATAGTGTTAATGTGTGCGTGTTTTTGATAACAGATCCAGTTTATTGATGGCAGTCGATTAAGCTGGAGTGGTCCAAGCAAGGGATACGACAAAGCCCACTCACTCTGTTGGGATTGAAGATACGTTCTTCGGAAGCGCCACCATTCGTGCCAGCTAGGGTTTCGGAGAACCCTAGCATAATTTGTAACTGTGTATCACAAATAAAGGGTTACGAGCCCAGTTGTATTCAAAAAGGAGTTTTTAAACTCCATCGATTAATAGAAATCGTTTGTTTTTGTGCAACTATTCTGTACTCTGTCATTGTGATTTTATCTTTTGTTTGGCGTGTATTTTTAATCTACAAAAATATATACCTCTTAAGCTTGTTGCATATATATATATATGCCAAAATCTAAGTTTAAGCACAATGAATAGACTTAGGAATGGTAAACAAAATGAAGAAGAAGAAGAAGAAGATTGGTTAGGAAAGAAAACGAAAAAATCAAATGTCCTTCCTGAGGATCCAATTCTAGAAGGAGAAACTCTAGAACAGCCAGAAGATGATCTAGTTGAAGAAAATGAGCAACAAGAAAATGTTAGAGAGGAAGGATCCTCATCCCCTAGAATGGCTCCAGATGGACCTGTTACTTTTGATAACATAGATCATTTTTGGAAATTCTTCAATAATAATATTGGTGCTCTTAATATAGCAGTTCGTCTTGATAGGGGACAAATTAGTGAAACTCAAGCAATCCTAGAAGAAGGATTTAACATGCACACTAATCCTTTGTCTTTTGTCAATCAAGAAAGTGATAAAGTTGGACCATCCAACATAGATATGGTCACTATGATTCGGAACATGCAAAAACAACAGGTTACCCAATCTCCTAAGGAGCATGTTATTGAGCCTAAAATCATTCCCACACAAAAGAGACCTTCATTCACTACTTTATTTTGCCAAACTATTGATCAATATGCTTCAAATCGACAAAAACCTAAAATGAATCCAAACACCAATTTTCAACAATCTGGGATACAACATAATACAACTTCAAAACTTCTTTATAACACCCTTCCTACCAAAAATTTACACAATAGCAATATAGCATCTAATCTTCATGTCCCTCCATCATATGTTCACCAATCCCATATTAATGCCCTATCGAACCAATATGGTGGGAAAACCAGTAATCTGGAAGCCATGGTGAAATAGTTAGCTTCTCGCATGGACCAGATGGATCCCTACCGTCCCTCGTACAATTATCAAAAGATGTGTAGTTAGCCTTTGGATCCCATAGTTGTAGCACAACCATACCCTAAACACTTTCCCATGCCCGTCCTGCCTATATATAAAGGAACTGAAGATCCCATAGAGCATCTTCACATGTTTAGGATAGCATGTCATGATATATCACATGATGACTTGTTATTACTAAAAATGTTCTCGAAAAGTTTAGGAGGAATGGCATTAGAGTGGTACTACCAATTGCCCACTCATTCTTTGAGAAATTTTGAAGAGACCGCTGAATCTTTTGTGCATCAATTTAGTGCCTATATCGAAAGGCATGTAACCATTAAATATTTGTACAACTTAAAACAAGACAAAGATGAATGTTTTGCTGATTTCTTAGCTAGATGGAGGTAGTTGATAGGAAAACTGCACTTTGTGCTACCTTATAGGGAAATATTGGACATTTTTATTAATAATTTGCAAGAACAAATATCTTATGAGTTATCAACTGCTACCTTAACCACCTTCGTTCACGCTATAGACTTATCTCGAAGAGTATAATATGCTCTCATTAGGAGAGGCCAGCTTCGGAAGAAAGATGATGAGAAAATATCCAGAAATCAATATAAAAACAAACAAGTTGTAGGTGACAGAGTCACTGACCGCAGAAATGTTGCTAATATCAATACAACGAAGACAACAAAAAAATTTATATTGAAACCTCCTGATAAACCTCCTCAAGAGTTTTCTAGATTGAATCAACCATTATCAACTATTCTACCCAAATTACTCGAAAGAGGTTTGATTCAATTACCTAATATCCGGGAACCTGATCCAACCATACCCAGATACAGAGCCGATTTACACTGTGATTTCCATAGAGGGCCTGGACACTCTACCAACTCTTATAAAAGGTTAAAACATAAAATACAATATATGATTGATAATAATGAGATGGAGGTGCAAGCCTTCCAACCTAAATAAAATGCTCCTAATAATGCTCAAAAGAACATTCCCCAAAATCCAAATCAAAATGCTAATCAATCATTAGATATATTTCAACATCCTTTACCAAAACATGGTAAAGAGGTGGCCAATCAAATTGAGCATCATAATGTCCCTTCTCCTACCCGATATGTAGGAACTATTAGCGGACATTTACCTAATCATGATTTACAAAAAATTGACACAACCTTATCCATGGTCATGACCAGGCCCCTACATAATATTCAAACACCGGATCTCAATGATGTAGAATCAGATATTGAAAGTGAAATAGACATCACCTCAAATCAATCAAATAGTTCTGAAAATGAATCAGATCCTATTCAACCTATCACAGATTCTATGGTTCCGGAAGAACCATTTCCTAGAAGAGTCACTACTCGACCCTCTTCTAATCAGTTCCTTCCTAATGAACAAGCCATAAATGCTAGGCCAAGACCAATTTAGCATCCTCAATATAACATTGTAGGTACCATCGGAGTTGTTACCAGGACAACAAGCTCAAAATTTTCAACAAGAACCAAATCAGAATGATGGATCAACTCCATTTTTTTTTTAAAATCCCAATAAAGGGAATCATGCTCCTAATGTTCAATCTAAACCTCCTTATAATATTAATGAGCAATTATCCAATACTACAGCCAGAATTTCCCTTTTGGAGTTGTTAAGATCTTCTCCTACACATAGGGATGAATTAATGCTTACATTAAGCCAAATGATGGTACCACAAAACATTCAACCTAAAGCCATGGCCAATACTATCATCACTAGAGAAGTCGATTGTATTGACTTTCGAGATAAAGATATACCACAACATAGTTTACATAAGGATAACCCCTTATATATTACTACCCTAATAGGAGATGTAGCAGTCAAAAGGGTCTTGATTGATAATGGTTCATCTCTAAATATTTGCACTTTTGACTTCTACCAAATATTTGGGTTTAGAAGTGATGAAATGAAGAAAACTGACATGATCATAAAAGCTTTCAATGACGAAACACAAGAAACATGTGGAGTTATCACCATCCCATTGCAAGTTGGTCCGAGAACCTTAGATACGACCGTGTTTATTGTACATTGCCCCACATCATACAATATACTCTTGGGTCGTCCTTGGATCAATGCAATGCGGGTTGTCCCATCAACTTTACACCAATGTGTTAAATTCAAATTTAAAAATCAGTTGGTCACTATCCATGGTGATCCTAGACCCTTTGATATGTGTGCTTTGGTAGAACCTATTGGAGTTCAATTTTACCCTGCTCTGTCATCCACACATCCTAATTCTTATTTTATATCTAAACCTGTGAAACACACACCCATAACTTCATCTATTTCTCCTCCATTAATTTCACCCTCATATATAGGTCAACAATATTCTAAAAAAACCATGCTAGAACCTCAAAAAGATCTTAAATCCACAACCAATCCTTCATGTTCCATACCTATAATTTCAAAACCTATAGACCCATTTATTAACACCTCCACATTATCTACATCTATCATAATTTCCACATCTAAAGATATAGAGAATGATCCTTCTACATCTTATGCTTTTTTTGATGAACTCTTACCTAATTTATCTAACATTATTATATCAGAAAAAACAAATGCTTCTATGCAAAATTCCATTATCTTAACTAATTTGCTGCCATCTCCTTGTACTTTGGGCCTCCCACAACCTATGGGAAGTACTTACCAAGTCGGTAGTTGTGCCTTCATTTATAAGGGATATGACTGGGGAAGAATACCCAGGAACATCAAAACTCATCATGAGGGATGTGCTTGATGTTATTTTACTAATGAGTATATTAAAGCTAAACCTATAATGCTTAAAATGGGATATAAATGGAAAGGCTTGGAACCTTTCCAAGATGGTATGAAAGAACCCTTTGAGGTAGAACCATGGCCCGCCTGATGTGGTGTGGGCCTATTTCCTAGTAAGGTTCAACCCTTCCCTTTTGAATATGATGATCAACTCATATGTTATCAAGATTATTTGGATTGGCGTGATGATTTACCTCTAAAAAATCAGCCATTTACCTGTAATATGCTATCCATAGCTTATCTTGAAATGATTGTTGAATCCAATGATTAGTTGGAAGGAGATATTTTCCATGATGTCTCCATTGAAGAGGTGTTACACAATGGTTTTTATTTTGATGGTTCTATACCTACTATAGCCCAAATTGAGGCCATGACTCCTCAAGATGAATTATCCAAGTTAACCTTCAAAGAATTACAAGAATTGGGCGTTTCACCCACCCCACCTAATTTTGAAAGAGATCTACACATGGAAGTAGAAAATGTCATTAAATTTAACATTGGAACTGAGGATAATCCCCACATAATCAATATTGGATCAAAATTAAATCAAGAAAAACAAGAGCAATACATTACATTCCTTAAAGAATATGAAGATGTCTTCGCTTGGACATATGAAGATATGCCAGGTTTAGACCCTTTTGTAGTCATGCATCACCTAGTAGTCCATATGGATGCTAAACCTGTTAAACATAAACTTAGAAAAATGCATCCCAAAGTGGATCTCGAATGTAGTTCCAGTCACCAAGAAATAAGCTACCAAAGTTAGGGTTTTCACAGACTTTAGAGATATTAACTCTGCATGCCCTAAAGATGATTTTCCTCTTCCAAACATGGATCAAATCATTGATTTTACTGCTGGGAGTGGAATGATGTCCCTAATGGATGGATTTTTTGATTATAATTAGATCAGGATAGCTCCTGAAGATTAGGCTAAAACAACCTTTATTACCCCCTGGGGTACCTTTTGTTGGAAAGTGATGCCATTTGGCTTAAAGAATGTAGGTGCAACCTATCAATGAGCTATGACTTATATCTTTCACAACATGATGCATGATATCCTACATGATTATGTAGATGATATCATAGCTCATTCCATCAAAGAAGATGATCATTTAAATGACTTAAGGACAGTGTTTGATCGGTTAAGGGAATATCTTATCCGACTTAATCCTGCTAAATGCATATTCAGAGTTACGTATGGTAAACTATTAGGGGTTATAGTTTATTTATGTGGCATCGAAATAGACCCTCTCAAGATTGTGGTTATCACTGATATGCCTGCACCTACCAATATATCTTAGTTACAAAGTTTACAAGGTAAGCTTCAAGCTATACGTCGCTTCATCGATAAGCTGGCGAACAAAACCAGTCCCTTTCTTAAGCTTCTCAAGAAGGATGTCCCTTTTAATTGGGACGATGAATGTAAGGAATCTTTTGAACTTCTCAAAAAATACCTCCTTAACCCACCTGTGCTTTCACCGCCTAGACCTAATCGCCCATTTATCCTGTATATTTTAGCTTCATATTTTGCTTTAGGAGCTATGTTAGCTCAACTTGATGATGAGAAAAGAGAATGTGCTAATTATTATATTAGCCGAACTTTAATTAGTTATGAAACTCGCTACACAACATTAGAAAAACTATGTCTAGCAGTCATATTTTCTATGCAAAAATTGCGTAATTATATGCTCAGTCAGAAAACATATGTCATTGCTAAATATGATCCCTTGTGGTATCTCATGAGTCGACCTTATTTATCGGGTCGCACAACAAAGTGGGTTCTTGCTCTAAGCAAGTTTGAACTCACATTTATAGGATAGAAGTCTATTAAGGGTCAAATAATAGCAGATCAATTAGTTGTTGCACCCTTAGAGTCTACCCATCCCCTCATCATTGAGTTTCCTAATGAATGCCTTCAATTAGAGGCAGACCATGTTGAACAATGGTCCTTATACTTTGATGGAGCCCGATGCATAAGTGGGGCTGGTGCAGATATTATTTTAATATCTCCAAAAAAACACATTATACCTTTGTCCTTTAAATTAACATTTGCTTGCACCAATAATACTGCTGAATTTGAAGCTCTAATCCTTGGATTACGAGCTGCCTTGGCACTAAAAATTAAACATCTGCTAGTTTTTGGTGATTCTCAACTTGTTATAAACCAAATTAATGAAGTTTATCGAACCCAGAGATGATAAATTGCATCCATATAAAGCATATGTTTTACAATTAATATCTCTATTTGATCAAGTTATCGTGGAAGCTATTCCTCGAACTAGCAACCGTGTGGCTGACGCTATGGCCGCAACTGCATTTCTTATGCCCTTGGAGTTAGATGACGAATATGCCACCATCATTATTCATCGACTCTAGGAACCCGCTTCAAATAAGTCATGCTTAGAACCTTTGGATGTGTTTCTAATCAATGAAACTACTCCTGAACCTTGGTATACGGGTATATTTTATTTTCTTCACAATGGGACTTTCCCTTCCAGTTTTAATAGAAACCAGCGTCGGTTATTACGTAGACGAGCAAGTCAATTTGTAATAATTGGCAATACTTTATATAGGAGATATTTTGAAGGTATCCTATTGAGATGTTTGAATTTAGAAGAATCCAAATCAGCTTTGAGTGAAGCCCATGATGGATCTTGTGGAGGACACTTCAATGGTAGTGTCATTGCTAAAAAGCTCCTTAGGATAGGATACTTTTGGCCTACCATGGAGAATGATGCACATGATTATGTGCGCCATTGTGACAAGTGCCAAAAACATGCTGACCTTGTCCATGCCCTTGCATAAGAACTACAGGCTATTTCATCTCCTTGGCCCTTTTCAAAATGGGGCTTAGAAATTATTGGCAAAATTAATCCTGTGTCATCTGATGGACACAAATTCATCATAACCGCCACTGAGTATTTTATGAAGTGGGTTGAAGCTATGCCTTTAGCTTCCTGCACTGGAACACTAGTCTCTAAATTTATTTTTAATCAAATAATTTGTAGGTTCGAAATTCTTGCAAATATCATCTCAGACAATGGAACTTGTTTCAAAAATAAATATGTTAAGAAATTATGCCAAAAATATAAGATTCAACATCACTGGTCCACTCCCTATTATCCTCAGGGTAATGGCCAAGCAGAAGCTTCTAACAAAACCTTAATCAAAATTCTCAAAATATTGGTCAATAAATTTGGTCGTGACTGGCACATTCAATTATATCTAGCTTTGTGGGCATATCGCACTAGCATTCGTACTCCCATAGGTACTTCACCTTTTGTTTTGGTTTATGGCACTGAAGCTATTTTTACCTTTGAATTAGAAGTTCCTTCTTTGACTCTACTACTTCAAGATAACGAAGTAGGAGATGAATATCGGAGCATGCGTACTCATTCACTGGAACTCCTAGATGAAAAGCGCATCAATGCTTTGGAGCATCTTCGTGCCTACCAAAATAAGCTTAAAATATCATATGCTAAGAAAGTTCGTCATCGATCCTTTGAGGTCGGCGACCTTGTTTTAAAAGAAAATCAAAAAAATACTAATGCAACTAAAGACCTTAAAGGTAAATTTGAACCCAACTGGCTTGGACCATATATTATCACTGCTAAATTTGAATCCGTAGCATACAAATTATCCACCTTAGATGGTAAAGAACTTAAAGAACCCATGAATATTATGCATATTAAGTGATATTACGCATAAAAATTAGTTATTTCATCATTGTATATATTTGTTTAAAATATTTAAAAAAACCACTATCTTGTATTTCTTTCAATTTATAAACTTAAAATATAAAAACACCAAAAACATCCAAAATCATCAAAATCTTCAAAAATATCTTCTATCTTTGTACCTCTCAATTTGTGAAGTATTGCAGTTATATTTTCAAATTATTTTGGATAAATTAGCATTTATTTGGAATCTCTCACTTTTGCAAACACATGAATAAATATCTTGATTTATTTGGCATGATTACTAATCTCTCTTATATCAAAGTCCACAAAATTCAATTAAATAAAGTTTGAGCACAGAGAATTGATCTTGTTATTTACTTAAACCAAACATATCCTTTCACAATAAAATGATTATATTTGTAATGTCCATGCTATGCTACATAGTAGAAGTTTTTTCTTGAGCGAAAATTTTCCCCTCCTATCCTATCATGCACATGGTCTAGAATCTTTGAGAATTGACAGAAGGACAAGCTCACCCCCACCCAGAATAAAAATCCCTTGCTCTACAACTAATCCAAGCAAGTATCCCTAGCATAGGAAGAAAAGAAAAGTCCAAGAAAAAGAGAAAAAGAAAAAGGTTATTTTTCATCACAGCAATATTTCAGCATTATCTCAGTATCAAGCAACAATACAAAAGTACAAAAAAAAAAGAGAAAAAAGAAGCAAAAGCAATAAAATCCCTTTCACTACCCATTGAAAAGAAAATAAGGGTTGATGAGCTTGAATCCCTGGAATTCTTAATTATTCAAAAATTGTGAGGTAAGTCCCATAATAGGTGGTTTGTGCCCAACCCGCTTGGCCTTGGGTAACTCCTAGCGTGGTGATATGTCTGTCACATTAGCGACCTTATTTTGTATAGACCTATGTCTGCTTATGGATTATCTAGCTATTGATAATCCGACTTACATAGTAGTCTGGTACGGTTATATGCATCTAAATCATGGTTAATGAACACTTATTTGGTTAAGGCAAATCACTTGTATCAAATTACCTTGCTCAAAACTGGTAAATGCACAAAGCAATTGCACACACATTTGTATTTGAGAGATTTTGTGTATCATTATGATAAATCAAGATCGGAAATGAACTCACATATGCACATGGGATTCCTTATAAATCTAACTTTTGTATTTAAGATACTTTGAAATATTTTTGCAAATTGTCTAGAATAATTTCATTTTCTTCTCTGAGAACAGTTGTTTAGTATAAATACAACTACATGCATTACCAAAAAATCAAAATCATTTAAAAAAAAACATGTAATAAAGTTACATTTATATAAAACTTTTGAATTTCGCGATGATGGTATAGTTCCAAAACCAAAATTGAAATTTTATGCCTAGCACAAGTCCTCATCTTCATATTTTTTGTTTATTTTCAAAAATTAAAAATCAACCATGCAATAAAACTATTATTTTATTCTTTGGATTTCGCGATGATGGTATATGTTTATACCTATAATTCTATGCCTAGCGCAAACCATCGAACTAATTTTATTTCCCATTTTTCTCAAATCATAAAAAACATATGACTTAAATCATTATGTTACACAATTATGCTTTAAAAGAACGCACATTGTTACTATTTCATGTCATTATGTCAACATTCAATATTGCAACCATGGTATAAATTCTAAGGAATTGTTCAAAATTTTATCACACTTAGGAATTTATGCCTAGAAAAATCATATTTCTTTAATATTTCATGCATACTATTTTCATGGAAATCTGAAAAAAATCATCAAACCATCATTATCTCAATCATTACAACACAAAGTCTTAAGACAGTCTCTTAAGCACTCTTTTACTTTTAACAATATTTCTATACTAGGATTAGCTTGACGACCTAGTGAGCGACGACTCCATGAAATGGTCTATAATAGCGACAATGTCCTTTGAAATTATTGTTAGAAGTCCCTTTTATTTTTTATCAAATTATCCCACAAACAACCAATTTGTTTACATCGATTATTTCATTTAAATTTTACAAGCATGAAATTCAAACCCATAATATTTCCAAACAACATAATTACATGAATCATCAAATCAATCACACCAAAACATTAAAGCATCATACAAACACATAAGACAAGTCATATGATCAAAAATATATCATCTATATATATCAACAATATATACATCCTCTCAAAATTGGATCGGTATGCCATAATATTTACCTCGGCATACTCAATCCTCTATCAAAAATAATCAACACTATGTATCAATCGGTGTAGTGCAGTCTGTAGCAGCTAGCCTCAAGAATCCCTTGAGCTCTCAGCCTCATCTCCTCCCCCCACCCCGAGGTGGACGAGGTGGCCCCATCACAGTCCATGTGGTGCTGAGTCCTGGACTTTGATCGTGATGATGTCCTCGATGACCCCATCATGATAGGCTCTGCAATGGGGGCCGACAGTGGTAACCTTTGCTCCTCTGGCACCATATGGTAGTATAGCATTTGATAGAATGTGATCTAGGCAATAGCCCATGCTAGGTATCGAGTGCTCGCCCCTCCGCTTTGTTCTCTAAGGCGTGTGACCTCATATCTAAGCTGTGTGGCCTCCTCTCAGTGTCGTGTAGCCTCATCTTGCAAGGCCTGCACCTAAGCTTGGAGATGAACAGTCTCCACCCAGAGAGTAGCCATCTCTCTACTCTCTCCTACCTTGACACCCTTGCCCTTATCGAGTGATGGCGACCTCTCTCTCCATGGAGAAGGGGGTCTCTCCTCCATCCTCTCTCGTTGTCATGGCCTTTGCTGAGCCTGTGGCCTCCTTTGCTCTCTCCCACTGTGACCCTGTGTCGCCTCAATGGCTGTTTGGCACCACCTCCCCATTCGATGCACAAATCCATGAATCGGACCTTGAGCCCTCGTCATCCAAGGAGGGTGGATGCCTGTGTACCAAGCATCGTAGCCATAAGCAACCCCAACATCATCACCATCCATTGGATGGATGGGGGCATCATCTGCATCCTCACTCTAGAAGCGTTGCATAGCTAGAGCCCTACTGACTATAGTGTTATCCCAGATGGTTCAAGAAAAATTGTAGTCCTTGAGAGATGGGATCCCCTACTGTAGATCGAACTGCCTCAAAACTCAATCGTAGCGGTGGAGCTCCACCTCTCCCCTCTCCATCCTCAGCTAGTAGGTTTTCTTGATGCGATCCAGCTCCTGTCTATCCTCGGCCCACCCTGGATGATTCCTCCAAGGCCTCTAGGTGATCTAATCAAAGACAAGGTCATCAAGTAGCCTCCAGGACATTGGTAGATTTATCCACCACTGTGACCCTCTCCAGAGCCACCAGTAGAAAACTCGGGGCCTCTCCCCATCAATCCCTATCAGTGGGAGCCCTACCGGCCTCTGCACCATTATGTTCTCCTAGCACCAAACCTATAGAAGTGATTTCATGACTAGACATCGATCACCCTTGTATACGACCCCATACAGGATCCTATACAATTGGCATAGTACAAATCTCCCCCAAGCAAACATGTATCCATGGTCTCTCATGTCACAGACCACATCTATCAGTAGCCATGGTAGTCTGCATCTACTCTAATGGCATAGCAATAGACCACCTACCACCCCAGCCAAAACCTGTTTCAATCTAGATGCCCTAGGCATCTGGCATAATGACTCGATGTTCACTCTGCCCTTCTCCAAAGTGAAGCTCAGATCTTCGCACAGTCGCATCATTACATGGCCCTGATTGGCCATGGGAATTATTATTCATATTTGTATGGGGATCCTTAAAATACTCCATACGTCCTCCAATGTGGGAGTCATCTCCCCTGTTGGTAAGTGGAAACAAGAACCCAGATACCACCTCTCTGCTAGGGCTGTCAATAGCCCCATATCTGTAGAAACCTATGGCATATCTGCCACGTGCTGCAAGCTGACTTGAGCCAAATGATCTCACTCTACCTGAGATAGAGTGGCCAAGTCATCCTTTAGACCCCTGTATTTCCATTCTAGGCTCTTTAGTAATCCTCTCTGCAACATAAACAACAAAACAATAAAAATAATTATTAAAACAGTGATTAAAAATGCAAGTAAAATAAGTTCACTTTCATACAAATGATGATATCGTCCACTATTGGACGATATCATCCAAAATTTGAGCAAATTCGTCTCTGATTTCGTAAGAGGGAATCGTCCCTTATTGGACGAAATCGTCCCCATATCGTCGATTTCGACTTTGACGAAATCGGCGATATCGAGATGATTTCAGCGAAATCGAGATGATTTCATCCTGATGACGTCGACGGCCCAAAAATGGCCACGATGCTCAATAATAATTCAAAATTAATCTAAAAAGCATGAAATTCAAAATTAAAGCATTCTAAATTAAGTTTGGACCCTTACCCGTAGCCCACGTCGGACCTCTGTCGATCTGTGCACTATCTTGACCATATTGTCTGCAGAGATCTAGAAACCAAGAAAATGAATAGTAACAATGAATTAGTGTTTTACCCTATTTTTCTTAATTTTATTCAAAAACACTTAAACAACATTTTAAAATTTTTTGCTTTTTCGCGTTTTTACCTCAAACGTTCGATTTGGGTAAAAAAACGGAGGGGGCACCACAGTAAACTGTCGTACGATTCAACCTAGAATCGTCGCCTAAAAATGGGAATAATTTTTGCTTTCTTGTAGATCGAGAACTCATCTTTATCATTCTAGTTTTGCATTCTTCTTTTCTGAATTTTTTTAGATTTATTGCTTCATGGTTTTAACAAGGAATCAATCTAAAATGTTAAATCTAAATAATCAAATGGGTAATTCACAAAACATCCCCACCACCAACATAGCCACTTATCCTAGTGAATTTCAGGCAGGTTCGCCTGCAGGTCTTTCACGTCCTTCTACCGTCTATCACATGGCCATGCCCATGGAGGAAGACAATTCCTGTCATATTACCCACATTGATATGGCCCAAGTGCAAACTCACTTAAGAGATGGCACTGGTTATGTCCTTGAGCCAATCCAAGATTCTCCTATGCAAGATTCTATTTTTCAGCAGGATATTGCATCAACCATACCCGCTGGTTTCACTCGGGTCTACACTAACCCTTTTTTTGAGGCTAATGTGGTATCTCGTTCAGCCGGCTTCATCTCCAACATCTTCCCGGATGCTCAATTGTTCTCCTTTGGAGACAAATGTAGTGTCTTCCCGACCACCTTCTCCCCCATGTACCCGGGTGTACACCAATTCTCTTTATGAAGTTGGTGGAAACTCCTCCAACCATAACCAATTTCAACCCTCTTCTTCCCAAACCATTTATGGTTTCACCCTACCTGGGACACAGTCTACTGTTCCTTCCCAGGTATCGCCTACTTCAGCCACCTTCATTGCTCCTGCTGTGCAGTCCCCTGTGACTACCATGGCAGCCTGCCCTCCCAACTTCATTGCCCCTGCTATGCAGTCTCCTGTGACTACCATGGCAGCCTGCCCTCCACCTTCATCCAATCATCCCACCTCCCTTGGGTTAGAGATTAATAAGGTTAAGGAGTATCTCGACAAATTGATTTTGCAACAACAACAACAAAATTCTCAACCACCTATCGTAGTAAATCATACACCCCAACCAATTTCTACCCAGCCAGCTTTTATTAGCTCAGGCCCCACCTGGGTACCCCAATCTTCGGTGGTGTCCATTCCTACCCCACCTTTCTCCCAACCTAGTCTAGTTCATCATCTACCCCAATCACCTTCTTTCCGGTATCATCCATACCAACAACCTGTCCATTCCACACCGCCTAATTCAGGCAATTTCATCCCATCTCATCAATTTTCCACTCTTCCATTACATCATCATAATCATCAAACGAGTCAAAATTTTCATGAAGATTCTTGACTCCATGCTATGCAACAACAGATTGACAACCTTATGCTTAACGCGTCTGGCTCATTTAGTTAGAAACCTACGCTAAGGTCATTGATCAATCAACCAATTCATCCTTCGATACCTTCACCACCATATCCGATTGATTTCACATTACCGAAGTTTGACAAATTTTGAGGAACTGAGGATCCTCATGAACATGTGAGCTCATTCATGCATGCTTGCTTTAGAATCCAAAATAATGATGCTCTTATGCTCTGAAATTTTCCTCAAACCTTAGGAGGAGATGCTGTACAATGGTATAATCATTTAGCTCACCATAGCATTTATGCTTACGAGCAATTGATTAATCTGTTTTTAGAACGATTCTCCCTGAATGTACAAAAGAGAGTTTCATTGTCCGACTTATACAAGCTCAAACAACATGACGATGAGACTGTTTATGACTTTGGAAACCGTTGGAGGGCTATCATTAATAAACTGCCATTCTCCCTACCAATGGAGGAGTTAACCAAAATGTTCACCCAGAGTTGTCTAAAACCTATCTCTTGGTTACTCCAATTACAACAATACAGGACTTTTGAAGAGGCTTTGGCCCAAGCAAGTATCATAGAAGACATTAAAGTCCAAGAGGGTGTTTTAAAACCCCATAGAAAAGAATGGCAACAAAAGGGCCAACAAAGAAATAATAATTATGGCCAAAATAAGCAAACATAGGCTAGTACAGCCTCAAATGTTAACCAAGTTAATCAAGTGGTGGCGAGCCAGCCCGTAATGGCTCAACAACAAGTAATGCAAAGTCAACCGCAACCAATCACTTATCATGCGGTACCTGCCCCTCCTCAACCAGACTCAACCAGCTCCCAATACTGGGACAACCAGGGAAACTCGACCTTGGCAAAACAATCGTCCCAAGCGACAGTTCACACCTTTAGATGAACCATATGCGGTAATATTAAACAAGTTATATAGCACAAATCAATTAACGTTACCTGAGTTTAAACCTTTAGACCCATATAAAATGGGGAAGTATTACAAGGAGTACCTATTTTGTCCTTATCATAGGCAAAATGGACATGATATCAATAATTGTACAACTTTCAAACATGTGATCCAAGATTTTATTGAGATTGGAGCCATTAAATTGGATAGCCCCTTAGCCCAACAAAATCAAAATCTTGGTATATTTCAAACACCCCTTCCACATCGGGAGGAAGCCCCAACAACTTCATGTGGA
Source organism: Wollemia nobilis (assembly GCA_028583015.1). Taxonomy (NCBI): domain Eukaryota; kingdom Viridiplantae; phylum Streptophyta; class Pinopsida; order Araucariales; family Araucariaceae; genus Wollemia; species Wollemia nobilis. The sequence goes on from JAQPPZ010000493.1 coordinate 2,652,626, forward strand.
GTAACTCAGGTAACTCCTCCTAATCAAGTCAACCATGTACAACAATACCAAGGTTTTGTGGGTACTATTAACGTAGTAACCCGGGGTCAAAGGGCGAACCAACCAAATCAAGATGAACCACAACAACTTGTACAAACCCCCAGTCCACCTCAAGTAACAGTGACCCAACGACATGCTAGTACTTCTCAACAACCGCTAAATCATGCTACTCAATGCCAACGACCCATCATGTCATTGAGTAGTCGGTTAACTACCAGTTTAAAAATGGCTTCTGCCAAGTTATCGATCTATGACCTCATTCAACAATCTCCTCCGCATAGAGAGGCATTAATGGAAATTTTAAAATCAATTGAGCTTCAAACTCAAGATACTAATGCCTTCAACAACTTTGTGGGGAGTATTCAAACATGCATGGAGCCCTCCATCACTTTCTATGATTTTGAAATCAAACCTATGTCAACAAAAAGTATAGATCCTCCACTACATATCATGGCCAAGATCGATAACAAGCCATTCAAGAGAGTTTTAATTGACACCGGTTCCTCAATCAATATCATTACAACATCGACGTTGAGTCATCTAAAGTTGTCGCCATCCCTTATCACAAAGTCAACTTTTACCCTTAAAGCATTCAATGATGCTTTATCTTCCACGGTTGGCACAGCTATCTTGCCCATTGAGGTAGGGGCCCGAACTTTGCATACCTTGTTTCACATCTTGGAAGGGACCATGGCATACAATGTATTGCTTGGACGGCCTTGGCTTAGGGAGATGAGATGTGTCCCTTCTATACCGCATCAATGTCTTGAAGTATGTATATGAGGGACAGGTTCATTATGTACCTGCTGACACGGAACCCTTCAAACATTGCAACTATGTCTCAAATCCTTATGAGATTGTGTTGCCATCCACTCATCTTTTCTTGACCCCATCTATTTCTTCTATACCATATTCTTCTAAAGCTCCCATTCCTGAGGAGCCACCCATCATATCGCAACCATTTTCCTCTTTCGCTATTCCATCTCATTCACCACTTTCTTCATCAACTAATCTTCCTTCTTCTTCATCAGTGACCACATGCACATGTGGCCATGACCAATCATCTCTTTCCACATCATTACCCCCTTCTTCTACACCTTCTTCAACATCACCTATTATTCTTCCATCTTCCCAACCATCACCAGCTGATGTTTCACAAGTCAATGAAGCATCAACCCAACCAAATCCTTCCAATTCTTCTATCCCACATTCTTCTATTCCATCATCAATTCCATCTCCCTCCCAAGTCAAGGTCCATATCACTGATGCAGGTATTTGTGAGTATGCCATTCAAGATGTCCACATTACATCGTTCAATGTGCAAACAGCTAAAGATTTTGGTCGTCCACATGACCAACATTTATCCATTGGATCGGTTTATAACATGGGTTCTATGCCAAATTCCATTAATTTTGTATATGGGGGAATAGAGTCATCTTCTAGTCCTACCACCATACTAGAACCCAAACATCCAGTCCCTACCAATATCGAAAGGATGGAGGGTTTTCCCTCTCGCTATTTCCACAGACATAATTGGCAACAATTTGGCCTAGGTCGATACGAGCAAGGGGTAACTGAACGCATCGATATGCCATATCAGAGACCCACTAAGCGTTTTGGTCTGTGCTACCAACCACTTCCATCCCTTTCTTCTTTTGAACGAGATTTTCAAAGCATTAATCTTAATTCAGAAGAAGAAATCCTCCACCCCGACGAATCCGAAGATGAAGTCTATGAAGAATTTGACGTCATGTCAAATGCTGATGAATCTGAAGAAGAGTCGGCGCCCATTGTTCCCCTCACTAAACAAGACGAGTTTTATCTCCAATTGTTCCCTCTCCAAGAGGCCATATTTCACTTGCTTCTTCCACAAGAACGAGGTGAACCACCACCTCCGCCACATCCATAAGCCATAATCCAAACCTGTATTATATGTATATACTAAAATAGTGGTTTTCACCACTACCAAAAACAAAACAAAAAAATTAGAAAATTCCAAAAAAAAAAAAAAAAAATCAAAATATAAAAAAAAAATATACTTTATTGCTGTCTGTATGTGTGTAATAGTGGTTTTCACCACTACAAAAAAAAAAAAAACTCAAAAAAAAAAAAAAACTCAAAAACTATGTTGTTTTGCACTTCAGGTCTTCCGAGGTCTTCATCGGTTTTCCCTTCCATTCTGCCTATTCTTTCTTTCATAAGTTGACAATGAATTTTGAAGACTTATTCACACCGCTCCATAATCCATATGATCCGGATAAGCCAATCCTGATCAACCCAAGCCTGATTGGCATGGATCGGATTTCATCCCCTCCATCTATTTCAGAGTTCATCCTTTCCGAGGAATTGTTAAGGGCTTCCGCCAACTACATTCCTCCTTCACCTCCACATTCACCTTCATCTTCTAAGCCAGAGGTTTTCCAGGCAGATATAGATGAGAGCAAGGCACAGGAGCTTGATGACATTTTAGATGACATAAATCTGATCCCTACTCCCCATCAGCTTGAGGAAGGTTCCCACATGTCTATTGAAGAAACTATCGATGTAGACCTTAGTCCAGACCAAGATGGCACCCAAATTGTGAAACTGGCTAAAATTTTATCATCAGAGGAACAAGAGAAAATGATTGCTCTACTCAAGCGGAAGAAGGAGATATTTGCATGGTCTTACAAAGACATGCCAGGCCTAGACCCTAATTTGGTTGTCCATAACCTCACCTTACAAAAAGATGCTAAACCTGTCAAACGAAAACTTAGGAAAATGCATCCTACCGTGGCCCTCCTAGTTAAATCGGAGATTCAAAAACTTATGGATGTTAAATTTGTCGTCCCGATTGATTATCCTGAGTGGATTTCTAACATGGTACCCGTTCGCAAGCCTAACAGGGGGATACATGTTTGCACCGATTTTTGAGATCTAAATAAAGCGTGTCCTAAGGATGACTTTCCTCTTCCAAACATTGATACTCTTGTCGACACCTGCACTGGTCATGAAATGCTTTCGTTCATGGATGGATTTTCATAATACAACCAGATTCGAATAAACCCTGAAGATCAACACAAAACAACATTTACTACACCTTGGGGAACTTTTTGTTACAGGGTGATGCCCTTTGGCCTTAAGAACGTAGGTGCAACCTATCAACGAGCCATGACTTATATTTTCCATGATTATATGCATAAGATTATCGAAGATTACGTGGATGATTTATTGGCAAAATCTAAAACTCGACAAGAGCATTTTGATGTATTGGAAAAAGTTTTTGATAGACTTCTAGAGCATAAAGTAAGGTTGAACCCTAAGAAATGTGTCTTTGGTGTTACCTCAGGCAAACTCCTAGGTTTTATTATCTCTAAAAGAGGTATTGAGGTGGACCCAAACAAGGTCAAAGCCATTATAGAAATGTGTCCCCCAACTAATTTGAAGGAGTTGCATAGTTTACAAGGAAAGATTAATTCAATCCGTTGCTTTATTGCACAACTTTCTGATAAATGTAGGCCATTTTGCCACCTACTACAAAAGGGGGTACAATTTTCATGGACAGATGAATGTCAGAAAGCCTTTGATGACATCAAGCAGTACTTAGCATCTCCGCCAGTCTTAGCTCCGCCTCGTCCAGGGGTCCCTTTCAACCTTTATATCTCAGCAACGGACTTTGCCTTAGGGACAATGCTTGCACAAAAGAATGAACAAAATCGTGAGCAAGCTATCTATTATATTAGTCGAACATTGGTAAGCTATGAAACCCGATATGCTTATGTGGAAAATTTGTGTTTAGCAGTGGTTTTTGCCACTAAGAAACTTCGTCATTATATGCTTAGCCATACAATATATGTCATAGCTAAAGAAAACCCTCTGTATTATATGATGTCTCGCACTTATAATAACACTCGTATCGCTAAATGGATAATGTTTCTTACCGAATTCGATCTTGAATTCATTAGCCAAAAATATGTTAAAGGTCAAGTTATAGCCGATCAACTTGCGGAAGCTCCACTACCTAGTGATCATCCTTTGATTATTGAGCTCCCAGATGATTCGGTATTTGCTATCACTGAACAAGAACAGGACATCATTCCGGAGGAAGATGTTGACATCACGCTATTCTTTGATGGCTCTAAGTGCGTGAAAGGTCAGGGTGCTGGAGTTGTGTTTCATACACCTCAAGGGATTCCCATCCCTTTATCATTCAAACTAGACTTCCAATGCACCAATAATACAACAGAGTATGAAGCCTTAATTTTAGGTCTTCAATCAGCCATAGCTATGAGCATTAAGCGTATTCGGATATTTTGGGATTCTCAACTCGTGGTTAAACAAATTACAGGAGAATACCAAGCCAAAGAACCTACCATTAATCTTTATCGTGATGTAGCAATGAAGTTGCTCTCTAAGTTTGATTGGTATGAGATCACTAGTTTGCCTCATTCGACTAATAGATTTGCGGATGCCATGGCCTCTCTTGGATCATTGATTCCAAAGGACTCCCTTGGAGAGGTACAGCCCCTAATCATTTCCACAATCTCTAAGTCTGCAATTGTCCGTGTTGAGTCTAAGGATGAAAAAGATGTTTGCTTTATCCATTCGGATCCATATGAGCCTTGGTCTAGTGAGATAGTAGCCTTCCTCAAGTTTGGAACACTTCCACCTGATTTGTCTCGAACTGCCCGCCGCTGTTTTAAGCAAAAGGCAGCTCGTTTTGTTCTTTTGGGGGATGTGTTGTATAAACGTGGATATGATGGAGTACTCCTCCGCTGTCTAGAAGCATATGAAACGCATAGAGCTATTGCATAAGCCCATGATGGTACTTATGGTGGTCATTTTAGTGGAATGGCCATTGCGAAGCGTATTTTACGTATGGGGTATTATTGGCCCACTATGGAACAAGATTGTTGCAAATATGTTAAACAATGTAAAAAGTGTCAAGAACACGCTAATTTAATCCATATACCATCACAAGCTTTATAGCCCATCCAAAGCCTTTGGCCCTTCTCACAATGGGGTTTCGATTTAATTGGCAAGATTTCACCTGCCTCTTCAGGACAGCATACTTTCATCATTACAGCCACTGAATACTTCACAAAGTGGGTTGAAGCTATTCCTCTAACCAGTACGATAGGTCCTAGAATTGTGGAGTTTATACTTCACCATATCATTTGTCGTTTTGGTATTCCCTCTAAAATCATTTCCGATAACGGCAAGTCTTTTAAGAATAAGGATGTTCGAGCTCTTTGTGAAAAGTATAATATCCAACATAGTTTCTTAACTCCTTACTACCCACAAGCCAATGGACAAGCTGAAGCTTCCAATAAGACCATAATTTCTATTCTTAAGAAACTCGTTAAAGAAAATCATAAAGATTGGCATACACAAATCCCATTGGCATTATGGGCTTACAGAAAAAGCATCAGAACTCCCATTGGGGCAACGCCATTTTCTTTGGTCTATGGAGCTGAAGCAATCATGCCTCTTGAGCTCGAGATCCCTTCCTTGTGAATTTCTTTGCAGGAATTTATCGATGATGATACTGCTAGACAAGCACGTCTTGATCAACTCATACTCATAGATGAAAAATGAATCAATGCTTTAGAGCATTTGCGAGTTTATCAAGACCGATTGAAACGTGCTTACAATGCCAAAGTTCATCTAAGAGAATTTCAAGTAGGAGATCTTGTCCTTAAAGAGAATCAACAAAACACCAATGCATTGCCGCATCTTCGAGATAAATTCGTGGCTAATTGGTTAGGTCCATATATGGTCACTGAAAGAGTGGGTAATGGAACTTATAGACTTGCCAGTTTAGAGGGAGAGGAAGAACCCGAACCACTTAATGTTATACACTTGAGAGAATTTTACGCATAGTTTGAATTTTATATGTACATATATACATGGCTTGTAAAAAAAAAAAAAAAAAAACAAATTTGCATTTCATTGTTAGTTGCATACATCTCATTCAAAAACATTGCATTTCATGTGCATACATCTCATTGAAAACCATAACATTTCATTTTCAGCCATAGTTGCATATCATGTTAGAGACCATTCTATCTTTTGGATATAAAATTTGGTCAAGCAAAAGTCATGTTGCCTTAATCAGGGGCACCTTCATAAAAATTCATCAAACCGAATTGTCATTCGTACACCCATTTTCCATTTGCACATATTTACATTGCCAAAATGTTTTCAGTCACTCAGCCATTCCTAGTGTTTTAAGCAAACTTCGAAATGCATGTCAAAATTCTCTAGGGCCATATCACAAATTACACTAAATAAAATCTTGAGTATTGGGAAATGATTTCAAAAGCAGTCTTGAACCTATCACATTTTCACATCTTAAAAAACATCTTGTGTCAAAGAGAGATAACACCATCCTTGGGTTGTGCCTCGAAGTGAACAGGGTAATCCTCGTTTGTCCTATCATGCAAACATAGTCCATAAAATAGTGGTTATTACCACTATCACAAGCAAATAACAAAATATAAATATAAACAGAGTAGTAAGGATAGGGTAAAATTCTCATCGTACTTCGGTTGAGAATCCGATTCCCCAAAGCTCTAAGGAAATGAACATTTTTTTTCACACACCACTGATCCCAAATAAGTTGTAAGGATCGTACTACTTGTCCAGTTAGACGGATAGGTAGTCATCCCCAAGGCTTACAAAGGTCAAAAACAACATGGACTATGGAGTTAACCTTCATCGGGGCTATAGACGCTTGACTGGCAGTGGAGTATACTCATTGCGTGGCAACATGTCTCTCCTCAAAGAGAGACCTCTGAATGCTCATACGGACAAACTAGCTTTGGGGTCTTCTCCATAACAGAGTTACCTAATTTATGCAAGATGAGGTTAATGAACACACTTGCACACACACAGGTTTTTGATTGCCTAGAGTCACTACCATGCTTCTAATTTGGTTAATGAACTCACATGCACACACATTGGGTCCTAGTTGAATTATGCAGTATTAGTAAGTTTGTTTGATACCACTAGCATGTTTGAGTCTTTGTAAAACAGTCTTCCATATTCTCTTCCATATCAACCTCCATATCTTCTTCCATATTCATGTCATTCCATACGTCATTCATTCACAAGCCACCAAGTTTGGTGCCCCTGATTAAACAATTATGATAACAGTTGGTTAAATCTAACTATATAAAAGTATGAGTGCTTCTTAGTGTATATTTCATTTACTTAGTCTCGCATTAATCATCTATAAGTTTGCATTCCATTCCATCACATATGCATTAAAACATATAAAAACATGCATCACAAAAACATAGGCATTCACACAAAAGAAAGTAAAACACTAAAAATAAAAGCCATGTATATATATATATAAATATCAAAACGTACAGTGAATGCCAAAAGGCTACAATATACAATAGAGCACCAAGGCTCATAAAGAGTGCATCTAAGCACTATGCTAACCATCAAAAGAGGACCCCTGAGACCTAGCTCCGCTAGTCCCACTGCCTCCAATATCTCCCAGTCTGCCTGGGACAACGACCTCCTCATCCCCGGAATGATAGGGGAGAATTGGTGTCGTGCCTCTAACACCCTAAGCTACAAAACAAAAAAACAAAAATTGGTTACAAATTTTTTTTTCCAAAAAAAACAAAAAAAAAAAACGGCAAAAAAAAAAAAAAAAAAAACAAAACAAATAAAAGCACTTGCTTAAATAAACAAATACCTCAGCTGACTGCACTGGAGCGTCTGCTCCCATCTCCGCCATAGCTCCCACGTGCTTCACTCTCCTACACAACCTTTCACTTCACTTCACTTCATTTCACTCCCTCAGACGCACTTCTCTCAAGCTTGAACGCACAAATGAGCGAAATTCTCGCTGAAACTGTTTAAATAGCTGGTTTTGGCACCCTAAAACGTAGTGGGGCATTTCATGGTGCATTCAGACGTAGTGGGGCATTTCATGATGCATTCAAACACCGACGGGCATTTCTGCCACCTCCAAATGCATACCGGCGTTTGATGTCAGTATGGAATAAAAGAACAAAACTTACAAAATTGAAGCTTACCTCCTCTAAATTTCATCAAATTGCATCCATCCATTCTTCTTATCATAATAAAACATTTTGTGAAGGTTACAACAATTTTGGAAACAAATTTTGTCATTTTTCTCAAAAAGCGCATCATTCATCATTGATTTACAAATTGGGTTAAACATGTTCAAAACCTTCACAAAATTAACCACATTCATCCTTCTGATCTATCGTTAATTTCATTCATTCTTCTTTCATCATGCATATTTTTGCCAAATTAAATTAAAGTAAACCTCGTATCTAGTGGTATATTCTATCACCTTGGCGATTGCAGCGATTTGCATCCATGCAATTCGGTAAGAGGATTAAACCACCATAAGGACACTTACCATTTATCATCATCAATTATTTCACCGTTTGAAAATTGGAAATCAATTCTGGGTATCCTACTTTTTAAGTGACCTCATACCAAGATCAATTTTCTCAACAGTTGTCATTGATGGCCTAGTTCATGGGGCCTTAAATGTGGACAAATCTTCAATATCATCATTATTTTGAGTCTTGCTAGAGATTAAGGCTACCTAGGTTGATTGGTTCCGACCCGAGGAATTATCCATACAGTCACTAGGAGAATCTCTGAAGTTTTGGACTCTTTCATATTGCATCTCTCCATATCAATGGCGCCAACAAGGCAATTTCATCAACAAGTATGGATTCACCCATAGGAGTTGGGGCATCCGTTATCAATTTTTAACTTTCCTAATAGTAGAATTCATCTTACATGATCATGGAATTTAAAATTTGGCGAAAATCCCTTTATAACCGTTGGGGCAGAAAACGGTTCATCTTTCACATCACTCATATCGTCTTCAATCATATTCTTTTCTGGTTTGTACACCAACCCCTTTTCTGTTGGGACATAAACATATGGTTCATACACCAACCCCTTTTTTCACCGTTGGGGCAAAAACAGTTCATTTTCTTTCAAATTTCTTCCAATTGGCTTGTGAGAACCATTCTCGCTCGCCAATTGAGGGGGTAAGCTGATAAAATTTTAAATATTCTTTTATTCTTTAGTCTTCAAATTTGTGCTTCAATCTTGAGAGAGAGTTGCATCTGATCCAGCTTTTCAGGTGTCCTAAGTTTTTGTGCTGCATTGTGTCTTCACATAAAGCAGCTCAAAAAGGGGCATCTGTAGACACCAAAATCCAGCCACTTGCAAGTCATCTATACCTTCCTGTCAGCCACATGTCGGTCATCCACCTTCCCGCCATTATTTGGCCCAAATTCACACTTTCCCGCCATTATTTGTCCCAATTTCACCTTTCCCGCCATTTTTCATCCCAAAATTTATTTAAATTAATATTTATATATATATTTTAATATTTTAATATATATATTTAAATAATAGTTTAAGTGATTTAATCTGAGCCGTCCATCCTTCATTTAATCTCATCCGTCCATCCATCTTAATCCATTCCACAACCAAGATTTATTCTCTACCCTTGGATCCGCTTTAATCTTAGCCACACGTTCAAAGTGTCGTTAAAACCCTAAAGTGTGCCCTAAGAGTAGATTATAAATTGAGTCACTTTGATGGCTCAAACCCTATGTCTTCTATCTATCTTCTTCGCCTATGTCTTTTGCTACTTCTATCTCTGATTCTAATTCTTCTACGGCTATCTCCTTTCTTCTGCTACCCTTTTCGCCGCATCTATCGTCGTTTTCGTCGCCGCTTTCATCGCCATTCCTTCTGCAGCACTCTGCAGAATCTCCCATTCCTGTCGCAAGTGCCCACGGGCGTTTACCCCTTCAAAAAGTGCCCACGGGCATTTACCAAGTGCCCACGGGCGTTTAACAAGCGCCCACGGGCATTTACCTTCAGCCACAGACTCAGACCGGCGTCTGTAATCCAGATCCAGAAGCACGCGGGTGTTCGGCAAGTGCACTAGGGCGCCTTCCATAGCCTATTCTGACAACAACATTACTTCCAGGTGTCACCTGGTCTAGCTGCGTTAACAGAGAACGGGTATAAATTAGTTTAAAGCAAGTAGCCGTATTTTATGTATTAATCTGTTATTGATTTCCTGCATTCCATTTTTATAGGGTTTTAGATTGTTTCTGAGGGCTCACGCAGTGGAGCCCTCTCATTAATTTTTAACTCCTTGATAGTGTTAATGTGTGCAGGTTTTTGAAAATAGATCCAGTTTATTGATGGCAGCTGATTAAGCTGGAGTGGTCCAAGCAAGGGATACGACAAATCCCACTCACTCTGTTGGGATTGAAGATACGTTCTTCGAAAGCGCCACCATTCGTGCTAGCTAGGGTTTCGGAGAACCCTAGCATAATTTGTAACTGTGTATCACAAATAAAGGGTTACAGGCCCAGTTGTATTCAAAAAAAGGAGTTTTTAAACTCCACCGATTAATAGAAATCGTTTGTTTTTGTGCAACTATTCTGTACTCTGTCATTGTGATTTTATTTCTGTTTGGCGTGTATTTTTAATCTACAAAAATATATACCTCTTAAGCTTGTTGCATATATATATATATATGCCAAAATCTAAGTTTAAGCACAATGACTAGACTTAGGAATGGTAAACAAAATGAAGAAGAAGAAGAAGAAGATTGGTTAGGAAAGAAAATGAAAAAATCAAATGTCCTTCCTGAGGATCCAATTCTAGAAGGAGAAACTCTAGAACAGCCAGAAGATGATCTAGTTGAAGAAAATGAGCAACAAGAAAATGTTAGAGAGGAAGGATCCTCATCCCCTAGAATGGCTCCAGATGGACCTGTTACTTTTGATAACATAGATCATTTTTGGAAATTCTTCAATAATAATATTGGTGCTCTTAATATAGCAGTTCGTCTTGATAGGGGACAAATTAGTGAAACTCAAGCAATCCTAGAAGAAGGATTTAACATGCACACTAATCCTTTGTCTTTTGTCAATCAAGAAAGTGATAAAGCTGGACCATCCAATATAGATATGGTCACTATGATTCAGAACATGCAAAAACAACAGGTTACCCAATCTCCTAAGGAGCATGTTATTGAGCCTAAAATCATTCCCACACAAAAGAGACCTTCATTCACTACTTTATTTTGCCAAACTATTGATCAATATGCTTCAAATCGACAAAAACCTAAAATGAATCCAAACACCAATTTTCAACAATCTGGGATACAACATAATACAACTTCAAAACTTCTTTATAACACCCTTCCTACCAACAATTTACACAATAGCAATATAGCATCTAATCTTCATGTCCCTCCATCATATGTTCACCAATCCCATATTAATGCCCTATCGAACCAATATGGTGGGAAAACCAATAATCTGGAAGCCATGGTGAAATAGTTAGCTTCTCGCATGGACCAGATGGATCCCTACTGTCCCTCGTACAATTATCAAAAGATGTGTAGTTAGCCTTTGGATCCCATAGTTGTAGCACAACCATACCCTAAACACTTTCCCATGCCCGTCCTACCTATATATAAAGGAACTGAAGATCCCATAGAGCATCTTCGCATGTTTAGGATAGCATGTCATGATATATCACATGATGACTTGTTATTACTAAAAATGTTCCCGAAAAGTTTAGGAGGAATGGCATTAGAGTGGTACTACCAATTGCCCACTCATTCTTTGAGAAATTTTGAAGAGACCGCTGAATCTTTTGTGCATCAATTTAGTGCCTATATCGAAAGGCATGTAACCATTAAATATTTGTACAACTTAAAACAAGACAAAGATGAATGTTTTGCTGATTTCTTAGCTAGATGGAGGTAGTTGACAGGAAAACTGCACTTTGTGCTACCTTATAGGGAAATATTGGACATTTTTATTAATAATTTGCAAGAACAAATATCTTATGAGTTATCAACTGCTACCTTAACCACCTTCGATCAGGCTATAGACTTATCTCAAAGAGTAGAATATGCTCTCATTAGGAGAGGCCAGCTTAGGAAGAAAGATGATGAGAAAATATCCAGAAATCAATATAAAAACAAACAAGTTGTAGGTGACAGAGTCACTGACCGCAGAAATGTTGCTAATATCAATACAACGAAGACAACAAAAAAATTTATATTGAAACCTCCTGATAAACCTCCTCAAGAGTTTACTAGATTGAATCAACCATTATCAACTATTCTACCCCAATTACTCGAAAGAGGTTTGATTCAATTACCTAATATCCGGGAACCTGATCCAACCATACCCAGGATACGTGAGCCGATTTACACTGTGATTTCCATAGAGGGCCTGGACACTCTACCAACTCTTATAAAAGGTTAAAACATAAAATACAAGATATGATTGATAATAATGAGATGGAGGTGCAAGCCTTCCAACCTAAATAAAATGCTCCTAATAATGCTCAAAAGAACATTCCCCAAAATCCAAATCAAAATGCTAATCAATCATTAGATATATTTCAACATCCTTTACCAAAACATGGTAAAGAGGTGGCCAATCAAATTGAGCATCATAATGTCCCTTCTCCTACCCGATATGTAGGAACTATTAGTGGACATTTACCTAATCATGATTTACAAAAAATTGACACAACTTTATCCATGGTCATGACCAGGCCCCTACATAATATTCAAACACCGGATCTCAATGATGTAGAATCGGATCATCGAAAGTGAAATAGACATCACCTCAAATCAATCAAATAGTTCTGAAAATGAATCAGATCCTATTCAACCTATCACAGATTCTATGGTTCCAGAAGAACCATTTCCTAGAAGAGTCACTACTCGACCCTCTTCTAATCAGTTCCTTCCTAATGAACAAGCCATAAATGCTAGGCCGAGATCAATTTAGCATCCTCAATATAACATTGTAGGTACCATCGGAGTTGTTACCAGACAACAAGCTCAAAATTTTCAACAAGAACCAAATCAGAATGATGGATCAACTCCATTTTTTTTGAAAAATCCCAATAAAGGGAATCATGCTCCTAATGTTCAATCTAAACCTCCTTATAATATTAATGAGCAATTATCCAATACTACAGCCATAATTTCCCTTTTGGATTTGTTAAGATCTTCTCCTACACATAGGGATGAATTAATGCTTACATTAAGCCAAATGATGGTACCACAAAACATTCAACCTAAAGCCATGGCCAATACTATCATCACTAGAGAAGTCGATTGTATTGACTTTCGAGATAAAGATATACCACAACATAGTTTACATAAGGATAACCCCTTATATATTACTACCCTAATAGGAGATGTAGCAATCAAAAGGGTCTTGATCGATAATGGTTCATCTCTAAATATTTGCACTTTTGACTTCTACCAAAGATTTGGGTTTAGAAGTGATGAAATGAAGAAAACTGACATGATCATAAAAGCTTTCAATGACGAAACACAAGAAACATGTGGAGTTATCACCATCCCATTGCAAGTTGGTCCGAGAACCTTAGATATGACCGTGTTTATTGTACATTGCCCCACATCATACAATATACTCTTGGGTCGTCCTTGGATCAATGCAATGCGGGTTGTCCCATCAACTTTACACCAATGTGTTAAATTCAAATTTAAAAATCAGTTGGTCACTATCCATGGTGATCCTAGACCCTTTGATATGTGTGCTTTGGTAGAACCTATTGGAGTTCAATTTTACCCTGCTCTGTCATCCACACATCCTAATTCTTATTTTATATCTAAACCTGTGAAACACACACCCATAACTTCATCTATTTCTCCTCCATTAATTTCACCCTCATATATAGGTCAACAATATTCTAAACAAACCACGCTAGAACCTCAAAAAGATCTTAAATCCACAACCAATCCTTCATGTTCCATACCTATAATTTCAAAACCTATAGACCCATTTATTAACACCTCCACATTATCTACATCTATCATAATTTCCACATCTAAAGATATAGAGAATGATCCTTCTACATCTTATGCTTTTTTTGATGAACTCTTACCTAATTTATCTAACATTCTTATATCAAAAAAAACAAATGCTTCTATGCAAAATTCCATTATCTTAACTAATTTGCTGCCATCTCCTTGTACTTTGGGCCTCCCACAACCTATGGGAAGTACTTACCAAGTCGGTAGTTGTGCCTTCATTTATAAGGGATATGACTGGGGAAGAATACCCAGGAACATCAAAACTCATCATGAGGGATGTGCTCGATGTTATTTTACTAATGAGTATATTAAAGCTAAACCTATAATGCTTAAAATGGGATATAAATGGAAAGGCTTGGAACCTTTCCAAGATGGTATGAAAGAACCCTTTGAGGTAGAACCATGGCCCGCCTGATGTGGTGTGGGCCTATTTCCTAGTAAGGTTCAACCCTTCCCTTTTGAAGATGATGATCAACTCATATGTTATCAAGATTATTTGGATTGGCGTGATGATTTACCTCTAAAAAATCAGCCATTTACCTGTAATATGCTATCCATAGCTTATCTTGAAATGATTGCTGAATCCAATGATTAGTTGGAAGGAGATATTTTCCATGATGTCTCCATTGAAGAGGTGTTACACAATGGTTTTTATTTTGATGGTTCTATACCTACTATAGCCCAACTTGAGGCCACGACTCCTCAAGATGAATTATCCAAGTTAACCTTCAAAGAATTACAAGAATTGGGCGTTTCACCCACCCCACCTAATTTTGAAAGAGATCTACACATGGAAGTAGAAAATGTCATTAAATTTAACATTGGAACTGAGGATAATCCCCACATAATCAATATTGGATCAGAATTAAATCAAGAAAAACAAGAGCAATACATTACATTCCTTAAAGAATATGAAGATGTCTTCGCTTGGACATATGAAGATATGCCAGGTTTAGACCCTTCTGTAGTCATGCATCACCTAGTAGTCCATATGGATGCTAAACCTGTTAAACATAAACTTAGAAAAATGCATCCCAAAGTGGATCTCGAATGTAGTTCCAGTCACCAAGAAATAAGCTACCAAAGTTAGGGTTTGCACAGACTTTAGAGATATTAACTCTGCATGCCCTAAAGATGATTTTCCTCTTCCAAACATGGATCAAATCATTGATTTTACTGCTGGGAGTGGAATGATGTCCCTAATGGATGGATTTTTTTATTATAATCAGATCAGGATAGCTCCTGAAGATTAGGCTAAAACAACCTTTATTACCCCCTGGGGTACCTTTTATTGGAAAGTGATGCCATTTGGCTTAAAGAATGTAGGTGCAACCTATCAATGAGCTATGACTTATATCTTTCACAACATGATGCATGATATCCTACATGATTATGTAGATGATATCATAGCTCATTCCATCAAAGAAGATGATCATTTAAATGACTTAAGGACAGTGTTTGATCGGTTAAGGGAATATCTTATCCGACTTAATCCTGCTAAATGCATATTCAGAGTTACGTATGGTAAACTATTAGGGGTTATAGTTTATTTATGTGGCATCAAAATAGACCCTCTCAAGATTGTGGTTATCACTGATATGCCTGCACCTACCAATATATCTGAGTTACAAAGTTTACAAGGTAAGCTTCAAGCTATACGTCGCTTCATCGATAAGCTGGCGAACAAAACCAGTCCCTTTCTTAAGCTTCTCAAGAAGGATGTCCCTTTTAATTGGGACGATGAATGTAAGAAAGATTTTGAACTTCTCAAAAAATACCTCCTTAACCCACCTGTGCTTTCACCACCTAGACCTAATCGCCCATTTATCCCGTATATTTTAGCTTCATATTTTGCTTTAGGAGCTATGTTAGCTCAACTTGATGATGAGAAAAGAGAATGTGCTAATTATTATATTAGCCAAACTTTAATTAGTTATGAAACCCGCTACACAACATTAGAAAAACTATGTCTAGCAGTCATATTTTCTATGTAAAAATTATGTAATTATATGCTCAGTCAGAAAACATATGTCATTGCTAAATATGATCCCTTGTGGTATCTCATGAGTCGACCTTATTTATCGGGTCGCACAACAAAGTGGGTTCTTGCTCTAAGCAAGTTTGAACTCACATTTATAGGATAGAAGTCTGTTAAGGGTCAAATCATAGCAGATCAATTAGTTGTTGCACCCTTAGAGTCTACCCATCCCCTCATCATTGAGTTTCCTAATGAATGCCTTCAATTAGAGGCAGACCATGTTGAACAATGGTCCTTATACTTTGATGGATCCCGATGCATGAGTGGGGCTGGTGCAGATATTATTTTAATATCTCCACAAAAACACATTATACCTTTGTCCTTTAAATTAACATTTGCTTGCACCAATAATATCGCTGAATTTGAAGCTCTAATCCTTGGATTACGAGCTGCCTTGGCACTAAAAATTAAACATCTGCTAGTTTTTGGTGATTCTCAACTTGTTATAAACCAAATTAATGAAGTTTATCAAACCAGAGATGATAAATTGCATCCATATAAAGCATATGTTTTACAATTAATATCTCTATTTGATCAAGTTATCGTGGAAGCTATTCCTCGAACTAGCAACCGTGCGGCTGACGCTATGGCCGCAACTGCATTTCTTCTGCCCTTGGAGTTAGATGACGAATATGCCACCATCATTATTCATCGACTCTAGGAACCCGCTTCAAATAAGTCATGCTTAGAACCTTTGGATGTGTTTCTAATCAATGAAACTACTCCTGAACCTTGGTATACGAGTATATTTTATTTTCTTCACAATTGGACTTTCCCTTCCAGTTTTAATAGAAACCAGCGTCGGTTATTACGTAGACGAGCAAGTCAATTTGTAATAATTGGCAATACTTTATATAGGAGATATCTTGAAGGTATACTATTGAGATGTTTGAATTTAGAAGAATCCAAATCAGCTTTGAGTGAAGCCCATGATGGATCTTGTGGAGGACACTTCAGTGGTAGTGTCATTGCTAAAAAGCTCCTTAGGATAGGATACTTTTGGCCTACCATGGAGAATGATGCACATGATTATGTGTGCCATTGTGACAAGTGCCAGAAACATGCTGACCTTGTCCATGCCCTTGCATAAGAACTACAGGCTATTTCATCTCCTTGGCCCTTTTCAAAATGGGGCTTAGACATTATTGGCAAAATTAATCCTGTGTCATCTGATGGACACAAATTCATCATAACCGCCACTGAGTATTTTATGAAGTGGATTGGAGCTATGCCATTAGCTTCTTGCACTGGAACACAAGTCTCTAAATTTATTTTTAATCAAATAATTTGTAGGTTCGAAATTCTTGCAAATATCATCTCAGACAATGGAACTTGTTTCAAAAATAAAGATGTTAAGAAATTATGCCAAAAATATAAGATTCAACATCACTGGTCCACTCCCTATTATCCTCAGGGTAATGGCCAAGCAGAAGCTTCTAACAAAACCTTAATCAAAATTCTCAAAATATTGGTCAATAAATTTGGCTGTGACTGGCACATTCAATTATATCTAGCTTTGTGGGCTTATCGCACTAGCATTCGTACTCCCATAGGTACTTCACCTTTTGTTTTGGTTTATGGAACTGAAGCTATTTTTCCCTTTGAATTAGAAGTTCCTTCTTTGACTCTACTACTTCAAGATACCGAAGTAGGAGATCAATGCTTTGGAGCATCTTCGTCAGCTGGAACTCCTAGATGAAAAGTGCATCAATGCTTTGGAGCATCTTCGTGCCTACCAAAATAAGCTTAAAAGATCATATGCTAAGAAAGTTCGTCATCGATCCTTTGAGGTCGGCGACCTTGTTTTAAAAGAAAATCAAAAAAATACTAATGCAACTAAAGACCTTAAAGGTAAATTTGAACCCAACTGGCTTGGACCATATATTATCATTGCTAAATTTGAATCCGTAGCATACAAATTATCCACCTTAGATGGTAAAGAACTTAAAGAACCCATGAATATTATGCATATTAAGTGATATTACGCATAAAAATTGGTTATTTCATCATTGTATATATTTGTTTAAAATATTTAAAAAACCCACTATCTTGTATTTCTTTCAATTTATAAACTTAAAATATAAAAACACCAAAAACATCCAAAATCATCAAAATCTTCAAAAATATCTTCTATCTTTGTACCTCTCAATTTGTGAAGTATTGCAGTTATATTTTCAAATTATTTTGGATAAATTAGCATTTATTTGGAATCTCTCACTTTTGCAAACACATCAATAAATATCGTGATTTATTTGGCATGATTACTAATCTCTCTTATATCAAAGTCCACAAAATTCAATTAAATAAAGTTTGAGCACAGAGAATTGATCTTGTTATTTACTTAAACCAAGCATATCCTTTCACAATAAAATGATTATATTTGTAATGTCCATGCTATGCTACATAGTAGAAGTTTTTTCTTGAGCGAAAATTTTCCCCTGCTATCCTATCATGCACATGGTCTAGAATCTTTGAGAATTGATAGAAGGACAAGCTCACCCCCACCCAGAATAAAAATCCCTTGCTCTACAGCTAATCCAAGCAAGTATCCCTAGCATAGGAAGAAAAGAAAAGTCCAAGAAAAAGAGAAAAAGAAAAAGGTTATTTTTCATCACAGCAATATTTCAGCATTATCTCAAATATCAAGCAACAATACAAAAGTACAAAAAAAAAAGAGAAAAAAGAAGCAAAAGCAATAAAATCCCTTTCACTACCCATTGAAAAGAAAATAAGGGTTGATGAGCTTGAATCCCTGGAATTCTTAATTATTCAAAAACTGTGAGGTAAGCCCCATAACAGGTGGTTTGTGCCCAACCCGCTTGGCCTTGGGTAACTCCTAGCGTGGTGATATGTCTGTCACATTAGCGACCTTATTTTGTATAGACCTATGTCTGCTTATGGATTAGCTAGCTATTGATAATCCGACTTACATAGTAGTCTGGTACGGTTATATGCATCTAAATCATGGTTAATGAACACTTATTTGGTTAAGGCAAATCATTTGTATCAAATTACCTTGCTCAAAACTGGTAAATGCACAAAGCAATTGCACACACATTTGTATTTGAGAGATTTTGTGTATCATTATGATAAATCAAGATCGGAAATGAACTCACATATGCACATGGGATTCCTTATAAATCTAACTTTTGTATTTAAGATACTTTGAAATATTTTTGCAAATTGTCTAGAATAATTTCATTTTCTTCTCTGAGAACAGTTGTTTAGTATAAAGACAACTACATGCATTACCAAAAAATCAAAATCATTTAAAAAAAAACATGTAATAAAGTTACATTTATATAAAACTTTTGAATTTCACGACGATGGTATAGTTCCAAAACCAAAATTGAAATTTTATGCCTAGCACAAGTCCTCATCTTCATATTTTTTGTTTATTTTCAAAAATTAAAAATCAACCATGCAATAAAACTATTATTTTCTTCTTTGGATTTCGCGATGATGGTATAAGTTTATACCTATAATTCTATGCCTAGCGCAAACCATCGAACTAATTTTATTTCCCATTTTTTTCAAATCATAAAAAACATATGACTTAAATCATTATGTTATACAATTATGCTTTCAAAGAACGCACATTGTTACTATTTCATGTCATTATATCAACATTCAATATTGCAACCATGGTATAAATTCTAAGGAATTGTTCAAAATTTTATCACACTTAGGAATTTATGCCTAGCAAAATCATATTTCTTTAATATTTCATGCATACTATTTTCATGGAAATCTGAAAAAAATCATCAAACCATCATTATCTCAATCATTACAACACAAAGTCTTAAGACAGTCTCTTAAGCACTCTTTTACTTTTAACAATATTTCTATACTAGGATTAGCTTGACGACCTAGTGAGCGACGACTCCATGAAATGGTCTATAATAGCGACAATGTCCTTTGAAATTATTGTTAGAAGTCCCTTTTATTTTTTATCAAATTATCCCACAAACAACCAATTTGTTTACATCAGATTATTTCATTTAAATTTTACAAGCATGAAATTCAAACCCATAATATTTCCAAACAACATAATTACATGAATCATCAAATCAATCACACCAAAACATTAAAGCATCATACAAACACATAAGACAAGTCATATGATCAAAAATATCTCATCTATATATATCAACAATATATACATCATCTCAAAATTGGATCGGTATGCCATAATATTTACCTCGGCATACTCAATCCTCTATCAAAAATAATCAACACTATGTATCAATCTATGTAGTGCAGTCTGTAGCAGCTAGCCTCAAGAATCCCTTGAGCTCTCAGCCTCATCTCCTCCCCCACCCTGAGGTGGACGAGGTGGCCCCATCGCAGTGCATGTGGTGCTATGAGTCCTGGACTCTGATCGTGATGATGTCCTCGATGACCCCATCATGATAGGCTCTGCAATGGGGGCCGACAGTGGTAACCTTTGCTCCTCTGGCACCATATGGTAGTATAGCATTTGATAGAATGTGATCTAGGCAATAGCCCATGCTAGGTATTGAGTGCTCGCCCCTCCGCTTTGTGCTCTAAGGCGTGTGACCTCATATCTAAGTTGTGTGGCCTCCTCTCGGTGTCGTGTAGCCTCATCTTGCAAGGCATGCACCTAAGCTTGGAGATGAACAGTCTCCACCCAGAGAGTAGCCATCTCTCTACTCTCTCCTACCTTGACACCCTTGCCCTTATCGGGCGATGGCGACCTCTCTCTCCATGGAGAAGGGGGTCTCTCCTCCATCCTCTCTCATTGTCATGGCCTTTGCTGAGCCTGTGGCCTCCTTTGCTCTCTCCCACTGTGACCCTGTGTCGCCTCAATGGCTGTTTGGCACCACCTCCCCATTCGATGCACAAATCCATGAATCGGACCTTGAGCCCTCGTCATCCAAGGAGGGTGGATGCCTGTGTACCAAGCATCGTAGCCATAAGCAACCCCAACATCATCACCATCCATTGGATGGATGGGGGCATCATCTGCATCCTCACTCTAGAAGCGTTGCATAGCTAGAGCCCTACTGACTATAGTGTTATCCCAGATGGTTCAAGAAAACTCGTAGTCCTTGAGAGATGGGATCCCCTACTGTAGATCGAACTGCCTCAAAACTCAATCATAGCGGTGGAGCTCCACCTCTCCCCTCTCCATCCTCAGCTAGTAGGTTTGCTTGATGCGATCCAGCTCCTGTCTATCCTCGGCCCACCCTGGATGATGCCTCCAAGGCCTCCAGGTGATCTAATCAAAGACAAGGTCATCAAGTAGCCTCCAGGACATTAGTAGATTTATCCACCACTGTGACCCTCTCCAGAGCCACCAGTAGAAAACTCGGGGCCTCTCCCCATCAATCCCTATCAGTGGGAGCCCTATCGGCCTCTGCACCATTATGTGCTCCTAGCACCAAACCTATATAAGTGATTTCATGACTAGACATCGATCACCCTTGTATACGACCCCATACAGGATCCTATACAATTGGCATAGTACAAAGCTCCCCCAAGCAAACATGTATCCATGGTCTCTCATGTCACAGACCACATCTATCAGTAGCCATGGTAGTCTGCATCTACTCTAATGGCATAGCAACAGACCACCTACCACCCCATCCAAAACCTGTGTCAGTCTAGATGCCCTAGGCATCTGGCATAATGACTCGATGTTCACTCTGCCCTTCTCCAGAGTGAAGCTCAGATCTTCGCACAGTCGCATCATTACATGGCCCTGATTGGCCATGGGAATTATTATTCATATTTGTATGGGGATCCTCAAAATCCTCCATACGTCCTCCAATGTGGGAGTCATCTCCCCTATTGGTAAGTGGAAACAAGAACCCAGATACCACCTCTCTGCTAGGGCTGTCAATAGCCCCATATCTGTAGAAACCTATGGCATATCTGCCACATGCTGCAAGCTGACTTGAGCCAACTGATCTCACTCTACCTGAGATAGAGTGGCCAAGTCATCCTTTAGACCCCTGTATTTCCATTCTAGGCTCTTTAGTAATCCTCTCCACAACATAAACAACAAAACAATAAAAATAATTATTAAAACAGTGATTAAAAATGCAAGTAAAATAAGTTCACTTTCATACAAATGATGATATCGTCCACTATTGGATGATATCATCCAAAATTTGAGCAAATTCGTCTCTGATTTCGTAAGAGGGAATCGTCCCTTATTGGACGAAATCGTCCCCATATCGTCGATTTCGACTTTGACGAAATCGGCGATATCGAGATGATTTCAGCGAAATCGAGATGATTTCATCCTGATGACGTCGACGGCCCAAAAATGGCCACGATGCTCAACAATAATTCAAAATTAATCTAAAAAGCATGAAATTCAAAATTAAAGCATTCTAAATTAAGTTTGGACCCTTACCCGTAGCCCACGTCGGACCTCTGTCGATCTGTGCACTATCTTGACCATATTGTCTGCAGAGATCTAGAAACCAAGAAAATGAACAGTAACAATGAATTAGTGTTTTACCCTATTTTTCTTAATTTTATTCAAAAACACTTAAACAACATTTTAAAATTTTTTGCTTTTTCGCGTTTTTACCTCAAACGTTCGATTTGGGTAAAAAAACGGAGGGGGCACCACAGTAAACTGTCGTACGATTCAACCTAGAATCATCGCCTAAAAATGGGAATAATTTTTGCTTTCTTGTAGATCGAGAAGAACTCATCTTTATCATTCTTGTTTTGCATTCTTCTTTTCTGAATTTTTTTAGATTTATTGCTTCATGGTTTTAACAAGGAATCAATCTAAAATGTTAAATCTAAATAATCAAATGGGTAATTCACAAAACATCCCCACCACCAACATAGCCACTTATCCTAGTGAATTTCAGGCAGGTTCGCCTACAGGTCTTTCACATCCTTCTACCGTCTATCACATGGCCATGCCCATGGAGGAAGACAATTCCTGTCATATTACCCACATTGATATGGCCCAAGTGCAAACTCACTTAAGAGATGGCATTGGTTATGTCCTTGAGCCAATCCAAGATTCCCCTATGCAAGATTCTATTTTTCAGCAGGATATTGCATCAACCATACCCGTTGGTTTCACTCGAGTCTACACTAACCCTTTTTTGAGGCTAATGTGGTATCTGTTCAGCCGGCTTCATCTCCAACATCTTCCCGGATGCTCAATTGTTCTCCTTTGGAGACAAATGTAGTGTCTTCCCGACCACCTTCTCCCCCATGTACCCGGGTGTACACCAATTCTCTTTATGAAGTTGGTGGAAACTCCTCCAACCATAACCAATTTCAACCCTCTTCTTCCCAAACCATTTATGGTTTCACCCTACCTGGGACACAGTCTAATGTTCCTTCCCAGGTATCGCCTACTTCAGCCACCTTCATTGCTCCTGCTGTGCAGTCCCCTATGACTACCATGGCAGCCTGCCCTCCCAACTTCATTGCCCCTGCTATGCAGTCTCCTGTGACTACCATGGCAGCCTGCCCTCCACCTTCATCCAATCATCCCACCTCCCTTGGGTTAGAGATTAATAAGGTTAAGGAGTATCTTGACAAATTGATTTTGCAACAACAACAACAAAATGCTCAACCACCTGTCGTAGTAAATCATACATCCCAACCAATTTCTACCCAGCCAACTTTTATTAGCTCAGGCCCCACCTGGGTACCCCAATCTTCGGTGGTGTCCATTCCTACCCCACCTTTCTCCCAACCTAGTCCAGTTCATCATCTACCCCAATCACCTTATTTCCGGTATCATCCATACCAACAACTTGTCCATTCCACACCGCCTAATTCGGGCAATTTCATCCCATCTCATCAATTTTCCACTCTTCCATTACATCATCATAATCATCAAACGAGTCAAAATTTTCATGAAGATTCTTGACTCCATGCTATGCAACAACAGATTGACAACCTTATGCTTAACGCGCCTGGCTCATTTAGTTAGAAACCTACGCTAAGGTCATTGATCAATCAACCAATTCATCCTTCGATACCTTCACCACCATATCCGACTGATTTCACATTACCGAAGTTTGACAAATTTTGAGGAACTGAGGATCCTCATGAACATGTGAGCTCATTCATGCATGCTTGCTTTAGAATCCAAAATAATGATGCTCTTATGCTATGAAATTTTCCTCAGACCTTAGGAGGAGATGTTGTACAATGGTATAATCATTTAGCTCACCATAGCATTTATGCTTACGAGCAATTGATTAATCTGTTTTTAGAACGATTCTCCCTGAATGTACAAAAGAGAGTTTCATTGTCCGACTTATACAAGCTCAAACAACATGACGATGAGACTGTTTATGACTTTGGAAACCGTTGGAGGGCTATCATTAATAAACCGCCATTCTCCCTACCAATGGAGGAGTTAACCAAAATGTTCACCCAGAGTTGTCTAAAACCTATCTCTTGGTTACTCCAATTACAACAATACAGGACTTTTGAAGAGGCTTTGGCCCAAGCAAGTATCATAGAAGACATTAAAGTCCAAGAGGATGTTTTAAAACCCCATAGAAAAGAATGGCAACAAAAGGGCCAACAAAAAAATAATAATTATGGCCAAAATAAGCAAACATAGGCTAGTACAGCCTCAAATGTTAACCAAGTTAATCAAATGGTGGCGAGCCAGCCCGTAATGGCTCAACAACAAGTAATGCAAAGTCAACCGCAACCAATCACTTATCATGCGGTACCTACCCCTCCTCAACCAGCTCAACCAGCTCCCAATACTGGGACAACCAGGGAAACTCGACCTTGGCAAAACAATCGTCCCAAGCGACAGTTCACACCTTTAGATGAACCATATGCGGTAATATTAAACAAGTTATATAGCACAAATCAATTAACGTTACCTGAGTTTAAACCTTTAGACCCATATAAAAGGGAGAAGTATTACAAGGAGTACCTATTTTGTCCTTATCATAGGCAAAATGGACACGATATCAATAATTGTACAGCTTTCAAACATGTGATCCAATATTTTATTGAGATTGGAGCCATTAAATTGGATAGCCCCTTAGCCCAACAAAATCAAAATCTTGGTATATTTCAAACACCCCTTCCACATCGGGAGGAAGCCCCAACAACTTCAGGTGGAGTAACTCAGGTAACTCCTCCTAATCAAGTCAACCATGTACAACAATACCAAGGTTTTGTGGGTACTATTAACGTAGTAACCCGGGGTCAAAGGGCGAACCAACCAAATCAAGTCGAACCACAGCCACCTGTACAAACCCCGGTCCACCTCGAGTAACAAGTGACCCAACGATGTGCTAGTACTTCTCAAAATCGCTAAATCATGCTACTCAATGCCAACGACCCATCATGTCATTGAGTAGTCGGTTAACTACCGCTTTAAAAATGGCTTCTGCCAAGTTATCGATCTATGACCTCATTCAACAATCTCCTCCGCATAGAGAGGCATTAATGGAAATTTTAAAATCAATTGAGCTTCAAACTCAAGATACTAATGCCTTCAACAACTTTGTGGGGAGTATTCAAACATGCATGGAGCCCTCCATCACTTTCTATGATTTTGAAATCAAACCTATGTCAACAAAAAGTATAGATCCTCCACTACATATCATGGCCAAGATCGATAACAAGCCATTCAAGAGAGTTTTAATTGACACCGGTTCCTCAATCAATATCATTACAACATCGACGTTGAGTCATCTAAAGTTGTCGCCATCCCTTATCACAAAGTCGACTTTTACCCTTAAAGCATTCAATGATGCTTTATCTTCCACGGTTGGCACGCTTATCTTGCCCATTGAGGTAGGGGCCCGAACTTTGCATACCTTGTTTCACATCTTGGAAGGGACCATGGCATACAATGTATTGCTTGGACGGCCTTGGCTTAGGGAGATGAGATGTGTCCCTTCTATACCGCATCAATGTCTCGAAGTATGTATATGAGGGACGAGTTCATTGTGTACCTGCTGACACAGAACCCTTCAAACATTGCAACTATGTATCAAATCCTTATGAGATTGTGTTGCCATCCACTCATCTTTTCTTGACCCCATCTATTTCTTCTATACCATATTCTTCTAAAGCTCCCATTCCTGAGGAGCCACCCATCATATCGCAAACATTTTCCTCTTTCGCTATTCCATATCATTCACCACTTTCTTCATCAACTAATCTTCCTTCTTCTTCATCAGTGACCACATGCACATGTGGCCATGACCAATCATCTCTTTCCACATCATTACCCCCTTCTTCCAAACCTTCTTCAACATCACCTATTATTCTTCCATCTTCCCAACCATCACCAGCTGATGTTTCACAAGTCAATGAAGCATCAACCCAACCAAATCCTTCCAATTCTTCTATCCCACATTCTTCTATTCCATCATCAAGTCCATATCCATCCCAAGTCAAGGTCCATCTCACTGATGCAGGTATTTGTGAGTATGCAATTCAAGATGTCCACATTACATCATTCAATGTGCAAACAATTAAAGATTTTGGTCGTCCACATGACCAACATTTATCCATTGGATCAGTTTATAACATGGGTTCTATGCCAAATTCCATTAATTTTGTATATGGGGGAATAGAGTCATCTTCTAGTCCTACCACCATACTAGAACCCAAACATCCAGTCCCTACCAATATCGAAAGGATGGAGGGTTTTCCCTCTCGCTATTTCCACGGACATAATTGGCAACAATTTGGCCTAGGTCGATACGAGCAAGGGGTAACTGAACGCATCGATATGCCATATCGTAGACCCACTGAGCGTTTTGGTCTGTGCTACCAACCACTTCCATCCCTTTCTTCTTTTGAACGAGATTTTCAAAGCATTAATATTAATTCAGAAGAAGAAATCCTCCACCCCGACGAATCCGAAGATGAAGTCTATGAAGAATTTGACGTCATGTCAAATGCTGATGAATCTGAAGAAGAGTCGGTGCCCATTGTTCCCCTCACTAAACAAGACGAGTTTTATCTCCAATTGTTCCCTCTCCAAGAGGCCATCTTTCACTTGCTTCTTCCACAAGAACGAGGTGAACCACCACCTCCGCCACATCCATAAGCCATAATCCAAACCTGTATTATATGTATATACTAAAATAGTGGTTTTCACCACTACCAAAAACAAAACAAAAAAATTAGAAAATTCCAAAAAAAAAAAAAAATCAAAATCAAAAAAAAAAAAAAATACTTTATTCGTCAGTTCTGTATGTGTGTAATAGTGGTTTTCACCACTACAAAAAAAAAAAAAAAAACTCAAAAAAAAAAAAAACTCAAAAACTATGTTGTTTTGCACTT